>CM075068.1:73261055-75661055 GCA_037428765.1 Rubia yunnanensis
TTAGTAATATTTTGATTTCCAGAATCTTTTAATTTAAAACTTGAATCAGCCAATTTTGGTCACCTGTCCCACCCAGTTTTGGTTTAACAAATATCGGGTGCAACATTTGTAGCGGTTATGGTTAATCAAACAACAAAAATAACATCAATAGCTAATAAATCATTTTAAATTTGTTGATTTGTAATGAATTAGTGGTAAGTTTTGTAAAACTAAAAGTAATTTTAGTGTGTAATTTTTGCAATTAACATTGAGCAGTCACGGTTACCCATCAACTTTTTGTCATTTCAAAGTCAGTTTTTCTAACATTTTTACTGTACAAAAATAACACCCCTCTTTCTTTCTCTGCAAATTGAGCTAGGACAGAGGGAGTATGTTTTTTCCTCTATCGCTTTGTTTTTATTCAAGTGTTTTCCAGTTTTAGCATTAGCACACAAGGTGTTTGATTATTCGTCTCGGGAAATTATTTGATTTCTTTTAGTGATTTAGAGCTTCTTCATCCCTTAGTAGCATCAGAATTCGTAATATAGCGCTAAACAACGCTCTTGTCATTTGTTTTTTCGTTGTTTCAATTGGTAGCATTGCTTGCATAATTTTTCTTTGTTTTGCAGGGTGTTATATATCGAGTTTTAAAGAGTAACCTTGTATTGGCAGAATTTGAAAGAGGTTTTTTCCCATTCTCGGATCAATGGTTGGCTGCCATTGGAGCTGCCATTTTTTTAACCAAGGAATACCTATTGATGACAAAACTTAAGGCTGTGAAGTCTGTTACTCCCTCCGTCCCAGTCGAATGTGTACACTTTTTAGTCAATTTTCTCAGGTCATGTTTAACTAACGATAACTTTAGTTAGGTATATTAACAGTGTGTTAAAATTTAATATTTAAAAAATATATCATGCAAGGAATCCAAAAATATCTCACATGATGATATTGGTTGTTGGAAAATGATGGTTAAATGGTTGAAATTTGTCAACTTTTTGGGCTTCGTTTTGAGTGGGACCCGAACGGATTATGGGTCAATGGATGTCATTTTTGGGTTCTCCTCCGCGAGTACTATAAAATCGACTATTTAAACTTTCAAAACGGATCAAGGGTGAATGAGATATGAATGTTTTAAATATCACTCTTGAAAGAGGAAAAAATGGGCGAAAATTGGCCCAGGTAATTTTCTCTGGACTGTCCAAAATGCGTATGGACCGCATGGAAGTCTCTGGAAGGCCCAACCGCATAGTATATATGGAATTACTTGTGTGTAATTCTTAAGAGATAAGAACAAAATACTTCCATATTTTGTGAGATATCTTGTCTTAAATAAATATGCGGTTTACCATGTTTAATATGATGAAGAATATTAGTACAAATATTTCTTCCTTTTCCAGCAGATTTGATTCGAGTATTCATGGAATGTCTCGGATTTGATGAGTTGGTGATTGGAGAATATTCCTCTCTAATTACAGAAAATCAGAATATCATGTTTCCATGATTAGGGTCTCTTAGAGTAGTATAAATAGAGTCTCTAAATCAGTCAGAAAACTCACACCATTTCTCAAGTCCCTCCATATTCTAAACTTGAGTCTTCTGTCTGTCTTTCTCGAAATTTCCATTTGGTGTTCTGTCTTGGTGATAGTCCTTCGGGCCTTGCGTGAATCCGAGGTAACTCTTATGTGTTAATTGTTACCTTCGATGGTTTTATCCTAGGGAACGATGTCCACGACGGGACTCATTCGTTTCAAGGGCAGCGAGTGTTACTCGTGACTCTATCATTACTTGAAACATGATTTATGCTTTGATTATTTGTAATTTAAGCGTTTCGATTGTATGCTTGAATAATTAATAAAAATTTATTATTCTTGCATATGTTAATTGCTCGTTCAATTTTGTTTAATTTTTTGCATGATATAATCAATATATGTCTAACAGTCTTGAAACGAATGAAATTTGTTGACTTATATTGATTTGGTTAATAAGATGTATGCGTAATATGCATAAAGTTAGTATATTGCATACAGATTGCATTGCATGTTGACAGGTTTTGTTTTCCGTAAATAAAAAGGATGGCATGCAATATTTGTGAATATAATTGTGTAAATTTTGATTGCATGCGTTGATTGCCGAAAATACACATTACAATATATTCCAAAAATACACATTCCATGTTGTTTGGAAATATGCATAATTATTGCAAGTGTGCATAGCTGTAACTATATATATGATTACATGTTTGGAAATATGAATAACTATTGCAAGTGTGCGTAACTATATATATATATATGATTACATGTTTGGTAATATGCAAATGGTTTTGCAAGTCTGCAAAAATATTTGATTGTATGCTTTATGGAAATTGTATATTTGCAAAAATATGCATGCTAATGGTTTTGGTTATTTACAATAAAATCATATTGAGCAATTTGTTATGTATAATTATTTAAAATATTATACTACGATATTTGAGATTTGTACATATATTTTACGATGGAAATCTTTTGTATGTATGCATTGGTGAATCCGAGTATACACGGTTGTATATCTCTTATGGAAGGGAAACTAGGCATGGAGATACAGCAGGATTTGCTTGGCAACATGAAAGAATCAAGAGTGTAACCACGGTTGTGCTAACTATGGTACGTATACACGTTAATTAAAGTGAATCATGGCATATGCTATATATACATATATTGCTTGGATTATATTTGACAACCATTTGCGTGAATCTGGATGTGAACAATACTTTGTTACAAAGAGTGTTATGTGAATAATATTTGCACATATATGTCCAGTACACTAAGGCTATCGAATTTGATAGTAAATGGATTTGGTTATATTAATCCCATAATTATGTGGGAAAATGAGTTGAGCATGTATGTTAAATTACATGGCACAATTATGGAAATATGCTAATTCCGTGATATTCATGCTTATGAGATTAAATGTTGATATGGTAAGAAATCATATTTGATTCTTTGCATGAAAGATTGAATTAAATTTACGGGGAAAAAAATGCCATGAGTTTAAAATATGGGATCAGACATTATTATTTAATTACATGAAAGCAGTGCATATGGTTGGAAATTATGAGACTTGTTTAATTTCCAAAGCCCTTGAAATGCTATAGTATTTGTTTAAATACTTGATCAAGTGTTGAAATACCTATTTTGCATGGTATAATAATTTGGTGATGTGGGCTGCTCATGTTGGTTAAAGATTTAAACCATATTTGTGTGAGAATGTGCTGCTAGTGATTCATGACTTTTATATGCTTGGTCTGAGAATCGCATGCGAAAAATTGGTAAACTTCATTTGCACTTAAACATGACATCTCTCGGCAAGAGTGAAATATATTCGTGCATGAATGAAGTATGTGACATTGGGTTATTTGATCCATGATGTATTCTCGTTCATTTAGGGACTTGATTTAGCTGCATATACAAAAATTTTAGATCTATGTTGTGTCTAAAATTGTGTTATGCTTTATATGCTATGATTATATTAATTGTTTGGGAAAGTGCCCTTTTGATGCAATGAAAGGTTTGACAAGGCTTGTCCCAATAATTAGCTATCTTGATTGATCGTTTACGAGCATATGGCTCACGAGTGACAATTGTTAGATTGCACAGATAGAGCATATGGGCTCAAAGTTCAACATATTCTGGTTATTTTGTATGACCTGAAAAATGTGAACGTGAAGACATTAGTTTACGACTATGTCTAGGGTATTGGTTCTTGTGAACCATGGTATAAACCCTAAAGCATGAGTTATCATGACTATGCTAAAAACCTTTGATTATTTGTAATCAAAGAATTCAGGGGAAAATCTCAAGATTTTGGTTGGAAAGCCTAAGAATCTTGAGAATGGGAATCCTAAGACTTTTGGTCAAATCTCTTGATTTATGGTTGAAAAATCTAAGAAATGAGATAGGGAATCCCAAGACAGTTGGTCAATTCTCTAGATTTTTGGTTGGAAAGCCTTAGAATTCTGAGATGAGGAGACATTCAGTCTAGAAACCCCAAGACACGAGGTTTTGAGAAACTTAACACGTGTGAGGATGTTTAATAAAACCAGCCCAATGTGGGGGGTAGACGAAAACCTAAAAATTAAACGACGATATGAATTTCGATAGGTACTTGAAGTGAAAAAGTCGCCACGAGAGATTTGAATCAAGTTGATCAAGTCGGGAGGACTTTAACTCGAACCAAAAGGGTAAACTCAAAATTGAGTCTAGCAATGCACTCAAACTTGAGTCGAGCAATCGACTTGAATGTGTTTCGAGCATAAAGACACTCAAGTTTGATTTGAGTAGTCTAAAAGTAAAGTTCAGTTATACTGAAACTTGGCTTTAAAATGGGCATGAAATTGTGTGGAGTTGGTACACTCACACCGCGCCCTAGTGAGAGTTAATCGAATCCTCGATTGATTGATACTACATCGGTTATGGTATTGGTCATATGAGGAAGAATGATTAATTGAGACCAGAAAGTTTAGTTATCTCTAATCCCAAGGGAGTTGAAGGAATAAGAGAGACTTTCACGATAAAAGATCAATACATGAAGGTGTTTTGATTGTTGAAAGGATCTAGCCCTAAAAGGAAATTTTATGGGTAAGAACCTAGTGTTTGATTCATTATTGAACACACAGACTTTTAGTAAGTTGAATTTGTATATTAACGAAACCCCTTACGTGATGCACAGAAAACATATGAGGTTATCTGTGACCATGATGTGAATACATAGAATACTTTGGGGAATGTGATTCACAATGTAGACATTTGCAAGGTCATTTGGTGATTGAAGGAAATTGCTAGAAATGATCAAGCGTTGTGGGGGAGCCTTTAAGTTGGCTGGCGATTTTTTAAATAAGATACCCCAAGAAGGAGGAAAATAAAGCTTCTCATAGAGCCATCCTAAAAGTTCTTTCGAATGTGTGGGTTGGCATATTGCGAATGTAGTAAAAGGAATACTTAAACAGTATCTTTACTAGATATGCACAATGTTGAAGTGCTATCAATTTCTTGAAATTCACAAGAAATATTATACAGAAACTAGAAATATATCTTGATGGAAAGTGTATTTTGTAGAATTTTCTATTAAAGATCCTGATTTATCTTAAATGGACTTAAGAGTCAATAGATGGAATCATAAAGGATCGGGGATAAACCAACGAAGGAAACAAGATTCCATGAAATGACATTTGTGGAAAGCGGTGATCAATAGAGAGATTGATCTACCATGAGTGCAAATCACTAGAGTACTAGTAGATTTGAACAATTAGTAAGTATATTTGTGTACTTGATGGGTGTTCTCTAGACGTGAGAATGAGTCCAAGGGTGATGGTACTTGCTATCAAGGTTTTGTGAAAGCTAGAAGTACATCTAATGGACCTAAATGGTTATTTGGAGATTTAGATATTAAAATCTGAATAGAGCAAAATGATAAGCTCAATGCTCCTAAATGACCCATCATGTGACCAAACTAATTGTTGTAGCCAATGATATTAAATCAATGAGTTTGATGAAGGCAGATATTCTAAGGGACACGGAAAATGACCATGTCATTTATGTCTTTGAATTGATGGTTTTCTCATTGATAGAAAAATTGATATGATGATTGAGTCTCTTGGAGATATGTCGTATTCAATGGAATGACTCTAAACATTATGAGTTACCTTTTTGTAAAGGTGAGGTGTCTCTTAAGAAGAGAACTCAAGAGTCATTGGGAGTCTGATGTACTTGATGAGTTGTACTAGACCAGACATTGCCTACACTGTAAGTAGGTTGAGTAGATACACGAGTAACCCCAGTATGACTCACTGGAAAGCAATAACTAGAGTATTGAGATATCTACGTTATACTCGTGATTATGGTCTACATTATTCGAGTTATCCAGCTGTAGTTGAAGGATACAGTGATGCAAACTAGATACACGATATAAAGGATCTGAAATCCACTAGTGGCTATGTATTCACACTAGGTGGAGGAGCAGTCTCGTGGAAGTCCTCTAAACAAACGGTTATTACTCGATCCACGATGGAATCTGAGTTTGTTGCCTTAGACAAGGTGGGTGAGGAGGCCGAATGGCTCCGTCAATTCGTAGAGGACATTCCTAGATGGCCGAAGCCTGTGCCAGCCATATGTATACATTGTGATAGTGTATCTGCTATTGGAAAGGCTCAGAATATGCTCTATAATGGGAAGTCTCGTCATATTCGACGGAGACATAGTTCCATAAGACAACTTCTCTCAACTGGAGTGATCACAATTGACTATGTAAGGTCGAAGGACAACATAGCCGATCCCTTGACTAAAGGGTTGAATCGAGAGATAGTTGAAACATCATCGAGAGGAATGGGACTGAAGTCCATTAAATGATGGGTTACGTAGGTGGACACCCAACCTATGTGACTGGAGATCCCAAGATATAGGTTCAAAGGGACAACTAAACTGCAAAAACCCATTGCGATCACTGTGGGGGTTTCAAACCTCCTGTCCTATTCCTATGATGAAGAAACAGTGATGTGAATGGAGGTTAAGCATTAGGTTTCTTTTAATGGTTCATGGCATCAATTGTGTAGTACTTGAAAGAGCGCATAGTTTCTGGAACTGCTCTTACGCCAAGAATCACCTATGTAAGCGAGAAGTGTGGCCGCTTCGAAAGGGAATTGTTGGGACGCAATTCTTTAGAAACCTTATAGAACTAGGCATGTGCCATGGCCTGATTAATGGACACAACCGAGGAAAGCGCAAGGGCTAGGAAAGATGTCTGTGAGAAGTGCATTGTCGTTCACACAAGCGGTTGGGGAAGTTCAAGGACATCGCGTCTACTTCCTAACCAGTGGGCTAAGTGTACTCTCTCAAGGGAAAGTTCAAAGGGTGACACCTACTTATCCTATGCAGCATCTATGCCGTCGAAATGAATCTATCACCAAGTCAAACTCTGTGTCTGACGTGATTGTTCTGATTCCTACATCAATATCTATTCATGTGGGGGATTGTTGGAAAATGAGGGTTAAAAGGTTGAAATTTGTTAACTTTTTGGGCTTCGTTTTGAGTGGGACCCAAACGGATTATGGGTCAATGGATGTCATTTTTGGGTTCTCCTCCGCGAGTACTATAAAATTGACTATTTAAACTCTCAAAACGGATCAAGGGTGAATGAGATATGAATGTTTTAAATATCACTCTTGAAAGAGGAAAAAATGGGCGAAAATTGGCCCAGGTAATTTTCTCTGGACTGTCCAAAATGCGTATAGACCGCATGGAAGTCTCTGGAAGGCCCAACCGCATAGTATGTATGGAATTACTTGTGTGTAATTCTTAAGAGATAAGAACAAAATACTTCCATATTTTGTGAGATATCTTGTCTTAAATAAATATGCGGTTTACCATGTTTAATATGATGAAGAATATTAGTACAAATATTTCTTCCTTTTCCACCAGACTTGATTCGAGTATTCATGGAATGTCTCGGATTTGATGAGTTGGTGATTGGAGAATATTCTTCTCTAATTACAGAAAATCAGAATATCATGTTTCCATGATTAGGGTCTCTTAGAGTAGTATAAATAGAGCCTCTAAGTCAGTCAGAAAACTCACACCATTTCTCAAGTCCCTCCATATTCTAAACTTGAGTCTTCTGTCTGTCTTTCTCGAAGTTTCCATTTGGTGTTCTGTCAAGGTGATAGTCCTTCGGGCCTTGCGTGAATCCGAGGTAACTCTTATGTGTTAATTGTTACCTTCGATGGTTTTATCCTAGGGAACGATGTCCCCGACGGGACTCATTCGTTTCAAGGGCAGCGAGTGTTACTCGTGACTCCATCATTACTTGAAACATGATTTATGCTTTGATTATTTGTAATTTAAGCGTTTCGATTGTATGCTTGAATAATTAATAAAAAATTATTATTCTTGCATATGTTAATTGCTCGTTCAATTATGTTGTTTAATTTTTCGCATGATATAATCAATATATGTCTAGCATTGGTGTCTATATCCTAGTTGAAATTTATGGTTGACCAAAAAGTGTGTAGATTCGGCTGGGATGAAGGAAGTATATCACTTGGTCATTTTTATCTTATATTTGGTTTCTGTGTCATTTTTCTTTATGTTTTCAGATCGACGTTACAGAAGTCAAGTTTTATATGAAGCGTGTTCTTGTTATCAATCTTAAAGCAGGGGCGGATCTATTAATACGCGAGGTAGGGCTCCAGCCCTACCTCGATCGCCGGCCGGAGCTAGGAGGAGGCGGGAGCGCGTCTCCGGCGCGGCCGAGCGCGTCTCCGGCAGAGCCCAGCGCCTGCTCGCCGGAGAAGAAGGCCGCGCTGCGGCCTTCTTTTTTTTGCAGACGTACGCACTAAAACGACGTCGTTTCACGTTAGTGAAACGACGTCGTTTCGTTTGGCTTTAATTTTTTATAACCTAAGTAGTAAAACGACGTCGTTTCACGTTAGTGAAACGACGTCGTTTTACTAAGTACTATGAAAAAAAAAAAGAGATCGGAAATGGATTGGGCCAAAAACTGAGCGGCCCAATCCATCATCCTATATAAATGCTTGAGCAGTTGAGCACTTGAGCGGGAACAACCGAACAAGAACAGCCACTGAGCCACAGCTCCTCGTTGCCTGATTCCGCCGCCACTTCACTCACGCCGCCGCTTCCGCGCCACCGCCGCCGCCGCCGCGCCACCGCCGTCCACCACCGCCATCCCGCCGCCTTTGGTAAGTCTTCTCTACACTCTAGTTCTCTTCTCTTTATAGTTTATATGCTAAAGCCTAAATTGCTAATATTTATTAATTTTTGGGTTTATAATTTTTTGTCTTTTTAATTTATTTCTTCAAAACTTAAATATATGTATAATGTATTAATGTGAACATGATTTTTAGATTGGATGTTGAATTGAATTTATATGGTTGTATTATATATGATTGTTGAAGTTTAGTTGAATTGCATAAATTGATTTAGTTGAATTGGAATTTAGTTGGAATTTAGTTGAAATTTAGTTGAAATTATAATTGTTTGATTTATTTTGTATAATTGTATGTGACAATGAAATTGTCAATTTGTCATAATCGGTTTATGGAATTATCAATTAGGGATATTTGTTAAATTGAATTTAGATGAATATGATTTTTTGAACTTTTTATTTTCATTTGTTAATTATCAATTAGGGATATTTTATTAAATTGAATTTGAATCGATGAAAAATAAATCAATTTACATAAACCGGACGCCGGACGCCAGACGCCTCTGCACGCCGGGCGCCGAAAATTTTTCAGCCTCCCCTGAAAAAATTTTCTGGTTCCGCCCCTGTCTTAAAGTAAGGGATTATCACGATGAAGTAGGTGTTGGAGTCAAGCCTGCCCTGCTTTTGTGCCAGGAAGTAAGTGGTTTCATCTTCTACTGGTTATATATACCTTCTATTGTGTTATTATTCTGCATTGCGGTTTGAAGATTGCGATGAGTTCTTGGAATATTTCATCTTCAGCATAATTGGATGTGATATGTGTTTGTTTATGTTCATAGGTTAGGCATACTCAAGCAGTACATATTATTGCTGAAGAAAATGACCACAGTGCATACATGTATACCGTACTTATTGATGTCCAATTGCTCTGTCATAGCCAAGCGAATTGGACAAAACAATACTCAGATTTTTCATCCCAAATACACAAATAACCATAACGTACTATAGTCTGATTTTGCTTTAAATAATCATGGAATGCCATTGCACTTTTCTATTGCTCACGCCAACTTCATTTATCTTGAGTGTTTTTCCTTCCATGCGACTGGATAGAACTAAGGAGCCTTATGATAATGTTTATCTCATATCTTGTGCACGAGTTGATGTGTTTATCATTAGAGAATCTTTGAATGCAGAATGCCAGATTCAATTTCACCTTGAGTAGGCAACGACGTGAGACGCAGGGAGCTTGAAGGAGTTCAAACCCGATGACTATCTGGAGTGATTTAACAGGTTGTGCTACTATTTCTCACACATCACATTGTTTGACTAATGATCAGACGATGTTGATCATTATAAATATATACTGCAGGTATTGACGCTCATTTTGCCTTGAAAATTATGGCGAAGGTGGGGATATACTACCAAGCCAAAGATATAGACTAAACACTAGAAACCATGCTGCTGGACCCCAATCGGTGAGGAGTTGTACGGGCCATTTTATGATGAAGCGTCTCGCACTTGCGCACTTATCATCTACAATAGTCGGCAACTGAAAATCAGCACCTTAAATAAAGAGCTTGAAGACCACCAATCTGAAGATATGTTTTGGTCTCTCTTGAGAATGATTTCAAACAATATTGGACATGTGAGTGATGTGGTAGGTTGCTCAGATGCACTGGTCATCCTCTCCAAGAGTTCCTTTACCTGCAAGACATGACCCGGAAGTGATTCTGGGGAAAGGTTCCGACGATCAAGTCAGTATTTCCTTTTTAGAGTTAAAATTTCTAGGAATAGTTACGCTTACTATAGCTCTCCAGAGCTTGTATTTATAGATTGGCATAGTCGTGGTTCCTTATTTTTAGGAACGAAGATCATGGGTCATATCACAATCCCCACGTTCTTAGATCGTGGCTAATGTGGTCTTCGTTCAATCCCTGTTTTCTGGCCCATGCTCCCTATCCGGCCATGAGTTGATGTGCATGAGTGGATGTGTTTATCATTAGAGAATCTTTGAATGCAGAATGCCATATTCAATTTCACCTTGAGAAGGCAACGACGTGAGACACAGGGAGCTTGAAGGAGTTCAAACCCGATGACTATCTAGAGTGTAGGCCTATCTATATGCCTATTTAATTTTTTTACTTTTAATCAATTTAACAGGTTGTGCTACTATTTCTCACACATCACACTGTTTGACTAATGATCATACGATGTTGATCATTATAAATATATACTGCAGGTACTGGCGCTCATTTTGCCTTGAAAATTATGGCGAAGGTAGGGATATACTACCAAGCCAAAGATATAGACTAAACACTAGAAACCATGCTGCTGGACCCCAATCGGTGAGGAGCTGTACGTGCCATTTTATGATGAAGCGTCTCGCACTTGCTCACTTATCATCTACAACAGTCGCCAACCAAAAATCAGCACCTTAAATAAAGAGCTTGAAGACCACCAATCTGAAGATATGTTTCGGCCTCTCTTGAGAATGATTTCAAACATTATTGGACATGTGAGTGATGTGGTAGGTTGCTCAAATGCATTGGTCATCCTCTCCAAGAGTTCCTTTACCTGCAAGACTTGACCCATAAGTGATTCTGGGGAAAGGTTCTGATGATCAAGTCAGTATTTCCTCTTTAGAGTTAGAATTTCTGGGAATAGTTACGCTTACTATAGCTCTCCAGAGCTTGTATTTATAGATTGTCATAGTCGTGGTTCCTTATTTTTAGGAACGAAGATCATGGGTCATATCACGATCCCCACGTTCTTAGATCGTGGCTAATGTGGTCTTCGTTCGATCCACGTTTTCTGGCCCATGCTCCCTGCCCTGCCATGAAGACTATAAGAAATGAAGCGATGGCATGGCTCTGGAGCTTTAATGCGATATGATATTGCTCTTATGCAGAATGTTCGTAGCGTAACACTATTTAAAGTGATGTAGTCTTTTTGGATATATTTATATCCTCTCTCTATCCACTATTTAAAGTGATGTAGTCTTTTTGTATATATTTATATCCTCTCTCTATCCACTATTTTTGAATATTTGAATTTTGAGCTCCTCGTGGTGAGGGTATTTTTGCGATGATATAGTTTATGAAGTCCGATATTCCCTCCTCAACGTTCGGCATTCCATTCCGTTATTTCCTGAAGTTTGTTTTTGCTTCACCTCATAAATGAGAATTTTGAAATGGATAATTGAATGTGTCAGTGAGATGTCTCTTCACGGATTTTCGATGTCTCGTTATAAGCAAAATGTAGTTTGCTTTTTGTGTGAAATTACTATCATTGCATCTGTCTGAATACTTTTTTGTAAAATGTTTTTCTTCCTTGATTGTGCCTCTTATTGCCTACCTTTAAGTATCCTTTATCACTTTTTCGTTTAAGTTCTTTTTCTTCATTTCAAAAGATTCATTCTCCCCTGAGCACCTTCAGGTGTTCCGTGCATCATTATCCTCCATCTCCTTCCAGAGTGAGTTTTTTCCTTAAATACTTTGGCTGTCTCATTTTTTTTGTATTTTATGGGATTGATATTCTTGGGTGGCTCTTCTAATTATAGTATATTCGTTGATTTTCCTGATTGTTTTTCGGTCATCTTCTCTGACCTGCTGTCTGTAACCCTTGTTATAATTAACTTGCGTTTGTGGGTGTTGACCCTAACTAAGACATTTACTTCCACCTTTAGGATCTCTCTGTCTTCCTCTAACTGTGGTAAGTCCCCCATGGAAGATGCTCTCTCCAGCGTGGGTTCCGACCATGTTGCCAGATCTCCTGCCATTCAAAGTATCCTAACCAGTGCTTATGTGAATGAATTAAAGGGTTTATTCCCTTTTTTGTCCTCTTACAAGCTTCGTTTGCCTTCTAAATCTGAATGTGTTCGCACTCCTTCCATTGGCTACATTTCCTGTTACCTAGCCTACTTGAACTTTGGTCTTTATTTCCCTATTCTTGGGCACGTGATTAAACTTCTTCGCTCATATAGATTTTCGCTGTCCCAATTTCACCCTAAGGGAGTCACGATCATCATAGGGTTCCTTTGTGTGTGTGAGAACGCGAACATGCGTTTCACAATTGACCTATTTTGTAATTTCTAACACATCCGCAAGGTGAAGAAAACTATAGACAAATTCACTTTTTATCCTGTGATTCCCGGGGTAGAACTTGTGAGCGGATTCCCTAGCAATGTTGGTACTTGGGGTAGAAAATACCTTTTCATTAAAGTGAAACAAGTTCCTGAATCTGATGTACCTTCCTGGAACTACAACGTTCCTAAGTCTAAGCTTCCTGATCCGGGTGTCCGTTATACCAAAAAGACGGAGATTGTGGCCACGCTTTGTGTGCGTACTCAATATCTCCGCCACACAGACTCTGAAGCAGAAGGTGTTTTGTTTGCTTTTGCGTTGATGCGTTCAATCTGTACTGCTTTTTATTTGAAAAACTTTTTATTGTTGCGAGTGTTCATTTTGATCCATGTTCTTGAAACTATAAAAGATATGGACCTTTCCAAAGGTGAGCTTAATATAATGCTCTTCGAAGGAAATGACAAAGAGATGGATGTAGTTACTGTCCAGGCCGAAACTGCTACTTGTGGTGACACTGTGGCCAAGAATAGGAACACTACAGGCTCTCATGATAAGGGCAAACATGCTGAGAGAGGGGGAGGGGGGCAGTGATCGTCCCCCCTTGTTGTGCAAAAGAAGAACAAGAGGGATAGAGACAATGGGTCTTCGGGACACATTGTTCCTCCCTTAAAAAAAGGGCATGGTAATCAAACTTGTTCGCAAATACTTGTGCGAACTGAGAGTTCATTGGCAGAGGGGATGATTTCTGATATCTTCTCTAACCTTTCTTTACCTGACACACAGGCCGAGGTATGTCTGCAAGCGAACTTTGGTATTATTCCTATATCTTAATCCTCTGTTCATATGATGCTGAATGAATTTATTCCATGTTTTGGTCTTATAAGGTCGGTGAAATTCTTCAAATAGCAAGCAAGCGCTTGTCCAAACATTCTTCTCTTGATGATTCAACATATGAGAAGGTCAAAGCCTTGGAGGCAAAATGCGCGACTCTAGAGCAATCGCTTGAAGCCTCCGAAGAGAAGGTGAAAGCTGTTAAGGAAAATGTTAGCGTTGTCGAGGAGTGTGCTAGGCTTGCAGGAGTGGAGGTGACTCAGCTTCGTTCTGCGGTAAACAAAATGCGCACCAATGGGTATGCATCGCCCCAATATCCCCAGGTACTGGTGGATCTTCTTTGCAAGAAAAAGTAGTTTTACAAGTTTTTTGAGGATATCTCTAAGGAAACTTACACTGTTGGGTATTTTGAGGCTTTGAAGAATCAATGCCAGTGGAACCCTTCTTGTGACTATAAGAGTTTTCCTACGATGCGGCAATGTGTTGATAACCTGGAGAAGAGGAAAGTTGATTTGAACAAAGCTTTCATCTGGAAGATTACGGATGAGGGGTATTTGTATGCCCTGCTTGTGCATCTTGTTAGTCTTCCCAGCCTTCCTTATGTGGTGGAGCTGAAGAGGTGCAGGGTGAATTATTTCAAAAAACTTTCATTCATGCTTAGCGCCGATGCTACCACTTGTAACACCGATGCTAATGCGGGTAATGCAGACGCTGAAACTCCCATCCAGTAGCTCAATGAGGGGGATTCCACTCAGCAACCGAGCCAAGATGCTGGTGCCATTGTTTCCCAGACGCCTAATCCTAACAACGAAGTTAGTTGATTCTAAGAGTATTTTGTTTGTTGGATTTTGGATTTTGTTAGTTGTTCCTAACAATATTTTGATGTTCGTGTGTACTATTTATGCCATTGAAGTTGATCTGTTTGTTGTCCTATGCTTGCTCATTGCCCCCACTTGTGTGTAGGGTTTCAAAATTTTGGTTGATAGTAAATTCTTGAAATTTTTTGATTTTATGGGATGTAACAATCCTCTATTAGTTTAGTTCATACCACCCAATCATTTACCAAGGAGTGTATGGGAGTTGTTTCTTCTGATCTATTTACTCGTATGGAATCGCTTTCTTTATGCATTGGGTGACAACTTCCCTTTCCGTCTTTGCCTCCTTCTTCATCTACAAATTGCCCTTATAGTAAGCTCATTCCTGATGGGTACAATGTTGAACCACTTTGCAAGGACATTGTTCGTGGTTTAGTCGATCTTGAGTCTGTTGTCATGTTTATACGATCGCCTAACCTTCCTGTTGCATTCAAGAGTGGGTTCTATGTTTGGCCATTCATTTAAAGTATATGTTGCTGGGTATGGATGACCTTGAGAAGAAGGGGAATGAAACTATAAGAGACACTCAGGATGCTTTACGAGATTTGCACAGAATTCTTAGCGAGCAGAACGGTCTTATTCATCGTCAACAAGAGGAAGCCAAAGAATATGGCACAAGCAAGACTCGCGAAGCTTATAAGAAGACCTTAATCATTGATAAGCAGTGTGCTTGTATTGATGATTTTCTAGTGAAGCTGAAGAAAAAATAGGATGGTGTGATTACTTCTCCACCTCTACTTCTGGTTGGCAGAAGAGATTCGACGAACACTTTGTCATAAGCACTCAATTGCGAAGTGAGAATTAAGATCTTTGTACTTAATGTAATCGTCTTGATTTGTCTGTACATGAATTGGAGCAAGTTTGTGCTGATTACAAGGATAAGCTTGAAACTCTCCACTCATCATCACGCCAGTTTATTAATCCAGGTGATTTGACTTTTGAAGCTGTTGGGCAAAGGATTAAACAGGTGATCGCACATTCGGTGTCTTGAAGAGGAAGCGAGGAACTTGAAGGCTAGGATGGAGCAATATGAGGAAACAGTTAACATAATGAGTATGCCAGTGGATCGTGAGGAGTTCGGTTATATCACTGACTTTAAGGCGTATTATACTAGGTATCTTAATCTCATTAAGTGAAGGGTTATGACCCATCACCCTTCATACTTACACATGAGATGGAAATATGAGCATCTAGTTAGCGAGGAGCACGAGGCCAAAGAGAATCATCGCAGAACTGAGCGCCGTCATCACAGAGCTTAACGGCCTTCTCGCAAAGTGGAACGCCCTCCTAAAGAAGCTGATCCTAGTCATCGTCGTGGCGGTTCCTCTTCTCCTGGGCCATCCCAACCGTCCATCTATTCATATGTTCTAGGTGGTGTGATTGTCCATCTGTTCATATGCTCTTCGAGCCCGTGACCTGTCTTTTTTTAAAATGACTTCAGTTATATTTTTGTCGTTGTGCCTTTGACTTATTGCAACCCCGTAAGAGTTACTCTAGCTTTTATCTTGGGGTTTATATGCACTGTAGCAAGGCCTACTGCTAACTTTGTTAATAGCGCTAAGTCACAAGATATATTGCTTGTCTTTGTCTCTGTAATCAAGACAAGCTTGCCTAATAGCAAGATCTAAAGCTTGCGTTCGTGATCTTACAAGATCCAAGGCTTGCAAAGATGAATAATTGCGCAAGATCTATCGCTCGCAATTTTTTATGCAAAGTTGCAAGATAAAAAGCTTGCAAATGTCTATAGGTGTGCAAGGTTTATAGCTTGCATTTGCTTAGTTTTGCGAAGATGCAAGATCTAAAGCTTGAAATCAACGATAAGTACACAGAATCCATGGCCTGTTATCTGTTGAAGTAAATTCCGGGTAACTTGGTCATATCATGTTATGAACAAACAATTAAAATGTGAAAATAAAGGAAGAGAGATGCAATCTTGTTCCCTCAAAGTGGATTTTTATATTAAGTATGTACGGCCGCAATCATATCGTTATGGAAAAATGGAAAGAAAGTGACCAAGGATAATATCTTGGTTTCTATACATGCAGTTGTCCTTCATCTCTTCTCTAAACGTAGAACTTTTTTAAGTTGGTCACATGCTATGTGTTGGGGACTGTGGTGCCGTCCATTCATTCCAGTTTGTAGCTGTTAGACTTGTGAGCCTTTGTGACCTTGTATGATCCCTTCCACTTTGTGCATAGCTTTCCTCATTCTTCAGCCAGGCTAGCTTCGTTCTTTCTTAATATTAGGTCTTCGATATGAAAACCGTGTGTCCTTCACCTTCTAATTGTGGGCCTTAGCCATCGTTTCCTTGTACTTAGCTTCTGTGATTATTACTAAGTCCCTTTTCTCTTCAACCTCATCCAACTCGAGCATCGTGACCTCTAGGTTATCCTTTTCGGTATACCCATTCACCCGAAGACTTGAATTACCAATTTCTATTGGTATAACTGCTTCATGACTATAGACCAAACTGTACGAGGTCCTTCCTGTTGGTTCTCAAATAGACGTTCTGTATGACCATAGTGTGTTTGGTAACTCATCTACCCATCCATTTTGCCTTCCTTCCATACGCTGATGAATTCCTTAGACGATGGTCATGTTTGTTACTTCCACTTGGCTGCTTGCTTGGGGGTGTGCTACAGATGCAAACTTTTGAAAAATCCCTAGTTTTGAGTATCAGTCTATGAACACTCCGCTTGTGATTTTTTCCCATTTTCTGTGACAATGGTGTGTGGCACTCCGAACCAACACACTATATTTTGCCATACGAACTTCCTAGTGATTTCAGCTGTGACCCTTCCCAGCGGTTTTGCTTCTACCGACTTTGTGAAGTAGTCGATTGTTACAATCAGGAATCTGGAGTTGCTTTTGCCCCTTGGGAATGGTCCAACTAGGTCTATCCCTCACTTATCGAATGGTCACGCACTGTAGATCCCTCTCAGGGTGACTTATGGTTTATGTGATAACAAAGCATTGGTTTGAAAACTTCTACACTTAAGTACAAGGTTGTGCATCGTCGAACATAGTTGGCCAATAATATCCAGTGCGGATGATTTTCTTTGCTATCGTTCTAGCTCCTTGGTTCATTCCACACAAAATTTTGTGGACTTCTTTTAAGATGTCTGCTTCCTGTGCTAGTCCTACGCACTTTATCCACGGGGACAAGAAACCTTTCTTGTAAATTATTCCATCTTGGTAGGTATAATTTTGAGAACGTAACTCCAACTTCCTGGCCTGTATCTTGTCTTCTGGTAATGCCCCCTTGGCGAAGAAATCCATCAACGGAGACATGTAGCTTACTGAATCTGTTTGGACTGTTGAGACAATCATTGATGCTGTGCTTCTGATTGGGAGGACTTCCACAGTAACACCTCCCTGCTCAGTGAGGGAATTGAATCCTGCTGTCACTAGTTTTCTAAGTGTGTCCACCTTTGTATTTTTTTCTTCGTGGGACGTGCTGTATATCAAAATATTTGAGTTGGGTTATGAGTTGTTGCACCTTCCTTAAATACTTCGCTAGCTGTTCCTTTCGTACTTCAAAATCCCCTCGCACTTGTTGAACAACGATTATCAAATCACTTGACACTCGAATGCTTCTGACCTTCATCCTGACTACAAGATCCAAACCGCATATTAAGGCTTCATACTCTGCTTTATTGTTGGTGAGGAGTAAGTCGAATCGCAATGAGTGTATGTGTCCCTCCTGCCTCCATCCAGGTCTATAAATAGCTATCCTACTCTGCAGTCTTCTGGATGCGCCATCAGTGAAAAAAAGTCCACGCGACTTCTTCCCACTTTAACTTGTCTTTATCAACCCTCAATCTCTGATACATGGTGTCTGTGCTTCCTCACTCGTCATTTATGCAATGAAATCCACTAACACCAAGGCTTTTATCACTGTTCTGGGTTGGAACTGTATTTCAAACTGGCCTAACTCCAAAACCCACTTCGTTAGTCTTCCTGATGACTCAGGCTTACTGAGAACGTTCTTGATTGGGAAACCAGCATAAACCATGATACGATGAGCATGGAAATACATTTGCAATATTCGTGCTGAGTAAACCAAGGCTAGGGTTAGCTTCTCCAACGACATATACATCTTTTCTGCATTTTGCAGCATTCTGCTGATGTAATAGACTGACACTTGTTTCTGATCTCTAAGGAGAACTAAGACAGAACTAACTGCATTCTGCAAGATCACCGTGTACAAATATAACATTTCTCCATGTGCGGGTGATTTCAATGTTAGCAATGTCAGAAGTTATTCTTTTAAGCCATCATATGTTGTCTGGCAGTCTTGGCCCAAACTAAATTTCTTTGCCTTTTTCAGAACTTCGAACATAGGAAAATGTTTGTCCGTCACTTTTGAGATGAATCCGTTGAGTACTACCTGTGATCCTATTAGGACTTGCACTTATTTGATAGTTCGAGGTTGGGGAAGATTGATTATAGCTTGAACTTTCTATGGGTTGGCCTCAATCCTCTTAGAAGACACTTTGTATCTTAAAAATTTTCCTACGCCTACTCTCAACACACATTTTTAGGGGTTGAGATGCTTCCCTGTAGTCTAACCCTTGTATGCATCCAAGAAAGATAACACCTGATACCCTGAAATTGCTTCAAATAGTTGGTCGGTCTTTGGTAGAGGATAACAGTCTTTGGGACATGCCTTATTCAGATATATGAAATGAATGCACATCCTCCACCCTGCGTCATACTTCCTTACCATTACTGGGTTCGTGAGCCATTTTGGGTATATGACTTCCTGGATTATGCCCGCTTGAAGTAATGTTGTGACCTCTTCTTCAATTACTTTCTTCCCATCACTAGCGAAGATGCGCTACTTCTGCTTAATTGGCTTGATCGCATCACTAATACTTAAAGAGTATGTCGCAATGCGTGTATCCAGTCCCTCCATGTTTTGAATGTTCCATGCGAAAGTTTCCTTGTGGCTTCGCAGGATTTGTGTGATTTTCTTCTTCTCTTCATCAAGAAGGTATTTCCCTATTCATACACACTTTGAGCTATCATCGCTATCCAAACTTAGCAACTCTGTTAACTCTCCTAGGTTTGTTATTGGCTCTTGTCATCTAACTTCCTTGTTTTCATTGCGATGGCCATGCATTATCTCGTCGCTTGCTGGTTTCCTCTTATGGTTGCAATTTCGGCTAGGGATTGAAACTTCATGAACAGGTGGTAGGGAGACCATATACCTTTTTCTATGTACATCCATGGCCTTCCTATGATAGCGTTAAACGTGCTTAGAGCATCTATGACAATAAAGTTGGATAGTATGGTGCATTTTCTTCCGCTTTCCCCAGTGGTAACAGGTAGTTGTATGTTGCCTAACGGTGTTTCTCATTGCCCAGTGAACCTGACCAAAAAAGATGTGGGTTTCTTGAGATCCGTTTCCTTGAATCCTAGCCTGTCAACAGGTTGTGTACAGTAGCCTATTAACAGGTTGTCAACGTCCTGTCAACAACTTGTCAACATGTTGTGGACAAAAAGTATTTCTACTGCACTTCCATCGTCCAAAAACATTTTGTGTATAGTAGCATTTTTTATCTAGGCTGTGATCACCATGGGACCATTATGAGGCAAAGCGTTCGGTACTGTATCATCTTTGCTGAAAGTGATTGCCTCATCTGAGCGGAATCTTTTGTTAACAGGTTCTTGCGAAGGGGAATATCGTACTCTAGCTTTCCAAGCATTATTGGACAATGACTCCATTGATCCATGTATAAACAAGATTACTGTTTCATACGGTTCATCGCCTTTGTTTTCCTTGTAATCAATTGCTGCAGTCATCTTCTGATTCTTTAGCAGTGTGGACGTTGTCCCTTGGTTTCTTGGTTGAGTGTTCGTAGTCTTGTTGGTTTCCCCATATTTGCTTCCCCCATCTTTCTATATTGACCTAGGAGGCCATTTCTCAAATTATCCTCCATTTGTCTTCTTAGGTCTCTACAGTATTTGATGCCATGTACATGATCCCTGTGGATATCACTATAATATTCCCTGGATCTTTTTTCTGGCGGTGCTAGCATGAGTGCCCGTTCTCTGAACAGATCCTTATGTGCTTTCCATATTTCTTTCCTTGATTTGGTCAACAGTGTATCTTGAAATGTAACATTCTGTGAACCTACCTCTCTTCTTCTGAAAGGGGCACTTCCCTTTCCCCTTTTTATAATCTTCCATCATTCCCTTCTTACCTCATTCCCGCTCTATTTTACAGTTGTTTGCCTCTTCTATTCGCACGTGCAGTTCGATCATTTTTTGTAACTATCTTGGGTTTTCATGCATATTCTTTATGAGTTCTTTGTAGAACTCCCCTGACCGCATGCTTCTTGTGAAAGCTCCTAGAGAAGACTGGAATGACAAGTCCCAAACTTGTAAGCTCTCAGTGACGAATCGATTATCGTATTCTGCTAGGCTCTAGTCGTTTCGCTGAGTCATGTTATTGAAGTTTGTGATCGTCTTGGTAAACTTTGTTTATGTTAGAAAAGGCCCAAGGATAGATCCGACAGCTGTGCCCACAATTTGACACACCCATTCAGAATGTCTTCATACCAAGTGATTGATGTTCCTGTCAGGAAGATTGGAAATGCCTTGCAAACCAACTCAATGTTAGCATCGTGAAACCTCGTACTATTTCTGTAAGAGTGTAAAATTTCTTTGGGATCCGTGTCCCATCGTATCTTTTAACATGCAAAGGAAGTTTAAAATCCCTTGGCATTTTAAAATTATGCAAATACGGAGCTATGAGCAATTTATCTTCATCATCTTCTGCGATAATATCACACAACTCCTCTTCATAGTTAATATTTTCACGTTCTTGAGTTACCCTTCCTTCTGGCTTCAAGGGTTTCTGTTTGATCATTTTCAGAAATTGGTCGTAAAGACTCTTTCTGTTTGCTTCCAGGAACACTGCGAATGCTCTTTTCTCATTGTCATGATTATTGTTTGGAGACTCTGCCCCCTCCTCTGTTTCATCCTTGCTATGTTCTTTCTTTCCGTTCGGTGTGCGTTCCTGATGGTGATGTGCTTCTCTATCACGTCCCAGTGTTTGTTCGTGTGACTGATAGTTGTGGCTCCTCTCACTCCTGGTGAACACCATTTTCTCACCTGAGTAACCTCAAAACAAAAAGAAGAACTCTCATCCCCACATACGGCGCCAAATGATGTGGTAGGTTGCTCAGATACACTGGTCGTCTTCCCCAAGAGTTCCTTTACCTGCAAGACTTGACCCAGAAGGAATTCCAGGGAAAAGGCTCCGACGATAAAGTCAGTATTTCCTCTATTGAGTTAGAATTTCGTGGGTATAATTACGCTTACCTTAGCTCTCCAGTGCTTGTTTTATTTATAGATTGGCATAGTCATGGTTCCTAATTTTTAGGAACGAAAAATTATGGGTATCACGATCCCCACGTTCTTAGATTGTGGCTAATGTGGTCTTCTTTCGATCCACATTTTCTGGCCCACGTTCCCTTTAGTGGCTGGAACTCTCCTGCATAGATAATTGGCGCCTTGGGCCAAAACGGCTTCCCTTCGCTACTTGCTACAAACGGGCTAGGCCTATCGCGCATCAGCCCCTTGATTGCTAGGACACACATACACTAGTGCGTTACAAGTATTCACAAATTTTCCTCTATATTTTAAAATATATGACCTTATGAACGAGAGGATTGCTATATTAAAATCAGTAATATGACCTCTATTTGTTTTATTCCCATACGTCTTCTTTCATCTATTTGAATCTGGGTTTTTTTTTGCATTGTTAAATACAATACTTACAATGCCGACTTAGTTGTGTAGTTTTCTGAATACTTTGTACGTCTTTCATCTTTAAGAGAGTTTCTCAAACTAAAGAGAACATGTCCTCGAGTTATGGGGAGAAAGACAGGCTTGGACTTTCTCTTTGTTTTTGGCCTGTTATTTTGAATCTGCTTCACAATGTATTCTTGCTATCAGATTTTTATGTGTAGCCTTTTAAGAACATCAACGAATGAAAAGAAAAAAAGTTGGTGGTTTCTATTTAGGCAATCAACAATGCATTGTGTGGTCAGGAGGGAGAGAATTGGAGAGTTCCTGATACTTCTCTAAGGCAGCATGATGCAACACATTGAGCCATGTGGATAATACTCTACATTTTAATATGTGAATGGTTTAAAATCATGCCTAATACAAGAAATCAATGCTCTGTTTTGCAAGGGGTGTTTACTTGTACGCCTATCGTACTTCCAATTGCGCCCTATGGTTGAGCAACGTCAATTAAGGGGCACACACCATCACCCATTGAAGGAGTTTACATCGACATAACTGGATTGGTTCTATGAAGGAGTTTACATTGTGTTATTTTGTTTGGATTGTCTTTTTTTCTTGTATGCATTATGTGTTTTCTTCCATTGGAGGTAAAGCTTTTGTGAGCTAAGTAGAATCAGAAAAACACCATAGCTATTCAAGTGAATGCAACCAACGCACAACGCGGGCTGTCAGTCTTAGTGTCTCTATAAACTATGAATGTCTAGTCTACGTAACAATAACTTTAGAATTTAAAGAGATACATGACCCACTGAACCAAATTATATGGATTGAAAATGAATTATTATCTTAATTGACCTTTTTCTAAATGGGTTGCATAACACTTTCCTCTAGCCAGAAATGGCCTATTTCTCAGCAATAATTTAAGTGGGCCAGAAATAAAATTATCCCTGTAAAACTTTTTTGGAATCTAGGACATTCGATTAAATTAATCGAAATGCAAAACAAATAAACTAGAATACTTTTGATTACCTTAGCAGCAACTTCAAGCTATGCCTTTAGGTTAAAAATAGATCAACCCGAAGAAGAAAGGAAGCACTTTTCACGTCTCTAGGACCTTATTTCATAATCATAAGCTATCGTTACAAATTTAGCTAGAAATGATAGGGAAATAAGAAAATCTTTTGATTTTGTGCGATACATTTGATGGATGCCATTATTACAAATTAAGGTGGTACAATGATTTAAGATGCTTACTTTTTAGGTCTGTCCTTATCTATGAAAGTGATCTAACCCAATTACAACATCCTAACTAAGATGAGTAGCTGTCTTAGTAATAATATCTTGCTAGTACCTTTTGCATTCCAGAACTAACATGGGCTATTCTGCTTTCATCAAGGACAACAAGTACTTCATCATTCGTTGCCTTTCAAGCAATACAAGGTAACCAGTTCAACAAGGGCCAAACGATGTGCGTAATAAACAGAACACTAGTAAAATTATTACACAAGCGCAGAATAATTATGTACTAGAAAAGCACGTGCCAATTTCTTCCCCAACAGCACCTGAGACTGGGTAGTAAGGTGCAATCTCGGGGGACGATTTTATCCCACGTCCCATGAAACACCCCTCTGCGGCAAGCCACGTGACCCATGTTGCTTTGTCCAGCCAAAATAAAGATGTTTTTGGATGGCCATCAGCATTGCATAGGCGGAGTATGGCTAACATCATTATTACAAACATCTGTTTGTGGATGCCTGATCATTTAAGAAAACATGACTTAGTGTTCGAGAGAATATAACTGAGTCTCCAAATATTTTTGTCCTCGATTTTGTAACACCCTTAAGAATATAACATTCTGCATTTCGTAGCAATAAAAAAAGGAAGGGGATACAATTGATGTGCGAAGAAAGTGTGGCATCCAGTAGCTAATCACACGGGAACTAAAATCATTAAGCGGAAAAGAACACGAGATGAATTTCGTACCTGGATGAAGACGACCGAGAACAAGTGAGCTGATTGGCTTCATAAAAGCTTTGGATACCAAATTTTAGGAATATGGTGTTCCAAAAACGATGCATGACTATAACGTAGTGTAATGAGAGAGAGGAAGGCAGATCGGTTGTGAGAAAAACAGAAGAGTGAAATGCTGCTTTTATAGTCACCCCACTGACTATCATTACTGTGATATAATCATGTGTCCAAAATTGTTACCATACCATACCAATTATTTGTCCACCAAAATGGAGGGAACATATCATGTGTTTGCCCACTACATTAGTTACCACATGTACCTTCTGCACAACCCAATTATTTACCTTGTAGCACTGAATCATTGGCCACACCTTTCTAAGCCCCAGACCAGTTCAAAGTTATCGTATCGTAATTGTTCTATTTATATAGTGCTATATCCCAGACCTACATCAATCAGACCACAACTATGACTTTTGTAGTTTGCCTAAAAACCGGATTAGAAAGTGGACTCTAATTCTACAAAGTAGTGAATATGGCGTTCTAAAAAGACTTATGGTTCAGACGACTATCATGATGCATGACTAGTGTACCAATGTTTCAGAGGACTAACCTAGTGCGGAAAGGTTGACAATGTTATCAGAGGATCTGAGGATCTCCAGCGCTTACAGAGAACATAAAAATCCAAACGCTGCCTCTCAGATCTATTTCGTAACTAACAAAAAACAAATCGCTCAGAGATCACACACATTGTGAGATAATGGATGGCTAGAGAGACCTGTGACATCACAACTGGAATGAGGCAATGCAATTCCTATGTTCGACCGCACATAGTACTTGTTAGGATTCATAGTCTTCACCTAGGTTGCACGGGTACGGCATTTAGGGGGAAGACCCGATACCCATACTGTTCCGGGGACGGGTACGCCGACTGGTACGGCCTGGGGACGTTCCTTTGCCGTCCCCTAATTGTCCGGGACGGTCAACCGTACCGTCGGAAAGTTGACCGATGCATTGGGGACGTACCCGGGACGGAAGCTTAACCATTTTTACCGTTTCGGTGATTTATTCTCCAAAAATAAAAGGATCCCCTTACCATATAAACTCCTAATCTCCCCCTTTCAATTTCGCAAATCTCTCTCTTGATGAGCCAGAATTGGAGAATGACTTGATATTAGAAAAGATCCAATAGTGCATTTTACTTGGCTTTTATTTGAATATTATAACTTTGGATTGCTACTTTTGTTTTATTGAAACTTATGAAATGATTTGGATTGATATATTTATTTTATTATTAATATTTTCATAATTCTATATATTATTAATATATTGTATCCGTACCTTCGCCGTACCCGTATCTCTATTTTTTGGATTTTGCCGTTTCCCATACCCGTCCCCGTACCCGTATACGTACCCGTACCCATTTTTAGTGCAACTTAGGTCTTCACTTGTTCAAAACACAAGTCCAAATTAAACAACAAAACAGAGAGGAAATAAGCAAGTGCAACACAAGTAGGGCACAACTGAACTACCTTGAAGGCAATGAAGTTATCGCTCTTGTTCGTCAACGAAATGGAGCACGAGTTCTACTTCCTGTAAACAACAGCACCAAAATTATTTTTAAAAAAAATCAAAAGAACACAGAAAAAGATTTGTAAATTAGAGAGTGTAAAGTCAAGGAATTTATTTTATTGGCAATTGTGTGTGAATTGTTTTTGAACTAATAAACAGACCATGTTGGAACATGGTGCTGCAGCAGAATTCACGCCATGGAGTTTAATGGAATTCAAGCCGAAACATTGACGTGTTTTAGAATTTATGGTATCTGTATATTTGGCTATATATTGGGCGTGAGAAGCATATCTGATTTATGGAAAAATCCCTACTTATAAGGAGAAGATTCATTCGAATATATGGGGGAATTTGACATAAGGTAAATCCCTTTATTTATGGGATTTAGATATGCTTTAACAATCAGATTTGGAATAGGAATATTATGGTGATAATCAAGAATATTCAGATCTGATTCGTGGATATAAATATGGGACAAACACGGCTGCATAACTAACGATTTTACAGAGCAAAATCTGCACCCAGATTTTGAGATCTTACGAAACTTGCAAGAGCCAATATACTGTGTTCCAACACTGTCCTGCCGCACTAAGTTCAGAATCGTATACCTTAATTCCTCGGGAGGAGGAGATCTTGCGTCGACGGAGTTCGAGGTCAGAGGGAGTCTGATCAAGGCAGATCGGTAGCTAGGGGAGCTAGCAGAGTCCACATGTCATAGTTAGTAAAGATAAGTATTTTGTAAACCGTACCATGTACTGTATCTTTCTAATTAGTGAATTCATTCTGAACTGAGCCAGGCCCCGCAGATGTAGGTGGTTTACACCGAACTGCGTAACCAAGTTATGTGTCTTTTACGTTTTACGTTATTTTACACTTGGTTAAACTAAGCATGTTGGAACACACTAGTAAGTACTAGAAAAAGTGGTAAAACCAAATTTCAATTGGTATCAGAGCAGAGTCACTTATTGTTCCCTTGGTTGTTTCAAGGAAAGTGAGATCCGGTTTTACCATGACGACAAGAGAAGGAGCTTCAGTCTCTCGACCACCACTGTTGGAAGGAAACAACTACAACTATTGGAAGGCACGTATGAGGGTCTTTATCAATTCACTGGATGAACTGGCGTGGTTTTATGTTGAGAATGAATGGAATCATCCTACAGAAGATGCTGACACAAGTTCTAAGGCTGTGGAAGGAGAGTCGAGTCAAAAACCCAAAGACAAAGCCAAGTGGACTCCAGATGATCTTAAAGAATCACTGGCAAATTCGAAGGCCCTGAATGCAATCTTCACTGCTGTTGATGAAAATCAGTTCAAGCTTATATCTACATGTCACCAGGCAAAGAAAGCATGGGATATTTTACAAACTGTTCATGAAGGAACCAGTCGGGTGCGGGAATCTAAACTACAGATGCTGGCTACCAAGTTTGAAGAACTAAAAATGGAGGAGGATGACACCATTGCTACATTCAATGGAAAGCTCAGAGATATATCCAACATGGCTTATCAACTGGGAAAGGTTTACAAGGAAACTAAGCTAGTGAAAAAGACATTGCGATCTCTTCCCAAAAGATTTGCAATGAAAGTAGCAGCAATAGAGGAAGCAAGAGACGTAGCCACCATGAGCCTAGATGAACTGATGGGTTCATTACAAACTTATGAGATGACATTCCAGCAATCTACGAAAAGAATCTCCAAGGATTTATCGTTCAAAGTTTCTCCGGTCAAGGCAAGTCATGAGTCTGATAGCGATGATGAGTTTGAAAAACTGGCACTTATTACAAAGAATTCTCAAAGATGCTGAAGAAGGTGGTTAACAAGAAATCTCATGAGAGGTTTGGTGGAAACAGACAAAAGCCACTAGATTCGAACAATAATCGTGGAATGAGATTTGAACAAGGAAATATGCAGTTCGAGAGGAATCAGAACAACGAACCAAAATAGGCTGGATGAATTCAATGCAGAGAATGTGAAGGATTTGGTCATATGCAGGCTGAATGTGCTAACACCCGCAAGAAACAAGGAAGATCATATGTCACATCTTGGAGTGATGATGAAGATAATGAAAAGGATGAAGAAGAACTTACGAGCAATTACGTAGCTTTTGGAGCAAAGGTACATTATACATCAGAAGGTCAGTGTTCCAACACACTGAACAAAGGTAAGGCTGTATGTTCCAACAAGAATCTGGATGATGCTTGAAGTGATGAAGATGATCTATCTGTCAGTGATGAAGAGATCTATAGCACATACGAACAAATGTATGCTATGTGGATTCAAGTAGCTGACAAGAACAAAGAATTGAATGAAGAAAAAGGAAAGCTAATTGAAAGTGAAAAGGAACTACGATCCACGGTTACAGAACTTGAAAAGCAAAATGAAGAACTGAGTCAGAAATTGATAGCAGCAGTCAAGAGAGCCGAGATGTCTGAAGCAACCATCTCTAAATTAAATTCCGGGAAAGCAAAGCTTGATGACATTCTGGATATGGGAAGAACTGTTGGTGATAGACACGGGATTGGATACAGGGAAGAAATAAAGACTGAAGTCCTCGAAAAACCAGTTACTCTCAAAGCTAGGATTCGAGAAGTAAAACGGAAGTATGGAAAGACATCAAAGAAAGCCTCTAATCTGCGAATACTGTAAATACCAAGGTCATGCTGAACATCAGTGTAAAAAACTGATCAGAGATCAAATGACTGGAAGACAACTGTGTTCCAACACAGTCGATACTCATACAAAAATCAGGAAGGTATGGGTTATTAAAAGGTCCAGTAAGTTTCTGGTGGCACACACTTCTTTATCAGCCTATTCCAGTGATTCTTGGTACTTTGACAGTGGTTGTTCTCGCCACATGACTGGGACTCCAAAATACCTTACAAACATTACTCCATATGATGGCGGATATATAACTTTTGGTGATGGAAAAAGAAGAAGAGTAATTGGCCAAGGCGAATTAAAGATTGAAGGGTTTCCAGTACTCACAAGTGTACTATTTGTTGAAGATCTAAAAGCAAGCTTGCTTAGTATAAGCCAGCTGTGTGACGACAACATGATAGTGAAATTTCAGAAGGACAAGTGTGTAGTGAAGCATGGTGAAAACAAGGTTCTTTCTGGAATACGATCTTCAGACAATTGTTACTTGTTGGAACAAGAAGTTCGATGCATGCTTTCAAAGAAGGATGAAGGAATTCTCTGGCACAGGAAGCTTGGACACATCAACTATAAAACACTGGTGAAAATTGCTAATATGAAAGCTGTACGAGGAATGCCTATCTTGACTAGCAAGAATGAAATTGTGTGCGGACCATGTCAGCAAGGTAAACAAACTCGTTCTCCTCATTCTTCAGTTCAGTTTATTACTACTTCTAGAAATCTGGAATTGCTACATATGGACTTAATGGGGCCAGTTAATACACCTAGCATAGGAGGAAAGAAATATATTTTTGTGTGTGTTGATGACTTCTCCAGATTTACTTGGGTAGCCTTCTTGAAAGAAAAATTTGATACGATTGAGGTATTTCGAAGCCCTGTAGTAAAGTTACAAAATGAAAAGGGAAGTCCTGTAGGAAAGATAATCCGAATTCGAAGTGATCATGGCAGAGAGTTTGAAAATGAACAATTCAGTTCCTTCTGCAATGAGCTAGGAATCCAACATGAGTTTTCGGCTCCTATCACTCCTCAACAGAATGACATTGTTGAAAGAAAGAACAGAACTCTACAAGAGATGGCTCGAGTTATGTTGGCAGAAAAAGATGTTCATAAGAAATGGTGGGCAGAGGCGATCAATACCACGTGCTATACAATCAACCGAGTGTATCTTCGACCATTCACTGACAAGACAGCCTATGAGATCTGGAAGGGCAGGAAACCAAACGTCTCGTATTTTCATGTGTTCGGAAGTACATGCTATATTCTCAGAGATAGAGAACAGTTGGAAAAATTCGATAATTGAAGTGATCCAGGAATATTTCTCGGGTATTCCATCAACAGTCGTGCCTACAGAGTTTTTAATCATCGAACCAACACTCTCATGGAATCCATAAATGTTATTGTGGATGATTCAGAAAAGGAACAACCTCCAGAAGTTGTAGAGGAAGAATCTGCCAACACTCATGTTCCAACACAGTCTCAATGTTCAGACAAGGCAAAATCTTCAGCAGATTATACTGAACCAAATGATCACCAGAACCCTAACTCTACTGAAGATGGCCATGTTCTAACACACGACCATGTTCCAACACAGTCACCTCCTACTGACAACCATGTTCCAACACTCAATCAATCTGGCTCCACCATGAGAAGTACTCGATCAGTGCCTCGAGTTGATTATCGACGACTGGCTGGTCTACACTGTTTTGTTTCTCTGATTGAGCCCAAGAACTATAAAGAAGCTTTACTTGATGAATACTGGATTGCTGCAATGCAAGATGAACTCGGCCAGTTTACCAGGAATGATGTTTGGTATCTCACTCCCCGCCCCAAAGGCATTAATGTCATTGGTACGAAATGGATCTTCAAGAACAAGTCCGATGCAGATGGCCTAGTCACCAGAAACAAAGCCAGACTTGTTGCTCAAGGATATACTCAATGGAAGGTGTTGATTTTGATGAAACCTTTGCACCTGTTGCCAGGTTAGAATCTATCCGTATTCTACTAGCAATTGCCTGCTCTTTGAACTTTACTTTGTATCAAATGGATGTTAAGAGTGCGTTTTTAAATGGAGTGGTGAATGAGGAAGTTTATGTGGAACAACCTAAAGGTTTTGAAGATCCCCATTATCTGCATCATGTATATCGTCTCAAGAAGGCCTTATACGGATTAAAGCAGGCACCTCGAGCATGGTATGAACGACTTACTACCTTTCTACTTCAGAAAGGTTATCGTCGGGGGGAGTAGATCGCACTTTATTTGTGCTTGAAAAGTCTTCAAAGTTTCTAATTGCTCAAATATATGTTGATGACATAGTATTTGGCTCCACTTCACCATCTATGGTACAAGAGTTTGTCACCATAATGCAATCTTAATTTGAAATGAGCATGGTTGGAGAATTGACCTACTTTCTGGGATTACAAGTCAAACAAGGACGGAATGGTCTATTCATCAATCAAAGTAAGTATGCCTTGAACTTGATTAAGAAATTCGGACTCAGTAGTGCTTGTGCAAAACTAGTGAAAGATGAAAAAGGAGTTTCAGTCGATCAGAAGTTATATAGAGGCATGATTGGAAGCTTATTGTATTTAACCGCAAGTAGACCAGATATATGTTTCAGTGTTGGAATATGTGCGAGGTTTCAAGCTGATCCTAAGGAATCTCATCTTACTGCAGTGAAAAGGGTTATTCGATATGTAAGTGGAAATTCAGAATATGGTGTCTGGTATTCTAAGAATCAAGATTCAGAGTTGATTGGGTACAGTGATTCTGATTGGGCTGGTAATGCTGATGATCGAAAAAGTACTACAGGTGGATGTTTCTTTATTGGAACGAATTTGGTGTCTTGGTATAGCAAGAAACTGAATTCAATATCTTTATCTACTGCGGAAGCGGAGTATCTTGCAGCAGGGAGCTGTTGTGCACAACTGCTATGGATGAAACAAATGTTGAAGGATTATGGAATTCATCAAGAACCTTTGAAGATTTTATGTGACAATACAAGTGCCATTGATATTTCAAAGAATCCAGTTCAACACTCAAGAACCAAACATATTGACATAAGGCATCATTTTATTCGAGATTTGGTGGAAAGAAAAGAAGTGGAAGTGGTCTATGTTCCAACACACGAGCAGTTTGCTGATATATTTACAAAGCCACTTGATGCTACCACTTTCGAGAGCCTTCGACAACACTTAGGTGTTTGTCAAATCAGAGGTAACTTTTACCTTTGATTAGTTTTTTCGTGTAAATAATTTTGTTTTCTGTTATTTACGTCAAAAATTAGAAAAAAAAAATTATTTGAAGTAAGTAAAAGACTTACAAAAATAGGAGTAGTTAAGTAAGGTGTGTTGGAAGTTAATTAAGGAAGACAAAGTGATGTGACAAGAAGAGAAAGGGATATCATTACAATTTTTGGGAAATCTAAAAAGGGGACTTCGCGGGAAAAGAGGTAAGTTCATGAAGAGTTGAAAGTTGTTTCAAACTCTAAAATCCCTTTCGCATTCTATTACCCTTGGCCCGATTTTTCCCCAAAACTCTTGCCAAAAATCTTATACTCAAAACTCTCCTCTATCTCGGCATTGTTTCAAATAATGTCAAACCCAAATTCTCCGATAAAAGAAGCTTCAGTGCCAGAAATTATGGAGGAAGACCGGAGCTCAGTGAATTCGGAATTGGTAGTATTTGATGAGCCGAGAAGATATGTTGAATTGGGTGAGTCACAAACTCAAGATCAGAACAAAGTAAATGCTAACCATGAGGAGAATGAGGAGATAGCTGGAGCAAAGCCTGATAAAGCTAAAGAGGAAAAGGAAGTAGAAGAGGCTTCTGTCAAGAAATAGAGTGAAAATTCTGATGCTCAAGAAGAAGCGTCTGGAGGCAAGAAACAGAAAAAACCTAAGGTAACTGGTCCTGACCCTCGACCATTGAAATTCTTGGGTTTTGAAAGTAGAAGTGTGGATGATATTTTCGAGTGGTTACAAGCAAATAGATATTCCGTGGATCTAAGCAAAATCAAGAGTATAAGAAAGGATTTAGAAGTGTTGCATGTCAAAATTAAGGAAATTGTTTCTGGGCACTTTCCCGATGTGTGGGATATTGAATATAAGACTGTGAAGTATCTGAGAGGGATGTACGGTCAGCTGAATGGTAAAGGGAAAGACAAATTTCATGTTTTCTGTCGTATGACTGCTCATAGTTATGTGTGGATAAGAGAAATTAATGAGGAACAAGCTGTTGGGATGAAGACAGTAAGGTATGGAGACAAGCTACGGGTTGGATTTTTTGATGTGGAGAATGCAAAGAGGATGGAGAAATTGATTGAACCTGTGATTATTGAACTGTCTGATGATGATGACAGTGTTCCAACATAGGAGGAAGAATCTGTGTATATGGAGGAAGAATCTGATGCTGATCTGGGGGGTACACAATGTGATGTAGTTCAAGAAGATTTGGATGATGAAGCCCCTGATCAGACTGCTGATGAAGGGAATCAGAATATGGAAGTAGTTGATGAAGATCTGCCAGGTCAGGGTGTTGATTCAGAAGAAGAAAGAGCTGACGGTGTTCCAACACAGGATGCCCCAGACCTGACATACTCCAGTGACGAGGTCCTGGATGAATTTTTCAAGAAGGCAAAAGGAAAAAAGGAAGGCTAGCTCTGCCATGAATACTGAGGTAGCAAAAAGAAGTAAGAAGAGACAGGATAGCAAGCCAAGGAAGGCTCTGCCACCCCCATCTGTCACTCAGGCTTTTTCTGCAGTTTATTTTGACAAGAAGGGAGCTGAGATGGAAGAATTCTTCTCTGAGAAGAAGTTTATTGCTGAGAGACCCTTGGACTTGAAGGCTTATCAGGAGAGTGGGTTCACAACTTTCCTAAAGGCAATGGGGATGATGAAGGCGGCCACAATTCAAAGGCAATTCAATCGACAGGTGGTTCTCGAGGTATATGCTAATCTCATGCCTGAGAATCTAGATATTACTTCTCCGTGGTTCGGTAGAGTATATGTTCGTGGAAAGATTGTAGAACTGTCTGCTACTAGAATCAATATGTTATTTGGGCTGAAAACTCCAGAGATAGGGGGAGTGTTTCCAGACGATTTGGAGATGACTGATGATGAAATTTTGGGTGTGATTTCTGGAGGATATAAGAAGAAGTGGCCGGCAGTAGGATATTCGCAAGCATCATGCTTGACCTCCAGATTTTTCGGGCTGTATCAGATAGCGGTTCACTGCTGGTTACCATCTAGCAATACTACTGCATTGACCAGGGAAATGGCCAAACGGCTCTACTGTGTTGGAACACAGCAGGAAATAAATCTAGGGTTATTAATTCAGCAACATCTGGTTCGACAAGCCACAGCTCCTAAGGTGAATGATGTTGTAATATACCCATGTCTGATCTCAGCATTAGCCAAAAGTGCAAAGGTGAAGGGGAAGGCCTCTGACGTGATCATTGATACGGAGTTCTTGTGGCCTAACAAGAAGACCTTCGGACTCCGTCATGTGCATGATCTTCCTTGGACAGCTTCGGGGTCAACCTCCTCATCAGCAACAGCAGACAAGAAGACTCGATTGATGGCTATTAATGCTAGACTTGGAGCTGTAGGGATTCAGATTGCTTCGTTACAAGCAGAGCAAGCACTGTTGGAGAAAGAGAAGTCAAATCTGGAAGGTTGATTCATTAAGGGGGAGTTTTAAAGACTGAATTTCATTTTTCATCATTTTGGGTTGACGTCCCTTTGGCCTATGTGTGGTCCCAGAGGGAGTAATTTCGGATATTTGGTTTCAATTTGGTTGTAATTTCTGGAATTCTGGATTTTGGTTTTCGGCTTTCATTATGTGAATTCTGGTATTCTGTGCTCAGTGTATGACTTTGATTCTGTGTTGCAAGTCCAAAATATAATGGGTCCACAAAAATGCCAAAGGGGGAGATTGTAAAGTCAAGGAATTTATTTTATTGGCAATTGTGTGTGAATTGTTTTTGAACTAATAAACAGACCATGTTGGAACATGGTGCTGCAGCAGAATTCACGCCATGGAGTTTAATGGAATTCAAGCCGAAATATTGACGTGTTTTAGAATTTATGGTATCTGTATATTTGGCTATATATTGGGCGTGAGAAGCATATCTGATTTATGGAAAAATCCCTACTTATAAGGAGAAGATTCATTCGAATATATGGGGGAGTTTGAGATAAGGTAAATCCATTTATTTATGGGATTTGGATATGCTTCAACAATCAGATTTGGAATAGGAATATTATGGTGATAATCAAGAATATTCAGATCTGATTCGTGGATATAAATATGGGACAAACACGGCTGCATAACTAACGATTTTACAGAGCAAAATCTGCACCCAGATTTTGAGATCTTACGAAACTTGCAAGAGCCAATATACTGTGTTCCAACACTGTCCTGCCGCACTAAGTTCATAATCGTATACCTTAATTCCTCGGGAGGAGGAGATCTTGCGTCGACGGAGTTCGAGGTCAGAGGGAGTCTGATCAAGGCAGATCGGTAGCTAGGGGAGCTAGCAGAGTCCACATGTCATAGTTAGTAAAGATAAGTATTTTGTAAACTGTACTCTGTACTGTATCTTTCTAATTAGTGGATTCATTCTGAACTGGGCCAGGCCCCGCAAAATGTAGGTGGTTTACACCGAACTGCGTAACCAAGTTGTGCGTCTTTTACGTTTTATGTTATTTTACACTTGGTTAAACTAAGCATGTTGGAACACACTAGTAAGTACTAGAAAAAGTGGTAAAACCAAATTTCAGAGAGTACTATATCCATCTAACAGCAAATTGAAGTTCCCGAGGGTTGATTTGAAGCATCTCCCCGCTACCCATATATCCTAGTAAGGTACATCACTATAAAGATGCAATTCAAAAAAAAAGGAAAAAAAATTAACAAAGCAGCTGAACAAAGAAGGTTAAGTGAAATGGATAGTACAAATCTGGAATCAATTATTTTCATTTTGAACACCGAAAATATAAAGAATCAGTTTTTCTCAACTCCTCTTCAGGTTCCTCATCAACAGTTATATGTAAAGACAATGTCATTGACACATCAACTAGATGAGGAGTAGATACAGAAATCATTGTTTTAAAGTGAGCTCAACAGCAAAAGAACTTGACATTAAGAGCAGCAACTTCTGAGCGATTAAAAGTTGCAGAATTGGTTATCAAAAGCCATTCAAACAAGGGACAATGGAAAATTAAGCTTGAAAGAAGTTCAACAGTTATCTGACATTATGCCAGAAAAGAGGGACAAGTTTTCTTAATTCTCTAAATGAATTGGGGGCTGGAGAATGCAAGCACAAAAATAAGCCATATTTCGCATTCAGAAATAAACCATATTTCGCATTCAGAAATAAGCCGATAGCTGGTTAAACGGCAACTTTAAATTAGTTATATGTATATCAGAAATGCAAATAAAATATGCACTATTTCACACTCAGATAGGTTCTATGAAAAGTGGAAAGATGCAGTTTGCTGACAAACCTGGTTATTAGCTTTCACCATTTCCTTTCTAATAATTTTCTCCAAAGCTTGAGAGCTCAACTTTGCAAGCTTGAGTTTCACACTCATATTCACCACACGTACGTTGGTGGACAGCCTAACGCAACTTTTCTGAACTTCTGGTGTACTGTTCCTATGTGCGATTTGCGGTGCGATTAACACACATCACACTACTATTCCTTTCCTCAAGTTCGTCACCTCCATTTCTGTTTGCAACGGTCATATTACTGTTCTCGGTAACTCCTTTGGCTGCTGATCATGGCGTCGCCGACGCCTCCTCCGCCCCCGGACCCTTCTCTCTCGAAGCCCCCAGTTATTCGTAGCTTCGTCCAAGCTCTCAATACAAAACAATCCCCTCTCCTAGCGTCCCTCCCAGATACTCCAAACCTTCACCCGATAACAGAATTCAAGGGCAAGATTGCATACATACTCCCCCCCTGAAGAAGGAGAAATCCTAGCTTCGCACTACCAGAACGCCCTCGTCGGAAAGTTCATCCGAGGGAAACCACATATGGATTCACTTCAACAGTCATTCAAATCAATAGGCTTTAAATCGAGATTTCAATTAGGCTCTATTGATTATCGACATGTTTTGATTCGATTTCAGGATAATGAAGACTACCAAAGGTGCTGGATGAAGGGCCAGTGGTCAATTCAAGGCTACACAATGAAAGTGCAGAAATGGACATCAGATTTCTCTCCGTCTGTGGAATCCTCCATTGTACCGGTTTGGGTAACTTTTCATAAACTACCAATCCATTTCTATAACAACTCTGCTATCATGGGTATAAGTAGTCAGGTAGGAAGGTTTCTTAAGATGGATGCTGCAACTATGGCATTATCCAGACCTTCAGCTATTAAAGTTTGCCTAGAAATTGACCTGTTAGCCCAGCTTCCTAAATCAATTATGGTAGGCATAGGAAACAAGGTTGCTGAATACCCAATAGAGTATGAGGACCTGCCTACATATTGTACTCATTGTAAAATAATTGGGCATAGCAACACAAACTGCAATTTTCTGCACCCCAACTTGAGGAAAATAACTAGTAAGAAGATAGAGAATATTGCAAATAAGAACAATCTGAGGTCAGATTCCCACCCAACAGAGGAAATAAACATTGAAGGTACATCTGCTCTTACAGTTTCACAAAAGGAAAATGATGTACAGAATAAAAAAATAATCACTGGATTCCAAAATGACAGTAACATTAACTTCTATAAGGTAAGTCATAAAAAACGTAATGGCCCTTTTTACTCATTAGATGATATATCTAAGCCAATAACCACATCCATATGGAGAAAAAAGGACCACCAACTTGAACAAACATCCATACCTGAAAAGGAAACAAACATAAACACTGTAACAATCTCTAATGCCTTTCAATCCTTAGAAGATAGTGAGGAAGAGCAGGAAGGGGAGATTGCAGAGATTTTTCATGAAACAGTCGAATCACAGGAAGCACCTCTTGCCATTATTTCTGATGTTTCTACTAATAACATTATTTCCCCCGTGGCACAAAATGACATAGCACAACTGGAGATTATAGAGCAAGCACAAACAGGTTCTGCAGAGCATAGTACCAGCAACAAGGAAGGATTGAAAGAAACAACTACAACAACTCCTGATCCGAGCATTACGGAAAAAGAAGGTGAGCAGGCAAAGGTAAGTCCTTCAGATCATTTGTTATCTGGGATTATTGGCCATAGCAATGGAAAATCGGGAGAAAAAGGCAAAAACTCAGCAAAGACTAGTAGAAAACTTAGATCATCACAAAAAGCCAATCCCAAAATTTTTAAATGATAAAACACACCATAATAGGGAATGTACTGGTTTGGAATGTTAGGGGAGTTGGCACTTCAATTGACAGACTTAAAAATTTGAAACTTAAACACAAGTTAGACATAATGTGTTTAATAGAACCATGGCAAGAAAATCAGAGGATCATAAAATTTAAAAATGAATTGGGATTTCACAATGCCAACTGTGCCCACAGTGCTAAAATCTGGTTATTTTGGAACCAGTCTTTTAGCATCTCTGTTCTAAGTGAGACTGATCAGTATGTACAAGCTAATATAATTGACTCCTTATCTTCTCTGAGCTGGAACTGTGTATTTATCTATGCAAGTGTACATAGACAAATAAGAGAGTCATTGTGGAGTGATTTAATGGTAGCTAATCTTCCCCCTTCCATATATATTGGAGATTTCAACATTGTAGCTTCTGTATCAGAGTATAAAGGGAGAAAGTCAACTCCAAAAAAGAGTATGATGCAATTTAACAAATTTTTAAGTGACTTGGATTTGCATGATATACCTATGGTAGGTAATTCTTTTACATGGACCAATAATAGGTATAAGGAAAGGTGCAAAGAGTTAATATTCCAAAGGTTAGACCGGGGAATTTGCTCATTAGATTGGTTTGATAAATTTCCTAACAGCTCAATCCATGTTCTTAATAGACTGTCTTCGGATCATGCTCCTCTCCTCTTATCAGTACAATCATCAGAGGAACAAGCCCCTAGACCTTTTAGATTTCAAGAGATGTGGACTGGTAGACAGGATTTTCTTAATCTAGTGGAATCTAACTGGAATCTGGACACTCCCTTCAGAGGGATGTATAGGTTAATAAATAAACTGAAAAGGCTTAAGATGGAAATAAAGCATTGGAATACAACTCACTTTGGCAATGTTGATCAGAATCTGTCACTATATGAGAATAAGGTTAATGATCTAGAAATCTCATTTCAACAAAATCCTAATGAATCTACCCTGACAGATTTGAATAAATCTAAACAACTTTTAATGAGGGCTCAAAAAGAGAAAATAATCTTTCTTAGGCAAAAAGCAAGGTTAAATTGGTTTAAATATGGTGATGCAAATACGAGTTATTTTCACCATTCAATTAGGGAAAGGAGGACTAAAACTAGAATTAGTAAGATTAGAGATGAGCAAGGAAATTGGACCTCTGATCCTACACAGATTAAAGAGGAGGCAGTGGGATATTATAAAGCTTTATTCAATATGGAAGAACCTCAGAAACAGGGAACTTATATGAGTCATTTTCTAGCTGAAATACCAAGAGTAATAACTGAACAAGAGAATAATTTACTGTTGGCTCCTTTCCTGATTCATGAGCTCAAATTTGCAGTTTTTGACCTAAACAAACATAGCTCCCCTGGACCTGATGGATACACTGGTTTTTTTTATACCACCTTCTGGGAAATTGTTAAATCTAATATACTTGAAGCTGCAAATGACTTTCTAATAAGTGGAAACATCCCAAAGGCAATTTCCAGCACTTGGCTAGCTCTAATTCCAAAAAAACCAATACCTGTCACTTTTTCTGACTTCAGACCAATAAGCCTTTCTAATTTTGTTAACAAGGTTTTCTCTAAGATGATGATGGAAAGGATTAAGCCGTTTATGTCTCAACTTATATCCCCTGAACAAAGTGCTTTCATGAAAGGGAGGGATATTTCTGACAACATAATTCTGATGCAAGAAATGACCAGAATGTTAACAAGGAAATCACAGAAGCAGAACTTAATCATTAAATTAGATATGCAGAAGGCTTTTGATAGAGTCTCATGGTCTTTTCTTAACTCAATTCTCCTTAAATTTGGTTTCCATGGTATATTTGTTAACCGAATTATGCAGAACATAGCTTCAGCCCATTTCTCAGTGCTAATTAATGGAGTAGCATCAGGTTTCTTTGCTTCAAATAGAGGAATAAAACAGGGAGATCCCTTTTCTCCATTACTGTTCAATATCTTATCTGAGGCATTCTCCCGAGGACTTAAAAAATTGTTTAATTTGGGTTATTTGCAATTTTTCAGTTTACCTAAAACATGTCCACAGATTACTCATTTAATGTACGCTGATGATACTGCAGTTTTCCTTAGTGGAAATAAGAAATACCTAAAAAGATTTAAAAAATTTCTCTGTGCATATGAGCAAACATCTGGACAAAAAGTAAATTTTTCTAAATCTAACTTCTATGTATCTCCTAACACCTCAGTAGAAAGATCTCAGATTCTGAGTAGGAATTTAGGGATGGTTAGAGGAGTGTTTCCTTTTCAATATCTAGGGATCCCAATATTTACAGGAAGGAACACTCAGAGATACTACTACCCCATATTGGAGAGAATGGAAAAAAGCATTAATAACTGGAAAAATAGGTGGTTGAGTACTGGTGGTAAAATAATTCTAATAAACCATTGTTTTCTTTCTATCCCAACTCACTTGTTTGCTGTACTAAGGCCTCCAAAGTTAGTATTGAGGAAAATGGAAAGGATGACTTCTGGATTGTTTTGGGGAGCCACTGATAGTACAGAGACTAGGAAAAAATGGAGAGCATGGAGAAAAATGAGTATTCCAGTACAAGAGAATGGGATAGGGTTTAGAGACATTCAAGCTATAGTTGATTCATTCTCCTGTAAGCTATGGTGGAAGCTTCAAATGAACACTACACAATGGGCTCAGCATCTTTGGACACTACCTGATTCTTACAAGAATTCTCAGGTATGGAAGAGAATATGTAACATAACTGAAAAAACTAATAGTTTGACTAGAGTTATTCATGGAAAAGGAAAATGCTCCTTCTGGAACTCAAATTGGTCAGGGGAAGGAGCTTTATACTATAAATGGCCTGATGATGTGGAAATTCCTTTCCCTGAAATCACACTAAGCTCCTTCATCCTGAACAAAGACTCTAATCTTCCTATTCTGGAGCCACATTTGGCTACCAATATAGTTTCAATTTTGCAGGAAGTATCCATCAGGAACTCACATGAGGACAGACTGATATGGACATCTTCGGTGGATGGAAACTTTTCAGTTAGCTCGGCCTATAAGATCTTGAGGCTGAGGGGAACAAGCATCAGACATCTTCATAAGGTATGGGCAAATTTCATACCTGTCAAAATGTCAGTACTAACTTGGAGAGCTTTGAATGGAATTCTGCCCTTTGAAAATGTTTTGTGTAAGTTAGGTTTTTCACTAGCCTCTAAATGCCCTATATGCTCTAATCACTCAGACTCTATCAACCATTTCTTTAATTCCTGTTGTAAGGCTTCTGCAGTATGGAATAAAGTTAACTGCATGCTGAATCTGCATACACCTGAATTCAGGAGTTTTAGTCATTTAGTTGAATACTATCTCACCATTAGGGCAGGCTCTATGATTCTGCATCATGTGTATACTGCTGCACTCATTGCCACAATTTGGTCACTTTGGATTTATAGGAACAAAATACTCTATGATAATCATTCATTTTCTGTAGATGTATGCTTCCAGAATATAAAGGAACTGATTCTCATAATTTTTACTGCAAACCCATTGAAAGGCAATTTGGACAAGCATAAGAAATTAATACAGGCTGGAATCATCCCTCATATAACTCAAAAAAATAAGAAGAAGGAAATCACAGTTACTGCAGTTAGATGGGATAAACCAACAAATGCTTATAAGATTAACACTGATGCATCATGGGTAAATGGAGGAGACTCTTCTTGTGCAGTAATAGTTAGAGATTGGAGGGGAGATGTTAAACATATGAGAGTCAAAACTTTTAAATCAGATTCTCCTCTACTTGCAGAGATGGAAGGCATTCTATTTGCATATCAGACATGTTTAGAACTTGATATTAAGGGTAGTATTATTGATACATATTGCAAACCTGCAGTTAAAGCAATCCATGATCCTTATTCTGGCTCATGGAGACTTTTTTCTCTTAACTGTCAACTGAATTTGCTGCATAGAGACAACCCAATCAAATATGCTCCAAGGGAAGCTAATACTGTTGCTGACTTTTTGGCAAAATTTGCAAGGGAGGAATCCCTAAATGGAGTTTTTAAAATTAGCAATGCCCCTTCTTTCCTTAAAGGTTTGATTATGCTAGATAAAAATGGAGTTCAGGGGGTAAGAATAAGAACAGCAAATGGTAACTCAGATTACACATAGGATGGTTTTTGTTTCTGGCTATAATTCATATAATTGTTGTGGAACAGAGACTGCTGTTTTCTTTCTTTTCTTTCCGTTTTGCAGATTTCTTGCTCAGGAGAGAGGTCTGGGCACATCAGAGCATGAGGCTACATTGTCTGTCTTTTCAGCAAAGAAATATAGGGGTGCAATGCACGGCTAAGGGACATTGACTGATAAGGGCTTTGAATTTCATCTCCCTGACTATGTTCGTGTCCCTTAGTCCGAATGACCCCTCTTTACACTCTATATAGCATAGTACATGTATACAAGCCGAATTGGTAGTTTTCATATATTGCTTCCCACTTTGGATCATCACAGGCATGATTTTGTACAGATGGAACTCTTTTGCTATCCCATGGGTAACTATATGGTTTGGGGAGCCAAATATATTCCCCCCATCTATTTGGATGGTTTAACTCAAAAAAAAAAAGATAGAGATCTATATCAAGGTGTCAAAAAATAACCTTGGAAAGTATCAATGGGCATTTTAGATAGTGATGCTTGCACAACAAACTAAACCTAATAATAGTTCCTCATCTATAACTTATACTAAAAGAGTAACCACTTGGTCAAGTGTCACCCCCACACTTAGCCAAGTCAACTTTGCCAAATATCACTTATATAGTTAGCCACAATAAACTTGTCATGTGTCACTTTATATGTATGTCTATTTAATGCTAAAAGTGCATTTATTTTTCTATTTACTTTAATTTGATTAATGAATCTCTTCTACATATATTAATTCAAGAGTTGCTCGTATAAATCTCAAATAATACAATTATTTTATTGCATTAATTAATAATATAATAAATATTGATAGCTCACAAAAATTATTTAGTTAATAAATAAGTATTTATTCAAATAACATGAAGAGTTCGTCTCTTAAAAGACGGTCTTTCCATAAGCCATGGAAAGACCAAGGTTTAAACTGCAAATTAGAAGGAATGAAGATAAAATTTTTGGATTGCATTAATCGGGTCATAAACTTTATAACTACTAAATGTTGTACTCTCTCCGTTTCACTATGCTTTGCACCATAGGTTTAGGTGTTTATTTTGTAAGTTGAAATGTGTGGAGGAAATTGAGTGAGGAGAGTAAAAAAGTTTAATGAGTCGATGTGAATGATACACTTTTTGCCACAAAAGGAAATGTGACAAACTTATTAAAACATACAAATATGGTAAGTGTGCCAAAGATAAGAAAACAGAGGTAGTATAATAAATTTTTAATATTGCAACTAAAACCTTTTAACTTTTCATTATTATAATTAAACACCGTCTTTCCATAAGCATATGGAAAGATGACCTTTCCCAAAACTTTGCCTAACATGAATATATAGTATAATTTAAATAGTTTTAAAATTATAATTTAATTTTTTTTGAAAACATCTTCTTACATTCTTTTTGAAAATATTTATACTTTTATATTTTTATCAGTATATTATTTATTGTAGATAGTGTTTTTATTAAAATTTATTTTCTATCTTTATAAAGATATATATTATTTTCATCCATACTTACTACTAAAAGAGCAACCACTTGCTTAAGTGTCATCCCGCCACTTAGCCACATCACCCTTCACAAAATTTTGACACCTGACAAAACCAAATATTGTCATATCACTTGCTTCAAAAAAATACTTTAACTTAGATTAATTTTGGTGGAATTCAAAAGCTGGAATAAAAAAAATACTTTAACTCACATCAACTTTGGAGGAATTTAAAAGTTGTAATCAAAATAAATTATATGATCAATTAACTCATATTTATGTAGCATGAATCAATTAAACCGCAATCAAAGGAAATTACACTTATGTGCAACAATTAAACAATATTAATTATTTAATTGTAGTGTCTGATGTATATCTCTTTACACATAAAAAATGAATCAGTTAAATCATATTAATTTCTTCAACATCCGACATATCAATTCCTTAATCGTAGTGTCTAATACTACTAATATCATTCAACTTCTTGGCTATATAGTCACATAAATAAAAATACAATTATTTTCATTCAAATTGTAATTAACAATATTTGCACTATTTCCTTTAAAAATACTTTACTGAAATTTATAACATATTTATTATTTAATTTTTGAGAATATTTATACTTTTATATTTTTATCAATATATTATTTATTGTAAATAGTACTTTTATATAAAATTAATTTTTCATCTTTACAAAGCTATATATATAATATTCATCTATACTTATTACTAAAAGAGCAACAACTTCCTTAAATGACACCCCTTCACAAAATTTTGACACCTGGCTATACCAAACTTGCCACATCACCTGCTTAAAAAAAATTCTTTAACTCATATTAATTTTGGCGGAATTCAAAAGATGAAATCAAAGAAATACTATAACTCACATTAATTTTGGCGGAATTCAAAAGTTGTAATCAAAGGAAATTATATGGCATGTATCAATTAACTCATATTTATGTAGCTTGAATCAGTTAAACCGCAGTCAAAGGAAATTTACACTTATGTGTAACAATTAAACAATATTCATTCCTTAATTATAGTGTCTGATATATATCTCTTTACACATAAAAAATGAATCAATTAACTCATATTAGTTCTTTTAACATCCGACCATATCAATTCCTTAATCATAGCGTCTAATGCTACTAATACCATTCAACTTCTTGGCTATATAGTCATTATTATTGTCACAACAACTGCTTTTTAACACTAAGTAGTTTCTTTATAACACTAAATGCTAACAACTATTTATCATTTTTCAGTGACTTGTTCAAAGAAAATATTTTAACTATTTGTTCTTTTATTTTACTTATACGTTGTTACTTATATCATACACCAAAACTTTACAATTAATTAACATAATTTTAAAATTATATTAAGCCTTTTTATGTAATCTTATACCTTTATTTATAATTAGGAGAATTTATGCTATTTACTTTTACTATACACATGATTTTATAACTTTAATTTAATAATTATTGATTCATTTTCAACATACTAGATGATACCCGTGCCGATGCACGGATTTATGAACCTATAATATAACATTATTTATAATTTTAATTAACAATAAAATTTTATTATATTTATACAAGAAATATGCACGATCAGTATATAAAATAAATTTATGTATTAATAAATATTTCATTTAAAAATAAATTGATTCGATATTTGTTGATATATAATAATTAATTATTAGTATTTAATTGAAAATAATATATAAGTTTACGCAGGAAAGTATTAACAGTTGTATAAAAATATTTTATGTTATAAAAAATATATAAGAATAAGAATAGGAAATATATTTTTGATAATGAATCAATAATAGATTAAATTACATTTTTAAAATTATGTACCCTTTAAAAAAATACAATTGTTAATTAAAAATTTTATACCGAAGCATAAATAGTAAAAAATGAGAGTTTGTACCTAGTACAGAAACTATTCAACTGTAACCAAAGTTGTCCAATAAACTATTTTTTTTTACTAATTTTGAAATTTTCCAATAAATCATTCTGATTTCTTTTTTTATGGCACATATGGAAGCATAAATCTCTAGGGATGTATGGAGTTGAAAAGGTGCCCATATACATGAAATATAATCATCATGGAAGAGATGTTTTTTTCAAAAAGAAAAAAGATGAGATATGCATTAATTGAGTTAAGTTGAAGTTATCTAGAAATGAATACTGCATTGAATTAAATCACAAATGAACTTTATTAAATAAGGGAATATTATTTTGAATTTTTTACCTCTTAATGGTGATACCCTCGCCCTCAGGGCTCCGTCCGCCCGACACCACAGGCATCGACGAGGAGGTAAATCCCAGAGTTCCAAGGGCGAGCACCTGATCCACAATTTTACTTGGTGCCGACAAGGAGCCCCTCCACTGGAGAAAACTCCCACACTGCGGCTGCCAAGAATCGAACCTCTGATTGTAGGGATTGAGACCAAGCACCCAACCATTTGGCCGATCGTGTGGGTGTAAATTTTTTTTTACCTCTTAAGCTGATGTGGCAAGCATTGGAGATGCCGCTTGTCAAAATGGTTGCTCTTTTAATTATAAGTGTAGATATTTCATATTCTATACAAAAATTAATGTTATTCTATATAAAATTCATATATATTATTTTTGAATAAATATAAAATATGTAACTATTAAATATCAACAAATGTGTTAATTTTTTAAAATAAAAATATATATATTATAATATTAATAAATATATAATTTATTATAAAAACTCCACAGTATACCATTCATATAAATATCATAATATTTTTATTAATTATCAAAATTATAAATTATGTTCTATTAATCATTTTCGTTAATAAATTTGTGCATCGGCACGGGTATTAACTAGTATAGTAGATGGGATTAGAAATTCCTTCAAATTCTTTACCATCATGAAAAGCGCCCAACTTTCACGTACTTCTTCCAAAGGTCTGACTGCGTATGGTAATTTGTCCTTGGAAAAATACTACAAGATGGAGTAATCACATAATCAATACAAAGGTTGAGCATAGTCCTTTAATTCTTTATAGAAACATAATGTGTGAATAAGAGATACCTTTTGTAGGTCATTGATTCTCATTCACATTCGCTGCGAAATCCTTTATAAAGCGCATGCAATAGTAACCGCTTTGCTATGGGGCTGATTCTTTTTTATACTAACAGTACCCACAATTTGATTAGGAATACATAGTGATGTACCTATAGCAATAATTATGTCATGTTTATATTTAGATGTGAATTCTAACCTTTAGGGATTGCAAATGGAATGCCTTGCAGATGTTGATTAAGGGATCCATTATCACCTTTGCAATTGCGAAAGAAATTGTCTCCGGGGGCGTTTAATGTAATGGATTGAACCAGTACATCGTGCATGAGGGAATAACGAAGACGGCGGCCATCAAATGTTTTCTAGGAAAATGAAATTTTCATTAATTCATTTTAATCCAATAATATATAATAGAATCATAACATTAGTTTATTAGGAAGGAAATGGAGTTGACTCACCTCTTGTAATAAGGTGCGATATATATCGAATTGTCCTTTTTCATCAGCCACGAGCTCAAGTAGGCTAAAAACTCTTCCATTGCCACATGTTCATGTTGGATCTTGAAGTGGAAAAAAACCCCTACCCATCTTTTCATTTTGGAAATTGTTCGTACATGCAAAAGCCTATATACATAGTAAGTCTCAATAAATTGATGAGAAACACAATAATCAAAAAAATGAAAAACGTTCGGTTCATGGATTCATATATACTTACATGTAATATAGTTGCATCACTGGAGGGGGACATTATTGAAATGGAATAATGCCTCGAAATCCTCCTTCCGGATGATTGGATTTACCTTATAACCCCAAATACCAACTTCATCCTTCTATTGGTTTAATAGAGGTTCCTTTACTAGTATGTTCCAACATAACCTATCTAACCAAGTATGCAATAAAGTAAAACATTAAAGACAAGAAACTTGGTTACGCAGTTTGGTGAAATCCACCTACATCTGCAGGGTGTGGCCCAGTTCAGAATGAATCCACTAATCAGAAAGATACAGTACAAAGTACACCATACAAAATAATTATCTTTACTAATCAAACGTGTGAATTCTGCTAGCTCCCCTAGCTACCGATCCACCTTAATCAGACTCCCTCTGACCTCGAAACTCGTCCACGCTGGATCTCCTCCTCCTAAGGAATTAAGGCATACGATTCTGAACTTTGAACGACAGGTCACGTATGTTGGAACATATATATCTGGCTCTTTGCAAGACTCTCGGAAGAATGAAAATCTGTGTGCAGATTTTCACTATTAAATTTATGAGATTAATGCAGTGTCCCCTTTTAAAGTCATGAGCAGATCGAAACTCTGCATGATTATCTCCACAAGATTCCTATTTATTTTATCCTTTTGAAGCATATCCAAATCCCATAAATAAAGATATTTTTCTTATCACAATATCTCTCACATATTGAATAATATCAATGCCATATTTGTAGGAATTTTCCATAAACCAACTGTGCTTTTTACAACGCCTATCTTATAGCAGAATATTCTGATTTCCATAAATCACAAATACCATAATATTCTGTGTCCTTTCTTCATAAACTCTAATCGGCGTTATTGCGATTCATTCGCATGTTCCAACATGGAAAGTGTTTTGTTTCCAAATATGTTCACAAATTGCCAATTAACATATTGAATGATCACTACTTGACTTTAAAATCTTCCTCTTTGGCATTTTGTGGACCCAATCATTTTGGATCTTAAGACCCCAACGAAAAACAACTTTCAACTTAACCACATAAAACTTTCATGCAGCCACATATGTTGGAACATAAGCAAACAACTGATCTGATCATAAAGAATACCGGAATACTAGAAAAATTATTCAGATTACAGTAATCCAAAATAGTATCCAAAATCACTAAATATTCTCCCCCTGGGGCCATGAATATGCCGAAGGCAATAAACCACAGAAATAAAGTTTTAAAATAAACAGAAAACCAACTCCCCCTGAACATAACATGGGATCTATGTTGGAACATAGATACTGTAGGAAAATCAATCCTATTCAGGAGCAGCATCCTGTGCCTCCAGCTGAGCCTTCTCCCTCTGAAGTCTGGTATTCTCCGCTTCAAGTGCCGTAATTTGGATGGCTATAGCCCCCAACCTTGCATTGAGCACCACTATCTTAGCCTTCTTTTCAGCATCTGCAGAAGTAGAAGCTTCAGGGTTCCATGGCAGATCATGCACATGCCGCATGCCAAAAGTCTTCTTGTTAGGCCGGAGAAACTTTGTATGAACAATGACATTTTTTTCTTTTCTCTTTAGCTTAGCACTCTTAGCTAATGCAGATATCAGATAGGGGTATACCAGAACATGCTTAGCCTTTGGAGCAGTGGCTTGCCTAACTAGACTCTGTTGGATTAAAAACCCCAGGTTGACTGATTTCTGTGTTCCAACACAGCACATCAACTTAACCATTTCTCCAGTCAAGGCAGTAGTATTGGAGGATGACATCTAGCAGTTCACAGCTACCTGGTATAGACAAAAAAAATCTAGAGGGCAGGCAAGAAGCATGTGAGTATCCAGTCTCAGGCCATTTGGTCTTGTACCCTCCTGAGACTACCTTCAGAATCTGATCATCAGACACTTCTAAATCATCTGGAAAAACTCCTTCAAATTCCAGAGTTTTCAGCCCCAAAATCTTGTTTATCTTGGTAGCAAAAGAAATCATAGAGAAATCTCCCCCCCCCCTTACATATACCCTCTCAAACCATGGGGAATCAGCCTCCAAGTTTCCAGCCATCAAATTGGAATACACTTCAGTAGCCACCTATTTATTGTACTGAAGTTGTACTGTGGCAGCCCTTCTTATCCCAATTAATTCCTGAAAATTAGAAAATCCACTAGCCCTATATGCATCTAGGTATAGTGGTATCTCAGAGATCACCTTCCTTTCTACAAACAATTCTCCCATCTCTTCACAGTTTATATCGAAGTAAGAAAATAATAGTGCTTCACTTACAGACAGAGGTGGCAGCACTTTCTTCTTGGGAGCAGCTTGAGTTTTCTTGGCTTTCTTGGTTGGTGGGGAGTCCTCAGTAGCAGCCATCCTTCTCTTACCCCTAGCAGTTTGTAAGAATTCATCTAATACCTTATCAATGGAGTAGTTCAACTCAAGCTCCTGTGTTGGAACATACTCAGTATCTCTAACCCCTTCTTGAGTAGTCTCTGTCCTGCGCTGTGTTCCAACATGTTGATCCTTATCTGATTCACCTTGCCTCAAATTAGATCCTCTAGTCTAATCTCCGTCAGAATACTCCACATTAATATCAACATTACCAGTGACATCAAACTAGTCTTTACCTCCCATGTCTCCATCATCAATCTTCATTTCTTCAGCATGTTCAAAATCTGCCCTCTGTGTTGGAACATACCCAACATTGTCTCCTTCTTCACTGTCTGTGATTTCTATTATAACAGGTTTCCTCAATTCCACTATCCTTTGAGCAGCCTTAGAATCATAGAATCCTACAGGCATCCTATCTGTAGATTTAACCACCTCGAGTCATGCCTCCTCATCATCACCTATCTCCTTAATCTTAACATAGCTAGGGCCAGGAATAGATGAATAAACATGAAATCTATCCTTTCCCCTGTACACTTCGTATCTCCCTCTCAGAAATTTAACTTCATAGTTTTCAATATCCCATAGATTACCAATATCACCAGACACAAGTTTCTTGACATTAGCATTTAAAAATTCTCCCTCTATACTCTTAAGTTTAGTCAAATCCACCGTACTTCTATATGCTTCAAGCCACTCAAAAATATTCTCAACCGTTCCAAGAACTTTGAGAGTAGGAGGATCAGGACTTGTTACCCTCTGATATGGACCTTTCTCTTTACATCTGGGATCTTTACTCTGTCCGTCATCACCGTTCAGGTTTGTCTCCACATTTTCTTCTCCGTGCTCAGCATTGTCATCCTCTGGACACTGAGGAATTTCTTGAGTTTCTTTTTCCTCGGTGGGAGAATTAGGGCTTGAAGACATTGTTTGGCAATGATTTGTTGCAAAGGAGAAAATCTTTGGCAAATTTTTGCAACAACAATCCGCAGCACACCAAGAAGAGTGGGAGAGTTGCCGAAAAGAGAGAGTATGGAGAGATTGAGACAATTTTGAAACCAACACAAACTCTTCACTTCACTTCCTCTTTTGCTGCGAAACCCAACACTTTTTGCCTTTCCAAGAAAACTAATGATTCTACTTTCCTCACTTGTCAACTCAAGGCATACCTTCTTCCAACATACCATAACTCTAATTTTGGTAGTTTTCTTTTTCTTCCAACATACAACAACTGAGCAGCTTCCATTTTTTAAGTATTATTTTTTAAATATTTTTTGTTTTCCTGATTTTATAAACAAAAATAAATTGTAAACAAAATATTTACAGCTAAATAAAGCCAAGAATTACCTCAAATCTGACTAACATCTAAGGGTTTTCTGAGACTTTCAAAAGTTGTGGTGTCTAATGACTTTGTAAAAATATCAGTAAATTGCTCAGATGTTGGAACATAGACTACCGCAACTTCCTTCCTTTCAACAAGATCTCTAATAAAATGATGCCTTATGTCAATGTGTTTAGTTCGAGAGTGTTGGACTGGATTTTTTGAAATATAAATCGCACTTGTGTTGTCACATAAAATCTTCAAAAGGCCTTGATGAATTCCATAGTCATTCATCATTTGCTTCATCCATAACAATTGTGCACAACAACTTCCAGCTGTAAGATAATCTGCTTCCGCAGTAGACAAAGAGATCGAATTTTGTTTCTTACTGTACCAAGAAACTAAGTTCTTACCAATAAAAAAACATCCACCCGTAGTGCTCTTTCGATCATCAGGATTACCAGCCCAATCAGAATCACTGTATCCAATTAGATTAAAATCTCGATTCTTAGAATACCAGACACTATACTCAGAAGTCCCACTTACATATTAAATAACTCATTTGACTGCAGTGAGATGAGATACCTTTGGATCAACCTAAAATCTTGCACATATTCGTATACTGAAACATATATCTGGTTAATTTGCTGTTAAATACAATAGACTCCCAATCATGCCCCTGTATAACTTCTGATCAACTGAGACTCCTTTCTCATCCTTTACCAGTTTGTCAGAAAACACCATAGGTGTTCGAACTACTTTGGCATTGCTTAAACCAAATCTCTTTACTAAATTCAAGGCATACTTACTCTGATTTATGAACAGACCATTTCTTTCTTGCTTAACTTGCAGTCCTAGAAAATATGTGAGCTCTCTAACCATGCTCATCTCAAATTCAGCCTGCATAATAGTGAAATCCTGTATAATAGATGGTGAAGTAGATCCGAAAACTATATCATCAACAAAAATTTGGGCAATCAGAATTTTTGATGCCTTTCCAAGCACAAACAAGGTGCAATATACCCCCCTTCGATGATAACCTTTCTTAAGAAGAAAGTTAGTAAGTCGTTCATACCATGCCCTTAGTGCTTGCTTTAAGCTATATAAAGCCTTCTTGAGGTGATACACATGATGAGGGTAATGAGGATCCTCAAATCCATTAGGTTGTTCCACATATACTTCTTCATTTACCACACCATTTAGGAAAGCACTCTTGACATCCATTTGATACAGAGTAAAGTTCACAGAGCAGGCAATAGCAAGTAAAATTTGAATTGACTCTAACTTGGAAATTGGTGCGAATGTCTCATCAAAGTCAACTCCCTTAACTTGTGTATATCCTTGAGCTGCCAATATGGCTTTGTTTCCAGTAATATGTCTGTCAGCATCAGATTTATTCTTGAAGATCCACTTTGTACCGATGACATTTACACCTTTAGGATGAGGAGTGAGATACCATACATCATTTCTTGCAAACTGACCTAGTTCTTCTTGCATTCCAGCAATCTAGTATTCGTTCAGTAATACCTCCTTGTAGTTCTTTGGTTCAATGAGAGAGATGAAGCATTGTAATCCTGCCAACTTCCTGTAATCCACCCGAAGAACTGACCGAGTACTCTGTGTCATTATTCAGGTTGATCCCGTGTTGGAACATAGGATAAGGCAGTGGGGGATGATGTTCCAACATGCTCCGTTTCAACTAGTTCAGCATCAGTCTGCTCAGATGTTCTAACATGCGTTGGATTTGGCTTGTCGGGTTGACTAGGCTGTGTTGGAACATGAGTATTACTAGGTTCATCTTCTACAATATCTAACTTTTGTCCTTCTTCAGAATCATCCACAACAACATTTATAGATTCCATGAGTGTGTTTGTTCGATGGTTATAAATATGATAAGCCCGGCTGTTCATAGAATAACCAAGAAAGATTCCAGTGTCACTGAGATTATCGAATTTCTCTAATTGCTCTCTGTCTCTGAGGATGTAGCACTTACTTCAGCAAGACAATGCGAAGCCATATATATACAACCACAACCCAAAATTCAGAGACGTGGCTGATGCAAATGGGTTCTCAATCAACCTTGTAAGTCAATTATCAAACTCCCCTGGTTTAAACATACTAGATCTAAGGTTTTTCAATAGTATTCAATCACTGCAACATGAAAACATTTCATCAAACATGCCCGAGCAACTAGCAACAGCGTATTAAACATTTAATAGGGAAATCCAGTCACTGAAGTCACAAGACTCAAATAGTTACAAGCTATCACATATAAACAAAGATAGGCACTGACCTGTTCTGATCTGGGGTTGTTAATACAGTCGCAGCAAGCACAATATAATTAACCCGGGTTGAGGCACTAGTCCCATGAGATGGTCAAAGATAAGATTTATATTCTACACCCATTTCTCGTTGTTAGGCTACCAAAGGGTAGTAAGCGGCAAGCCCTGAGTAAAAGTCCACAGAGATGCTAGGGTTCAAGTAAAAGTCAAAATATACCTTCGTGCGGGTCGTCAATCCACACGAGTGAAAGGAATAGCTACTAATGTAAACATGCAAACAAGGGGAGGGGGTGGGTGGATATTTTTAACTAACAACTACAAGCAGAAAATAAACAAACAAGTGAACTATTTATACTAGGCAGTTGGGAATAATTTAGCAACATGGTAGTTCTAATGTTGCAATACTCAATTCATTCACATATAGACATACAAAATACCTATCAGTGTGTTCACAACACATGGTGTGATCGATGGCATACACTTCCCCATCCCTATCATGGTGGGTGCGCTCGCAACCATCCATCGACACCATCATTATAATTAGGGGAGCACAACAAGGTCTGACCATTTTTGTGGTTCTGTTTCTCCCACACGCTATTACGTCTCGGGCTTCCACCACGAATTCACTGATTCCCAGTGGTCATTTATACGCGAGACCTTTGGTTCTTATTTGTGATACTGGAGTTTCAACATAACACCTAGCTTGCTACTATCAACTATCTCTACCCATAACCTATCAGAAAATGGTTAAGTAATCAGCTAAGACTGGTGTGATGGTATGCAGTTAGGGTTACCTCGAATCTCACGTGCACACACTCACGTAGAATCGTTCCCCTCCAACCATTCAAACATCCAGGTTTCTCTTCCTAAGGGGGCATCAATAAGTGCATTGGGAGGTCATCGACGTACCTCTCAAAGTTAAATTTATAAGCCCTAAATGTTCATATCTACAACTAAGTAGATAATGGCAAGTCGGGGTCATCCACGAAGAAGGGGATTTTCTTAAGCATTTAAACATATAAGGTTGATATTAAGCTAGAAGTATAAATAAATAAATATAAGCAAGTAAACGGGGGGGGGGGGGGGGGTTGGTTGGTTGTGGATCTAAGTTATGAAATTAAAAGACAAGATAACTAGCAACGTCAAGTAACCATGCTAATCATCAAACAAACTAAGAAAAGAGTTTTAAACTACAAAAGACAAAGCCTTGGTGGAAATTGATATCCACTTCCAAACCTCATGTATATCATTGAACCATTCACTCATTCTATCACATTCGTTACCTATCGGGAATGCAAAAACTTCCCAATTGATGATCAACATTCATTTCTTCTTAATAGTAATTCACAAAGACGTTCAACGACCATTTGTAAACCTCATTGATAATCACTTTAGAAGTTCACCGACCATAAAGATATTTCATCAATGGCATTATATAGGAAGGACCATAGATTTGATAACAACAAGCCTTCTACCAAAGGCATAGCCATTTAACCAAATATAGCATTCATTAGGCTAAACCTAGAACAAACCACATTCAAGATTCAACCTTTAATTGTCCACATTAATATACATATCTAGAAAAAATTACAACACATTATAAACTAGAAGTCCTTAGTCCATGTTTATAGATTTTCATGCCATATGAGTTACGAAATTTGCAACTTTACTAACACCCAAACACTTCAATCATACAAACACTTTCTATTCTTAAACAACCCATGATATAAATGAAGTAAAACATCACATTAAAACACAAGAATGCTAAATAACAAATGCTTCAAGATAGAGTGAAATAGAGGTTCTTACTACATAGATATGTAAGCTTCAATACTCTGCTCCCAACATTAAACTAATATAGATAATGAAAAGACATGATTAACCTACAAAAACTAAGAAAAGAAAGAAAGGAAAACTAGGGTTTGAACTCAGAAAATCGCAGGAAGTAAGAAGTTATAAAAGAGAGAGAGAGTGAGTAAGAGAGGATAAGGTGAGTATTTATAGTACAAAAAAGTAATAAAGGTTCCAGTCACCCGTCCTCCGCGACTCGTGACCAACTTATTGGAAGTCGCGACCGAACCAAGTTTCAGCATCTTAATTTCTTTCTTCTTTTTGTTTCAAGTTTTCCTCCTCACTTCACTTATCTTCAATTCATCAAGTCTGCAAAAGCTCAAGTGCTAGTCTTCAAATCTTTAAATCTTCAAACGTATTCTTCAAAGTTTTCAAACAATTTCCCTTGTCACACAAAATCTTCTAGAAAAGTAATATAAGCGCAAAAGTCGCTGTTAACTATCCTTATAAAATTTCAAGGTAAAATGCCACATCTAGAACACAAAAGTGTACAAAAGTGTACAAAAGTGAATTCTAAAAGTGCTAATATAACCATATAAAATGGGCACATCAAACCATCCCGCACTTACACCTTACTCATCCTCGAGTAAGAAAAGATTCAAGAACACAAATGAATTCATATGTCCACATCCTAAACTAAATATTCCCCCAATCAAAACCTCAGAAAAACTTCCAATGTCGTAAATCCCAAAATCAAAGCTCAAAGGATATTTTTCACACACAACCTAATTCCTAAATCTAACCAAACCTACCACTTATCAATTCACTACCCATAAAAATGTTTCAAAGTCCCGAATTGATAATCCCAAAGTCCAATAACACAAATGAAGTTAAAACCATATGAGAGATTTAAGCACATACATCACTTCATACCAATATATCAACCAAAACCCAATGGTAAAAAAATGAAGTCAAAACCATATAGGAGATTCAAACACATACTTCACTATATACCAATATATTAACCAAAACACAAAGTACACAAAGAATCAAGAATTTCTCAACTTACTTCGTTTTCCCCACCAAATTATCCATTCCCAAAAGGCCTTAAGATGTTGAGCTACCCGATCCATCCACATGACAACCGCAACCTTATGACTCCAGCGCCGATAAATGAGTGAAATCATGGCATTTTCCTCTCTTTTTTCTCTCCTCTCATTTTGCCTAGGAGCCCTTTTAGGTTTCAATCTTAGCCACACATCATGTTTCTTTGGCTCACATCTCACCTTTTTCTATACATTTATGATCTCATTTTTGCCTATGCCGCCCTTTTGGATTTTTGAACTATCCGGGCCTCTAATGTTGCCTAAGTTGCCCTCTCGGGTTTTCAACTTGGTAGGTTTTCTTTTTAAATTTTTTTTTTCAATTTTTTCATCAAAATTTTCAAAATCTTCTTCCTTTTTCTCATGTTTTTCCAATCAAAAATAGCAAAAAACATTCCAAATCAAGCTAGCATGCATGTGAGTCCTCTAACCCCTCCCCGCACTTAAAACATTACATTGCCCTTAATGTAAACAGGTAAGGCAAGAACAATAAAACTCAAGGTAAGAGATAGAGTGTATCCTATTTCTCCGCATAGTTACTGGTGATACGGCACAATTCCACGTATTTGTATAGAATCGGTCCCAAAATTGGTTTCGGAGATGGAGGAGGAGCAAAAGTGCCGTAGAAAAACTCACCCCTTGAGCAAAATGTTGTCTCATTAGCGCCATTTGATCAAGAATAACACCACAGAGAACAACATCAAACTCACAAGTACATAAGGATTTGTAATACTAGGTTTAGCATCAAAAGTTAACAACCATAGTATTCTCAAAGAACAACCAATCCATCATGCAATCACCACTATAAGATTGTCCAATAAAAATATCCAACATATATCGACACATATACAAGAATCATTATAGAATATAGCAATTATAGTCAAAGTGTTGTAGTTGACATACTACAATCAACAAAGGTACTATAAAGATACAAGAATGTTTATATGTCAATATATATAAGATGGTGGAGGAATGAGTGGTAGTGTGGTGGTTCTTGGGAGTATATGGTGGAGAAGAAGGAAGGCTTATGCAGTATTTAAGCTCAGTTTAAAAGATGGTTTCTCCATCGTGACTAGTGGTAGTCATGATCGGGACTCGCAATGCCTTATCGTGACTCGCGACAAAGCCATTGCGACTCGCAACATCTTGGGTCTGCAAGCTCACTTCTTTCAAAAAGTTTTCTAAATACATTGCGACTCATGATGCCTCTGTTGCAACTCGGGAAAACCTGGTGTCGGGAGTTTATTTTTAATTTTCTCCCCTATTCGTCGCGACTCGTGACAAATAGGGTTTCCCAGCACTTAGAAAGAATTCTTTTACCAACTTTCCAAGCTTCCGTACCTTTCTCATTGATCTCATTCCTTCATCTTCTCCGATGCAATGTGCTACACTTTACAAAAAAATCATAGAAAAACACACCGTAAAAAGAAAAAGATAAAACAATGAAAGACAATCAACAAAAACTGGAATAAAAGACAAATTTATTTACGTCACCGGCATGACATAGCTCCGTATGTTTAAGTTTTTTGGCACGACCATTTGCAAACTTAATTGATAATCACTTTAGGCAAACCACACCATAAAGGTATTTCATCAATGCCATTCTACAGGAAGAACTATAGATTTGATAACAACAAGCCTCCTACCAAAGACATAGTCATTTAACCAAACATATCATTCATTCGGCTAAACCTAGAACAAACCACATTCAAGATTCAATCTTTCATTGCTTCTATAGGATAAATATGAGAACAATCAACATTAACATACTTATGTAGCTAGAATTAAAATACATTATACACTAGAAGATCTAAGTCCATGTTTTTGGATTTTCATGCCAAATGAGTTATGAAATTTGTAACTTTCCAAACACTCTAACACTACAATCATACCAACACTTCCTATTCTCAAACAACCCATGATATAAATGAAGTAAAACTTCACATTAAAACACATGAATACTAAATAACAATACTTCAAGAAAGAGTGAAATAGAGGTTCTTACTACATAGATATGAAAGCTTCAATCAATTGCTCCCAAGTACAAACTAACCTAGATAATGAAAATGCATGATTAATCCTACCAATACTAAGAAAAGAAAGAAAGGAAAACTAGGGTTTGAACCCAGAAAATCACATGAAGGAAGAAGTAATGAAAGAGAGAGAGGATAAGGTGAGTATTTATAGTACAAAAAAGTAAGAAAGGTTCTGGCCACCCGTTCGTCGGTACTCTTGACCAATCCATTATGAGTCGCGACCGAGCCAAGTTTCAGCGTCTTGATTTCTTTCTTCTTTTTGTTTGAAGTCCTCCTTCTATCTTCACTTACCTTCAATTCTTCAAGTCTTCAAAAGCTCAAATGCAAGTCTTCAAATCTTCAAAGGTATTCTTCAAAGTCTTCAAAGTCTAAAACGATTAAACTTGTCAAACAAAATCTTCGAGAAAAGCAATAAAAGTGCAAAAGTCGCTCTTAACTCTCCTTAGAGAATTTCAAGGCAAAACGCAACATCTTTTCTTAGGCCAATTGTTTAAAAGCATTGTCTTAGGCCATATTGTCTCCTCTAAGGGTATTGAGGTAGACAAGGAAAAGATAGACACGATTCAAACTTTTCCTTATCCTACTAATGTGAGCAAAGTACACTCTTTTCTTGGTCATACAGGATTCTATCGCAGGTTCATAAAATATTTTTCAAAGGTTGCGTCTCCTTTGTGCAAGTTGTTACAAAAGGACATGAAATCTATGGTGGACAAGGATTGTAAAGGGGCCTTCAATACTATGAAGGAAAGGTTAGTTTCGGCTCCTATCATACAACCCGATGATTGGTCCATGCCCTTTGAGATCACGTGCGATGCAAGTGATTACACCATCGGAGCTGTTCTTGGACAAATAGTGGGGAGACTGCCTCACGCCATCTACTAATTCATATATGACTCTCAACGAGGCCTAAAGGAACTACTCCACCAAGGAAAAATAATTTCTAGCGGTGGTATTTTCCTTAGTAAATTTTTTATCTAACTTTCTTGGTACCAATGTTATTGTGTACACTGACCAAGAAACACTTCGTCACTTGATGAAGAAGAAAGAGGCCAACCCGAGAATGATTAGATGGATTTTTCTCTTGAGCAATTTTAACTTAGAGGTAAGAGACAAGAAAGGCGTGGATAACCTTGTAGCTGATCATTTGACCTGATTGGCTCCATGCCAAGAGGTTGACGTAAAATCACCAATGACGGGAAGATTTCCCCGATGCACAATTGTTTGCAATCTGGAACCTCCAACCGTTATATGCTGACATTGTCAATTTCCTTGTCTCTGGTAAGTTTCATCCCCATTTTTCTAAAACTCAAAGAGACAAGCTAAAAAGTGATACTAAGTATTATGTGTGGGATGATCCCTTTTTTGTGGAAACATTTTGAAGATCAAGTTGTTAGGAGATGTGCCCCCAGTAATGAATTGCATTCAGTTCTTACATTTTCCCATTCTTATGCATGTGGCGGTCTTTTTAAAGCAAAGAGGACCACTAGGAAAGTCCTAGAAAGTGGTTTTATATTGTCCTACATTAAATAAACAATCATTCACTTTTTGCAAATCTTGTGATGAATGCCAAGGAGTAGGAAATATTTCTTCTAGGAATGATATGTCTCAAAAGCCCATTTTGTTACGTGAAATATTTGATGTTTGGGGCATTGAATTTATGGGACCACCCTTTCCTAATTCTTGTGGCTTTACAAACATTCTTCTTGCGGTTGATTATGTTTCTAAGTGGGTTGAAGCAAAACCCACCAGAAATGATGATTCCAAAGTGCTTGCAAATTTCTTGAAAGATAATATTTTCTCTAGGTTTGGGATTCCTCGAGCCTTGATTAGTGATCGTAATAGCCATTTTTACAATTGGACAATAGAGGCACTTTTGAAGAAGTATGGCTTCACACATAAGACCTCCACCGCGTACCACCCGCAAACCAATGGCCAAGCCAAAGTTTCTAATAGGGAAATGAAGTCCATCCTTGAGAAAGTGGTTAGTCCTAACCAAAAGGGATAGAGTTCTTGGTTGAATGATGCCTCGTGGGCATATAGGAAGGCTTACAAGACACCGATCGGTATGTCTCCATACCGGTTAGTATTTGGAAAACCATGCCATTTACCGGTGAAAATAGAGCATAGAGCTTATTGGGCGGTCAAGAGTTCTAACCTTGATGTAAATGAAGCCGGTTTGCAGAGGAAGTTGCAATTGCAATAATTGGAGGAGATACAAAGAGAATCCTATGAAATTCCGAGATCTACAAGGAGAAGACCAAGCTGTGGCATGACAAGATGATAAATAGGAAGGACATTATCGTGGGACAAAAAGTCCTCCTATTTCAATCTCATATCTGCCTATTTCCCGGTAAACTAAGGTTGTGGTGGAGTGGACCTTTTGAATTTGTGAAGGTATTCCCGTATGGTGGGGTGGAAATTATTGATCAAGATACATCTAAGACCTTCTAGGTCAATGGGAACGCTTGAAACCTTACTACGAGAGTTTTGTGCCGGAAAAAGGAGAAGGTGTTGATCTTCTTCATCTGATTTGTGAGTATACTCCAAGAAGGAGAGAAATTCGTTCCAATGATGTTAAACAAACTTGGTTCTGATTATCAGGATCGTAATTCATGGCTTTCCGTCGTCGTTGTTTTAATTTATTTTTTATCATTGTTTTTATTATTTTGTCTTGTTCTTTTCACGGTTGTGTTTTCCATTATTTTTTAGAAAAGAGAAGGGCATTGCATCAGATGGATGAAGAAAATAAGGATTGAAGAAAGGTAGGAAAGCTTAGAGAGTCGGTAATGCAAAAGTTTGCTGAGTATTGGGAGACCTTGCTTCTCACGAGTCTAGAAAAAAACGATTTGTTACAGCTCCCAGTCCAAGTTTGGTTGTTCCACATATGCTTCTTCATTTACCACACCATTTAGGAAAGCACTCTTGACATCCATTTGATATAGAGTAATGTTCATTGAGCATGCAATAGCTAGTAAAATTTGAATTAACTCTTATCTGGCAACTGGTGCGAATGTCTCATCAAAGTTGACTCCCTCAACTTGTGTATATCCTTGAGCTAACAGTCTGGACTTGTTTTGAGTAATATGTCCATCAGTATCAGTTTTATTTTTGAAGATCCACTTTGCACCGATGAAATTTACACCTTTAGGACGAGGAGTGAGATACCATACATCATTTCTTGCAAACTGACCTAGTTCTTCTTGCATTGCAGCAATCTAGTATTCGTCTAGTAACGCCTCCTTGTAATTCTTTGGTTCAATGAGAGAGATGAAGCATTGTAATTCAGAAAACTTCCTGTGATCCACCTGAGGAACTGCCGAGAACTCCGGACCATTGATTCATGTTGATAATGTGTTGGAACATAGGATAAGGCAGTGGGGGATGATGTTCCAACATGCTCAGTTTCAACTAGTTCAGCATCAGTCTGCTCAGATGTTCTAACATGCAATGGATTTGGCTTGTCATGTTGACTAGGCTGTTTTGGAACATAAGTATTACTAGGTTCATCTTCTACAATATCTGACTTTTGTCCTTCTTCAGAATCATCCACAATAACATATATAGATTCCATAAGTGTGTTTGTACGATGGTTATAAACACGATAAGCCCAGCTGGTCATAGAATAACCAAGAAAGATTCCAGTGTCACTACGATTATCGAATTTCGCCAATTGCTCTCTGTCTCTAAGGATGTAGCACTTACTTGAGTAAGACAATGCGAAACCACATATATAAAACCATGACCCAAAATTTAGAGATGTGGCTGATGCAAATGGGTTCTCAATCAACCTTGTAAGTCAACTATCAAACTCTCATGGTTTAAACATACTAGATTTAAATAGTATTCAGTCACTGCAACATGAAAAAATTTCATCAAACGTGCCTGAGCTACTAACAACTGGGTATTCGGCATTTAATAGGGCAGATCTAGCCACTTTGAACAAAGTTTACATAACATATCATCAAGTTATGATCAAAATACTGAAGTCGCAAGAATCAAATACTTACAATCTACCACATATGAACAAAGATAGGCACTGACCTGTCCTGATCCGGAGTCATTAATACAGTCGAAACAAGCAAAAAATATAATTAACTTGTGTTCAGGCACTAGTCCCATGGGATGGTCAAAGATAAGATTTATATTCTGCACTCGTTTCTCGCTGTAGGCTACAAAAGGGTAGTAAGCGGCAAGCCCTGGTTTTGTCCACAGAGATGCTAGGGTTCAAGTAAAAGTCAAAACATACCCTCATACGGGTCATCAATCAATACGAGTGAAAGGAATAGTTACTAATGTAAACATGCAAACAAGGGGGGTGGGTATTTTTAACTAACAACTACAAGCAGAAAATAAACAAACAAGTAAACTATTTATACTAGGCACTTGGGACTAATTTAGCAACATGGTAGTTCTAATGCTTCAATACTTGATTCATTCACATATAGGCATACAAAAGACCTATCAGTGTGTTCACAACACGTGGTGTGGTCGATGACATACACTTCCCCATCCCTGTCACGGTGGGTGCTCTCGCAACCCTCCATCGACACCACCATTGTAATTAGGGGAGCACAACAAGGTCTGACCATTATTACGGTTCAGTTTCTCCCCCATGCCACTATGTCTCGGGTTTCCACCACGAATGCACTAATTCCCAGTGGTCCTTTATACGCGAGACCTTTGGTTCATAGGCACCTTATTTGTGATACTAGAGTTTCAACACAATACCTAGCTTGCTACTATCAACTATCTCTACCCGTAACCTATCAGAAAACGGTCATGTAATCAGCTAAGACTGGCGTGATGGTATGCAGATTAGGGTTACCTCGAATCTCCCGTGCACACACTCACGCAGAATCGTTCCCCTCCAACCATTTAAACATCCAGGTTTCTCTTCCTAAAGAGGCATCAATAAGTGCACTGGGAGGTCGTCAACGCACCTCTCAAAGTTAAATTTATAAGCCCTAAATGTTCATATCTACAACAAAGTAGATAATGGTAAGTCGGGGTCATCCACGAAGAAGGGGATTTTCTTAAGCGTTTAAACATATAAGGTTGATATTATGCTAGAAGTATAAATATATATATATATATATAAGAAAGTAAAAGGGGGGGGGGGGGGTTGGTTGGTTGTGGATCTAAGTTATGAAATTAAAAGACAAGATAACTAGCAAAGTCAAGTAACCATGCTAATCATCAAACAAACTAAGAAAAGGGTTTAAAACTACAAAAGACAAAGCCTTGGAGGAAATTGATATCCACTTCCAAACCTCATTTAGTTCATTAAACCACTCACTCATTCTTTCACATTCATTACCTATGGGGAATGCTAAAACTTATCAATTTTTTATCAACATTCATTTCTTCTTAATAGTAATTCACAAAGACGTTCAATGACCATTTGCAAACCTCATTTATAATCACTTTAGACGTTCAATGACCATAAACATATTTCATCAATGGAATTATACAGGAAGGACCATAGATTTGATAACAACAAGCCTTCTACAAAAGACATAGCCATTTAACCAAACATAGCATTCATTAGGCTAAACTTAGAACAAACCACATTCAAGATTCAACCTTTCATTTCATCTACAGGATAAATATGAGAAAAATCCACATTAACATACTTATCTAACAAGAATTACAACACATTATAAATTAGAAGTCCTTAGTCCATGTTTATAGATTTTCATGCCAAATGAGTTAAGAAATTTGCAACTTTACTAACACCCTAACACTTCAATCATACAAACACTTCCTATTCTTAAACAACCTATGATATAAATAAAGTAAAACATCACATTAAAACACATGAATGCTAAATAACAAATGCATCAAGATAGAGTGAAATAGGGGTTCTTACTACATAGATATGTAAGCTTCAATCAATTGATCCCAACATTAAACTAACATAGATAATGAAAAGACATGATTAACCTACAAAAACTAAGAAAAGAAAGAATGGAAAACTAGGGTTTGAACCCAGAAAATCGTAGGAAGGAAGAAGTTATAAAAGAGAGAGAGAGAGGATAAGATGAGTATTTATAGTACAAAAAAGTAAGAAAGGTTCCAGCCACCCGTCCGCCGCGACTCACGACCAACCCATCGCAAGTCGCGACCGAACCAAGTTTCAGCATCTTGATTTCTTTCTTCTTTTTGTTTCAAGTCCTCCTCCTCACTTCACTTATTTTAAATTCTTCAAGTCTTCAAAAGCTCAAATGCAAGTCTTCAAATCTCTAAATCTTCAAATGTATTCTTCAAAGTCTTCAAACAATTTTTCTTGTCACACAAAATCTTCTGGAAAAGTAATATAAGCGCAAACATCGTTGTTAACTATCCTTAGAGAATTTCAAGGTAAAATGCCACATCTAGAACACAAAAGTGTACAAAAGTGAATCCTAAAAGTGCTAATATAACCATATAAAATGGGTACATCAAACCTCTCCACACTTAAACCGTACTCGCCCTCGAGTAAGAAAAGATTGAAGAACACAAAAAAATTCATATATCCATATCCTAAACTAATATTCCCCTAATCAAAACCACTCAAAAACTCTCAATATCATAAATCCCAAAATCAAAGCTCAAAGGAGATTTTTCACACACAACCCCAATTCCTAAATCCAACCAAACCTACCACTTATCAATTCACTACTCATAAAAACGTTTCAAAGTCCCAAATTGATAATCCCAATGTCCAATGACACAAAATGAAGTAAAAACCATATGAGAGGTTTAAGCACATACATCACTTCATACCAATATATCAACCAATATCCAATGGTAAAAAAAATGAAGTCAAAACCATATAGGAGGTTCAAACACATACTTCACTCTATACCAATATCTTAACCCAAAAACAAAGTACACAAAGGATCAATAATTTCTCAACTTACTTCATTTTCCCCGCTAAATTACCCATTCCCAAAAGGCCTCAAGATGTTGAGCTATCCGATCCATCCACATGACAATCGCAACCTTATGACTCCAGCGCCGACAAATGAGTGAAATCATAGCATTTTCCTCCTTTTTCTCTCTTCTCTCATTTTGCCTAGGATCCCTTTTGGGTTTTCATCCTAGCCACACATCATGTTTCTTTGGCTCACATCTCACCTTTTTCTGCACATTTAGCCTCTCATTTTTTCTTAGGTTTCCCTTTTGGGTTTTCGAACTATCCGGGCCCCTAATGTTGCCAAAGTTACCCACTCTGGTTTTCAACTTTGCAGGATTTCTTTTTCAATTTTTTTAAAAAAACTTTTCTTCAGATTTTTCAAAATTTTCTTCTTTTTTCTCATGTTTTTCCAATCAAAAATGGAAAAAAGAATTCCAAATCAAGCTAGCATGCATGTGAGTCCTCTAACCCATCTCCGCACTTAAAATATTACATTGCCCTCAATGTAAACATGTAAGGCAAGAACAATAAAACTCAAGGTAAGAGGTAGAGTGTATCTCATTTCTCCGCATAGTTGCCGGTGATATGGCACAATCACTTGTATTTGTATAGAATTGGTCCCGAAATTGGTTTCAGAGTCAGAGGAGGATCAAAAGTGCCGTAGAAGAACTCACCCATTGAGTAAAACATTGTCTCCTTGGCGACATTTGATCAAGACTAACACCACACTATTCAACATCACTCACAAGTACATAAGGATTTTTAATACTAGGTTTAGCATCAAAAGTTAATAACCATACTATTCTCAAAGAACAACCAATCCATCATGCAATCACCACTATAAGATTGTCTAATAAAAATATCCAACATATATCGACACATATGCAAGCATCATTATAGAATATAGCAATTATAGTCAAAGTGATGTAGTGGACATACTACAATCAACAAAGGTACTATAAAGATGCAAGAATATTCATATGTCAATATATATACAATGGTGGAGGAATGAGTGGAAGTGTGGTGGTTCTTGGGAGTATTTTGTGGAGAAGAAGGAAGGATTATGCAGTATTTAAGCTCAGTTTAAAAGATGGTTTCTCCATCGTGACTCGCGACAGTCACGATCGCGACTCGCAACATCTTAGGCCTACAAGCTCCCATCTTTTAGAAAATTTTTTGAATCCATTGTGCCTCATGATGCTTATGTTGCAACTCGCGACAAGCTGGTGCTGGGAATTCATTTTTAATTTTCTCCCCTGTTCGTCACGGCTCAGGACAGACAGGGTTTCCCAGCACATAGAAAGAATTCTTTTACCAACTTTCCAAGCTTTCAACTCTTTCTCATTGATCTCATTCCTTCATCTTCTCCGATACAATGCGCTACACTTTGTTACAAAATCATAGAAAAACACACTGTAAATAGAACAAGATAAAACAACAAAAAATAATCGACAAAAACTGGAATTAAAGACAAATTTATTTATGTCGTCGGCACGACATAGCTCCGTATCTTTAAGGTTTTAGCACGACCATTTTCAAACCTCATTGATAATCGCTTTAGAAAAACCACACCATAAAGGTATTTCATCAATGGCATTGTATAGGAAGAACTATAGATTTGATAACAACAAGTCTTCTACCAAAGACAGCCATTTAACCAAACATAGTATTCATTAGGCTAAACCTTGAACAAACCACATTCAAGATTCAATCTTTCATCGCTTCTATAGGATAAATATGAGAACAATCAACATTAACATACTTATCTAGCAAAAATTAAAACACATTATACTCTAGACGATCTAAGTCCACGTTCTTGGATTTTCAGGCCAAATGAGTTAAGAAATTTGTAACTTTCCAAACACTCTAACACTTCAATCATACAAACACTTCCTATTCTCAAACAACCCATGATATAAATGAAGTAAAACTTCACATTAAAACACATGAATACTAAATAACAATACTTCAAGAAAGAGTAAAATAGAGGTTCTTACTACATAGATATGAAAGCTTCAATCAATTGCTCCCAAGTACAAACTAACCTAGATAATGAAAATGCATGATTAATCCTACCAAAACTAAGAAAAGAAAGAAAGGAAAACTAGCGTTTGAACCCAGAAAATTGCAGGAAGGAAGAATTTATGAAAGAGAGAGAGAGGATACGGTGAGTATTTTTAGTATAAAAAGTAACAAAGGTTCTGGCCACCCGTCTATCGCGACTCGTGATCAATCCATTTCAAGTCGTGGCCGAGCTAAGTTTCAGCATCTTAATTTCTTTCTTCTTTTTGTTTGAAGTCCTCCTCCTCACTTCACTTATCTTTAATTCTTCAAGTCTTCAAAAGCTCAAACGCAAGTCTTCAAATATTCAAAGGTATTCTTCAAAGTCTTCAAACAATTTGCCTTGTCACAAAAAATCTTCTAGAAAAGCAATAAAAGCGTAAAAGTTGCTCTTAACTCTCCTTAGAGAATTTCAAGGCAAAAAGCAACATCTGGAGCACAAAAGTGTACAAAAGTAAATTCTAAAAGTCCTAATATAACCATATAAAATGGACACATCATGCACCATACATGAACATAGCCCAAAGTGTGTGCTCATATGTGGTGTAGTGTTCATGCATTTGTCACATTCAAGAAAAATCACAATAATATCATAAACACAAAGATAGGTGGAATTTAAGGAATCCCATAAAGTATCAAAAGCTACACATGTGCCAAATATGTCCCAAGCTTAACTAACTACTCTAAAAAGTATAGATCCATGGAAAATATGGAACTAGATGCCATGGATCAAAGAAAAGAAGAAGAAACAAAAAAGAAAAGAGAAAGAGAAGAAAAGAAGAAGAAAAGAAGAAGAAAGGAGACAAAAACTCTCCTCTTCCTTCTATCTAAACTAGAAAGAGAAACTAATCTACATTATGACTAGATTTCGGTACGTTTGCTTACCAGCATATGGCTTTTGGGCTGTGTAACGCCCTTGCCACCTTCCAAATGTGTAAGGTAAGCATTTTCTCGGAATTTGTTGAAAATTTTGTTGCAGTATTCATGGATTATTTCACCATTCATGGTAATTCTTTCGAAAATTGTTTAAGACATTTAGCACAAGTTCTTAAGTGTTTCTTTGAGACTAATCTTATGTTATATTATGAGAAATGTCATTTGATGATGGAACAAGGCATTGTCTTGAGCCATATTGTCTCCTCTAAGGGTATTGAGGTAGAACAGGCAAAGATAGACACGATTCAAAATTTTCCTTACCTTACTAATATGCGCAAAGTATGATATTTTCTTGGTCATGCAAGATTCTATCGCAGGTTCATAAAATATTTTTCAAAGATTGCGTCTCCTTTGTGCAAGTTGTTACAAAATGACATGAAATCTATGGTGGACAAGGATTGTAAATGGGCCTTCAATACTATGAAGGAAAGGTTAGTTTCAGCCAATATCATACAACCCCAGGCTTGGTCCATGCCCTTTGTGATCATGTGTGACGCAAGTGATTACACCATCGGAGCTGTTCTTGGTCAAAGGTTGGGGAGAGTGCCTCACGCCATCTACTAATGAATCCATGACTCTCAACGAGGCCCAAAGGAACTACTCCACCAAGGAAAATGAATTTCTAGTGGTGGTATTTTCATTAGAAAATTTTTGATCTAAACTGCTTGGTACCAATGTTATTGTGTACACAGACCAAGAAAAATTTTGTCACTTGATGACGAAGAAAAAGGACAACCCGAGAATGATTAGATGGATTTTTCTCTTAAGCGAGTTTGACTTGGAGGTAAGAGACAAGAAATGCATGGAGAACTCTGTAGCCAATCATTTGAGCCGATTGGCTACATGCTAAGAAGCTGAGTTAAAATCGCCAATGACGGGAAGAGTTCCCCGATGCACAATTGTTTGCAATCTGGAACCTCCAACTGTGATATGCTGACATAGTCAATTTCCTTTTCTCCGGTAAATTTCCTCCCTATTTTTCTAAAGCTCAAAGAGATAAGCTAAGAAGTGATGCTAAGTATTATGTGTCGGATAATCCTTTAACATTTTTGAAGATCAAGTTGTTAGGAGATGTGTCCCCGGTAATGAATTGCATTCAGTTCATGCGTTTTCCCATTCTTATGTGTGTGGCGGTCATTTTAATGCAAAGAGGACCGCTAGGAAAGTCCTAGAAAGTGATTTATATTGGCCTACATTAAATAAACATGCATACACTTTTTTCAAATCTTGTGATGAATGCCAAAGATTAGGAAATATTTCTTCAGGGAATGAGATGCCTTAAAAGCCTATTTTGTATTGTAGAATATTTGATGTTTCGCGCATTGAATTTATGGGACCGCCCTTTCCTAATTCTTATGGCTTTACAAACATTCTTCTTGCAGTTGATTATGTGTCAAAGTGGGTTGAAGCGAAACCCACTAGAAATGATGATTCCTAAGTGGTTGCAAATTTCTTGAAAGATAACATTTTCTCTAGGTTTGGGATTCCTCGAGCCTTGATTAGTGATCCTGACAGCCATTTTTTCAATTGGACAATAGAGAAACTTTTGAAGAAGTATGGCTTCACACACAAGACCTCCACCGCGTACCACCCGCAAACCAATGGCCAAGCCAAAGTTTCTAATCGGGAAATGAAGTCCATCCTTGAGAAAACGGTTAGTCCTAACCAAAAGGGATGGAGTTCTCGATTGAATGATGCCTTGTGGGCATATAGAAAGGCTTACAAGACACCGATCAATATGTCTCCATACTGGTTAGTATTTGGAAAGCCATGCCATTTACCGGTGGATATAGATCATAAAGCTTATTGGGCGGTGAAGAGTTTTAACCTTGATGTAGATGAGGCCGGTTTGCAGAGGAAGTTTCAATTGCAATAATTGGAAGAGATACAAAGATAATCCTATGAAAATTCCAAGACAAGGAGAAGACTAAGGTGTGGCATGACAAGATGATAAATAGGAAGGACTTTGTCTTAGGACAAAAAGTCCTCCTATTTCAATCCCATCTCTGCCTATTTCCCGGTAAACTAAGGTTATGGTGGAGTGGTCCTTTTGAAGTGGTGAAGGTATTCCCGCTTGGTGGGGTAGAAATTATTGATCAAGATACATCTAAGACCTTCTAGGTCAACGGGAACGCTTGAAACCTTACCATGAGAGTTTTGTGCCGAAAAAGGAGAAGGTGTTGATCTTCTTCATCCAGTTTGTGAGTAAACTCCAAGAAGGGGAGAAATTCGTGCCAACGATGTTAAAAAAACTTGGTTTTGATCATCTGGATCGCCATTCATGGCTTTCCGTCGGTGTTGTTTTAATTTATTTTTTATCATTGTTTTTGTTATTTTGTCTTGTTCTTTTCACGGTTGTGTTTTCCATTATTTTTTAGGAAAGAGAAGGGCATTGCATCAGATGGATGAAGAAAAGAAGGATTGAAGAAAGGAAGGAAATCTTAGAGAGTCGGTAATGCAAAAATTTTGCTAAGTATTGGGAAACCTTGCTTGTCGCGAGTCGCAAAAAATAGGGGATTTTTACAGCTCCCAGTCCAAGTTAGTCGCGAGTCGCGACAATGGGGTTAGGAGTCGCGACCAAAATAAGAAAAAATTTCTTAAAGTGTGTACTCTAAGTTCCAATATTTTGTGCGTCGCGAAGGTATTGTCGTAATTCACGACATATACTTGTGAGTCACGACACTCCCAGGTCCGTTTGGTGGCATGTCGTGACACTCCCATCGCCATCGTGATCAAAATCAAAAAAAATTCTGAAAATGTGAACTCTCTATTCCAATATTTTGCGCGTCGTGAAGATATTGTCATGAGTTGCGATAGCCCCATTGTGATCACGACCAGATTTAAAAAATATTTCTGATTATGTTAACTCCCAGGTCCATTTTGTCATGAGTTGCGACACTTCCATCGCGATCACAACTAAAATAAGAAATTTTTGGTGAAAATGTGAACTTTCAGTTCCAATTTGCGTGTGTCATGACGAAGATGATGTGAGTCATGATGAACCCATTGCAATTGCGATGAAATTCAGAAGTTTTCTGAAAAATTGCAAGTCTCAAACCTAAATTTTCATGATCACGATAGATGTTTAACTTCTGGAAAACCATTTAACTACCTCGTCGTGACTCGCAACATTGCCATCGCGAGTCGTGATACTGTGCCTATATGAAAAAAATGAGCAGACTATCATTTTCTCCCAAACTTCTCTCCTCTCCGCTCCGCTCTTCTCAACCCTAAACCACCATTCCTCCACCACATCTCCACCAATCTAGCTGAAATCAGCCTCCCATATCACAAAAATCATTTCCCTTTCATTCCCAACCATCTTCCACCCCACAAATACCCCTAATTTGGCCAACCATTAGCATAAATCCAAAGCCCTAGGTTTTGGGGATTTTGCAAATTCGAGTGATTAGGGCTAGGAATATTTACGAGCTCAACCTTTCCATCATCCTACACATTTATTTGGTACTTTTCTCCACCCTTGTGTTCTTGAATCATGATAGTTATGCATATGGTGATTTTTGTGAATTTGTGGGATTTTTGGAATTTTTTAAAATAATTTTGTGTTCATTGTGTCGATTGGGATTGTTGACATGGTGAATATAGCTTGATAGTTGTATGCAATTGATGAATTATACTTATACTGGTGTAGCTTTGGTCATGAATGATTGAATTTTTGGACTTGTTGATATTGGCTAAACATGGTGATAAGAAGACATGGTTGTGCTTTTAGAGAATTGCATAAGTGATTTTTTTTGCTATATGATGATCTCAATTGGTTGGAGTGTAAGAATGTATGACCTAACTTGGTGAAATAGGATATAAGTGTGGTATGATTTATCTAGCAATGCAATAGGATTATATTTTACATGTATGAAAATATATGCATTTGGGAGGTCGTCGCCGTACCTCTCAAAGTTATAATTTATAAGCCATTTATGCTTACTAAATACAATTAAGTAGATAGTGGCAAATTGGGGGTTGTCCATGAAGAAGAGGGATTTTCTTAAGCTTTTAAACATATAAAGTTCATAATAGGCTTGAAGTAGATACATTTAGATATATAAAAGCAAGTAAAAATGGGGGGTTCGGTTGGTTGGTTTCCCTAAGTTATGAAATTAAAAGACAAGATAACTAGCAAAGTCAAGTAGCTATGATAATCATCAAACAAACTAAGAAAAAGGGGTACCTTGGGGGCAATTGATATCCACTTCCAAACATCATGTAGATCATTGAATCATTCTATCACATTTGTTACCTATGGGGAATGTTATCACTTCACATTCGAAGATCAACATTTATTCCTTCTTAATAGTAATTTACAAAGACAAACAACGACCATTTGCAAACCTCATTGACAATCACTCTAGGAAAACCACACCATAGGGGTATTTCATCAACGAAATTTCACACGAAGGACCATAGATTTCATAACAATAAGCCTTCTACCAAAGGCATAGCCTTTTAACCAAACATAGCATTTATTAGGCTAAACCTAGAACAAACCACATTCAAGGTTCAACCTTTCATTGCATCTATAGGATAAATATGAGAATAATCCACAGTAACCTACTTATCTAGCAGGAATCACAACACATTATGCACGAGAAATTCTAAGTTCATGTTCTTGGATTTTCATTCCAAAGAGCTAAGGAATTTGTCACTTTCCTAATACCCTAATACTTTAATCATAGAAACACTTCCTATTGTCAAACACCCCATGACATAAATGAAGTAAAACATAGCATTAAGAACATATGAAAGCTTCAAGAACGAGTGAAACAAACTATTTATTACTTTAACTACTTGTTGTGAAGATAAATCTTCTATCCATATTAGATAGTAGTTTGCAAGAGTGGATTCGATATCTCTTGTCAAACCTCACCAATGACTCCTTTAGTCGAAACATGACTAAAAGTAACCCATTGATGGCATTGAGCACGAAGAATCAACAAGCTTGGCAACACTTATAAACACTACATCGTGTCTAAGCATTTAACCAATTAATGAATTTACACAAGATTAGTCAAGAACGATCGACATTCATAGACTTATCTCATCTTCTACCTAAAATAAACATGAAACCAAGTTCCACATCATCACATTCATCTAGAAATTATCAACACATTAACATCATTTAGAAGCTCTAACTCATACTCTTGGATTTCACATTAAAAGAGAGGAAATTTGCTACTTTCTCCCAACCCTAACAAGCAATCATACAAGCAATTTATATATACTCAAACTCCGACAACATTAATGCCATTAACAATCCACATTCAAAGCTCAATAAATGCACAGTAGAGAAAGCAATAGATAGATAGAAATAATTCTCAAGACATTAGCAAGGAAGTCTCAATCAATTGCTCCCAAGTACAAAACTAAGCTAGATAATCAAAACCCATAACATAGAACAAAAATCTACAAAGAAAGAAGAAGAAATGGTGAAAAACTAGGGTTTTGGAGCCCCCAAGTCGGGCTTGGGCAAATGGGAAAGAAGGGGACTATTTATAGCCCAAGTTGGTCAAAAAGAAGGTCAAAACGTAGCAGACATGGCCCGGGCAGAAAAGGTGTCACGGGGGCAGAAATGGCCTCGCTGAGGAAGTAATGACCTTGCCCGGGCCGCAGAGGTTCAGCCCAAAAATTCAGAATTGGCCTCGCCTAGGTTTCTTATTTTGATTCCCACGGGTGAACCGTTGATCCGTTTTGGGAGTTCTTGTAGTCGATTTTATAGTGCTCGAGAAGAAAATTCCAATGAAGCCATCCTTGTAGACTGATTCTTATAAGATAATTTTAAGAACTTTGTCCAAACTTCCGGGTGATAATTCATTCGCTTCTTTGCCTTCCTTCTTTGACCCTTCTATCTTCTACCACGTTTTGACACGTTGCCTTCACTAAACCACTCCAAAGGGCTCATGAGACATCTACAAATGAAGATCACAAAAAGGAATCTAGATGCTCGTAAGGACCAAAAATCCATTAGACTAAACATAGGTTACAAAATGAAGGATTTAGATATAAAAACCGAAAATGGTCATCTAAACCCCTTATCATGTAAACCTACGTAAATCTAGTAATCTTACAACAAAAATATGACAAAAGTGATGTTAAACGCTTTGGAAAATACATGTACTTGACGTCTCATCAAATCCTCCCACACTTAAACCTTACTCGTCCTCGAGTAAATAAGAACAAGCATAGATCAAAGCGTAAACTAGCATGTAAAATTTTTCCCAAAACATCCAACATCATATTCCTAGACTATCCTAACCCCAAGACATTAGAATCTCTCACACTCTCACATCCCAAAGGATAAGATAATCTAAACAACCAACAAACCATAACCAAAGTGAGGTATATGTATAATGTCAAGCTAGCTTAGTCTACCGAAAAAGCCACCAATAGACAAATCAAGAGAAGCATAAAAATTTTCAATTTCTCTCATTTTTCCTAGGAGCCCTCTCGGGTTTTAATCCTAACTTTACACATTTTTCTTTTCCAATGCTCACCCTCACCTTTTTCCACATCATTTGACCTCTCATTTTTGCATAGGTCACCCTTTTAGGTTTTCAACCTATCCGGGCCTCCCACTTTTGCCTAAGTTGCCCTCTCGGGTTTTCAACTTAGCGGGAATTGTTTTTTGCATTTTTCATTTTTTTTTCAAACAAAACAAATTAAAGTGGAGCATATGCACACTACAATACAATACAATGAGCTATATTTATCTTTACCTCCCCACACTTGAAACGCACATTGTCCTCAATGTGAAAAGGACAAGATAAATAAATAAGGGAGATAAAAACAATACTCACAACTAGGACTTTGAAGGTCCTTCCCGGTGATGGCAATGCTCACTTCTCAATGAATGTTCTCTCCTCCATGTTCTCGAACTCCGTCAAACATGCAACTTTGATCCATCCACTACGAAGCCACAACTATGCAAATCCCGATCAACACTCACAAAAGAAAACAACTAGTAGTACTCCTAGATGGTGGTTTTGGTAGTGGTCTTTGGTGGTATTCTTGTGGTTTTGGGTAAGGGTTTGAGGACATAGTTGAGGATTTTGTTTTCAAGAAAAGAAAAACACTTACCTAACTGAAAAGCTTAGGTTGCATCCCGAGAAGCTCTGTATTTTTAAGGTCGTCGGCACGATCCTAATGTTATCCATATGGTAAAGGTTTGAACCCCTTCACCACGAGCATCCAAAATTAGAGAGGTGGGAATACAAAATTTTCAAGAGGAAAGTCTTGTGGAGATGGAGGTGGTTTGAAGGGAGTTGGGTGGTTTGGAGGCTTGGGATTGTCTTTTGGCTCCTCTCTTATCTCCCTCAAAACTTCCAAAAATGGTGGAGTTGGTTCACTAGGTGGGGGAAGTGGTGACGATGCTAATGAATGGAGCACAATCACCCCTTCCTCTATTTTTTCATCCTCAACAACCAACCCCTCATCCCCTTCGAACTCAAAGTCATTTCCCATGGTGACCTCACTCACCGAATCCTCAAGTTTGATTTGGGATGGTGTATTTTTGGAATCACGAGCTTCCATTCGGGCCAACGTTTCCAATATACTCCTCGCATGCCCCTCAATAGCCTCAACACTAGAGGAGAGCCGAGTGTTCGGTTCCTCACTAGTCAAGTTTTTCAAGTTTGCTATTGCATTCATGACTTCCTCACGTGTCAAACTTGAACTTCCTTGTTGGGCTTGGTTTTAGGGTATGGCATAAGATGGTGAAGGCCAACTATTTTTCTTGTATTGTTGATTTTTTGGCTCATTCTCAAACCACCAATCTGGATTACCACTCCACTCCGGATTGTAAAAATTTTGGTATGGATACCATTCTTGAGCTCCTTGCCCTTGAAAACCAACATCTTCTACCTCTTGGTAGCACTCTTCACAATACCCTTGATTTTGGAAACCAACGGTTCTTTCACCATCATAGTGCTTCTCTCTCAACAAATATCAAGACTTGGTAGGATGGTCGGAATGACACATCTTACAAAACCTTGGTAGTTGAGCCTCTCTTCTCATCATGAGTTCCCTGAAGGTGAGACGTTCCATTTTTTTTCTTTTTCAAAATTCCAGAATTATATTGCAAGGATTCTCGATAAAAATTCACCAAGAACTCAAGCAATACCTACTTCGAGCAAAAATAACTACAAGTGGAAAATAAAAACAACTAGCTAATATGCAACCAAATATGCCGAAATATTTAAAAATAAATGCCTCTTCCCCATAAATGGCACCAAAATTTGGGAGGTCGTCGTCGTACCTCTCAAAGTTATAATTTCTAAGCCCTTTATGCTTACTAAAGGCAATTAAGTAGATAGTGGCAAATTGGGATCATCCACGAAGAAGAGAGATTTTTATAAGCGTTTAAACATATAAGGTTCATAATAGGCTAGAAGTAGATATGTATAGATTTATAAAAGCAAGTAAAAATGGGGGGTTCGGTCGGTTGGTTATCCTAAGTTATGAAATTAAAAGACAGGATAACTAGCAAAGTCAAGTAGCTATGATAATCATCAAACAAACTAAGAAAAAGGGGTAAAAACTACAAAAGATAAAGCCTTGGGGGCAATTGATATCCACTTCCAAACATCATGTATGTCATTGAACCATTCAATCATTCTATCACATTTGTTACCAATGGGGAATGTTATCACTTCCTGTTCGAAGATCAACACTCATTCCTTCTTAATAGTAATTTACAAAGACAAACAACGACCATTTGCAAACCTTGTTGACAATCACTCTAGGCAAACAACACCGTATGGGTATTTCATCAACGTCATTTCACACGAAGGACTATAGATTTGATAACAACAAGCCTTCTTCCAAATACATAACACTTTAGGCAAACATAGCATTCATTAGGCTAAACCTAGAACAAACCACATTCAAGGTTCAACCTTTAATTGCATCTATAGGATAAATATGAGAACAATCCACATTAACTTACTTATCTAGCAAGAATCACAACACATTATGCACGAGAAATTCTAAGTTCATGTTCTTGGATTTTCATGCCAAAGAGCTAAGGAATTCATCACTTTCCTAACACTCTAACACTTTAATCATACAAACACTTCCTATTCTCAAAAACCTCATGGCATAAATGAAGTAAAACATAGCATTAAAACACATCAAGGCTAAATAAGAAAGCTTCAAGAATGAGTGAAATAATCTATTCGTTACTTTAACTACTTGTTGTGAAGATCAATCTTCTATCCTTATTAGATAGTAGTTTCCAAGAGTGGATTCGACATCTCTCGTCAAAACTCACAAATGACTCCCTTGTTTGAAACACGACTAAAAGTATTCCATTGATGGCATTGAACACGAAGAATCAACAAGCTTGGCAACACTTATAAACACTACACCGTGTCTAAGAATTTAATTAATTCATAAATTTACACGAGATTAGTCAAGAACGATCGACATTCATAGACTTATCTCATTTTCTACCTAAAACAAACATGACAACGAGTTCAACATCATCACATTCATCTATCAATTATCAATACATCAACATCATTTAGAAGCTCTAACTCATGCTCTTGGATTCCACATTAAAAGAGGGGAAAATTAGCTACTTTCTCCCAACCTTACAAGCAATCATACAAGTAATTCATATGCTCAAACTTCCAACAACATTAATGCCATTAACAATCCACATTATAAACATAATAAATGCACAGTAGAGAAAGCAATAGATAGATAGAAAGAATTCTCAAGACATTAGCAAGGAAGTCTCAATCAATTGCTCCCAAGTACAAAACTAAGCTAGATAATCAAAACACATAACATAGAACAAAAATCTACAAAGAAAGAAGAAGAAATGGAAGAAAATGGTGAAAAGCTAGGGTTTTTGAACCCCCAAGTCGGGCTTGGGAAAATGGGAAAGAAGGGGGTTATTTATAGCCCAAGTTGGTAAAAAGAAGGTCAAAACGTAGCAGGCATCACCGGGCGGAAATGGCCTTGCCCGGGCGGAAATGCTCTCACCCGGGCGGTGGAGGTTTCAGCCCAAAAATTCAGAAATGACCTCATTCGGGCTTCTAACTTTGCTTCCCATGAGTGAACCGTTGATCCATTTTGGGAGTTGTTGTAGTCGATTTTATAGTGCACGAGAAGACAAATCCAATGACGTCATTCTTGTAGGCTGATTATTCTCAGATAATTTTAAGAACTTTGGCCAAACTTCCCGGTGATAATTCATCTGCTTCTTTGCCTTCCTTCTTTGACCCTTCTATCTTCTACCACATTTTGACACGTGGCCTTCACTAAACCACTCCAAAGGGCTCATGAGACATCTACAAATGAAGCTCACAAAAAGGAATCTAGATGCTCGTAAGGATCAAAAATCCATTAGACTAAACATAGGCTACAAAATGAAGGATTTAGATATAAAAACCAAAAATGGTCATCGAAACCCTTTATCATGTGAACATATGTAAATCTAGCAATCTAATGACAAAAATATGACAAAAGTGATGTTAAATGCTTTGGAAAATACATGCATTTAACGTCTCATCAGCATTCTTTCATCTTTATAGTTTCTTTTTGATGATTGTAGTGTGTCAACTACATCATTGTGACTATGATTGCTAATTCTATAATGATGCTTGGATGTTAGTTAGTATAGGTTTCATACTTTCATGAGATAATTTCTTAGTGATGATTGCATGATCCTATCTCTTATGTCTTTGTGCGTTTGAAGTCTTTTTCTTTGTTGATAGCCATGCCTCTAAAGAAACCGAGAACTACTAAAGGTTCGGTCCCATCTGCTCCACCTCCACTGGCTCCAGCTAACCCCGATGCCACTTTCAGACAGCTTTCTGGGTTTGTGATCCGGTGATTATGAGGAGAGATGGGACCGCTTGACATCACAGAAAGTCAAAGAGATACATTTTGTGGATGAGAGTGCATTGGAAGCTCTTGGACTGAAAGAGCCGGTTCTATGCCTCCATAATAAATGAGGTATGGGTGGTTTTTTGACACGTGCAGCACCAACTTACCGGAGGTTCACCATAGAGTTTCTTTCCACGGTGCAGGCATACACTTCGAGGCAAGGGGTGCCCAGCGAGAGGTTCATTCGTTTCAATCTCAATGATCATTCCTATGACATGGCCCTCGCACAGATAAAGAAGGCATTCAGTTAGGATGCAGCGAAGATTGGAGCACAGTTTGATTCGGAGGCAAGGACCCCCACCACTGAGGAGAACTTTCTATTATGGCATACCATCACAAAGAAGGTACGAAATGTGAGAGATAAGAACAATGTCATCATCCACCATGCTTTTTTTTTGTGCATTGCTTCTTGTCGACTACATTATTCTATCGGGCTGAGGCAAAGAGTGTACCAAACGATGAAATTTGCTACTTGTGGGAGCTGACTAGTGAGGGCACATGTTACGGGCGATGGCCTGGGAGGCCATCGCCGTACCTCTCAAAGTTAAATTTATAAGCCCTAAATGCTGCATATCTACAACTAAGTAGATAATGTCAAGTCGGGGTCGTCCACGAAGAAGAGGGATTTTCTTAAGCGTTTAAACATATAAGGTTAATATTATGCTAGAAGTATATATATATATATATATATAAGCGAGTAAATTGGGGGGGTTGGTTTTGTTCCTAAGTTATGAAATTAAAAGAAAAGATAACTAGAAAGTCAAGTAACTATGCTAATCATCAAACAAACTAAGAAAAAAGAGTAAAAACTACAAAAGACAAAGTCTTGGGGGCAATTGATATTCACTTCCAAACCAAATGTAGATCATTGAACCATTCACTCACTCTATCACATTTGTTACCTATGGGGAATGTTTTCACTTCCCATTCGGAAATCAACATTCATTCATTCTTAATAGTAATTTGCAAAGACAAACAACGACCATTTGCAAAACTCGTTGACAATCACTCTAGGAAAACCACACCATAGAGGTATTTCATCAACGGAATTTCTCACGAAGGACCATAGATTTGATAACAACAAGCCTTCTACCAAAGGCATGACCATTTAACCAAACATAACATTAATTAGGATAAACCTAGAACAAACCACATTCACCGAGGTAAATTTGTGGGTGAGATGTGAGCCAAAACATGATGTGTGGCTAGGATGAAAATCCAAAAGGGCTCCTAGGGAAAATGAGAGAAAAATAAAAATAAAAATGTTTCAAATCTACTCATTTGATGGAGTTGGAGTCATAAGGATGTGGTTGACATATGGATGGATCGGGTAGTCTAACATCATAGGACTTCTTGGTATTGGGTAACTTAGGTGGGAAAACAAAGTAGGATTGTGAAATTCTTGATTCTTGGTATGCTTCGTTTTTGGGTTGATATATTAGTATGAAGTGAAGTATATGGTTTTGACTTTGCTTGATACCATTGGATTTTGGGATTATCAATTCGAGGCTTGGAAATGTTTTTATGGGTATTAATGAATTGATAGTAGGTATGTTTGGGTAGATTTAGGAATTGGGGTTGTGTGTAAAAATTATCATTCATCTAAACTGTGGGATTTTTAATTTTGAGAGTTTTGGTGAGGTATTGATTGAGGGAATATTAGTATTATGATGTGGATATGTGAATCTCTTTGCATGCTTGAATCTTTTCTTACTCAAGGACGAGTAAGGTTCAAGTGTGGGGAGGTTTAATGTGTCCATTTTATATGGGTTATTTTGGGACCTGTTGGACTTATTTTGGTATTCTTTTGTACTCTAGATCCACTATTTTATCTTAAAATTATCTTAAGATAGTTAGAAGCGACTTTTGCGCTCTTATCACTTTTCTAGGGTATTTTGTGTGACAAGGCATTCGATTGAAGATTTGATGACCATGAAGACTGCTTTTGAAGACCATGAAAATTGCTTTTGAAGACCATGGAGAATTAAAGACTCGAAAAAGAGATGGTGACGACTTACACAAGAAGAAGAAGGCAATGAAGAGCATCCACCCCTGTCTGTCGCGAGTCGCGGCGTATGTGTCGTGAGTCGCCACAGCCGGCTGTCCACAGTTACCTCTTTGACCTTTTGTACTATAAATAGCATCTTATCCCCTCTCCTTCACAACTTTTCTTTGCCCAATTTTTACACTTTCGAAACTCTAGAGTCTATAATTTTTTATCTTATTTTCATCTTACGTTATGTTTGAATTGTTATTGATGTTTAGTGTGAATTCTAGTAGCTAATTAGTCTTGGGAGCAATTGATTAAGGCTTCCAAGTCCATTTCGTGAGAACTCTTTCTACCTATTTAATGCTATTGCTATTGTGCATTTATGAGCTTTTAGTATGGGTTGTTGATATCAGTAATATTGTTGGAAGTTTGAGGATATGAAATCCTTGTATGATTACTTGTTAGGGTTGGGAAAAAGTAGCCATGTTTCCCCTGTTTTGATATGGAATCCAAGAGCATGAGTTAGAGCTTTTAATTTGATTAATGATTTGATAATTGCTAGACGAATGTGATGATTTTGAACTCTTTATCATGTTTGTTTAAGGTAGCAAATAGGATAGGTCTATGAATGTTGAACGTTCTTGACTAATCTTAGTAAATGCTTAGACATTTGGATTAATATTTCTAAGTGTTTCCAAGCTTGTTGATTCTTTGTACTCAATGCCATTAATGGGATATCTTTAGCCATTTCTCGACTAAAGGAGTCATTAGTGAGGTCTACAAAGAGATGTCGAATTCACTCTTGTAAACTACTATCAAAGAAGGATAGAAGATTTATCTTCACAAGAAGTAGGTTGTAGACTAAAGGATAGATAAAAAGCTTTGAAGTGGAAATCAATTGCACCCAAGGTTCTGTAAGTTGTGATTTACTCTCTTTCTAGTAGCTTGTTGCATATTTAGTAGATTTACATTACTTTCTAGTTGTCTTTTCATTTAATTCGTAACTTAGAAAAACAAACCCCCCCTACTTGCTTCTGTATATGTATGTATATCTATATCTAGTCTAGTATCACCTTATATGTGTAACCCCTTAGGAAAATCTCACTTTCTTGTTAACGACACCGATTTTCCACATTGGCTAAAGTTACTACAGGAATAAACAACTTGTATACATTGGCTAAAGTTATAAGTTAGAGGCCTTAATTTGGTATGTAGAGTCAAGGAATTATTTAATTGGCAATTTTGTGTTAAGTATTTGTGAACTGATATACAGACCATGTTGGAACATGGTGCTGAAGCAGAACTGGAGCAGGTTTTACCCAAAGGTTTTAACAGAATTCAAGCCGATAGATTGAAGTATTTTGGAATTTATGGTAATTGTATATTTGGCTATATATTAGGCGTGTGAAGCATAATTGGTTTTATGGAAAATCCCTACTTATATGGAGAAGATTCATTCGAATATATGGGAGAGTTTAGATAAGGTAAATCCCTTTATTTATGGGATTTGGATATGCTTCAACAATCAGATTTGGAATAGGAATATTATGGAGATAATCAAGAATATTCAGATCTGATTCGTGGATATAAATATGGGACAAACACGGCTGCATAACTAAAGAGCAAAATCTGCACCCAGATTTTGAGATCTTACGAAACTTGCAAGAGCCAATATACTGTGTTCCAACACTGTCCTGCCGCACTAAGTTCAGAATCGTATACCTTAATTCCTCGGGAGGAGGAGATCCTGCGTCGACGGAGTTCGAGGTCAGAGGGAGTCTGATCAAGGTGGATCGGTAGCTAGGGGAGTTAGCAGAGTCCACACGTCATAGTTAGTAAAGATAAGTATTTTGTAAACTGTACTCTGTACTGTATCTTTGTAATTAGTGGATTCATTCTGAACTGGGCCAGGCCCAGCAGATGTAGGTGGTTTACACCGAACTGCGTAACCAAGTTGTGTGTCTTTTACGTTTTACATTATTTTACACTTGGTTAAACTAAGCATGTTGGAACACACTAGTAAGTACTAGAAAAAGTGGTAAAACCAAATTTCAATTGGTATCAGAGCTGAGTCACTTATTGTTCCCTTGGTTGTTTCAAGGAAAGTGAGATCCGGTTTTACCATGACGACAAGAGAAGGAGCTTCAGTCTCTCGACCACCACTGTTGGAAGGAAACAACTACAACAATTGGAAGGCACGTATGAGGGTCTTTATCAATTCACTGGATGAACTGGCGTGGTTTTATGTTGAGAATGAATGGAATCATCCTACAGAAGATGCTGACACAAGTTCTAAGGCTGTGGAAGGAGAGTCGAGTCAAAAACCCAAAGACAAATCTAAGTGGACTCCAGATGATCTTAAAGAATCACTGGAAAATTCGAAGGCCCTGAATGCAATCTTCACTGCTGTTGATGAAAATCAGTTCAAGCTTATATCTACATGTCACCAGGCAAAGAAACCATGGGATATTTTACAAATTGTTCATGAAGGAACCAGTTGGGTGCGGGAATCTAAACTACAGATGCTGGCTACCAAGTTTGAAGAGCTAAGAATGGAGGAGGATGACACCATTGCTACATTCAATGGAAAGCTCAGAGATATATCCAAGGTTTACAAGGAAACTAAGCTAGTGAAAAAGACATTGCGATTTCTTCCCGAAAGATTTGCAATGAAAGTAGCAGCAATAGAGGAAGCAAGAGACGTAGCCATCATGAGCCTAAATGAACTGATGGGTTCGTTACAAACTTATGAGATGACATTCCAGCAATCTACGAAAAGAATCTCCAAGGATTTAGCGTTCAAAGTTTCTCCAGTCAAGGCAAGTCATGAGTCTGATAGCGATGATGAGTTTGAAAAACTGGCACTTATTACAAAGAATTTCTCAAGGATGCTGAAGAAGGTGGTTAACAAGAAATCTCAGGAGAGGTTTGGTGGAAACAGACAAAAGCCACTAGATTCGAACAATAATCGTGGAATGAGATTTGAACAAGGAAATATACAGTTCGGGAGGAACCAGAACAACAAACCAAAATAGGCTGGACGAATTCAATGCAGAGAATGTGAAGGATTTGGTCATATTCAGGCTGAACGTGCTAACACCCGCAAGAAACAAGGAAGATCATATGTCACCTCTTGGAGTGATGATGAAGATAATGAAAAGGATGAAGAAGAACTTACGAGTAATTACGTAGCTTTTGGAGCAAAGGTATATGATACATCAGAAGTTCAGTGTTCCAATACACTGAACAAAGGTAAGGCTGTATGTTCCAACAAGAATCTGGACGATGCTCGAAGTGATGAAGATGATCTATCTGTTAGTGATGAAGAGATCTATAGCACATACGAACAAATGTATGCTATGTGGATTCAAGTAGCTGACAAGAACAAAGAACTGAATGAAGAAAAAGGAAAGCTAATTGAAAGTGAAAAGGAACTACGATCCACAGTTACAAAACTTGAAAAGCAAAATGAAGAACTGAGTCAGAAATTGATAGCAGCAGTCAAGAGAGCCGAGATGTCTGAAGAAACTATCTCTAAATTAAATTCCGGGAAAGCAAAGCTTGATGACATTCTGGATATGGGAAGAACAGTTAGCGATAGACACGGGATTAGACACAGGGAAGAAATAAAGACTGAAGTCCTCGAAAAACCAGTTACTCTCAAAGCTAGGATTCGAGAAGTAAAACGGAAGTATGGAAAGCCATATCAAAGAAAGCCTCTAATCTACGGATACTGTACATACCAAGGTCATGCTGAACATCAGTGTAAGAAACTAATCAGAGATCAAATGACTGGAAGACAACTGTGTTCCAACACAGTCGATACTCATACAAAAATAAGGAAGGTATGGGTTATTAAAAGGTCCAGTAAGTGTCTGGTGGCACACACTTCTTTATCATCATATTCCAGTGATTCTTGGTACTTTGACAGTGGTTGTTCTCGCCACATGACTGGGACTCCAAAATACCTTACAAACATTACTCCATATGATGGCGGATATGTAACTTTTGGTGATGGAAAAAGAAGCAGAGTAATTGGCAAAGGCGAATTAAAGATTGAAGGGTTTCCAGTACTCACAAGTGTACTATTTGTTGAAGATCTAAAAGCAAACTTGCTTAGTATAAGCCAGCTGTGTGACGACAACATGATAGTGGAATTTTAAAAGGACAAGTGTGTAGTGAAGCATGGTGAAAACAAGGTTCTTTCTGGAATACGATCTTCAGACAATTGTTATTTGTTGGAACAAGAAGTTCAATGCATGCTTTCAAAGCAGGATGAAGGAATTCTCTGGCACAGGAAGCTTGGACACATCAACTATAAAACACTGGTGAAAATTGCTAATATGAAAGCTGTACGAGGAATGCCAATCTTGACTAGCAAGAATGAAATTGTGTGCGGACCATGTCAGCAAGGTAAACAAACTCGTTCTCCTCATTCTTCAGTTCAGTTCAGTTTATTACTACTTATAGAAATCTAGAATTGCTACATATGAACTTAATGGGGCCAGTTAATACACCTAGTATAGGAGGAAAGAAATATATTTTTGTGTGTGTTGATGACTTCTCCAGATTTACTTGGGTAGCCTTCTTGAAAGAAAAATCTGATACGATTGAGGTATTTCGAAGCCTTGTAGTAAAGTTACAAACTGAAAAGGGAAGTCCTGTAGGAAAGATAATCCGAATCCGAAGTGATCATGGCAGAGAGTTTGAAAATGAACAATTCAGTTCCTTCTGCAATGAGCTAGGAATCCAACATGAGTTTTCGGCTCCTATCACTCCTCAACAGAATGGCATTGTTGAAAGAAAGAACAGAACTCTACAAGAGATGGCTCGAGTTATGTTGGCAGAAAAGGATGTTCATAAGAAATGGTGGGCAGAGGCGATTAATACCGCGTGCTATACAATCAACCGAGTGTATCTTCGACCATTCACTGACAAGACATCCTATGAGATCTGGAAGGGCAGGAAACCAAACGTCTCGTATTTTCATGTGTTCAGAAGTACATGCTATATTCTCAGAGATAGAGAACAGTTGGCAAAATTCGATAATCGAAGTGATCCAGGAATTTTTCTCGGGTATTCCATCAACAGCCGTGCCTACAGAGTTTTTAATAATCGAACCAACACTCTCATAGAATCCATAAATGTTATTGTGGATGATTCAGAAAAGGAATAACCTCCAGAAGTTGTAGAGGAAGAATCTGCCAACACTCATGTTCCAACACAGTCTCAATGTTCAGACAAAGCAAAATCTTCAGCAGATTCTACTGAACCAAATGATCACCAGAACCCTAACTCTACTGAAGATGGCCATGTTCCAACACACGACCATGTTCCAACACAGTCACCTCCTACTGACGACCATGTTCCAACACTCAATCAATCTGGCTCCACCATGAGAAGTACTCGATCAGTGCCTCGAGTTGATTATCGACGACTGGCTGGTCTACACTGTTTTGTTTCTTTGATTGAGCCCTAGAACTATAAAGAAGCCTTACTTGATGAATACTGGATTGCTGCAATGCAAGATGAACTCGGCCAGTTTACCAGGAATGATGTTTGGTATCTCACTCCCCGCCCCAAAGGCATTAATGTCATTGGTACGAAATGGATCTTCAAGAAAAAGTCCGATGCAGATGGCCTAATCACCAGAAACAAAGCCAGACTTATTGCTCAAGGATATACTCAAGTGGAAGGTGTTGATTTTGATGAAACCTTTGCACCTGTGGCCAGGTTAGAATCTATCCGTATTCTACTAGCTATTGCCTGCTCTTTGAACTTTACTTTGTATCAAATGGATGTTAAGAGTGCATTTTTAAATGGAGTGGTGAATGAGGAAGTTTATGTGGAACAACCTAAAGGTTTTGAAGATCCCCATTATCCGCATCATGTATATCGTTTCAAGAAGGCCTTATACGGATTAAAGCAGGCACCTCGAGCATGGTATGAACGACTTACTACCTTTCTACTTCAGAAAGGTTATCGTCGAGGGGGAGTAGATCGCACTTTATTTTTGCTTGAAAAGTTCTCAAAGTTTCTAATTGCTCAAATATATGTTGATGACATAGTATTTGGCTCCACTTCACCATCTATGGTACAAGAGTTTGTCACCATAATGCAATCTGAATTTGAAATGAGCATGGTTGGAGATTTGACCTACTTTCTGGGATTACAAGTCAAACAAGGACGGAATGGTCTATTCATCAATCAAAGTAAGTATGCCTTGAACTTGATTAAGAAATTCGGACTCAGTAATGCTCGTGCAGTTCGAACTCCTATGGGAGTTTCTGATAAACTAGTGAAAGATGAAAAAGGAGTTTCAGTCGATCAGAAGTTATATAGAGGCATGATTGGAAGCTTATTGTATTTAACCGCAAGCAGACCAGATATATGTTTCAGTGTTGGAATATGTGCGAGGTTTCAAGCTGATCCTAAGGAATCTCATCTTACTGCAGTGAAAAGGGTTATTCGATATGTAAGTGGAACTTCAGAATATGGTATCTGGTATTCTAAGAATCAAGATTCAGAGTTGATTGGGTACAGTGACTCTGATTGGGATGGTAATGCTGATGATCGAAAAAGTACTACAGGTGGATGTTTCTTTATTGGAACAAATTTGGTGTCTTGGTATAACAAGAAACAGAATTCAATCTCTCTATCTACTGCGGAAGCAGAGTATCTTGCAGCAGGGGGCTGTTGTGCACAACTGTTATGGATGAAACAAATGTTGAAGGATTATGAAATTCATCAAGAACCTTTGAAGATATTATGTGACAATACAAGTGCTATTGATATTTCAAAGAATCCAGTTCAACACTCAAGAACCAAACATATTGACATAAGGCATCATTTTATTCGAGATTTGGTGGAAAGAAAAGAAGTGGAAGTGGTCTATGTTCCAACACACGAGCAGTTTGCTGATATATTTACAAAGCCACTTGATGCTACCACTTTCGAGAGCCTTTGACAACACTTAGGTGTTTGTCAAATCTGAGGTAACTTTTACCTTTGATTAGTTTTTCGTGTAAATAATTTGTTTTCTGTTATTTACGTCAAAAATTAGAAACGAAAAATTATTATCTGAAGGAAGTAAAAGACTTACCAAAATAGGAGTAGTTAAGTAAGGTGTGTTGGAAGTTAATGAAGGAAGACAAAGTGATGTGACAAGAAGAGAAAGGGATATCATTACAATTTTTGGGAAATCTAAAAAAGGGGACTTCGCGGGAAAAGAGGTAAGTTCATGAAGAGTTGAAAGTTGTTTCAAACTCTAAAATCCCTTTCGCATTCTGCTACCCTTGGCCCGATTTTTCCCCAAAACTCTTGCCAAAAATCTGATACTCAAAACTCTCCTCTATCTCGGCATTGTTCCAAATAATGTCAAACCCAAATTCTCCGATAAAAGAAGCTTCAGTGCCGGAAATTATGGAGGAAGACCGGAGCTCAGTGAATTCGGAATTGGTAGTGTTTGATGAGCCGAGAAGATATGTTGAATTGGGCGAGTCACAAACTCAAGATTAGAACAAAGTAAATGCTAACCATGAGGAGAATGAGGAGATAGCTGGAGCAGAGCCTGATAAAGCTGAAGAGGAAAAGGAAGTGGAAGAGGCTTCTGTCAAGAAACAGAGTGAAGATTCTGATGCTCAAGAGGAAGCGTCTGAAGGCAAGAAACAGGAAAAACCTAAGGTAACTGGTCCTGACCCTCAACCATTGAAATTCTTGGGTTTTGAAAGTAGAAGTGTGGATGATATTTTTGAGTGGTTACAAGCTAATAGATATTCCGTGGATCTAAGCAAAATCAAGAGTATAAGAAAGGACTTAGAAGTGTTGCATGTCAAAATTAAGGAAATTGTTTCTGGGCACTTTCCTGATGTGTGGGATATTGAATATAAGACTGTGAAGTATCTGAGAGGGATGTACGGTCAGCTGAATGGTAAAGGGAAAGACAAATTTCATGTTTTCTGTCGTATGACTGCTCATAGTTATGTGTGGATAAGAGAAATTAATGAGGAACAAGCTGTTGGGATGAAAACAGTAAGGTATGGAGACAAGCTACAGGTTGGATTTTTTTATGTGGAGAATGCAAAGAGGATGGAGAAATTGAGAGAACCTGTGATTATTGAACTGTCTGATGATGATGACAGTGTTCCAACACAGGAGGAAGAATCTGTGTATATGGAGGAAGAATCTGATGCTGATCTGGGGGGTACACAGGGTGATGTAGTTCAAGAAGATCTGGATGATGAAGCCCCTGATCAGTCTGCTGATGAAGGGAATCAGAAGATGGAAGTAACTGATGAAGATCTGCCAGGTCAGGGTGTTGATTCAGAAGAAGAAAGAGCTGACAGTGTTCCAACACAGGATGCCTCAGACCTGACATACTCCAGTGACGAGGTCCTGGATGAATTTTTCAAGAAGGCAAAAGGAAAAAAGGAAGGCTAGCTCTGCCATGAATACTGAGGCAGCAAAAAGAAGTAAGAAGAGACAGGATAGCAAGCCAAGGAAGGCTCTGCCACCCCCATCTGTCACTCAGGCTTTTTCTGCAGTTTATTTTGACAAGAAGGGAGCTGAGATGGAAGAATTCTTCTCTGAGAAGAAGTTTATTGCTGAGAGACCCTTGGACTTGAAGGCTTATCAGGAGAGTGGGTTCACAACTTTCCTAAAGGCAATGGGGATGATGAAGGCGGCCACAATTCAAAGGCAATTCAATCGACAGGTGGTTCTCGAGGTATATGCTAATCTCATGCCTGAGAATCTAGATATTACTTCTCCGTGGTTCGGTAGAGTATATGTTCGTGGAAAGATTGTAGAACTGTCTGCTACTAGAATCAATATGTTATTTGGGCTGAAAACTCCAGAGATAGGGGGAGTGTTTCCGGACTATTTGGAGATGACTGATGATGAAATTTTGGCTATGATTTCTGGAGGATATAAGAAGAAGTGGCCGGCAGTAGGATATTCTCAAGCATCATGCTTGACCTCCAGATTCTTCGGGCTGTATCAAATAGCGGTTCACTGCTGGTTACCATCTACCAATACTACTGCATTGACCAGGGAAATGGCCAAACTGCTCTACTGTGTTGGAACACAGTAGGAAATAAATCTAGGGTTATTAATTCAGCAACATCTGGTTCGACAAGCCACAGCTCCTAAGGTGAATGATGCTGTAGTATACCCATGTCTGATCTCAGCGTTAGCTAAAAGTGCAAAGGTGAAGGGGAAGGTCTCTGACATGATCATTGATACGGAGTTCTTGCGGCCTAACAAGAAGACCTTCGGACTCCGTCATGTGCATGATCTTCCTTGGACAGCTTCGGGGCCAACCTCCTCATCAGCAACAGCAGACAAGCAGACTCGATTGATGGCTGTTAATGCTAGACTTGGAGCTGTAGGGATTCAAATTGCAGCCTTACAAGCAGAGCAAGCACGGTTGGAAGATGAAAAATCAAGGCTGGAAGGTTGATTAATTCAGGGGGAGTTTTAAAAACTGAGTTTAAGTTTTTTATGCTTTTGTGATTGACGTTTCTTTGGCCTCTGTGTGGTCCCAGGGGGAGTAATTTTGGATTCTGGATATTTGGTTTTCAATTTGGTTGTATAATTTTTGGATTTCTGGAATTCTGGGTTTCGGCTTTCATTAATTGAATTCTGGTATTATGATCATTATTCTGCTCGTTGAATGGAGTTGATTATGTGATTGAATTCCAAAATATTATGGGTCCACAAAAATGCCAAAGGGGGAGATTGTAGAGTCAAGGAATTATTTAATTGGCAATTTTTTGTAAAGTATTTGTGAACTGATATACAGACCATGTTGGAACATGGTGCTGAAGCAGAACTGGAGCAGGTTTTACGCCAAAGGTTTTAACAGAATTCAAGCCGATAGATTGAAGTATTTTGGAATTTATGGTAATTGTATATTTGGCTATATATTAGGCGTGTGAAGCATAATTGGTTTTATGGAAAATCCCTACTTATATGGAGAAGATTCATTCGAATATATGGGAGAGTTTAGATAAGGTAAATCCCTTTATTTATGGGATTTGGATATGCTTCAACAATCAGATTTGGAATAGGAATATTATGGAGATAATCAAGAATATTCAGATCTGATTCGTGGATATAAATATGGGACAAACACGGCTGCATAACTAACGATTTTACAGAGCAAAATCTGCACCCAGATTTTGAGATCTTACGAAACTTGCAAGAGCCAATATACTGTGTTCCAACACTGTCCTGCCGCACTAAGTTCAGAATCGTATACCTTAATTCCTCGAGAGGAGGAGATCCTGCGTCAACGGAGTTCGAGGTCAGAGGGAGTCTGATCAAGGCGGATCGGTAGCTAGGGGAGCTAGCAGAGTCCACACGTCATAGTTAGTAAAGATAAGTATTTTGTAAACTGTACTATGTACTGTATCTTTCTAATTAGTGGATTCATTCTGAACTGGGCCAGGCCCCGCAGATGTAGGTGGTTTACACCGAACTGCGTAACCAAGTTGTGTGTCTTTTACGTTTTACATTATTTTACACTTGGTTAAACTAAGCATGTTGGAACACACTAGTAAGTACTAGAAAAAGTGGTAAAACCAAATTTCACGGTAAGATTCAATATTCTTCTAGTTGTTACTAATGAATCATACATTTTGCTTGTTCTTTCTGATCCTAATTTATCCCTACATTGTAAATACTGTTAAAATTTTCGACTGGTTATAAAATATGGATTACATAAATGATGAAAATTTGTTTTAGTATTGTTTCAGAGGGAAGAGACATTTCAGATTAAGTACTGGTATCACGAATCTCATAAGGCTCTTTCTCTCAATTACATTCAGAAATTCCTCTATAATTGAACGGGAAGATTGAGTTGAATTCTTACTGGGCAGCTGAGTAGAAACATCAACAATATCATCACGCCTGATAAATTTCGTTAACAACATTCCAGTTAATGCAACAAAAACATTAGAATGGGAAAGTAAAAAAGAGTATATTAGAGACATAAACCTTTTCATGCACTCAATGTCTTACTCAATGTTAGGATTCAGAAATAATCCAGTTGCAAACAATGAATTCGACATAGAGATTTCACCTATTAAAAATTTGCTTAAGTATCAGCTAGTGGAAATCTGACCAATCTTAAACATAGAAACAATCTTCAAACTAACACATACAATTTTGATAATCAATATAAATAATACATAAACCTTAGATTTTGACAAAAAGGGAAAATCACAGCAAAGCACTTAACAACAAAAAAGGGAACTTAAAAAACAGTATAGAAGCTGCAGGAAAATTAATTTTAACTAAGATAATTAAGCAAAACATTACACAGTGTGCACGGGTAGACAAAATCTCATTAGCACCTTTCCGGAAATTAAGAAAATTCTCACTAGCACCTTTCAGGCTGAAGAAATCTGATCAAAGCTTAATCTCGTATAATAATATCCATACATACTTTTCAACTCCTCTATATTTGTGATTGTATAATAAATATAACAGTTCATGTATGTTCCTCTCTAAAAAAATTGTAAACTTGAACATCATGATCATCCTATAAAGTACATCTCAGAGTCCGATTCTCGAAAACAAAAAAATATGCTGGATTGATTATACTAAATGCTAAAAAAGGGAACTTAAAAAACAAAATAGAAGCTGCAGGAAAATTAATTTTAACTAAGTTAATCGAGCAAAACATTAAGATCCATTAATTGTATGAATAGTCGCTTGTAATCCTTTCCATTTTCCTTCGTTATCTCAATGGGACCGTCTCCCTTAACATGCCCAAGACATCTGGAAAAGGCCAAATTTACATTCAAAGTTATTTACATAACAAATAAAAATGATTGAAATCAGAGAAACACAAGAGGACTTACAGTAAAAATAAAGCTATGAAAACGTGATTGCCTATTAAACAATTTTCATCCAGCTTCTTCAACACGAGAGCTTGAAATGGTGCGAAGTTAAAACTATACAAGGGGATTGCAACTATTAGCTTTTTTCACAGAAGTTGTTTAAAAGAAACTCATCTTGTATGGATGGGCAGCAGTACTGTAACTTCCTCCATTTTCACAGACATCAAAACTGGTAATTACATACAATCCTCTTTCAACTATCAATGGTGAAAACATGACCTTTTAACGGAAGCCTGGTTTTTATCAGCCTTACAATTGTAATAAAATATAGAATTCAAAGGCAACATAGAAAACAAAAGATCGGCCTCCGCCTCTGATTCTCTGGATAGATGAGTCTACCAATATATGATTGGAAAAAATAAAATAGAGAACCCCAGGTATATACTTAATGTGTTTCTCTGTATTTGACTTCATAAGTTTTGATGTTTGAATTTATAATTAATGAAATGAGTGATAAAATTGAAATTAGAAAGGAAAAAAAAGTAGAATGTGGGAATGAAAGTAAATGAATATTACAAAAAAATTAAAAATGTGTCAATATGAAAAAAGTTATAAAAAAAAGAAAATTATGTCTAATACGTATTTAAGGAATTATAAATGACAAAGTCTTGGGAAAGACCGTCTTTCCATAGACTTATGGAAAGACCGTCTTTCCATAGACTTATGGAAAGACGGGGTTTAATTATAAATATAGAAAGTTAGGGATTAAGTACCAAATATCTGAAAATTGGACCTCACGCGCTGTATATATATAAGAATTTTTTTTTTGCTTCGTTCATTTTCATTTTAATTCCCGAAATTCTCTCTCTTCTCCTTCGTCCATATCCTTCTTCTCCGTCAGGGTTTCACATCGCGATTTCCATTGGAATTCACCGTAGCTTTTGCCGAATCGGTGTTTCATTTTGTTCGCCACAGGTTATATGCTACTTTTGAGCTGCTTTTTTGCTTCGTTTTAGGTTTTTTATGTTTGTAGCTGATTTTTTGCTTTATTTTAGGTTTCCGATCGCGTTTTCCATTGGAATTCACCGTAGCTTTTGCCGAATCGATGTTTCTTTTAGTTCGCCACAGGTTATATTCTACTTTTGAGCTGATTTTTTGCTTCGTTTTAGGGTTTTAAGTTCCTAGTTTAGGGTTTTTGTTTCGAATCTGATATTTTTTGTGTGTTATTGCAGCGTAATGGTTAAGAGGAAGGAAGTTTCGGTCAACAGTGTTCATATTGATGAAGGTATGTTTATTTTTCTATTTTTGCTCTTATTGTATGTTTTTGTTGTCAAATGTTGAATGCTTTGCTTTATTTTTCCTTTTAACCGGTATTTTGATTTTATTTGTGAGATGATTTTAGTGTTTTTTACCTATTTTCCCCAATTTACTAGGTTTAGGGTTTACAAAATTTGTTAATAGTTTTGGTTTTTACTATTACAAGATCTGTTAATAGCTTTGGTGTTTACATGAATTTGTAAAGGTTACTGCAATTTTGTTGAAAAGTATCCCTTCATAGTGTTCATGGTGCTATACTTTGCATAACTATTCTCATTCACTGGCTTAGCTACTCGTATTGTTGCCTTCCTTGGCATTCTGGCTTTTCAAAGGAGTGATTGAAATAAATTCTTATTTAAACAGAAGCAGCATCATGCAATTTTGACTATATCTTGTGAAACATGGAAACTTGTTTTGTTACCTAGCTAATGGTCACTAGATCGATCAATATATGTACTCAGAGTATACATTTGCACTGTATAGTTGGTTTAGTTGCAATGTGTACATTTGAGCTTGTCTTCTTGCTTTGTGCATACTTCTTGGTTTTGGGCAGCTTTTCCAGAGCATTCTCTGTATTTCCCCTTCAGGAGTGATAAGTAAATTCTAAGAATATGGATTTTCTGCTACTAAATGAATTCCTTCCTCACTGATAGTGCACAATGTACATAAGGACTGAAAGTCTGAAAGTATAAAAATGCATAATGAATGTTTCAACTTTCAGCTGTGAAGTTTTATTGTATTAAAACTATTTTATCTTATTGGACATAGTTTTATATTTAAAGTATCTGTTGGTTGACTGCATTGCGTGCCTTTCAAATCATTTGGCTTGTATAATGTACTCATGGCTTCTCTGTTGTTTCTCTTTTCATGAATGTTACTGTCTTCCTTTAATGTTGGATGCTTGTTTTGGTGTTTACATTATTTTTGTAAAGGTTGCTGATGCAATGCAGTCCCTGGTTTTCATTGGAATCTTCTGAAGTTGATTCAAGATTTGCATTTGTTTGCTTTTAATACTAAGAACTGACTTACGTTTCTGTTTTCTTTTTAGTGTTTAAATTCATATGAGGCTTGGGTTTTTGTATTTAAAAAGGTTGTTATATTAGTATGTCACATTATCAGTTTATATTATAAGGTTCATTATTATATATGTAATGTTGCTGTTTTATTATTATTACTGACTAGTTTGGTTTTGTACAAATAGGATTGCGCAAATCATCGCGCGTCAGGAATTTATCCACTATGCCATTGGATCTTCCCAATAAGGGGAAGAATGCTGATGATTCTGATTTTGTCGAGGATATTGTGCTTAGTGAGAGACCTAAGAAGGTCAAGTTGGGTGTTAGGAAAAGAGTGGGTAGTGGAAAGCTAGCGCGGCAATTGAAGCTGAGAAGAAGGTGGCAATTGAAACTGAGAAGAAGAAGGCAACAATTGAAGCTGAGAAGAAAAAGGCGGCAATTGAAGCTGAGAAGAAAAAGGCCGCAATTGAAGCCGAGAAGAAGGCAGCTATTGAAGCTGAGAAGAAGAAGGCAGCATTTGAAGCTGAGAAGAAGAAGGCAGGAGTTGAAGCTGAGAAGAAGAAGAAGGTTGTTGAGAAGGCAACGAAAAAGAAGACTGATGGTGATGGAGGAGTCAAGAAGAGAGATCGGGATGTTCAACAAGTTGTGACGCTAGTGGGCAGTGATAGAGCAAAGTAAGTTTTTCATTTTTCAACATGATGCTTTTATGGTGAAACATGTGATTGTTGCCTTGAACAGTTTCTGTTTTAGTTTTATAAATGGGTGTCATATTATTAAAGAACCTAACCTATATGTATTTGTCAACACGATGCTTTTATGGTGACACATGTGATTTTTGCCTTGAACAGTTTCTGTTTTATTTTATAAATCACATGTCATAATATTGAAGAACCTAACCTATGGGTATTTTTCAACATGATGCTTTTATGGTGAAACATGTGATTTTTGCCTTGAATAGTGTCTGTTTTAGTTTTATAAATGGGTGTCATATTATTGAAGAACCTAACCTATATGTATTTTTCAACATGATGTTTTTATGGTGAAACATGTTATTTTTGCCTTGAATAGTTTCTGTTTTAGTTTTATAAATGGGTGTCATATTATTGAAGAACCTAACCTATAGGTATTTGTCAACATGATGCTTTTATGGTGAAACATGTAATTTTTGCCTTGAACAGTTTCTGTTTTAGTTTTATAAATGTGTGTAATGTTATTGAAGAACCGAACCAATACGTATTTTTCAACATGACACTTTTACGGTGAAACATGTTAGTTTTGCCTTGAATAGTTTCTGTTTTAGTTATATAAATGAGTGTCATATTATTGAAGAACCTAACCTATAGGTATTTTTCAACATGATATTTTTATGGTGAAACATGTTATTTTGGCCTTGAATAGTTTCCGTTTTAGTTTTATAAATGGGTGGCATATTATTGAAGAACCTAACCTATAGGTATTTGTCAACATGATGTTTTTATGGTGAAAAATGTGATTTTTGCCTTGAATAGTTTCTGTTTTAGTTTTATAAATGAGTGTCATATTATTGAAGAACCTAACCCATAGGTATTTGTCAACATGATGCTTTTATGGTGAAACATGTGATGTTTGCCTTGAACAGTTAACGTTTTAGTCTTATAAATACGTGTAATATTATTGAAGAACCTAACCTATAGGTATTTTTCAACATGATGTTTTTATGGTGAAACATGTTATTTTGGCCTTGAATAGTTTCTGTTTTAGTTTTATAAATGGGTGTCATATTATTGAAAAACCTAACCTATAGGTATTTGTCAACATGATGGTTTTATGGTGAAACGTGTTATTTTTTCCTTGAACAGTTTCTGTTTTAGTTTTATATTAACGTGTAATATTATTGAAGAACCTAACCTATAGGTATTTTTCAACATGATGTTTTTATGGTGAAACATATTATTTTTGCCTTGAATAATTTCGGTTTTAGTTTTATAAATGGGTGTCATATTATTGAAGAACCTAACCTATAGGTATTTTTCAACATGATGCTTTTATGGTGAAACATCTGATTTTTGCCTTGAATAGTTTCTGTTTTAGTTTTATAAATGCGTGTCATATTTTTGAAGAACCTAACCTATACGTATTTGTCAACATGATGCTTTTATAGTGAAACATGTGATTTTTGCCTTGAATAGTTTCTGTTTTAGTTTTATAAATGAGTGTCATATTGTTGAAGAACCAAACCTATAGGTATTTTTCAACATGATGCTATCATGGTGAAACATGTGATTTTTGCCTTGAACAGTTTCTGTTTTAGTTTTATAAATACGAGTCATATTATTGAAGAACCTAACCTATACGTATTTGTCAACGTGATGTTTTTATGGTGAAACATGTGATTTTTGCCGTGAATAGTTTCTGTTTTAGATTTATAAATGAGTGTCATATTATTGAAGTACCTAACCTATAGGTATTTGTCAACATGATGCTTTTATGGTGAAACATGTTATTTTTGCCTTGAACAGTATCTGTTTTAGTTTTATAAATGTGTGTAATATTATTGAAAAACCTAACCCATAGGTATTTTTCAACATGATGTTTTTATGTTGAAACATGTTATTTTTGCCTTGAATAGTTTCTGTTTTAGTTTTATAAATGTGTGTCATATTATTGAAGAACCTAACCTATACGTATTTTTCAACATGATGTTTTTATGATGAAACATGTGATTTTTGCCTTGAATAGTTTCTGTTTTAGTTTTATAAATGGGTGTCATATTGTTGAAGAACCTAACCTATAGGTATTTTTCAACATGATGCTTTTATCGTGAAACATGTGATTTTTGCCTTGAATAGTTTCTGTTTTAGTTTTATATATGTTTGTCATATTATTGAAGAACCTAACCTATACGTATTTGTCAACATGATGTTTTTATGGTGAAACATATTAGTTTTGCCTTGAATAGTTTCTGTTTTAGTTTTATATTGAGTGTCATATTATTGAAGAACCTAACCTATATTTTTCATCATGATGCTTTTATGGTGAAACATGTGATTTTTGCCTTGAACAGTTTCTGTTTTAGTTTTATAAATACGAGTCATATTATTGAAGAACCTAACCCATACGTATTTGTCAACATGATGTTTTGATGGTGAAACATGTGATTTTTGCCTTGAATAGTTTCTGTTTTAGTTTTATAAATGGGTGTCATATTATTGAAGAACCTAACCTATAGGTATTTGTCAACATGATGCTTTTATGGTGAAACATGTGATTTTTGCCTTCAACAGTATCTGTTTTAGTTTTATAAATGTGTGTAATATTATTGAAGAACGAAACCTATACGTATTTTTCAACATGATGTTGTTATGGTGAAACATGTTATTTTTTCCTTGAATAGTTTCTATTTTAGTTTTATAAATGTGTGTCATATTATTGAAGAACCTAACCTATATGTATTTTTCAACATGATGTTTTTTAGGATGAAACATGTGATTTTTGCCTTGAATAGTTTCTTTTTTAGTTTTATAAATGGGTGTCATATTATTGAAGAACCTAACCTATAGGTATTTTTCAACATGATTATTTTATGGTGAAACATGTGATTTTTGCCTTGAATAGTTTCTGGTTTAGTTTTATATATGTTTGTCATATTATTGAAGAACCTAACCTATACGTATTTGTCAACATGATGTTTTTATGGTGAAACATATTAGTTTTGCCTTGAATAGTTTCTGTTTTAGTTTTATATTGAGTGTCATATTATTGAAGAACCTAACCTATATTTTTCATCATGATGCTTTTATGGTGAAACATGTGATTTTTGCCTTGAACAGTTTCTGTTTTAGTTTTATAAATACGAGTCATATTATTGAAGAACCTAACCCATACGTATTTGTCAACATGATGTTTTGATGGTGAAACATGTGATTTTTGCCTTGAATAGTTTCTGTTTTAGTTTTATAAATGGGTGTCATATTATTGAAGAACCTAACCTATAGGTATTTGTCAACATGATGCTTTTATGGTGAAACATGTGATTTTTGCCTTCAACAGTATCTGTTTTAGTTTTATAAATGTGTGTAATATTATTGAAGAACGAAACCTATACGTATTTTTCAACATGATGTTGTTATGGTGAAACATGTTATTTTTTCCTTGAATAGTTTCTATTTTAGTTTTATAAATGTGTGTCATATTATTGAAGAACCTAACCTATATGTATTTTTCAACATGATGTTTTTTAGGATGAAACATGTGATTTTTGCCTTGAATAGTTTCTTTTTTAGTTTTATAAATGGGTGTCATATTATTGAAGAACCTAACCTATAGGTATTTTTCAACATGATTATTTTATGGTGAAACATGTGATTTTTGCCTTGAATAGTTTCTGGTTTAGTTTTATAAATGGGTGTCATATTATTGAAGAACCTAACCTATACATATTTTTCAACGTGATGTTTTTGTGGTGAAATATGTGATTTTTGCCTTGAATAGTTTCTGTTTTAGTTTTATAAACGGGTGTCATATTATTGAAGAACCTAACCTACAGGTATTTTTCAACATGATGTTTTTATGGTGAAACATGTAATTTTTGCCTTGAACAGTTTCTGTTTTAGTTTTATAAATGGGTGTCATATTATTAAAGAACCTAACCTATAGGTATTTGTCAACATGATGCTTTTATGGCGAAACATGTGATTTTTGCCTTGAACAGTTTCTGTTTTAGTTTTATAGATAGGTGCCATATTATTAAAGAAGGTAACCTATAGGTATTTGTCAACACAATGTTTTTATGGTGAAACATGTGATTTTTGCCTTGAACAGTTTCTATTGTAGTTTTATAAATAAGTGTCATATTATTGAAGAACCTAACCTATATGTATTTTTCAACATGATGCTTTTATGGTGAAACATATTATTTTTGCCTTGGAACAGTTTCTGATTTAGTTTTATAAATAGAGTTTCTGATTTAGTTTTATAAATACAGTTTCTGATTTAGTTTAATAAGTACGTGTCATAGTTTAGTTTAATGGTTTTACTGTTTATATTAAAGTACTTGCTGTTTATTCATGATATGATTATATGTTGCTTTTAGTGAGTGAAGTTATTATTCTATAAAGCAGTGTACCTTTTTTTAAATGAGGTTAACTTTTTGGTTATAATATATCATGTTATTGATGTGTTGTTATTTGCAATTGTAGGATTGAGAAGGTCTACAAGTCTTCTTGTAGACCGGACTTGATTAAGGAGTTTAATGGCTTATTGTCCGAGTGTTAAATGGCTGATGTCCTCTCTTTAGGTTTTGGTAGCTTATTGGAGATTAGTATCCGTAAGTTACCCCTAAAAATCGTTCCCTTTCTAGTCCAAAATTTTGATCCGGGCTTTTGTGTCCAATATATTGGTGCAGATAAGTATACCCTTTCCCCGGATGATGTATTTGATGTGCTTGGATTGCCTACATCTGATGAGGAAGTGGTGGAGATTAGTCATGCGGGCAAGGGCAAAAAGCTAGATTTAGAATTGAGGGGACGATGGAAGGACATGTTTAAGGTTGGAGAGAAAGATGAGATTCCTTTAGATCTGGTTTTTTATTATATGATGGGGTTGAGGGATGGAGGCGAGGATTTTTAGCGTTGCTTTATCATGTACTGCGTTGGGCACTTCCTTGCTCCTACAAGGAGCAAGGGTATTGATATGAAGCTCTTAAGAGCTGTTGAAGATGTCAGTAGGATTAAAAAGCTGAATTGGTGTGGGTACGTTCTTCAGAAATTGTGTGAGGGTGTGCAGAGATTTAAGAAGGTTCCTTCATATAAGGCAGTGAGTGGCTGCGTGTACTTTCTCTTAATTCAATTTTTGCAGCATGTGCCTTATCACGGTATGAAGGATTCTTTGGTTGTACCCCTTCTTAAGCATTGGACTGATGAAAAGATGAAAAAAAGGTGTGAGTGGCTGAAGAATTGTGGTTATGAGCGAGCTGTACTACTGAAGGAAGTGTATCCTTTGACCGGGTGTGGTAGATTGAGAGCTGGTGGGTCAAAAGGTAGTACGAGTCACGTTCACAATGTTGCTGCTCCTGATAGTCGAGTTCTGCATTTCGATATTCCTCTTGGGGTTCCAACAGATTTAGATATTGCAGCCCTAAAAATGAATGTGAGTAAGGTGTTTCATTTGTGTTTTGTTTTATGTTGGTTTATTTGTATTTTAGTTTAATTATTTGTTGTTTTACAGGCTGCTAGTGAGGCATTTGCCTTGTTTCGGAGGGATATGGAAGTGGTAAATGCCAAACTATCTGAACGTTAGTTGAAAGCAGCACAACCAGTGGCCCCTCAGGATGATCCCGATACGGATTCGGACCATTAGCTTGGCTCTCAAGACTTTTTTGAAGATCCTGCCATATTGAAGGAAATTGATGACTTATGTGATGGTTTTAAGAAGAAAGTTGTTGATTCGATGCCTAGTTTTGACCTTCACATTGATGATTGCCATTTACATTGTTTGAAAATATTTTGTAATAGGCTGTGGTGGATTTAGTTGTTGGGGCCAGAAATTGATTCTTTTGGAAGAAAACAAAATTTAAACTTTAGGTATGACAGGTTCTCTGACTTTAAGCATGACAGGGTGGATGTTTATGTTAAAACAGTGACGGTGTACTGTGATACATGCTCACTTTAAAATGTTAGTGTCAGAAGTTTATTTTCAGAAGTTTACAGGTTCTCTGACTTTAAGCATGACAGGGTGGATGTTTTATGTTAAAACAGTAAAGGTTTACTGTGATACATGCTCACTTTAAAATGTTAGTGTCAGAAGTTTATTTTCAGAAGTTTATAGGTTCTCTGACTTTAAGCATGACAGGGTGGATGTTTTATGTTAAAACAGTGATGGTTTACTGTGGTGATACATGCTCACTTTAAAATGTTATCAGACTTGATATGTGGGTTAAAACATTGAGACTTTATAGTGATGGATGTTCATTACGAAATGTATAATTGATATATATTTTAATACAGTATAATGTCGATTCTACGGTTGTAATGAAGGTTTTATCAAAAAACATTAATACTTTAGAATAAACTTTGTAATGAATGGTCTATAATGTCACTTAAAAAGAACCTTCGGATTCTGAATTACACTCAAATGATGTGTTGTTTTGGTGTTTTGGTGTTTTGGTACCAAACTCATTTGTAGATCGTTTGCCTTTCTCTAATGCCGACTTGATTCTTGCACGCCTTCCTTTTGTCTTTGCATACTTTGGATCGAGTATGTTTGTTGTGACTGAACTTGATGCGCTGATAGCCTCATTTTGTTCTGTGGCACTTGATTCTGTGGACAAGATTTGCTGAATTTCGATTGTTTGTTTACCTAGTGCATCTTCGAGAACTCCTCTAGCATTTACACTGTCTTCACTCTTCAAGATCGGGTTGTAGAATTTCCTTTCCATTTCATGACGCCATGGAATGGTGTCCTTCAATTTCTTTGTTATCGGGTCTATGTCTTGCTTGAGGTATTTATCCCAGACCTGTTTCTTCACATTCTTTGTCCATCTTGTAGAAATGTACTGTGGGGGTATTCTGGAGATGGAATGGAGGTGCAAAACTCGAATGCAATGAAAGCACAACATACCTGTTTCAAGCAGTGAAGGGTGTACAATTTATGTTAAAACAGTTATTGTTTGTACTAAAACCATAATTGTTTATAAGAAGGAATTTTTATCAACTACATACCTGTTTCTTCAAAGGCCTTGCAAGACCAGTTGAGCTCAACTGATGCTTGTGTTTTATTGAACATTACTGATTCTATTACTGTTGGGTGCTTCTCCCAACTTACTTCAAATAGTTTGAAATTGCCACCGTTGTAGCTTTCCACTATTGTTGTTGCCACTGAAATGTCGAATTCCTTCTTGAAGTCATTATATAGCTTCAAAGTGTAGACCTTGCCTGCATGTTTTAGAAGCCCAGCATGACTATCATGTGCTGATTTTGGGATGGATCGAGCGCAGTTGTGTTCGGCTGTGCTTTCTATGCTTCTCCATTTCTTGACAGTTTTCTCAAATATCTTCAAGAATTGAGTGAGAGATGTTTTTTTACTAGCATTGAACATGATGGCACTGTTGGTACTCTCACTTCTTTGTGATGCTAGAATTTCGGCTGAGAAAAAATCCTTGTTCAAAGCTGGGCACCATTTATTGCAGATATTATATAGATGTTGAAAACCAAGTGTGGTCTTCCAAGCCATATGTCTTGATCATGGCCTGCCAACTATCTTCAAATTCTTCATGATTAACACACCCTGTTAAGCAACGATCAAATGCCTTTTTGAATGGACCGTCTTTCTTCAATTCTCCATAGTGCGTACAAGCATTTTGCTGAAGGTGCCATATGCATAGTCGGTGTCTTGTTGTTGGTAAAACCTGTTCCAGTGTGTAATGTTGAAACACATGAGTCATATGCTAAAACAGTAACTGTTTATATAGAAACCTCAATTGTTTATGATTGGTAAGGTAAACAGGATTTGTAAGGTAAACAGTACCTTTTCTATTGCAGTCGCCATTGCTTGGTCTTGATCAGTGAATATGGTTATGGGTTTTTTCCCTCCCATGCATTTTATGAAGGTTTCAAGCAACCATTCAATCGTTGGTGCCTTTTCATCAGATATGAAAGCATAAGTAAACATGACGTTTTTCCAATGGTTGTTGATGCCCACAAATGGAGCACATATTAGGTTGTATTTGTTTGTTCTAAAGGTTGTGTCGAACACCAACACATCTCCAAACAATGTGTAATCCTCCTTCATCATCGAGTCTCTCCAAAAATAAGGCTGATAACCTGTTTTCATCATCCATCTTCACTCGAAAGAAAAAATCTGCATCTTCTTGATTCTTTTGTTGAAGCTGCTCTATAACAGTTTGTGCATCCCCACCTTCAATCACCTTCATTCTCAGCCTTCCAATGTAGTTTATATGGTCCCTCATGGTATGCCCTAAATTCTCTTCACCTCCAGTTTCATGGACCAAGTAATTGAAGCCAATTGATGGCTTTAATCCTGCGGCTTCCATCCCCTCTATGATCTTGGCCTTCTCTGCTGTGATTTTTCTCTCACTACGTTGTAGATATTGCCAAGCTGGTCTTGTAAAGTCATGGTTGTGCTACAAGATATGGTGCATCACTTTATAAAGGTTGTCCACCAACTTGATTCGTATTTCAGCCTTACAACCTGCTCTAGTTACAGAAAATTCCTTTGTCTTTCTCCTTTTCGAGGTTGATTCGTTTGATCCATCACAAATTGGCATTGGTGGGATTGATGTTGCTTTTTTCTCTCGAGTTATCCCTTGACATGAGCATGAAATGTACTTTTCAGTAATGACTCCTTCATTGTTCTTCCTTTGTGTGGTTTTTTTTGTAGCTGAATCCTAATTTGTTAGCATGCCTTTTGTAGAGGTCCTCTAATTCTTGCAGCGTTCTTGCTTGAATCCCATCAAAGCATTCAGTCACGTCAATTTCAACTAAGCTTGGTAGATGGCCATACACTGCAGTAATTTCATATAAAACATTAGAGTTTTAGACTGAAACACTTCATATATAATTTAAATCATATAGGTTTTATATATTACTGAAACACTGAAATACTGAAACACTGAAAAACTGAAACACTTGATTAATACTCATTCGTAATTTCAGTTAACTTTTCTTTTGGGTTTTTCTTCTCTGATCCAAGACTCTAATATATGTTCAGTATAACACTAAATCTTTATATTGAAACTTAGACTTTAAGTGTTAAAACAATAATGAAATTAGGGCACAACTAACAAAAATATGTTAGCAGCAACAATGTTAGCAGCAACAAGAAGATTTCAAGAACAGAAGAGCTTCAGATTTGTTAAACTTACATATGACTTAAAAGGTATCACTGTATATGTGCAACATTCAGTTTTTAATGAATCTAATTCTGTATAGATTACAAGGGAGACATACACACAGTAGGCATAACATCAAGATATTGTTCGATTTCATGAACAGAAGAGCTTCAAATTTGTTCAACAAAAACATACTACTTATGATTTAAAAGGTATCACTGTGTATATGCAACATTCAGTTCTTAATGAATCTAATTCTGTATGTATTAAAAGGGAGACATACACTCAGTAGGCATAACAGCAGCAACAACAAGATGTTCTTCGATTTCTTCTTCAGTTTCGATCATCTGAAGAACAAGATTAAATCAAATTAATAAAACATTACGATTATATTGCTCTTCAAAACCTTAATCGCAAATAAAAATCACACAATTCTGGTCATAAATATTTGTACAATTACCTCGCCAGAATTCATGAGGCAGATCGGCAACGTTTTGTGAATCGGCAAATCGCCTGAATTCATGAGGCAAGTCGGCGAGATGTCTGCAACGTTTAGGTTTCCGGCGGCGATGAATTCAGGTGAGCAGAGCAGATGGGTTTGGGAAAAAAACAGAGCAAAAGGAGCAGAAGGATTTGGAGAATAAAGGATGGGTTTTAGCGTGAACCCAATTTGGGAATAAAGGCGCGTGAACCCAATTATATTGACTCGCGAATTTCATTGCAATTTCCTAAAATTATAATGTAGTCCTTGATCTTTTCATGGCTTATGGAAAAACCGTCTTTCAAGAGACGAACTCATTATAAAATTATGATTATATATGCAAATAAAATAAAATCAATTACAAGTTAAAACTATCTAATCAGGAACCACAATAAGTAGGAACCCAATGTTATAGTATTAAATGTCCACTACCAAAGTTTATTATTCCCTCTGGTCCACTATGGCCTCATGAAAATGACACAAATTTTTTTGAAAAGAGAAAGGAGAGGTGGATATTGAATTGGGAGTATAAAAAGTAAGATGTGTGGATAAAAATAATCTAGTATTTTTTTAAAAAAAATTGGGTAATAGCTCAAATGAGCCCTCAATAACATCCCTCCCCTCCCCTTGCCCACCTTATGGTAGTAGCACTATACTTTAACCGCTAGGCTAACATTCAATTTCCAAATAATCTAGTATTTATCAAAAGAATAAGGGGCAAAAATAAAAAAATATCCCAATAAAAAAAAAGACATAATTAGAGGACCAGAGGGAGGGAGTATCTCATTTTCCCACCATTCAAGTCCATGTGCTGGAGACAACCTTATCCATTTAAACAAAGGTTTTGTTTTTCGAATTTCAAATTCGAAAAGATAATAAAGAATTCTATGAAAAAAGGGGAAATTCTCAACACACGTGTGTAAACCGCGTAAGCTATTATGACAGTAGTAACCCCGGAAAATCTCATAAACCCAGGTCGGTTAAATGCTTAATGCTTCAGTTGGGCATACTTCATTCTATAAATCAAGGAAGCCCTAGTTAGATGAGGTGATATTTTCCATTTCATCTGTCGCGATTTTACATTCATATGCTCTGCTCATTTTTTTTATTTTGATTTCTTGAACTTGCTTGTTAATGCGATGACAATCCTCTCTGACAATTTGATGTCAGATTTGTCCGATGATTCAGTGTCCTGGAATACCAAGAAGAAGGGGATGGTCAGAACGAAAGTGGCAGTGAACGGTAGGGGAATGGGGACAGAGAAATTGTGTGCATGGGTAAAGAGTATTCCCCTAAGTTGTTACAGAGTACTAAAAAATTAGAAGGGTTTGACGTCGATGGCGAAGATGCACCTGTCCGTTGTCAGATTATCAGAAGAAGAGAGTTGGAAGAGAGTTCCAATATCGATCCCCAAATGTTAAGATTTTGCTACTCTCTTCTCACAACCTTCCACTGGTATACTCTTAACCAAGAATTATCTCCTCAAAAGGGTGAAATAGGACATACTTGTGACCAAGAATTATCTCTTCAAAAGGGTGAAATCAAACATGCTTGTGACCCAGAATTATCTATTCAAGAGGATGGACTCCGAAGGAAGCCAAAGAGGAAAAGGGTATCCTTGCTACTGCGCCAGTCATTAGTCCCTCCCAGTGAAACCAAGAAAATACAAGATTCTATGAAAGATGAAGACTTGCCTAGAAAAAGGCCTCACCAAGTGGTTGAGGCTCACTGCACTATCTTGTCTCAAATAATTTATTCTGACATTGTTTCAGAAGGAACTAAGGTTGACTACAGGCACAAAAAGGATGGGTACACATTGAAATAAGGAAAGATCCATCGCCATGGAATCATATGTTGTTGTCGTGGACAAGTTTTCAGTCTCACTAAATTTGAAGCACATGTTGGCAGCACAGATCACAGGCTTTCTGCACACCTCTTCTCGGAGGATGACAGGGCAATTCAAGAATGCCTAAAAGCAATTACATATGTTCAATCTGGCATGATGATGGTAATCTCCTCCTATATGATAAGTGTCCCTCAGCTTTTCATACTTGATGCTTAGGTTTACAGGATGTTCCTGAAGGCCGCTGGTTTTGTGCATTGTACTCATGTGGAATTTGTAACCTTGTCTCGATCAAGCATTGCAAAGAAGATGACAAGGATCATCACACGTGTGTTCAATGTGCGCATCGATATCACATTTCTTTCTCGAGAAGAAAGGGTCTTATTCGTTAGCCACGGAGGAATGGCAGTTGGTTATGAAAACCAAGATGTGGAGATACATTAAGGTCTCCGGAATCTTCTTGGGAAACCAGTTGCTGTTTTCGGGCAAGATAATCTTAAATGGAAATTGTACAAGCACAATGCTTCAGATAATGAGTGTGTCAGTAAGCTAAATGGGGCTCTCAGTATCATCCATGAGTGTTTTGAACTAGTGAGAGGCATGCAACGGGAGGGACATTGTGGAAGATGCCATCTTCAATAAATGGTCTGATCTGCACTGGTGTAACTTTCAGAGATTTTACACTGGCATTGGAAAGAAATGATGAATTGATCACAATGGCATTAATAAGGATTCATGGGGAAAAGTTTGCTGAGATCCCACTTGTCACACGATTTGAGTATCATCGTCTTGGAATGTGTCAAATCTTAAATAATCAGCTTGAAAAGACTGATGGAGCTAGGAGTTGAGAGGCTGGTTTTACTTGCTGTTTCAAGTGTGATGCACACATGGTAAAGTAAATTTGGCTTCCGAATAATGAACGAATGTGATAGATTGAACTTTCTTGGCAGCACTTTTCTTGATTTTCATGGTACTACTATGTGTGAGAAGCTCTTAAACAATATCCATTCTCAAGAGCAACATATTGATGACCATATTTTAGAGGCACTTAAGGCAGATCAAAAGGAAACACGACAATTTATTCAGAAGTTGTTTGCTGAGTCAAGTAAAAAAAGAAAGCCAACTGATGTGTTCAACAGCTACAAGAGGAAATTGGCTTCCAATGGCAGCCACTGTATATTTGCATTTTAGTCGTCTGATCCGATGCTTATATGGTAGAATTAAATTAGTTCTGATGCTTATATGGTATAAATAGATTAGCTCATTCATATTCTTTTTTATTCATATTCTTTGTAAACCTCACCACATTTTGTATATATACTGTGATTCTTTTCCATTCATTTGCCACTTGAGTGGCTCTACTTTGTTATGGTATTATTTATTGAAACACGGGAGCATAAGACGCTCACCGTGGTTTTCTTGTATAACTCAACATAGTTTGTATGCATATATAGTGATTCTTTTCACTTTGGAAATTCAATTTTATTTGCCACTTGACTTGAATTTATTGTTTTTTTAATTGAAACACATTATTGCATTAAGATTTTATATCAGACAAGAAGGAATGAGTAAAATGTTAGTTTATAATGGTTTGGTTGAAATATATTCTAAGAGTGCAACTTCGAGTATGTTGCTTAGTAGATGATGAGCATGGCTCTAGTTTGATGAAACTGGAGCGTATAACTAAGTTAGTAAGATGGTATCTTCGACTTAGAAAGATAGTAGTTGGGCTTGAAAAAAAGTGAGAAGCTTAAAAGGTATCAATTTATGTCAATAAATATTAAATTTATTGGTGTAATTCCTGCTGATTCTGTTCCATTAATAGATCAAAATTTATTTTCCACATGAGTGACTCTACTTTGTTTTGGTATTATTGATTGAAACACGGGTGCATAAGATGCTCATCATAGTTTGTTTGGTTTAACATACAATAGGCTCATCATAAGAGTATGTGAACATTCATTCAACAAAAAAGCATATTAAGACCAATAATACCAGTTTTAAAAAACCCAATAATACCAAGGTTATGCCTTTCAGTTGCTGCGAAATGCAAAAAGAATGTGAAGTCCAAGCCTTGTGGACGAATATGTTCACATGGATTAAAAGACAGATCACTGATTATGTTTTCCAATCAAAAGTTTGACAAATATCATTTAAAAATGAAAATGCTGCAGAAGAATTTACTTACACACCCTGATCACTTGATTGTGACACACTTTTTACATTGGATTCATTTTTATTTTGGGACTTTCTATATGTAGTGAAATTTGGTTTTACCACTTTTTCTAGTACTTACTAGTGTGTTCCAACATATTTAGTTTAACCAAGTGTAAAATAATGTAAAACGTAAAAGACACACAACTTGGTTACGCAGTTCGGTGTAAACCACCTACATTTGCGGGGCCTGGCCCAGTTCAGAATGAATCCACTAATTAGAAAGATACAGTACAGAGTACAGTTTACAAAATACTTATCTTTACTAACTATGACGTGTGGACTCTGCTAGCTCCCCTAACTACCGATCTGCCTTGATCAGACTCCCTCTGACCTCGAACTCCGTCGACGCAAGATCTCCTCCTCCCGAGGAATTAAGGTATACGATTCTGAACTTAGTGCGGCAGGACAGTGTTGGAACACAGTATATTGGCTCTTGCAAGTTTCGTAAGATCTCAAAATCTGGGTGCAGATTTTGCTCTGTAAAATCGTATATTATGCAGCCGTGTTTGTCCCATATTTATATCCACGAATCAGATCTGAATATTCTTGATTATCTCCATAATATTCCTATTCCAAATCTGATTGTTGAAGCATATCCAAATCCCATAAATAAAGTAATTTACCTTATCTTAAACTCTCCCATATATTCGAATAAATCTTCTCCATATAAGTAGGGATTTTCCATAAAACCAATTATGCTTCACACGCCTAATATATAGCCAAATATACAATTACCATAAATTCCAAAATACTTCAATGTTTCGGCTTGAATTCCGTTAAAACCTTTGGCGTAAAACCTGCTCCAGTTCTGCTCCAGCACCATGTTCCAACATGGTCTGTATATCAGTTCACAAATACTTAACACAAATTGCCAATTAAATAATTCCTTGACTTTACAATCTCCCCCTTTGGCATTTTTGTGGACCCATAATATTTTGGACTTGCAGCACAGAATCAAAGTCATACACTGAGCGCAGAATACCAGAATTCACATAATGAAAGCCGAAAACCAAAATCCAGAATTCCAGAAATTACAACCAAATTGAAACCAAATATCCGAAAATTAACCAAATATCCGAAATTACTCCCCCTGGGACCACACATAGGCCAAAGGGACTTCAACACAAAATGATGAAAAATGAAATTTAGTCTTTAAAACTCCCCCTGAATTAATCAACCTTCCAGATTTGACTTCCCTTCCTCCAACCGTGCTTGCTCTGCTTGTAACGAAGCAATCTGAATCCCTACAGCTCCAAGTCTAGCATTAATAGCCATCAACCGAGTCTTCTTGTCTGCTGTTGCTGATGAGGAGGTTGACCCAGAAGCTGTCCATGGAAGATCATGCACATGACGGAGTCCGAATGTCTTCTTGTTAGGCCGCAAGAACTCCGTATCAATGATCACATCAGAGGCCTTCCCCTTCACCTTTGCACTTTTGGCTAACGCTGAGATCAGACATGGGTATATTACAGCATCATTTACCTTAGGAGCTGTGGCTTGTCGAACCAGATGTTGCTGAATTAATAACCCTAGATTTATTTCCTGCTGTGTTCCAACACAGTAGAGCAGTTTGGCCATTTCCCTGGTCAATGCAGTAGTATTGCTAGATGGTAACCAGCAGTGAACAGCTATATGATACAGCCCGAAGAATCTGGAGGTCAAGCATGATGCTTGCGAGTATCTTACTGCCAGCCACTTCTTCTTATATTCTCCAGAAATCACAGCCAAAATTTCATCATCAGTCATCTCCAAATCGTCCGGAAACACTCCCCCTATCTCTGGAGTTTTCAGCCCAAATAACATATTGATTCTAGTAGCAGACAGTTCTACAATCTTTCCCCGAACATATACTCTACTGAACCACGGAGAAGTAATATCTAGATTCTCAGGCATGAGATTAGCATATACCTCGAGAACCACCTGTCGATTGAATTGCCTTTGAATTGTGGCCGCCTTCATCACCCCCATTGCCTTTAGGAAATTTGTGAACCCACTCTCCTGATAAGCCTTTAAGTCCAAGGGTCTCTCAGCAATAAACTTCTTCTCAGAGAAGAAATCTTCCATCTCAGCTCCCTTCTTGTCAAAATAAACTGCAGAAAAAGCCTGAGTGACAGATGGGGGTGGCAGAGCCTTCCTTGGCTTGCTATCCTGTCTCTTCTTACTTCTTTTTGCTGCCTCAGTATTCATGGCAGAGCTAGCCTTCCTTTTTTCCTTTTGCCTTCTGGAAAAATTCATCCAGGACCTTGTCACTGGAGTATGTCAGGTCTGGGGCATCCTGTGTTGGAACACTGTCAGCTCTTTCTTCTTTTGAATCAACACCCTGACCTGTCAGATCTTCATCAGCTACTTCCATCTTCTGATTCCCTTCATCATCAGACTGATCAGGGGCTTCATCATTCATATCTTCTTGAACTACATCACCCTGTGTACCACTCAGATCAGCATCAGATTCTTTCTCCATATACACAGATTCTTCATCCATATACACAGATTCTTCCTCCTGTGTTGGAACACTGTCATCATCATCAGACAGTTCAATAATCACAGGTTCTCTCAATTTCTCCATCCTTTTTGCACTCTCCTCATCAAAAAATCCAACCTGTAGCTTGTCTCCATACCTTACCGTCTTCATCCCAACAGCTTGTTCCTCATTAATTTCTCTTATCCACACATAACTATGAGCAGTCATACGACAGAAAACATGAAATCTGTCCTTCCCTTTTCCATTCAGCTGACCATACATTCCTCTCAGATACTTCACATTCTTATACTGAATATCCCAAACATCAGGAAAGTGTCCAGAAACAATCTCCTTAATTTTGACATGCAACACTTCTAAATCCTTTCTTATACTCCTGATTTTGCTTAGATCCACGGAATATCTATTTGCTTGTAACCATTCGAAAATATCATCCACACTTCTACTTTCAAAACCCAAGAACTTCAATGGTCGAGGGTCAGGACCAGTTACCTTAGGTTTTTTCTGTTTCTTGCCTCCAGACGCTTCTTCTTGGGCATCAGAATCTCCACTCTGTTTCTTGACAGAAGCCTCTTCCTCTTCCTTTTCCTCTTCAGCTTTATCAGGCTCTGCTCCAGCTATCTCCCCATTCTCCTCATGGTTAGCATTTACTTTATTCTGATCTTGAGTTTGTGACTTACCCAATTCAACATATCTTCTTGGCTCATCAAACACTACCAATTCCGAATTCACTGAGCTCCGGTCTTCCTCCATAATTTCCGGCACTGAAGCTTCTTTTATCGGAGAATTTGGGCTTGACATTATTTGGTACAATGCCGAGATAGATGAGAGTTTTGAGTATAAGATTTTTGGCAAGAGTTTTGGGGAAAAATCGGGCCGAGGGTAATAGAGTGCTAAAGGGATTTTAGAGTTTGAATCAAATTTCAACTCTTCATGAACTTACCTTTTTTCCCGCGAAGTGCCTTTTTAGATTTCCCCAAAATTGTAATGATATCCTTTCCTCTTCTTGTCCCATCAACGAGTTATTCCTGTTTTAACTTCCAACACTCCTTACTTAACTACTCCTATTTTGGTAAGTCTTTACTTCCTTCCAGATTTTTTTTCTTTTTCTAATTTTTGACGTAAATAACAGAAACAAAAATTATTTACACGAAAAACTAATCAAAGGTAAAAATTACCTCAGATTTGACAAACACCTAAGTGTTGTCGAAGGCTCTCGAAAGTGGTAGCATCAAGTGGCTTTGTAAATATATCAGCAAACTGTTCGTGTGTTGGAACATAGACCACTTCCACTTCTTTTCTTTCCACCAAATCTCGAATAAAATGATGTCTTATGTCAATATGTTTGGTTCTTGAGTGTTGAACTGGATTCTTTGAAATATCAATGGCACTTGTATTGTCACATAAAATCTTCAAAGGTTCTTGATGAATTCCATAATCCTTCAACATTTGTTTCATCCATAGCAGTTGTGCACAACAGCTCCCTGCTGCAAGATACTCTACTTCTGCAGTAGATAGAGAGATTAAATTCTGTTTCTTGCTATACCAAGACACCAAATTTGTTCCAATAAAGAAACATCCACCTGTAGTACTTTTTCGATCATCAGCATTACCAGCCCAATCAGAATCACTGTACCCAATCAACTCTGAATCTTGATTCTTAGAATACCAGACACCATATTCTGAAGTTCCACTTACATATCGAATAACCCTTTTCACTGCAGTAAGATGAGATTCCTTAGGATCAGCTTGAAACCTCGCACATATTCCAACACTGAAACATATACCTGGTCTGCTTGAGGTTAAATACAATAAGCTTCCAATCATGCCTCTATATAACTTCTGATCGACTGAGACTCCTTTTTCATCTTTCACTAGTTTATCAGAAACTCCCATAGGAGTTCGAACTGCACGAGCACTACTGAGTCCGAATTTCTTAATCAAGTTCAAGGCATACTTACTTTGATTGATGAATAGACCATTCCGTCCTTGTTTGACTTGTAATCCCAGAAAGTAGGTCAATTCTCCAACCATGCTCATTTCAAATTCAGATTGCATTGTGGTGACAAACTCTTGTACCATAGATGGTGAAGTGGAGCCAAATACTATGTCATCAACATATATTTGAGCAATTAGAAGCTTTGAGGACTTGTCAAGCACAAATAAAGTGCGATCTACTCCCCCTCGACGATAACCTTTCTGAAGTAGAAAGGTAGTAAGTCGTTCATACCATGCTCGAGGTGCCTGCTTTAATCCGTATACGGCCTTCTTGAGACGATATACATGATGCGGATAATGGGGATCTTCAAAACCTTTAGGTTGTTCCACATAAACTTCCTCATTCACCACTCCATTTAAAAACGCACTTTTAACATCCATTTGATACAAAGTAAAGTTCAAAGAGCAGGCAATAGCTAGTAGAATACGAATAGATTCTAACCTGGCAACAGGTGCAAAGGTTTCATCAAAATCAACACCTTCCACTTGAGTATATCCTTGAGCAACAAGTCTGGCTTTGTTTCTGGTGACTAGTCCATCTGCATCGGACTTGTTCTTGAAGATCCATTTCGTACCAATGACATTAATGCCTTTGGGGTGGGGAGTGAGATACCAAACATCATTCCTGGTAAACTGGCCGAGTTCATCTTGCATTGCAGCAATCCAATATTCATCAAGTAAGGCTTCTTTATAGTTCTTGGGCTCAATCAGAGAAACAAAACAGTGTAGACCAGCCAGTCGTCGATAATCAACTCGAGGAACTGATCGAGTACTTCTCATGGTGGAGCCAGATTGATCGAGTGTTGGAACATGGTCGTCAGTAGGAGGTGACTGTGTTGGAACATGGTCGTGTGTTGGAACATGGCCATCTTCAGTAGAGTTAGAGTTCTGGTGATCATTTGGTTCAGTAGAATCTGCTGAAGACTTTGCTTTGTCTGAACATTGAGACTGTGTTGGAACATGAGTGTTGGCAGATTCTTCCTCTACAACTTCTGGAGGTTGTTCCTTTTCTAAATCATCCACAATAACATTTATGGATTCCACGAGAGTGTTGGTTCGATGATTAAAAACTCTGTAGGCATGGCTGTTGATGGAATACCCGAGAAATATCCCTGGATCACTTCGATTATCGAATTTTGCCAACTGTTCTCTATCTCTGAGAATATAGCATGTACTTCCGAACACATGAAAATACGAGACATTTGGTTTCCTGCCCTTCCAGATCTCATAGGCTGTCTTGTCAGTGAATGGTCGAAGATACACTCGGTTGATTGTATAGCACGCGGTATTGATCGCCTCTGCCCACCATTTCTTATGAACATCCTTTTCTGCCAACATAACTCGAGCCATCTCCTGTAGAGTTCTGTTCTTTCTTTCAACAATGCCATTCTGTTGAGGAGTGATAGGAGCCAAAAACTCATGTTGGATTCCTAGCTCATTGCAGAAGGAACTGAATTGTTCATTTTCAAATTCTCTGCCATGATCACTTCGAATTCGGATTATCTTTCCTACAGGACTTCCCTTTTCAGTTTGTAACTTTACTACAAGGCTTCGAAATACCTCAATCGTATCAGATTTTTCATTCAAGAAGGCTACCCAAGTAAATCTGGAGAAGTCATCAACACACACAAAAATATATTTCTTTCCTCCTATGCTAGGTGTATTAACTGACCCCATTAAGTCCATATGTAGCAATTCCAGATTTCTAGAAGTAGTAATAAACTAAACTGAAGAATGAGGAGAACGAGTTTGTTTACCTTGCTGACATGGTCCGCACACAATTTCATCCTTGCTGGTCAAGATTGGCATTCCTCGTACAACTTTCACATTAGCAATTTTCACCAGTGTTTTATAGTTGATGTGTCCAAGCTTCCTGTGCCAGAGAATTCCTTCATCCTGCTTTGAAAGCATGCATCGAACTTCTTGTTCCAACAAGTAACAATTGTCTGAAGATCGTATTCCAGAAAGAACCTTGTTTTCACCATGCTTCACTAAACACTTGTCCTTCTGAAATTCCACTATCATGTTGTCGTCACACAGCTGGCTTATACTAAGCAGGTTTGCTTTTAGATCTTCAACAAATAGTACACTTGTGAGTACTGGAAACCCTTCAATCTTTAATTCACCTTTGCCAATTACTCTGCTTCTTTTTCCATCACCAAAAGTTACATATCCGCCATCATATGGAGTAATGTTTGTAAGGTATTTTGGAGTCCCAGTCATGTGGCGAGAACAACTACTGTCAAAGTACCAAGAATCACTGGAATAGGCTGATAAAGAAGTGTGTGCCACCAGACACTTACTGGACCTTTTAATAACCCATACCTTCTTGATTTTTGTATGAGTATCGACTGTGTTGGAACACAGTTATCTTCCAGTCATTTGATCTCTGATCAGTTTTTTACGCTGATGTTCAGCATGACCTTGGTATGTACAGTGTCTGCAGATTAGAGGCTTTCTTTGATACGGCTTTCCATACTTCCGTTTTACTTCTCGAATCCTAGCTTTGAGAGTAACTGGTTTTTCGAGGACTTCAGTCTTTATTTCTTCCCTGTATCCAATCCCGTGTCTATCACCAACGGTTCTTCCCATATCCAGAATGTCATCAAGCTTTGCTTTCCCGGAATTTAATTTAGAGATAGTTACTTCAGACATCTCGGCTCTCTTGACTACTGCCATCAATTTCTGACTCAGTTCTTCATTTTGCTTTTCAAGTTCTATAACAGTGGATCGTAGTTCCTTTTCACTTTCAATTAGCTTTCCTTTTTCTTCATTCAAATCTTTGTTCTTGTCAGCTACTTGAACCCACATAGCATACATTTGTTCGTATGTGCTATAGATCTCTTCATCACTTACAGATAGGTCATCTTCATCACTACGAGCATCGTCCAGATTCTTGTTGGAACATACAGCCTTACCTTTGTTCAGTGTGTTGGAACACTGACCTTCTGATGTATCATGTACCTTTGCTCCAAAAGCTACGTAATTACTCGTAAGTTCTTCTTCATCCTTTTCATTATCTTCATCATCACTCCAAGAGGTGACATATGATCTTCCTTGTTTCTTGCGGGTGTTAGCACATTCAGCCTGAATATGACCAAATCCTTCACATTCTCTGCATTGAATTCGTCCAGCCTGTTTTGGTTCGTTGTTCTGATTCCTTCTGAACTGCATATTTCCTTGTTCAAATCTCATTCCGCGATTATTGTTCGAATCTAGTGGCTTTTGTCTGTTTCCACCAAACCTCTCCTGAGATTTCTTGTTAACCACCTTCTTCAGCATCTTTGAGAAATTCTTTGTAATAAGTGCCAGTTTTTCAAACTCATCATCGCTATCAGACTCATGACTTGCCTTGACCGGAGAAACTTTGAACGCTAAATCCTTGGAGATTCTTTTCGTAGATTGCTGAATGTCATCTCATAAGTTTGTAACGAACCCATCAGTTCATCTAGGCTCATGGTGGCTACGTCTCTTGCTTCCTCTATTGCTGCTACTTTCATTGAAAATCTTTCGGGAAGAGATCGCAATGTCTTTTTCACTAGCTTAGTTTCCTTGTAAACCTTTCCCAGTTGATAAGCCATGTTGGATATATCTCTGAGCTTTCCATTGAATGTAGCAATGGTGTCATCATTCTCCATTTTTAGTTATTCAAACTTGGTAGCCAGCATCTGGAGTTTAGATTCCCGCACCCGACTGGTTCCTTCATGAACAGTTTGTAAGATATCCCATGCTTTCTTTGCCTGGTGACATGTAGATATAAGCTTGAACTGATTTTCATCAACAGCAGTGAAGATTGCATTCAGGGCCTTCGAATTTGCTAGTGATTCTTTAAGATCATCTGGAGTTCACTTAGCTTTGTCTTTGGGTTTTTGACTCGACTCCCCTTCCACAGCCTTAGAACTTGTGTCAGCATCTTCTGTAGGATGATTCCATTCATTCTCAACATAAAATCATGCCAGTTCATCCAGTGAATTGATAAAGACCCTCATACGTGCCTTCCAATAGTTGTAGTTGTTTCCTTCCAACAGTGGTGGTCGAGAGACTGAAGCTCCTTCTCTTGTCTTCATGGTAAAACCGGATCTCACTTTCCTTGAAACAACCAATGGAACAATAAGTGACTCAGCTCTGATACCAATTGAAATTTGGTTTTACCACTTTTTCTAGTACTTACTAGTGTGTTCCAACATGCTTAGTTTAACCAAGTATAAAATAATGTAAAACGTAAAAGACACACAACTTGGTTACGCAGTTCGGTGTAAACCACCTACATCTGCGGGGCCTGACCCAGTTCAGAATGAATCCACTAATTAGAAAGATACAGTACAGAGTACAGTTTACAAAATACTTATCTTTACTAACTATGACGTGTGGACTCTGCTAGCTCCCCTAACTACCGATCTGTCTTGATCAGACTCCCTCTGACCTAGAACTCCGTCGACGCAAGATCTCCTCCTCCCGAGGAATTAAGGTATACGATTATGAACTTAGTGCGGCAGGACAGTGTTGGAACACAGTATATTGGCTCTTGCAAGTTTCGTAAGATCTCAAAATCTGGGTGCAGATTTTGCTCTGTAAAATCGTATATTATGCAGCCGTGTTTGTCCCATATTTATATCCACGAATCAGATCTGAATATTCTTGATTATCTCCATAATATTCCTATTACAAATCTGATTGTTGAAGCATATCCAAATCCCATAAATAAAGGGATTTACCTTATCTCAAACTCTCCCATATATTCGAATAAATCTTCTCCATATAAGTAGGGATTTTCCATAAAACCAATTATGCTTCACACGCCTAATATATACCCAAATATACAATTACCATAAATTCCAAAATACTTCAATGTTTCGGCTTGAATTCCGTTAAAACCTTTGGCGTAAAACCTGCTCCAGTTCTGCTCCAGCACCATGTTCCAACATGGTCTGTATATCAGTTCACAAATACTTAACACAAAATTGCCAATTAAATAATTCCTTGACTTTACATGTAGCATGATTCAAAATCGTTTCAACCACTCAATTTACTTTACTTACATTCAAGTTAATCTTCACCACTTGTAAAGCATCTTCAAAATTCTTGTGCCAAAAGCATGTGTGCCATAAACAAAGTGGATTGCTATACCACGCCCTGTATTTTACTATCCTCGCCCTAATACGTATACAATATATTTTTTTAATTTAATTTCAATAACTGAATTAAAATTAATTTAGATAATTGTAGTTAGTTAATATTAACTGAATTAATTTAAAAGAAATTCCGCCGCCGCCGGACCACCGTGCGCCGCCGCCGGACCACCGTGCGCCGCCGCCGGACCACCGTGCGCCGCCGCCGGACCACCGTGCGCCGCCGCCGGACCACCGTGCGCCGCCGCCGGACCACCGTGCGCCGCCGCCGGACCACCGTGCGCCGCCGCCGGACCACCGTGCGCCGCCGCCGGACCCGGTTTGCCACGGCCTGGCCGCGAGCCACGGCCGGTCTGCTCGCCACGGCCTGGGCGCGAGCCGGAGCGGTCTCCGCTCGCCACGGTCTGGGCGCGAGCCGCTGTCGGTCCGCTCGCCACCGCCTGGCCGCGAGCCACCGCTGGTCCGGTCGCCACCGCCTGGCCACGAGCCGCCGCCGGTCCGCTCGCCACCGCCTGGCTGCGAGCCACCGCCGGTCCGCTCGCCACGGCATGGGCGCGAGCCGCCGCCGGTCCGCTCGCCACGGCATGGGCGCGAGCCGCCGCCGGTCTGCTCGCCACCTCCTGGGCGCGAGCCACCGCCGGTCCGCTCGCCACGACCTGGGCGCGAGCCGGAGCGGCCTCCGCTCGCCACGGTCTGGGCGCGAGCCGGACCGTGTCAGCTCGCCATGGCTTGGCGCGAGCCGGATGGCTTCCTCTCCCCAACTACCCACATTTAATGTCATTTACTCTATCACACACCCGAAAAAGTTGAATTTTCTGCTATAAAAAGATCAATTCTGCTATAAAAATATGTGGAACTCCAAATTTTTACTCTCCAAATTTGTACTCCAAGCAAGGGTGTTAGAAATTCCATGTCTTCGGAGGTAATTTTACTAATCAGTTTTCTGTCCATAAGTAATAGTTAAATTTATTATCTATTATTTTTTGAAGTAGAAATTTATGCTCATCTTAGTTTTTTAATTTATGCTCATCTTAGTATTTTAATTTATTAATTGTAACGTAAAAATTATTGTAACGTTAATTTTAATTATTGTAACGTTAATTTTAATTATTGTAACGTTAATTTTGTTGTTTTGTTAATTTTGTTATTTTGTTAATTATTGTAACGTTAATGTTGTTGTTTTGTTAATTTTGTTATTTTGTTAATTATTGTAACGTTAATTTTGTTGTTTTGTTAATTTTGTTGTTTTGTTAATTATTGTAACGTTAATTTACATTTTTTTACGTTATTTTGTTATTTTAATTTGTTGAAATGTAATTACTTTGTTTCATTTTACATTATTCAAATGCAAGTATTAAAAGTTAATCTGAAACGACCCAGTTGCATTTTGGATTCCAAAAGTTCATTAGTAAACATTAAATTCGTTACGTTAATTAATTTTAAACCTTAATGTGAAATGTAAGAATGTAATATTAATTCTAGCCACAATGTTATTTCATTTTTTTTCAATTACATGTATGTTTTAGCTGTTAATGAGAAATGGCGGAGTGCACCCTTAAGTCCATTAGGAGGACAGTTTGAAATGGATTAATGTAATTTTAGTTTGGGGAGTTAATTTGTGTACGGGAATTTTATAACTGTAATGGCATTTCATGTACTATAATTTTATCTTTATGTTCTCTTCTTTAAGTATATGTTTTAACGTTTTGACTGTAATTTTATCTTTATTCGTTCATATGTAAACGTTAATTGACGACATCATTGTCGTTGGTATAGCAGTTGAGTGTAACTAATTACTTGATGTTTATTGCTGTTTAAGGATGACAATCAGTCATGTAAAGCTGCTGCAGGGCAGAATGGATACTCTCCATTTGCCACCTCAGCTGTGTTTCCAGGTGTTGCCGAGGCTTATTCCTACCTGCAACGGATTGCTCTGCAGGTGGGATTTGAACTTGTCACGGGGTCCTACAAACAGAATAGGAATGGTCCCCTGAGGTTATATTGCATTTGCAATCGGGGCCGAAAGGATGAGGTTGTAGATACGAGCGAATCTGATGTAGTCCGGCGGAGTAGCACCTCGACCAGAAGTTGTGACTGCCCATTCGCGATTGTCTTGAAACAGAGAATCACGGGGGATGGTTGGAATGTAGTGCCGTGCAAGGATCCTAGACGAGGGATGCACAACCACTCTTTCTCAGTGTACCCCGAGGGTCATAGACAGAGCTGCAAGCTCCATGCGGACGCGAAACAAATGATCAGAGATTTGACAGATTCAGAAACAGCCCCAAGGCATATCAATGCCAGCCTCAGTAATTCGTTTCCAGACCTGCATCAGAACATTAGGCAGGTGTACAATGAGAGATCGGCATATGTAACAGAAAGGCGAGGCGGGGGCAACACAGCGGAGAATTGTTTGCATCTGGCCACCGCGAAAGGGTATGTCACTAGTCACCGCTCAGCAGGTGATGGTACTTTGACTCATTTATTCATGGCTAATCCCGATGCTGTTGTGGCATTTCGCACGTTTCCGTGGGTTGTGGCCATCGACTCAACGTACAAGACCAATCGCTACGGCATGCCATTCATTGAGATGGTTGGGATGTCCCCTTGCAACACAAACTTCCTGATTGCCTACGCAATTGTCGTTGACGAAATGGCAGATACCTATGAGTGGGTGCTGAACGCGCTGAAGAACTTGCTTGTGGATGGACCGTTCCCTGAGATTGTGGTCACCGATCGGGAGATGGGACTGATTAGGCCACTTCGGACTGTGTTTCCAGAATCGAATCATTTGCTCTGCACCTGGCATATTAACAAGGATGTGGAGGCACGTGTTATTGTGCTGACAGGGAATTAGAGGAACGGGGCAGCGTTCAAGAATGGTGCATGGTTCCGGGTTTGCAATGCGTCCACCGTTTCAGAGTACGAAACCGCCTTGGTAGATATGAGGGCTGGATGGTCTTGGAGCGAGGCTGTTATCAGTTACGCTGAGACGACGTGGCTCACCCCTCATAAGGAGAAATTTGTGAGGGCATGGACGAACAGATTTCTGCATTTCGGGAACACAACTACATGCAGGGTCGAAAGTGCACACTCGTCATTGAAAGGGTGGTTACAAACGTCGACTGGTTCACTGGACACGGTATGGAGGCGTGTCGACCTGCAGATAGCCCATCAGATTACTATGATCAAGACCGGCCTGGAGAAATCAAGAACGTGCATTGGAAGATTGCACCGTAGGGCCCTTTTCAGCAACTTGATCAACAATGTGTCCAAATACTGTTTGGATAAATTGACGGTCGAGTCCGGGAGGATTGATGCACTCGGAGCACAGGTATATGCTTACTGTGGCTGTGTGCTGCGCTCGACACACGGAATACCGTGTGCATGCGTCATGGCAGGGGCAGTTGCTGAAGGAATCCCCTTGTACTTGGACGACATTCATCCGCTGTTTAAGAGCCTGGCATTGGGTGATCACGTGCGGAGCACGGAAAACATTGCGAGGGCCGAACAAGATCAGTCGCGGTTCAACACTCTGTTGGAGGAGCTGGCACGCAGCGACCCTTCGGTCCGCCGACGAGTTTCATCCTTCATAGATGCGCAGTTGCGTCCGGAGGAGAGCGGCATTGGCGAGCCGGACAATTGTACCAGTGCACGTGGGAGACCAAGCGAGCAGGTCCCCCGATCAAGATCAACCCGACGTTCACCGAGCTACCACGAGCACGTGAACAGGCGATACGGGAGTAGTTCAAGGTCCCCGGGGCGTGCTTCAGGGAGCGGTCGCCGGCACGGTAAGTACAAGCACCATTCTTCCTAATGAACGCCGCCTGCACAAGATATTTATCTTAATGTGTTCTCCTGCAGCGACATTCCCGTTCCTCGAAAGTGTCCCCTACATTGTCCGGCGTTACATCGAAGGCTGGAACGATGTCGTGAGTGATGGAAACTGTGGCTTCAGATGCGTTGCTGATGCGTTCCACGTAGACGGTGAAGGTGAATGGTCTACAGCGCGTCGGGCAGTATTTAACGAGATATCAACTCATTGGCCTGACTATGTTCCCATATACGGTTCGCAAGATGACGTTGAATTCGCCAGAGCCCGTATACACCACACCAGCGGTCCATGTGGTCCAGAGCATTGGTTTACGATCATTGCAGACATGTTTCCTGTCGCCACCTACTACAACACGGTTGTAGTTTTGTATTACATTTTAGAGAATGGGTCGGCGGACCATTGCTGTACAGTCCTTCCACTGAGGGCAGGTGGGGGCGAGTAAATTGAATCAAACTGATATGATAAGATAAATTAACATACATTTCAACAACGTGTGAACTAATATTTTCGAACAGTGCATAGTTTCAATTTACTAATGGAAACTACATATTCTATAATGCATAGGAAAAAGTGGATATAACATAAAAAAACCCCACCACAAACAGCAAATTTAATTCTCGTACAATCCCATACAACGAACTACACATTTTTTTAAGTTACAAATTGGAAATTACGTTACTAAATAATCTTATTTTTTTACCACATCACACTATTATTAACATTCAAGGAAACAATTGTTAAAACATATCATAATAATTTACTACACAATTGTTTACATCGGATTAATAAAGTTTATTTAAATAGAACTATATTCTATTATGTCACATATACTTTCCAAATTACGGAAATAGTAATCATTTCCAAATTTAAACTAAATAATTTCTAAAAAACACAATTTCTTCGTTTTAATTCCAAAATTCATTAAATTCCTAATATTAGATTTCTCCAAATTATTCTACATCTTAATCTCCTATACTAACCACCAACCCAACATCTAACCACCAACCGAACATCCATTCTACATTTAACAAAATTCTAACAAATTACGGAAATAGTAATCATTTCCAAATTTAAACTAAATAATTTCTAAAAAACACAATTTCTTCGTTTTAATTCCAAAATTCATTAAATTCCTAATATTAGATTTCTCCAAATTATTCTACATCTTAATCTCCTATACTAACCACCAACCCAACATCTAACCACCAACCGAACATCCATTCTACATTTAACAAAATTCTAACAAATTACGGAAATAGTAATCATTTCCAAATTTAAACTAAATAATTTTTAAAAAACATAATTTCTTCGTTTTAATTCCAAAATTCATTAAATTCCTAATATTAGATTTCTCCAAATTATTCTACATCTTAATCTCCTATACTAACCACCAACCCAACATCTAACCACCAACCGAACATCCATTCTACATTTAACAAAATTCTAACAAATTACGGAAATAGTAATCATTTCCAAATTTAAACTAAATAATTTTTAAAAAACATAATTTCTTCGTTTTAATTCCAAAATTCATTAAATTCCTAATATTAGATTTCTCCAAATTATTCTACATCTTAATCTCCTATACTAACCACCAACCCAACATCTAACCACCAACCCAACATCCATTCTACATTTAACAAAATTCTAACAAACCCCAATTCTAACAATTCCGACAAGTTCAACAAAATTCGAATAGATCGGGCAACAATTCGCACGAAAAGTAAAAAAAAATTCCTCCAAAACTTACGTTTTCCGGCGGGTTTCCGGCGGCGGCAGCGGCGGCGGCGGGCGGCTGGCTGGGCAGAAATGGAGAGAGGGAAGGGGGAGAGAAATGGAGAGAAAGAAGAAGAAGAAGGAGAGAAAAAGAGAGAAGGGAGGAGAGAAAAAGAGAGAAGGGAGGAAAGAAAAAGAGAGAAGGGAGGAGAGAAAAAGAGAGAAAATCCACAATTTATACTACTTCTCCCAATTTTTACTTTTTAATTTTAAATTAAAAATACGTGTATTTATACGTATTAGGGCGAGGATCAATGGCGGAACCACCTATAGGCGGGGGCAGGCGCGCGCCTGCCCTGAGCTCCGTCGGCCAGGCGGGAGCTACTGTTCCCGGCCGACGGAGCGGTGGTTTCCGCCTACGGCGGCGTAGGCGCGCCGCCCGTCCGCCGGAGAAGAAGAAGCTGCTGCTTCTTTTTTTTTCAAAATCACGACGTCAAACGACGTCGTTTGATTAAATGGTTTTTTTTTAATTTTACAGATATATGGGTGAGTTTAAAAAAAAAAAAAAAACAAGGGCCAAACGGCCCATTCCCAACGGCCCATTCCCAACAAAGGGCAAAAGTCCCAATTTTCCCAAACCCAATCCCACTCTCCCGCCTTCAGCTCCCTCTCTCTCCCAGGCTCCCAGCCAGTCCGCCTCTGCTCTCGGCTCCTCTCAGTTCGCCGCCGCCGCCGCGCCTCCGCCGTCGCCGCCAGTCGTCCGCCACCCGCCGCCGCCGTCCGCCACCACTGGCAGTGCACCGGCCACCCACACCGCCATTTAGGTATTTTAAAATTTCAAATTTTAATTTCAATTTAATTCAAACTCTTGAACTAAAATTGAAAGATTCAAAACATGAATTTAATTGTTTCTAGTTCAATTCCTTTTCAATTTTGATTTTAGTTATGCAATATTGTTTTTATTCAATTCATTTTAATTTTAGTCATATTCGTTTGAATTGAGGTTAACTAGTGATATATTAATTTTTTGGATGAGAAAACTGTATGTTAGAAGCTGCATTTTTCAGTTTTGCTCATAGAGTTGTTCTCGATGATTTTCAGTTTTCGTCCTAGAGTTTTTTTTATGTATTGTTTGCAAAACCATCACATTTGAGTTGCTGTAAATTTGTTATTTCTGATGCATTTTCCCAAGCTTTTAGATGCTGCATTTTTTAAAAATCTGCTGCGTTTTAGATGCTTCATTCATGGTGTATAGAGTATGTCTTTTGTTTTTTCTAGTTTTTGTATAGTTGAAGCTAAATAGTGAGATATCAATTTGTTGGATGAGAAAATTGTATCTTAGATGCTGCATCTTTCCGTTTTGCTTGTAGTTGCTGCTTTTTCGGTTCTCGATGCATTTTCCCCCTAGATCTTAGAGTTGTTTGCAGTTTTTGACGATTTTTCTCTGTGATTTTTCCTGAATTGTTTGCAAAATCATCACATTTGAGTTGCTGTAAATTTGTTATTTCTGATGCATTTTCCCAAGCTTTAAGATGCTGCATTTTCTTTAATCTGCTTTGTTTTGTATACATAGAATTTGAGAATTTTCCCAAGCTTTTAGCTTCTGCATTTGGTTAAATCTGCTGCATTTTCAGTGTAAGAATTGACACAATTTTTGTTAAATCTGCTGCTATAATATTGATTCTATGCTGCTGTAATATTAAATCTGCAAGAATTGACATATGCTGCATATGCAGCATATAATTGAATCGTTGTTGGTATCTACAAGGTATTATGGGTTCAAATTTTTCATAGTTTCATTCATATTTGATTCTCCAATGGTATTTTTGCTATTACTTCTGCATTTCTCTTAGTTTTTAGTTTTTTTATTTCTACTGCATCTGAGAACAAGTTCTGATTGTTTGCTTAACAGATTGTGAACTTATATTTATTAAAGTATGGATAAGAGCAGTGGCGGAACCAGGAAAATTTCAGCCTACCCTCGAAAATTTTCCTGGTTCCGCCACTGGCGAGGATAGTAAAATACAGGGCGGGATATAGCAACACCCACAACAAATGAATAGAGGGAGTCTCCAATTCCATGCCTCTGGAAAACATAACTAGACAGAATGTTTACATTTTCAAGAAATTCACAATTCCTATAGAGATTCCCAGATAGTATAGCAACCATTCTCAGTTTATTGCTCCTTAACAATTACATTAAGTCGTGTAAACTCTGAATCGTGATAAGTGTCGGGATGAAACGATTAAGGAGATCAGCTTCACTGTTTGCTACCTTCAACTCTTTTCCCGTGTATGGCTTTTTTAATCCACTCCAGACATTGCTTTTTTAGTCCCTCTCAGGCTACACAAAAAGAGTTGTGATATCTTGTTATATATCTGTAAGATGCAAAAAACTGAGGCATTTGAACTTGCAAGTTGTACAAGGACAAACCATGAATGCAGAGCAAGACATTGTCAGCGAAGCGAGAAAGGATCAATCATTTCTGGAGATTATTATTATCAAAAGGCCTGGTTGAAACCAATCTCACCAAAAACTGTTCTAAATATTGATATGAACTGTTTCAGAAAAACGAGGGAAAAAGTGAATGCAGAGTGGATTTAAGGAAACAAAATCAAACCCAGATGGCTTTACCTATCTGAAGGAGTCCTTCCTATTAACATATCCAAGATAAGTACTCCGAAGGTTGTCTGACATATCCGGGTGCAACTTACCCTCTATCTCCAAGAGCAGTACCCCAGAAGCTATCGGACATATCTGAGTGCAACTTGCCCTCTATTAGTAATAGCCATGTCAGGTGCCTATTTGCAGGAACAAATTTCTAGAAGTATATGTTTCTAAACCTTGACCCCAAGTCATAAATGTGGAGTCTAATGTATAGTTATGTGAATAGTTAATTCATAAATAAGTATACCTTGAGTTTCTTGAGAGGGGTTTCAGAATAGCCTGGCCATAATTACCGATTATTGGCCTCTAATCTTCATCAAGCAAGGTGTTAGCATCCATTAAGTTGCCATGGACTATTGGAGGCACACAGGAGGAATGCAACTTGCAGTGCAAGCAACTGAAAATTACAGATAAATAAGAAAAACATAATGCAGAGAGCCTAGAAATGGTGAACCCCCCTTGGTTGGACATTTACATGCAGTGTTGGTATTTCTTATTTCAAACCCCGAGTGATCCTTAGAGAAATTAAAAGGCAAGGACCTGACCGGAGAAGTAAAATTATGAAGTTTAAGCACTCAAGCACCAAGCAAAAAAGAGACAATTCTACAAGATTAATGTTTGTCACATCCAAAACTAGCAGCAAGGACAGAAGGATTAAAACTTCACTATAACACCAAAGTCATATTAGGATGCTAAAAAGTATTTCAATAGATCTCCACTGGGACGCTACCATTGCGAGTCTCTATAGATCATGGGTTGCTATATTAAGCGATTCTATAGACAAGATTTAAGGTTATTTTTATGCAGCCTATTAAATTATCTTGGGTCGTTTTTTGTGATTTATAATAATATATTATGGCGCTTTAAAGCGTCCCTAAAATTAAAATTCTGGGACACTTCAACATATTGTGACGTTCTCCACATTATTGGCAGCCACATATCAGAAAGCATAAAAGTTCAATGGCAGGAAAATAATGTACATGCAAATGGGAGAACCAGGGCACCAGGGCTAACTGTTGTACAGCTCCATAGCAAAAGAGCAGAACCTTTTTTGAAAGAACATTATAAGCCAAAGGTTTTAGTGAGAAAACTTGATTTCTGGTTCATGAGGAGCTTGAATCATCCGATGTTATTAAAAACTATATAAAAGCAATTGGTTCACATACTCAATTTGGTATGCATGATACAAATAGTAATGCATACCAAATCCACAAGTGGAATGCTCCTTCACAGCTATGACGATGAATTAATCCTAGAGTTCAAAACAACTTCTGCTAGCTTAGAGATGCTGAGCATCACAATATGGCCATCATTTCCCAAGGATATTTCTTCTTTCCAGCCTAAATTAAGGATTATAAACAATTCTAATTCTTGCAACAATTAGACGCAGCATGTCACTGCCTAAAAAAATATGCAGTGGGGAGGGGCCACGAAGTTACAGGCATAATACTGATACCAGGTTCATTTTTAGGAAGAATGAGTTCCCACTTCCCCAAGGCCTCATTGTGGACCACTTTCAAGGAAAAAGAGCTTCATACGTCACAAGACCAAATATTCATGAACACAGTGAGGTGGATCGAAAGAGAATGATATACCTCCCCAAGAAACGAACATCATTTCAGAACTTCATGAGGGAGGCAAAAACTGTATTCAGGTCTCTACTAGTTTCAACATATTCATCTTGAGCAACCTGAAAATAGTAAACTGATTTCATCAAAAATACGGAACCTAACTAATTTCATTGGTATTTTTTGAGTGACATCGGCCCATCAAAACAATGTGTATTGTTAATCGTTGCATGTGAATTTAGCATTCACACGACATGACCGCCCCACAGTGCATGAAGTTGCTTACAAGCGTAAGCAACGTCGCTATTATAAAGATCGACATCGACCTATACAAAGTCGCATCATTTCCTCTCCCATCATCTGCCTTCTTGCTCCGGCCGACGTCGGTCACTAGACATGCTTTTGTCGGCCTCAACGAAGTTGCAGCTATAGCCTCCTATCACCAGCCTTCTTGCTTGGACTGACGTCGCTCATTAAACTTTCCAATGTTAGTCCAAATCTCAGGTAAAAAGTACTTTTTACCTTGATTCTGAACTGAGGTAAAAGTTGTACTTTTTACTACGCCGGTATTTGAAGAAATCAAGACACATTATCCAAGAACAACCACAAAGAAGCTTGAATCAGAAAAGCAAAAACAATTTGATCATGGAAGAAAAACGAGGGAAAATTGATTTGATTAACTTAGCCAAATGGAAGAGTTATAGCTTGTTTATTTACACACAGCTTGTGCTAACTGCCTAACAAACTAACTAACTCAAGAGCTAAGCAAATGGTCTAACTAACTCAACAGAAAAGCTGCACTAAAACTGTACAAAGAGTAATGATTTGAAAATTCAAATCCGGATCCACCGACTTAAGTTTGGCGCAAAATTTCTGAGCTACTTCATCCTTGATCAACTAGCTCTTCTTGCTCTGATCTTAAAGAACTTGGAGTAGCAGTGTGATAATCTTTCACCCCCTCCCCTTCAAGATGAGGATTTTATGAGTAACAAAATCCCATCTTGGAAAGGATAAACCGTGCAACAGAAGAGGAAAGAAGCTTAGTGAAACCATCAACTAGCTGAGACGTGGAGAACACATGAAGTGGATCTATGAACCCTTCATTGAAATCATCTTTGACATAATGGAAATCTATCTCAATATTCTTTGTTCTTTCATACAAGCAGGGTTCTGAGTGATGTGAAGAGCAGCAATGTTATCACATTTTAGTGGAATTGGAAGGACAAATGGATGCTGCAAATCAGTGAGGAGAAAAGTGATCCACTTGAGCTTTGAAACAGTCATTAGCATAGCTCTATACTTAGATTCAGCTGAACACTTGCTGACTGTGTTTTGCTTCTTTGATTTCAAAGAAATCATAGAATCCTCCAAGAATATACAATAGCTAGTCACTGATTTTCTTGTAAGCTTGTAAGTGTTCCAGTCTGCATTACAGTATGCAGATAGGGACTGAGATGATGTTGTAGGGAATAACAAACCATGAGTGGAACATCCCTTGATGCATCTAGCAATATGAAGAGCAGCCTTCCAATGATGATCAGTAGGTTGTTGAACAAACTGACTTAGTTGATGAACTAAGAAAGTGATATCAGGTCTTGTGTAGGAGAGGTATAAGAGTCTACCAATTAACCTCCTGTAAGGACCTGGATCATGGAGTAGGATTGAAGAACTGTCCTCAACTTTCCAAGAAGCTAGAAGTGGAGTGGAGAGTGCATTGCATTCAGTGAGATGAAGATCATTGATCAGATCACTGATGTTCTTAGATTGACTTAGAAAAATGCTAGTTTCTGATATTGCAATCTCAAAGCCTAGAAAATACTTAGCACATCCCAGATCTTTATGGTAAAGAGACCATGTAGATAATCCTTGAATGCCTGAATCTCATCCTCTGGGTCTTCTGCAATCAAAACCTCATTCACATAGATCAACAACATAATAGTGTGCTGATCAATCTTCTTACTGAATAAGAAGTGATTAAGTTTTGACTACTTGAAGCCATATAAAACTAGGTGCTTGGTAAACTCTGCATTCCATTCTCTGGAAGCTTGTTTGAGGCCATATAAAGACCTTCTTAGCCTTCAAACTTGACAAAGGAAGGCTTTATCATAGCCTTGTGGTGGTTTCATGTAGAGCTCTTCATTAATATATCCATGGAGAAAAGCATTGTTGATATCTATCTGATGTAAGAACTAGATATTCAAAGAGGTCAGTGCCAACAGTAACCTATTTAGCCACTGGAGGGAAGGAGTCAAAATAATCAACACCTTCAATTTGAGAGAATCCCTTTGCTACTAATTTGGCCTCATATCTTTCCACCGATCCATCTGCTTTACATTTGATTTTATAGACCCCCTTGCTGCCAATAGGTCTCTTTCATGCAGGCAGATCAACTAGATCCCAAGTGTGATTAGATTCAAGGGCATCCAGTTCATCCTGCATAGCCTTAACCCAATACTGGTTGCTTTTAGCCAAATGGTATGACTGTGGTTCATGGATTTTTGATAATTGAGACATAAAAATCGTATTTGTAGGAGAGAAGGTAGGAAAACAAATGTCAGAGGCATGAAAATTATTGACTACAAAATCATTCATCCAGCAAGGTTTAAACCTGATTCTAACACTTTGCCTAATGTGATTTGGGGAAATGGGAGTTTGTGTATCGTGTCTAACATGACTTATATTGTTTCTAGGAGGTGATGGTTCATGATAACGTGAAGAGTTAGGAATGGAATTAGTAAAAGAAGGATCAAGACTAGGTTCAACATTATTAGAGTCAAAAGAAATGTTTAGATATGGCCAATCTGGGAAGGAGATATGGTCACAATGTGGTATAGGAAGCATTATTTTCTTATGAACAAAAGTGTGATACTGAAATGGAGCATCATAAGTCTTGTAAGGAAAATATTGTTATAGAACACAAATCCCCAGCAACAAAGAATTTCTTGGTTAGAAGATTGTACAGTTTGAAGCCCTTTTGTATAGCAGAATATCCCACGAATATGAAAGGTAGTGATCTTGGAATGAATTTTTGCTTAATTGGGCTCAGGTTTGTGGCATAGCAAAGGGATCCAAAGACTTGCATTTGGTATATATCAGGAGGTTTTTGAAACAAAACTTCATTTGGGGGGGGGGGGGGGGGTGTGTTCCAATTTAAAACTGGGGATGGAAGTCTATTCGTGATATAAGTAGTAGTGAGGATTTATTTCCCCCATAGATGTAAAGGTAGGTTTGATTGATGCATCAAAGACCCGGCTATATGAATGATGGTTCTATGTTTCCTCTCTACCACACCATTTTTTGTGTTGAGTATGAACCTGATGTCTGATGCACAATCCATAAAGAGACAAAGAAGTGTGAAATAATCTTGTTGACAAACTCAATACCATTGTCAGTCCTAATATCTTTTATTTTGGAATCATATTAAGTTTTCAATATTTGAATGAAATCTTTTATAATTAAAGGGACTTGATCTTTTGTTTTGATAAGAAATATCTAGGTGGCTCTACTGAAATCATCAATAATGGTTAGGAAAGACAATTCTCCATTGCTAGTTTTAACTATAAATGTTCCCCATAAATCCATACGAAACATGGAAAATTGTAGAGAACAATGATCATATTTATCAGGAAAATGTAATTTGGTTTGTTTGGCAATAGGACAAATGTTGCAGACTTTATTCATGCATGGAATATTCATGTGTCAGTATATTTTCATATGGATGACCTAGCTTATTGTGCAAGATTTCTAACTAAACATCAAAGAGATTATGTACATAATTGAGTGCAAAATGAACGTGCAAACTATCTAAATCAAGTGAAACTAAATATCTCTTGATGACTTTAATGTGAAATGATTTCTTGTTTTAAGATGCATAGGTCTCCGCCGCAATGTTTAGTCTCATTGATTATTAGTTTTGTATCATAAATGTTTTTGGTTTTATTTCTATATTATCAATTTTGTGAATTTAATTTTATTATTAAATTCATGTCCTATTAAATTGTAACTTTCAGCGCGCTGCCGCTTTCAGAGGAAGGGATTTTTTTATTCATCGTAAATATTTTAGCACCGGTTGGAAAACCGGTGCTAACAATAAAACCGGAGCTAAATTAGCACCGGTTATTTTGTTAGCACCGGTTTTCCAACAATTAGCACCGGTTTTTCAACCGGTGCCAACGAAAAACCGGGTTTAAAAACTGGTGCTATTAGCGGTACATTTTAGCACTTGTTTAAAAACCGGTGCTAAAAGTTGGGATTTAGCACCAGTTATTTTTCCAACCGGTGCTAAAGTTTCATCGGTTACTTAGGCACTGGTTTTTTTTGCGAAAAAACCGGTGTTAGAACATAAAAAAACCGGTGCTAAAGGGGGGTTCTTGTGATAGTGTTAGCTTAGATTTATGTTTGGGAGTATTTTCTAAACATGTTATGTGTATAATTTGTGAGATTCTATGATTCTTTCTATTTAATACTTTGATAATCACTATTGCTCGTGTTTAATGCCTATGTTTAATGCATGATTAAGATTAAGAGTTATTACTAATTGCGACTATGACTTGATTAGCATAAGACTCGAGAATGAACCTGGAAAAATATTTTTCTTTTGTCGAGTTGGTCAATAGTGAATGTGAAGATAGTGTTTAGGAGGGACAACTATGCATGCTTTTTTATTAGGGGCTAAACTAGGCTTACACACGGATTGTGTTATTCTATCGTTAATTTATAAGTTTCTAACATTTGGGTTGGCAATCTCGAATCATGTTGCGGTATAGGATGATCCCGATGGTTATGTGAGGAATTTGTGGCAACTAGGTCACGTATAATCTTAGAGAGAAATAGTGAGGTACTAATGTTCTAGCAAGGTGAAGCATTCCAAGTAGAGTGGATGTTCATGTTGTGTTCTGTTGAGTCATGCTACTCCCAGGCTTAATCTTTGTTACCAAAGATGTCGTGTGGATTAATTGACAGCGAGGGTTATTAGGTGACCACGTGTGTGCACCTTCTATCTAAGTCGAGCGAAGGTGAGAGATGATGAGAGGAAGGGCCTACTAAAGTGACAGTTCATGGTAGATCTTGAGGATTTAAGGTCTCTACAATGTGTAGTTAAACATTAGATTATGATATACCTGGTTATGTGAATAGAAATCGAGGATTAAATTAAATTACTCTACATGTGAAGTAAATGCCCTTTTGTCCCCTACTGTTATTCATGAGAAGTTAAATACATGTATTTTCCGTAACATTTAACATCTCTTTGTTATATTTTCTATGTAAAATTGCTAGATTTAGGTAGGTTTGCATCATATGGAGTTTCGATGGCCATTTTTGGTTTTCATATCTAAATCCTTCATTTTGTAACCTATGTTTAGTCTAATGGAATTTTGGTCCTTACGAGCATCTAGATTTATTTTTGTGAGCTTAAATTAGAAATTGCTTGTGAGCACTTCAGAGCAATTTAGTGAAAGCCACGAGCTAAACTGTGGTAGAAGATAGAAGGGTCGAAGAAGGAAGACAAAGAAGCAGTGACCCAGAAGTTGGACCAGGTTCTTAAAATGATCCGAGAAAAATCAGCCTACAAGGGTGGCATCATTGGATTCATCTTCTTGAGCACTACTAGATCGACTACAAGAGCTCTAAAATTGGAGCAAAAGTTCACTCTCGGCAATGCAATGACCGACCGGATGGTGAAGAATACCAAGCAGGCAGCCCGGGTGTTGTACCGCACACCAATGCTCACCAAAACATGATAAAACACGACCCTCAGTCCTAGATCGAGCGCCCATCGTGGTTATGCTCACGCCTGCATGCCAGACCTCACCCAGCGCCAACCAGGCGCCTCAAATCACGCCTCAAGCACAGAGTCCCATGCACTTGCACGCTAAGAACAAGCCTTGGCACAGGTCTCTAGATCGAGAATGCGCACCAGTGCCCCGCGCACCAGTGCCTCACGCACCAGTGCCATGTGCACACACCTTATGCCCAGGCCACGCGCCAGCAACTTGCACCCTTGCCTTACGCCCACGCCTCGCCCGCCTGCGCAGCCCTCAGTGGCCAGGCACCTTGCTGCACTTTGACATCTTTTTGACATACTTGGGCTACAAATAGCCCCTCTTCTTCCCCATTTTCCTAAGCCCTACTTGGGGCTCCCAAAACCCTTATTTTCACCCTTTCTTTCCATTTTCTTCTTCATTCTTTTTAGATTTTAGTTCTATGTTATGGGTTTTGATTATTTAGGCTAGTTTTGTACTTGGGAGCAATGGATTGAAACTTCAAACCAATGTAGTAAGAACCTCTATTTCACTCTTTCTTAAAGTATTTGTTATTTAGCATTCATGTGTTCGTAATGTGATGTTTTTCTTTATTTATGCCATTGGTTGTTTGAGAATATGAAGTGTTTGTATGATTTAGTTTTAGGGTGTTAGGAAAGTTGCAAATTTCTTAGCTCTTTGACATGAAAATCCAAGAACATGGAATTAAAACTTCTTGTGTATAATTTGCAGTGAATCTTTTTAGTTGAATATGTTAATGTAGATTGTTCTCATATTTATTCTATAGAAGCAACAAAAGGTTTAATCTTGAATGTAGTTTGTTCTAGGTTTAGCCTAATGAATGCTTTGTTTGGTTAAATTGCTATGTGTTTGGTCAAATGCTTGTTGTTATCAAATCTATGGTTCTTCGTGTATAATGTCATTGATGAAATAACTTTATAGTGTGGTTTGCCTAAAGTTATTATCAATGCGGTTTGCAAATGGTCGTTGTTTGTCTTTGTGAAATATTATTAAGAATAAATGAATGTTGATCTTCAAAATAGAAGTGATATGATTCCGCATAGGTAATGAATGTGATAGAATGAGTGAATGGTTCAATGATCTACATGAGGTTTGGAAGTGAATATCAATTTCCTGAAGGCTTTGTCTTTTGTAGTTTTTATCTCTTTTTCTTGGTTTGTTTGATGATTAGCATAGTTACTTGGCTTTGCTAGTTATCTTGTCTTCAAATTCATAACTTATAAAAACCAACACCCCCCTCCATTTACTTGATTTTAAATCTCTCTCTCTCTCTCTCTCTCTATATATATATATATATCTACTTCTAATCTAATATCGACCTTATATGTTTAAACACTTAGACAATCCCTCTTCTTCGTGGTCGACCCCAATTTTCCACTATCTACTTAGCTGTAATTAGTAAGAATTTAGGGCTTATGAATTTAACTTTGAGAGGTACAACGACGACATCCCAAATTTTGGCACCACTGCCGAGGAAGTGGTATTTATTTTTAAGTGTTTGGGCATATGTGGTTGCGTATTAGCTAGTTGTTTTTATTTTCCACTTCTTTGTGGTTTGGTTTTTGTTCAGAGTAGGCATTGCTTGAGTTCTAGGTAAATTTTTGTCGAGAATCCTTGAAATACTATTTCGAACCTTTGAATTATATTTTTTTTCAAAAATGGAACATCTCACCTTGAGGAAACTCATGATGAGAAGTGAGGCTCAACAAGAAAGGTTTTGTAGGATGTGTCATTTTGACCACCCTACCAAGTATTGCTATATGTTGAGAGAGGAGCACTATGAGAAGGAAAGAACCATTGGTTTCCAAAACCAATGGTATTATGAGAAGTGCTACCAAGAGGTTTGAGATGTTGGTTTTCAAGCGCAAGAAGCTCAAGAGTGCTATCCATACCACGATTCTTACAATCCATAGTGGAGTGCTAATCTTGATTGGTGGTATGAGAATGAGCCAAACAACCAACAATACGAGCAAAATAGTTGTCTTTCACCACTTTACTCCATACCCCAAAATCAAGTCCAACAAGAAGGTTCAAGTTTGATACATAAGGAGATCATGAATGCAATTTGTAAACTTGAGAAACTTGGCCAAGACTAATAAGGAATTAGAAACCCAAATCTCCTCTAGTCTTAAGGATTTTGAGGGGCGTGTGAGAATTATATTGGAAGTGGTGACCCAAATGGAAGCTCATTATTCTGAAGATACACCATCCCATGTTGAACTCGAAGATTTGGTGAGTGAGGTCACCTTGAGAAATGAGTTTGAGTTTGAAGGGGATAATGAGTTGGTTGTGGAAGACAAAGAAGTTGAGGAAGAGGTGATTGTACTACATTCATTATTCTTTCCATCATCACCCCTACCTCCACCTGGGGAACCAACTCTTCCATGTTTGGAAGTTTTAAAGGAGATAAGAGAGGAGCCAAAAGGCTATCCAAAGCCTCCTAACCACCCAACTCCTTTTAAACCATCTCCACCTCCACAAAACTTTCCTTTTGAAAGTTTTATACCCCCACCTCTTTATTTTTGGATACTCATGGTGAAGGGGTTAAAACCTTCACCATATGGATAACATTAAGTCGTGCCGACGACTATAAAAATATGGAGCTTCTTGTGAGGCAACCCGAGCTTTTAAGTTAGGCTGGTATTTTTCCTTTTGAAAAAAATCCTCAACCATGTCCTCAAACCCCTACCCAGAACCACAAAAATACCACCACAATCCACCACCAAAATCCACTACCAAAACCACCATCTAGGAGTACTACTATTTTTCGTCTTTTGTGAGTGTTCATCGGGATTCGCATAGTTGTGGCTTTGTAGTGGATGGACCAAAGTTGTATATTGGGTTGAGTTCGAGAACATGCAGGGGAGAGAATTCATTGAGAAGTAAGCATTGCCATCACCGGGAATGACCTTCAATGTCCTAGTTGTGAGTATTTTTATTGTTCTCCCTTATTTCTTTATCTTGTCCTTTTTACGTTGAGGACAATGTGTGTTTCAAGTGTGGGGAGGTAAAGAGAAATATATCCCATTGTATTGTGTTGTAGTTTTCATATGCTTCACTTTGATTTTTTTTGTTTGAAAAAAATTGCCTGCTAAGTTAAAAACCTGAGACGACAACTTAGGCAAAACACAAAGGCCTGGATAAGTCGAAAACCCAAAAGAGCGACCTATGCAAAAATGTGAGGAAAAATGGTGTGGAAAAAAGTGAGAGTGAGCAATGAAAAAGAAAAATATGTGAAGCTAGGAAGAAAATCCGAGGGGGCTCCTAAGAATAATAAGAGAAACTGAGTAAAATCGAAAAATTGTATGCTTCTCTTGATTTTTCTATTTGGAAGCTTCTTTGGTGGAGTAAGCTAGTTTTACACTTGTATTTAATACCTCACCTTTAATTGGTGTGATGGTTCCTTAGATTATCTTAAACTCTGAACTTGTAAGAGTGTGAGAGATTCTTATGTCTTGGGGGTTAGGGTAGTCTAGGAATACTATGTTGGATGTTTTGGGAAAACCTTTGCATGCTATTTTATGCTTCGATCTTTGCTTGTTCTTGTTTACTTTACTTGAGAACGAGTAAATGTTTTAGTGCGGGGATATTGGATGAGACATCAAATGCTTGTATTTATAGAACTATTTAACATCTCTTTTGTTCTATTTTTGTTGTAAGATTTCCATAATTAGGTAGGTTTTCATCGTATTAGGTTTTCATCGTATGGGGTTTAGATAACCAATTTTGGTTTTCATATTTAAATCCTTCATTTTGTAACCTATGTTTAATCTAATGGATTTTTGGTCCTTACGAGCATCTAGATTTATTTTTGTGAGCTTAATTTTTAGATTCTCATGAGCACTTCGGAGTGGTTTAGTGAAGGCCACGAGGCAAAACATGGTAGAAGATAAAAGGGTTAAAGAAGGAAGACAAAGAAGCGGATGAATTGTGCCCCGGAAGTTGGACCAGGTTCTTAAAATGATCCGAGAAGAATCAGCCTACAAGGTTGGCATCATTGGATTCTTCCTCTTGGGCATTATAAGATTGACTACAAGAACTCCAAATTTGGACAAAAGTTCACCCTTGGTGATGCAAAGACCGACCGACCGGTGAAAAAGATTAGGTGTGCAGCCCGAGCCCTACACCCCACGCTAGTAAGTGCCAAAACATTAAGTAACATGGCCTTTAGTCTAGGATCGAGCGCCCAGCGCAGTCGTTCGTGCACCCGTGTGCCAGGCCTCACCCAGTGCCAACCATGCACCTTTAATCACACCCCAAGCGTAGAGTCCTGCGTGCAAAGAACAAGCCTTGGCGTGGGTCTCAAGATAGAGAATGCACACCCAATGTGGAGTCCCATGTGCTAGCACCTCGTGCACGCGCTTCGCTTGCCCACGTGACCTGGTGCACTTTGATATCTTTTTGACCAACTTGGGCTATAAATTGCCCCTGTTATTCCTCATTTTTCTATGCTTGACTTGGGGCTCCTAAAACCCTAGTTTTTCACCATTTCCTTCCATTTTCTTCTTCTTTCTTTGTAGATTTTTGTTATATGCTATTAGTTTTGATTATATAGGCTAGTTTTGTACTTAGGAGCAATTGCTTGTAGCTTCAAAACCAATGAGTAAGAACCTCCATTTCATTCTTTCTTGAAGCATTTGTTATTTAGCATTCATGTGTTCTTAATGTGATGTTTTACTTCCGGAAGAATAACCAAGAAATAAACGTTGCCGACTTCTTGGTGCAAACCTTTCTCGGTATCTGAGAATGTAAGCAGCAAAACACAAGCATCCAAATACCTTCAAAGGTTTGTAATTTGGAGCTTGCCCATAGAGCATCACAAAGGGAATATGTCCATTGAGAAGCTCCGTCAGTGTCTAGTTAATCAGATAAGCAGCAGTAAGAACACATTATCCCCAGAAATCAACCGACATGTGAGCTTGAAAACTCAAGGCACGAGCCACATTTAACAAATAGCTATGCTTTTGTTCAACACGACTATTCTGCTGGGGAGTGTGAACCATAGATGTCTCAAATATAATCCCAGATTCAGTAAAATATGATCTCAATGGCAAACACTCAGTGCCATTATCAGCTCGGACGCAAACAACTTTGTTGTTGAACTGGTTCTTGATTAAAGCACAGAATTATGTAAATCTAGAAGCCACTTCTGAATTAGCAACTAATAAATAAACCCAAACAACATGGGAAAAATCATCAACTATTGTAAAAAAATAATACACACCACTAGAAGATGGTGTACTATAAGAAGCCCAAACATCACACTGTATTAGTTCAAACAATGAAAATGCATTTGAAGAACTTAAAGGAAAACTCTGTCTAGTCTGTTTTACCCTATAACATACACAACAAGGCACTGAAGTCTTATTTGTGCTAAAATCAATAGAGGAAATAGAAGACAAAACTATAGATGAAGGATATCCAAGACACTGATGCCATAAATTAAAAGAGGACACAAAAGCAAATGTTGGAAAAGACCGTAGGATAGAAGGACGAACACAAGTATCAAGTAGAAGAAGACAATAAACCCCCTCCTCCCCTTGTATTCACCCACCCCAATCACAGTCCTCGTACTAATTTTCTGTAAAATGAAATAATTTCCAGTAAACAAAGCTAGACAGTTTAATGCAGATAACGATCTAGAGTAGGATAATAAGTTGCTTTGTAAAGCAGGTGTGTATAACACATGATTAAGGGTAAAATAACCAAAGTAGACAGAACCATATTCTGTAGTAGATGACACAGATCCATCATGCAGTACAACATTCACAGTATCGACATCAGTAGTAATATCAGCAAGAGAACCCTTGTCACCAATCATATGATATGAGGCTCCCGAATAAGGAATCCAATGCATAGTAGACTTACCTGACATGTGGTCCGAAAGAGAGTTAAAATAATTTAATAAATGCATGGTCTTGCTTCATTTGTCATCAGATAGAGTAGAGCCAAAATAAGAACGTGTAGGGACAATGCCAGTAGAGATCGCTGCCGCTAACACTGGCAGCAACATGGCAGCGCCAGCAAACATTGGCCGAAGTGGAGGGGCTGCGGGAACCCCGAGGCGGGCTGCGGCAATCGACCGAGCTGGCACCATCTTCTTAGTGGCATTGGCTTTCTCCCTTAACTCCTTGAACCATTCTGGAATGCCTGTGATCTGGAAACAGGAAGCTTTGTCGTTTGCGATAACAATGTGTACAGACGAGATTCTTCCAATCAGCTAAAGTGTAGATAGCTGTCGAAGAACCCGTTGGTGATGGGCATCGTGCAACATATGTCATGGAGTTAGAAGAAGGCTCGCAAGATTGGATAAAAGCCCGGTGATTCTCCTCCTGGACAACAAGCGCATACACACGGTTGACTGATGGCAATGGTTAAATGCTTATGATATGGGATCGCAAGGTGTGATAGCCTCCATCGATGCCAGAGATGAATTTATAAATAAAATCGTTCTCTCTCTCTCTAGGGAGGTGCATGCAGCAAGATTACAAGTGTGAAGCAATTCACTAGCTTCACATTCACAAACTAAAAGAGGCCATATGGAATTGTAGTCTCCAAACAGCTTCTTCAGGTTGCCAAAGTAGGTGGAAATATTCTGACCATTCTGCCTACATTTATGAATATCTTTGCGCATTTGCAGAATTTTCATACCATCACCAAGAGGAAAACGGGCCTTACGTTCATCCCACAATTCATTAACTGTGGCAAAAGAACTTGTAGAAGATCGAAATGCTTGATCTAGGGTTATTAAGATCCAACATACAAGTGTAGCATTAACCCTAGGCCAATCAGCAACATTAGATTATCATTCTGGGGTTTGGTAATGGATCCATCAATGAATCCAATATTATGCTTAGAAAGCATAGCACAGAACACTGCATCAGACCATTCAAAGTAATTCTCTTGACCCTTCGGGATGGTGGGTGCAATAACAAAACCAGGTATGTCGGAAAGGCCATTAAATTAAGGATCATTTGGTAGGCGACCAATAGGTACAAGTGAATGAGGGCCAGATTGTAACTGCAACTATTTCAGTAAATTCGCAACTACCTCATAGCCATTAATGTCCTGAAGCTTAGTAGCCTCAGATTCAATAGCAATACGAGACTATTCTTTGGAATTACTTCTGGAGGCAGACATAGTGGGAATCAGGTACAGATCAACGGTAAAATTGGAGTAGTAGTGGATCAGATCGGAAAATATGTGGTGGCACGTCGTGTGGATGCGACGGTGCATAGAGCTTAGGATCAGTGCGTGAAGGATGACGCACGAACAAATCTGGGCAGTGGAATGGCATCAGGTGATCACGGGCGGTTGGAAGAGCACAGCGGCGATCATCAGAGAGAAAAATGGCGAGTGTGGTGGTTGGACGGCGGTGTGTGAAAATAATGCATCGGCAAACAGCGGCAGTGCAGGCTTGACAAAAAAGCAGGAAAGTTTTCTTTAGGATTTTAGGAATTTAGGCTCTAATACCATGTAGAAAATAAGGGTAATAATCTGTGTTTGTATTCATGTTCTCAGGGTACATTATATAGTGGTACAAAATACATATAAGGTAATAGAATCTAATTATAATTACAAGTAATATCTACATTCCTTCATAAAGTAACATAATTATTTTCCCCCATGCAATTATTCAGCCACCTACAGTGATGATGGAGCCCATCCACACATTTGTCACAGCTTCAGCAGTGCTTACTGAATTTCCCAACCTATGCATTACACAATGTACAGAAAAAGGCTTCTTTCTTCCCGTTTGATTCACTATCATCATCTTTTCTATAATATGCAATTGTTATTTCTTGCCACAACCTAAAATGTATGAGCAGCAAGTTTCTATCCGTGATGCCTCGACATTGTTGAGCACAAACTGTAAACAAGGTAGTTAGCGATACTTATGGTAGGGATTGGCCAACTGTATGGAATATGATTCAGTATGATTTGTTGTAATTCTTATCATGTATATGTGTTATATGATAAGAACACTTACATAGGGGAACTTATGGCAAATCACTCTCTTTGTTTTGGTATCAGAGCCTAATCCAAAACCCTTACCATGGCAGACTCCAGCGCCAAGATCATCAATCAAACCTCTGAAACCCCAAACTCTACTCCACGCACCATACTCATTAGTTTCTCCACCATTTCCATCACAATCACCTGCAAGTTAACTCGCACCAACTTTCTACTATTGAAGGCTCAAGTTGTTCCCATCCCTACGGGGTATCCAACTCTTCAGATATCTTGATGGAACCACACTAGTGTTGTCCACCATGGTGACTGAGGGAACCCTTAATGCTGCAAGAGAGGTACCAAACCCTGCTTGTGCTACCTGGATCAAGAAATTATTGGCGGCCTCTTGTCCTCTATGACCAAGGACGTTCTGCCAAAGCTTACCTGCATTGACACTTCTGGTGTATTGTTGACATTGCTCCACACCATTTTTTTTCTCAACATCGAAGGCACACCATTCAAATCCGCACGCAACGGTCGGCCACAAAGAAGGGCGATATGAGTGCACCCAAGTTTTACCAGAAGATGACGGGACATGAAGATACTATAGAAAATATTGGACATCCTATATCTGATGAAGAAGTGATTGACTACATACTAGCCGGTCTAGGTCCTGGTCACGATGATCTTTTCACCGCTGTTACCATACTGAGCAACTAGCATGCGGTCACCCTGATGTGTCCATTTTATGTGCATATTTTGGGACTTTTTGGGATCACTTTTGCGCTCTTTTGTCAACTAGAGTTTGTGTTTTGTCTTGAAATTCTCTTAGGAGAGGTAAGAGTGACTTTTGCACCCTTTTGCCTTTTTAAGTTGATTTTGTTTTACGAGGAAATAACATCAAGACTTGAAGAATGGAGACCGTTGAATATTACCTTTTGAAGACTTTGAATATTTGAAGACTTGCTTTGAATATTTGAAGACATGTAGAATGGAAGAAAATATAAGTAAAGAGGAGAATTTGAACCAAGAAGGAAAATAATTTAGGATGGCTGACTGCATTCTTCGCGACGGGCGAAGATTAGTTCGCGCGTCGTGAACTTCGGGTGGAAAGAAATCTTCTTTGTCTTTTTTAACTATAAATACTAAATCCTATCATCTCCTTCTTCTAAACTTCTTCCTTCCTACGATTTTCTGGGTTCAAAGAGGTTAATCATGTCTTTTTATTATCTAGGTTAGTTTAATCTTGGGAGCAATTGATTAAGACTTCCTAACCCATGTCTTGAGAACTCTATTTATCTATTTATTGCCTTTTCTATTGTGTATTTATTGAGCTTTGAATGTGAATTTTTTATGGCATTAATGTTGTGGAAATTTTAGTATATGAATTGCTTGTATGATTAATTGTTAGGGTTGGAAGAAAGTAGCTAACATTCCCCTATTTTAATATGGAATCCAAGAGCATGAGTTAGAGCTTCTAAATGATGTTGATGTGTTGATAATTGGTAGATGAATGTGACAGTGTTGAACTCTTTGTCATGTTTGTTTATTGTAGCAAATAGGAGAGGTCTATGAGTGTTGAATGTTCTTGACTAATCTTATGTAAATGTATGAATTGGTTAAATGCTTAGAAACGGTGTAGTGTTTATAAGTGTCTCCAAGCTTGTTGATTCTTTGTTCTCAATGCCATTAATGGGATACTTTTAGTCGTGTTTTGACTAAGGGGGTCATTGGTGATGTTTGATAAGAGATGTCGAATTCACTCTTGCAAACTACTATCCAAGAAGGATAGAAGATTTATCTTCAAAGCAAGTAGTTAAAGTAATGAATAGATTGTTTCATTCGTTCTTGAAGCTCTTGTTATTTAGCATTCATTTGTTCTTCATGATATGTTTTACTTCATTTATGACATGGGTTGTTTGAGAATATGAAGTGTTTGTATGATTGATATGTTAGGGTGTTAGGCAACATAGGTTGGGCTTAAAATATTTCGAAGTCCCAAATTGACAATCCTAAATCCAATGACACAAAGTTAAGTTAAAACCATATGAAAGGTTCAAGCACATACTTCACTTCATACCAATATATCAACAAAAGTCCAATGGCACAAAATGAAGTCAAAACCATATAGGAGGTTCAAACACATACTTAACTCTATACCAATATATCAACCCAAAAATGAAGTACACAAAGGATCAAGAATTTCTCAACTTACTTCGTTTTCCCCGCTAAATTACCGATCCAAAGAGGTCTCAAAATGTTGAGTTACCCAATCCATCAATATGTCAACTGCAACCTTATGACTCCAATGCTGGCAAATGAGTGAAATCATAGCATTTTTTTTTCTCTTTATCTCATTTTGCCAAGGAGCACTTTCGAGGTTCGTCCTAGCCACACATCCTGTTTCTTTGGCTTACATCTCACTTTTTTCTACACAATTAGCCTCTCATTTGTTCCTAGGTTGCCCTTTTGGGTTTTTGACTTATCCGGCTCCCAATGTTTCCTAATTTTCCCTCTTGGGTTTTCAACTTAGCAGGTTTTCTCTCTTTTTTAAATATTTTTTTCATTTTATATTTTTTTTCAAAATTTTCTTCCTTTTTCTCATGTTTTTCCAATCAAAAGTAGCAAAAAGCATTCCAAATCAAGATAGCATGCATGTGAATCCGCTAACCCCTCCCCACACTTAAAACAATAAACATGTAAGGTAAGAACAATAAAACTCAAGGTAAGAGGTAGAGTGACTCCCATTTCTCCACATAGTCATCGTTGATACAGCGCAATTCCATGTATTTGTATAAAATCAATCCCAAAATTGGTTTTGGAGCCGGAGAACTCACCCCTCGAGCAAAATTTTGTCTCCTTGGTGTCGTTTGATCAATAATAAAATCACCGAGAACAACATCAAACTTACAAGTACATAAGGATTTGTAATACTAGGTTTAGCATCAAAAAGTAATAACCATAATATTCTTAAAGAACAACCAATGCCTCATGCAATCACCACTGTGAAATTATCCAATGAAAATATCTAACACATATCAAAAAGTATCCAAGCATCATTATAGAATATAGAGATCAAGATCACAATGATGTAGTTGACACACTACAATCAACAAGGGTATTATAAAGATGCAAGAATATTCATATCTATATATGTAAGATGGTGGAGAAATGAGTGGAGGTGTGGTGGTTCTTGGGAGAATTTGGTGGAGAGGAAGGAAGTTATGAGAAGAAATACGGGTACTGTCCATTTTTAATCTGCTCTGGCCAGTCTTCGCAAAGTACGAACAAGCTTTGCGACGGGCAAAGAATTGTTCGCGACGTGCGCATTGCTAGACCTGAAACCTTAATTTTTTCTCAAAGTGCCTGATTGTGTTGTGACAGGTGAAGAAACTTTCGCATCGTGCGAACAAAGTTTGCAATGGGCAAAGATTTGCTTGCCCCTTGCTCATTTGAGGATCTGAAACCTCAAATTTCTACCCAACTCTCAGATTTCTTTGCACTGGGCAAAGATATCTTCGTGATGGGAAAAGAGTCATTTGCGACGTGCAAAGACTTGTTCGCCCCTAGTGAACTATGAGGTTTCCCAACACTTACAAAGATTTTGAATTTACCAAATGTCCAAGCTTTTCCTTCCTTTGTAAAAGCTTTTCTCCCTTCATCAATCTAACTCCAGCTCTTCAAACTGCTACAAATAATGGGAAAACACACCGTAAAAAGAACAAGCAAAAATAACAAAAAATAATCAACAAAAACAAAAATAAAAGCCAAATTTATTTACGTCATCGGCACGACTCAGCTCTGTATATTTAAGGTCATCGGAACAACCCTAATTTTTGAGGCTTGAACCCCTTCACCATGAGTATCCAAAAATAGAGAGGTGGAGGTACAAAACTTTCAAGAGGAAAGTTTTGTGAAGGTGGAGATGGTTTAAAGGGAGTTGGGTGGTTAGGAGGCTTGGGATTGTCTTTTTGCTCCTCTCTTATCTCCCTCAAAACTTCCAAAAATGGTAGAGTCTGCTCACTAGGTGGGGGTAGGGGTGATGATGCTAATGAATGTAGCAGAATCATCTCTCTTCCTCCATTTTTTCATCCTCAACAACCAACTCCTCATCCCCTTCGAACTCAAACTTATTTTCCATGGTGACCTCACTCAACAAATCCTCGAGCTTGACTTGGGATGGTGTATTTTTGGAATCATGAGTTTCCATTTGGACCAAAGCTTCCAATATACTTCTCGCATGCCCTTCAATAGCCTCAACACTAGAGGAGAACTGAGTGTTCGGTTCCTCACTAGTCAAGCTGTTTAAGTTTGCTATTGCATTCATGACTTCCTCACATGCCCTTCAATAGCCTCAACACTAGAGGAGAACTGAGTGTTCGGTTCCTCACTAGTCAAGCTGTTTAAGTTTGCTATTGCATTCATGACTTCCTCACATGTCAAACTCATACCACCAATCCGGATTACCACTCCACTCCGGATTGTAAGAATTCTGGTATGTATACCATTCTTGAGCTTCTTACCCTTGAAAACTAGCATATCCTACCTCTTGATAGCACTCTTCATAATACCCTTGGTTTTGGAAAGCAAGGGTTCTCCCCCTCATAGTGCTCCTCTCCTAACATATAATAAGACTCGAGAGGATGGTCGGAATGACACATCTTATAAAAACCTTGCTTGTTGAGCCTCTCTTCTCATCATGAGTTCCCTCAAGGTGAGACGATCCATTTTTTAAAAAAAAAATAATTCTTTTTCAAAACTTGGGAATCACATTGCAAGGATTCGCGATAAAAATTCAGCAAGAACTCAAGAAATACCTACTCTATACAAAAACAAACACCAAGGAGTTGAAAATAAAAACAACTAGCTAATATGCAACCAAATATGCCCAAACACTTAAAAATAAATGCCTCTTCCCCGGCAGTGGTGCAAAAATTTGGGAGATTATCGCCGTACCTATCAAAGTTAAATTTATAAGTCCTAAATTCTTCCTATCTACAACTAAGTAGATAATGGCAAGTCGGACTTGTCCACGAAGAAAAGGGATTTTCCTAAGCGTTTAAACATATAAGGTTCATATTATGCTAGAGTAAATATATATAGATATATAAAAGCAAGTAAATGGGGGGGGGGGTTGGTCCTAAGTTATGAAAGTAAAAGACAAACTAATTAGCAAAGTTATGTAACTATGCTAATAATTAAGCAAACTAAGAAAAAGGGGTAAAAAATACAAAAGACAAAGTCTTGAGGGCAATTGACATCCACATCCAAACCAAATGTAGATCATTGAACATCTATATAGTGGCGTAGGATTTCCATTTTTTAGCATCCTCAATTCTTGATTGAGAGATTCCTCTATTTTTCTTAGAATTCCAAAACAGTCTAGGGTTAAAAAACTCATAATCATAGAGGGGATTGCAAATTTTGGGGTTGCTAGGAAAAGGAAGAAGCAAGGTCTTCGTTGCTTAGTGAAGGAAGGAGATGAAGGGAAGAATAGGAAGCAATTAGTAAGTACTACAGTTTTTTTCAGTAGTATAAATTTGTATTAGTATTTATAGAGATAAAATAACTTTGGTTGTGATTGTGAACTTGTGTGTTAGAATGATTCTCTGGTTTTAGTCTTTTGGATTATCAAATTTAGTGTGTAAGCTCTTCAGGTTTCTTCATCTCTGTCTTCTGGGTATTTTTTCCCCAAATTCATACTGTTGGATTTTAGTATTTTTGTGGTATTCCCAATCCGGCCAATTAATCATTGTCCACCACGGTATGCCTGTAAAAGAGATCCTGAAAGTAGTCCGGGGAAAAGGCTCTGACGCTCAAGTTAGTACTCCCTATTAAGAATCGAGTTTCTCTAGTATGGTTGCACATACATGTATCTGTGTCCTCTCCATTCCTTTTATAGCTATTTCGGAACGTGGCTCCACTTTTCCTGAGTTTTCCATCGTGTGCTTAATCGTAGCTCTGAGAAGAATGGTCTGTGGTTGGCACCTGACCATGATCTCCGTTTTTCATAGTTTGTGAGTTGCCTATCTCTACTCGCATCGCAGACTAGTCTTGGGCTCATTTGTTGTTTCGGCATGCACCCTAGCCTTTGGGATTGGTACACACCATAATTCCCCCTACCCATGAAAATGTAAAGACACAGATTAATGGCATTGTTTGTGGTTTAAATGCGAACTAATATTGTTCGTCAACAGATTGTTTGCCATTTAATACTACCTTTGCCACCATTGCGAAGTGAAGTGAAAGATTTTTGGCTACATCTCTGCCCTCAATCCCTCTTCCAATTTGGAATTTTGAATTCCCCATTGTATGGATATTCTTGCGAAGATTATTGTTTCTAAAGGTTGAGATTCATCCTTATTTTTTGCTATTCCGCTCCAAAACATTTTGATGTTTCTTCTCGTTGTACTTCTTAAATGAAGAATTTGAAATGAATATTTTAATCTTTCCCTCATTCAGTGTGCTGTCATTTCATATATTACCGTTGTTTTGCTATAAGCAAAAGTAACCTGCCTCTCCACGGGATCGTTAAAATTGTAACTTAGAAGTAAGCCAGGCGAAGGTGGTGTGTTCATAAGATAATAAATTTATAGTTCTGCACCATGTTCTCACTGGTACTCTACCTAGAGGGTTGTTAGTAGGTAGCCCTGTGTTTGTTCAAAAAAATGCTAGGTCTAATGTACCAATCAAAACCCAACCTCATACGGGTCATCAATCTATACGAGTGAAAGGAATATCTAACAAAGCTAAAATGAAAATTGGGGGGTGGAGTTTTTTTTCAAACTAACAACTACTAAGCATGGAAATAAAAGGGTAATATGCAGATATAACACTATACGTTGAGGAAAGTGCAGATATAACCCTCAATTGTTTTTTAGTGCAAATATAACCCTAACTATTGAATGACCTCCAACCGTGATTCTGGTGTTGACTAACGAATCTGGCCATTGAGCTAGTTTAAAAGACTAAAATACCCTTCTGGCTCAAGCCTTAAATGAAAAGGACAATTATGCCCTCCACCACCACCACCACCCACTCTTTGTCGGCTAATTTTCTGCAAATACAACCCCACCCTCATTTTCTTTGTTTGCTCTATTTTCCTATATCATGTCCGACCATTGAGCAGATTAGTGACGCCACCCCACCCTGCTAGTGTTTTACCGCAATTGCTTCGGTTAAACTAGTGGAGCAACCACAGCTTCGATCAGACCAGCGGCACTGCCGTAAACTGACCGTATCTGCCACCCAAATTTGAATCCCTCCACCCACATCTGAAACCGACCACCCATATTTTAACCCCACCACCCACATCTGAAACTGGCCACCTAAATTTGAACCCCACCACCTGCATCTAAAATCTACCAACCGACCCGCATTTGAAACCCACAACTAACATTTGTAATCCACCACCAACCTTTGACTTCCAAGAAGAGGAGCAGCGAACGGATGGAAAAGAGAACGTACGGAGAAGAGAATGTATGGATAAGATGGCTTGCCAGAAAAGACTTTGGCATCTGACCCAATAGAAGAAGAGGGGCGGAGCCACCTCCACCTAGCCTTAATCTCCACCACACCATTTTCGGTGCCGCTCAGCCAAGTGCCTAAAAATCAATGAATGAAGAAGAGGGCTTGGGAACGAAGAAGATGAGCAAGGTGGAGCTAAAACAAAGAAGAGGACTTACGAACGAAGAAGAATCGGATTCACAGAGGACAATTAGAATCAGTGTTTTTTCAATTTTTTATTTTTTTTACGGAGGGGAAAAATTGTCTTTTCACCATATTTCAGCCTCAAACCGGCTGAAAAGGATATATTTGCACATAACCTAAATAGATAGGGTTATATTTGTACTTTCAATTAGCGCAGGGTTATATATTCACTTTCTTCAATTATATAGGGTTATATATACACTTTTCTCAAAATAAAAACACAAGTGCAATATTAAACTAAGTGGAGAATCATTAAGAAACTTGGTCAATCTAATGCTTCTATCCTTGATTCATTCACAAGGAGATCTATGAAAACCTAATAGAGTGTCCAAAATACGTGGTGTGACTGATGGCATACACTTTCCCATCTATGTCATAGCGGATGCTCTCGTAACCCTCCATCGGCGTCACCAATGCACTACTTCCCTCTTGTCCTATCAATTAAGCCCAAGGGTCGTTGGCACCATATCTATGATACTAGGGTCTCGTGTAACCCTATCTGCTACGATTAGCTATCTCTACTCAGAACCTCTTGAATAACTTTACAAATTCTGCTAAGACTGGTGGGATAGAAAGTAGGTCAGAGCATTCTTAAATCCCCCGTGCACACACCCATGCAGACGCATTCTCCCCTACCCAATCTAACAACCAGTTTTCCCTTCCTAACGGGGCATCGATATTTGTACCATACATTAATATAGCCCAAAGTGTGTGCTTATATGTGGTGTACTATTTATGCCTTTAAACTCAAGAACAATCACAATAATATCATAAACACAAAATTAGAAAGAAGTAAAGAATCTCAACAAGCATATAGATTAGACCAAGCTACTACAATTTATCCCCAAGCTATATAAACTACTCCCTCGACATGGAATTCAAATAAATATTTGAATTCCACATCTTAGGTTCAAAGAAAAATAAACAATATAAAAAGATAGAGTTCCAACTAAGGGAAAAGTCTACAAGCTACTCGATGAAATGAAGTATGAGATATATGATATAAAAACCTAGTAGATAGGAGATTGAGCCTAAAGCCCAAAAATGGGCCAAATAGGGTAAACCCTAGCTCAGGCGCCTGGTACGGGGCGCCATGGATGGTGTGGTGCGTGGAGTGTACTCAGCACGTGGCACGAGGCCTGGCTCGGGCCGTGTCCATTCATGTGCGCGAGCAGCCAAATATAGTGAATGATACAGGTCTTTAAGAGGACCAGAGCACGAGGCTTGGAATGGTCCATGTCTAACCATTAGTGCAGGCTACATCATCTTGTGCAGGGCGCCATCAGGGTGCTGGAAATAAAGGTTTTGATCCTCGCCCGTGGACATTGGCACGGGTAGTGTTCTGGAAGAGTGCTTGCTTAGGAACTTTGGTGCGGGCTGTGTGATATCCCACACCCCACCAGTTGGTCTTAACATATTGAATTTGTAATGTTGCTGGACTAAAAAAATAGGACGTCCCGCGCATATAAACCGCAGGGAAGGGGCCTTCACTTTGTGCTGGCGGCACATGGCCACTGGTGCGAGCCACGCCATAGCCTTGTGCTAGTGTTCTTGGCAAAAGGCATCTCATTTAGCGCAGGTTGTTAGTGCCAAATCATGCATGGCTCACGCCGACTCATTTGTGCCTCGGCCAGCTAAACAAGTTTCCTTATCTATGAGTGAACCATTAGTCTGATTTGAGAAATTTAGTAATCAATTTTGTAGTTCTCGAGAAGAATATTCCAATAAAACCATTCTTGAAGGGTAATTCATATTAGATCTTTCTCAGACTTAATCACAACTCATCGGACCATGATTCCCCATTTCTTCATTGGCCGCTTAAAACTCTGTTTCCGCCTATCTTTGGCTTCAATCTCTTTCTACCACGCAGTGATGATGGTGGCCTTCATCTACTAATATTATAGTGTGAATGGTCTTCGTCGCTACTACCATTCTCGCGAACGGCCTTCAATATCTTCTACCGCCCTTATGAACGGCCTTCACATAGAATGTGAACAAAAAGTACCCATGGGCGACCTACTAAAGATGATCACAAGGAAGATCAAGGATCCCGTGGATATAAGAAATCCATTACTACCAATTAAGTCTACAAAATGCATGATATAGACAAGAAAACCAAACGTGGCCATATAAACCCCTTGTCACGTAAACTAACTAATACTAGCAATCCACCAAATAGAACTAACTAAAAAGTATGCCAAATACATCGGTTAATGCATGCATGAAGAAGAAAACCAGACTTCTCATAATTAACCCTTTACTTATCCTCGAGTAAATAAAAGACACGACAAGGAATCAAGCAAAATATAGCGTGAAAACATAAGTTAACCGAGGCATTCAACTTCCCCCAAAAATGTAAGAATCTCACAACTCTCACACTCCTAAAAAACATAAGTAATCAAACCATCCAAAAGTAAAGTGTTGAAAAAGGAAAGCCAAAAAGACAAGTGTCAAGCTAGTTTACTTTTCCCAAAATGATCTCAAAGCACTCAAAGAGTTGTCTTAAAAAACAATCCAGGCGGAAGCATGCATTCAACCTAGTTTTTTGTTTTCTATTTCTCTCATTTTTCCTAGGAGCCCTTTTGGGTTTTCATCCTAGCTTTAACACACAAAGGGTACTCACTTCTCACCTTTTTCCACACGGCCTCTCAGTTTTGCTTAAGCTCGTAAGCCTAGCCAGACCTTGCCTCTCATTTTCACCTAGGTCTTTCGACCTATCTGAGCTTTTCCTAATGTTACCTAATTTTCCGTTTTTGGTGTAGCACAAAATTTCCCCAAAAGTTGCCTTCGTACTACAAAAGATTATCAAACATTAAAATTTACACCACCAATTTCCTAAAAAATCCTACCCTGTGCAAACTAGAATTCCTAGCATTGCATGTCATACAACAAATGTCCATCCAAAATCATCCCTTAACAAACAAAAACCAACAAAAAAAACTATGCCAAGTCTCCAATGTACAAAAGTCGTATAAAAATATAAGTGAGTTAGGGAGAATGGTGATACTCACTCTTGTGGCTCTGAAGTGCTTTCATCCTCATGACTTATGCTCTCCTATCCATGTATCATGTTGCTTGAAGTGTGGCCTCAATGCATCTTCCACTTGCGAGCGCATTCCTCCTATCGCTTGGACTACCTCTTGCAACACTTGAGTAGAGCTTGAAAGATTGTCCCCAAGTGAATACAAGTGGTCAATGGATTACGTGGATATGTAAGAGCGATAAGGAGGTGCTCTCAAAGTGGACTCGCCCTCGACCTCCTCAACATCTATCTTTGGGTTGGCTAAAACTCTATATGACTCTCTCTAAAATCTCCAGTCCAAAAAAATGAGTAGGTTATCCAAGCTCGTGTTATAGTTAATGGCAGTTCGCTCTAGCTTTGGAAGCACCATGAAGCTAAAAGTGCTCGCTCCGCTAAAACGCTATACATATTTACCCTCCGATGTTGCAGGTCCTACCATAGATACTTTTGCTAAGTTCTCTATTTTGTAACTTGTGCCCAATCTCCCTAAGTTAGCTAAAGCCCTTTGTGTGACTGGATGACCTAAATAGTGCCCCAAAAGACCAACCATGTCTCTCATAGAAAATTTTCTACTCTTCCGATCTCCCATTTCTAAAAATTCATGCACAAAAGACCCTCACCAAGTCTGAGTAAAAGTTACCCTTGAGAGTCATTTTCCAAAGGCAATGAACATCTAAACCTGGGAATTTCGTTAGTTCACCGTGGAAAAATACACCCATAGCCAACAGACGGTGTACATAACAGAATACTGGTTGAACTAGGGTGGTACTCTTGCACAGTTGCACCCAAAAGCGTCCAAGAGAGAAAGGTTACCCTTGTCGGTGAATCTTCTGGATCTCCTTGACATACTCCACCCAGAGGTGGGCTTGGGGTAGTGTAAGAAACCAAGATTAGTGGTACAAGTGTGTACCTTAAACCAGGGCCAACAATACCCTTCCAAATACAACACTAGCAAACAGATCAAAAGGTAACAAAATAAATATAACAAATGCTGCAACCATGATTCAACAACATAAAAAAAGATGTTAAACTAACTACTTTTATTAACACATTATGCCTTAATAGATACCTAGACTAATAGCATCCCCTGCAGAGGTGCCAAAATTCTAACCTACTTCCCCTCAGGATCATTAAAATCGTAGCTTAGAATTAACCTAGGTAGAGGTGGTGTGGTCAGAAAATAAAAAAGTTATAGTTTTGCACATGTTCTCACTGCTACGCTACCTAGGGGGTATTTAGCAGAAGCCATGAGTTTGTCCACAAAGATGCTACGTCTAATGTACTAATCAAAACACAACCTTGTATGGGTCGTCAATCCGTACGAGTGAAAGAAATAACCACTAAAGCTAACATGCAAAAAGGGGGGATTTGGTTTTTCAAACTAAAAACCACTAAACATGAAATTAAAAACACAAGTACAATATTAAACTAAGCACTTGGGGAATCATTGAACAACATGGTCAATCTAATGCTTCTATCGTTGATCCATTCACTTAGAGATCTAGGAAAACCTAATAGAGTGTCCATTATACGTGGTGTGGCCAATGACACACACTTCCCTATCCCTATCACGACAGGTACTCTCGCAACCCTCCATCGAAGATGCCATCGTAATTAGGGGAGTACAACAAGGTCCAACCATTGTTGTAGGTCTTTTTCTCCCCTATATGATTACGCCCTGGGCTTCCACCATGAATGCACTACTTCACCCCGAGTCCTATCAATTAGGCCCAAGGGTCGTTGGCACGTTATCTATGATACTAGCATTTCTTGTAACCCTGGCTTGCTACAGTTAGCCATCTCTACCCGGAACCTCTTGGACAACTTTACAAAGTCTGCTAAGACTAGTGCGATGGAAAGTAGGTCAGAGTATTCTCGAATCCCACATGCACACACCAATGCAGATGCGTTCTCCCCTACCCATTCTAACAATTGGGTTTCTATTCCCAAGGGGGCATTGATATTTGCACCATACATGAATATAGCCCAAAATGCGTGCTTTTATATGGTGTACTATTCATGCATTTAAACTCAAGAACAATCACAGTAATATCATGAACACACAATTAGGAAGAACTAAAGAATCTCAACAAGTATAGAGATTAAACCATGCTACTACAATTTATCCCCTAGCAATAGAAACTACTCCCTGGAAATGGAATTAAAATAAATATTTGAATTCCACATCTTAGGATCAAAGAAAAATAAATAAAAGAAAAATATAGAGTTTCTACTAAGGAAAAAGTCTCCAAGCTACTCTTGGAAATGAAGTATGAGATCTATGATATAAAAACCTAGTAGACAAAGGTTCTATTATTAGTAGTAGGAGATTGGGCCTAAAAATATACCCAAAAAGGCCAATATAGGACAAACCCTAGCTCAACTGCTGCCTAACATGGGGCGCCATGGATGGTGTGGCCCGTGGAGTGTCCTTGCCATGGGGCGTGAGGCCTGGCATGGTCCATGTCCATTCATTTGCGCGGATTTCCAGATATGATGTGTGGCACAGATCTTCAAGATTAGTGGGGCAAGGATTTGCATGGGCCACGTCTAACCCTAGGCGCGGGCCATATCGTCTTATGTAGGGCACTATCAGGATGTTGGAAATGAAGGTTCTTATCTGCACTCGAGGCTGTTTGAACAGGTCTTGGTCAAGAAGGGTGCTTACTTAAGAACTTTTACATGGGCTGTGTGATATCCCACACCCTGCTAGTCTGTCTTGGTATATTGAGTTTGGAATGGTGCGGGGCGCCTAAAATGGGATGTCCCATGCCTATTCTTATCCCCGTTGAGGGATCTTCACTTTGTGCTGGCGGCCCGTGGCCTCCGGCACTGGCTATGCCATAGCCTTATGCTAGTCTTCTTGGCATGTGTCAGCTCCTTTGGTGTGGGCTGTTTGTGCCAAACCATGCACGGCCCACGCTGACCCACTTATGTCTCGGCCAGGTAAACTAGTTTACTTCTTTAAGGGCGAACCATTAGTATGATTTGAGAGTTTTAGAAGTCAATTTTTTAGTGTTACAACCTTATGACTCAAACGCTACCCAATCCGTCCATATAGCATCAGCAATCTTGTAAATCAAATGCCAGGAAATGAATGAAATCGTATCATTTTTCCTTTTTTCTCTCTTTCTCTCATACCTAGGAACCCTTTCGGGTTTTCATCCTAGCAACACATAATGTTTCTTTGGCTCACATCTCACCTTTTCCACACATTTAGCCTTGCATTTTTCAAAATTTTCATGTTTTTCCAATCAAAAGTAGCAAAAAGCTTTCCAAATTTCAAATCTAAGAAAAATATCAAAGCTAACATTATCCGAGTACATCAAATAAAAAGAATCCCAAAGAAAGGAGAAAATATCCCAACCACCAAGTCTAAGAGAATAAAAAAATCTAAATCTCAGCAGTAAAAGCATTAAATACCCCTCCCCACACTTAAAATGCTACATTTCCCTCAATATAGAAAAAACAGGGAAAAGCCATAAAAAATCAAAGTAGGGGAGTGTGTAAAAAAATATGCTTAAAATCAGGAGTGGGATGGACCGGCACCATTGTTGGGGTTCCTGCCACATGTGTACTGATACTGCGCCACCTAATCAATGTTCCTCCGGTGCCACTCTCTCTGCCTTGCTGCTCTAGGGTGAGGGCTTGGGGCACCACCACCCTGCGACTTCATCTCAAAAATCCAGGATGAGAGATACTCAATATCCTCATCCATCTCCACGAGGCTCCGTGAGACGAACGGGTTGTGCTCAACCTGCCGACGAAAATCATGCTCCAATGTCTGTATAAGTCAGGTGTAGAAACCTGGTGGAGGCTGAGGGAACGGCAGTGGCACATAATCCTCCTGAATTGGCTCTGTCTCTGTGTGCGGAGGTGGAAAATGATGCTCATCATGTGCCCCAGTGAATGGTAATGAGCTCTCATCAGCCAGGACAGGGAGTGGATGTTGGTCCTTGAGCTCTCACTCAAAGTTCTCCCTACATGAAGTATCCGGCTAGATCCCTAAATCCCTCACTGGTGTATCAAACTCCAGTTTGGTCCTATGGCGTTGAGGAAGTGCCATAAAGGTGATATTCCTCACCCCATACAGCCAATGGTACAGTTGTCTAGCATCGGTAGTGTCTATCAAGTTGAAATTATTCATCTTTCTTATGGTGACGAGGTATGAAGAATCTCTGCCCAGGCACGGGAAATCACCTGGGGCAACCAAGCTTAACTGCTCTGCTAGGAGGGTGATCATACCACCCATGGAAATCTTCCCCTATGGATTCTTAGCCACACCTACGGCCCTCTTCATCCATAACTCAGCCCAAAGTCTGTATCCCATCCCCTGAATCATCAGATTCCCAAGGTGGTGAATGTCCATGTCAGGCGTGTTTTTTTGGCTCCAACAAACAAAAAAGAGATCCCTCTAAAAACCTTTGCACAAATTGGAGCACGGGATAGATAATGAGGTTGTTCTTGTCATAGGAGTTCCTCATCCACCGTCAATATGCACCAAAATAGAATATTCTCCTCCATCATATACTCTGGGGCCTGTGGGTCCAACCTTTCTTGGACCATTGTCCTGTTGCAACCAAACGCTGCCTCTACCTGTAAGACTGTCATCTCCCGAGGTACATCGACTAGGTGGAAATGAGAGTACCTCTTGCAGGGTTTATCATCCCTCATGTTGCACAGCTCTACCGTAGAGACGAACTCCAAGGTATAATGCTTGTAGGTTGGGGCATTCTTGCTTATGAAACCCTCCAATCCTCCTTAGGCAAGCAGGCAACGGACCAGCTCTAGCAACCTGAGAGAATCAAGCGTTGTCTGAATAATGAAGCCCGTCTCCCGGAGCTTGTAGGTGGTCAGGATGTCCCAGATGTGCACATAAGGCTCGGTGATCCAGGTCAAACCCAAGTACCGGTCTAGTGGTGGAGGTACATGGTTCGCTCTGGAGCTGGTGGTGGAGGTGGAGCGGCGGCGCTCGCACATCATGGAACCCTAGGTCTCTTCGTTTGGGCCATTTTTATCAATCACAACAAACATGTCAAATACACAAGAACATAAACACTTGCAGTATTTTAGAATCACATCATTCCTAAACTAGTTTAGCTAACATCACAAATTCCAAAATTCAAATCAAAGCTAAACTAGTCTAAGTATCCTCCACAATTGCATATAAAATTCAAGCCACTTTTAACATGCCAACAATTGCACGTTTATATCACACGCCACAAGTCATTCACAACCAATTCCAACAATCACAACTTTGAGATTAAAATATAGCTAACATTCAGTTATGCATTCACTTATGATAGAGTGAAAAACAAAATTCTTTGCAAAGATCCTCATCAGTATGCATTCATTATATTTTTGGCCAAGCTATGCCAACATAAGAAATTCATATCAATATGCATCAATATCATCCTATAGTCAAAATCTCAATCAACCTTAACCCATAACCATTATATCCACAAGGCTCAATCAAGTCCAACAATCAATATACACTATCTAAAAAAATATCCATTCAATCATTCGCAATAAAGTCTAACAATCCCATAAATTTCAATTTCTTACAAGCCATCACACTCATGAATATCACAATCCAGAAGTATATAGGTGAAAAGCACAACGATACACAATCTATCATCGTTCTCAATTTGCACCATTTCACAAAATTCAATGTACACACAATTTACAATCCACAGATTCAAAGGTGAGGAATTTTACAGATAAAGTGTGTAGGAAGATAAATGAATGAAGCCCACAAAGAACCTTAGCCTAATTTGTTCGAAATTGCAGAACCCCAAAAATCTAGGGTTTTGGGTTCTTGGAAAAATTGTTGAATTTGTGAAGGGATTTTAGATTGGATGGATGAGGTGTGGAAAGGGTTTATTTCTGGCTGATTGGTTGTGGGGTGGTGGAGTTTCATGGAGAAATCTGGTGGCAGAGTGGTGGAGATATGGTGAGAGCGGCGGAGGGAAGTGGAGTATTTGTGAGGAAGAAAACATATCTACCCGGTTAAAAAGATTACTGAACAGGATTCGCGAGTTGTGATGCACACATCATGACTTACGATGGGTATGTCAAATGCCAGTTAAAGTCAACCCTTTGGTGGAGAGTTGCGATGAGATTGTCGCGACTTGCGAAAAGTTGGACATGGGAGCAAAAATTTTCCATCTTTTTCCTGATTTGGTTGCGCCTTACAACCAATCTTTGTGAGTCACAATAGGTTCATCACAAATCATGATGGAACCTATGCAACTCGCACAAAGTTGGACCTCTGAGTTGAAAATTCTCAAGTTTTCCCTTATATGATTGCGACTCGCAACTTCACCATCGCGGCTCGTGACACAACCTTCGCGATTTGCAAAATCTTGGGTCCAAAAGCTCACATTTTCTCGAAGTTTATTTTTATTTTTTCATGACTCGTGACTCAGCCATCACAAATCGTGACGAACAAAACTTCTAAATACTTAGAAAAATAATCCTGGGTTACCAAATGTCGAACCTTTTCTTCACTTCTCTAATCATTTCTCCAATCAATCCAATGCTACATACTTCAATTTTCTACAAAATCATGAAAAAACATACTCGTGAAAAGAACAAAGCAAAATGTTGAAATTAACGACAAAAACAAGAATTAAAACAACATTGATGGGAAGGCACAAATGACGACCCGGATGATCAAAACCAAGTTTATTTAATGTCGTTGGCACAACGTACTCCCTTTTTTTGAGCTTACTCACAAACCGTATCAAGAAGATCAACGTCCCCTCCCTTTTCTAGAAAAACACTCTCATGGTAAGGTTTCAAATGTTATCTATTGACCTTGAAGGTATTGGACTTAGCTCGATCTACGATTTCTTGCGAACCATGTGGGAATATCTTTACCACCTCAAAATGACCAATCCACTGCGACCTTAATTTACTGGGAAATAGGTGAAGGCTAGATTGAAATTGAAGGACCTTTTGACCCATGTCAAGTTCCTTCCTAATGATCATGTTGTTGTGCCACACCTTTGTCTTCTCCTTGTAGATCTTGGCATTCTTATAGGAATCCCTTTGGATCTCCTCTAGTTCTTGCAATTGTAGCTTCCTATGCAAACATGTCTCATATATATCAAGGTTGAATTCTTTGACCCCCCAATAAGCCTTCTACCCTATTTCCACTGGCAGGTGACATGGCTTACCAAAGATTAACTGATATGGTGACATACCAATCAGTGTCTTATAAGCTATCCTATATTCCCACTAGGCGTCATTCAACCGAGAACTCCAATCCTTCTGGTTGGGGTTAACCATTTTTTGAAGCATGGACTTGATTCCCCTATTGGAAACTTCAGCTTTTCCATTGGATTATGGGTGATAGGTGGTGGATGTCTTGTGTGTGACGCCATACTTCTACAAAAGTGCCTCTATGGTTTGGTTTCAAAAATGGGTGCCACGATCAATAATCCAGGCTCGATAATCCAGGCTCGGGGAACCCCAAACCTAGAGAAGATGTCATCTTTCAAGAAATCTGCAACCACTTTGGAATCATCAGTTCTAGTGGGGTTTCCTTCAACCAACTTTGACACATAATCAACAGCAAGAAGAATATATGTAAAGCCACAAGAATTAGGAAAATGTCCCATAAAGTCAATGTCCCAAACATCAAATATTTCACAATACAAAATAGGCCTTTGAGGTATTTCATTCCTAGAGGAGACATTTCCTACGCTTTGGCATTCATTACAATATTTTCAAAAGGTATATGCATGATTATTCAATGTAGGCCAATAAAAACCAATTTCAAAGGCATTCCTAGTGGTCCTCTTTGCTCCAAAATAACCGCCACATACTTAAGAATGACAAAATGCAAGAATTGAATGCATGTCATTATCGGGATACATCTCCTAACAACTTGATGCACAAAATGTTTCCACAAAAAGGGATCCCACACATAATATTTAGCATCACTTCTTAACTTATGTCTTTGAGACTTAGAAAAATGAGGAGGGATCTTACCAGAGACAAGGAAATTTACAATGTCGGTATACCATAGTTGGAGGTCCCTATTTGTGAAAAATTGTTCATCGAGGAACTCCTCTCGTAGTTGCTCCTTCATTGATCAATTTACATAACGTCTTGGCATGGAGTCAACCAGCCTCAATGATCGGCCACAAGGTTCTCCGCGCTTTTCTTGTCTCGGATCTCCAACTAAAATTCGCTCAAAAGCAGGATCCATCTAATCAATCTTGGCTTGACTTATTTCTTCGTCATGAAATGAAAAAGCACTGCATGGTTAAGGTACACAATAAATTTTGTACGAAGAACATAAGATCAAAATTTTTCTAAAGAAAATACCCTTGCTAGAAGTTCCTTTTCTATGGTGGAGTAGTTCCCTTGGGCCTCATTGAGGGACATAGATGCATAGTAGATGGTGTAGCACTCTCCCCACCCTTTGAACAAGAACCACTTTTATTGCGTAATCATTAGCACCGAGCATGATCTCAATGGGCAAAGACCAATCTGGGGGTTGTATGATAGGGGCCGAAACTAACATTTGCTTCAATATATCGAAGGCCCTTTACAATCCTCGTCCACCACAAATTCCACCTCCTTTTGCAACAAACTGTAGAAAGGAGATGCAATCTTTGAAAAAGCCTTGATAAATCGGCAGTAGAATCCTGCATGGCCAAGAAAATAGCACACTTTGTGCACATTAGTAGGATAAGGAAAAGTTTGAATGGTGTCTATCTTTTCCTTGTCTACCTCAACACCTTAGAAGAGACAACATGGCCTAAGACAATGCCTTACTTTACCATAGAATGACACCTCTCGGAAGTTAACACAAGATTAGTATCAATGCACCGTTTAAGAACTTGTACAAAATTTTCTAAACAATTGTCAAAATAATTACCATGAATGGTGAAGTCATCCAAGAATACCTCAACAAATATTTTTAAAAATTCCAATAAAAGTCTTACCATACACCTTTGGAAAGTAGCGTGGGCATTACATAGCCCAAAAGGCATACGCCAGTAAGAAAACGTACCAAAGGGGCACATGAAGGTCAACTTCTCTTCATCCTTCGGGGAAATGACCTCTTGAAAATAGCCCGAGTACCCATCCAGAAAGCAATAGAATGGGTGACTAGCTAACCTCTCAAGCATTTGATCAATGAACGACAACGGGAAGTGATCCCTCCGGGTTTCCGCATTTAGACTCCGGTAGCCAATGCAAACACACCACCCATTTTGGACTCTAGTGGGCACTATTTCACCCTTTTCATTTTCAACTACTATCACCCCACTCTTCTTGGGCGCCACTTGATTTGGGATCACCCATTTAACATTTGAGATTGGATAGATCATACCCGCTTGAAGCAACTTGAGGATCTCCGCCTTCACCACCTCCATCATAGGTGGGTTCAACCAGCGTTGGGGTTTCCGTACGGGTCTTGCATCCTCCTCCAACAAAATTTGATGTATTCAAGTGGATGGACTTATGACCTTGATGTTGGAAATAATCTATCCAATTGCTTCCTTATTCTTCTGCAACACCACCCTGAACTTTTTCTCTTGCTCTTAGGTGAGCTTACTTGTAATGATAACCGGGAGCATCTCCCCTTCCCCAAGAAATGCATACTTGAGGTCACTTGGCAAATTTTTAAGCTTAATAACCGGTGCTCGCACCAGTGATGGGATGAATTTATGTTAAACTCCAATTTTATCCCATTAAATTCCACGGTGAGGGTACCATTATGCACATCAATCATTGTCCTTATGGTTTAAAAAAATGGCCTCCCCAATAAAATCGAGGCGGCATGTTTATTATGCTCCATGTCAAGGACATAAAAATCCATGGGGAATATTAAGGAATCCACCTTAACCAACACATCCTTGACAATACCCTTAGAGTATGCACTAGAAAGATTGGCTAATTGGATTACCACCCCAGTTTTGTGCGAAGTACCTAAGTTGAAGCTTTCATACAGAGAGTAAGGAATCAGATTTACTGATGCACCTAGATCAAGCATGACTTTTTCAAAATGTGGTTTTCCTATTATGCAAGGGATTGTGAAGATGTTGAGATCACTACACTTAGGGGTAACTCTTTTTGACACAAGGTGGAAACATGCTCTTTTTTTCCATTTTTCAACTTATTCTTGTCTTTTTTCTTTCTATTAACAACACATAATTCCTTAGGAAATTATCATATCTAGGAATTTGTTCAATGGACTTCAAAAGAGGGATATTTACCTCACATCTATGAAAGACATCGTAGATGTCCTTGTTGTTCTCTGTCCTCCTTCTTTCAAAGCTTCAAGAAATAGTGGTTCCGGTACATATGGAAAAACTTCCACCACTTTTGCCTTCTTGTGAAGGGGGGATGAAGGTTTATTTTTCAAAAATTACCTCCTCTTCCTTCTCCCTACCCTTCCTTGGTTTCTCTTTGGACAATTTCTCGGCCTCTTCTTCCACCTCCTTTTCAAACACCTCAACCCTTCTAGGCACATATTCAAAAATTTCACCACCAGGTGGAGTGCCAACCTCTTTACCACCTCTCAAAGTGATAGCACTAGCATTTTGGCAGGGATTCAATTATGGTTGGGAAGGAAGTTTGCCTTTCCCGTGCTTCTATCCAATTCATGGCTTGTGTTTTTTGGCTCATGTGAGTTTCCAAGTTTTTAATGTTCTCCTTGGCTTCATCTTAGAAATTTTAGGCCTTCTCCACACACATACTTAACCTTCCAATGGCATGAAACACCTCATCTTTTGATAAGCCCGAGCTCTCCCCTTGATTTTGAAGCTTGTCTTGAAGCCTTTGGTATTGTTGTTGAGAGGGCCGATAATGTTTTTGAGGAGGGAAATATGGTTGGGCATTTTGACCTCCTTAAGTTTTTCCATACCGGAGATTCAGGTGTTCTCAGTTACTTGCATTGTAAGGCCAATTTTGGTAGCCTTGATTCCCTCGATAACCTTGCCCACCTTGATAACATTGGTAGCCTTTTCCACCTTGATATCCCATGGCACTCACCTCCTCAACATAATCATCTTGCAAAGTAGGGAAAGCGTCTGTAGGATACGTCGATGAATAAATTTCACAAGATTTTACATGTGGTGCATTCCAAAATTTGGTCATTAAAGACTTCACCATAAAAGTAAGGGTCAAGACTTGGTTCTCGAGCTTTTCACTATTGGAAGGATCACTTGTGGTATTGGGATTCATTCTTCTCAAATCAGCTTCTTGAACCTCTCCCAATAGTCGTAAAATGACTCTTCATGCCATTAGAGGATGTTGCTTATGTCCTTCTTCAAAGCGGCGGACTTTGAGGCCGAGAAGTACTTGGCTGGAAACTTTTTCTTCAGCTCAAGCTAACTTTTGATGCTTTTGGTGGTAGGTAGTGAAGCCAATCCCTTGTGGTATCCCTCAATGTGAATGGAAACATCTTCAATTGATAGAGGTCTTCATCTACTCAATGAGGAAATGTACCACCACACAAAAAGTGGAACTTGAAGAGATGTTTGTTAGAGTTTTCCCCTTGCCTACCAAGGAATATAGGTAGCAAGTTTATCAACCCGGTCTTAAGCTCAAAGTGCCTGGTTTGTCCAACCAACGGATAATCTATGCACATGGGTTGTTGGTGAAAGTTGGAGGCCATAACATCCCTCAATAGAGCTTGCCTCAAAGTAATATCTCTTCCTTGGATGGGAGGACCTCTTCCTTAGAGAGGAGGATGTTAAAGTCCTTCTCCCGGATTCTCATCTTTAGGCTCATCGGATGCTCCGTAGAAGTAGAATTATCCACAAAATGGTCACTAGAAGGGGTGTTATTTATACTTTCCAAAGAAAGCCTCCTAGCCCTTCTCAAATTCAACTCTAACTTGGGGTCGTAGTGTAGGGGTTCTTGTGAAGACAATCACGTACGAACCATGCACCAAGAACTTGAACAAAATGTCTCCAAGCCAAGTAAAAATGGCAAATCAACTAAAAATAAAAATAAAACAAACTAACAAATATTTACAACTAGTACATACTCACACATAATATGCCCAAAGACTTAAAAAATAAATGCAACTTTCCTGGCAGTGGCATCAAAATTTGGGAGGTCATCCACGTACCTCTCAAAGTTACTATTTTTAAGCCCCAAATGGTTCCGGTCCACAATTAAGTAGATAATGGAAAGTAGGGGTCATTCACGAGAAGAGAGATCTTTTCAAGTGTTTAAAAATATAGAGCGGATAACATACTAGATATAGACATAGATAGATGCATATAAAAGCATGTAAATGGGGGAAATTTTGGTTGGTTTTCCTAAATTATGAACTTAAAGACAAATAACTAGAAAAATAATGTAAATGCAAACCAAGCAACGAGATACTAAAACAAGGATGAAACGCAAATTACGGGACATTGGGTGCAATTGACTTCCACTTCCAATCCTCTTATCTATCATTGCACATGCAACCTATTTACCACTTTCACTACTTTTTATGAACACTAGTCTTCTACCCTTCTGAGATAGTAGTTTGCAAGAGTGAATTCAGATCTCTTTTCAAACCTCATCAATGACTTCTTTAGTTTAGAAATGGCTAAAAGTATCCCATTAATGGCATTGAGCACGAAGAATCAAAAATCTTGGTAACACTTTTAAACACTACACAGTGTCTAAGCATTGAACTAATTTATGCATTTACATAAGATTAGTCAAGAACATTCGATGTTCATAGATTTCTCTCATATGGTACCTAAAAAAATGGAAACGAGTTCAACATCATCACATTCATCTAGATATTATCAACCCATCAACACAATAAAAAGCTCTAATTCATACTCTTGGATTTCATATCAAGAGTAGGAAAAATTAGCTACGTTTCCCAAACCCTAACAAGCAATCATACAAGTACTTCATATAATCAAGCTTTCAAAAACATTAATGGCATTAACAACTCACATTTAATACTCCACAAATGCATAATAGTAAAAGAATTAAATAGGTACTAAGTGTTCTTAAGATATGAGTTTCGAAGCATTATTCAATTACTCTCAAATACTAATTTTAGCTATTAGAACCCATGCTAATTATCAACAATAATTCAAACATAATAAAATTTTAAAAAAATATGAAATGGTAGAAACTAGGGTTTTAAAAGAGGGAAAAATGGGCTTGAGAAGAAATGAGGAGAGAGGGAAGATAATGTGCTATTTATAGTACAAGAAAAAGAAGGATAAATTATGGCTACCCATTCATTGTGACTCCCGATAGGTTTTTCGTGAGTCACAACGGGCACCCAGAAACAAAACTTTATTTCTTTCTTCTTCTTTTCTTCCAGCCTTCACTTTACAAAAAGTTCCTCAATTCTTCAAGTCTTCAAGTGTTCAAAGCTAGTCTTCAAAGTCTTCAAATGCTGGTCTTCAGTGGCCTCCGAACTTCAAGTCTTGACGTTACTTCCTCATCACAAAAAATCCACTTAGAAAAAGTAAAAGAGCACAAAAGTTGCTCTTACCTCTCCTAAGATAATTTCAAGGCAAAACACAAGCTCTAGATGACAAAAGAGTGCAAAAGAGATCCCAAAAAGCCCTAAAATATACACATAAATGGATGCATCACTTACTCAGAAAAAGAAGCCAAATGTAATCCATGGTTCGGTCTGTACAAATGGTAGGACCCTTACAAGTAAAGGCTGAAGATCCAAGCTCCACTGTATCCATACAACATTGTACGGATCGTACCACTTAGAAGCAGCCCAAACATGTTCCAACTTGCGGTCTCTTTAAATCCACATTAACCATCTAGCTTGGCCCATGCAAAGATGCACGGTCCATGCCACCCTGCTGGCTAGGGTTTGACCAGTGAGTTTTTTGTTGTTTCTCTCTCTTCCCACTATATAAAGTTGCCTTATCCATATGGTTTAAGATAGGAGGCTCTATAGATATGAAAACCATTAACCTCCTCTCTTTATTCATTGAATACTCATTCCCATGCATTTAATCCATTGAATGCAATGTGTTTTATTCTAGTAGCTTAAATTTATGATTTGGGATCATTTGTAAACAAGTATTAACTTTATATTTGTGAGACATTAAGTTTCTTGTCTATTTCATTTGCTATAAATATCATTCTTAATTTGTGCTTATTTTTCTTGTTATGATTTTGGGATGAATGAGATTAAGATACACCTAGTTGATTCTTTGCATGATTTAGTGATAGGCTTGGGAAATGAGATTGGGAGTATTAAATTTCTATCAAAAGTTTAATGAAGACACATGTGCCTGGATTGGTAATAGGAATTTCCTTGTAATTGGGTTATCTTGAGGATGATACACAGGGTCATCCAGACGATACACATGGTCAACCGGACGATACGGGGGTCGTTGAACAATCGAGTTAGGTGATGCTAATGACTCGATTGGGGTCATAGGGTAATGCCCGAAGGGATTATACCTAGTTTTTGCCAACTAAGTGTTGAGAAAACCTTGAAGTTATCATGAGGTACTAAAGTACTAAGTGGTATAAGATGGGCTAAGTGGAGGTCCCAATGATCCATGCTACTATTGGGTTTCATTCGCTTTGTTAAAGCTATAGGTTAATTAACCCCTATAGTGAGGGCTAGAGTTGTCTCATGAAATTTCTCCTCTATGCTATATGTGGAGGAGGTGAGATGTTAAGGAGGGATAAGAATCGACACAATGTGATAGACCGATGGAGTTCTCAGGGAATCAATACCTCCACATTGTGTGATATAGGAAATAGAAAGAAATATAATACTTGAATGTGAATAGAAGCCTAAGATCAAATCTAGTATGACAATCATGTGATGCAAATGCCCCAATGCCTATTATTACTATCTTTATCTCACTATCTTAGTTTATGGTTGTGGTTGTTAGTTTAACTCTTTGCAAACAAAAGTTACCCATATTTTCTATTCCTAACACACACTCGGGGTGACGCCATTGCAAAACTATCATTTAAACCCCTAAGTCTCTGTGGAAACACCCTAGCTTACTGCTATCTACTTTATTGTGTTTAAAATAGAGTAAGGGAGCAACAATACAAATATTTATCTTTGGTTGCCAAGATCTGAGTTTTTTAACTACACCTAGGTCTTCACAATATTTTGGCGCCATTGCCAGGGACTTAGGGTGTGTTTATTTTATAGATAGCTTAGTTAGTTAAGTAGACTTTTCTTATATTTTATTGTTTTTTTATTGTTGTGTTGACCTTTTGTTCACTTTCTTGAAGTATTCTTACGTGTGCACTAGTGATTGTTTAAGGACGAGTACTGTTTTGATCTTTTATATGGTACATACCCCTACCACAAACTTTGGAACACTATATTACTTACCTAAAACAATGGGTTGACGTATAAGAGTGCAACTGAGAAAATTTGCAACAACTTGTTGATATTGAACAGAAATACTAATGGCTAAGGATGACAGGAATCTCAGGGAGTTGATAGCTACAAATATGGAGAATCAATCCCTCTGCATCATCTTCCCACCTCTGTCTGCCAATGTGACCTATAAGCTTAGTTTGGGATTAATACATTTCTTTCCTACCTTTCATGACATATGGTCGTCAAGGATTTGAGCAAGCACCTCTCTAAGTTCCAGCTCATTTTACTAACATAAAACCTCAGGAAGACTTGAAAGAATATTACAGCATTCGGTATTTCCCCTTTTCACTCTGAGATGCTACTAAAGACTTATTGTAATACTTGCCTCCAAGGTGTATTATGAGTTGGATGGACACGAAGAGGGGCTTCTTGGAAAAATTCTTCCCACCTTCAAAATTGACCAGGCTTAAAAACCAGTTGTTTAACATTTTGTAGCATCCTAATGAAACTCTTTACGAGTATTTGGAGCGGTTCAAGAGACCATTGGATAGTTTCCCATATCATCACTTCAAAGACTATGATTTGGTTTACTACTTATTCGAGGGATTGTTCTATTATAATTAGAGTTGTAAATGAGGCATGCAAAGGATGCATCGCAAACAAAACCCGAAATGATGTTAGGGCACTTTTTGAAGAAATGGCTAATGGTACAAGGCCTTAAACTACGAAATAGGCTATGGTTTTAGTGGAAACTAAAATTTTGCGGGAGGTCATCAAAAATGGTTCCATCGGAACCAAGGAAAATCGGAACTATGACCCGTTCTTTAATCCTTGCTACTGAGACTATCCCAAATTTCATTGGAGAGATGAGCAACAAGGTCATCCCAACTATAGGGGAGGCTGAGGCTACAACCGGGAAGCTTCACAAACTCACTTGAAGGGTGGAGGCACTTCTAACAATCAAGGAGGAGCATTCAGGTCGGAACTTGAGGAGCTCATGGATGTCATTTCACAAGTCATAAAAAGAAATGAAATCTCCGCAGAGCCTATAAGGAGAGACATTGAGATGTTGGGCACAAGGGCCTTCTCAAGCATTGAAAACCTCAAGGTGCAAGTGGGCTAATTGGTCAACTCGGTGAGTCAAATTGTTGTAAGGAATTTCGGGAAGCTTCCATACCAACCCAAGGTGAACCCAAGACAAAATGTGAGCGCCACTACATTGTGCACTCGGAAAAAAGTGATGGAACCCAAGAAAGGTATTGTGCAAGAAGAAGACCATGTGGTGGAGAAAACTAAGGCAAGGCTGAAAGAGGAAGATATTCATGTTGAAAGGTGTACCACATAAGTGGAGTTCGAGCCGAGGAAAGGATTTAGTTGCTCTAATCGGGATCTCCACGCCAAGAAGATAGAAAAGGTTAAACCCCCACTTCACAATTATTAGAGGCGTTGAGAGCCAATAAAAATACGAAGATGGATGATGAAGAGATTTTCAAAGTCTCCAAACACTGTGAGGTTAGTATCCATTTACTTGATATGATTGATCAAATTCCCATCTATGCTAGGCTTTTGAAGAATGCATGTACTAAGAAGAGAACCAAACCAATTAAGAAAGTATGGAAGGTTAAAATTTTAGGGATAGCCGCTTTGCGCCATAAAAGCCTACCAATTAAATAAGGTGATCCCGGAATTTTTTCCATTATACAGACTTAGGTGGTAAAATTGTTAATGATGCTATGATAGATTTAGAGGCTTCTACAAATGTTATACCCTTTTCCCTTTATGGATATCTTGACCAAGAAGACTTACAAGAAACTAGGGCGATTATACAACTAGCCAATCATTCACAAACTAGACCTAAAGGGATGGTTATGGATGTTTTGGTTAGGGTAGGAAAACTAATGTTTCCAGCGGACTTCTAGGTTCATGATATGACTTATATCTTCATGATATGATGCACGATGGAAGTGCACCCACAATTCTACCGTGGATATGTTTTCTTAAAATTTTGAAACAAATATTGATGTCTGTGATGGGTCACCCACCATAGAGGATGATGAGGATCAAATAGGTTTTGAGATCTATAAATCTAATCATGCATCTAACTTTTCTTATTTGTGCAGTGGAATTGATGTTAGTTATGGGAATCATATTGCTGGTGATGATTGCATAAAAAATGAACTTGTTAACTCCCTTGATAATGTTGTGACATTACATGTCCTTAGCTTGTTAAATGCCAATTTTGGTGAAAATGTTGGTGATAAGCATGTTGCTGGTGTTTCTATGGCTAAGGTGGGTTTATACACTTCAATTGTTATGGACAGTAACTTGTAGGGGGTAAGGCAACAAGGAAAGAAATGGAAACCTCCTCGACCTCCTCCAAAGCGCAAGGTGAAACCAAAAGGTTTGACAATGGCAAAAGCTGTACATGAAGTCTCTAAGACGCTTGGTCTTAAAGGTAAGAGTGAATTTTTGTGGAAATCTCTCGACAAAGATGTTATCATGGGTGAAGTCGAGGATGGTGATTCTGGAGACCAAACGGTTGGTTTTCCTTGATTCCTAATTGAAGTAGGAATATGTTATGAGGACGAAAACAAAGATACGGTGATTTTTCTTTTTTTTAGACTAACTGTGTGTTTATACTCTTACCATAAAGGATGATGAGGATAAAATATGTTTTCATATCTATAAATCTAATCGTACATCTAACTCTTCTTATTCGTGCAATGGAATTGATGTTTGTTATGGGTATCATATTGTCGGTGATGATTGCTTGAAAAATTAATGGGAGGTCATCGTCGTACCTCTCAAAGTAATATTTTTAAGCCCTAATGAATCCTATCTACAATTAAATAGATAATTGCAAGTCGGGGTCGTCAACAAGAAGAGGGATCTATCCAAGTGTTTAAACATACATAGGAGAAAACATACTAGATATAAGCATATATAGATACTTATAAAATAATGTAGAAGGGTGGGTTTTGGTTGGTTTTTTGACACAACTTTTGAAATTGAAAGACAACAATTAGTAAAGCGGAACTGCTAATCATGCAACAATTAGTTGTTTGTAGTTGAAAGACAACTAAAGAGATGATTATACAATAATTAACGGAGCCTTGGAGGCAATCGACTTCCACTTCCAAACTTCCAATAGCTCATTGATTCATTCACTCACTCAATTACATTTCTTGTCTATGGAAATGTTAACAATTCTCATTCGAATATCAACATCCATTCCTTCTTAATAGTAGTTTTGCAAACATTGCAAACCTCATTGATGATCACCCTAGGCAAACAAGACCGTAGAGGTATTGCATCAGTGTCATTTCACACAAAGGACCGTAGGTTTGATAACAACAAGTCTTCTACCAAAACAAATAGTCATTTCACCAAACAAAGCATTTACTAGGTTAACCATAGAACAAACCACATTCAAGGTTCAACCTTTCTTTGCATCTATGGGATAAATATGAGAAAAATTCAATTTAACATACTAATCTTGCAAGAATCAGCACACATTATATGCAAGAAGTTCTAAATCAATGCTTTTGGATTTCATGTCAAATGTGCTAAGAAATTTGCAACTTTCCTAACACTATAACACTTCAATCATACAAACATTTCATGTACTCAAACAACCCATAGTATAAATGAGTCAAAACACAAAATGAATGGCAAAATAAATTCTCTTCAATAAATGTTCATAAATGAGCAAATAGAGAATATCACTACATATGTTTGGAAGCTTCAATCAATTTCTCCCAAGAACTAGATTTAGCTACTATACTAATTAATGATAGCAAACAAAACATAATACAAGAGAAATCAAAGATGAAAATGGTGAAAAACAAGGGTTAGAATAGTACCAAAATTGGGTGGAGAAGAAGTTTTGAATGAGAGGAAAGAGAATGCTATTTATAGTACAAAAAGGACAAGGTTGGATTTTGGCCACCCGTTCGTCGCTACTCGCGACAGGCGCCAGAATTTACCCCTGTCTTCTTCTCTTCTTCTTTTAGCTAGCACTCTTATTCACAACAATTCCTCTCATTCTTCAAGTCTTCAAATCTTTGAAGAAAGTATTCAAAAGATGACCTTCAATGGCCTCTGGTCTTCAAGTCTCCAAATCTTTGAAGAAAGTCTTCAAATCTTTGAAGAAAGTCTTCAAAGTCTTTGAAAGGTGATCTTCAACGGCCTCGGTCTTCAAGCCTCCATGTTCTTCCTTATTTGTCATAAAATATCCCCTTAGAAGAGGTAAAAGAGCGTAAAGTCGATCTAACTTTGCCTAAGAGAATTTCAAGGGAAAACACAAGCTCTTGATAATAAAAGAGAAAAAAAGTGATCCAAAAAAGTACTAAATTATGCACATAAAATGGACACATAAAACCTCCCCACACTTAAACCTCACTTACCCTTGAGTAAGAAAAGATCCAAGTATATGAAGGAATTGACATATCCATATCCTAACTACTATTCCCCCCCAAGTCAATACCTCACAAAACTCTCAATATCACACATCCCAATGTTAAGATCAAATGAAAAGTTTCCCACAACCCCCATTCCTGAATCTACTCAAACCATATCAACCTATCAATTCATTGATATCTCTAAAATATCTCCAAATCTGGAATTGGCAATCCCACATCCAATGGTACAAGGTGAAGCTAAAAGCATGTATAAAGTTCAATCACATACTCCACCTCATACCAATATATCATCCTAAAAATGAAGTATACAAACAATCAAGAAATTCATAACTTACTCTGTGTCCCCTACTAAATTATCCAATCCCAATAGGTCTTCAAGATGTCAAGCTACCCGATCCATCCATATGGCTACCTCAACCTTATGGAACCAACACCGGCAAATGAGTGAACACATAACATTTTTCTCTCATTCCCTCATTTTGCCTTGGAGCCCTTTTGGGTTTTCATCCTAGCCACACATCATGATTCTTTGGATCACATCTCACCTTTTTCCACACATTTAGCCTTTTATTTTTACCTAGGTCGCCCTTTTGGGTTTTTGACCTATCCGGGCCCCCAATGTTGCCTAAGATGCCTCTCAGGTTTTCAACTTAGCGGGATTCTTTTTTTTTTCACTTTCTAATTTTTTTAAAAAAATATTAAGGCTAAGAAAAATATCAAAGCTAACATCATCCAAGTACATCAAAAGGAAAACATCCCCAAAACAAATAGGGAAAAATATCCAAAACAAAGCAAAAGAAATATCCAAAAGTAGCAAGTCTAGAAAAACGTCCCCAAACTCAGCAGTGAGATCAGTAAATACCCCTTCCCACACTTAGAACGCTACATTTCCCTTAATGTAGAAAAAATAAGGCAAAAACATACACAGTGAAGTATGGAAATGGTAAGAATATAATGCTCGCAAATCACTACTGTGAGGAAGATGGGCCACCACCAAAATAACGCTGCTGATAATGAGCCAGCCAATCTATGCTCCTTTGCCTCCTAGCTCTATGCCTCTCTGCTCTAGGATTAGGGCTTGAGACCCCTTCTGCCTGGGACTGCATCTCATGGATGCAAACTGATAGTTGGTCAATCTCCTCATCTATGTTGATCAAGATATGGGAGACAAACACGGTGTGCTCCAGTATCATGCTGTTCTGGTGGCAGAAACTATCCTTCATGGTCTACATCATACGCTCATAGAAATTAGGTGGAGTCTGGGAGTAGTGAGGTGGCACATAATCTTCCAGTATAGGCTCGATCTCTAGTGTAGGTTGTGGGGAGTGCTGCTGCTGTCACTCAGAGAAAGGCAAGCTGCTGTCGCTCAGAGAAAGGCAAGCTGCTATCATCGAGCTGGACAGGGGCTGGACCAAGGTCATAGAGCTTGCGCTAAAAATTCTCTCTGCACGAGGAGTCTGGTGAAATTGCTAATTCTGCTAGGGGTGTAGCAAACTCCAACTTTGTCTTGTTGGGCTGAGGAAGTGCTATGAATGTGACCTTCCTAGCCCCATATAACCAATGGAATACCCATGTGGTTCATGTGGCACTAAGCATCTCAAATCGTACCAACTTCTCTGCAGTGATGAGGTAGGAAGTGCTCCTCCCTAAGCGTGGAAAACCAGCCGGTGGGACCAATCCTAGGTACTCCGCCAAGAGGTCAATCATGCATCCAACATAATCTTTCCCTTCGGCTTCCCTGCCACCTCTACAATCATCTTCATCCATAGCTTGGCCCATAACCCATATCTCTATCCATCACTCGTCAAGTTCCATAAGAAGTGAAGGTTGTTGTCCGGCACATTTATCGGCTCCACCAAACAAAGCACTGTGCCAGCCAAAAGTCTGTGCACATAATAGAGTGTGGAATGGATGATGACATTTCTCTTGTCATGGGAGTTCTTTGCCCTCATGTTGATGACAATCCAGAATTGCATGTCATCCTCAATCGATCGATCCTGAGCCTGTGGGTCCAGCCTCACCCATATCTCAGCAGTGTTTCATCTAAATGCTTCCTCAACTTCCGAGATCATCAGCTCTCGAGATATATCATCGAAATGGAAAGTGACGTACCTCTCGTATGGTTGATCATCTCCCATGCTGCATATCCTAACCATGGATGGGAACTCCAGTGTATATTGCTGGTAGGAGGGGGCACTCTTTCCCATGAAACCCTCCAACCCCCTTTGGCAAGGAGGCATTAGACTGGCTGGGTGAGCCCAAGAGCATCCAATGTGGGAACATCAACAAAGCTTGTCTCCTTGAGCTGGCGGTAGACCAAGGCTTCCCACCTCTTCACATAAGGCCCAGTGATCCGGGTCAAACCCATGTACCTATTAGGAGGAGAAGGTATAGGGCTCGACTCCGAAGCTGACGGTGGAGGTGAAGGTGGAGCGGCGGTGCACCCACCTCGTGGAGGAGCCCTAGGTCTTTTAGTAGGGGCCATATCTAACAACTACATCTAACAACCACATGAAACAAGTTAAACGCACAAGAATACGTATACATGCAATATCACAAAATCATACTCAACCTTAAACTAGTTTTGCCAACATCACAAACCAAATCAAATCCAAGCCAACTAGTTCAAGTCCTAACCACAACTGCATGTACAATCCAGGTCAGATTCAACATGCCAATAATTTCAAGTCCATTAGGTTTTCACATAGTTAAACATCCAATATGTTATATCTCATAATCACAGTTATGCCTAACTAGTTTAGCTACCATTAGTACGTACATAACGTTAACATTAAAGTGCAATGGCCAAACTATCCTAATCATAATAACATTGCATCACAATATAAACTATGTCTAATCAAGCCAGCAGGCCTAATGTCTAGTACAAGCCACAACCAAATTCTCAACCAAAGCAACAATATAAACACAAAGCAAGCACAACACCAACATGAGCAAATCAACACTATCAAAATGAGCATAATGTTATCCCAAATCCAACCAGACCATAAGCACAAAATATTCACACAATCTCCATCAACCCAAATCTTAAGCACGATATATTCACAATATCTACAATGTTCCAACAATCTAAATCCCCAAGGCATCACAAATAATCCACACAATATCCTATAAAAGAGATTATACAACATAATCACAATTGAAGTTCAATGAAGTGAAGAAATGTACCACTTAGAAGTTTAGGAAGAAGAAGGAAATAAGCTCACAACCAATTTGAATCCATATTTCTAAAAAACACAAAACCCCAAAATTCTAGGGTTTTGTGTTTTTCAACAAACTAGGGTGATTTATGGGTAGAGACTGGGTAAGATGGATTGGGGTGTGGTGTGGAGTAGATTCTAAGGTGTAGCGGTGGTGAGTGGTGGCCGGAAGGCGCTAGAGCGGCGAAGAAGATGAAGGGAAGAATGGAGATGGAGTTTTAAAAAAATTGGCTCTGCCCATTTTTAAAAATAGCTCTATAGGCCTGTCGTGTCTCGCAACTCATTTGTCACAACTCAAGATGGGTAGGTCAAAAGGTGCATCCGGTCAAAGCCTTCATTGCGACCGCTTCATTGTGACTTGCAATGGTCCATCGTGACTCGTGATGGGACTGTGGCGAGTCATGAAAAGTGAAGCCTAGGGGTTCATTTTTCAGCAAATATTTTTTGATTTGGTCGCGATCGTGACCAACCCATCACGAATCGCATGGTCCATTGTGACTCGTGACGAGGCCATCGTGACTCGCAATGCAGCCATCGCGGCACGCAAAAACTAGAGCATGAGGGTTCAAAACTTGGGAAAATTTTCCGAGCCCATCGCGACTCGCAATGAGGTGGTTGTGACTGACGATGGGCAACCCACCTGGTACTTTGAAACAAAATTCGATATTCATCCCTTGCCCAAGCTTTTCCTTCTTGACTCCAAGCATTTCTCCCTTCATAAATCAAATGCCTTGGGTTCAAATTGCTACAAAATCATGGAAAAAAAACCATGGAAAGCACAAATTAAAATAATGAAACTAACAACAAAAACTTAAAACCAAGCAACATCAATGGAAAGTAACGAATGGCAATCCAGATGATCAAAATTAAGTATATTTAATGTTGTCGGTACAACTCACTCCTCTTCTTGGAACTTTCTCACAAAGTAAACTGAGATGATCGGTCCCCTTTCCTCGATACGGGTTAAAACAATTGGGATTTGCATCATCCCCCAACAAAAATTCTTCAAATAGCTTAGGGTTTCTTCATGTTTCCTTAACATCTCCAACAACTCAATTTTTTGTTCCATGGTGATCTCAAGCACATGGGCATTCAGGGGTTTCTCTCCTCCTCCAAGGATGAAATTTAAGAGCTTTGGGTGGTGGTTTGCACTCTTCCACCTAAGTCTTCTCAATATGAGGGAGAAACACCCTTACTGGCTTTCCCGCGGACACACAAAAAGTGTTGGATATTGTGTTCCGAAGAGTGCATTCATCATTTTTCCTTTCCCTCAAGTTAGTACTAACAATATTTGAAATCAAAGCATCGCTCAAAACATCATTTACGACAACATTAAGGAACTACCATCTCTGGGCTCAATTACATCTTGCTCTTCATCACTAATAACATGAATAGCTTGACAAGAATGGTATCTACTAGGATGATCAATAGAATTATTAGTGTCAAATTATACTTTCCGCCCATTAAATTCCATGGTCAATGCTCCTTTATGCACATCAATTTTGTCTCTTGAAGTCTTTAGAAATGGCTTTCCTAAAAGAATAGGTTTAGCATTATTGTCACCTACCATTTCAAGAACATAAAAGTATGTGGGGAATGTTAAAGAATCCACTTTCACCAACACATCCTTCACAATACCTTTTGGGTATCTGCTAAAGTGATAGGCTAGATGGATAACAACCCCGATTTTGTGCAAAATGCATAGATTTAGACTTTCATACAAGGAATATGGGATCACATTGATTAAAGCACATAAGTCTAACATGGTCTTGTTAATACATTTTCCTCCTATCTCACAAAGGATTGTAAACCTTCCCGGATCATCACGTTTAGGGGGAATTTCATCATCAAACATGGAGGAGACATATTCACTCTTCACACTCTGTTTCTTACTTTTCAATTTTTGTTTTCTATTGACAGTACACAATTCCTTAAGAAATTTAGCATACCTAGGAACTTTATTTAGAGAATTTAAGAGTGGAATATTTACCTCGCATCTACGAAAGACTTCGTAGATGTCCTTGGTGTCCTCCTATCCTTTAATGCCTCTGGAAATGGTGGTTCCGGTGCATAGATGGGGATCTCTGCCCCTCTTGACTTCTTGTGTGGTGGGGATATGGTTTTGGGATTTGATCCCGGTCTTGGCACAAATCCACCTTGATTTCTTCTTCTTTGCTTTCTTTGGCCAAATCCTTGGCCTTCTTCTCACGGTCTTTTTATTTTTCAACCATCCGCTCAACAACAACCCTTCCTTGGGGCTCCTTCACCTCCCTTCCACATCTCAATGAAATTTCACTCACACTTTATCGAGGATTGATCTCCGGATGGGAGGAAAGTTTTCCCTTTTCCCATGCTTCCATCCTATTCACCACTTGAGCTATTTGACTCACTTGAGTTTCCAAGTTCTTGATGCTTGCTTTGGCTTCATCTTGGAAATTTTCACCTTTTTCGGTGCACAAGCTCAACCGGTGAATGGCTTGCATCACCTCATCTTTTGTTAACCCCAAGCTCTCCCCTTGGTCTCGGGGCTTGTCTTGGAGCCTTTGAAGTTTTTTTTGAGGTGGCCTATATTGTTATTAAGGAGGCCGATAAAGTTTCCATACCGGAGGTTTGGGTTATCACGATTGCCCGAATTGTACGGCTGGTTTTGGTACCCTTAATAACCCTAATAGCTTTGGTTACCTTGATAGCCTTGCCCACCTTAATAGCCTTGGTTTCCTTGGTTGCCTGATACCACATGGCACTCACCTCTTCAACATAATCATCTTGCAATGTAGGGCAAGCATTTGTAGGATGCGCCGATAAACAAATCTAACAATATTTAACATGTGGCACATTTCTAGGCTTTGTCATCATAGAGGCAAGGGCTGACACTTGGTCCTTAAGTTTCCACTATTAGAAAGGTCACTTGCGGGCATTGGATTCCTCCTTCTCAAATTGGCCCTTCAGCTAAAGTTCCTTAACTCCTCCACTAGTTTCTCATAAAATTGCATAGCTTCTAACGAAGTCTTGTTCCCAAGGGTACCACCATAAGAACTTCTCACTAATCTTTGTTCCTCATCAAGAAGACCATTGTAGAAGTAATAAACCAAATCTCCCTCCAAATAGTTGTGGTAAGGACAACTTGTGAGAAGCTTCTCGAACCTCTCCCAATAGTCAAAGAGAGATGCTTCATGCCATTGGAGGATGTTTCTTATGTCCTTCTTCAAAGCTGTGGACTTTGTGGCCGGGAAGTACTTGGCTAGAAACTTTGTCATCATGTCAAGCCAACTTCTAATACTTTTGGGTGGTAGGTAGTGGAGCTAATATCTTGCACCATCCCTCAGTGTGAACAAGGAACACCTTCAAATTATAAAATTCTTCATCTAATCTATGGGGGACCATACCTCCACACAAAAAGTGGAACTCGGTGAGGGGCTTGTTGGCATTCTCCCCTTGCCTACAAAGAAAGATAGGTAGCATGTTTATGAACCCCTTCTTTAGCTCGAAGCACCCATTCGGTCCAACTAAGGGGTACTCAATGCACATCGATTGTTGATCAAGATTGGGGAACATAATATCCCACAACAAGGCTTGGCCTAAAGGAATCTCCCTTCCTTGGAGAGGGGGAGCTCTACCTTGGAGAGGAGGAGCTCTCCCTTGGAGAGGAGGATATTGAGGCCCTCCTCCTGGATGCTCATCTTCATGCTCATGTTGATGCTCTATAGATGTCAAGGTATCCACAAAATGGTCACTAGGAGGGGTCTTACTCACACTTTCCAAAGAAAGCCACCTAGCCCATCTTAAATTCAACTCTAACTCGGGGTCGTATTGTAGGGGTTCTTATGAAAAGGATCATGTACGAACCATACACCAAGAACTTGCACAATAAGTCTCTAATCCAAGCAAAAAATGCAAGTAAACTAAGAAGTCAAAACAAAAACAAACTAACAAATATTTACAACTAGCACATAATAACACATAATATGCCCAAACACTTAAAAATAAACGCCTCTTCCCCGACAGCGGCACCAAAATTTGGGAGGTCGTTGTTGTACCTCTCAAAGCTATATTTTTAAGCCCCAATGCTTTCTATCTACAATTAAGTATATAATAGCAAGTTAGGGTCGCCCACAAGAACAGGGTTCTTTTCAAGTGTGTTCAAACATATATAGGAGAAAACATACTAGATATATAAATATATAAATATATGTGTGTGTGTGTATGTATAAAAGCATGTAGAAGGGGGGTTTTGGTTGGTTTTTAGTCCAAAGTTATAAAATTGAAAGAAAACAACTAGCAAAGCAAGAGAACTATGTTAATCATGCAACAACAACTAAGGAGATGATTAAAAAAATAACTAACGGAGCCTTAGAGGCAATCGACTTCCACTTCCAAACTTCCTATAGCTCATTGATTTATTCACTCATTCAATTACGTTAATTGTCTATGGGAAATGTTATCACTTCTCACTCGAAAAACATTCATTCCTTCCTATAGTAATTTGCAAAGACAAACAACAACCATTTGCAAACCCATTGATGATCACCCTAGGCAAACAACACCATAGAGGTATTGCATTAATGGAATTTCACACAAAGGACCATAGGTTTGATAACAACAAGTCTTCTACCAAAGACATAGTCATTTAACTAAACAAAGCATGTACTAGGTTAACCATAGAACAAACCACATTCAAGGTTCAACCTTTCTTTGCATCTATGGGATAAATATGAGAACAATCCACATTAGCATACTCATCTAAAAAGAATCACCACACATTATACACAAGAAGTTCTAAATCAATGCTTTTGGATTTCATGTCAAATGAGCTAAGAAATTTGCTACTTTCCTAACACTCTTATACTTCAATTATACAAACATTTCATATACTCAAACAACCCATAGCATAAATGAGGCAAAACACAACATTAATTCCAAAATAAATGCTCTCCAATAAATGTTCATAAATGAGCAAATAGAGAATCTCACTACATAAGTTTGGAAGCTTCAATCAATTGCTCCCAAGAACTATAATTAGCTACTACAGTTCTTACTAATTAATTCTAACAAACCAAACATAATACAAGAGAAATCAGAGATGGAAATGGTGAAAACTAGGGTTAGAATAGTACAAAAATTAGTTGGAGAAGATGTTTTGAATGAGAGGAAAGAGAATTCTATTTATAGTACAAAAAGGATAAGGTGGGGTTCTGGCCACCCGTTCGTCGCAATGCGCGACGCGCGCTAGAATTTACCTTTGTCTTCTTTTTTTTCTTTTAGCTACCACTCTTCTTCACAACAATCCCTCTCATTTTTCAAGTCTTCAAATCTTTGAAGCAGTCTTCAAAGATTTGAAGACTGCTTCAAAGATTTGAAGACAAAGTCTTCAAAAGATGATCTTCAATGACCACCGGTCTTCAATTCTTCAAATATTTGAAGTAAGTCTTCAAAGTCTTTGAAAGGTGATCTTCAATGGCCTCCGGTCTTCAAGTCTTCATGTTCTTCCTTTGTCATGTAAAATCCACTTAGAAGAGGTAAAAGAGCGTAAAGTCGCTCTTACCTTGCCTAAGAGGATTTCAAGGGAAAACACAAGCTCTTGATAATAAAAGAGCACAAAAGTGATCCTAAAAAGTACTAATTTATGCACATAAAATGGACACATCAATTAACTTGTTAACCTCGTTGATAATGTTGAGACATTGCAAGTCGTTAGTTTGATAAATGATGACTTTGTTGAAAATTCTTGTGATAGGCCTGTTGCTAGTGTTCCTATGCCTAAGATAGGCTTATACTCTTCAATTGTTATGGATAGTAATGTGCAGCAGGTAAGGCAGTGAGGAAAGGAGTTGAAACCTCCTCGACTTCCTCCAAAGACCAAGGTGAAACCAAAAACTTTGACAATAGCAAAAATTGTACATGAAGTCTCTAAGACGCTTAGTCTTAAAGGTAACGATGAATTTTTGTGGAAACCTCTCCAAAAAGATGTCATCATGGGTGGAGTTGCGGATGGGATTTTGGAGACCAAATGGTTGGTTTTTCTTGATTGCTAATTGAAGTAGGAATAAATCATGAGGACGACAATAAAGATACGTTGATTTTTCATTTTTGAGAATGATTGTGTGTTTTTAGTTGTTTAGATGCATTCGATTTTGTGTTTTAGGAGGGAAGTTTTTTTAAATTATTGGATCAAATCATTTCAAACAGAGTATTGTTATTTTTGGGGAGGACAGAGTAAGGAATTTGGGCTGAAATGAGGGTTAAATGGGGCGAAAGGCCCAGGAAGGCTCCTCGGAACTGGTGAACATGCTTTCACTCACAAAAACAATCTGCAAATTCTAAAGATGAAATTAGTACAATAGCAATCATAGTCGATCCCACAATTTTTTTTTCCGTAAAAACCATCCAAAGATGGGGGAAATTATATTAGGCCTTCTCAAGCCGTGTAAAATAACAGAAATTGAAAACAGGAACAGAAAATGAAGCCATTGGCTTAGTTGGAATTTACGTGAGGGAGCTAAAGCTAATGAAGCAACATTTGTTGCTTCCAAAATGTAGTAAAAAACTAGCTAATTGTTGGAGGATTACGAAGACTGTTAGTAAATTTAGGAAGAATATCGAACTTATTAGTGAATCGAAAGATCGAGACACAGGTCAGTCTGACACATCCCAAAAGCACTAAGGAGCCTATCTTCTAGATAAAAGTATCGAAAGAGTAGCTAATTTCAACAAAGAAAAACAGCATCAAGCAAATCACTTCATCCTCAAGCCTTCATTGCCTTTAAAAACCGCATTCAATACACCTGCAAGTAACATTTTATCAGTAGCATCCATTCAATGTAAAAATCTTAAGGAAGGTGTACCTATCTGATCTAGTCTAAGTAGCCCCTGAATGTTATTAGATAACATATTAAAAGTAAACATGGATACACTAGTCTCAGCTTTGAGACATGTCTTAGCAAGAGCATCAGCTACCAGATTAGCTTGCCTCTGAATATGAACAAGAATAATATTTCCCAAGATTTGCTTTGTGTCATCAGCTAATTGAAACAGCGGCCAGGGGGCATATAATGGATCAAGAACTGACTTCACAGCATTCATACAATCAGATTCAAGGCAAGCATAAGTAAAGAAACCAGCATATTTCTGTATGGAAAACTTTATTGCCTTCATTTTAGCTTCCTGAGGGGAATTAGCAGCTGTAAATTTAGTATGAACAACAATAAAGCCACCCCTGCTATCTCTTATGATCATACCAATTTCACACATATTCAATTGACCATTCCATGCAGCATCTACGTTAATTTTATAACCCCTACATGGTTTAGTCCAAGCAATTTTGAGGATTTTTGGCTTTGGAGGTAGTTTAATTAGAGGGAGAAAAGAGTGATCAGCAATGTCAATGTCTACTTTAGCTTTTATGAAAACAGGTTTAGCAGTGAACATATAAAAAATTTGTTCCTTGATGTGAGATAAGACTAAACCTGTTAATGGGATGGCAGAATCATACAAAATTTTGTTCCTCATTTTCCACGAATGCCAACATGTAATAGCAGCAGCAGATCTAATAATTTCAGAGTGGAGAGCGCTCAGACCAGAATATGTCAAGTAGCAAGAAAGTCTATCCCATATAGATGGGTAAACCATTCCTGAAATTCCCATGAATGAGTGGACTACTTTCCAAATTTGAACAGCAAATGAACACGAATTAAAAAAATGATCCAATGAATCCTCATGATTATTACACATACAGCACTTAGAAGGCAGTGAGAATCTCAAATTGCGCAGGACATTGTCAAAGGGAAGAAAAGAATTCATCATTTTCCACATGAAGACGGAAATCTTTTTTTCAATTCTTGAACTCCAAATATATTGAGCAGAAAGGACAGTACCTCTCTGATTTCTGAGCAGGAGATAAGTGGATTTAAAAGAGAATTCACCTTTGGGACCCGATTTCCATATGAGTCTATCTTTCCTGTGTGAAAATAGATTTGCTTCCTGTAAAAGAGTGACAGCATGAGGGGATAGAAAAGGGGAAATTTCCTGAAGCATAAATGATTTGTTTGTAATGAAGTCTGAGACTGTACATGAGTACGAAATATTAACAAGGTTTGGATCACACAAATCCTCAACTGGACCAATATCTAACCAGTTTGAGGTCCAGAAATTACAATCTCCTCTTCCCACTATAACCCTGGAGTTAGTTTCTGCCCAAGTATTAATTTCACTGATTCTCTTCCAGTTTGAGGAGTTTCTGGAAGAGAAAGGCAGTGATGCAACTAGGTGAGTCCATAGTGCCTCAGCCTTTTGAAACTTCCACCACAACTTAACTGAGCATGTTTTTATGATGGTGGTTATTGATCTAAAACCTAGACCATTTTGGTTTATGGGATAGCAAAGTGCATCCCATTTCCTCCATGATCTTTTAGGTTTTTTATCAATATTCCCCCAAAAAAATTTACTGAGTTTTTTCTCTATGGCAGAAATGATCTCATTGCTAGGCTTTAGGACTGACCATATATGTTGAGGAATGGAGTAGATACATGACTGTATTAATGTGATTTTCCCCCCAGTAGAGAGCCACCTGTTTTTCCAATCCCCAATCCTATTATCTATCTGCTCAATTATAGGTTGGAAATAGATTTTCCTGGCTATCCCTGTGAAAATGGGAACTCCCAGATATGTGAAGGGGAATCTACCAATTTTCATACCTAAAGCCCTTCTTATATTGCTGACTTTATGAACAGAGGCATGTTTTCCTATGTAGATGTCACTTTTACTGTAATTTATCTTTTGGCCAGTAACATCTTCAAATTTTGTGAGGAAGGCCTTAAATCTGATCAGTGTTTGATTATTTGCTGTTAAGAAGACCACAGTATCATCAGCATAAGATAAGTGTGAGATTTGTAGGGCATTACCTGGTAGATCATAATATGAGAGTTTACCATTCAGAAAAATGAAAGCTAAACTCCTGGTAAAGGACTCAGAGAAGATATTAAAAAGAAAAGGGGAGAGGGGATCTCCCTGTTTAATTCCCCTTGTAGACTGAAAATAACCTACAGGCTTACCATTTATAAGGATTGAGAAAAGAGCAATGACTATAAAAATTACCCACTAATATAGAGAATTTTGGTGTCGCTACCACACCTTAATTATCAGGATTTTTTTCTAAGACTAATGATGCAACCAACTAATTTTCTCAATATGAATTAATAACTCAAACTAAAAAATATAAAAATCTATACAATGTATGAAAAGGGTAATCGACTCAGAATAACTTGCATTGGTAAACATCGATCATCGGCACAATAATGTATAAATTCTTACGTATCTATCAGTTATAGGTCGGTATGTATGCTTTACCTCCCCAACATTTTATTACCTTGTTGACGGTTGATTAATTACAATTAACCACATGTTTCTCTTTCCAAGATGCCACTGAAAAGTATTAACGGAACCAGATTCACACCTCAATAGCATTAAGGATGAAAAGAACCTGATATAGCAATTACCAAAGTAAAATAAAATAGTAATGCACACTTAATCGTTTCTTATCATGTTGTTACAATCTTAACTAGTTATATGTATTGCTTCCATAAGAGCGTGCTACTTACTAACCCTTTCCAATGATTACATATTGGTGGAATTATCTAGCATTATCCTAACAATATTCATGTTGATCAGACTTAAAACATATTAAGAACAAATTAAATCAAGAACACAAAAAAATCAATTATAAAGTAATTAGGCCTCACATTTCATGAACTAACACTCTTTATTCTCTGCTGATAAACGAATTAGCAAATCATGAAATCCATGTATAAATCACATAGGATATAATTTGAAAACATGATGTTAAATTAAAACTAGGAAAAATAATTACGCCTAGAATTTGAGTTCCGTTTTGGAAAACTGAACCCTCTGTGACGGACCAGAATATGAAAATAATCTAAAAATTATGTTTGTGAAATTTAAAACTATCTAAGGACCAAAAAATGCATTTCTAAAAGTCTAATCTTATGCCTTTTATATACTAAGAGGATCAGCCAAAATCACAATCCAAATCCATTTCACACTGTTTTTACCACTACAAGAAACAACACCTATTACTTTGCCCTTTTTACCTCATTTGTTAGACTTAGCCCAAATAACCGAGGTAAAAAATTCCTTACCTCGGTTTTTTATTTTTCTATGTAAATAATAATTGTTACCTCGGTTAAAAAATAACTGAGGTAAATAATATGTTTTACCTCGGTTAACATTTTAACTGAAGAAAAATGTTTTAAAAACAAAGTAAATATTACTACCGAATAGCATGCGACATCACATATGTTGTTAAAAAAGGCCTAGCGATGTCGCATTGGAAGGCATTTTCACTGAGATGAAATGTGATGGACAAGCCACGTCGCACTTATGTGAGTTGATGTTGAAAAAAGAGAAAGTTTTATTTAAGTATTTTATTAGGTTATATTTAATATTTTACAATTCAAAAAGGTAGAATGATAGGGAAAACCACAACAACCAACAACCATCATCCACATTCCACTCCACTTCACTCATACAAAATTGCTTCCCTCACACAGTGACATAGTAAGTTCCTATGCCTTTCCTGCTTGATTGATGTTTTCATTTTGTTTCACCTCGGTCAACTTTTATAGGTTATAGTTGTTTGAAAGTGATTGACTTCTATCTAGAAGTATTTGTTTAATGATTTTTAAAATGATTGTTGACAATGTCATTGAATTTATATGGTACAGTTGAAAATGGTTTTCAAACTTATGCACAGATCAAATCTCACAAACAATCAATCATGTAATGTTCAAATATGATATTTAATTTTTATAAAAAAAAGTACTGGTCATGAAAATATGCTTACAATTACTTCATAAATTCAATTAATAATTGTTTTACTTCCGTTAAATAGAACAGAAATTTGTTCAATCAGCTCGGATTATAATGACGTTGAAGACAATCGGCCTCGCAACTTCTAGGACCTCGAAGAACAAGGTGTCCCCAATGTGTAGGTGGTTTATGGAAAATAACTTTCCAAAACGCTTTGCAGACAGGGCCTTAATCTTTTTCCAGCCATAAGTGCTAACTTAATTGCCTACAAAATACATGGTGCGAAGTCAGCAACACATCGCAGATACATTTCTATCCAAAGTAGTAATTTAGTCGACATGTATCAGCGGCATCGCTAAGTAGTTAGAAAAACCAAATATCTAACTGACACAAGAATGAGGTCACGTATGCTATTTCGGAGTAAACTTAAAAGCCAACATGCGATGTCGGTAACAATTCGGTTAAACCAAATGATAGTCTGACATAAGTGTGACGTCTCATACTGAACATGAAATTATAATATCCGACCTCACACACTAATCGCATAAACCGAATTGTGACAAACAGTTTGCCGATGTCGCGCGTAGCTGAGTAAGCTATGGGAAGAAACACATAAACCCAAAAAATGAAGGTTTAACAATATAAAAATAAGCAAAAACCTTTAGGAGACATACCAAAATATAATACCTAAGTTATAGTCAAGGAAAGTTCACACTATCAAAAATGTGAGTAAAAACTAGAAATGAGAAAAAAATATATAGAACACGTTGACAAACCAAAGATCAGACAATGTAAAGTAGGAACTACTAACATTAGGTGTTTGAAGATTACAAAAACCAAATCATTTCCAAGAGAGAAGATAATGGAGGGGGGAGACCATTGGCAGTTGCGAGAAATTTATGAAGAGAAGCTTGAACTGTTTGTTTGGGTTCCCATATTTATACCTATTTTGGAACGATGTCGTTTTAGCAGGTGTTTTGGTCGGAAGGAACCTTAATGTTTGATGGTAGTAGTGGTGAAGAGTTTACATTGAGGACGATGCTTTTTTGTACCATAAATGATTTCCCAGCATATGGTAACCTTTTCGGGTATATGGTCAAGGGTTACAAGGCTTACCCAATTCACAAGGATGAGACAGATTACCATCAGTTGAGAAATGTGCGAAAGACTATTTATTTCGGTCATCGTAAATTCCTGCATGTAGGTCACAAGTTGAGGGAGAATGCGGTTGCATTCGTTGGTGGGAAGGAGAGGAAAAAGGCACCCAAACCTTTGACCGGTGTAGCTATTCACAACAAGGTGAAAAAATTGAATGTTCTTCTAGGTAAGAAGTTATCAAAGGGTGGTGGGGTTGTAGAAGGACCGTGGAAGAAACAGTCCATTTTCTTTGATTTGCCATACTGGGAAGATTTGGATGTTCGTCATTGTTTTTATGTTATGCATATTGAAAAGAACATTTGTGACACTTCTAAACATTCCCGGGAAGACTAAGGATAGCTTGAATGCGAGGAAAGATTTAGTTAACCTTGGTAGACGGTTGGATCTGGCACCAAGTGAACATACATGCCCCCCCCCCCCCCCGCGCTCCTTACAATCTGTCAGTTGTTGAGAGGAGATCGGTGTGTTAGAGCATCCAAGGAATGAATGTACCTTCCGGTTACTCCTCTAATGTTAGTCGATTTGTGAATGATGAGTTGCATCATAATGCTATGAACGCTTGCCTGTAGTAATACATGGGTGTTTGGTAGAGAAAGTTAGATTTTCTGTTATGCACTTAGGTTTATTCTTCAACTCGATATATAGAAAAAATATTAGCAGGCAATAGCTTGATGAACTGGATTGAGAGGCTGGTGTTTTTCTGTCATTTGGAGAAGTATTTTCCCCCATCATTCTTTGAAATCATGGTGCACTTATTGGTACACTTGGTTAGGGAGATACTTATGTGTGGGCCTTTCGGAATGCATTGTATGTACCCCTTTGAGCGTCACATGGCTGTTTTCAAGGGTTATATTCATAATCGTAGTCAGCCCGATGCCTCCATTGTTAAGAGGTACTTCGTTGAGGAGATCATTGAGTATTTTACAGCAAACTTGGTTGGAAGAAAAGCAGTTGGTGTTCCTGGAGGACCCCACTGTGGAAGGCGAAATGGGATTCTACGTTCCAAGGGTGCACTTCATACACCCTATCACGCTGAGCTGATGACTGTTCACCTCTATGTATTGCGTAATAGTAGCGAGACTGTAACATATGTTGAAGAGCATATTTCCCTGTTGGAAGAGATTCATCCAGATTGGCCCCTGAATAAAATTCAGGCCGAGCATTCTTCAAGGTTTGTTAACTGGTTTTACAATCGTTGTAATGTCGATGGGATGCTCAGTAACCTATAGGCGTTTGCAAGGAAACTGAACTACACCGTTAGACGATACCTTGGTTAGGACAATAATGGCTTTAGTTCCTCAACATTGGCGACGAGAAGAGCACCACTCAAAATAGTGGTGTATATATTGAATCTGAATCCATGTGGCATGCAAGCAAGAGAGATAAACATCCGGTTGTTGTTGTGATGCCTTTCTATGGGACGATTGAGGAAATTTGGGAGTTGAATTATGTAGATTTCAATGTTGTTGTCTTCAAGTGTCGTTGGGTGGAACACGGTTCCGGTGTTTTTGTTGAGAAGCCCATGGGGTTCACGTTGGTCGACATGAATCGTGTAGGATATGAAGATCAAAAGTTCATCTTAGCTACCCAGGCATGACAGGTTTTTTACATCAAGGGCCCTTTGAATGAGAAGTATCATGTGGTGTTGCATGGGAAAAAGTTTTACTTTGATGAGGAGATTAATCTGCCCGCTATAACTGATAGTCATGAGTTTCCATCGGTATTTCCCAATTTGGAAGATGTTGGGGGACCCATTGTTGGAAGGCGTTCTCATGGTGATGGGTTGTGGATTGATGAGAGGGGTGAAATAGTAGGTGGGGACAATGTCTTAAAGTGGAATCGATAGATCGGTCGTTCTTGGCTGTTGTTTTTGTGACCTTGTTTTTTGAAAAATTGTATGAGCATTCAGTGATTTAGCGTGTAATGTATTTAATTGCTTTCTTTTATGAATTTGTTGGTATGATCCATGATTTCAATGGAGTTTTTATGAATTGAACCAGTGAAAATGTGTTTAAATTGAGATTCAGTTATCTACTAGGTATTGATTTTTTACACTGGTAGAGATGAAATTACTGGTGTAGAAAAATAGGGGAGGGACTCTGTTTTGTACTTACGCACTGGTACTACTACCGGTGCACAGTACATAGAAACATTTTTGGTCTTTTTGCTCTCGGGTCTGACAATGTAATTTTTTTGGCATTTAAAGCAGCGTAAAGTAGCAGCATTTTGTAACATTTGCACTGGTAATATTTACCGGTGCTGGGTACTTAGAAAATATTTGTAAAATTTACTCTCAGGTCGGATTAGATAAAAAAATATTTAAAGCAGCCTAGATCAGCTGCTTTAGGCCTCATTTTACACTGGTATATGTATGATACCGGTGTATAAAAAATTTTCCCTTTTTAAAAACCCAATCAGCACTTCATTTTCACAGTACTTAGAATTTATATCTCTCACACCATACCATCTCCATCACTACCCATCTTTGGTGAAATCCAACGTAGGTTGGCATATAATCAAGTAAACCACTGCAATGCCTCTATTGTATGATTAATTAGCAATTGCATATGAAATAGAATCATTGAGAATGTGACATCATGAATAGCTTGAATTGCATGTACGGTGTTGGATGAAATGTCTCAATGTGTTTCTTAGGAAATGCCTCCAAAATCCAATTCGAAAAGGATACGGCATTCAACGTCCCTATCATTGCCGAAAGTATCACCGCACACATACCCGGATGGTACCTTTGTGTCCAGGGAGGCTAGGTTGGTCCATGAATCTTGAAAAGGACAGCATCATCACATAGAGAGAGGAATTGAAGCATCTCTCCCATTCGAACAAACTATCTGGAAGCTTGGGTGGGAAAAATTCTGCAAGACTCCGTAACCATTCAACCTGACCATTGTAAGTGAGTTCTATGCAAACTTGAAGTGCGGGCCAAGCTACGATCACGTGTATTGTAGAGGTAAAACTATACCTATGACACTAGAATCTATCAATGGCTTGTTTGGGTTGCCCAATGTTCCAAACGATGAAGACGAGTGTCTCACACTACATTTTCTAGGTGATGATGGCTATCTTCTACAAAAACCAATTAAGAAGGAGATTGTTGGGACAATAACTAGGGCAGGTGCGGACATAGACGAGTTGGTCAAACCAGGTTGGAGCAAAATACCTAAGAAAATTCTAACTCCGGAAATGAGTGGGTGGTACCACTTTGTAGCGTCTAGAATCCATCCAGTAACTGTTAACACAGAAGTTCACAAACTTTGCCTCACCTTCTTGTATGCAATAAAGAGGGAGCTTCGATGGAATGTTGGTCATCGAATTTATCCTATGTTGTAGAGGGAACGGGATCAGATGGGATCTTATGCCTATTGCAGTATCATCTCTCCGCTTTGTTCAAGAGCAGGAGTTTGTGGTCGTCCACATGACGTTTATTGCCAACCAATGGGTATGATCTGCATGGAATCTTTCTATAGACAGAAAACTAACACGTTTGTTGCTAGTATTGAATCTAGAGTTGTTGCATTAGAGGTCGGTGTAGCAAACTTACTTAAAAGAATCCAAATACCAAAGATCCTAGCAGGAACATATGGCCAAGGTTAAAACGTATCAATTTCCTAACGCTGTGGCAGTGATCAGAAATTTTCCAACCTTCCATGCAAGCAATGTCAAGGACATGGATGTTGGCACAAGAACCCGTGATGGTGATGCAACAGGACCAGCTGACGAGTTAGAACCATTTTCTCAATATTATTCGTAGAAAACTTTTATTAGCGGTTAGGAAGAGTAGATTCGGTACTCAACTTTGACTGTGTTGCACTTAGATAGTTTAACATTCTTAATTTTGACAAACATGCATGATGATGAATTAAATAAAAATTAGTGTGCCGTATTTATTGAAATTATGTCTGATAAATACACTCATGAAGACCAAAAAGATAGGCTAAACGTAGTTGGCCTATTTTTTTACTTCAGGACCGCCAAATATGGTGCATTATATTCCTAGAATGCTTAGAATTGAAAAATATTGTGGCATTGGGAGCTATGGAGGTTTCCCAAGTAAATTTGTGGGCAATAGTGTAATTATGGAAAATACAGTGCAAGTATTCATCGTTGGTTTTACAGGGTCTTCCGTCCACTAGTAGGGTCTACAAATACATTAACATGATCATTATATATTGAATTCCATATATGTGGAGCCAATTTTATATTCCGACCCTTCCAAGATTCTTGGAGGGACTAAATTGCAAAAAGTAAAAAGTTTACTCGTAAATCGAAATTGCAATCTGATCAAACCGGATGGTCCACAAAATAACCCTTTTGTATTTCCAAGTAAAACATGTGGGGAAACGAAGAGGTCAGGGCTCCATATTTAGTTTCAAAGATGTTCGGATTACATATAGAAACATTAGAGTAAACCCTTACTGTTTACTCTACAACACCTACTAGCGCTTAAGGAAGAACCACCACTCGGGCAAAAATATGTTTCAATTATGATTTAATCCTGGAATATTCAATTTGATAATTTATGTATTTTCTTAACACGTCGTAACCGCATGTCACATTTGGGGGGCCTAATTGCAACAAACACATACAATCAACTTTGCGGGTTTATCGGTACCGTTGAGGTACAAAAATGTTACTTATTCAATCTGGAGCATTGAAAATTCCATTTTGGTTGGTGGAAAAGTGTCTGAAGGGGTCGAACGAAATGTTTGGAGGTCAATCTGCAAATTTTTTGAAATTAAACAATGCTTAGAAACGTCACCGTACAGGGCCCATGTGTGGTCGATATTTGCACAAAACAACTAGTACAATGTCTATTCACTATAATTGAACGTCAATTTGATTAATTGGGGTCGTTTGAAAAATGCACGGAAGGAAAAAGCAATAAGTGATAATTTTAACAAGTAATAAACTTTTTTTACACCGGCAATAATGAAGAAGTACCGGTGTATTTGTACAACTTTTTGGCGTGCATTTCAAAATTTTCAATTTTTTGGATTTTTAATAAGGCACGAAACATTTTACACCGGTAGATATACCGGTGCTAGATAGTTAGATAAATTACAGAAATTACTCTCGGGTTTAACATTTTTTCCCAAAAATATATTAAAGCATCTGCCACCGGTATTTTCTTTTTATACACATGTACTTTATACCGGTGTACAACACTTAACCAAAATTTTCGTGTGTTCCTCTTGAGTCAAAGGAAAATCATTTAAAGCAGCTGCACACATCTGCTTTTCTTCATTTTTACACGGGTACTATTACCGGTGCTGAACAGTTTGAAAATATTCGAGCCCATTTTCACTCTTCTTACACAGGTATTGTATGTATTACCGGTGTAAAAAACGTAACTTCTAAAATGAAAATTGTTTGAAATGGCCATAACTCCCGCAATTCATCATATTCTCATCTTCAAATCCATCAATTTCTCTTTCAAAACCGCCATCAACCACTCCAACCATTCAATCCACAACTCCTCATTAACCATTGTAACTCATCATCTCCCATTCCATCCCTATAAAGTGTGGAGCAACATAAGAGAACTAACAAAAATGAGAGAGTAAGCTGGGGAGAGAAGAAAGTACTTGGCGATCCATTCTTGGCCAGTTCGGAAAAAGGGAGTAGCAACAAAAATGCTCCATTGGTTAAGGTAAGTGTTGGGGTTTATGTTACCATGGGTTACCAACTAAAATTCTCTTCAAAAAACCATTACATCCCTCATGCACAATACATGTTCGATCAATTGCCTCTATGACCAAAAATATGTAAATCTATAAAAAGTTGAATGACACTCTGGAATGGTATGTTTATAAAATTGTGGGGAGTAAATGTTTTGCCTTTTTTGTGGATGGGTGATGTAGTTCTATAGTATTTTTGTTGGTGATAATGTTGATATTCACGTTAGGGGGGAGTGAGAATTGCTCGGTTGTATGCTTAATTTATGAATCCAAAGACATTGGTATGGTATTCGATCAATTTCTATAAGGTTCCTTTTCATTCTATATCAAGTTCCATGCCTTCATTTTTCAAGTTCTATTCCATGTTATATAAACTTTTATGCCTCACATGATGTAGTTTCATCTATGAATTGTTCAATTTCTATGCATGTTTTGCTCAAAAGTTTTACAGTCTAGTTGATCAAGTTCTATGCCACGTTATATCAATATTGATATTTAAGTACCGTTATTGTGTGAACCATCATGGATTGAGAATTTCCAATTCTGCTGTTGTAGATGCTGCTAAAGAAGGAGAAATTCAACACAAAGAGAAAGAGGCCGGTTATGAAGAAGGGGGGAGGAGGTGAAAGATGTGTTAGATGATGAGGTGGATGTGGCGGACCATGAACCACCGCCAAAAAGGATCTTGTTGAAGACAAAATTTTAGGAAGAAGTAACTCAAAAGAATGACCACTCCAGTGAAGAGAAGGAAGAAACCGCGGAATCAGCTAATGTTATTGTAGGGGATGTTGAAGAAGTTGAAGCCTGTAAAGAGTTGGCCAAAACACCAATTCACAAGGGAAAGGGAAAGAGCACCATCAAAGGAAGGCCAACTATTAATGAAGCGGACGACGACTTGACAAAAGCTGGAGGGAAAATGGAGAAGGATGGGAAAAGTTTGAGGTAAAAAGTTATTTGAGGGGGTGAGGAACTATTACGTGCCAGCCTGTGATGTTAGCAAAGCATAACACTCCAACTTCTGCTGCATTTGAGTTCTGTGGGAATCAAGCGGTATGCATTAAGAATTGGTGAGCGTGGCATGCTTATGGAAATTACGCTTTTCGATGCCACATCAGATTTGGCGCATGCGAACACTGGAGCGGTGTCCCTGAGGATGTTAAGGAAAAGGCATGGAAAGACATTCTGGTATGACTCTCGACAATTGTAATTTAAATTTTTTTATGAAATGGTAAAGTCTTAGTGAAGGCGTGATTAATGACATGTTTTTTCATATAATTTATTCCAGGAGAGCTTCACAATTGAAACACCTGTGACAAACGGGCAACTAGAAATACTGAAGAATGAGGTTACAGAGAGGGAAAAAAACCAATATAGGAATTGGAAGACAAGGGTGGCAAATAGGTTCATTCACAACTTAGACAAAGGTATCAATAAAACAGGAATACCAGCATGGGAGAAGTACAAGTGGATGGATGAAGACAAATGGAACTCGTTTGAAAAGAGGCACCGGCATCCGGATTTTAAGAGACATATTTCGCACAAATTCTATTCAACTAAAATTTCATTTATAACAGCAACAAAGACGCAGGGTGACAAATATTGAACGCAATAAGAGCGGGGATTACACGCACCACACGGCCAGAAGGGGTAATCGATACATCCGTGACAAATTGAGTAAGGATCTGAAGAAGAAGGAGAGAATGAGGTTGACCATCGAGGGATTGCGAGGATATTAAGAAACAACTCAGTCAAAGGGACTTCACACCTGACATATCTCTTGTCTACCTTGAGGCAAACAAAGATAAAAAAAAGGGTTACACACATCTAAAAAGGTTGAGAAGATCGCACCGGACGTTGTAAGTTACGCCAAAATCGACCATTTAAATTATTATTTTTGTGTACTTCACATTATTCATATACACAATTGCGTTCCTATATGATTCTCAGTTTAAATTGAACGAGCTTAAGGAAAAAAGAGCATTGGAACTGCAACCGAGTGAGGACATCCTCATAAAAGTCACAAAGAAGAAGGATCAGTCAGGCAGGCACAGAGGAATTTAGATGGGTCTACCCACAACAGTGGATGTTCCTCATCTCTCCCGCAGCAAGTACGGTAGCAGTTCCTCAACCAATGAGATAGCCCGGAGAAGACCATCAAACGATCAATCAGTCGTGCAAGCCATGGTATCATACCTGGAGCAATTGGTTAAAGGCTTAGCATCTGCAAGCGGTGTTCAGATTCCGCCAGGCCTTGACAGTCCTAAGAAGTTTATAGAGAAGGCGGTGGATGACATTGTTGTAGCTGCTACCAAGTCCAGTGAAGAGCCCAGCGACGGAGAAGGAGATGAAGAGGTACACTGTCGATAATAGATGCATTTCTTATACATTGATTTACACATTTGAAATATCTCCATAACCATTTAATCGATTCACTTAAATATTATATGAATAGGATGGAGAACACGTGACCCTTTTCATCAAAGACATAGCCGGGAAGAAGAAAATTATCACCTATGGCCTGTGACAGGTATCTCGTCGTCGGGATGTCTAACAAGGAAGTGTTGCTCGTGTTAGAGTATGCGAGCCAGTCCTCCGTCCTAGGGCAGGATTACCCTTGGTGGACCACCACTTTGATAATGTTGGACAGGCGCTCAATAGCGTCGTGGATTGGCCGGTGTCTTTAATAGGCAAGGCAAGTGAGAAACCAAGTGACATCGATGAAATCAATGCCAAAGGTGATACGGGCGATGATGACGAGGAGGTTATGATTCTCACCAGCAACCGTGAGGTACGTTCTTATAACACATTATTTTTCAATTCCTCAAAGTACTTTTGCGTATCCCTATTCATTAATCCTTGTAACAGGATACTGGCAAGTAAAAATGTCACTCGACGGCTAAATTCCGGCCATCTGCAAGACCAAGATTAAATAGGCTGCCAAAACAGGTAATGCACTAAAAAGAGTCCCATTATTATTCATTAACAATGACAGTTCAATACTTCATGCTCAAGTGATCATTTCATATCATTTCACGTTTGCATATTGTCAACAAATGAGACCGGACAGATTGGTCGATCATGGGGCAATTTATAAAGGAAGCAAATGCCGCTATCCTGGAAATGATAACGAATAAGGACTGCATATTCTTCCCAGTGTTCCGACCATCAACATTAGCACCTCATTACACCTGCGGTGTTGGAATAGAAGTTCTGGTCGAGTTCGGGAAGAAACTTGGAACATGCATTCGATGACCTAGATCAATAATGCGCAGGTCGATGTGTGGATGAGGTGAGTTTCAAAACTTACAACCTTTCTATTTTTAAATTTATCAAGATTTCATTTTCATGTACGATTAACGTTACAGGCACCTGTGGGAGAAAATATATGAAACTGATTTAGGCCGCGTCCAATTCTACCCATCCAGCTGTGGCAACCTAACCAACTTCGAGCAGGAAGTCAAACTCCGTTTCAAACAAATTTGGGAAACAATGAAGGCAACGGATGCTGAGTTCTACATCGCACCCTACATAAGAATTTAAATATTTCTTCCTGATAATTACATTCACATTTCAAACCACTTCTGTTTCATTAATTTGTTAACATAATTTTCTGACACTGATCGTTGGTACCTCATCATTATCCGTCCCCGAACGGAGGAGGTTTTCACTCTGGACACATTGTCAAGGGATATCAAACCAACAAACTTGGTCGAACTCGGGGTCATTTCAAGGTATTTCAATCAATCATATCAAAAATCCTAGTTTCATAAAAATGGGAAGAAGTAACTATTTAAATTTACTTTCTTCACGGGCTTGCTTCCGCATACCAAAGGGAGAAGAGAAAGATGGAGCCAGAATTTGACTACACTTGGAAAATCAACAACATTATGGTAAGTCGTTCTGTCATTTCATCCATCAAATTTTATGTTTAGGGTTGGTAATTACATTTACTTTTCCCGTGTAGTACCGAACCCAGAATGGTTCGTGGCAATGTGGGTACTCCATCATGCTCTTCATGGAAGAATTTTTTAATCACCCAGAAACAAACAATATCTTGGAGGTAAACCTTGCATCTCAAAAATTGATATTATTAATCTCTAGTAAACGCAACATTATTGACTAACTGTGTATGTTTGAAATTAACAAATTTTCCCATATGGCAAAGGGTCATACCATGTGTACAAAATTCATGGTGTAGCGGAGAGATGGTGTGGGGCTTGGCTCAGAGGCTACCAGCAGCAGGCGAACACTACGTTGCAACCTCTAGTTGATAAGAACGACATAATAGGTTGATGGTTAATATTGAATTCTATGGATGGTGTTTGGTTATACTAAACTTGTGTTTACTTTGTTTAATTGCATGTTTAAGATACTTCTTCTATTTCATATGTTGGAATAATGTCCGTGTGTTTTGCGAGCCATATTTTCGTAATAGAATGTTTCAAATTTCTTACCTCTTCAAAGGTTTCCAATTTATAATAGTTCACAAGTATCTCTGGCTGTCGTTGTCCCGGAAATGATCCGGGATGACCATCGGAAAACAAATTAGGTATTGCAAATTTTAGCCACATAATACATCGGTATAAGGTAGGTACCGGTGTAAATGAATTTCACATTTTAAATAATTTATTTTTAATTATTTCAATAATACCGGTGTAAAAAAATACCGGTGCAATTTATTCCGATGAAAAAAACTATATTTCGACTACAAAACAAAGACCGGTGTCGAATTTAATACTGGTGTACAAATCACTGTTTTACACCGGTTCATGGGTTAAATACCGGTGCAAACTATATTATGGTATTACACTGATTTTCCAAATAACACCGGTGCACACATTTTGTGATCCCGCTATTATGCACCGGCATAAGATACCGGTGCCAATACTGCTCTACACCAGTCCATTTTACCGGTGCAAATTTGTTGCGTTTCTACACCCCTATACATATGTGCCGGTATTGTTGGGGGCCAAAATACCGGTGCTATTACCCTAAATTACCGGTGCAAATACCTCTGTCCTGCAGTAGTGATAATATAATTTCTTACGACAAATCATTCTATCATATGGGATGTTATTCAGTAATGTATGGAGTGTTTTGAGTAATTTACTTTGTATCGAATAAAATATTGTGTATCGATGTTAAATTAAGTTTAGCTTAATAACATAGTAGATAGATAGTAACGTGACTTTACTCTTCAATTCGGTCGACAGAGCAAAGCATTCGACAGTATTATTCTCTGCACTAAAATACTTTTTCCTTATGTGACCCAAGTATATTTGAAACTTGAAGAACATGGGAATGGGTAGTACTGGCTTAAAGCACGAAGGACACAATAGTCATTTTGAACATAGAAGATTGTTGGCCATTATCTCTTGGTGACTCTAACAAGGGTTGAATGCATGCTGGAAAGAAAAAGTATTAAAGAGAGAGCTAAGCTTTTTGTGAGTGTCACTTTGTTTTTTTTGCTTTGTGTTAGGATAGGATCAATCTAATAATACCATTTGGAGATCTCTCTCTAGCAAACCAAAAAAACAATGCAATATTGTTTCAAAGAAACATTTGCTAGGTTGTTCTACAATGCCTCCAGCTCCTTCTTCCTTCTTTTCTTCTTCTTCTATTTCACTTCCATTTTTCTCACTAGGGCTTTCAATTTTCTTGGTGGCAATCTTTTCTTTCCAAGGTACGTACTTGTACTAATTACTTGCACAATTTGGTTCATATGTATTTACCATTACTCTACTCTAACTCTTTTTTCTTGACTAATAAGAAACCAGAATGAATACGAATTTGGTGCATATTCGGACGAAGAGGAGGAGGAGGAGGAGGAGGAGGAAGAAGAAGAGAGCAGGAGAGATTTTCAAGAGAATCATGATTTGGAAGCCAACATACCTGATAGTGGTCAAACCCTGTTTTTTGAGCCCACTAAAATTAGGCATGGTGATGATCACCAGATTGATGAGAACATAGAATTAGATAAAGAGATGGATGAAGAAGAAGAAGAAGAAGAATGTGGTGATTCTGAAAATTTGTCTGTTTATAGCTCACCAGCTTTAGAATCTTTGGATGGTCATGATGGAGAAGTTGAAGAAGAGGAGGAAGTTACAAGTGGAGAATATCAAGAGATTCCTACAAGAAGAGATACTCATCATTTTCAGACAAATAAATTTGACCCCACTTCAACAAGGGCTACTTGTAGTATGATGAATAAGCACAAGGAAAGTGCCCTAAGAGAAGAAGGTAAGCATCTGTTCCAATTAAACTCTTACAATTTTATTAATCCTATTGATTTATTATTTATAACACTTGGTTCATTTCTCATTCAGAAAAATGTGAGAAAAGAGATGGGAATCATTTGAACAGACATGATCCAAGCTATCTTGTTTTTGCACCATCAAAGACTGAAAGCAAGAAGCTAATGAACATACATCCACAACCTCAAGGGAAGGATATCAACATTAATGATCAAGAAGACATATTTGGGGACACTTGCACCATTGGATCCACTTCTAAAGACTCCTCGGAGTGGAGAAGCTCACACATTAACTACAGGGATTCCGGCACCGACGATCCCTTTTCCTCTTCTTCCCGGAGAAGTTGCCCTAAGTGGGAGTCTTACGCCGTTTTCCAGAAATACGATGAAGAAATGCTGTTTCTAGATAGAATCAGCGCCCAGAAGCTCCACGAAACAGGTAAGCTAGTGTAAGAATCACGCGCTTCTATTATAAAACCAATTGATACTGAACAAATGTTTTGTCAATGGGACTCTCAACGGCCAGCTATAAGAATGTTCAAAAATATTGATGTAACAAAGAAACAGTTTCATTAATGATTGATTTTGTGTCAGAATCATTGAGATCGATACAAGCGTGCCCGAGGTCGATATCAGAGAGGATCATTCACAAGCTGGGAACGAAACACAAGAGCTCATCGGATTATCGGCGCAACCCTTATCATGAACTTGAGGCAACGTACGTAGCACAAATCTGTTTAACATGGGAAGCTCTGAACTGGAACTATAAATACTTTCAGCGGTTAAGATCGACGAGGCGCGAAAAGGATCCGGGTTGTCCTGCTTATGTTGGTCAACAGTTTCAGCAGTTTTTGGTTCTGTTGCAAAGGTACGTTGAAAATGAGCCGTATGAACATGGAAGGAGACCTGAAATCTATGCTAGGATGCGAAGATTAGCCCCTAAGTTACTTCAGGTTCCAGAATACCGAGGTACGACTGCAACTTTTGATTTGTTAAATGTCCCATTCACTCGCTTTTCTTCTTCTTTTTTTGGCGTTTACAAAAGGAAATTCCCAATTTCGTCTCTTTTTTTTTAAAAAAAAAACTGTGGAGTTTGATCGAATTAATGGCGAAATTTAGGGATTGGTCTTGCTACTATTCGTTGGGGATAATAATAATGTTGATAAATGCCTTTTTTAATTCATCATATACAAAATTGAATACGTTTTGAATTATAGTTATATTTCTTGCGTGAAGTAAATTAAGATGGTGTTTGCCTTTTAAGGTAATATTTTTAAGGTAATTTTCTTCTACGTAGTTGTCGATAAAACTTATCAACTCTTTTATTCCTTGAGAATCTGGAATTTACAGGAGAAATTACTTTGTGATGAAAAAGAAAGTAGCAAAATTAAAACGATACAAATATTTAATGGATTATAGAAAATTCATGTGTTTTTTGATAATGACATCCATAACTGGCCTGGTCTTAAGAATTTGGGGCATGAAACAAATTATAAAAAATGGTCATGCATGAATAAAGTATTTTTACTATTTCAATATTGGCAAAATTTTGGGAAAGATGGTATTTCCATATGCTTATGGAAAGACGGGGTATAATTAGAATAATAAAAGGTAAAAGGTCTTAGTTGCAATATTAAAATTTTAGTATGCAACATGTAATAGTTATAAAATTGATAACCGGCTCATGCAACCCAAAAATTTTATCTTCATTTCTTCTAATTTACACTTTAAACCTTGATCTTTCCATAACTTATGGAAAAACCGTCTTTCAAGAAACGGACTCATCAATATTTTAGAATGGGCACTCTGTTTTAGTTTCCTAGAGGATTAAGAAAATATAAATTAAAAAACTAATTTATTAAGTATACTAAAAGTATTTTAATTGAGGCTGTTTTTCTTATGCAAATTGAGGGCTCGAGGGAAAGACTTCATTTGCCTTAACAAGGTCCGGCCCCACATAATTTAATTAATAGTTGATTGGAAATGTCTAACCACACTGTTAAGGGAAAATGATTTTTTTTAACTCAGATTTGTAAATTCAATTTTTAATAATTTGAGAATTATTTAAATTATTAGACTATATTTCAAGGGGGTTGGTGCCTTCACCAACGAAAAATTATGCATTGCTTTTCACTTATCTGACCAATGTTCAATATTTTTTCTTCTATAATTTGAAGAAAAAAAAAAGAAAGAAAGAGTTCGTGTCTCTTACACATTATTTATTGACCTAATCAGTAACCTAATTTCAGATTCGGAAGAAGAGAAAAAGGAGGAAACAAGTTTTGGATCAAGAATATCATCGGATTCATTTATGCTAATCATGGAAGAAGCAATGAGGACATTCATGCATTTCCTGAAAGCAGATAGGGAGAGCCGCTGTCGGATGTTGTTTGCTGCTTTCTTCAAAAGAACTGCCTCAAAATCTGGTTCACCTGATTCTGCCCTTCTCTTCCTCTTGAAAAAAGTTAACCAAAAGGTAATAAAAATAACCCCATCAATTGTTCTTAGTGTTTTTGTTTTCCTTTTTGAAAATAATCATTCATAGATGCTGGGCAAAACTCACAGCCGTGATTACAATAAGAAGAATCGACATCCAACTCAAAACTAATCTATTAGAACGATATCTAAATTACATACGACCAAACTGATTTACAAGTAAACTTGTCAAAATCGTCCTAACAAACAAATTTTTCAAAAAATTCTTTTGTATCATGCAGAAAAAGATGAAGCTGAAAGAGCTGAGGCGTTCAGGGAACTGCTTGAGGAAAAGGAGGCTGAAGTTGGATGAAGAAATGGAGATTTTGATGGCATTAATTGACCTGAAACTTGTGTCAAGAGTTTTGAGGATGAGGGAACTAGCAGAAGAGCAATTGCATTGGTGTGAAGCTAAGATGAGCAAAGTAAGAGTTTCAAATAGGAAATTACAAAGAGATTCCACCCCACTTTTCTTCCCAGCACACTGAAAAGGGGCATTTAGAGAATATTTTGTTGCTTTATTTTCTTTTATGACTAGACCATGAATGTGCACACTTTTAGAGTTCAAAGAGAATATGGATATGAATATCCCCACATTCTCCTACCTTGAACTGTAGTACATACTACATAAAAGATGGTTAGCTAGTAGTGCGCTCACTTTTTCTACAGATTCAATAGTGGATACAATAACTAATCTTACAATAAAATAATTAATTCGAAAGTTGATGATCACTGAGGAATTCCTTAGTACTGATAGGGAATAATGTTTTGTATACTAGGTCTTTTTAGATTTATGTTCACTCTCGAACTATCTTTAGTGAATAACCTTTTTCGTTGCATTGATGATATTTTTACTAGTGGAAGAATGATTATTAACGGCGTCATTTGACGGTGGTTCCGTAAAAAATTTACTAAAGCCATCTTTTAATGTATGTTCCGTAAGAATCTAAATTCCAATTAACTACAATCAGTATGAAAATAAATAACCAAATTAAGTAAATGAAAAGGATCAGACGCTTCTACAAACTAAAACTAATGTAACACTTTCCTTGCAACACTTATTGAAAATGTTACAATAGCTTATAAAGTGTTACTTAAACCTTTGAAAAGCGATACATCAATATTGAAAAGTGTTAACTAAATTTCAAAAAGTGTTATGCTAGATCTAATGCAACATCAACTAAGGTAATACTCGTAAAAGTGTTGCAATAGGTTCAACTTAGTATTATTAGCACCTAAAGTAACATTTTTACAAGTATTACCTTAGGTGATGTTGCATTATATCTAACGTAACACTTTTTAAAATTTAGGTAGCACTTTTCAATATTTATGTAACACTAAGTTTAAGTAACACTTTGTAAGCTATTGTAACATTTTCAATAAGTGTTGCAAGGAAAGTGTTACGATAGCCCTAATTTGTAGTCGTGAGAAAACTGTGTCGAATGATGTAAATGGTTGAATCGTTGAAGAGGCAAGATTAAGATCTTTGTTCTTAATTCTGAATCCCAGGATAAAACTGTTATACTTCTCTATTCTGCAAAACTCAACAACAAAAATCGGTGAACCAACATTTCACTGCCTTACTCTTAGACTCAATGAACGAACACAAAGAGCACAAAGAACACTAAAAACAGAGGAAAGAGAGGAGAGGAAGATCTATTGTTTGTGTGTTTTAGAATGAGGATAGAGGCATCCTTTTATAGGCAGAAGGGCAGTAACGGCTAGGAGCCATTCGTGGAATAATCCACGCCTCTTCAATTCTGAAGGAAGGATTCCACACCCTGTAACGAAAAGGGAGGAAGACGGGGAGAAACTTACGCATCTGCAATTATGAGGGTTGACCGGTTTAAAAATCAAAGTCCAAAATGATCTACCCGAACCGAACATTCCCGAGAACCCGAGGCCCAACCCTGAGGCCGACCCGAACGGTCCCTACCCATCCTGTCCCAATCCGATCCTAACCGAATTAAACCGCGTGTGTGTGGTCTTGAGTTGAGGTATGTAAACTACTAGTTGATATTCCTCATATTTTCACAATAGCCTTTATACTAGACACATTTCCTTCTCATTTCCAATGTGGTATTTCTAATATACCACAAACCCAAATTATTACTCTTTAAGTTATCAATTTTGAACTATCATTTCTCATTCAAACAGAACTTGAATTCAATGTGTGAGTATACAATGATATAGTACTGGCGGAGATGAAGCCACCAGTACTCCCTTGTTCCGACGCAAACGGTGGTCAGAGCCCACCGAAATCTTGCCTAGAAAATTAGTTTCCAACAATCCCCCACATGAATAGAAATGACTCTTATTACACATGTTTATTCTAAACAAGCGAGCTTTTGAGAATAAGAGCGAAGAATCACTGCGCTAGGAATGGTAGCGTTTCTCAACCTTTAACCACCCATAGTGAATGGTTATCAGATTTACTCGGCCAGGTAGTCAATATGATGTCTTGAACCACTCAGGATTTTGTGTAAATCTAGACAATAACCATCACATAGTTTCATCTTCTCATGGAACTTGGTTCTCCTATTGTATTCATTTTGGCCTTGAACATCCCTAGTTATTTATGAGTGAACTTGGGGGATTCAACATTTCTTAATTCTCCTAGAAATGGCCTCATTTCACACTCATAAGGTGATTGACCATAAAGGGTATCCTACCATACCCTGATTTATTTCAAAGCTTTGGAACCATTAAAAGTCAAGCTTAACCTTAACTTGCACAGGTAGCACTTTTTTCTGCCATCATAAGAACTGGGAAGAGATTAAAATCTCAAAGTGCTTTCATTGATTCAACTTGATTTTGTTTTCTCCTTGAACTTATTTCTTGGGAAATCACTTAGATAGGATTACCATGAAGCATCCTTTGTATTCATAATCTTTAAACCCATTCCTCTAGATAACTTAACAACTTGATCTAGTGACAAACCTTTAGTAAATGGATCTGCTAGGTTGTTAGCCAATTTTCTGTAATCTATTGAGATTACACCTATTGAGATTAACTGTCTTATGGTTTAGTGTCATTTTCTTATGTGATGAGATTTACCATTGTAAATGGAACTTAATGCCTGAAGTATAGCTGATTGACTATCACTTTGTACGCTTCATGTTGGCACTGGTTTTTCCCATAGTGGAATATCCTCCATAAAGTTCTGAAGTCATTATGCTTTTTCAGTTGTTTTATCTAATGCAATGAACTCATATTCCATTGTGAATCTATTAAACAACATTTGTTTCAAAGATTTCCATAATGTAGCTGCACCTGCAAGTGTAAATACATACCCATTTGCGGATTTTAACTTTTATGAATGTGATATCCAACTAGCATCATTATAACCTTCCAGAACGGCTGGATATTGTCCATAGTGCAGCCCATACCTTTGAGTATATCTCAAATAGTTCAAAACTCTATTTCTTTCTTTCCAGTGACTATATTCTGGATTGCTTGTATAACGGCTCAATACGTTAAAAGTGTGTGCTAAATCTGGTCTTGTACAATTTTTCAAATACATAAGACTCCCGATCACTCAGGAATATTCCAATTGAAATATCCCATTACCGGAGTTTTTCATCAATTATAATACCCTCGTGACTTTTAGCTATCCCACTTGAATAGTTATTGAATCTATCAAGTACTTTCTCGGCGTAATTTTTTTGTGACAAGATTATTCCTTCATAGTGTCTAAATATTTTTATCCCTAAGATCACATCTGCTAGTCTCAAGTCTTTCATGTCAAACTTTCCTTTAAGCAAGTTTTTGGTTTGTTTGTTCATGTCTTTGTTGTTACCTATGATGAGCATGTCATCCACATATAGGCACAACAAAATGTATCCATTTGGAGTATCTTTAACATAGATGCACTTGTCACTAATGCTACATGAAACCCGATTCCGCAACGTCGCATATCCCTTCACCATGACCTGCAAAACAAAGCCCATGGGAAAAGAGTCTCTGATAGTAAAGTCAGCCTCAATATGAGTAATGAGGAATAATAGAGCATAATCTATAATATGTGAAATACCTGAGTATATATACTCTAGCAACCCTAGTATTTTTATGGGATTACCCTTCAACCCTATTGGACTAAGTAGGCCCAATTGTTAATATTATATGAGCATTCATTATTTTAGCTTGTGGCCCAATATTATCAGTCCACTGAATATTTTCACTACCAAGAAGCCCCCAGAAACCAAAGGTCCTTTCAAGGTCTAAGAGGCTCTCAAAATAGGTTGATACCTTAGGAGCCTATTCTGAGGACTCGTTTAAGGAATTCAAGACTTCAGTTCTTGATATGATGTTTGGTTTTCTGAATAGGTGCTACATATATGATTTTTTTTCATAAAATATTCTCTCATGTGAGTGTTTCTTGAGATAGGAGGACCACCGGAACAAAACTCAAGAGTGACAAGCTGATCGAAACCAATTTTGATCTGAAACTCAAAAATGAAGGCTGATCGAAGCCAATTTGGAGCAGAAGCTCGAGAGTGAAAGGTTGATCAAAGCCCATTTCAAACTGAGACTCAAAAATGAAAGGATGATCGAAACCAATTTTAGGTTGTGCCGAATCTCGAGATAGAAGAACCATCGAGCCAAAACTCGAGAGTGAAAGGCTGATCAAAGCCAATTTCAAGCTGAAACTCAAAAATGAAAGGCTGATCGAAACCCATTTTGAGCTGAGACTCGAAAATGAAAGGTTGGTCGAAGCCAATTTCAGGTTGTGCCAAATCTCTAGATAGAAGGACCACCAGGCCAAAATTCGAGAATGAAAGGTTGATCGAAGCCCATTTCAAGTTGAGACTCAAAAATGAAAGGCTAATCGAAGCCAATTTCGAGCAGAAGCTCAAGAATGAAAGGTGATCGAAGACACTTTGAGATGGCAACTCAAAAATGAAAGGCTGATCAAAACCAATTTTGGGTTGTGCAGAATCTCGAGAATAAAGTACCACCAGCCCAAAACTCGAGAATGAAAGGCTGATCGAAGTTAATTTTCAGCCGAGACTCGAAAATGAAAGGCTTATCAAAGCTAATTTCAAGCAGAAGCTCAAGATTGAAAGGCTGGTCAAAGCCTACTCGAAAGTGAAAGGCTCATCAAAGCCATGTTCAATCATTTTGAGGGGTTTAATCCCTTGGCACTCATATATATGGGGGATCTCGGCCTCGAGCACTTGATAGGTCGCGGAGGCCTTTCACGTGTTCTTAGAGGTTTGATCCCTAGGCACTCATACATGTAGGGGATCTTAGCCCCGAGCGCTTGATAGGCCACAGAGGCCTTTCAAATGTTTTTAATTATTCAATTCCTGAGCACTCATATATGTAGGGGATTTCGGCCACGATCACTTAATGGGCCATGGAGGCCCTTTGATTATTTACTAGGTTTTTATCCCTAGTACTTATACATGTAAAAGGGGGTTAAACCCCAAGTGCTTTTTATATGGAAACCCCAAGCGCTTATTTTCAAGAAAGAGGATTTTGACCCCAATCGCTTATTTTCATGAAAGGGAATTTTGACCCCCCAAGCGCTTAACAGTACTCTAAGGCCTTTCAAGTATTTACAAGGGTTTTTTATCCCTTAAGCACTTAATCACAAGAAGGGGATTTTGGCCCCAGATGCTCTTTGAGTATTTACACTTAAGCGCTTAATCATGAGAAGGGGATTTCGACCCCTTTATTTTTAAGCCCTTGAGGTATTTTTAGATACATGTATGGGGTTCAACCTTTTTTGTTGACAAGTCCCCGTGCTATCTTTGTATAGATGTAATGGATTCGGCCCTTTTTGTTTATAAGTCATTGTGACGTTTTTCAAAGGTAGCTTCGAGCCCCTTAAAGCCATTGTGGCATTTGACAAAGGCGCTCCAGCTTCCTTAAAAGAAGGGGACACCCTAAGACCTATAGCAACTAACCTGCATCAACCCAAGGTCGTTACCACCGTAGCTTAGAAGTAACCCAAGTCGAGGCCTTGGTCCTATGGGACAGCCAAAGATAAAATTTTATATTTTGCTCTCCGATCTTACTGCTACGCTACCTAGAGGGTGGTTAGCGTCAAGCCTTGGGTTTGTCCACAGAGATGCTAGGTCTAATGTATCTACCTAAAACACAACCTCAAACGGGTCTTCAATACATATGAGTGAAAGGAACAACTAGAAAAGCAAACATGCAAGGGGGGGTTTGGATTTTCAACTAACAACTACAAAGCATGAAAAGTAAATAACACAACTACCAATTAAAGCTAACACTTGGGGAAATCATTGAGTGATTTGGTAAATCTAATGCTTCTATCCTCGATTCTTTCACATAGAGATCTAAGAAAACCTAATAGTGTGTCTATAACACATGATAGCATACATTTCCCCGTCCCGGTCATGGAGGATGCTCTCACAACCCTCCATCGACTCCGCCATCGTAATTAGGAGAATACAACAAGGTCTGACCGTTGTTGTAGGCCTAATTCTCCCCCGTGCAATTATGTCATGGGCTTCCACCACGAATGCAACTACTCCTCTCGGGTGCTATCACACTAGGCCAAAGGATCGTAGTCACCTTATCTGTGATACTAGGCTTTCTTGTAACCCTAGCGTGCTACACTACAAGAAACATAACCTATTACTTCACCTCTTTTACCTCAGGTTTTATCTTAACCCCAAAAAACAGAGGTAAAAAGTTTTTTTACCTCGGTTGTGTTTTTTTTTAAGTAAAAAATATTTTTATCTCAGTTAAAAAACAAAGGTAAAAAGTACACTTTTTACCACGGTTATTAAAAAACCAAGGTAAAATGTCTGCATGACCAACGTCGCACGCTTGTCTAGCTTACCGAAGTTGTGACTGAGGTCTCACGTACCTATCCCAAATAAGAATGACCGATGTTGTACGCATGTCTGGCTTACCGACATTGTGACCGAGTTCTAACATACCTATCCCAGACAAGAATGACCGATGTCGCAAGCATGTCTGTCTTACTGACGTTGTGGCCAACGTCGCACATATCACTCGCAGACATGAAATGACCAAACTCGCACGTATGTCTAAATTACCAACATTGTAACCGAGGTCGTACATACCTATCCCATACACATATGATCGACGTCGCACACATGTCTGGGTTACCGATGTTTTAACCGAGGTCGCACGTATCTATCCCAAACACAAATAACAGATAACGCCCTTGCGATCCACGATTTAAAATAATTAATTATATGTATAATGTAATTTATTTTTTAATAAAACTAAAATATGAGTTTTACATTTTTAATACAACTCCACTTCTTTTATATTTTAAAAGATTTCATATATATGCTTTTAACTATGACTTTGTGTTTATATTTTCAAATGAAATGAATTAAACGTAGAGTTCAAGTATTACATGATCGTAGTCGAATATAAATAAATAAACTTTATTTTCTCACCGAATAAAACTTTATGTACTACTTATTCATAGTTATATAAAATGAGTTGTATATAAAAATAAGTAGTATATAAAATTTTATATAGAGTACTACTTATTTTATATAATTATGAATAAGTGATATATACAATTTTATTTATTTGACACGTGGCTAATTTTAAGGGTGACACATGTCAAAAGTGTTGTGACTAAGATTTACTTTTTTAGAATTTTCCATTTGACACATGGCTAATCTATTTCTTACTTCTATGTAAACAACTCTAGATTACTCTAAAACACGTACTAGTGCTTTCCAACATTTCACCAAAAAAATAATATATTTTATATGTCTATATTTAGGCAATAATAACAAAAATTAGGTATTTTGGAGCAATGGATAATGGGGTAACAAAATTTTGGGCCATGGTATAATTTTTCAAGATTTGTTGAAGTAATCAATGTTGACTTTCGAAACTCTTCCGTTCACCCATACATGCCCAAATTGCAAAATCGTAACTGTATATTATTGAATTGAATTTTAATGTTGCCAATTTCGTAATTCGACAATTCTAACTTTCTTGGAGGGACCTAAGTGCAAAAAGTAAAAACGTTACTCATAACTCCAAATTGAAATCCACTCAAACATGATGCTACCTTATACACCCCAATTGTTTTTTCAAGTCTATAACCTGGTATTTATCAATAAACATGCACAAGAATATATTTGTAATTTTTTTCAATTTACCTTTCATACTTCTATGTAAACAACTCTAAGTTACTCTAGAACACGCACTTGCAATTTTCAACATTTCACCAAAAAATTCATCTATTTAATATTTCTATATTTATGCAACAATAACAAAAATCATGTATTTTAGAGCAATGGATTATAGGGTAACACAATTTTGGGCCATAGTTAATTTTTCACGATTGTGTAGAAGTAATCAATGTTGACTTTCGAGGCCCTTCCGTTCGCCCATACATGCTCAAATTGATAAATTGCAACTGTATATTATTGAATTGAATTTTTATATTACCAATTTTGTAATTCGACAATTTCAACTTTCTTGGAGGGACCTAAATGCAAAAGGTAAAAAAATTTACTCGTAACTCCAAATTGAAATCCGCTCGAATGTGATGCCACCCTATACACCCCTATTGTATTTTCCAAGTCCGTAACCTAGTATTTATCAATAAACATGCACAAGAATATATTTGTAATCTTTTTCGATTTACCTTTCTTACTTCTATGTAAACAACTCTAAGTTATCCAACATTTCAACAAAAAATTCATCTAATTAATATTTCTATATTTATGCAGGAATAACAAAAGTCATGTATTTTGGAGCAATGGATTATAAGGTAACACAATTTTGGGACATAGTGTAATTTTTCAAGATTGTGCAGAATTAATCAATGTTGACTTTCGAGGCCCTTTCGTTCACCCATATATCCCCAAATTGCAAAATCACTATTGCATATTATTGAATTGAATTTTGATGTTGCCAATTTTGTGATTCAACAATTTCAACTTTCTTGGAGGGACCTAAGTGCAAAAAGAAAAAAACATTACTCGTAACTCCAATTCGAAATTCGTTAGAATGTGATGTTACCCTATACACCCAAGTTGTATTTTCCAAGTCCATGACATAGCATTTACCAAATAAACATGCACAAAAATATATTTGTAATCTTTTCCGATTTACCGTTCTTACTTCTATGTAAACAACTCTAATTTACTCTAGAACATGTACTTGCGATTTCCAATATTTCACCAAAAAAATCATCTATTTAATATTTCTATATTTATGCAAGAATAACAAAAATCATGTATTTTGGAGCAATCGACTATAGGATAACACAATTTTAGGACATAGTATAATTTTTCAAGATTGTGTATAAGCAATCAATGTTGACTGGCAAGGTCCTTCCATTCACCCATACATGCTCAAATTGCAATATCGCAATTGGATATTATTTAATTAAATTTTGGTGTTTCCAAAATTTGTAATTTCGAATATTAGTTAACTTTCCATTTATAAACACAAAAGGAAATGTATAACCTTAACTAATGAACGATCGACTTTTACTTGACTTTCCATGTAAAAAAATAATCAAGTATTTCATTAAATAAATCTAATTAATTAAATAAACAAACTAAACTAATTAATTAAATAAATGAACTAAACTAATTAATTAAATAAACTAACTAATTAAATAAAGACAAATTAAAATTCAGGCCATAACATACTAAAAAATCATCCCATTAAGCCCATACCTAACCCAAACCCTACACCTATATATACCCAAACCCTAATCCTTTAACCATCCACCATTTCCTTCCCGTATTAAGCCTCCACCCTCCACCTAACAGCCAAATCGCCTTCGTCGATCCTAGCGATCCCAGAGCCACCGAATCACCTCCACCGCTTCTAAATTGGCGCATCTCTTCACCACCATCTCTTCCTCCACTGAATCGCCTCCACCGCCGTCTCTTCTTCCAAATTAGCGCCACCGCTGCCATGCGACGCCACCACCTGGGCCACCACTATTCCAGACCACTACCGTTCAACGTCATTGATGTTTGACGCCAACCGGCCTCAGTTCCCATCACCCGAAGCACTACGCACCACCACATCAATGCTAGGACCACCACTTCTCTGCCGGACCACCACTTCTCTGCCAATGCCAACGTCTGAACTGTCGTTCCAGGCCATTAGCCGAATGCCTTTGTTATGTTGCCAAGAAATGTGTTCATTTTATTTTTTTAAATCATCTCCATGTATCTGTTTATACATCCGTATTTGTTTTTGCAGTTTGTTGATTTAAATGTAATTAAATCAATGCTAGATGATTAGTCCTTGGTGAATTTAGTTTATTTAGTGATTTTAGTTTGTTTAGTTTTTAATTGGATGGCTTGTGAGCTGTAGATCTCCTCGGAAAATTCTTGTAGCCTGTGAACAACCGAAAGCAGAATCGACACCGATTCTACTATATGTATTTTTAAAATTTCTGGAATAATAGCTAACGACGTGGCAATATGTCCGGTCATGTTTTTTACTGCGTTTGAAACTTGTGACCTCCCCCTATATACAAACACATTTTTTACCTCAGTTCTTTTTTTAAAAAATCGAGGTAAAAAGCATATTTTATCTCATTTTGAACCGAGGTAAAAAATATACTTTTTACTACGGCAGTATTTACCTTGTTTTTTTGGGATGAAAACCCGAGGTAAAAACCCCTAAATAATCGAGGTAATATGTGTTGTCTCTTGTAGTGGTACTATCTAAACTATCTCTACCTAAAACCCTTTAGACTTCTTTACGAAGTCGGCTAAGACTGGGGCGAGGGTATGTGGATCAGAGTGACCTCAAATCTCCAGTGCACACATCGAGGTATACTTGTTCCCCTCTACCGTACAAACATCCAGGTTTCCCTTCTCAAAGGGGCATCAATATATTCGCCTAACATGAATACAGCCCAAAGTGCTTATATGTGGTGTGATATTCATGCATTAAACTGAAAAGCAAATCACAATAATATTGTGAACACAAGATTAGGAAAAACTATTGAATCTCAAAAAGCATATAGAAATCACCAAGTCACTAAAATTTATCCCCAAGCTATAGAAACTACTCCCTAGACATTGAATTCAAATGAAAACACATCTTTTAGGATCACAGCAAAATAAAAGATGAAAACATAAAATTAAGGAGAGAATCTCCTATCTACTCTCTACAATGATATGAAGTATCTAAAAAATAACCAACACCAAGATCTAATCTACAAAAGAAAAGAAAAGAAAAGGAGAAGGAAGAGAAGAAGAACTCTACAGAGAGAGAACTCTTCTCTCCCTTATCTAAACTAGAAAGAGGAAAAATCTAAATTATGGCTAGCTTAGGGTTTAGTAGAATACTAAGGCTCCTATATATAGTAGTAGGGGATTGGACTTAAAGATAGGTCCAAAATATGCCAAAGTTAGGTCAAAACCCTAGCATCCTTTCCATCTAGCCGCTAAAGCTTTCTCTAATAAACTGCTCTAATACGTGAACCTTCTGGAGCTGTACTTTAGTGCATTAGTTAGAGCTTGAAAAGATGAAGATTTTGATATATGGTAGGGGAAATTGGATGCAAATTGAGAGAGTTGTGACCAAAATGGTGAGAATCCACCTCTTGGCACGAGTCATCACGGATGATGCAGCCCATGGCATGTACTTGGGGATGCAGTGCTCGAGGTCTGAAGTGGGTCGCACCACTTTGTGGGAATGGGGTGCCTGTTCTTGAGCGTGGCACAGATTTTCATCGTGGCGTGGGGCGCGAAGGTTGGCGCAGGTCGCGTCTGGCACTGGTGTGGTTCACTTCATCTCCTGTGGGAAGCCATCAGAGTGGTCAATCTTGAAGTCATAATCCGTGCCCGTGGCCATTAGCACTGGCTGTGGTCAGGCTAGGTGTTTTGCTCAAAAACTTGGCACGGGCCGTGTGGATTCCTGCATCCCACGTGCCGATCTCGGTATAAAGGACTTAGAGTAGCATGGGATGCCTAAAATGAGACATCCCACGCTCATACTTAGCCACGTGTTGGGGTTCTTCGTTCTTGCCTGGCGGCCTGTCATGTTTGGCGCAGTTTGCACCACTGCCTCGCGTTGGTCTCCTTGGCATGGGGCATTGGTGCAAAACCATGCACGGCCTGTGCTGGCCCGTTAATTCCTCAATCGACTGAACTTGTTTAATTCACCTCGGGTGAATCGTAAGTCCAATTTGAGAGTTCTAGTAGCCAATTTTGATAGTACTCAAAAAGATAAATCCAATGGAACAAGCTTTGAAAACTAATTATAGTCGGATCATTCTCGGACTGAAGCACATTTCATCGGACCACGATTCACCACTTCTCTGTTGGCATTTATGAACTCCATAGCCGCCTATCTTTGGCTTCATCCTTCTACTACTATGATTTGATGTTTTTGGCCTTCATCTTTTACCATTCTGGGGGTGAATGGCCTTCGATCTCTTCTACTGTCCTTTGGAACGGACTTCAATTTATTTTACTGCCATTACGAACGGTCTTCACATATAATGTAAACAAACATTACCCACAGGCGACCTACTAAAGTTGATCACATGGAAGAACAAGGAGCCCATGGACTTCAATTTCTTTTACTTCCATTACGAATGGTCTTCACATAGAATGTAAACAAACATTACCCATAGGCGACCTACTAAAGTTGATCACATGGAAGAACAAGGAGCCCGTGGATACAAGATGTCCATTAGTACCAATTAAGTCTACAAAATGCGGGATTTAAACAAGAAAACCAAACATGACTGTCTAAACCCCTTGTCATGTAAACTCAACTAATACTAGCAATCAACCAAATAAAATTAGCTAAAAACTATGCCAAATGCATTGGTTAACGCACGCATAATGAAGCAGATCAATAATATTTGTGTTGGGCGTGCTACACGTTGGTCGAGGATTTGTATGTCGAGTGCGTGTAAGGATTTTGATCCTTTAGCGCTTATGTATGCAGGGGGTTTGGCCCAAAGTGCTTATGTATATGCAAGGATATAATCCTTGAGAACTTAAGCATATGTGGGGTTTAACCCAAAGCGCTTGGCAGACCATTGAGACCTTTCAAGTGTATGAAAGGATATGATCCTTGAGTGCTTATGTGTACGGGGGGTTTGACCCAAAGTGTTTATGTATATGCAAGGATATGATCCTTGAGTGCTTACACATATGTGGGGTTTGACCTAAAGCGCTTGGCAGGCCATTGAGACCTTTAAAGTGTATGCAAAGATATGATCCTTGGGTGCTTCTATGTATGTGGGGTTCAACCCCAAGCATTTGACAGGCCACGGGGGCTGCTCAATTGTATGAAAGGATTTTATCCTTAAGTGCTTATGCCTATGGGGGGTTCGACTACAAGCGCTCGTGTATTGGCACTTTTACTCATGTAAAGAGGAGGTTTCAACCTCAAGCACTCATGTATTGGCACTTTTACACTTGTAAAGAGGGGGTTTTGAACCAAAGCGCTCATGTATTGGTGCTTTTACACATGTAAAGAGGAGTTTGACCCCAAGCGCTCATGTTTTGGCGCTTTTACACATGTAAAAAGGGGATTTCGACCCCAAGCTTTCATGTATTGGCATTTTTAACATGTAAAGAGGGTGTTTTGACCCCAAGCGCTCATGTATTGGCGCTTTTACACATGTAAGCATTCAATGGGCCACATAAGCCTTTTAATTACAAGGTTTTTATCTTTATCGCTTACATGTGTTAAGGGGATTTCAGCCACAGAGAGCTAGATAGGCTATGAATACCTTAGCGCTCATATCATGTAAGGGGAGTTCGATCCCAAGTGCTACATAGGTTATGAATGCCTTGGTGCTCATATCATGAAAGGGGATTTTGGCCCCAGAGCGCTAGACAAGCTATGAATGCCTTGGCGCTCATATGATGAAAGGTGAGTTCGGCCTAGAGTGCTACATAGGCTATGAATACCTTGATGTTCATATCATGAAAGGGATTTCGGCCCCAAAGTGCTAGACAGCCTATAAATGCATTGACACCCATATCATGAAAAGGGATTTTGGCCCCGAGCTCTACGCAGGCTATGAATGCCTTGGCACTCATATCATGAAAGGGGATTTCAGCCCCGAATGCTACGCATGCTATTAATGCCTTGGCATTCATATCATGAGAGGGGCTTTCTACTCCGAGTGCTAAACAGGCTATGAATGCCTTGGCGCTCATATCATGAAAGGGGATTTCAACCCAAAGTGTTTGATGGTTAAGTTGTCCCTTCGAATCATAACAAGTTCTGTGCCTTGGGTGCTTGATGCATATTAAGGGGATTTTGGCCCCAAAGTGTTTGATGGGCTGTGTTGGCCCTTCTAATGTTTACAAGGTATGTGCCTTGTGCGCTTGATGTGTATTAAGGGGATTTTGGTCCCAAAGTGTTCGATTGGCTGTGTTGGCCCTTCGAATGTTTACAAGGTTTCTGTCTTGGGCGCTTGATGCTCGTCAAGGGGATTTCAGTCCCAAAGTGTTTGATGAGTTGCGTTGGCCATTCGAATGTTTACAAGGTTTGTGCCTTGGCCACTTCATGCGTGTTAAGGGGATTTCATCCCCAAAGTGTTCGATGTGCTGTGTATGCCCTTCGAATGTTTACAAGGTCTGTGTCTTGGGCATTTGATGCGCGTTGAGGCAACTTTAGCCTCCAAAATTTTTTATGGGATTTGTTAGCCCTACGAATAAGTACTGCTCCAATTTTTTGAGAGTGGCGCTTGATATGCATTGAGGCAATTTTAGCCCCCAAAATGCTCGATAGGTATTGTTGGTCCTACGAATATGTACTGCTTTGATTTGAGAAGAGTGGCGCTTGATGTGTGTTGAGGCGATTTTAGCCCCTAAAATGTTCGATGGGCTTTGTTGCCCTATGAATATGTACTGCTTTGATTTGAGGGGACTGATGCTTGATGTGTGTTCGATGAGCTGTGTTGGCCCTTCGAATATGTACTACTCTGATTTGAAGAGAGTGGCGCTTGATGCACGTTGAGGCGATTTTAGCCCCAAAATGTTCGATGGGTTTTGCTGGCCCTACGAATTGTTTACAAGACCGTAGAGGCCTTTCAAGTATTCACAAGCTTTTAAGTATTTACAAGGTCGTGGAGGCTTTTCAATGAGAATCCTTCGGCCTATAACAGCGTTTATGGTTGGCGCGTTACACCCCGGTCGAGGATCTCGTTAGTTTGGTACCAATGAGGGTGTTCTTGGATTTACAACGGTGCTTTCTCTCCCTGGGGTGTGTTACCCCCAATCAAAGAGAACCACTCATTGGTAGTTTCTCGGCTGAACTTATTCAGTTGAAAGTCCACTCAGGACGATCAACATTAATAATATCCACATTCGTATCGTAATGACGAAGTTGGACCTAAGCCTTTAGACTATGCTCAATGTTATGTAAACAAATAAGTACATAGTCGGGCCTAGATGTTTAAGTTGCACCTGGTTAACATGTCATATGATATGGGGTAAGTGAAGTAATTTCATGTCAACCTTATAATTTTAGCCACATTAATATTTTTTATTACTTCACAAAAATCATAATATAGACAGACATATTGCACATTTCAAAGTTTAGTTGTGACATGAGGCCTTGCCCGAAGAAAGCGTTGAATACAAATAATCCAGCGCACACTTAACACATATCGTGGTGTAGCTAGGCAAAAAGATCAGTTACACGGTCACCTGAATTTCACCAAGAAGATATCAAATTAATTTTATTACTATTATTTCAATGGGCTAATTAATCACTATTATTTATAGGAATTAAAAAAAATTCATTCAGTGCTCAAATTTAAATGTGTGCATTTTTCGAGAATACTAGCAAGATCTTGAGTTTACCATGAGAAGGGTTGGAATGAAAGAAGATGATGCATTCATCAAAAAATCGTTTCATTGAAGGCTTATGTGAAAACCTTCAAACGCCAATCAAGCTTCAACATCACATATCTATGAACTATTTATTGGTGAAAGCAAGGTTAGTTGAGAGTACCCTGCGACCAAGGAGGCCACATCCCAGTTTTCCAAGTCAACAACCAGGGTTTGACTCTGCAAACCCTAGTTATGGCCACAGTAGGGGCACGCCCATGGGAGGAAGAGGATCAGTTCAGACTTATTCAAATCCAACTTATAATCCTACAGAGAGGAGGGAAACACCACCAACCCAACAGGTTTCAAAAATTCCAGGTAAGTCTACTACTTCTTCATAAAATTCTATTTATGTTAACTCTCCTACTTGTTTTCATTTGTAAATAGAGAGGACATGTACGCAATAACTTTCCTCATGCACGAGTGCTAACAACACTTGAGTAAGGAGATGAAGAAGATGAATATGCTGATATGCCACCATTGTGTGAAAGTGGTGAAGAACAGGTAGATGAAGAGATCATCATAAATGATCATGATGAACAGGGTCTAGAAACACATGGTAACTTTGTGTCATTAAGAGTTCTAAACTCTCAAATGGCTGAAACACAGATACAAAGGATTAACATTTTTCATACACGTTGCCTTGTGAAAGATAAGAATTTTTTATTGATTATTGATGGTGGTTCTTGTGCTAATACTGTGTCCAATCTTCTTGTTAAATCATTGTCTTTGCCTGTGACTACTCATCCATCACCATATAAACTTATTTGGTTAAATGGTAGTGGTGAAATTAGAGTTAACAAACAGTGCATGATTAACTTTAACATTGGAAAATACCATGATTCTATCTTATGTGATGTTATACCTATGGAAGCTAGTCATATTTTGTTAGGGAGACCTTGGCAGTTTGATCGTAAATCTATGCATGATGGTTACACTAACAAAATTAGTGTGATTAAGGATAGAACAAGGTATACTTTGGTTCCATTATCTCCAGTGGAAGTTTTAGAGGCACATCAACGCATGAGAGTCGATAAAGAGAAGTTTGCGACTGATGTGCAAATGGCCGACCAAAACCCTAGCAAGGAATTGAAGGAGATCGGCCACAAGGTGAAGAATGGAGGCAAAAACTTTGATAATTTCGACCAAATATCAAGGGAGGCCGTCCCAGGTAAGCCAGGTAAGTCTACGAATGATTCTAATAAGTTGCGTAAAATCCTATCTTCACATCTTAGTCCTTTGCCATCAATTTGCATGATGAGACATGAACTTCCTAATGATTCTGGTAGATTGTTTTATGCATCAATTAGGGATGTGAATCGTGCTTTTGCTAATCATTCTTATGTGCTTATCATGCATTTTAAAGATAGCTACTTTGCTAGTGAGGATATTCCTATGAATGCTCCTCCACGGTTTGCTCAGATGTTACAGGAATTTGAGGATGTCTTTCCGGAAGCCTTACCCATGGGTTTACCACTTTTGCGAGGTATCACCAGATTGACTTGATTCCGGGTTATGTTATCCCAAATCGCCCGGCATATAAAGCAAACCCTGAGGAGATAAAGGAACTACAGCGACAAGTTGAGGAGTTACTTCAAAAAGGGTATGTGCAAGAATCCCCATCTCCTTGTGTCGTGTCTATCATTTTAGTTCCTAAGAAAGATAAAACTTGGCGTATGTGCATTGATTGTCGTGTTATTAACAAGATTACCAAATTGGCGCCGCTGCTGGGGAGCAGTAAGTCAATTATTTTTATTTTTTCTACTAATCTGTGTGTTAGTGTGCTTGGTTTATCAGCAGATCATCCAGGCCAAATTTAATATTTTACCTAGAAGTTGAGAAGACAGCCAAGCAGAATAGAAAGTGAACAAAAGCGCGAAAAGTAATTTCTGCCGAAACCCTTCGGTTTGGCCAAACTGAATCCATCACGAATTCAGCAACTACCTTTGATTCGGGAACTGATATCGAGATGGACGGAGCTGACCGAAATCTGAATCCTGGGCAGAACCCAAAAAACCGATACATGTGGGAACTTACTGGTCATAGTGAAGATGACCCCCCCACTCCCATTCAGTTGTCAGAGACCGAAAATCCTATTGAAATCAAGATGGCGTTCCTTAACGTACTCCCCAAGTTCCACGGGAGAAGTACTGAAGACCCTTACAATTTTCTGAGCGAATTTATCAAGATTTGTATGGTTCAGAAGAGGTCATCCACTATGACGGAAGATCAATTCAAATTGGTGGCATTCCTATTCAGTTTGACAGGAGCAGCAGATCAGTGGTTTTCGAGCTTGCCCCCTAACTCCATTGTGACATGGGCAGAATTGAAGATATTGTTCTTAGAGTACTACTTTCTACCCACAAGAACAGATGCCTTGAAAAAGGAGATCACAAGCATCAAGCAAGAGTATGATGAGCCATTGAGTATGTATTGGCTGAGGTTCAGGAAGTTGGTAGACAGTTGCCCTAATCACCGAATGACAGAAGACCAGTTGCTTCAATGCTTCTATCAAGGGATGACATCCAACAACAAAGACTTGGTGAATTCTTCTAGTAGTGGTGGATTTTCTCACCTTTGAGTGAATGAAGCTAGAGAGTTCATTAAGAGGTTGGTGGACTCTAAGAAGGAGTATAATCAACAAGAAGTACGAATCTTGAAGAAGGTGGCACAAACATCCACTCCCAAAAAAGATGAGATCAAAAAAATTATGGAAAGAATGGAGAAAATGCTATCAAAGGCCTTTGACAAGGTTGCGTCCGTACAAGAAGGGCCTTGCGATACGTGTGGAGCAGTGGGCCATACGACGTCGCAATGCATTTTTACTATGGAAGAGATACCTGTTCAAGAAAATGCTATGGGAAATTTCAATGAGAGACAACAAAAAGGTGGAACATATCCCCAAAATTTCAATCCAAGGTATAGGGATCACCCTAACTTCTATTGGAGAGAACAAGGTCCCCCTCCTCAGCAGCCTCAACATTACCAATGACCCTATGTTCCACCAATGCAATGAGAAGCTCCAATTTTTCCCCATCCCCAACAAGGAGGTCAAGAGAAATCTCCGAATGAAAAGATGGATATGTTGATGGACATGATGGTGAAGCAATCTAAGAAGAATAAATCAACCTTGGAGGAGCATGCACAACAAATTGCCCATTTGTCAAATTCTCTTAATGAACTTAGGATGAAGCAGCCTGGATTGCCTTCTCAGGTCCAATTGAACCCTCGTGAGATGGTAAATCAGGTCATGCTCAGAAGTGGAAAGATAGTTGGTTCACTGCCATTGAAATCCGTGAACAAAAAGTGAACCAGTTCACTGACGGAGGGTCCGGTTTGGCCAAACCAAACCCTGCAGCAGAAATTCAGAATCAAGTAACGGAGGAAAAAGGCAATGAAACCACCATAAAATATGAGAATCTTAAGCAAACTGAGACCAGAGATAAAGGTAAATCCAAGGTACCAGCTGAGGTAAGTAAGAGGTTGAGTTTACATGATCCCTCACTTAAAATTTTTCCTCCTTTTCCTCGTAGATTATAAAAGAAAAAAGAAGAGCTTATGGATTTTATATCAATATTTAGAAAAATGGAGATTAATCTTCCATTCTTGCAGGCAATAAGGATACCACCAATAAGCAAGTTCTTGAAATATTTTATTGCAGGAAAGCCAAAGGATTTGAGCAAGATCATGATGAATGAATCTGTGTCAGCTGTGATCCAAAAGAAAGTGCCTCAAAAGTGCAAGGACCCAGGTATGTTTTCCTTACCTTGTTACATTGGAGATAAGAAGATTGATGCTTCCATGTGTGATTTAGGAGCTTCGATTAATGTTATGCCATTATCTGTGTATCAAACTTTGAATGGAGCTGAAATGGTAGACACTAGAGTGGTAATTCAATTAGCAGATAAATCTTATGTATGTCCTGAAGGGTTATTGGAAAATGTGCTTGTGCGAGTCAATAACTTTGTGTACCCCGCAGATTTTTATGTGGTAAAAATGAATCATACTAATGATAAGGGAACACAAGGGGTATTGTTGGGTCGTCCATTCTTGAAAACAGCAAACACCATTATTAATGTTGGTGATGGAACTATTTCTCTTGATTATTTTGGTGATAAGTACACATTCACATTGATAAACCCATGAAGAAACCTATAGATTCTGAGAATGTATTTGGCATCAATCATACTGAACCTCTTGTCCAAGATTCTCTTGAGATTAAAATTCTGCAGGATATGATGAAAATTTCAGAAGAGGTAGATGTTCAAGTCTCAAGTGATAAGGAAATCAGTAAATTGTTGTATTCATTGTACTATCAGAATGGTGCCCAGAGCTGAAGTAAACCACGGAGGGCCCAGCCCCAGTCAATCAATGTTAAATGTTTGGAAAAATTCTGAAGGGCGCACTGGGTCTAGTTTGGCCAAACCGGACCCATCCTCCAGACTAGTCTCACTTGATGTGAAAGCCTCAAATCAGGAGTTGAAGCCGTTACCACCCGATCTGAAGTATGATGATGGTACTTTTCCAGTGGATATGGAGATGTTCAAGTGTGAGGAAGAAATTTCTCTACCCACCACCCAGCCAAATTGATGGCATCCACAGTGTGGCCCAAGACTATAAACAAAGGCGCTAATTAGGAGGCAACCCAATTTTCTTAGTTTTTTTTCCTTTTAGTTTTTTTTATAATCTTTTAGGAAGTTCAATTTCTCATCTGCCCTCAATTCTTGATCTACAGAGTTGAAGTACTTGAATTTGCATCATGGAAAATTCACACCTTTGGAGAGCTGGGATTCGCAGGGTTCCGTTTGGCCAAACTGGAGGTCTACGATAGAACCGATTCAGATATCACACTCTCTTCTTGTTGATAATTCCTCAAAACCCCTCTCAATAAGTTCCCCCAACCCTGATTTTTTTTAATTTCTTTTTTCTTCAGAATTTTTTAAAGCTTTTTTAGGTGGTTTTGTTCTTTCTTACATTTTTATTGAGCTTGCTTGAGGGCATGCAAGGTTTAAGTGTGGGGAGGATTACATGTTTATGTATTTACGTGTTAGTGTCATTTAATAAAAATACAAAAAGATTTTTTGATTTTTTTTGTGTCGAGTCAAATTCAGCATACTATTCTTGATATTATTGTTCCTTGATTGACTGAACTTGCTAGTGATAAAGCTCTTGTGTGATATGTTTGGTTACTTGATACACCTCTAAAATTGCTTGGTAAATTAGTCTAGTAGAATTGGTGTAATTGGCCTAGATGATACTTGGGATGACGAAAAAAAGACAAGTAATCGAACATTTGAGCCCAGTAAAAGTGAGGTTTGAGCTAGAGTAGAGCAGTCTCTACATCAATTTTTTTCTGAGAGTCATGGTATTACTTGAATTATTTGGTGCGAAAATGATGAAAGACATTAGGAATTAACCCCATAGCTTATATGGCCTACCACACATCACCCTTAGTAAACCCTTTGAAGCATTGACCTTTTTTTTTGTTTGAGCCACAGAAAAAAAATGATGAACCCAAAGCTTTTTTTTATCCCCTCTTTTGTGTCCCTTATATATTCATGCTTGTGATTATGATAGATTTCTCAGATTATTTACTGCTGATGTGCTTTAAGAAATATCAATGAGTACCTTGATTTTGATGTATGAAGTGACCATGCGGTACTAAATTCAAAAGTACAGTAAAATGATAATAAAATTAGTGATTTGGTGCTGGAAATTCAGGAAAATAAAAGAGGGCTGATGTGCCCAGAAAAAAAGAAGAAAAAAATCAGAAAAATTAGAAAAATAAATGAAAAATAAAATAAAATAAATCCAGCACCAACACTTAGTATTTACAGCCAGTTCTGAGCAGATTTTTCCACTTTATGATGGCTGAAAATTATCTTTTTGATTGAAGAATTTTTGGGCTGAAAAGAGCATGCATGTATATTTATATTTTTAAGCTTAGAACCCTTAGGACCTTACCTCAGTTTTATTCCCCCTAACCCCGTTACAACCTTGAATAAAGACCTTTCTGATTTGCATTGAATGATTTGAGTATTGCCATGTGAAATTCATATATTGAGTGACTGTCCCTTACATCTAGAGCGAATGTGTGAAACGTGAGAAATGTTAGATGTTTGTCTGATTTTGACTAAGTCGAGGGCTGGTTTGCATTAATTTGAGGATGAGTTTACCAATGTCATTTGAAGGGTGTGAGAGTGTCAAGTGTTTTATACATGAGCCTTTGTTATTAGTAAGGTAAAGTTTGTCTATGGATCAAGAAATTAAGGATTGGTATGCTGAGTTTGATTGTTTGTTGGGTTGTAGTTAGTGTTTTCTTTTTGTTATTTTTCTTTTGAGTCTTTCTTAGAGTCAGCTGGGGATACTTGAAACTTTGTAATAAACAACATGATTTGATTCTCATTTCATACTTGAGGGCAAACATGACTCAAGTGTGAGGATATTTGATGTGTGTTAATTATGTTGTTTATTTTATTGGGATTAGCTGTGATTTTACGTGATTAATGTGCACTTTAAATGTTTTATTTGTAACAAATCACAGTTTTCAGGCTCAAGAGGAATTTGGAGGAGAGTAAGGAGTATTAGACAATTATTGCAAATGAAGCAATCAAATGGAGAGCAGATATTTGGAGCTGATTTGGGCTTTTAAGAAGATATTTATGGAGATAGCCTTGAATTTTATCTCTTCAAATCAGAATTTAAATTTAAAAAGAATTTTATTTAATTTGAAATAGTCCAATGTGGACATAATTTTTGGTAATTGCTGCATATATATATATATATATATATATATATATATATATATATATATATATGTTACGCACGCATGAAGACATTGGGTCTGTCTTTCTTTTGGATTATGTGGACGCTATTTCACAGAGAGAAGTTAGCTTGGTTTCTTTCTTGTTTTATTAGGCAGAAGAAAACAATACTGGCCATTAGTTATTCACTTTTTCAGAAGCATTTCTTTGGCTTCAGTTGAGTTTCGTGCATTATTTTGGGGAGCATACATTAATACTGATTTTCTTTTGTTCCTGCGCAAGAATTTATCTACCACCAAAATTATTTGGTTTCATTGTTTCGGCGTCACCAATCCACAATAAGTTTGTTGTGTCTTATTATTTGATTTCGTTAAGCATGTTTAAGTATTATATTATTTATTTATTTGATTTAATTAGTATGAGTATGTAATTTATATATCGGCAGAGAATAACAAATGTTAGTTTATAAATCGTGAGGTCTAATTGCATTATAATTGATTCTTGCATGTCCTTAATTGTTTTTGGTTGAATTCTATTTCTAATATGTTTAGGCCTGATCAACTTAAATGTTTTTAGAATACTGCTATCTAATTTCCGCCAATACGTAATTGTTGGATGGGATTAGTAAGTAGCATAGTCTTGTGAAAAACAGCTAACTAGCTAAGACTGTAATAGCAAGATAGGGAATAATTGAGCGTGCATTACTATTTGCTTTTACTTTGGTAATTGCTATATCGGATTCTTTTAATACTTAATGCTATCAAAATGTGTTCTGGTTTAGCGAATACTTTCTGGGAACATTTTGGTAAGGGAAACAGTTAATTAATCATAATTAGTTGACTGTCGATAAAGTAAGGAAGAATTGGGGGGTTAAGCGTACCTACTTCCCTATAACCGGTAGATGTGTAGGAATTGATTCATTATTGCGCCTATGATCGATAATAACTAGCATGAGTTATTCTTAGCCGATATTATTCCTTTATATATATTTATTTCTCATATTTTTAAAGTTGTCATTTGCATTTTTAGAATTAGTAAAGTCAATATATTTGAGGCGTGGTGGCATCACTGAAAAAAAGGTTTTCAAAAATTAGTAGGAAAAAGAATTATTGATTATTGTTTTTGCTCCTCGTAGGATCGACCCTGCTTATCATTGTACTAATTAGTATTAATCTGAATTTGCAGGTTATTTGGCGAGTGAAACGATGCTCACCATATCGCCATCATATCCTTAGGTTAGATGATATGCTTGAAGATTTGCATGGATCTGTGATTTATACTAAAATTGATTTGACTCAAGGTTATCATCGGATTTGAATTTATGAGGGAGATGAATGGAAAAATGCATTTAAGACTAAGTTCGGGTTGTATGAACGGATCGTTATATCTTTCGGTTTAACTAATGCACCTAGTACTTTTATGTGTTTTTTTTTTAATTTGAAACCATCCGGATAGATGGGAGGAATTTATTAGGCTCCTCAAACCCAAAAGGAAGTGCTACAAGTAGAGTTTTTTACAAAAGATCATTCATGATGATCCAAGAGCCTAAGAAGCCCTCCAAGCAAATAGAAAATTGCTTCCAAAAGCGCTATGTTTAGTCAAATCTAAGCTAACTGAACATGTGAAATTACAGATTGCTAGTACTTTTATGTGGTTGATGAATCATGTCTTAAGAAAGTTTATTGGTCGGTTTGTTGTGGTCTATTTTGATGATATATTGATTTATTCTAAGTCGACTGATGAACATATTGAGCATGTTAAAATGGTTCTTGTTGCACTCCGTGAGTCTTGTTTGTATGCGAACATCAAGAAGTGCACATTTTGCGCTTCGGAAGTGGTGTTTCTCAGTTTTGTGATCTCTAAAGAGGGCATACAAGTCGACAAAACCAAATTGAGGCCATTAAGACCTGGCCGAGACCTACTAATACCAACCAGGTACGTTCTTTTTATGGTTTAGCTAGTTTTTATAGACGGTTTGTGCATGATTTCTCATCTATTGCTGCACCTCTAAATGAACTAGTTAAAAAGGATGTGAAATTTGTTTGGACTGAAAGTTAAGAGAATGCATTTAATGAATTGAAAGTACGATTATGTAATGCTCTTGTTCTTGCTTTACCTGATTTTAATGGTACTTTTGAGATTCATTGTGATGCTTCCGGTGTTGGTATTAGTGCTGTTTTGATGCAAGAGAATCGACCTGTAGCTTACTTCAGTGAAAAGTTAAAGGACGGTGCTCTAAACTATCCTGTGTATGATAAAGAATTTTATGCAATTGTGCGTGCATTAGAAACTTGGCAACATTATTTATTCATAAAGAATTTGTCATTCATAATGATCATGAATCCTTGAAATACTTGAAGAGTCAGATGAAGTTGAATACGCGCCATGCTAAATGGTCTAGTTTCATTGAATCTTTTCCTTGGTGTCGTTACAAAAAGGGTAAAGAAAATGTTGTTGCTGATGCTTTGAGTCGTAGACATGTTTTACTTACACGATTGGAATGCATTATGTTAGGGTTTTCATTCGTGCAAGATTTATATGCGACTGATTCTAATTTTTCATATATTTATACTGCATGCAAAAATGGTGCTTATGAGAAGTTTTTTCGGCATGATGGTTTCTTGTTTATGAATAATAGGTTATGTATTCCTCAATGTTCTATGTGTGAATTACTTGTTAGAAAAGCTCATTCAGGTGGTTTAATGGGACATTTTGGTGCATTTAAAACTTATAATTTATTGCGAGAACACTTCTATTGGCAAAAAATGACACTTGCTATTGGCAGAGTTTGTAGGAATTGTCTTGATTGCTTGAAGGCTAAGTCTAAAACTAAGCCTCGTGGTCTTTATACTCCATTACCTGTTCCTACACATCCTTGGGTTGATATTTCCATGGATTTTGTCCTAGGTTTGCCACGATCTCAGGTAGGTAATGATTCTATCTTTGTGGTTGTGGATAGATTTTCGAAACATGGCACATTTTATTCCTTGTAGGAAGACAGATGATGCAAAGCATGTTGCAGATCTATTTTTGAAGGAAGTAGTTCTACTACATGGAGTTCCCGCGTCTATTGTCTCTAATCGCGATGTTAAATTTTTATCCTACTTTTGGAATACCTTGTGGTGCAAGTTAAGGACAAAGTTACTGTTTTTGACTGCCAGTCATCCTCAAACTGATGGACAAATGGAAGTGACCAATCGAACCCTAGGGGCTCTCATTTGTGCACTAGTTTAGAAGAACTTAAAGAATTGGGAAAAATGCATTCTGATTGTAGAGTTTGCTTACAATCGCACTATTCATTCTACTACTTCTTTATCTCCATTTGAAATTGTTTATGGTTTTCTACCTATTACACCTCTTGATCTACTTCCTTTGAATTTTAAACAGGTAAAAAACCTTGATGGAGTAAAGAAAGCTGATTTTGTGAAGAAAATCCATGAGAAGGTGCGCATGAAAATTGAACGGACAAATGCACAGAATGCTGATAAAGCTAATCAAAGTCGCAAGTTGATGAGGTTCAACGTGGGAGATTATGTTTGGGTTCATCTGCGGAAAGAGAGGTTTCCAAATGCTCGAAAATCTAAATTGAGTCCACGTGGAGATGGTCTTTTCAGAGTGTTGGATCGTGTGAACGACAATGCTTACAAGATTGAGTTACCAGATCATTATAGTGTTAGTGCGACCTCCAATGTTGCTGATTTATCTCCATTTACATTTGAAGACGATTCAGTTTCGAGGGCGAAACCTTTCGACCATAGAGGGAATGATGGAGATGTCAAGACGACTACCACCATAAATGAAGACATTCCACGACTTGATCAAACATTTAAAGGATATGTTCGAGATCCTTTAAGTGACATGGCGGGACCTATGACTAGGTCAAGGACTAAGCTTAGGGATACTGCTTTAAATGCTTTGATTGATCACCTTTATGATGAAGAATTGAAGAAGGAGTCACCATCGACATCTTGGATTCATTATTCAAGATTGTCGACGAACTGAAGACATTATGAAGAACAATATACTCTTTTTTCCCACTGGGTTTTTAATGAGGTAGTGTGATCATTGTAAAATATTGTAAAATTATTTCATTTTGGGTTTATTGGACTGATAGCTCGGCCATGTGGGCTTTGAAGAGCTGAATTTCGAAAATACAATTCATTAAGATTTAGTATATTCAGTTTTATTTTGATTAGAATTATATTTGGTAAGATTAGATAAGGTAATATTCTTCAAGGTTACTTCTTGAAGAATTCAACCAGATTACCTTAGATTACAATTTATTTTAGGTATTTTAGTTAGATATGGCTTTAGCTTCTTAATGCTGTCATAAGTCGATTCAGTTTCCATTTGTGATTAGGGTTGGAGGCAAGATTGTAACCCTATAAAAAGGGAGGCATTGTGGGCGAAATTTAACACTTTTCATCAATCAAATATACAGCATTTTGAGTTCATACTCTTTGATTGCGAGCTATTTCATTGTTGCTTAACCCCGATGGCTAGTTAAGTGACAATAAACCTTGTAATCTGATCCTGAGGGCTAGTTAGAGAGCGAGTCGAAATTGAGTGTACCCCGAGGGCTAGACCTTGAATTTCGTGCGGCATTGAAGGGTTTGCGAGTTCCCTTGTTTTATCAAAGATCTTAATTTCGCAATCCAGATTTTTCACAAGAGGATTTATATCAACCAGGCAACTCAGTGGGGGCACCAGCACTCGACAGGGCACCAGCCAATTTAGCGAGGGCACCAGCAGCTCGATAGGGCACCAACAACTCATTGGGAGCACCACCAACTTGACAAGGGCACCTACCAACTCGGCAGGGGCACCAACATCTTAGGGGGGGCACCAACAACAAGGTGGTGGCACCGCCAATTTAGTGGGGGCATCAACCAAATTGACGGGGAGCGCCAGACAACTCAGCAGGTGCACCAGCAAGGACAACAAATTCCTTATCACTAAACAGAAATTCAGTGGTAGCACCATTGAATTCAGCGGGAAAACAATCGCATTCAGCAGTGACACCATTGAACTCAGGGGGCACTATCAAATTCAGTAGGGCATCACTGAACTCAGCTGGAACTATCGAATTCATCTTAATTGATTTGAATGGTCAAAGGCGGGCCCCACATTATGTGATATCTGTGATGAATTATTATGCATACGAGGGCCCCGTAAGCCATTGGTTTGATGAATTACTCGCATCAGGAGTGCAAACTTCAAAGCTGCAAGTTCAATGGAGTGGCCGGCGGTGACAGCACTGAAGCATCGACTGCGAGCTTTGAGAGGGCGACAGGGGCTTCGAGAGGGATGGCGAGCTTCGAATCCCATGGAAACTAGGGAAACTGGGGGGAGCTACCAATCATTTGATTTCGAAGCCACCACCAGCACCGGTGGATTATTAAGCCACCACCACCAGTCGATTTGGAGCCACCACCGCCAGTGGATTTCAAAGGCCACCACCACCGAGATTGAAGCCCCAACACCGGCTGATTGCAAAGGGCCGCCAGGATTTTCAAGGGGCACCGGCTTGATTTTGAAGGGCCACTGCCGGGAGTTCAAAGGGGCAACGCCGGGATTTCATAGGGCCACCGACTGGATTTTGAAAGTCACCACCATCTTTATTTTGAAGGCACCATTGGCGGAGATTCAAGGGAGTAAGGCACACTCGGAGGATGGGCCAACACCTTGGGTCCACCTGTGGGCTTCAATGGCAGGGCTTCGAAGTAGAGCTTCGAAGCGGACTCCGGCAGAGGTTGAATCCTGCTCGGGGATAGCGTGAGCTTGAGGAACACCAACCTTGGGGACAAGAGTGGTGAACTTGAAGACAGCGGGGAATTCGAAGGGCAATCAGCGGCGAGTTTGAGGGGTGACACTGGCAAGAGGAAAGTGCTCCGGCCTCGAGCTTCAACTCCAGATGTGAACTAGTGGTCACTCCGGCGGCGAACCGGTGGTCGAAGGGGGCAACGATGGCGGAAGCTTCGAGCTCTTCGACGAGGGGTGAGCTATCGAGGGAACATCCGCAGACAATGGCCACTGGCAAGAGGTTTCCGCGGCTAGGCTAAAGTCGCGGGAGGCCGCTGAAGACGACGAGAGAGCATATTTGGAAAATGGGGATAAAACTGGAACACTTGGCGCGTGAATTCGCGTGCAATATATTATTACCATCGAGCGTGGACTCACGCGCCTGGTTTTGTCAGATAAAATATTTTCCAGCTCTTAATGACCGTGCTGGACAGACGGCTTCTGGAATCCACAGCCCTTTCGGAAACGCGCACGGTGCTAGAGAAGACCGCGGGTGGTCGTAAACTCACCGGAGAAGACAGAAAGTTGTCTGAAAGTGGTGAGGTCGAAACTTTGCCGGAAAAGAAGGGCTGGCCATGGTGATGAGCTCGGCCTATGAGAATTTGGATCTCATACCATGGCATAATATTGATTCCTGCCAACAACACTCATTATATTGGTGTGTGATTCTGGGATTTTGACCAACACGGATTACGCCCATGTTTAACCAAAACAAATGGGATCTATAATTATGCCTACTTCGACCAAAACCATATGGAGGAGAATGTGCAGAGAGTAGATTACAGTGTCAGCAGTGAAGAGAGTTGACTTCTTTCGGTTCCCATGGGCGTTTCAGTTGATGCTATAATCCGTTTACATAGCGCCGTCTATCCCTTTATTGTGACTTGCAAAATGAAGCTCATGGGGGTTACTCGGGGGAGAGTCTCTGATGATAAAGTCAGCCTCGATATGAGTAATGAAGAATAACATGACATAATCTGTAATAGGAGACATACATGGGTATATATACTTTAGCAACCCTGAGGTTTTTTTTGGGATCACCCTTCAACCCAAGTAGGCCAAATTGTTAATATTATATGACTATTGATTATTTTAGCTTGTGACCCAATATTATTTGGCCACTTAAGATTTATGCACTATTAGTCACATTCGTTTATTTTGAAACCATTTGACATCATTACATTGTCAAATTTTCATGCCACTATTTAGGTGCTTGTTTTAATCCATATAGGGATTTCACAAGTTTATACACTTTGTGTTCTTTTCCATGAATGACATAAATCCCAGGTTGTTCCATATAAATTTCCTCTTCAAGCTCTCCATTTTGAAAAACTGTTTTTTACATCCATTTGATGTATTTCTAGATTGCGTAAAGCCGCAATTGCTATTAGAATTCTAATTGAAGTTATCCTCGTAATCAGAGAATAGGTGTTTCGCAGGTCGTCGTCGTACCTCTCAAATATACAATTTATAAATCTTAAATTGCATCCTAACTACAATTAAGTAGATAGTGGCAAATTAGGGTCGTCCAAGAGAAAGAGGGATTTTCCTTAGGGTTCATGCATGTAAGGTGGATACTAGACTAGATATAGATATACATAGATATATAAAAGCAAGTAAAGAGGAGGGGTTTGGTTGGTTTTTCTAAGTTATGAATTTAAAGCAAGACAACTAGCAAAGTAAGGTAATGAGACTAATCATGCAACAAGCTACTAAAAGATGGTAAAATCACTAATGACAAAACCTTGGGGGGAAATTGATTGTCAATTCTAAACCTCTTATAGATCATAGATTCATTCACTTATTCATTCGCATTTAGTGCCTATGGTGAATGCTATCACTTCATTTCAAAGTTAAAACATTCATTTCTTCTTAAGAGTAATTTGCAAAAGCAATCAATGACAATTTGCTAATCTCATTGATAATCACTCTAGACAAACAACGCTTAAGGGTATTTCATCAATGACATTAAACACAAAGAACCATAGATTTGATAACAACTATAGGCATTCTACCAAATGCCTAGCTATTTGACCAAACAAAGTATTTATTAGATTAAATCTAGAACAATCAACATTGAAGAATCAACATTTCATTGCTACCCATGATAAATATGATTAAAAAAAACCTCATGAACATACTCATCTAGCAACATTTACATCACATTACACAACAATAAGTTATAATTCCATGTGCTCGGATTTTCATATCAAAGAGTTAGGAAATTGTGCACATCCCTAACCTCTTAACACTTCAATCATACAAACATTTCATATTATAACACATCTCATAGCATAAATGAAGTAAACATCAACATTAATGGCACAATAAATGCTTAGTAGTAATTGTTCATGAAAGGGAAAAATAGAGAATCCCAGTACATAGGTTTGAAAGTTTCAATCAATTTCTCCTAAGTGATAAGTTTAACTAATAGAGTTCATACTAACATCCATGGAAAAATTCATACATAATAAAAAAGACAAAAGATGAAAAGAAATGAAGAACAAGGGTTTGGAGAAGAGGATTTTTGGCCTAGATGATGAAGATGGGAAGTGGGTGGCCAAAAATGGCTTTTATAGCATAAGAGAGAGGAAAAGAAAGAAAAAAAGAAAAAGTGTTACAGGCTTCGCTCGAGCGAAAATGGCATCGCCCATGCGAAAAAGGCGTCGCCCCACCAGGCTGCCCATTTTCACCATTCTTTGTGTTGATTCCACTTTGCTTTGTCGCCTTGTCTTCTTGCCTTCATATCTTCGATTCTTCTTGTCTTCAATCATCAATACCTTTTGTTGATAGCTTCAATCTTCATTATCTTTCCTTGTCACACAAAACTCCCTAGAAAAGTTATAAGAGCGCAAAAGTTGCTCTTAACTCTCCTAAGAGAATTACAAGGCAAAACTCAAAATCAAAGTGCACAAAATTGAGTCCAAAATGTTCTAAAATTACTACATAAAATGAACACATCAGTGTTAAAGAAATCCAAACCTTTTTTTGCCTAAATCCTTGCACCACAAGCCTAGCCTTGTACTTCTCTATTGATTCATCTGTTTTGTATTTTATTTTGAAAATCCACTTGCTCTCCAAAGCTTTTGAACCTAATGGTAAAACTGTTAACTCTCATGTATGGTTTTGTATAATGGAGTCAGTTTCACTGTTCGATGTTTCCTTCCTTGAAGGTGCATCCGGTGTAGACATGGCTTCCTTAAATGTTCTAGGATAATTTTCTAATAGGTGAGCCATTTCAAAATCAGCACAAAATTATTTCTCCTCTCCAGCTCTCTTGCTACGTCTAGGTTCATCACTTCCCTTTTGTATTTGTTGACCTGAAGTACTTGTTTCTCCTTTTTCACGAGCCTGCTTATGACTTACTTTGTCCTTACACGGGAGCACGATTTCAAAGAAGGGTGCATTTCTTGATTCCATTACTGTATTTGCATGTATATATTGTACATCAGACTTGTACACCACGAATCAATAAGCACTACTATTGTGTGCATGCCCGATGAAAATAGAGTAAACTCTTTTAGACCTTTTCAGGACTTTCAAGTATTTGTACGAAGGTACATTACCTTTCCATAAATCATAAGGCATTTTTCCAGTCATCTTATATGGTATCTTGTTGAGAATGTAGTTGGAGGTTAGTATATCCCCCACACACACACATGTTCTGGGATAACCCAGATTCATGCAACATTGCATTCATCATCTCTTTGAGAGTTGGATTCTTTCGTTCTGCAACTCCGTTAGATTCAGGTGAGTAGGGAGTGGTAGTTTGATGAACAATGCCATGTTCTCTACAAAACACATTGAAATGGTCATTATACTCACCTCCCATATCACTTTGGATAGTTTTAATTTCTCTACTAAGTTGGTTCTCAACTTTCAACATGTACGAAACCTTTCCAAAGCTTCGCGTTTTCTACGTAAAAAATACTCATACCAATATCTTGTGCAATCGCCTATGAAAGTAACAAAATAATTTTTACCACCTCTTGTTTGCACAAAGTTTAAATCACATAGACCTGGGTGAATTGAGCCTAGAGGTTCTCCACATGTGGGGATAGTGTTTTCTTGAGTTTTGTCTGTACGCGGACTTCACATTTTTTAAATTTTTTTTGCATTTTGGAATGTTCATGCTCATTAGTCTATTAATAGATTTGTAATTCCCATGTCCTAATATTTCATGTCAAATGTTAACATACACAACGACATAAGAGAAAGCATTATTCTTATTCACTGAAGACTCAGGTACATCAGTTTTTGGGATGACTATTATTACATTCATGTTGATCAGTCCATTCTTCATATACCCCTTTCCCACATACACCCTATTCTTAGAGATAACTAACTTATTAGACACGACCTTGATCATAAACCCATTAGAGGAGAGTTCCCGAGATCAAATTCTTGTGAATGTCTGGCACATGCAGGACATTGTTGAGGGTCGGCTCCTTTTCAGAAGTCATCTTCAGCACAACCTTCCCTTGACCTTCAATTGTTGAAGTGACGGAGTTGCCCATGAAGATTTTCTCTTCAGTCTTGCTCTTATAATATGTTGAGAACATACTCTTATCTAAGAATATGTGCTGGTGGCACCTGTATCATACCACCACTCCTTTGGATTGCTCCCAACCATGTTTACTTCAGTCATCACAATGCACATATCTGAATATGAGAGATTGCCTTCAGTTAGGTTGCCTACATTCTTTCCCTTCCTTATGTCGACCTTGCTGCGACATATATCCACCTTGTACCCAATCTTGTGACACTTTTGGCATTTCCCGCTGAACTTCTTGTTGCTTCTTGAAGCTGCTTGAGTTTTGGGGTTGAAAATTTCTTTTCTTCTCCTTATACTCTGTCAAATTAACTTTCTGCTCAGGGTGTACCCCATCAGCCTTTCGGATGGTTGACTCAATTTGAAGCTTTACAATCAAGTCCTTGACTTTCATCATCTTCTGTTTTTGCAACAAATAGTGCTTGAAGTTCTGCAACTTTGGAGGAAGATTCTGAATGAAGACACCTACTTTAAATGTTTTAGAGATTTTCATGCCTTTAGCAATGACCTCATGGGTGATAAGTTGCAACTCTTCAACCTGCTCCATGATAGGCCTTGAGTCTACCATTTTGCAGTTCAGAAACCTTGACACTGCATGCTTCTTTCTGCCTGCATCTTCATAGTTATACTTCTTATGCAAGGTTAACCCCAAATCTTTACTCATTTTTCAATAGTGTACACATTGTACAACGAGTCAATCATTTGTGTTGTAGCCTGGCTCATATAGTCCCCTTGAATCCAATAGTCAAGGTTTGACTCAGCGTACACATCAGTGTTATCCACATAGATGACAGGTGTGCCCTCCTTGTGGTACTTGTCCAGATTCAGTGTGGCCAAGAAGAAGTGCATTTTTAACTCCACGTCTTGAATCACATTCCATCAAACTTATCATGAAGAATTCCCGCATGTTGAGCACTCGGGAATACTGCATGATATGCCTAATTTGATGAACATATTTCTCTACCGTAGGTCTAACAACCTTGGGCTGAACTACCGAGGGTTGGCCCACTGGCAAATTCACTGTGGTAGACCACTCCCAAACTGAATTTGGGGCATCCACTCACCAAGGTTTTCAGTATTAACATTCTCATTTGCCATTTTTCACAAACCTATTTTTCAAAAAATTAAACAAATTATTAATGGATTTAGAACAAATTTAAAACAATTTTATAGAATTTCCTCAAAATTTCCATTAAAGACTTGTGGAGGAACACAGTGTCTACTTAAAATCACCAACCTCCATAGACAAATTTTTTGTTGGTTATTCAAAGTTACTTTTAAATATTATTCAAAGAAATTCCCAATTTTGAAATTCAAATGCTCAAAGATCATATTCTAAATTTTCAAAATTTGAATTTTTAGTAATCTAGTAATAATTAATCATAATTATTGTACTTAATTAAAAAATTGTTACAAAATTTAAAATTAATTTTAATTTGAACTCTCAAATTTCAATTTTAAGATTTGAAATTAATTAGAACGTTACAAATTAATCTGAATCATTATTTCCTAAATTAGGATCGTAATTAACTATTTTATTTTGAAAAAATGACCAAATTCATTGTCATTGAGTGAAATAACGTTACAAAATATATAACTAATTAGAATTAAAAATTAATTAAGAATTAAATAAAGCTATAAGTACAGACAATAAAATTTTGAAATCTCTTACTTAAATTTAAACAATATTTTACTAACAATTTAAATTGATTGGAAATAATGAATTTTAGCAACCTAACGGTTTAAACAAATTTAGATCAACTTAGATAAATTTTTACTACTAATTTTATTATAAAATTCATAATACTAGATTGATTAGTTATGAGTATTATAGGTAAAATTCATCTTTTTTCATAATTAAGATTGTAAGAACCTAAATTCCAATTAACTAAACAATTGGCATTAAAACAAAGGGATAAATACATTTATAACCCTAACATTAACGTTAAAATGCAAGTATAACCCTACAATATGAGAATGAGTCAATTTAACCCCGAACTAATTATTGTATGTGTCAATCTAACCCTAACTTCCAGCGTTAACCCATGAAATTTTGGCAATGACAAGAAATGAAATGATGGACATACCCTTGACTAAGAAGTTAAAAAATTGATACCTCAAATACCCTTGAAATTCTTCTTTTTCAATGCCGCTGCTCCTCCGGGATTGCGGTATCGCCGCTGGCGGAAACCTCCTTCACCGCTGAAACCTCCACCGCCACCCAAAATTTCACCACCCCATTGCTACCCTACCCGATCTCCACCGCCCAGCCCCACCCATCTCTAGCCGCTCGCCACCACCCCTTACGATCGCATCCACCCACTTCCACCCCTCAAAATCTCCTCCGCCCTAGCCTCACCCTCCCTAGCCGCTTGCCACCACCCCTCCCGGTCTCCTCCTGTCTCCCCCCTCCCCTACCCCCGTTACCCACTGGAAGAAACCCTAGTTTGCCACCCTATATGCCATAAGGAGAAACCCTAGCCACCCTATGCAGTAGTTCGGTACAGAGAAACCCTATCCAGCCCTACTCTCCACCCCTACACCGCAAGGAGAAACCCTAGCCCCCACTCGCCACCCTCTCTGCCAAAAAATACCCGCTTGTCTGTGTGAATATCCTCCAATTATTGGGCTCCGCGCTTGTGTTTGACTTTGGAGCGAGAGTTGTTGGGATTTTAATTCTAGAGGCATCAGAGGACGGAGAATGCATCTTTACAATGGAAGCAGAAGAGTGTTCTTCTCCAACTATACGAAGAACTTTAGGGGGGTCAGATTAGCGTTCGGATTAGACTTCTTCAAAGGCTAATCAGTGTCAGATTCAGATTTGGGGTTGAAGTAAGAGGAGGAGGAATTTACCCCAATCGAAGAAGAAGATCAACCCAAAATTTTAGTATTTTTCTTTTTTTGGGCAAGGGAAAAATGGTTTTTCAAAAAAAATTAGGCCATCAAACGGTTTACTACAAAGTCACTAGAGTCAAAGGTTATTTTGGTACATTCTGAGATTGCAGAGTTATATTGGCACTTTCAGCCTAAAGTTAGATTTATTTTAGCCTTAACTCTAAAATAAATAAAATAATTAAGTAAATGAAAAAGGAACAGAAAAATTTATACCAAATGATGTAAATGGTTGAATTGTTGTAGAGGCAAGATTAAGATCTATGTTCATAATTCAGAAAATGCCCCATAGTCTGTGATAGTTCGATGGCATTCCCAATCCTATCATACAACTGTTATACTTCTCTACTCTGAATAACTCAGTAGTGGCGAACCAACAATTCAGTGTCTTACTCTCAGACTCGATGAACAAACGTGAAGAACAGATGAAGGAGATGAGAGGAGGATCTATTGTTTGTGCACTTTAGAATGAGGCTAGAGGCAACCTTTTATAGGCAGAAGGGCACTAATGGGTAGGAGCCATTCGTGGAGTAATCCACGCCTCTTCAATTATGAAGGGGGGATTTCATGCCCTATAATGAAAATGGAGTAAAACCAGGAGCAATTTACGCCTCTGCAATTAGGAGGGTCGACCGATTCAAAAATCAAAGTCCAAACTGACCTACCTAAGCCGAACATTCCCAAGAACCCGAGGCCCGAGCTCAACCCGTTCCATACTGAACCAATCTGAACCGAATCAAACCGTGCGTGTGTGGTCTTGAGTCGAGGTCTCCTAAACTACTAGTTGATATTCCTAGTGTTTTCATGCTAGCCTTTATTCTAGACACATTTCATTCCCATTTCATTCCCATTTCTAATGTGGTATTTCTAATATACCACCGACCCAAATATATTACTCTTTAAGTAATCAATTTTGAGCCCTGATTTCTTATTCAAACAGAACCCAAATTTAATATATGAGTATACTACGTTACAGTACTCACGGAGATGAAGCCACCACTCCTTTATTCCAACACAAACAGTGACACGAGTCCACCTGAATCTTGCCCGGATAATTTGGTTCCAACAGGTCCAAGTCTAAACATGTATTTTGCTAGTCGCGATGATGATAGGTGGCTCCAAAAATTTGTTAGACGATGGTTGAAGTATAACCATCGTCTAGAGTAGTATTTATAAGCACGGTTGGGTTTTCTTCACCGTTTGAAGTATTCTACGATGGCTCTATTGTTTACTTTTATGCACTTCCAGGGAACTTTTGAGGGCACTTCTGAAGTATAACCACCGTCTAGAGTAGTATTTATAAGCACAGTTGGGTTTGGTTTGCCGTTGAAAGTACTGTACGATGGCTCTGTTGTTTACTTTTATTCACTTCCAGGGAACTTTTGAGGGCACATCTAAAGTTGAAACATGTGTGTGAAGTGTACTAAAGCAGAAAATGGAAATTGAACCACCATCTAAGAAACACTACAAAAATATGCCCTAAAAACTACTATTTTAAGGCATTTCTTAGGGCACTTGAAAAGGAGTAAGTTCCTTTGGTGTTTCAATTTTGATATTCGTAAATATTTCATAAATGCATTTGAACTGCACTAAAGAATACAACAGCGGTTGAACTGCCATAAAAAATTTCAACAAAAATATGCACTATATGCTACTTTTTTAAGGCACGTCTGAGGCATTTCAGGAAGAGGTTTTGACTTCAGAATCATTTTCTGGAGTTCACTAAAGTAAGAAACATGGAGTACAGTCATTTTATTATGACTTCAGAATCATATTCCACCTTTATAATGGAGTACAATCATTTTTCCTTTCATGTTTCCACCTAATGAACCTTTGGAATAGGAAGGGTCATCTAACTTATCAGTCTCCCAAAAGGAAAAGGATTTTCAGATACAAATTCAGGAAACTGAAAGTAATTTGGGTAGAACTAATTATAGGAGAGAAAAGATGGAGTCACATGTGAAAAGAAATAAACCTTTTTACTCCCTAGATGATATTTCTAAGCCTATCACAAACCTGTTTTGGAGAAAAAAGTCACAACAGTCAGAAGGACCTCCTGCTCCACTGGAACCTCTTCCTGCTCAGGATGAGGTTTTACTTAATAGGAACATGGCGTCCATATCAAATGCTTTCCATACTCTAACTGAATTACAGGATGAAGAGAATGAGGCACAAGAGGAAGAAGCTGTTGACATTTTCCATGAATCTTTGGAGACACATGAAGTTCAATTACCTCAGGTGAATGCAGATAAGGACATTAATGAGGATCAGTCCCCTATGCAAAATACAGCTGAAGAGCAGAGTAATCCAGTTGTAGCTGTAGTGCAGAGCATCCCTATAGAGCAAGACCAAAGTAGAATCTATGATATAAGCACTTCAGGAGAAAACTCTGCTGCAGAGCAAAATGTTCAACCTCAGGTTAGTGTTTCTCCTCCAGATAAATTGAAGAAAGGTCTTGACAAAAGAGGCAAAAACACTAATGTTTCACTTACTAATTTAAGGAAATTAAGATCCTCTCAAAAAGCCTCCCCCCTAGTTTTAAATGATACAGTACACCAAAGTAGGCAAAATTCTAGTATGGAATGTTAGGGGCTATGGCACTTCACGAGATAGATTAAAATCTTTAAAAAGGATACACAAGATTGAAATTTTATGTCTAATCAAACCATGGCATGATAATAAATTTCTGAGCCAGTTGAAACTTGAACTTGGTTATAACAATGCTTTCCATGCACTCACAGCTAAGATTTGGATCTTATGGAATCAGAATTTCAGTTTGACAATTTTAAAAGAATCTGACCAGTTTATACAAGCTAGAGTAACAGATAATGCCTCTTCAGTTTTTTGGAATGTGAATTTTATTTATGCAAGTGTCCATCGACATTTGAGAGAGAAACTGTGGCTAGAACTACAAACTACTGCACTAGATCCTTCACTTTATATTGGTGATTTTAATACTGTTGCTTCAGTTAATGAATATAAAGGTAGGAAATCCACCCCACGGAAAAGCATTAAACAATTTAATGATTTCCTATCTATGATGGACTTACATGAAATACCCACTGTTGGTAATTCTTTCACCTGGAGTAACAATGACATAAAGATAAAGGGAAGGATCTTCTTTTTCAAAGGCTTGATAGGGGAATAGGTAACTTAGACTGGTTAGAGAATTTCCCTCATAGCTCAATACAGGTTCTAAACAGAAATACTTCAGATCACTCCCCTCTTCTCTTAACTATTCAATCAGCTGTAGAAGTAGCTCCAAGACCTTTCAGAGACCAACAGATGTGGTCTAATAGAGAAGAATTTTATGATGTTGTTGCTTCTAACTGGGAATTACCCTCATCCATGGTAGGAATAAACAATTTTGTACACAAGTTAAAAAGGCTTAAGATAGTAATTAAAGAATGGAACAAAACTATTTTTTGGGAATGTTAATCTTAATCTGGAAAAATCTGAACTAAAAGTTAATGAATTGGAAATTCAATATCAGCAATCGCAGGATGATTTGGTTTTACAGGATCTATTGAAATCTAAAGCTTTACTCCTCAGATCTCAGAAGGAATACAACATTTTTCTGCAGCAAAAAGCTAGGGTAAACTGGTTTAAGCAAGGTGATGCAAACACAAGATATTTTCACCACACGATTAAGGAAAAAAGAATTAGAGCTAGGATAACTAAAATTAAAGATGGTGAGGGTACCTGGATAACTGATCCAAATTTGATGAAAGATGAGGGAGTAAAATTTTTTCAGAATCTTCTGACTGAGGATACAGATCACAATGACGGGAGATATCTAAAGTACTTTCTTCAAGAGATTCCTAGGGTGATAACTGAACAACAGAATTCAATTCTGCTAAACCCCATTGACTTACATGAACTGAAAGAAGCAGTATTTGATCTTAATAGAAATAGCTCACCTGGTCCTGATGGATTCCCTGGAGAATTTTACTTAACTTTCTGGGATGTTATTAAGAATGATCTCTTGAGTGCTGCCAATGATTTTTTAAATACTGGAGACATTCCAACGGCAATATCTAGTACTTGGCTCACCCTAATACCCAAAAAAGCCATTCCTAACACATTTGCAGATTTTAGGCCTATAAGTCTATCAAACTTTGTTAACAAAGTTTTCTCTAAAGTGTTAATGATGAGGATTAAACCTTTAATGCATCTACTTATTTCCCCTGAGCAAAGTGCTTTTTTTAAAGGAAGGGAAATTTCGGACAATGTCATTCTAATGCATGAAATGACAAGATTACTAGCTCGAAAGTCTAAGATATCAAATTTGATAATCAAACTAGATATGCAAAAGGCTTTCGACAGGGTCTCTTGGTCTTTTCTTAACTCCATTCTACTTCAATTTGGATTTCATGGTAAATTTGTTAGACTGATCATGCTAAACATCGCATCTGCTAAATTCTCAGTTCTAATAAATGGTGTTATATCTGGTTATTTCTCCTCTTCTAGGGGAATCAAACAAGGTGATCCCCTTTTCACCTTTCTTATATAATATTTTATCTGAAGCTTTTTCTAAGGGTTTGAGGAAATTATTCACTATACGATATTTACAGCACTTTGATCTTCCCAGAACATGTTCCCCACTTACTCATCTAATGTATGCAGATGACACGGCTGTTTTTCTCAATTATAAGCCACAAAATTTAAGACACTTTAAACATTTTCTGAAGGCTTATGAGATCACTTCAGGTCAAAAAGTTAATTTTGCTAAATCAGAATTCTATGTTTCCCATAAAATTACTCAGCAAAATGTCCAAGTAATTAAAAGGATATTAGAAATGAAGAAAGGCTCCTTTCCTTTTAAATACTTGAGAGTCCCTATATTCTCTGGTAGGAATTTAAAGGTGCACTATTTGCCAGTAATTGAGAGAATGGAAAAGATGATTACCAATTGGAAGAACAAATGGTTAACTTTAGCTGGTAAAATCATTCTGATCAATAACTGCTTCCTCTCAATTCCAATACATTTGTTTGCAGTCCTTAAACCACCTAGGATAGTTCTCAAAATAATGGAAAAGATGGCATCTAGTCTAATTTGGGGAAAATCAGATCAGGAGAGTAGGAAATGTTGGAGATCATGGAAAAGAATGAGTTACCCTGTAATTGAAAACGGTTTAGGATTAAGAGATTTGAAAGCTACAGTGGAAGCTTTCTCATGTAAGTTATGGTGGAAGCTACAGAGAAATGAGACTCAATGGTCTTCTTTGCTATGGACTCTACCTGAAACTTATAAACAATCACAAATCTGGAGAAGAATAAAGTCTGTAACCCCAATGGCAAACAGTTTAAGTAGGATCATCTTTGGTAAAGGGGACTGTTCATTCTGGAATTCAAATTGGATGGGAAATGGTGCACTATATTATATCTGGCCTGAGGATAGGGACATTCCTTTTGAAGACCTTACTCTTAGTTCTTTCATTAATAACAAATCTGCCCACTTACCAAGGCTGGAGCCGTATTTGGCTACCAATATTATACAAATATTGCAGGAAGTTAAGTTGGAGCATCTTCATGAGGATCAGCTGGTATGGACTCAAACAACAGATGGGAAATTCTCCATCAGATCTGCATACAACATTGTCAGACAAAGGAACCCTGAAATCACACATTTTCACAAGGTCTGGTCTTCTTACATTCCTGGTAAAATGTCTATTCTTACTTGGAGAGCTTTAAACTGTATCCTTCCTTTTGATAATGTTCTAAGTAGGATGGGATTTTATTTAGCTTCGAGGTGCACTTTCTGTTTATGCAATAAGGATAATCTTGATCATTTCTTTAACTCATGTCCTGGATCCCTATCAGTTTGGCATAGTATCCACTCCCTACTAAAGCTACCACAAATTAGTTTTCCAAATCTTAAGAGTAGGGTTGAGTACTATTTATCTTATAATGCAGAATCAAAAATACACTCCAAACTGATAAATGCCGCTTTTATAACTACAATCTGGACATTATGGATGGGCAGAAACAAATACATTTTTGAGAATAGAACTTTAACAAGTGAGAATTGTACCCATGAAATTAAACAGACTCTCTTCACAATTTTCACAGCTCATAAAATTCAAGGGAACAGGGAGAAGCATAAACATTGGGTGCAGGCTAACATCATTCCAAAAATTTATCAGAAACATAGACCTGCAATAACTATTGCAAATTGGGTAAAACCAACCACTGGCTTTAAGATAAACACAGATGCTTCTTGGATCAGTAATGGATCTACTTTTGCTGCAGTAGTTATAAGGGACTGGAGGGGGGAGGTGGTCAAACTCAGAGTTAAAAAACTGAATTGTCCAACTCCTCTGCAAGCTGAATTACTCGCTATCAAGATGGGATATGAGATATGTTCAGAATTAGCATTAGGATTATGTGTTTATGAATCTGATTGTTTAACCGTGGTGAACAGCATTCTAAATCCTAACAGATGTCCCTGGAGAGTCTTCTCCATATGTAATACACTTCATGCTCTTCTTTCATCTCATTCAATTCAGCACATACATAGACAAGCTAATATGGCAGCTGACTACTTGGCAAAATTTGCTAGGAAAAACAATTTGCAAGGTGATATTGATATTAGGTCAATTCCTCATTTCCTTCGGGGGTTGCTATTTTTAGACTCCATTGGTTTCCCTGCATTGCGAGTTGGATCATACATGGACATCAATTGGACATAGATTTGGAGGACTACTTTGTTATTGTATTCTTTCTTGCTGCTATTTGGCTCGGTTACTGCTTCTTGCTTCATTCCATTTCAGGTATTATGCCAGTCCGGAGGGATAGGGAAGGAACTGAGTTGGATCATACATTCATTGCGTGTTGGATCATACATGTTTACTGCACTGGAGATCCCCTCACTGCAGATTTGTTATACTGAATTTTAGGGATATCTTCACTTGAGTTATCTCTTGGTTGGCATACTGTTGACTAATAGGCGTCTCGAATTTTCGATTCGTCGACCGGTTCGCGGTATGTCAATTAAGGAACATAGATGAACTACAACTCTTCTTCTAGCTTAGAATAGGCTATACTACCACTTTTGAAAGCAAGCATCTGCGTCAAGATTATAGGCTTTACGATCATCGTCGTATGATCCTTTTGTATCTTATATAGTTCTCAGACACTACGAGCCAATTCTGGCTTATTAAGATTGGCTAGGGGAGCCTAATAAAGTCCCCCCATCCTAGGATGGTTTTAATTTTTTTTTTTAAAAAATCTTTTCTTTCATTCTTCCCTTTTTCCTTTCAATCTTCCATCTTTCCTTACATTCGTCCTTCATTATCTTTCTTCATTCCTTATTCTCCCATCCTTCCCCAAATCTAACACTTCAATCCTTTTAGTTTTAAATGCGATATGTGGCGGCGATTTAAATTATGAACAAAGTCCGGTTATAAACTTCATATTATCATGATGTTGTTTCTTCTTTGTTTTCAGTTTCTTAATGATTGGGTGGTCATTTCCTTGCCTCTCAAAGATAGTATTTTTAAGTCCAAATTACATCTAACTACTAAATAGTAGCTAGTGATAAGACAGGGTCGCCCACAACAAAAAGGGGGTTTTATCGAGTGTTAAAAGTGTAGTTAAAAGCACATGAAAAAATCACTCTACATGTGTGGTAACCAAGCTGGGAGGGTTTTGATTTTGAAAACACTACGACTACTTTAACAACTAAATTAACCAAAAATTAGAGTAAGCAAAGTAATTATGATTACAACTAGCACAAAATACTTAACTAAGATTATAACGAGTCTTGGGCACAATTGATCTACATTTCTAGTCATCTTTTGATCATAGATTAATTATCCTATTTTTATGCATTAATCACATATTGTGGAGAACTTATCAACACCTTTCGAATGTTGATATTTCTCACCTTTCCTCGGTCATAGTTAGAGTGAGGAATCGGCGCCACACAATAACCCTTACCCTCAGGTCACTCTAGACGATCTGTGTCATAGACTTCACCGATGATAGCAATACACATGGAGATCTAACACGACTACCACAATACCCAACAAGCAAGAAACACAGATAGCACAAGTATATTTACTAATAACAACTACGAGGATCAGCCTTCATGCTAATTATTATTAGTGGACCACGTTGATAATTAGCCAAACCCATCCAAATTCATCCTAAGCATAAGAAATTTCATCAATCAAAAATCATAATTAGTTGTCACTCCTAATTATAACCTTGCATTGACCAACAACAATCACATTGACAAAAAGTCAAACTCTTCTGGGTTTGAACAAAAACCTAGCAAATAATCAATCCACAATCATCAACTAGTTGATCATCATAGTCTAAATCATGCATTAATCTCATAAAAATACACAAAACATACTTGATAATCAAAGCACAAAATAGGATAAACCAAATCTCACAAATTCATACTAGAAATGCTTACAATTGCTCCCAAGAGTATATTTAGCCCAGATAACTGAAACCCATAACAAAATAGCAAGAATCCTTGGTAAACATAGAGTTAAAGAGAAGAAATAAATGTAGAACTAAGGTTTTGAGGGGTTGGTTCGGGTAGGAAATGAATTAGGCGAGAAAGGATAATGTTTGTGTGTATTATAGTACAAAGTTTTGGTCAAAAGAAGGTAAAAATGCAGCTGGTGCGCTGGTTAGGCACCGAGCGCACTCAGGTGCGAGGTGCAGGCCCGAGATGTGGTGGGATGGCTCAAGACCGTGGCGCAAGGCTTCTTGGGCATGGGCGCACAGTGTACACACTGTATTTGAGTGTCGGTTAAGCATGGATGCACTGGCGTGCATTGAGATTTGTTGGCCGCGCAATCCTGTCTTGGGTGATGCACTCCACGGTGTCTCTAGAGTGTGTGGGCGCGCACGGGGATGCGCTGGCCGCACCCAAAGTCTTTGTGTTCAGTTCTCTGCAATTGGCCGCACTCTACCTTGTGCTGTCTGCGTGAATCCATGCTGAAGGTTTGCTCCACAATTTATTCTCCACAGCGTAGGCTGCGTGCCCACTCTTCTTCACCCAGCCTGTTGGCCAGTAGGTTTTTTCGTAGGTTGGGTAGCCTTAATTCTTCCAATCCGGACTTCTTCAACCACATATGGCTCGTGGCCTTCAATCTTTTACCATTCTTGCGAATGACCTTCACTAAATCAATCCAAAGTGCTTATGAGCAAAGGACTAAAAATCCATTAGACTATAAATAGGTTACAAAATAGATGACTTAGATATGAAAACTGATCAACAGTCATCTAAACCTCTTATGGTGTAAACCTACCTAAATCTAGCAATCTTATAACAAAAAGATAACAAAAGTGATGTTAAATGCTTTGGAAAATACATGCATTTGACATCCTATCAAACCCCCCCGCACTTAAACATTTACTCGTCCTCAAGAACAAGCAAAGATCTAGGTGTAAGCTAGCATGTAAAAGTTTCCCCAAAACATCCAACATCATATTCTTAGACTACTCTAACCCCTAACACATAAGAATCTCTCACACTCTCACATCCCAAAGTTTAAGATAATTTAAACAACCATCATATCCATCAAATATGAGGTATAAAATACAAGCACGAAACTAGCTTACTCTACCAAAGAAGCCGCCAAATAGGAAAATCAAGAGAAGCATAAAAATTTTCAATTTCTTTCATTTTCTCTCATTTTTCCTAGGAGCCCTCTTGGGTTTTCATCCTATCTTCACACAAAATTTTTCAACGCTCACCCTCACCTTTTTCCGCACTATTTGCCCTCTCATTTTTGCATAGGTTTCCCTTTCGAGTTTTCAACCTATTCGGCTCCCAATTTTGCCAAGTTGCCCTCTTGGGTTTTCAGCTTAGTGGGGTGTTTTTGTTTTGTTTTCTTTAATTTTTCCTTTTTCTAAACTAAAAATCACACTATGTACGTGAGAAAACATGAGCATCCACATCCCTTCCTCAAACTTAGAATATGCAATGTCCTCAATGCATATAAATAATCAAAAGAAAAAGTAGAGAAATGGAACATGAAATGCTCACAATTAAGACCTTGAAGGTCCCGCACCACTATCTCGGCTTACGCATCTCCTTGCTCTCTTCTCCTCACGTTTCCTTCAATTCTCCACAAACTCTAGTGGTGGAGCATTTCCGGAGGACAATTGGAGCATTGCTAGCATTGCATCCATGTTGTTGTTCATGCTCTCACTAGTGTCCTCGACATAGTACTCATGGTCATCCATCCATTGGTCCATGCGACTAAACTCATTGTTCGTATTTTCTTGCATGGTTTGGAAGGATTCTTGGAGTTGAGCGAATGAGCTTGGTGGTGGAGCTTGTGGTGGTGGATTGCTTCCGCCTCCTTGCACTCGAGATGGGAGTGATTCTCTAAAAGCTTCCCTAGGGGGTTGATTATGTGAAACCCTTTCTGGGACACCCACTAGGCTATCCGAAGGAAGAGTCATGTATTTTTCTCCTTCGCGATGAAGCCAAATGAACTTTGTGGGATCTTCGGTGGTTTTCAACATTTTTTGCCTTTTCCATGTATTTGATGTGTAGAAGTGATGTGTCCATTTTAGATGGTTATTTTAGGCTTTTTAGGATTAGGTTTTGTGCAATTTTGTGCTCTACATGTGGCATTTTGCCTTGAAATCATTTAAGGAGCGATAAAAGCGACTTTGGCGTTTTTATCACTTTTTAGATGATTTTGTGTGACAAGGTGATTTGTTTGAAGACTTTGAAGATTTGAAGACTTTTAAGATTTATCTTTGAAGATTTGAAGACCTTTACATTTGAGCTTTTTGAAGATATGAAGAAGTGAAGAGGTGAAGAAAGGAGAGCAAAGCAACGGGTGAAAGATGGTCCGGGGTTCTCAGAATTTTCCGAGAAGAATCAGCCTTCAAGAGTGGCACCATTGGATTCCTCTTCTCGAGCACTATAAAATCGACTACAAGAACTCCCGAAACGGATCAACGGTTCACCCGGAGGAAGCAAAACAAAACAGCAAGGCTGAGTTACTGATTTGGTCGCGAGTCGCGACCAAGTTGGTCGCGAGTTGCGACGACAGTGTCCAGTCAGCCCTGCAGTAGCATTTTTCTCCCTTTTTCTTCCCACTATAAATACCTCTTCACCTTCTTCTTTCCACAGCTTTTGGCCCCTGTTCTTGGGCCAAAACCCTAGCTTTTTCTCTTCTTCTTTTCTTAGTTTTTATGTGTTTTCTTGTTCTAGAGTAGGTTTTGTACTTGGGAGCAAGGATTGAAGCTTCCATTTCTATGTAGTAAGGATCATTTATATCTATCTATTTGGTGTTTTTACTATTGTGCTTTTATTGTGCTTTGAATGATTAATTGTTGATTCTATTAATGTTGTTGAGAGCTTGATGATATGAATGCTTGTATGAATTGCTAGCTAGGGTTTGGGGGATTTGGGTTAATTTCCCCCCTGTTCTTGTTAGGAATGTATGAGTGTGAATTAGAGCTTTTGATTGTGTTAGTGTGTTGACAATGTGCTAGACGAATGTGATTGATGTCGAACTCTTCGTCATGTTCGTTTGTGTAGCAAACGAGAGAGTCATATGCTCGTGGATGAATGTGCGTTGCACGTTCATCCAATCTCGTGTAATTGCATGAATTGGTTTAATGCTTAGTCACGGTGTAGTGGTCATAGGCATTACCAAGCTTGTTGGTCCTTCGTGATTAAATGCCACCAATGACACCTTGAGTCGTGGTCGCGACTCGCGACGAAGTAGGTCGCGACTCGCGACGAGCTCAGAAAAAATTGAGCTCCCGGACTCACCTTTCCGCGAGTCGCGATGACTTCGCGAGGCTCGTCGCGAGTCGCGACACCCTTCGTCGCGAGTCGCGACGAGCTCAGAACATTTTGAGCTTCCGGACTCCACTTTCCGCGAGTCGCGATGACTTCGCGAGGCTCGTCGCGAGTCGCGACACCCTTCGTCGCGAGTCGCGACGAGCTCAGAACATTTTGAGCTCCCGGACTCTACTTTCCGCGAGTCGCGACGAGCTCAGTAAATTTTGAAAATTTTTTGAGCCCGGATTTCAAGTTTCCAAGCTTCCAAGTTTCCAAATGATTTTAAACATTGCATGATCTTTCCTTCTTCTCCACCCAACACTCCCAAGAACATCACATACCTCTCATTTCTTCCACCATCCTACATATATTGGCATATGAACATTCTTGCATCTTTATAGTACATTTGTTGATTGTAGTATGCCGACTACATCATTGTGACCGTAAGTTCTTATCCTATAATGATGCTTGTATACATGTCAATATATGTTGGATATTTTTCATGCATAATCTTATAGTGGTGATTGAGGGTTGATTGGTTGTTCTTTGAAAATACTATGGTTATTAACTCTTGATGCTAAACCTAGTATTACATATCCTTATGTACTTGTGAGTTTAATGTGTTCTTCGTGGTGTAGTCTTGATCAAACGGCGCCATGGAGACAATGCTTTTCTCGAGGGGTGAGTTCTTCTACGGCATCTTTGCTCACCCTTCCGGTTCCGAAACCTATCTCGGGACCATCCAAGTACTTGGATATCGCCATATCACCGGCGAATTTGCGGAGAAATGGGTGTCACTCTAACTCCCTTACCTTGATTTTTATTGTTCTTGCCTTACGTGTTTACATTGAGGGCAATGTAATGTTTTAAGTGTGGGGAGGGGTTAGAGGACTCATATGCATGCTAGATTGTTTTGGAATGCTTTTTGCTACTTTTCATTGGAAAAACATGAGAAAAAGAAAAAAAATAGAAAAACAAAAAAAGAAAAAAATTTTTAAAAAAAAAAGAAAAAGAAAAAGAAAACCCGCTAAGTTGAAAACTCGAGAGGGCAACTTAGGCAACATTGGGGGCCCGGATAGGTCGAAAACCCTTAAAGGGCGGCCTAGGCAAAAATGAGAGGCTAAAATGTGCGGAAAAATGTGAGATGTGAGCTAAAGAAACATGATGTGTGGCTAGGATGAAAACTCGAAAGAGCTCCTAGGCAAAATGAGAGAAATTGATAGAAATTGAAAAATGCTATGATTTCACTCACTTGCCGGCGTTGGAGTCATAAGGTTGCGGTTGTCACATGGATGGATCGGGTAGCTCAATATCTTTAGACCTCTTGGGATTGGGTAGCTTAGTGGGTTAGGAAACGAAGTGTGGTTATGAAATTCCTTATCTCTTTCTACTTCGTTTTTGGTTGATATATTGGCATTAGGTGAAGCATGTGTTTAAAACTTCCTCTATGGTTTTAGCTTCATTTTGTGTCATTGGATTCTGGGAATATCAATTCTGGGCTGTGAAATATTTTTATGGGTAGTGAATTGATAAGTGGTAGGTTTGGTTAGATTTAGGATTGGGGATGTGTGTGTGAAAAAATTCTCATGTGAGCTTTTATTTTGGGATTTTTGATATTGAGAGTTTTTGTGAGACTTTGATTGGGGGATTAGTTTAGGTTTTGGGATATATCATTTACTCCGTGTGCTTAGATCTTTTCTTACTCGAGGGCGAGTAAGGTTTAAGTGTGGGGAGGTTTGATATGTCCATTTTATGCGGGTATTTTAGGGGTTTTAGGATGTGGATATGCCATTTCCTCCGTATGCTTGAATCTTTTCTTACTCGAGGGCGAGTAAGGTTTAAGTGTGGGGAGGTTTGATGTGTCCATTTTAGATGGTTATTTTAGGCTTTTTAGGATTAGGTTTTGTGCAATTTTGTGCTCTACATGTGGCATTTTGCCTTGAAATCATTTAAGGAGCGATAAAAGCGACTTTGGCGTTTTTATCACTTTTTAGATGATTTTGTGTGACAAGGTGATTTGTTTGAAGACTTTGAAGATTTGAAGACTTTGAAGATTTATCTTTGAAGATTTGAAGATTTGAAGACCTTTACATTTGAGCTTTTTGAAGATATGAAGAAGTGAAGAGGTGAAGAAAGGAGAGCAAAGCAACGGGTGAAAGATGGTCCGGGGTTCTCAGAATTTTCCGAGAAGAATCAGCCTTCAAGAGTGGCACCATTGGATTCCTCTTCTCGAGCACTATAAAATCGACTACAAGAACTCCCAAAACGGATCAACGGTTCACCCGGAGGAAGCAAAACAAAACAGCAAGGCTGAGTTACTGATTTGGTCGCGAGTCGCGACCAAGTTGGTCGCGAGTCGCGACGACAGTGTCCAGTCAGCCCTGCAGTAGCAGTTTTCTCCCTTTTTCTTCCCACTATAAATACCTCTTCACCTTCTTCTTTCCACAGCTTTTGGCCCCTGTTCTTGGGCCAAAACCCTAGCTTTTTCTCTTCTTCTTTTCTTAGTTTTTATGTGTTTTCTTGTTCTAGAGTAGGTTTTGTACTTGGGAGCAAGGATTGAAGCTTCCATTTCTATGTAGTAAGGATCATTTATATCTATCTATTTGGTGTTTTTACTATTGTGCTTTTATTGTGCTTTGAATGATTAATTGTTGATTCTATTAATGTTGTTGAGAGCTTGATGATATGAATGCTTGTATGAATTGCTAGCTAGGGTTTGGGGGATTTGGGTTAATTTCCCCCCTGTTCTTGTTAGGAATGTATGAGAGTGAATTAGAGCTTTTGATTGTGTTAGTGTGTTGACAGTGTGCTAGACGAATGTGATTGATGTCGAACTCTTCGTCATGTTCGTTTGTGTAGCAAACGAGAGAGTCATATGCTCGTGGATGAATGTGCGTTGCACGTTCATCCAATCTCGTGTAATTGCATGAATTGGTTTAATGCTTAGTCACGGTGTAGTGGTCATAGGCATTGCCAAGCTTGTTGGTCCTTCGTGATTAAATGCCACCAATGACACCTTGAGTCGTGGTCGCGACTCGGGAGTCATTGGTGAGGTTTGACGAGAGATGTCGAACTCACTCTCGCAAACTACGAACTAAGAAGGATAGGAGTTTAGTCTCCACGACAAGTAGTTGAAGTATTGAATAGATGATTTAAACTCATTCTTGAAGCATTTGTTATTTGGCGTTTATGTACTCTTGACGGTGTGTTTCAGTGCATGTGTGCCATGAGTGGTTTGAGCATAGAGAGTGCTTGTGTGGTTGAATTGCTTAGGTGTAGGAACGTGACGAATTCCGTAGCGCCTTTGCATGAAGATCTATGAGCATGAACTTAGAACTCCTTGTGGTGTGTGTGTTGTGGTACTTGCTAGATGGGGTGTGTGAGTGTTGGGTCATGAATGCTATATGATGGAATGTGTGAATGATTCGATGAACTACATTAGATGTGGAAGTGGATATCCGTTGCCCCCAAGGCATTTTATCTTTGTAGTTTAAAACCCCTTTTCTTAGTTTCGTTTGATGATTAGCATAGTCACTTGACGTTGCTAGTTATCTTTGTTAACTTAGGAAACCAACCAACCAACCCCCCCATTTACTTGCTTTTATGTGTGTGTATATATAGTTACTCCTAGCCTAGTATATCAACCATTTGTGTGCTTAAACGCTTAGGAAGATCCCTCTTCTCATTGGACGACCCCGATTTGCCACTATCTACCTAGTTGTAGAAAGTAAGCATTTAGGGCTTATAAATTATCTTTTGCACGGCGGGCGCGACGACCGCCCGCCTGTCAAGAAGCAATCCTCGGGATAGCGACTAATTGGCTCAAAGCTTGGTGGGGGGGGAGGGGGAATATGCTTTAATTGTGCCAAGAAAGTGAGCATTCCCCCAACATAAATGTGTCCCGAATTCTTCTTCGACAACCCAATGCATCAATCAACCCATACATCAATCCAACTAAGGAAACCCTCTTCGTGTGGTGTAATTGCCCAAAGGCATTTCAAATTAATCACGGAACAATTGTTAAACTCCCCTTGACAAAAAAAAGTGTAGGATTGAGGAGACGGTGGATATACCGGATCGTTGGATGGATAATCGAAGAGGCTTTGGATTGATGATGTCTATTTTATCCCGTGAGAAGTTCCCAAAACCCTTGTTCAGTGTAGTCTCCTCTTTTCCTAAAGTTCTCTTCCTTCTCAGCATTCCAGAGTCGTCGAGAAGTGTTTTCTCGACTAGTTTTGGTTAAAAAATTTCATAGCAGGGCTTCAAACGGTGCTTATTCACTTTGAAGACTTTCAAAGTCTCCTCACTCATTATTTCAACTGCTCCATGTGGGAAAATTTTCACCACCACAAATGGGCCAATCCACTTTGACCTTAACTTTCCTGGAAATAACTGAAGGCGTGATTGGAATCGAAGGACTTTTTGACCAATTTCAAAGTCCTTCCTATTAATTAAGCTATCATTCTTAGCCTTGATTGTTTCCTTCTAAATTTTGGAGTTCTCATAGTGGTCCTTCCAAATCTCCTCAAGCTCTTGCCATTGCTACTTTCAGTGCACACCGGCTTCATCGAAATTTATATTGAAGCTTTTGACGGCCCAACATGCTTTGTGTTTAAGCTCAACCGGTAAGTGACACGGCTTCCCATAAACCACTCAACATGGAGACATTCCAATATGCATATTATAAGCAGTCATATATGCCCACAAAGCATCATCTAGCCGAATGCTCCAATCCTTCCTATTCGGGTTAACCGTTTTCTTAAGGATAGATTTGATCTCACAATTGGAGACCTCGGCTTGGCCATTTGATTGTGGGTGATAGGTCGTGGAGGTCTTATGAGTTACTTTAAACCTTTTCATTAATGCCTCGATTGTGCAATTGCAAAAGTTGGTTCCTCGGTCACTAATCACGGCTTGGGGAATTCTGAACTAGGAAAAGATATTGGCTTACAAAAAATCCGCCACCACTTTTGAATCATTGGTCATCTTGGCCTTTGCCTCGACCCACTTGGACACACAATCTATGGCAAGTAAAATATAAACACACCTAAAAGAGTTGGGGAGGATCTCATGAAGTCAATCTCTCACACATAAAAAACTTCACAATAGAAGATGCTTGTTTGTGGCATTTCATTCTTTTGGGAGATGTTTCCCATTCTTTGACACTTGTCACAAGATTGGAAAAATTGATAGGAATGTTTCATCATGTGAGGCCAATAGAGACACATTTCCAACACCTTCAAAGCGGTTCTCTTAGCACCGAAGTGACCACCACATGCAAGAGAGTGACACATAATTAAAATTAAACTCACTTCACTCTCCGGGACACATCTCCAGATCATTTGATCCGGGAAATGCTTCAATAAACAGAGATCGTCCCACACATAGTGCTTAGCCTCACTCCTCAACCTATCTCTTTGAGCTTTGGAGAAATGTGGGGGGGAATTGTTTGGAGACAAGAAAATTAACTAGATCGGCATACCAAGGGTGAGCTTATCTAATTGAAAAAAATACTCATCGGGAAATTCTTCTCAAATGGTCTCCCGTTTGGGTTTCTCAATAGCACTCTCTGACTCATCAATCGGTGTTAACCGACTTAGATGGTCGGCCACCAAATTTTCACTTCCTTTTTATCCCTCACCTCTATATCAAACTCACTCAAGAGAAGTATCCACTTAATCAACCTAGGTTTGGCTTCCATTTTGGTCATCAAATGTGAAGAGCCGCATAGTCCATTGGGAGGTCATCGCCATACCTCTCAAAGTTATATTTTTAAGCCCTAATGCTTCTTATCTACAATTAAGTAGATAATGGCAAGTCAGGGTTATCCACGAGAAGAGGGATTTTCCCAAGTTTTTAAACATATATAGGAGAAAAGATACTAGATATAAGTATATATATATATATATATATATATATATATAAAAGTATGTAAAAGGAGGGGCTGGGGGCTGGTTGGTTTTGATCCTAAATTATGAATTGAAAGACAACAACTAGCAAAGCAAGAGAACTATGTTAATCATGCAACAACAACTAAATAGATGATTAAATCAACAATTTATGGAGCCTTGGGGGTAATCAACTTCCACTTCCAAACTTCCTATAGATCATAGATCCATTGCCTCATTCATTTACATTTATTGTCTATTGGGAAATGTTATCACTTCTCATTCGAAGATCAACATTCATTCCTTCTTAATAGTAATTTGCAAAGACAAACAATGACCATTTGCAAACCTCGTTAATGATCATCCTAGGAAAACAACACCATAGAGGTATTTCATCACTGGTATTTGACACGAAGGACCATAGGTTTGATAACAACAAGCCTTCTACCAAAGACAAAGTCATTTAACCAAACAAAGCATTTACTAGGCTAACCCTAGAACAAACCACATTCAAGGTTCAACCATTCGTTGCATCAACAGGATAAATATGAGAGCAATCCACATTAACATACTTATCTAGCAAGAATCACCACACATTATACAAAAGAAGTTCTAAATCAATGCTCTTGGATTTCATGTCAAATGAGCTAAGAAATTTGCAACTTTACTAACACCCTAACACGTCAATCATACAAAAATTTCATATAATGAAACAACCCATGGTATAAATGAGGCAAAACACAACATTAATGGCATAAGAAATGCACTCCAATAAATGTTCATAATTGAGCAAATAGAGAATCACACCACATAAGTTTGGAAGCTTCAATCAATTGCTCCCAAGAACTAGATTTAGGTACTAGAGTTCATACTAATTAATGCTAACAAACCAAACATAAAACAAGAGAAATCAAAGATGAAAATGGTGGAAAAATAGGGTTTGAATAGTACCTAAGTCGGATTTGTGAAGATGAATGAAAGAGAGGAAAAAAATGCTATTTATAGTACAAAGGGATAAGTTTGTGTTCTGGCCACCCGTTTGTCACTACTTACGACGGGCGCCAGAACATAACCTTGTCTTCTTTTCTTCTTCTTGTAGCAAGCACTCTTCTTCACAATAATTCCTCTCATTCTTCAAGTCTTCACATCTTTTAAGCAAGTCTTCAAAGTCTTCAAAAGGTGATCTTCAACAGACTCTGGTCTTCAAGTCTCCATGTTCTTTCTTTGTCAAGAAAAATTCACTTAGAAAGGGTAAAAGAGCATAAAGTCAATCTTACCTCTCCTAAGAGAATTTCAAGGTCAAACACAAGTTCTTGATGACAAAATAGCACAAAAGTGATCCCAAAATGTACTAAAATACGCACATAAAATGGATACATCAAACCTCCCTGCACCCTCGAGTAAGAAAAGATCCAAGCACACAAAGGAATTGACTTATCCATATCCTAACTACTATTCCCCGAAGTCAATACCTCACAAAACTCTCAATATCACACATCCCAACGTTAAGATCAAATGAGAAGTTTCCTACAACCCCCATTCCTAAATCTACCCAAATCATATCAACCTATCAATTCATTGATATCCCTAAAACATCTCCAAATCCTGAATTGACAATCTCAAATCCAATGGAACAAGGAAAAGCTAAAAGTATGCATAAAGTTCAAACACATCCTCAACTTTATACCAATATATCATCCTAAAAATGAAGTATATCAACAATCAATAATTTCATAACTTACTTCATTTTCCCCGCTAAATTTCCCAATCCCAAGAGGTCTCAAGATGCCAAGCTACCCGATCAATCCATATGGCCACCGCAACCCTATGACTCTAACATCGGCAAATGAGTGAACACATAACATCTTTCCTTTTTCTTTCTTTCTCTCATTTTTCCTAGGAGCCCTTTTGGGTTTTCATCCTAACCACACATCATGTTTCCTTGGCTCACATCTCACCTTTTTTCGCACATTTAGCCTCTCATTTTTACCTAGGTTGCCCTTTCTGGTTTTCGACCTATCCAGGCCCCCAGTGTTGCCTAAGATGCATTCTCGGATTTTCAACTTAGCAGAATTTTTTTTGTTCTTTTTCATTTTCTTTTTTTAAAAAAAATTTCAAGTTTTTTTCATGTTTTTCCAATCAAAAAGTAGCAAGGTGTTTTTTAAATGTTAAGGCTAAGAAAATATCACAGCTAACATCATTCAAGTATATCAAAAGGAAAGCATCCCCAAAACAAAGGGGGGAAATATCTAAAACAAAGAGAAAAATATCCCAAAAGCATCAAGTCTAGAAAAACATCCCCAAACCAAGCAATGAAATCAGTAAACACACCTCCTCACACTTAAAATGCTACATTGCCCTCAATGTAGAAAAAAATAGGGCAAAAATGTACAAAGTGAAGTATGGAAAGGGTAAGAATGTAATGCTCACAATCACTGGTGTGAGGATGAAGGACCATCACCAACATAATGCTGCAGATAATGAGCTAGCAAATCACTGTTCCTCTGCCTCCTCGCTCTACGCCTCTTTGCTCCAGGATCAATTTCTGAGGCACTACCTGACTGGGACTACATCTCATGAATGTGAGTTGATATATGGTCAATATTATCATCAATGTCTATCAATCTATGGGAAACAAAAACATTGTGCTCCAAGATCATGCTGTCCTGGTGGCAAAATTCATCTTGCATAGTTTACATCATACATTCGTAGAAGTTAGGCGGAGGCTGGGAGTAGTGAGGTGGAACATAATCCTCCTGCATAGGCTCGGTCTCTGGTGGAGGCTGTGGAGAATGCTGATGTTATCGCTCAGTGAAAGGCAAGCTACTATCGTCACACTGAACAGGGGCTGGACCAAGGTCATTGAGCTCGTGCTAAAATTCCTTCCTACATGAGGAGTTAGGTGGAATCGCCAGGTCCACTAAGGGTGTGTCAAACTCCGACTTAGTCTTGTTGGGCCGAGGAAGTGCCAAGAAAGTGACCTTCCTGGTGCCATATAACCAGTGAAACACCCATGTAGTTTGCGTGGTGACAAGCATCTCAAATTGCACCAACCTCTATGTAGTGATGAGGTAGGAAGTGTGTCTCCCCAAGCACAAAAAATTAGCCGGTGGGACCAATCCTAGGTGCTCCGCTAAGAGGTCGAGTATGCCTCCAACAATAATCATCCCATTTGGCTTCCCAACCATCTCTACGACCCTCTTCATCCAAAGCTCGACCATAACCCATATCCTAACCCCTCACTCATCAAGTGCAATAAGAAATGAATGTAGTTGTCCGGTACATTCGTCAGCTTCGCCAAACAGAGCACTGTCCTGGCCAGAATTCTGTGCACATAATAGATTGTGGGATGGATAATGACACTACTCTTGTCATGGGAGTTCACCCTCTTGTTCATAACACTCCAGAAATGCATATCATCCTCAATCGGTCAATCCTGAGCTTGTGGGTCCAATCTTGCCGGGATCTCAGCTGTGTTCCATCCAAAAGCTTCCTCCACCTGTAAGACGGTCATCTCTCTGGGTATATCATCTAAGTGGAAAGTAATGTACCTCTCGCATGGCTGATCATCTCTTATATTGCATATCCTGACTGTGGACAGGAACTCCAATGTGTATCGCCGGTAGGAGAGGGCACTCTTTCCTATGAAACCTTCGAACCCTCCTTTGGCATGGAGGCACCAGACTGGCTGGGTTAGCCCAAGAATGTCTAGTGTGGGCATATCGAATAAGCTTGTTTCCTTCAGCTGGTGGGTGACCAAGGCATCCCACATCTTGGTATAGGGCCCGGTAATCTGGGTCAAACCTATCAGGAGGGGGAGGTACAAGGTTCAACTCTGAAGCTGACGGCGGAGGTGGAGGTGGAGCGGCGGTGCGCCCACCCCATGGAGGAGCCCTAGGTCTCTTGGTAAGGGTCATATCTAACAACCACAACAAACAAGTCAAACGCACAAGAATATACATACATGCAATATCACAAAATCACACTCAACCTCAAACTAGTTTAGCCAACATCACAAACTAAATTAAGTCCAAGCCAACTAGTTTAAGTCTTAACCACAATTACATATACAATCCATGTCATATTCAACATGTCCATAATTTCAAGTCCGTTAGGTTGTCACATAGTTAAACATCCAATATGCTATATCCTACAATCACAGACATACCTAAGTAGTTTAGCTACCATTAGTACGTTCACAACGTTAGCATTCAAGTGCCATAGCTAAACTACCTTAAGCATGATAACATTGCATATAAATATCAACTATGTTTAATCAAGCCAATATGCCTAATCTCTAGTACAAGCCACAACCAAATTCTTAACCAAACCAATAATATAAACACAATGCAAGCACAACACCAACATGGGCAAATCAACACAATCAATACAGTCAACATGAGCACAATGCTATCCCACATCCAAAATCCCATATGAATATAATCAATTCAATCCACCATGTATAAATCAACACTCTATAGCTAAGATGTCTATCAAACTAAATCATAGCACAATATGCACAAGGCCTAGTCAATGCTAAACCACAAAGAATCACCCACATTTACCATTGCAAAATATCCAACATAATGATCTACACAAGATTTTTGTAATTCAAGGCACAAATTGTGAAGAACTATCATAACATACACAATATATCATCATTCACAAAATGCACAATTTCACCAAAATCAAACTACACACAATTCACAATTCAAGTGTTCAAAAGTGAGGAATTGTACCACTAGTGTGTGTAGGAGGATGAAACAATGAAGCCCACAAGAAATCCTAGCCTAATTCGCCCAAATTTGAGAAATCCCCAAAAACTAGGGTTTTGGGATTTTCATAATTTTGGTTGATTTGTGGGTGTTTGTGGAGGATTAAGAGGCTAGGGTTGATGGGTTACGGATGTACGATAGATTTGTGGTGGTTTCGTGGTTGGGATTGATGAAAATTGGTGGAGAAAATGGAGGAGATGATGGGAAGAAGAAGAGGTTTAGACGGGAAGAAGAAGATGGAGAATTGGAAATTGATGTAGACTTTATGTTCCGCCCATCTTTTAAAATACCCATGTACGCTCATCGCGACTTGCGACGTGTTCATCGTGAATCACGATGGGCAGGTTAACAGTCACCTCTAGTCAAAGAGTTGCGACCAGTCCATTTCTGCTCGCACGAACCATCGTGACTCGCGGTGTGACTCTCGCAAGTCACAAAAAGTGGATCTGTGGGGGAGAAATTTTGCAAAATGTTTTTGATTTGATCGCAATTGCGACCAAATTGTCACGACTTGCAATGGGCCATCGTGATTCATAACACGTCCATCGCGGCTCTCAAAAAATTTAGCCTGAGGGCTCAAAAATTGGGCCATTTTTCAGATCCCATCGTAACTTGCGACGAGGTGGTCGCGACTCGCGATGGGCAGCCTACGTGGTACTTAGAAAAATATTCTTAACCTCATCAATTGCCCAAGCATTTCCTTCATGACTCCAAGTATTTCTCCCTTCATTCATCCAATGCCTTGGGTTCAAATTGCTACAAAATCATGGAAAAACAAACCGTGAAAAGCACAAAGTAAAAAAATGAAACTAACGACAAAAACTCAAAACCAAACAACATCAATGAAAAGTCACGAATGATGATCTGGATGATCAAAACCAAGTTTATTTAACATCGTTGGCACAACTCACTCCCCTTTCTTGGAGCTTATCCACAAACCGGATCAAGGAGATCGACATCATCTCCTTTTTCCAGCACAAAACTCTCGTGGTAAGATTTCAAACGTTGTCCATTGACCTTGAATGTATTGGACTTAGCTCGATCTAGGATTTCCACTGCACCATGCAAGATGACCTTCACTGCCTCAAAAGGATTGATCCATCGAGACCTCAACTTACTGGGAAATAGGCAAAGACGGGATTGAAATAGGAGGACCTTTTGTGCCACACCTTTGTCTTCTCCTTATAGATTTCTGCATTCTCATAGGATTCCCTTTGGAACTCATCTAGTTCTTGCAACTGTAGCTTCCTATGCAAACCGGCCCCATCTATATCAAAGTTGAATTCTTTGACCACCCAATAAGCCCCGTGTTGAATTTCCACCGGTTAGTGACATGGCTTACCAAACACTAACCGGTAAGGTGACATACCGATCAGTGTCTTGTAAGCTATCCTATACGCCAAAAATGCATCATTTACCTGAGAGCTCTAATCCTTTCGGTTAGGGTTTACCATTTTCTCAAGGACGGACTTGATTTCTCTATTAGAAACTTCGGGTTAGCTATTGGTCTGAGGGTGATAGGTGGTGGATGTCTTGTGAGTAACGTCGTGTTTCTTCAGAAGTGCCTTTATGGTCCGACAGCAAAAGTGGGTGCCAAGGTCACTAATCAAGGCTTGGGGAATCCCAAACCTAGAGAAGATGTTATCTTTCAGGAATTCTGCAACCACTTTAGAATCGTCAGTCCTAGTGGGTTTTTCTTCAACCCACTTTGACACATAATCAAAGGCAAGAAGAATATATGTAAAGCCACAATAATTAGGGAAAGGTCCCAAAAAGTCAATACCCCAAACATCGAATATTTCACAATATAGCATGAATTTTTGGGGCATCTCATCTATAGATGAGATATTTCATACTATTTAACACTTGTCACAAGCCTTACAGAATATGTATGGGTGCTTATTCAAAGTAGGCCAGTAAAATCCACTTTCTAAGACTTTCCTAGTGGTCCTTTTAGCTCCAAAATGACCACTGCATGCATAAGAATGAAAAAAAGTGAGAATTGAATGCACTTCATTATCGGGGGTGCATCTCCTAACAACTTGATCTACATAATGTTTCCACAAAAAAGGGATCATCCCACACATAATATTTAGCATCACTTCTTAGCTTATCTTTCTAAGCCTTAGAAAAATGAAGAGGAAATTTACCAGAGACAAGAAAGTTCACAATGTTGGCGTACCATGGTTGGAGGTCCCTGCTTACAAATAGTTCTTCATTGGGGAACTCCTCATGTAGTTGCTCATTCAATGATAAATTTACATCACTATCTTGGCATGGAGGCAACCGACTCAGATGATCGGCCACATGGTTCTCCGTGCTTTTCTTTTCTTGCACCTCTAACTCGAATTCAATCAAAAAAGCAAGATCCACCTAATTAATCTTGGCTTGGACTCTTTCTTTGTCATGAAGTGGCGAAGCGCTGCAGGGTTAGTGTACATAATAACTTTTGTACCAAGCAAGTAAGATCAAAATTTTTCCAAAGAAAATACCACCGCTAGCAACTCATTTTCTGTGGTGAAGTAGTTTCTTTGGGCCTCCTTGAGAGACATGGATGTGTACTAGATGGCATGAGGCGCTCTCTCCACCGTTTGACCAAGCACCGATCTAAAGGCATAATCGCTAGCATCGCACATGATCTCAAAAGGCAAAGACCAATCCAAGTGTTGTATGATAGGGGTCGAGACTAACCTTTCCTTCAATGTATCGAAAGCCCCTTTACAACCCTCATCTATGAAAAATTCCATCTTCTTTTGAAACAACTTGCACAAAGGAGATGCTATCTTTGAAAGTCCTTGATAAACAAGCGGTAAAATCCTGCATGGCTAAGAAAAGAGCGCACTTTGCGCATATTAGTAGGATAAGGCAAAGTTTGAATCGTGTCTATCGTTTCCTTTTCAACCTCAATAACCTTAGAGGAGACAATATGGCCTAAGAAAATACCTTACTCTACCATAAAATGACACTTCTCATAATTTAACACAAGATTAGTATCAATGCAACGTTTAAGAACTTGTGCTAAATTTGCTAAATAGTTTTCAAAAGAATTACCATGAATAGTGAAATCATCCATGAATACCTCAACAAATATTTCCACAAATTCTGAGAAAATAGTTACCATACACCTTTGGAAAGTAGCGGGGGTGTTACAAAGCCCAAAAGGCCTACACCGGTAAGCAAACGTACCAAAGGGTCACATGAAGGTTGTCTTTTCTTGATCTTCCAGTGAAATGACCACTTGAAAGTATCCTGAGTATCCATCCAAAAAGTAATAAAATGGGTGATCTATCCTCTCGAGCATTTGATCAACGAATGGCAATGGAAAGTGATCTTTCCGAGTCTCCGCATTTAGCCTCCGGTAATCAATGCAAACCACCACCCATTTTGGACTCGGGTGGGCACCATTTCATCTTTCTCATTTTTTTACCACCGTCACTCCACTCTTCTTGGGTACTACTTCAGTTGTACTCACCCACTTGCTACCCGATATTGGATAAATCATGCCCACTTGGAGCAACTTGAGGATTTTTGCCTTTACCACCTCCATTAGGTGGGTTCAACTAGCATTGGGGTTGTCGCACGGGTCTCACATCTTCCTCCAAAAAATTTCTATGCATGCAAGTGGATGGACTTATACCTTTGATGTCGGCGTAGTCCATCCAATTGCTTCCTTATTCTCCTGTAACATCACCATCAACTTTTCTTCTTGTTCTTGGGTGAGTTTGCTTGAAATGATAACCGGGACCATCTCCCCTTCCTTAAGAAATGCGTACTTGAGGTCACTTGGAAAAGGTTTAAGCTCTATCACTGGAGCTTTCACAAATGATGGAAGGAATTCCTGTTCTTCGGGTTCCTATAAAACTAGAGGAGTGGGACTTGGTACCACTTCCTTAAGAATGATCAACTCCTCAATGTTTTCCTTCAAATTACTACTCATGGAACATACAATACATGTATCTTCAACATCATTTTCCAAAAAAACTAACAAGGAATCATCAACATTCAATTCAAAAACATATTGCACAACATCGTCAACAATATCAATAGCATGGCAAGAATATTCCTCAAGAGGATACTTCATAGAGTCATTTATGTTAAACTCTACTATAATCCCATCAAATTCCATGGTGAGGGTACCATTATACACATCAATGATGGTTCTAAAAGTCTTTAAAAATGGCCTTCCCAACAAGATTGGGGTGGCATGTTTATTATGTTCCATGTCGAGGACATAAAAATCTACGTGGAATATTAAGGAATCCACCCTAACCAACACATCCTCAACGTTACCCTCAGGGTATGCACTAGAACGATTAGCTAGTTGGATCACCATCCCCAGTTTTGTGCAAAGTACCAAGATTGAGGCTTTCATACAAAGAGTAAGGAATCACATTTATTGATGCACTTAGGTCAAGCATTGAATTTTCAAAATGTGTATTCCCTACCATGCAAGGAATTGTGAACATGCCGGGATCACTACATTTAGGGGGTAGCTCCCTTTGGCACAAAGCGGAGACATGTTCATTTTCCCAGTTTTAAGCTTATTCTTTGTTCTTTGTTTCCTATTTACAACACATCATTCCTTTAAAAAATTATCATAGCTAAGAATTTTTTCAATAGCATTAAAGAGATGGATATTTACCTCACACCTACGAAAGTCTACGTAGATGTCCTTGCTAGACTCTGTACTTCGTTTATCCTTCATAGCTTCCGGGAACAGTGGTTCCGGCACATATGGAGGAATTTCCACCACCTTTTCCTTTTTGTGAGGAGGGGATGAAGGTTTGGGAATGGAGGTTGATTTCTCAACGATGATCTCCTCTTCCTTCTCCTTCTCCTTCCTTGCTTGTTCCTTGACCGAATTCTCGGCCTCTTCTTCAACCTCTTTCTCAAAAATTTAAAGCCTTCTATAGGTTCTCCTTCAACAACTTCATCACCCAGGGGAGAGCTAACATCTTTTCCACTTCTCAAAGTGATAATACTAGCATTTTGGCGGAGATTGATCTCTGGTTAGGAGGGAATTTTTTCGCTTTTCCTGGACCTCCATCTGACTCACCACTTGAGCTATTTGGCTCACTTGAGTTTCCAAGTTCTTGATGCTCACCTTGGCTTCATCTTGGAATTTTTCACCTTTCTCCGCGCACATGCTCAATCGGTGAATGGCTTGCATCACATCATCTTTTGTCAAACCCGACCTCTCCCTTTGGTCTCGAGGCTTGTCTTGAAGCCTTTGGTATTTTTGTTGAGGTGGCCTATATTGTTGTTGAGAATGATGATACGGTTGAGGGTTTTAACCTCCCTGAGGGTTTCCATACCGGAGATTCGGATTATCACGATTACCCGAATTGTATTTCCAATTTTGGTACCCTTGCCTTGATAGCCTTGGCCACCTTGATACCCCATGGCACTCACCTCCTCAACATAATCATCTTGCAAAGTAGGGAAAGCATCCGTAGGATGCGCCGATAAACAAATTTCACAAGATTTATCATGTGGCACATTTTTGGGCTTGGTCGTCAAGGATTTCACCATAGAAGTAAGGGCCGAGACTTGGTCCTCAAGCTTTCCACTCTTGGAAGGGTCACTTGTGGGCATTGAATTTCTTCTTCACAAATTGGCCCTTGAGTTAAAGTTCCTTGACTCCTCTGCTAGCTCCTTATATAATTGCATAGCCTCCATTGAAGTCTTGTTCCCAAGGGTACCACCACAAGAACTCCTCACTAGTCTTGGGTTCTCGTCAAGAGGACCATTGTAAAAATAGTAAACTAAGTCTCTCTCCGAATAGCCGTAGTAAGGACAACTCGCGAGAAGCTTCTTAAACCTCTCCCAATAGTCTAAAAGAGACTCTTCATGCCATTGGAGGATGTTTCTTATGTCCTTTTTCAAAGCGGTGAACTTTGAGGCCGGGAAGTACTTGGCTAAAATTTTGTCTTCATGTCAAGCCAACTTTTGATGCTCTTAGGTGGTAGGTAGTGGAGCCAATCCCTTGCACCATCCCTCAATGTAATAGGGAATGCCTTAAACTTGTAAAAGTATTCATCTACTCCCTGGGGGACCGTACCACCACACAAAAAATGGAACTCGGAAAGATGCTTGTTGGCATTTTTCCCTTGCCTACCAAGGAAGATAGGTAGCATATTTACTAACCCGGTCTTGAGCTCAAAGTGCCCATTCAGTCCAACCAAAGGAAACTCAATACACATTGGTTTTTTATTAAGGTTGGGAGCCATAATGTCCCTCAACAAGGCTTGCCCCAAAGGAATCTCCCTTCCTTGGATAGGAGGGGCTCTTCCTTGGAGAGGAGGATGTTGAGGCCCTCCTCCTGGATGCTCATCTTCATGCTCGTGTTGATGCTCCATAGAAGTAGAGATATCCAGAAAATGGTCAATAGGAGGGGTGTTATTCACACTTTCCAAAGAAAGCCTCCTAGCCCATTTCAAATTCAACTCTAACTCGGGGTCGTAGTGTAGGGATTCTTGTGAAGAGGATCGTGTACGAACCATACTCCAAGAACTCGAACAATATGTCACCAAGCCAAGCAAAAATGGCAAGTCAACTAAGAAATCAAAACAAAGAAAACTAACGGACATTTACAAATAGCACGTAATCACACATAATATGCCCAAACACTTAAAAATATATACCTCTTCCCCGGCAGCGGTGCCAAAATTTGGGAGGTCATCATCGCACCTGTTAAAGTAATATTTTCAAGCTCTAATTCTTCCTATCTACAATTAAGTAGATAATGGAAAGTTGGGGTCGTTCACAAGAATATAAGCATATATATAAGCATGTAAATTAGGGGGGGTTGTGGGGTGGTTTTGATTATAAATTATGATTTGAAAGACAACAACCAGCAAAGCAAGAGAACTATACTAATCATGCAACAAAAACTAAATAGATGATTAAATCAACAATTAACGGAGCCTTGGGGGCAATCAACTTCCACTTCCAAACTTCCTATAGATCATAAATTCATTCATTCATTCAATTACAATTATTATCTATGGGAAATGTTATCACTTCTCATTCGAAGATCAACATTCATTCCTTTTTAATAGTAATTTGCAAAGACAAACAATGAAAATTTACAAACCTCGTTAATGATCACCCTAGGAAAACAACACCATAGAGGTATTTCATCAACAGTATTTCACATGAAGGACCATAGGTTTGATAACAATAAGCCTTCTACCAATGACATAGTCATTTAACCAAACAAAGCATATACTAGGCTAACTAGAACAAAACACATTCAATGTTTAACCTTTCTTTGCATCAATAGGATTAATATGAGAGCAATCCACACTAACATACTTATCTAGCAAGAATCACCACACATTATACACAAGAAGTTCTGAAGCAATGCACTTGGATTTCATGTCAAATGAGCTAAAAAAATTTGTAACTTTCCTAATACTCTAACACTCAATCATACAAATATTTCATATAATCAAACAACCCATTGTATAAATGAGGTAAAACACAACATTAATGACATAATAAATGTTCTCCAATAAATGTTCATAAATGAGCAAATAGATAATCTCACCACATAAGTTTGGAAGCTTCAACCAAATACTCCCAAGAACTATATTTAGCTACTAGAGTTCATACTAATTAATGCTAACAAACCAAACATAAAACAACATAAATCAAAGATGAAAATGGTGGAAAACTGGGGTTTGAATAGTGACAAAGTCAGGTTTGTGAAAGTGAATGAAAGAGAGGAAAGAAAAATGCTATTTATAGTACAAAGGGATAAGGTTGTGTTCTGGCCACCCGTGCGCCGCGACTCGCGACGGGCGCCAAAACATAACCTTGTGTTCTTTTCTTCTTCATTTAGCAAGCACTCTTCTTCAAAATAATTCCTCTCATTCTCCATGTCTTCAAATATTTGAAGCATGTCTTCAAAATCTTCAAAAGGTGATCTTCAATGGCCTCCGGTCTTCAAGTCTCCATGTTCTTCCTTTGTCATGCAAAATCCAATTAGAAATGGTAAAAGAGCGTAAAGTCACTCTTACCTCTCCTAAGAGAATTTCAAGGTAAAACACGAGCTCTTTGTAATAAAATAGCACAAAAACTGATCCCAAAACATACTAAAATATGCACATAAAATGGACACACCATCCGCGAAGACAATGACCTTTGTACCAAGTAGATACGGCCTAAACTTCTCAAGGGAAAATACTACCGCAAACAACTCTTTCTACATGGTGGAGTGCTTACGTTAAGCATTATTAAGAGTTATCGAAGCGTAGTATATAGTATGTGAGATTCTGCCTACCCTTTGACCTAGAAATGCACCAATGGCATAGTCATTAACATCACACATAATCTCAAAAGGGAGGTCCCAGTTAGGGGGTTGGATAATGGGGGTGCAAACAAGCATTTCGTTCAAAGTGTCAAAAGCTCTTTGGTATTCTAGGTCAACCACAAAATCTGGCTCCTTTTGCAACAATTTGCATAAAGGGGAGGCAATCTTAGAAAAGTCCCTAATGAAACGCTAGAAAATATGTGACCTAGAAATGACCTAACTTCTCTAACACTCGAGGGATAAGGTAGGGATTGGATCGTGTCAAATTTGGCTTTATCTACCTCTAGACCTTGAGAAGAGACCACACGATCTAATACAATACCTTTTTCCACTATGAAGTGGCATTTTTTGGAGTTTCATATGAGATTGCTTTCAATGCATCTCTTGAGCACTAACGATAGATGGTTTGAATAACTAGAAAAACAATCTCCATGAACGATGATATCATCCATGAAGACCTCTACAAAGTCCTTAATAAACTCTGAAAATATACCCACCATACACCTTTGGAATGTGCCAGGAGCATTACATAGACCAAAAGGCATGCACCTATAGGCAAAGGTGCCAAAGAGCATGTAAACGTGGTCTTCTCTTGGTCTTCCAGGGCTATGGAAATTTGGAAATACCCAGAATACCCATCTAGGAAACAATAGAAATACCGCCAGGTAAGCCTTTCAAGCATTTGGTCAATAAAGAGTAGAGGGAAATGGTCCTTCCTAGTTACTGCATTCAACTTACGGTAGTCGATACACACTCTCCACCCATTTTTCACATGAGTGTTAACTAATTCTCCCTCTTGGTTCTATATCACGATCATACCGCTTTTATTAGGCACAACATGGGTGGGACTTACCCATTTGCTATCGGAGATGGGGTAAATCATACCAGCTTGGAGAAATTTGAGAATGTCACTCTTTACTACCTCCATCATTGACAGGTTAAGCCAACATTGGGGTTGCCTCACCGATTTGGCCCCATCACCTAACAAGATATGATGCATGCAAGTGGAAGGGCTAATCCCCTTGATATCAGAAATAGCCACCCAATTGCCCCCTTATGGGTTCTAAGAACATCCATCAACCTCCCCTCTTGTTCCTTGGTGAGCTTACTAGACAATATCATGGGTAAAGTATCTCCCTCACCAAGGAATGCATATTTCAAATTCTTGTGTAGTGGTTTCAAATCCACTACCAGTGCCTTCTCAAAAGAAGTGGGGATTCCCACATCTCGAGATGCATCGAGAACATTGCTAGGGGTGTTGAGAGGTAGCTTATCAACAAAATTTAGTCTCTCTATAGTCTCAAGAAAATTTACCCTCAAAAAATAATCATGCAATTCGTTTACATCAAGACTATTTTCCAAAGAGACCTTCAAACAAACCTTGCCATTAATCAAAAACACATCTTGCACATAGACATCAACAAAATCAACAATATCAATAGCATGGAAAGAATGACCTTCACTAGGAAATTTCATGGCACCATAAATGTTGAACTTCACAATATCCCCGTTAAACTCCATGGTTAAACACCCAGTTTGCACATCGATTTTAGTTCTAGCTATTTTCAAAACAGCCTCCCTAAAAAGAAAGGGGCGACACATTTATCACTTTCCTTATATAGAACATAGAAATCGGTGGGGAAAATCAAAGTATCAACTTTAACAAACACATGTTCCACAATCCCCCTAGGGTAGGAATTAGAATGGTCAGCCAATTGGATCACTACCCTGGTTTCATGTAATTTTCTAAGATCTAGGGATTCATATAAAGAGTATGGAATCACATTGATTGATGCTCCTAGATCTAGTATGCAGTTTGGAAATTCTTACCACCTATGATTCAAGTGATGGTAAACATGTCAAGATCATCACATTTAGGGGGGAGTTTATTTTGAAAGAAGGTCGACACTTAACCACCAATTTTTATCTTTTCGACATTTTTCAAAATTTTGTTCCTCCCAGGTGTACATAATTCCTTAGAAAATTTAGCAAACCTAGGCACTAGTTAAATGGCATCAAAGAGAGGAATATTTACCTCACACTTGCAGAAGACCTCAAAAAGTGCCTTGTTCTCATCCTTGCAATTTTTGTCCCGCAAAGCCGCCAGAAAGGGTGGTGGTGGAAGAACCTTCTCGATTTTGTGCTTCTTCGGTGGTTAAGTGATCACCTATTCAACCTCTTTTCCTCTCACCACAATTTCTTCTCCTATCTCTTTCCCGACCTTCACAATTTTCACGGAATCTTTGGTTTCATTTCCACTCCTCAAGGTTATGGAACTAGCATTAGAAGGCCAGGGGTTCAACTCTGGATGTGATGAAAGTTTCCCGGAATCCTTAGGTTTCAACCGGGATACATAGGATGCTATTTGACTAAATTGGATTTCCAAACTTATGAACCTTGTGGAAAAGCAATCCTCCAAGTTAGCAAACATATTGGTTATGACATGCATGAGCTCCTCATACTCCGACCTTGGCTTTCCTTCTCGGGGGTTAGATGACCCATCATCCCTTGGGTAGGGTTGTTGTTGAGCCCAGTTGTACCCTTCACTACTACAAACTGAACCTATTACTTCGCCTCTTTTACCTCAATTTTTGTTTAAGGGCAAATAACCGAGATAAAAAGTTCTTCTACCTCGGTTCTTATTTCTTTCGAAGTTAAAAATATTTTTTACCATGGTTTTAAAAAATCAAGGTAAAAAGTACATTGTTTACCTCTATTCTTTTTAAAACTAAGGTAAAAGCCTTCCATAACCAATGTCGGACGCATGTCTGGCTTACCGACATGAGACCGACATTGCATGTACCTCTTGCAGACATGAAATGACCGACGTCGCACGCAGGACTGGCTAACCGACCTGTGTCTGACGTCGCAAATACCTCTCACAGATATGAAATGACCGACATCGCACACATTTCTGGGTTACCGAAGTCGATTATTATTGTGATCAACATCGTACATACCTCTCGTAAACATGAAATAACCGACGCCGCAAGCATGTCTGGCTTACCGATTTGTGACAGATGTCGCAAGTACCTCTCATAGACACCCTTGCTACACACGATTAAAAATAATTGACTATACATATATGTATATTAATAATGTAATTTTTTTTATTAAAACAAAAATATAATATTAAATGTTTTTTATGCAAATCCATTTCTTTTTAGTTTTGTTAGATTTTATAATTATACTTTAAATATGACTTCATGTTTATATTTTCAAATGAAATAAATTAAATGTAGAGTTCGAGTAACACTTGATCGAGATTTTAATAATAAAATTTAATGCTAAACAAAACTAAAATATAATTTTAGAATTTTTTTTATGCTACTCCTTTTCTTTTAGACTTTTAAAATTTTGTATAACTATACTTTTAACTATGACTTTATGTTTATATTTTTCAAATGAAATAAATTAAACGTAGAGTTTGAGTAACATGTGATCGAAGTCGAATATCATAAATATTTTTTATTTTTTCATCGAATAAAATTTTATATAATAATTATTCATAATTATATAAAATAAGTAGTATATAAAATAGGTAGTATGAAATTTTGGTTGCTAGGAGGTACTGGTATGAGTTACTCTAGAACTTGTACTAGCATTTTCCAATATTTCATCAAAAAATTAATTTATTTACATTTCTATATTTAGTCAAGAATAAAAAAATCATGTATTTTGGAGCAATAGATAATAGAGTAATATAACTTTGTGCCATAGTGTAATTTTTCAAGACTGTGTAGAAGTAATCAATGTTGACTTTTAAGGCCCTTCCGTTCACCCATACATGCCCAAATTGCAAATTCACAATCTTATATTATTGAATTTCATTTTGGTGTCGCCAATTTCGTGATTCGACAACTCCAACTTTCTTGAAGGGACCTAAGTGCAAAAAGTAAAAACTTTACTCGTAACTCCAAATTGAAATACGATCGAACATGATGGTACATTATACACCTGCGTTGTATTTTCCAAGTCCGTAACATAGTATTTATCAATAAACATGCATAAGAATATATTTTTAATCTTTTTCGTTTTACCATTCTTACTTTTTTTAAATTTAAACCATCCGGAGATGGGGGGAAATATATTAGGCTCCCCAAACCAAATAGAAATAAGCCAGAAGGCGCCATTTGAGGGAAATCTTTACAAGTTTCCACCTATTCTAAACTAAAGATGAAATGTAGTGGGCTGAACGAGGTGTAACTTATTTTCTATCCGACTGAAATACCACGAACAGGACAGGGAATCGAAAAATTGAAACCCTTATTTGTCAATGATTTAGAGCCGAATAGAAAAAAAATATACCACCTGAGTATCCGAGGATTGTTGCAATCAGTGGAGAATCATCCCTGACGTCCATGCAATCCTTTCTCGAGCATCATCTCTGGAAATTTGGTGTTGCTTGCAATCATCATTGACATCAGCTGAGGATATCAGCTGGGAAGAAGAAAAAGGCATCACAGCAACAGGCCTGCAAAGAAGAGAAGAGGGAACAGCAGTTTCCATTCTAGCCAAGAAGGGAAAATATATGATTTACTAGTGGATGCACTATAGCAAAATGAGATCACAGCAAAGTTGTAGACCTAAACCTGGGCGAAACAAAGAAACTAGATGTTTGTACCGCCCAAAGGGGAACCAATTCGCACCCCAGGAAAACCATTTTGTCAAGTAGTAAAAGACCCCTAAGAAATGGTGGAACAATATCAATATGTAAATCTCCCTGTAAATTATTTTCCATAGCAAATTTTGCCAAGAAATTAGCAGCAGTGTTAGCTTCCCTGGGAGTGTGTTGGATTGGATTCACTATGTGTCCTAGGTTTAGTTTGCTACATATAGAGAAAACTCTCCACAGGCAGCACATTGGATATTGAATTCCTTTAACAGCTAATAAACAGTCAGACTCAATCACACAACAGTGAAGATCCAGATCTGAGCACAATTGATATCCACTCTGAATGGCAGTTAGTTCAGCATGTAAAGGAGAAGCAGATTGAAAATTGTTAACTCTCATTTTAATCACCTCTCCCTTCCAATTCCTCACTATAACTGCAGATGAGGAATGACCACCAATTTTCCATGTAGCATCTGTATTTATTTTGAAACCAATTAGTGGTTTTTCCCAACTATCCGCAGTAATCAATTTTTTCTTTTTTGGGAGGATTTTTGGTATGATTCTAGCTTGTATCAAGTCCTTATGCTTGTAAATATTACCTTTCAATTGATAAGCTGAGAAAATTAGGTATATCAGTTCTTTGACATTCTGAAAACATGCATCAATTGAGAAGGATATATTGTCAAAGATGATTTTATTTTTGTGAATCCAGAGAGACCATGTTGTAACTATTAGGGCAGCCGTAAACAAGTTGGACATTATCTTAGAATCAGCCCTGAAGGAGAGAAAGAATTCTACTCTGTTCCTGAAGCTTCCAAAAACTGGTTGTTGAAAATGTAATAGATTATTAACTCTAAGCCAAATAGCAATTGAAGAAGGGCAGGAGTTAAAGAAATGATCCAGAGAATCTGAATGGTTCATGCATAGAGGACACTTAGAGGCTAAAGAGAAACCAAGCTTACACAAGATATTATCAAATGGAAGAATTCCATTTAGTGCTCTCCAGATAAGAACAGACATCTTTGTAGGAATGAAAGGGGACCATACCTTGTGTAGGTGTCTGATGGTTGTTCTTTTCTATCTGAATAATTTGTATGTAGAGCTGATGGAGAAATTCACGTCCAATGCAGGAGTCCAGACAAGCCTGTCAGCTTGAGAGTTTTCCAGTTTGACTTCCTGCAAGAAATGAATAGTATTGGTAGCCAGGTGAGGCTCCAGATTTGGAAGGTAAGAAACTTTGTTAAAAATGAATGACCTTAGAGAGATATCCGGAAATGGGATATCCATCTCCTGGGGCCATTCATAACACAAAGCTTCATCACCTGTCCAGTTAGCATTCCAGAATGAACATTCACCTATACCATAAATAACTCTAGTGAGACTATTAGCCTTAGCAGTGATCTTGCAGATCCTATTCCATGTGTGTGATTTTTTGTAAGATGCAGGGAGTGACCACAAATGCTCAGACCAGTGAGTGTTATTTAGTTGCAGTTTCCACCATAGTTTACAAGAGAAGGCATCTACTATAGCATTTAGGTCTCTAAAGCCTATACCATTCTCCTCTACAGGTAGACTCATTTTTTTCCAGGATCTCCATTTTTTCCTTTCTGTGTTATCACAATTCCCCCAGAAAAGGCCAGAAGCTAGTTTTTCCATTTTTCTTAAGACTAACTTTGGAGGACTTAAAACTGCAAACATGTGTGTGGGAATTGAAAGAAAGCAATGGTTAATCAGAATGATCTTACCTGCAGTGCTTAGCCATCTGTTCTTCCAATTATTAATGGATTTCTCCATTCTTTCCAAGATAGGGTGGTAATGAACCTGTAAATTACGACCTGGAAAGATAGGGACCCCTAGATACTTAAAAGGAAAAGTGCCTTTCACCATACCTAAAATCCTACGCACAGTTTGAACCCTTGCCACAGAGGTGTTTGGAGCAACAAAGAACTCAGATTTGGTAAAATTTACCTTTTGACCTGATGTTTGCTCATATGCTTTCAGAAAGCTTTTAAACCTTTTAAATTTTTTGTGGTTAGCATTCAGAAAAACAGCCGTATCATCAGCATACATGAGGTGGGTAATAGGGGAACAGGGCCTTGACAAACAAAAGTATTGCAGATATCCTATACTGAAATTTTTTTTTAAACCTCGGGAGAAAGCTTCAGACATAATATTGTACAGGAAAGGTGAAAGTGGATCACCCTGTTTAATACCTCTAGTAGAGGCAAAGAAGCCTGAAGTAATTCCATTAATTAAAACTGAAAAGTGAGCTGCAGCTATATTATGCATAATGCGATGCACAAATTTACCATGAAAACCAAATTGAAGGAGGATTGAGTTAAGGAAAGACCATGAGACCATATCAAAAGCCTTTTGCATGTCTAATTTAACTATGAGATTTGAAACCTTAGATTTTCTAGACAGAATTCTGGTCATCTCTTGCATTAAGATAATGTTATCGGATATATCCCTACCTTTTATAAATGCACTCTGTTCAGGGGATATGAGTAAAGTCATTAGAGGTTTAATCCTTTCCATTATCATCTTAGAGAAAACTTTATTCACAAAGTTTGATAGGCTTATGGGTCTGAAGTCTAAAAAGGTGATTGGAATTGGTTTTTTGGGGATTAAAGTAAGCCAAGTGCTAGAGATGGCCTTAGGAATATTACCACTGTTTAGGAATTCATTGGCAGCATCAAGGAGGTCTCCCTTAATAGTGTCCCAGAAAGTAGTGTAAAAAGCACCAGAATAACCATCAGGTCCTGGAGCACTAGATTTATTTAGGTCAAATACTGCAAATTTGAGTTCCTGTATATTAAAGGGTGACAGAAGAATGTGATTTTGTTGATCAGTGATCACTTTAGGAATTTCTTTGAGGAAGTGATGTAGATAAGTTCCCATTTTTTGGGGGGCCTCTTCATTAAGTAATTCCCTGTAAAATCTCACACCTTCTTCTTTAATCAATTGTGGTTCTGAAATCCAATTACCACTACCATCCTTGATTTTACTGATTCTAGATATTGCTCTCCTTTCCCTAATGGAGCGATGAAAGTAACTAGTGTTTGCATCCCCATATTTGAACCAATTTAAACTAGCCTTTTGCTTCAAGTAGATATTTTTTTTCTTTTTGAGCTCTCATAAGCAAATCTTTTGATTTAATCAGCTAAGCTAGGATCAATTCATCTTGTGTTTGCTGGAATGAGATTTCCAGTTCATTAACTGTATTTTCAGATTGTAGCAAATTTTGATTGACATTACCAAAGTGTAATTTATTCCATTGTTTGATTTCCATCTTTAGCCTCTTTAATTTAAAAACTAACCTATGCATCCCACTGAATGGAGAAACTAATTCCCAGTTTGAGACAACTAGAGCCTGAAATTCCTGTCTATTTGACCACATTTCTTGGTATCTAAAAGGCCTAGGGACTTGTTCTTCGGCTGATTGAACAGATAAAAATAAAGGGGAATGGTCCGAAGTCATTCTATTTAGCACATGAATGGAGCTATTAGGAAATAGGTCCAACCAATCTAAGGTAGCAATACCCCTATCTAGCCTCTGAAACATTAAGTCCCTACATTTATCCCGATATCTATTATTGCTCCAAGTGAAGGAGTTTCCTACAGTAGGGATATCATGCAGGTCCATATTGTTTATAAATTCATTAAACTGTTTCATGCTTTTTTTTTTGTGTTGATTTCCTTCCTTTATATTCAGATACAGATGCAACAGTATTAAAATCTCCAATATATATGGATGGATCATGTGTTGTAGTCTGTAAATCATTCCATAATGCCTCCCTCATTTGTCTATGTACACTAGCATATATGAAAAAACAATTCCAACTAACAGAGGAGGCAGTATCTGATATTTTGACTTGTAAAAATTGATCTGTCTCCCTTAAGGTTGTTATACTGAAGACATGATTCCATAAGATCCAGATTTTAGCACATTGAGCAGGAAGAGCATATTTGTATCCAAGATCATGCATCAAAGCATTTAATTTCTGTTTATCATGCCAGGGTTCTATTAAACACAGAATGTCAATCTTATGCTTAAATTTTAAAGCCTTTAGTCTATCTAGAGATGTTCCAAAACCTCTAACATTCCAGACTAATATGTTCCCTATTTTGGTGTGTTTTATCATTTAAAAACTGTAGGGGTTGCTTTTTGTGAAGATCTTAGGTTTCTAATTGTATTGGCAGAATTCTTACTTTTGTTACCAAACTTGCCACTGCTATTCTCAATATTAACCGAAGTAGAAATCTGTTCAGAATTACTTACCTTGCTCTGACAGGTATGCTCCACATTTGAAATCAGTTCAGATGATTCAGTATCCTGATCTCCTTCATTGACCACTGGGATGGTAATTTGCTCTGTGGAACCTGTTTGTGCATGCTCAAGAATAGACAAAGGAGTTGTTATAGTTGTTAAAATGTCATCAGAAGTAGAGTGCACTGAAACTTCCTGTGATTCCAAAGATTCATGAAAAATCTCAACCACTTCACCCTCCTGATCATCCTGTAAATCATCTAGGGTTTGAAAAGCATTTGATATTGTGACTGTATTATTTTTAGTTACATCTTCCCGAATAGGAGAAAGTTCAGAAAGTTGATTCTTTTTTCTCCAGAAAGATGTGGTTACTGGTTTAGAAATGTCATCCAGAGAGTAGAAATGAGCATTTCTTTTCTTATGACTAACATTATAAGAGTTGAGGTTATTTTCATGTTGAAACCCTGTAGTCACTTTTTGAGTTTGAAAATCTTTCTCTTTTTGTGAGACAGATAGAGTTGAGGATCCCTCTATGTTTATTCTTTCTTTTGGAGGGGATTCTAAGCCTGTCTGAGTGTCAACATGTACTGGATATTTACTCTCCTTATGCTCATTGACTTCAGTTTTGTTAGTATTCTTTTTTCTCAACTCTGGATGCAAGAAATTACAATTAGTCTGACTGTGACCTATTATCCTACAATGAGAGCAGTATGTTGGCAAGTTATCATATTCAATAGGATATTCCGCTACCTTGTTACCAATTCCTACCACAATAGTAGGAGGGGGCGGGGATAATAGATCAATCTCGACACATACTTTGATGGCAGAGGGTCTAGTTAAGGCTTTTGTGGCTGCATCCATCTTAAGGTATCTACCTATCTGGCTGCTAATACTAATAATTGCAGAAGTATTGTAAAAATGAATAGGTAGTTTGTGTACTGTTACCTAAGCAGGAACAATGGAAGATTCCACGGTTGGTGAGAAGTCCAGAGACCACTTCTGAACCTTCATAGTCGATCCTTGAATCATCCATTGGCCTTTCATCCAGCATCTTTGATAATCCTCGCTTTCCTGAAAATGGATAAGAACATGGCGATAATCAATGGAACCTAGTTGAAATTTTGATTTGAAACCAATTGATTTGAAAGCCAACTATAGAGTATCCATAGGGGGTTTCCCCCGATTAAACTTTTCGACGAGGGCATTCTGATAGTGTGAGGCTACAAGATCGCCTTCCTCCGGGGGAAGGATGTAGGCTATCTTGCCCTTAAATTCCGTGATAGGATGCAAATTTGGAGTATCGGGGAGTGATGATAGAAGCGGGGAGTGTATTGTGTTGAGAGCTTGAAGAAAGCTTTTGTGAACGGGAAGCGTTGGATCGGGAGGTGGGATTGGCGTCGGAGACGCCATGATCGGCAACCAGTGACAGTAATTAGGAGCAGTAAATAAGACCGCTGTTAGTGAAATTTGGGATGAGGAAGAAGAACAGTGTTGTTAGTGTGTGAATCGCACAAAAATCGCACGTAGGAACAGTGTTCAGACCGTTAATCGCCAAAATAGGAGAGAGGGTGTTTTTACCATTCTTACTTCTAAGTATTCAACTCTAAGTTAATCTAGAATATGTACTAGCGTTTTCCAACATTTCATAAAAAAAACAATTTGTTTTATATTTCTATATTTAGGAAATATTAACAAAAATCATGTATTTTGGAGCAATTGATAATAGAGTAACACAACTTTTGGCCATAGTGTATGTTTCAAAACTGTGTAGAAGTAATCAATGTTGACTTTGAGGCCCTTCCGTTCACACATACATGCCCAAATTGCAAATTCAAAATATTATATTATTGAATTTCATTTTGGTGTCGCCAATTTCATGATTTGACAACTCCAACTTTCTTTGAGGAACCTAAGTGCAAAACGTAAAAACTTTACTCGTAACTCCAAATTGAAATTCGCTCGAACGTGATGGTACCTTATACACCCTCGTTGTATTTTCGAAGTCCGTAATATAGTATTTATCAATAAATATGCACAAGAATATATTTGTAATCTTTTTCGTTCTACCATTCTAACTTCTAAGTATTCAACTCTAAGTTTCTCTAGAACATGTACTAGCGCTTTCCAACATTTCATCAAAAAAATAATTTATTTTATATTTCTATATTTAGGTAAGAATAACAAAAATCATGTATTTTGGAGCAATGGATAATAAAGTAATAAAAATAGTTAGAACTTAACTAATCAACGATCAACCCTTATTTAACTTTCTATACATAAACACTAATGAAATATTTGAACTTAACCAATCATTGGTCAACCTTTATTTGACTTTCTATATATAAACATTAATGAATATGTATGACCTTAACTAATGAACGGGTAACTCTTAGTTGACTTTCCATATATGAATACTAATGAAAGGGTTTGACTTTAACTAACTAATGTTCATCCATGTGCTGAGTATGTAACATTATCTTAACTACTTTATTTGATAGATATATAATTATTTTATCCTGTAAAAATTAAAAACTGACTTAACATGAACATCTGACTTAATATATCATGATGAATTTTGAATATACAGAATAAATTCATTGATTAAATAAAAATTCATTCATTAAATAAACATATAAATATAGAATTACTTCATTGATTAAATAAATTCATTGAATTGAAAAAACTAAACAACGCAATTAAGAATTTATAAGCATTTAATAAAAACCTATTGGGCTAAAAAGCATTTAATAACACTATTGGGCAGAAAAGTTTAGAACAAAATTTAATAAAGACAAAATTGTTTTTTTGGTCCCCCACAAAGTATCTTTTACTATCTTTTGGTCCCCATTTACAAAACAACCCTTAGACAGTAATCAACAAATTCAAAATGATATGTTTATCCCCAGAGGTGGTTTTCAGGGAAAGTCAACGGTAAAATTGGTCAAAATATGTAAAATGACCATTATACCCCCGAGTTTAAAAAAAATCATCAGGAGGCAAGATGTTCGAGGACTCGAGACAGGAGGTTCGAGGGCTCGAGGAATGGGGTTCGAGGGCTCAAGACATGAGGCTCGAGGCGAGAGGTTCGAGGGCTCAAAGGGAGAGGTTCGGGGGCTCGAGGAGAGAGGTTCAAGGGCTCAAGGGAAGAGGTTCGAGGGCTCGGGATGAAGTCGACTGAAAATTGTAAAATTAATATTTTTTTAATTGAAAATATTTTAAATTAGTAAAATTACCATTATACCCCTGACCATACCGAAAACCATTTAGTCTTGCTGGAAACCCACCTCTGGGGACCAAAACATATCATTTTGAATTTGTTGGGTACCGTGTAAGGGTTGTTTTGCAAATGAGGACCAAAAGATAGTAAAAGATACTTTGTAGGGAACCAAAAAAATAATTTAGTCTTTAATAAAAATCTAATCTATAGATCCAAAGAATACAAAACCTATTGGGCGGAAAAGTATGATTAGCCCAACATCATTACAAACCCTAAGACTATATAAACCCCCACCCACTGATGTGTGTTAATTATGTTGTTTATTTTATTGGGATTAACTGTGATTTTACGGGATTAATGTGCACTTTATGTGTTTTATTTGTAACAGATCACAGTTTTCGGGCTTAAGAGGAATTTGGAGGAAAGTAAGGAGCATTGTGCAATTATGGTAAATGAATCTCTTAAATGGAGAGCAGAACCGTAGCAGCTATTTTGGAGCTGATTTAGAAATATATTAGACTGATTTAAGAAGATATTTTTAGAAATATTGTGGAGATATTTTAGATCTTATCTTTTAAGAATCAGAATCAAAATTGGAAAATGATTGCAATTGATTTGGGGGAGTGTGGTGTGCGTATATGTAAGCGGACGCAAGACTGAACCAGGGGCATTTTTTTGAAAAAGTCTTAGTTTCATTACTTACGGTCGAGGGAGCAGGGAACAGGGAGCAGTAGTGGTGGATTTTCTCACCTTCGAGTGAATGAAGCTAGAGAGATCATCAAGAGGTTGGTCAATTCTAAAAAGGAGTATGATCAACAGGAGGTACGAATATTGAAGAAGGTGGCACAGACATCCATTTCCGAAAAAGATGAGATCAAGGAAAGGATGGAAAGAATGGAGAAAATGCTTTCAAGGTCGTTGACAAGGTTGCGTCTATACAAGAAGGGCCTTGCAATACGTGTGGAGCAGTCAACCATACGACGTCACAATGCATTCTTACTATGGGAGAGATACCTGTTCAAGCAAATGCTATGGGAAATTTCAATGAGAGACAGCAAAAAGGACCATATCCCCAAAATTTCAATCCAAGGTATAGGGATCACCCTAACTTCCAGTGGAGAGAACAAGGTCCCCCGCCGCAACAACCTCAGCATTACCAACGACCCTATGTTCCACCAATGCAACGAGAAGCCCCGATATTTCCTCAACCCCAACAAGGAGGTCACGATAAATCTCTGAATGAAAAGATGGACATGTTGATGGACATGATGGTGAAGCAATCAAAGAAGACTGAATCAACATTGGAAGAGCATACTCGGCAAATCACCCAGCTATGAAATTCTCTGAATGAACTCAGGATGAAGCAACCCGGAGGATTGCCCTCGTAGGTCCAGGTGAACCCTCATGAGACGGCAAATCAGGTCACACTCAGAAGTGGAAAGATAGTTGGTGCGCCGCCGTCGAAATCCCCGAACAAAGAAGCAAACCAGTTCACTGACGGAGGGTTCGGTTTGGCCAAACGAAACCCTGCGGCAGAAATTCAGAATCAAGTAACGGAGGAAAAAGGTGACAAAACCACCACAAACTCTGAGAATCCTAAGCATGCTGAGGTCCAAGATAAAGGTAAATCCAAGGTAACACCTGAGGTAGGTAAGAGGTTGAGTTTACATGATCCTTCACTTAAAATTTTGCCTCCTTTCCCTCGTAGACTAGAAAAGAAAAAGGAAGAACCTTTGGATTTTATATCGATTTTTGGAAAAATGGATATTAATCTTCCTTTCTTGCAGGCCATAAAGTTACCTCCAGTTAGCAAATTCTTGAAAGATTTCATTGCGGGGAAACCAAAGGATTCGAGCAAAATAATAATGGGTGAATCGGTGTCTGCAGTAATTCAAAAGAAATTGCCACCCAAGTGCAAGTGCCCAGGTATGTTTTCCTTACCTTGTTATATTGGAGATAAAAAGATTGATGCTGCAATGTGTGATTTAGGAGCCTCTATAAATGTGATGCCATTGTCTGTACATCAAACTTTAAATGGAGAGGAAATGGTTAACACTAGAATAGTGATTCAGTTGGCCGATCGATCTTGTGTTTTTCCAGAAGGATTGTTGGAAAATGTACTTGTGAGAGTCAATAATTTTGTGTACCCTACAGATTTTTATGTGGTAAAAATGAATCATTCTAGTGGTCAGGGAACAACAGGAGTTTTGTTGGGTCGTCCTTTCTTGAGAACTGCTAATACTATCATTAATGTGGGAAATGGTACAATTTGTCTGGATTATTATGGTGAAAAGTATACTTTTAGTATTGATGGGGCCATGAAAAAGCCAATTGATTCTGAGAATGTATTTTCCATTGATCTCATTGAACCTCTTGTCCAAGAACATCTTGAGACTAAACTTTTGCATGAAAGAGATGGAATTCAATCGCCATCGGGATCGAAAGAAATAAATATTCAAGGATTGAGCGACAAGGAGATCAGTGAGTTGCTGTACTCAATATACTCTTAGGAAGGGGTGTTTAGTACTGATATAGACCCCAAAAAAATTAACTCATCCAGGTCAAGTATGGAAGTTCGAGAAAATTCTGAAGTGCAGGGAGGGTCCCGTTTGGCCAAACCGGACCCGTTCGACATACCAGTACCATCAGACGTAAAAGCCCCAATTTTGGAGTTAAAGCCCTTGCCCCCGAATCTGAAATATATATGTCTAGGTGACAATGATACTCTTCCAGTAATAGTTAGCACGGAGTTATCCACATCTCAAGAGGAGAGATTATTTGCCTTGCTGAAAAGATACAAGAAGGCCATAGGATGGACATTGGCGGACATTACGAGAATCAGCCCAGACATATTTATGCACCACATCTTGTTGGAGGACAATGCCAAACCGACTAGGAAAGTTCAGAGGAAGCTCAATCCCAACATGAGGGAGGCGGTCTTCAAGGAAATATTGAAATTACTCTCACTTGGGATCATATACCCCATTTCTGACAGCAAGTGGGTGAGTCCTGTTCATGTGGTACCTAAAAAGTTGGGGTTGCAAGTAGTGAAAAATGACAAAGGAGAGATGGTGACTATAAGGCTGGTTACTGGATGGAGAATGTGCATCGACTACAGGAAGTTAAATGCCGCCACTCGCAAGGATCACTTTCCGCTTCCTTTCATCGATCAGATGTTGGAAAGACTTGCGGGAAATAGTTTCTTCTATTTTTTGGATGGGTACAACGGCTATTTTCATATTTGTGTGAACCCCGAGGACCAGGAGAAGACCACATTTACTTGTCCTTTCGGCACTTATGCTTACAGAAGAATGCCCTTTGGTTTATGCAACGCTCCAGGCACATTCCATCGTTGTACGATGAGTATCTTGTCTGATTTGATTCAGATGAGCATCGAGGTGTTTATGGATGATTTTAGCGTCTATGGTGACTCATATGACGTGTGTTTAAATCTCCTTGAACAAGTCTTAATTCATTGTGTGAAGAGGAACCTTGCTCTTAATTTTGAAAAATGTCACTTCATGGTGAAGGATGGCATAGTCTTGGGACATGTGATCTCTGAGAAGGGAATTCAAGTGGACAAGGCCAAGGTGGAGACCATAGAACAGCTCCCATATCCTTCTAATGTTCGTGAGGTTCGTGGTTTTTTGGGTCATGCGGGATTTTATCGGAGATTCATCAAAGATTTTGCAAAGATTGCTCAACCTTTGACGAAACTTCTCCAAGATGATGTCCCTTTTAAGATGAATGAAGAGCGCAAGACTTCTTATGATTTATTGAAGAACAAGTTGATCTCAGCACCAATCATGCAACCACCCAATTGGGATCTTCCATTTGAGTTGATGTGCGATGAAAGCGATTATGCGGTTGGTGCAGTCTTGGGACAGAAAGCAGGGAACGAGAGCCATGTGATTCATTACACATCAAAGACTTTGAATCCTGCACAAAGCAATTACACCACCACTGAGAAGGAGTTTCTAGCCATTGTCTTTGCTTTGGATAAATTCAGATCTTACTTACTTGGCTCTAAAATTATTATTTATACTGATCATTCTGCACTAAAATACTTGTTTACTAAGAAGGATTCTAAACCTCGATTAATCCGTTGGGTTTTATTGTTGCGGGAATTTTACTTTGAGATCAGAGACAAGAAGGGTGCAAAAAATCATGTTGTTGATCATTTGAGCCATTTAATTAGGCCTGAGGATGATATTCCCATTCCCGAGGCATTTCCCGGAGAACATTTGTACACTGCGACAGGGTTCCGTTTGGCCAAACGGAACTCCCTGCTAGAACTGAATTTAGGTAAGTTAGACACGGATCCTTGGTATGCGGATATCGTAAATTTTATGACCACTGGAGATATTCCACATACACTGAGTCGTGCTCAAAAATTAAAATTAAAAAGTGATTGCAAGATTACATTTGGGATGAACCGTATCTTTGGAGGATTGGTTCTGACCAGATTATTCGACGTTGCATCCCTGATGACGAGCAAGGTAGTATTCTTTTACATTGTCACTCATATGCATGTGGTGGACATTTTGGGCCTAAATGTACTGCTCGTAAAGTACTTGATTGTGGTTTCTTTTGGCTGACCTTGCATAAAGATGCTTATTCATTTTGTAAGAATTGTGATAGATGCCAAATGACTGGAAATATTTCTCAACGTGATGAAATGCCACAAATGAATGTACTTGTTTGTGAAATATTTGATGTGTGGGGCATGGACTTTATGGGTCCTTTTCCGAGTTCTTTTGGCAATATTTACATCTTATTAGCAGTTGATTATGTGTCGAAATGGGTGGAAGCTAAAGCCACCCGTACTAATGATGCTCAAGTTGTTGCAGGGTTCTTGAAATCAACTATATTCTGCAGGTTTGGAGTACCACGAGCAATCATTAGTGATCAGGGAACTCACTTCAAGAATCGGACCATCGAAGCTCTTATGAAAAAGTATGGAGTGCACCATCGATTCGCCACTACCTACCACCCTCAATCCAATGGCCAGGCAGAGGTGTCAAACAGGGAAAAAGAAAAAATATGTATATATTATTATGGTTTCTTGTGTGCATTTTTGGTTCTAAGTTGTGTTTTCATATTTTCTTGTAGTTGGAGGAAAAATATGAGCAAGTTCTTCATGAAGGGAGGCTAATGGGTTGAATAAAAGGCTTTTGGGCTAAGGAAAAGGCCTTTTTTTCGGCTAAGGGTGAGCTTGAGAAGTCATGGGGGCTCAAAGGAGATAACCAAGGTTTTAGGGACTTATGTGCTATAATAATTTGGCTGCACACCTTTTCTTCTTCCTTCCTACTTTTTCACTTACCATTCTTTCTCTTTCTCCATCACCTTAAAGCCACCTCCACACGCCGCCTTAGCACATCCCTCACTTTTTCTCGCCACCTTCACACCACCCTACCACCTCCATCATCACCGGATCCTCCATGGGCCGCCAATGATGAAGACCTCAGCCACCAACATCCAAAGTACAATCCTCGCCGCCGAACCCGCTACCACCAATGGACGTCGTGGTCGTGGCGGAACCTCCTTCTTCCGCCACTTCGTCGAAACCAGCCGAGCTTCCACCCCCACTCTCTGCCTCCTTGCCCATCGAGAAGCCTCGCCGGAGCAACCGTGGTCGTCCACCAGCACCTCCGGTCACATCCGCTCCAATGGAGCCCGCACGACCGGCATTGCCGACACTGGAATCGAAGTCCATAGGAGTTGCAGTTGCAGACCCGTCGTCAGCAGAGGCCAACTCACCTCTACAAGCCGAGCCACACGCTCCCACGTGCTGCCCACGCGCCTTCCACGTGCTTCCCACGCGCCGCCTGCACCAGCCGCTGCTCCTGCAGATAGCCATTCAACCGAGCCTTCCCCAACTCCTGTTCCAGCTCCAACATCATCAACCTCCGGTCATCCGATGCACCGAAAATCAGCGGCCAAGAAGCGAGTCCATAAACCTTTGCCCTCTCCTACTCCCGCTGATGGGGTTCCTTCCGAGGTTCCACGTAAAGTGACGAAACGATAACCACAAAAGTAGGGCAACCAGAAGAACACTCATGTAAAAAGGAGTGCACCAGATTCGAACTGCCCACCTTCAACGACCAAGAGGGCTAAATCTGCAACTGCCAGTTCCGGGGTAGATAATGCTTCCACACCACGGTCCAGAGTCCACACCTACGGTGATTTTCCCCTTCATGTGCGAGTCGATGATCAAGCCGTATTTGGGGAATTCGAGGAACCAAAGCTCAGGGAGGCCTTGCAGAAACGCAAAGGTAAAAAATACGAAGCTTGTTGGGAGGTGAGTGTTCCTGCCTTACGAGTTGCAAATATTGCTGATAGAGTTTCTCATTATTTTACTGCGATTGGTTGGGCTACTTTGCTGAATTGTCATGTTCTGCCTATGTATGAAGAGCTTGCTGAATAATTTATTACGAGTTTTCATTTTGAGAAATCCAATGACATGACATCATCTGAGCCTAGCATATTTTTTCGTATTGGTCTGAATATGGTGCATTTATCGGTAGATGAGTGGAATTTATCCTTGAGTTTAGCTTTTAGGGAGCAATTATTTTCAGAAGAGTATGAGTCTGCCTTTTGTGGTCCTTACGTGACTTATCCGGGATTTAATCCCAATGCTGCCTGGAAATTACTTGCTCCCTCATGCCCTGATATTTATGACCCCATTATGTCTACTGTGCATTGGATTTCTGATCCTGCTTTGCGGCTTTGCCATCTTATACTTGTGAGGAATGTGTTTGGTCGTACCACTTCTTGGGCTAAGGTGAGCCAACCAACCCTTTTCGTTTTGTGGTGTATGCACACCAACAAAAAATTGAACTTAGGGTACTGGTTGGCTAAGGCTTTTCTTGACATTGCTACACACTACTCGTCATGTCACATTGTGCCATATTCTTGCCATGTTTCTTGAGAACAATGTGATTTTTGATGGCTTACCTCAGCTGGAATTAGTGAAAGCGCCTTCTCTTCTTAATTTGAATGCTATGGTTGAATCTAATTTGATCTATTTGGATGCTAACAAGTGCTCCCAGTTTCCTCCGCCGGGCAATCCTAGCCTGAGCTCTTCTACTCCTGCAGGTCACATCTCTCTTGTCTCCATCAATGAGGACCTCAAAAGCCTCCAACAGAAGGTGGATCGAATCATGAAGCAGAATGAGCTGATCCTTCTAGCCCTCCGGAATGTGGCTGGCCCCTCCCAATAAGTTCCCCTATCCCTGAATTTTATTTTTTTTATTGTATTAGTTGAGTCTCGTTTTTAGGTGGTTTTGTTCCTTCTTACATTTTTACTGAACTTGCTTGAGGGCAAGCAAGGTTTAAGTGTGAGGAGGATTATATGTTTATGTGTTATGTGTTAGTGTCATTTAATAAAAATTTAAAAAATCCAAAAATATTTTTTATTTTTTTTAGTCAAGTCAAATTCAGCATACTATTCTTGATATTATTGTTTCTTGACGGACTGAACTTGCTTGCGAGAAAGCTCTTATGTGATATTTTTGGTTACTTGATGCACCTCTAAAATTACTTGGTAAATGAGTCTAATATAAGTGGTGTAAATTGGCCTAGATGATACTTGGGATAATGAAAAAAGACAAATAATTGAACATTTTAGCCCAGTAAATGTGAGGTTTGAGCTAGAGTAGAGCAGTCTCTACATCAATCTTTTTTCTGAGAGTCATGGCGTTACTTGAATTATTTGGTGTGGAAATGATGAAAGGCATTAGGATTTAACCACACAGCTTATATTGCCTACCATACATCACCCTTAGTAAACCCTTTGAAGTCTTGACCTGTTTCTTTGTTTAAGCCACAGAAAAATGAAGCCAAAGCCTATTTTTATCCCCTCTTTTGTGTCCCTTATATATGCATGCTTGTGATTATGATAGATTTCTCAGTTTATTTGTTGCTGATGTGCTTTAAGAAATATCAATGAGTACCTTGATTTTGATGTATGAAGTGACCATGTGGTACTGAGTTTAGAAGTTCAGTAGAATGATAACAAAATGAGTGATTTGGTGCTGGAAATTCAGAAAAAAGAGGGCTGATGTGCCCAGAAAAAAACTAGATAAAAACTAGAAAAAAACCAGAAAAAAACTAGAAAAAAAAAAGAAAAAATTCAGCACCAACACTTGGTAATTACAGCCGGTTCAGAGCAGACTTGTTTCACTTTATGGTGGCTGAAAATTATCTTTTTGATTGAGAACTTTTTGGGCTGGAAAGAGCATGCATGTATATTTATATTCTTAAGCTTAGAACCCTTAGGACCCTACCTCGTTTTTATTCCCCCGAGCCCCGTTACAACCTTGAATAAAGACCTTTCTGATTTGCATTGAATGATTTGAGTATTTCCATGTGAAATTCATATATTGAGTGACTGTCCCTTACATCTAGAGCGAATATGTGAAAGTGAGAAATGTTAAATGCTTATATAATTTTGACTAAGTTGAGGGTTGGTTTGCATTAATTTGAGGATGAGTTTACCAATGTCATTTGAAGGGTGTGAGAGTGTCAAGTGTGTTATACATGAGCATTTCTTATTAGTAAGGTAAAGTTTGTCTATGAATCAAGAAATTAAGGATTGGTATGCTGAGTTTGACTGTTTGTTGGGTTGTAGTTAGTGTCGTGTTGTTATTTTTCTTTTGAGTCTTTCTTAGAGTCTGTAGGGGATATTTGGAACTTTGTAGTAAACAACATGATTGGATTCTCATTTCATACTTGAGGGCAAGCATGACTCAAGTGTGAGGATATTTTATGTGTGTTAATTATGTTGTTTATTTTATTGGGATTAACTGTGATTTTACGGGATTAATGTACACTTTAGGTGTTTTATTTGTAACAGATCACAGTTTTCGGGCTTAAGAGGAATTTGGAGGAAAGTAAGGAGCATTGTGCAATTATGGCAAATGAAGCTCTCAAATGGAGAGCAGAACCGTAGCAGCTATTTTGGAGCTGATTTAGAAATATATTGGACTGATTTAAGAAGATATTTTTGGAAATATTGTGGAGATATTTTAGATCTTATCTTTTAAGAATCAGAATCAAAATTGGAAAATGATTGTAATTGATTTGGGGGAGTGTGGTGTGCGTATATGTACGCGGACGCAAGACTGAAATTTTGAAAAAGTCTTAGTTTCATTACTTACGGTCGAGGGAACAGAGGAGGAGAAATTACTTACGGTTTCATTACGGTCGAGGGGGCTTCGACTCCTCGACGGGTTTTCGAGTCCTCGAGGGGGCCTTCGTGTCCACGAGAGGGCATCGTGCCCTTGAGGGGGCTTCGAGTCCACCAGAAGGCTTCGAGTCCTCGATAGGGCTTTCAATCCTCAAGGGGGCTTCGAGTCCTCGAAGGGGTTCCGAGTCCTCGAGGTGGCATCAGGTCATCGAGAGGGCTTCGAGCAATTTAAACTGCCTCTCAACAGCACTAGGATGACATACTGAACAATGGATTTTGGAGCTACTTGGGACTTACCATCAAATACCAACTGGTTAACATACCATTGACAAACTGGGGTTTCATTTTTTTTCGATTCGCCGATCTGTTCTTTGGTTTTTTTTTTTAGATGGAAACATCACTTTTGGAAGCAAGTGTTATTTTGCTTCAAGAGCTCATTACGGTTCTTGGATCATCATTCTGGATCATCCTTTGTATCAAACAATGCCTTCGAGGCCAATTAATTTTTGTTTCTTTTGGTTTGGGGAGCCTAATATATTCCCCCCATATTCGGATGGCTTTAATTAAAAAAAAAGGAGGAGAAATTAGTTCTTCACTTGGTTTGAGTTTTATTCCACAGCTGACATCAGCTTTCATTGTTATCCGTGTTTTTGTTTTGCTCATATGCATAATTAATCACTTGGCCTGCTTGCTTTTCATTGATTTCTGTGCTACTAAGTAAGCACATGGCTGCTTGTTTCTTCATTCCTTAATTTCGTATTCATGTTAGTATATTTTCGTATTAATTGTTTGTTTAGTTCAATAATCATGAGTAGCTAAGTCATATATCGGCAGAGAATAACAAATGTTAGTTTATAAATCGTGAGGCCTAATTGCATTATAATTGATTCTTGCATGTTCTTGATTGTTCTTGTTTGAATTTATTTCTAATATGTTTAAGCCTGATCAACTTAAATATTTTTGGGATACTGCTATCTAATTTCCGCCAATACGTAATTGTTGGATGGGATTAGTGAGTAGCACAGTCTTGTGAAAAATAGCTAACTAGCTAACACTGTAATAGCAAGATAGGGAATAATTGAGTGCGTTACTATTTGCTTTTACTTTGGTAATTGCTATATCGGGTTCTTTTAATACTTAATGCTATCAAATGTGTTCTGGTTTAGCTAATACATTCTGGGAACATTTGGTAAGGGAAACAGTGAATTAATCATCATTAGTTGACTGTCGATAAAGTAACAAAGAATTGGGGGGATTAAGCGTACCTACTTCCCTATAACCGGTAGATCTGTAGGAATTGATTCATTATTGCGCCTATGATCGAAAATAACTAGCATGAGTTATTCTTAGCCGATATCATTCATTTATATATTTATTTCTCATAAGTTTAAGTCTTCATTTGCATTTTTTAGAGTTAGTAAAATCATTACATTTAAGGCGTGGTGGCATCACCAAAAAGGTTTTCAAAAATTAGTAGGAAAAAAATAATTATTGATTATTGCTTTTGCTCCCTGTGGGATCGACCCTGCTTATCATTGTACTAATTAGTATTAATCTGAATTCGTAGGTTATTTGGCGAGTAAAACGACGCTCACCACCCACCCACATCGTTCTCCTCAATCTTTCTCTGATATACTCCCTTCGTTCTGGATTAAATTGCAGAGAATCTTTTTACGGTCTCCAACACACACGTTTGACCGTTAATATATTTAACTGCGTATAATATCGGTAATAAAAAGTTATGTTTTAGAAACAACTTGTTATGACGAATCCAACGATATCACATACAACAATATTATTGTTTATATATCTATTCAAATATGCAGTCAAAACTTTCCTAGTTTGACTGATTCTTTTTTTTGTTGCAATTTATTCAGGGACGGAGGGAGTACCATTATTCTCTGAGCTCTTCCTCCTCCTTTGCTTTCACTGACTCACATTGCCACCACCACCTCGTCGCCACCTCGTCAACACTGCTGAAACGCTCTGGTGCCCCTCATCAACACAACTGCGACACCTACTCCGCGCCACTTGTTCCTCTTATCACATTCGTGAAAACCAACACCTACCACCAGCTATTCAGACGCTGGCCACCATTGTTTCAGATGCCAACCGCCAATCCATCTCTGTCATCGCATTTCCAATGCCTTTTTTTTGCGACTCCACTCCGTCTCCATTGCTGTTGTTGATACCGAAGATCTGCGGCTGCGCCGTCATGTCTCGCTGGAGTTAGGCTCTTCCAAGCGCCGCCCTGTCTCGCCAGAGTGAGGCTCTTCCAAGTGGCGCCTCCATCTTGCTTCGTTTCGTCCGACTCTGCTCAAGTGTTTGAAACCCTCCATCTTCCGGTACTTATGTTAGGTTAATTATTTTGTAAATTAATGTATTTTCTTGTTTATAATTTGTCTCCGATTCTTTTTTTTTGTAATTTCTTTGATTTCTCTTGTTCTGTTTTTAAATTGTTGGTATTTTGCCTGAATCAAGCTTCAGATTCTTGCTAGAAATTGATTGTTAAGCTATGAACTACCGAAAGCAGAATCGACATCGATTTTACGTTCGGTAGTTTTTTTTTTAATTAGCGAAATATCAGGTGCGAAGTCGCACTATCATCGGCCAAAAGTGTTTACTTCAATTTTATTACAAATTCGTGAAGCTATCGGTTTCAAAAAAAATTTACTACTATTTCAAAATTTTGGTGCGATATCGCCCTAACTTCGGCTGTTTTTACTTGTTACCTCAGTTTTTTTATAAAAATAAACCATGGTAAAAAAAATATTTTTCCTCGAACTTGAACCGAGGTAAAAAGTATATTTTTTACAAAATCCATATTTACCTCGATTTGTTTTGGGTTGAAAACTGAGGTAAAAAGCACTGAAAAACTGAAGTAATAAGTGATGTCTCTTGTAGTGCTTGATTGCCTTGGTATTGGGGTTGTCCTCCTTGACGGTTCGGTTGATACCCACCTTGGCCACCTTGAGGATCACCTTGGGGATTTGATTGCCCGGCTTGATCATCTCTCTGCCTAAAGTTTGGATGGTGTCTACATCCGTGATGTTTGTCTTGGAGTAGGGATCATACTTCTTGTCATTGTCTTGTCCCCTTTGGAAATCTTGACCACCTTGGTAGCCTATATTTCCTTCATAACCTTGGCTTTGTCCCCCTTGATAACCCATAGCTTTAGCCTCCTCAAACCTTTCATCTTGAAGTTGGGGCTATACATCGGTGGAATGGTCCAACGAACACACCTCACACACCTTAACTTGATGCGCCCTCCCCTTTATTAGCTCCTTCATCATGGAAGCTAAAGCTTGCACTTGCTCCTTAAATTTGGGGGTTTCCAGAGGTGGAGGTTCTTGCAGCCTTTCCCTTTCTCTTACACCAAAGTGTCTTGTTCCATTAGCCATCTCTTTAAACAATGTCAAGGCATCTTTCAAGATCTTGTTGGCAATCAAACCATTGCAAGCGGCATTGATCATCCTCATATTTTCAACGGACAAACCATCGAACAAATAGTACACAAGATCTCCTTCCTTGTGTGGGTGGTATGGACAACTCGTTAGCAACCTCTTAAACCTCTCCCAATATTCATATACAGATTCACTCAAATATTGTGAGATGTTATTTAACTCCTTCTTTAGCCCCGCCGGCTTGGATGCCGGATAGAACTTATCCAAAAACTTTATCTTTATCTTCTGATGAGCGTCCTTTTACTCGCCAAATAATCTGCAAATTTAGATTAATACTAATTAGTACAATGATAAGCAGGGTCGATCCCACAGGGAGCAAAAGCAATAATCAATAATTCTTATTTTCTACTACTTTCAAAAACCTTTTTGGTGATGCCACCACGCCTTAAATATAGTGATTTAACTAACTCTAAAAATGCAATTGACGACTCTAAAAATATGAGAAATAAATATATGAATGAATGATATTGGCTAAGAATAACTCATGCTAGTTAATATCGATCATAGGCGCAATAATGAATCAATTCCTACACATCTACCGGTTATAAGAAAGTAGGTACGCTTAACCCCCCCAATTCTTTCGTACTTTATCGACAGTTAACTAATTACGATTAATTAACTGTTTCTCTTACCAAAATGTTCCCAGAAAGTATTCGCTAAACCTGAACACATTTTGATAGCATTAAGTATTAAAAGAACCCGATATAGCAATTACCAAAGTAAAAGCAAATAGTAATGCACACTCAATTATCCCCTATCTTGCTATTACAGTCTTAGCTAGTTAGCTGTTTTTCACAAGACTGTGCTACTTACTAATCCCATCCAACAATTACGTATTGGCGGAAATTAGATAGCAGTATTCTAAAAACATTTAAGTTGATCAAGCCTAAACATATTAGAAATAAATTCAACCAAGGATAATCAAGAACATGCAAGAATCAATTATAATGCAATTAGGCCTCACAATTTATAAACTAACATTTGTTATTCTCTGCCGATATATGAATTAGCTACTCATGATAACTAAACTAAACAAATATATATAATAATATATGAACATGATTAAAATGAATAGGAAACAAGCAAGGCAAACAAGATATAAGCTTGCGCCCAGTACTGTATCCTCGTCTGGGAAAGTGACAAAACAGAGAGAAGAAAAAAAAACAAAGGAGAAAAAATTCTAACTCTTTTCCGTCCAAAAACCAAAGGAGAAAAAGATGCCCCCTCTGTCTTCATGCGTACAATTTATAGCTATTATAAAATCATGTCCATATTGGACTCTTCCAAATAAAATAGAATTCTTGCCAAAATTAAATTCTAATTTTGAAGAGATAAAATCCAATATTCGAATTATCTCCAAATATCTTCAAGAATATTTCCAAGAATATCAGTCCAATCTGCTCCAAATTAACTGCTACGATTCTGATCTACATTTGATTGTTTCATTTGCAATAATTGCTCGATTCTCCCTACTCTCTTCCAAATTCCTCTCGAGCCCAAAAACTGTGATCTGTTACAAATAAAACATTTAAAGTGCACATTAATCACGTTAAATCACAGTAAATCCCAATAAAATAAACGACTAATTAACACACATCAAATATCCTCACACTTGAGTCATGCTTGCCCTCAGGTATGACATGAGAATCAAATCATGTCGTTTATTACAAAGTTCCAAGTATCCCCCAACTGACTCTAAGAAAGACTCAAAAGAAAAATAACAAAAAGACACTAACTACAACCCAACAAACAGTCAAACTCAGCATACCTATCCTTAATTTCTTGATTCATAGACAAACTTTACCTTACTAATAAGAAATGCTCATGTATAACACACTTGACACTCTCACACCTTTCAAATGACATTGGTAAATTTATCCTCAAATTAATGCAAACCAGCCCTCAACTTAGTCAAAATTAGATAAGCATTTAACATTTCTCACGTTTCACACATTCGCTCTAGATGTAAGGGACAGTCACTCAATATATAAATTTCACATGGCAATACTCAAATCATTTAATGTAAATCAGAAAGGTCTTTATTCAAAGTTGTAACGGGGCTCGGGGGAATAAAAACGAGGTAGGGTCCTAAGGGTTCTAAGCTTAAGAATATAAATATACATGCATGCTCTTTTCAGCCCAGAAATTCCTCAATCAAAATAATTTTCAGCCTCCATAAAGTGAAAAAAATCTGATCTGAACTGGCTATAATTTCCAAGTGTTGGTGCTGGATTCTTTTTTTCTTTTTTTTCATCATTTTTTTTTCTGATTTTTTTTCTGGGCACATCAGCCCTCTTTTTTTCTGAATTTCCAGCACCAAATCACTCATTTTATTATCATTCTACTGAACTTCTAAACTCAGTACCACATGGTCACTTCATACATAAAAATCAAGGTACTCATTGATATTTCTTTAAGCACATCAGCAACCAATAAACTGAGAAATCTATCATAATCACAAGCATGCATATATAAGGGACACAAAAGAGGGGATAAAAAAATAGGCTTTGGCTTCATTTTTCTGTGGCTTAAACAAAGAAACAGGTCAAGGCTTCAAAGGGTTTACTAAGGGTGATGCATGGTAGGAAATATAAGCTGTGTGGTTAAATCCTAATGCCTTTCATCATTTTCATACCAAATAATTCAAGTAATGCCATGACTCTCAGAAAAAAGATTGATGTAGAGACTGCTCTACTCTAGCTCAATACTCACATTTACTGGGCTAAAATGTTCAATTACTTGTCTTTTTCAACATCCCAAGTATCATCTAGGCCAAGTTACACCAATTATATTAGACTCATTTACCAAGTAATTTTAGAGGTGTATCAAGTAACCAAATATGTCACACAAGAGCTTTCTCACAGGCAAGTTCAGTCCGTCAAGAAACAATAATATCAAGAATAGTATGCTGAATTTGACTCGACTCAAAAAAATCAAAAATATTTTTGTATACTTTTTTAAAATGACACTAACACATAACACATAAACATATAATCCTCCTCACACTTAAACCTTGCTTGCCCTCAAGCAAGTTCAGTAAAAATGTATGAAGGAACAAAACCAACTAAAAACGAGACTCAACTAATACAATAAAAAAAAATAAAATTCAGGGATAGGGGAACTTATTGGGAGGGGCCAGCCACATTCCGGAGGGCTAGAAGGATCAGCCCATTCTGCTCCATGATTCGATCCACCTTCTGTTGGAGGCTTTTGAGGTCCTCATTGATGGAGACAAGAGAGATGTGACTTGTAGGAGTAGAAGAGCTCGAGCTAGGATTTCCCGGCGGAGGAAACTGGGGGCACTTGTTAGCATCCAAATAGATCAAATTAGATTCAACCATGCATTCAAATTAAGAAGAGAAGGCGCTTTCACTAATTCCAGCTGAGGTAAGCCATCAAAAATCACATTGTTCTCAAGAAACATGGCAAGAATATGGCACAACGTGACATGACGAGTAGTGTGTGTAGCAATGTCAAGCAAAGCCTCAGCCAACCAGTACCCTAAGTTCAGTTTTTTGTTGGTGTGCATACACCACAAAACGAAAAGGGTTGGTTGGCTCACCTTAGCCCAAGAAGTGGTACGACCAAACACATTCCTCACAAGTATAAGATGGCAAAGCCGCAAAGCAGGATCAGAAATCCAATGCACAGTAGACATAGTGGGGTCATAAATATCAGGGCATGAGGGAGCAAGTAATTTCCAGACAGCATTGGGATTAAATCCCATATAAGTCACGTAAGGACCACAAAAAGCAGACTCATATTCTTCTGAAAATAATTGCTCCCTAGAAGCTAAACCCAAGGATAAATTCCACTCATCTACCGATAAATACACCATATTCAGACCAATACGAAAAAATATGCTAGGCTCAGATGATGTCATGTCATTGGATTTCTCAAAATGAAAACTCGTAATAAATTCTTCAGCAAGCTCTTCATACATAGGCAGAACATAACAATTCAGCAAAGTAGCCCAACCAATCGCAGTAAAATAATGAGAAACTCTATCAGCAATATTTGTAACTCGTAAGGCAGGAACACTCACCTCCCAACCTGCTTCGTAATTTTTACCTTTGCGTTTCTGCAAGGCCTCCCTGAGCTTGGGTTCCTCGAATTCCCCAAATATTGCTGGATCATCGACTTGCACATGAAGGGGAAAATCACCGTAGGTGTGGACTCTGGACCTTAGTGTGGAAGCATTATCGACCTCGGAACTGACCGCTGCGGATTTAGCCCTCTTGGTGGTTGAAGGTGGGCAGTCCGAATCTAGTGCGCTCCTTTTTGCATGAGCGTTCTTCTGGTTGCCTGGCTTTTGTGGTGAGCGTTGTTTCGTCACCTTTCGTGGAACCGCAGAAGGAACCCCATCAGCAGGAGTAGGAGAGGTCACTTGTTTATGGACTTGCTTCTTGGCCACTGATTGTCGCCGCATCGGATGACCGGAGGTTGATGATGCCGGAGCTGGAACTGGAGGTGGGGAAGTCTCGGTAGAATGGTTATCTGTAGGAGGAGCGGCAGGTGCAGGCGGCGCGTGGAAGCGCGTGGGCGGCGCGTGGGAGCTCGTGGGAGCGGCGACTCGACTTGTGGAGGTGAGTCGGCCTCTGCTGATGATGGATCTGCAACTGCAACTCTTGTGGACTTCGATTCCAGCATCGGCAATGGCGGTCGAGTGGGCTCCATTGGAGAGGACGTGACCGGAGGTGCTGGTGGACGACCATGGTTGCTCCGACGAGGCTTCTCGGTGGGCGAGGTAGTGGAGAGTGGGGGCGGAGGCTCGGCTGGTGTCGGCGAAGCGGCGGAAGAAGGAGGCTCCGCCACGGCCACGGCGTCCGTAGGAGGTGGTGGGTTCGATGGCGAGGAGTGTCCATCGGATATGGGTGGTGGAGCTCTTCGTCGTTGGCGTCCCATGGCAGATCTGGTGAGGGTGGAGGTTATCGGGCAGTGGGAAGGTGGCTTAGGTGCGGCGGCGAGAGAAGGTGAGGGAGGTGCTAAGGCGGCGGTTGGAGGTGGCTTTAAGGTGATGGGGAATGAGAAAGAATGGTAAGTGAAGGTAGAAGAAAAAAAAAGGTATGCAGCCTATTTCATATATCACATAAGTCCCTAAAACCTTGGTTATCTCCTTTGAGCCCCCATGACTTCTCAAGCTCTCCCTTAGCCAAAAATGGGCCTATTCCTGAGCCGAAAAGCCTTTTATTCAACCCATTTGCCTTCCTTCATGAATAACTAGCTCATATTTTTCTCCAACTACAAGAAAAAATATGAAAAACACAACTTAGAACCAAAAATGCACTCAAAGAACCATAATATATATTTATTTTGTTTATGTTTTCGAATTTATTTTTTTTTTAATTTTTTTGTTTTTGTTTTTTTTTGTTTTTTTTAAAATAAAATCAAATCAAGACAAAGAAACAACTGGGCTGCCTCCCAGTAGCGCCGTCATTTATAGTCTTGGGCCAGACTGTAGAATCCGATTAATTTTGCTGGGTGGTGTTTAGTGGAATTTCATCCACCATTTCCACCTGAGAGGAATCATGATACTGCTTGAGGCGATGACCATTGACCAGGAAAACTTTATCTGTCTCCAAACTTTTAATCTCGACTGTTCCGTTTGGCCAAACCGAAGACACCACGAATGGGCCTATCCATTTTGATTTAAGTTTTCTGGGTATTAACCGGAGCTTGGACTGGAAAAGTAGGACTCTTTGCCCAACCATGAACTCCTTGGTTCTCAGATTCTTGTCATGCCACATTTTTGTTCGATCCTTGTACCACATAGCATGATCAAATGTCTCTAAACGGAGTTCCTCTAGTTCCTGAAGTTGAAATCTTCTCTCCTCCTCACACTTAACAGATTCCATATTCGCTTGCTTTATAGCCCAAAATGCCCTATGCTCAAGCTCGACTGGTAGGTGGCACATTTTTTCGAACACAAGGCGATATGGCGACATCCCTATAGGTGTCTTGAACGCAGTACGGTATGCCCAAAGTGCATCCTCCAACCGCTTGCTCCAATCCTTCCTGGAAGGATTTACTGTCTTCTCTAGGATTTGCTTAATTTCTCTGTTTGACACCTCAGCCTGGCCATTGGATTGAGGCTGGTAGGTAGTGGCGAATCGATGGTGTACTACATACTTCTTCATAAGAGCTTCGATGGTCCGATTCTTGAAGTGAGTTCCTTGATCACTAATGATTGCTCGTGGTACTCCAAACCTGCAGAATATAGTTGATTTCAAGAACCCTGCAACAACTTGAGTATCATTAGTACGGGTGACTTTAGCTTCCACCCATTTCGACACATAATCGACTGCTAATAAGATGTAAATATTGCTGAAAGAACTCGAAAAAGACCCCATAAAGTCCATGCCCCACACATCAAATATTTCACAAACAAGTACAGGCATTTGTGGCATTTCATCACGTTGAGTAATATTTCCAGTCATTTGGCATCTATCACAATTCTTACAAAATGAATAAGCATCTTTACGTAAGGTCAGCCAAAAGAAACCACAATCAAGTACTTTAAGAGCAGTACGTTTAGGCCCAAAATGTCCACCACATGAATATGAGTGACAATGTAAAAGAATACTACCTTGCTCGTCATCAGGGATGCAACATCGAATAATCTGGTCAGAACCAATCCTCCAAAGATACGGTTCATCCCAAATGTAATGCTTGCAATCACTTTTTAATTTGAATTTTTGAGCACGACTCAGTGTATGTGGAATATCTCCAGTGGTCATAAAATTTACAATATCCGCATACCAAGGATCCGTGTCCAACTTACCTGAATTCAGTTCTGGCAAGGGGTTCCGTTTGGCCAAACGGAACCCTGTCGCAGTGTATAAATGTTCTTCGGGAAATGCCTCGGGAATGGGAATATCATCCTCAGGCCTGATTAAATGGCTCAAATGATCAGCAACATGATTTTCTGCACCCTTCTTGTCTCTGATCTCAAAGTCAAATTCCTGCAACAATAAAACCCAAAGGATTAATCGAGGTTTAGAATCTTTCTTAGTAAACAAGTATTTTAGTGCAGAATGATTAGTATAAATAATAATTTCAGAGCCAAGTAAGTAAGATCTGAATTTATCCAAAGTAAAGACAATGGCCAGCAACTCCTCAGTGGTGGTGTAATTGCTTTGTGCAGGATTCAAAGTCTTTGATATGTAATGAATCACATGGCTCTCCTTCCCTGCTTTCTGTCCCAAGACTGCGCCAACCGCATAATCGCTTGCATCGCACATCAGCTCAAATGGAAGATCCCAATTTGGTGGTTGCATTATTGGTGCTGAGATCAACTTGTTCTTCAATAAATCATAAGAAGTCTTGCGCTCTTCATTCATCTCAAAAGGGACATCATCTTGGAGAAGTTTCGTCAAAGGTTGAGCAATTTTTACAAAATCTTTGATGAATCTCTGATAAAATCCCGCATGACCCAAGAATCCACGAACCTCACGAACATTAGATGGATATGGAAGCTGTTCTATGGTCTCCACTTTTGCCTTGTCCACTTGAATTCCCTTCTCAGAGATCACATGTCCCAAAACTATGCCATCCTTCACCATGAAGTGACATTTTTCAAAGTTAAGAACAAGGTTCCCCTTCACACAATGAACTAAGACTTGTTCTAGACGACTTAAACACACGTCATATGAGTCACCATAGATGCTAAAATCATCCATAAACACCTCGATGCTTGTCTCAATCAAATCAGAGAAAATACTCATCATACAACGCTGGAATGTGCCTGGGGCGTTGCATAAACCAAAGGGCATTCTTCTGTAAGCATAAGTGCCAAAGGGACAAGTAAATGTGGTCTTCTCCTGGTCCTCAGGGTTCACACAAATCTGAAAATAGCCGTTGTACCCATCCAAAAAATAGAAGAAACTATTTCCGCAAGTCTTTCCAACATCTGATCGATGAAAGGAAGCGGAAAGTGATCCTTGCGAGTGGCGGCATTTAACTTCCTGTAGTCGATGCACATTCTCCATCCAGTAACCAGCCTTGTAGTCACCATCTCTCCCTTGTCATTTTTCACTACTTGCAACCCCGACGTTTTAGGTACCCCATGAACAGGACTCACCCACTTGCTGTCAGAAATGGGGTATATGATCCCAAGTGAGAGTAATTTCAATATTTCCTTGAAGACCGCCTCTCTCATGTTGGGATTAAGCTTTCTCTGAACTTACCTAGTCGGTTTGGCATTGTCCTCCAACAAGATGTGGTGCATACAAATGTCTGGGTTGATTCCCATAATGTCCGCCAGTGTCCATCCTATGGCCTTCTTGTATCTTTTTAGCAAGGCAAGTAATCTCTCCTCTTGAGATGTGGATAACTCCGTGCTAACTATTACTGGAAGAGTATCATTGTCACCGAGATATATATATTTCAGATTCGGAGGCAAGGGCTTTAACTCCAAAATTGGGGCTTTTACATCTGATGGTACTGGTCTGCCGGACGGGTCCGGTTTGGCCAAATGGGACCCTCCCTGCACTTCAGAATTTTTCCGAACTTCCATACTCGACCCGGATGAGTTGATTTTTTCGGGGTCTATATCAGTACTAAACACCCCTTCCTGAGAGTATATTGAGTACAACAACTCACTGATCTCCTTGTCGCTCAATCCTTGAATATTTATTTCCTTCGATCCCAAAGGCGATTGAATTCCATTTCTTTCCTGCAAAATTTCAGTCTCAAGATGTTCTTGGACAAGAGGTTCAATGAGATCAATGGAAAATACATTCTCAGCATCAATTGGCTTTTTCATGGCCTCGTCAATACTAAAAGTATACTTTTCACCATAATAATCCAGACAAATAGTACCATTTCCCACATTAATGATAGTATTAGCAGTTCTCAAAAAAGGACGTCCCAACAGAACTCCTGTTGTGCCCTGACCACTAGAATGATTAATTTTTTACCACATAAAAATCTGCAGGATACACAAAATTATTGACTCTCACAAGGACATTTTCCAACAATCCTTCTGGAAAAACACAAGATCGATCGGCCAACTGAATCACTACTCTAGTGTTAACCATTTCCGCTCCATTTAAAGTTTGATATACAGACAATGGCATCACATTTATAGAGGCTCCTAAATCACACATTGCAGCATCAATCTTTTTATCTCCAATATAACAAGGTAAGGAAAACATACCTGGGTCCTTGCACTTGGGCGGCAATTTCTTTTGAATTACTGCAGACACTGATTCACCCATTATTATTTTGCTCGAATCCTTTGGCTTCCCTGCAATGAAATCTTTCAAGAATTTGCTAAATGGTGGTAACTTTATGGCCTGCAAGAAAGGAAGATTAATATCCATTTTTCCAAAAATCGATATAAAATCCAACGGTTCTTCTTTTTTCTTTTCTAATCTACGAAGGAAAGGAGGAAAAATTTTAAGTGAAGGATCATGTAAACTCAACCTCTTACCTACCTCAGGTGTTACCTTGGATTTACCTTTATCTTGGACCTCAGCATGCTTAGGATTCTCAGAGTTTGTGGTGGTTTCATCGCCTTTTTCCTCCGTTACTTGATTCTGAATTTCTGCCGTAGGGTTCCGTTTGGCCAAACCGAACCCTCCGTCAGTGAACTGGTTTGCTTCTTTGTTCGCGGATTTCGATGGCGGCACACCAACTATCTTTCCACTTCTGAGTGTGACCTGATTTGCCATCTCATGGGGGTTCACTTGGACCTGCGAGGGCAATCCTCCGAGTTGCTTCATCCTGAGTTCATTCAGAGAATTTGATAGCTGGGTGATTTGCCGAGTATGCTCTTCCAATGTTGATTCAGTCTTCTTTGATTGCTTCACCATCATGTCTATCAACATATCCATCTTTTCATTCAGAGATTTATCGTGCCCTCCTTGCTGGGGCTGGGGAAAACTTGGAGCTTCTCGTTGCATAGGTGGAACATAGGGTCGTTGGTAATGCTGAGGCTACTGCGGCGGGGGACCTTGTTCTCTCCACTGGAAGTTAGGGTGATCCCTATACCTTGGATTGAAATTTTGGGGATATGGTCCTTTTTGCTGCCTCTTATTGAAATTTCCCATAGCATTTTCCTGAACAGGTATCTCTCCCATAGTAAGAATGCATTGCGACGTCGTATGGTTGACTGCTCCACACGTATCGCAAGGCCCTTCTTGTACAGACGCAACCTTGTCAACGACCTTGGAAAGCATTTTCTCCATTCTTTCCATCCTTTCCTTGATCTCATTTTTTTCGGAAGTGGATGTCTGTGCCACCTTCTTCAAGATTTGTACCTCCTGTTGATCATACTCCTTTTTAGAATTGACCCACCTTTTGATGATCTCTCTAGCTTCATTCACTCGAAGGTGAGAAAATCCACCACTACTGGAAGAGTTCACCAAGTCTTTGTTGCTGGATGTCATCCCTTGATAGAAACATTGAAGCAACTGGCCTTCTGTCATTCTGTGATTAGGGAAACTGTCTACCAACTTCCTGAACCTCAGCTAAAGCATGCTCAATGGCTAATCATATTCTTGCTTGATGCTTGTGATCTCCTTCTTCAAAGCATCCGTCCTTGTGGCTGGAAAGTAGTTTTCCAAGAACAATATCTTCAATTCTGCCCATGTCGCAATAGAGTTGGGGGGCAAGCTCGAGAACCACTGGTTTGCTGCTCCTGTCAAACTGAATGGGAATGCCACCAATTTGAATTGATCTTCCATCACGGTGGATGGCCTCTTCTGAACCTTACAAATCTTGATAAATTCGCTCAGAAAATTATAAGGGTCTTCAGTGCTTCTCCCGTGGAACTTGGGAAGTACATTCAGGAATGCCAGCTTGATTTCAATCTGATTTTCGGTCTCTGGCAGCTGAATGGGAGTGGGGGGATCATCTTCACTATGACCGGTAAGTTCCCACATGTTTGGGTTGTTTGGGTTCTGCCCAGGATTCAGATTTTGGTCAGCTCCGTCCATCTCGATATCCGTTCCCGAATCAGAAGTAGTTGTTGAAATCGCGATGGGTTTGGTTTGGCCAAACCGAAGGGTCTCGGTAGAAAAAAAAATTTCTCTCTTTTGTTTGCTTTCTGTTCTGCTTGGCTGTCTTCTCGACTTTAGGATTGAATATTAAATTCGGCCTGGATGATCTGCTCATAAACCAAGCACACTAACACACGAATTAGTAGAAAAAAAATTTAAAAAAAAATTGACTTACTGCTCCCCGACAGCGGCGCCAATTTGATGGGCGTCGTTTTACTCGCCAAATAACCTGCAAATTCAGATTAATACTAATTAGTACAATGATAAGCAGGGTCGATCCCACAGGGAGCAAAAGCAATAATCAATAATTCTTATTTTCTACTACTTTCAAAAACCTTTTTGGTGATGCCACCACGCCTTAAATATAGTGATTTAACTAACTCTAAAAATGCAATTGACGACTCTAAAAATATGAGAAATAAATATATGAATGAATGATATCGGCTAAGAATAACTCATGCTAGTTAATATCGATCATATGCGCAATAATGAATCAATTCCTACACATCTACCGGTTATAAGGAAGTAGGTACGCTTAACCCCCCCCCCCCCCAATTCTTTCTTACTTTATCGACAGTTAACTAATTACGATTAATTAACTATTTCTCTTACCAAAATGTTCCCAGAAAGTATTCGCTAAACCAGAACACATTTTGATAGCATTAAGTATTAAAAGAACCCGATATAGCAATTACCAAAGTAAAAGCAAATAGTAATGCACACTCAATTATCCCCTATCTTGCTATTACAGTCTTAGCTAGTTAGGTGTTTTTTAAGACTGTGCTACTTACTAATCCCATCCAACAATTACGTATTGGCGAAAATTAGATAGCAGTATTCTAAAAACATTTAAGTTGATCAAGCCTAAACATATTAGAAATAAATTCAACCAAGGACAATCAAGAACATGCAAGAATCAATTATAATGCAATTAGGCCTCACAATTTATAAACTAACATTTGTTATTCTCTGCCGATATATGAATTAGCTACTCATGATAACTAAACTAAACAAATATATATAATAATATATGAACATGATTAAAATGAATAGGAAACAAGCAAGGCAAACAAGATATAAGCTTGCGCCCAGTACTGTATCCTCATCTGGGAAAGTGACAAAACAGAGAGAAGAAAAAAAACAAAGGAGAAAAATTCTAACTCTTTTCCGTCCAAAAACCAAAGGAGAAAAAGATGCCTCCTCTATCTTCATGCGTACAATTTATAGCTATTACAAAATCATGTCCATATTGGACTCTTCCAAATAAAATAGAATTCTTGCCAAAATTAAATTCTGATTTTGAAGAGATAAAATCCAATCTTCGAATTATCTCCAAATATCTTCAAGAATATTTCCAAGAATATCAGTCCAATCTGCTCCATATTAACTGCTACGATTCTGATCTACATTTGATTGCTTCATTTGCAATAATTGCCCGATTCTCCCTACTCTCTTCCAAATTCCTCTCGAGCCCAAAAAATGTGATCTGTTACAAATAAAACATTTAAAGTGCACATTAATCACATTAAATCACAGTAAATCCCAATAAAATAAATGACATAATTAACACACATCATCTTCCTCCATGATGGTATACTTCCCGAGGGGAGGTAGTATAACCAATCTTTAGCCGCATCCTTCAAAGAGAAAGGGAATGCCCTTAGATTGAACATTCTTCGAAACTCCTGATGGCTTCATGTTCATGCTCACAAGATGGAACTCGAAAAAATTCTTATTCACATTCTCCTCGCTCATCCCATGGAAGGTTGGTAGCAAATGGATCCTCTCGGACTTAAGCTCACAAGTGACATTTTCCGGAGGGAAAGTGATGCAAAGGGGGTGGCTTTCTATGTTAGGAGCCATGAGCTCCCTCAAGGTTTTATTATCATCTGTCATTATTGGTGCAACTAGTTTGTGTGATGATTGGGTGGCTTGGTTAGCAAAATGGGCTACTCTCCTTTCTCTCCAGAGTGTTCCTAAGAGATCGGGGTCGTAGTGTAAGGGTTCTTGTCTATTGATACGAGTATCAACCATAAACCAAGAATCAAAGCAATACAACCTTATCCCAAGTAACAATCAAAAAAGAAATAAAACATCAATAACAAACAAATAAAAACAAAAATACACAAAAACACACAAAAACTACACTAAGACTTTAATAAAATACGCCTTTTCCCTGGCAGTGGTGCCAAAATTTTGGAGGTCGTCTCCGTGCCTCTCAAAGATAGTATTTATAATATCAAATTATGTCTAACTACTAAATAGTAGCTAGTGGTAAGATGGGGTCGTCCACGACGAAAAGGGGGTTTTATCGAATATTAAAGCGTAGTTAAAAGCACACGAAGAAGTCACTCTAAGTGTGTGGTAACCAAGTGGGGGTTGATTTTGAAAACACTAAGACTACTTTAACTACTAAATTAACCAACAATTAGAGCCAGCAAAGTAATTACGATCACAACTAGCACAAATAACTTAACTAAGATTACAACGATTCTTAAGCACAATTGGTTTACATTTCTAGTCATCCTTTGATCATAGATTAATTATCCTATTTTTATGCATTAATCACATATTGTGGAGAACTTATCAACACCTTTCGTGTGTTGATATTTCTCCCCTCTCCTCGGTTATAGTTAGAGTGAAAGATCGGTGCCACAATATAACCCTTACCCTTGAGTCACTCTAGATGATCGGCATCATAGACTTCCCCAAGGATATCAATACACATAGAGATCCAACATGACTACCACAATGTTCTATACGTAAGAAACATATAAATGTCACAAGTACATTTAATAATAAGGACTACGAGGATTGGCCTTCATGCTAATCGTTATTAGTGGACCACATTGATAATTAGTCAAACCCATCCAAAATCATCCTAGCATAAGCAATTTCATCAATCAACAATCATAATTATTTTTCAATACTAATTATAACCTAGCATTGACCAACAACAATCATGTTGACAAAAAAGTCAAAGTCTTCTAGGTTTGACCAAAAACCTAGCAAATAATCAATCCACAATCATCAACGAGTTGATCATCCTAGTCTACATAATGCATTAATCTCACAAGAAATCACAAAAAATACTTGATAATCAAAGCACAAAATAGGATAAACCAAATCTCACAAAAATCATACTAGGAATTCTTACCAATTGCTCCCAGGAGTATATTTAGCCTAGATTAGCTAAAATCATAACAAAATACCAAGAATCCATGGTAAACATAGAGTTAAAGAGAAGAAATAAATGTAGAACTAGGGTTTTGAGGGGTTGGCTCGGGTAGGAAATGAATGAGGGGAGAGAGGATCATGTTTGTGGGTATTTATAGTACAAAGTCTTGGTCAAAAGAAAGTAAAAATGCACCAGGTTCATTGTCCGAGCGTCGGGCATGCTGGCGCGAGACGTGGTGGGCTGGTGAGAGACCATGGCACAAGGCTGTTGGGGCATGGGCGGGCGGGGCTGAGGCACGCAGGGTGCATGCTGGAGTTGAGCATCAGTTGAGCACAGACGTGTGGATTCGTGCTGGGACGGTCATCTTAACCTCTTGTGATGTAAACCTACCTAAGGATAACAAAAGGATATTAATTTCTTTGGAAAATACATGCATTTGATGTCCTGTCATTGATAAACCCGCCTATAAATTTTGATGTATGTTATTGTTGAAGGTGGGTTGATGATTGTTTGAATGTTTAGTATTATCGGATTGATTGTAGGTGCGTTCTTTATTAGTGTAAGAGATGAAGATGAATGCCGATCTATGTACATATGAACAATGGGATGATATGGTAGATCTAGATTTTCTGGTTTCAACGGAACCAGAAAGCCCAGATTTTTATATAAACTTCCAAGCCAGTTACAAAATCGGAATTGGTTTTAAAATTATTTTTTGATGTCAGAAAAATAGATGGCAGAAGTGTCGTGGAAGGCCTAATCAATGGAAGTTGTGGAACTGTCGTCTAATAACCACACATGTTGTGCTACGATGCCATGCATAGCAATTTTGAACCACAACCTAGAACCCTTTTTCACCCCCGTTAATGCCTATGTTTTGCACTAGTGTATAGAATAGACAGTTAAAAGATCAAATAATAACAATTTCTTAATTATATGTATATTGAATTAATTACATGAACAGTGTTCTTTTCACCACATTTTTATAAGAATTTATACTAACCCAAAATTAATCAAACTTAATAGTGGCTATGATGGCATATCGCATTAATTTTCTCATAATCTTTTTTATAAAGTAAAACCCATGTTAATGAGAGGGAGATTTATTAGGATCCCTAGTCCTGTAAGCCATGAAATCTGAAAAAGTTACAAAATATGGTTCAAGTTGTGACTTGAACATATTGAAGCTTGATTTATACATAAGGTAAATGAGGACTCCTATATAAAATATTCTTGTGCAAAGGAAAGTACTTTAGATGATTCCGATCGTTACACCTCCACCCCTCATGGTAATGTAAAACGATTGGCCAGATCTACAATTTTTTCTCTAAGAAAACCAAAAAGAGATGATTTGGCATCTGTTTTTCATAATCGCTTGAGTTCCTATGATTTTGTTGCCACTTGTGGTGAAGAGTATTGATGATGTGAAAAAAACCAGTATCAATCCGATAAGCATACATTGCAGTTGAGGTTTATGCTTCTCCATTTTGTTCATCTCTAACAAAAGCCTCCATTCAGTCCATCTTTTCTTCCAATTCTAGGATTGACTCCTATCAGTTCACAGCCTTGTATGTTGCTTGTTTTGGCTCGTGTTACTCTGTGGTTGAACCTGTAAAGTACAAAAAACATAATGAGTAGCATCCATTCAAGTTTGGTCAAAACAAAGTGGTAAAGATTTGATAGCTGGAGTCCCAGCTATGTCCAAGTTTACCAATACCTTTGTTTTGCTATCAAGTTCTTGGAAAGAGAGTGAAGAGGAGTGAGGTATGTTTCTATTAGCCATCATTCCAAGTCTATCAGCCACAAGATTACCTTGTCTAAATGTATGCAACAGTTCAACTCCTTGTAGAATTGAGTTTAAATGTGAAGCAATGTGAAAGAAAAGCCATGGGGCACTGGGTAGGTCTGTAATGGATTTTATTGTAGCTAAACAATTAGTTTCCATATTAAAATACCTTATATTCATTGTTAATGCTAGATTGTACCCTTCTAAAATTTCCATGAATTCAGCTTGGAGAGGTGAGAAAGCTTGAACACTGATGATTTTAGCCTGAATAACCATTCCTTCCCTGTTTCTAGCAACTTGACCTAGACCACTATATGTTTTGTTTCTATTCCAAGCAGAATCAGAATCCACATGGATTTTTATCGTCCTTGGTTTAGTCCAAGCTACCAGGAAAATCTTAGGATTTGGTGGTGGTCTAAGTTTTGGGATTAAGCTTGAGTTATACCAGAAACTATCCTCACTGTTGTACTATGACTGGGCTTAATTACGAAGGCATAAAAAACGTCATCTATGACCTATTTTATTAGGTTCAGAGGATGAAATTTTTTTTCTTTATACAAGAAAGAGTATCTTGCCTTCCATAAGTTATAACAGATCAGAGAGGGTAATGTGTGATAGCAGTATGTATTTTACTTGTCCCCGAGGAGGTCCAGTAAAAGGTTAACCTATCAAATATGGACTCAAAGTGTGGTGGCCTAATACCTAGAGTTTCATTCATCCATTCCTAACATTGATAAGCAAGATTACAGTCATTAAAAAAGTGGGAAAGAGTATCAGATTGTGGACAAAAAAGGCACTTTGATGCAAGGTGGATGTTTGGGAATATGAGGATGTCATCAAAAGGAAGACATGTATTAACCAGCTTCCACATAAAAATAGAAATCTTTTTTGGGATTTTTTCATGCCAAGCCTGGTTAAGATTTCCCAGTTGTCTTCTCTGCTATGCTAAAATCCGATGCCCGCTTTTGAAGGTGAAATCTCCTTTCACTTATGGTTTCCATATTAGCCTATCTTGTCTCCCTTCATGTATTTGAGCTTCCTGTAAGAAAGTAAGACAATTAGGTGGCAGTTGTGTTAAATCATGGGAGAAACTACCTTTGTCCCTAATGAAATTAGCTATAGTTAGCTGATTTGGGATGTCAAGTTGTGGATTCAGGTCATCTATAGGACCAAATCCTGCCCAATTTGAAGTTAGGAAATTGGCAAGGCCCTTTCTATAGAGAACCCTTGTGTTTTCCTGAGCAAAATGATCAATTTTAACTATTATTCTGTCCCAGCCGAATGTGCACACTTTTTGGTCAAGTTTGTCAGGTCATGTTTGACCAACGATAACTTTAGTTACGTATATTAACGGTATGTTAAAATTTGATATTTAGAAAATACATCATGCAGGGGATCCAGCAATATCTCACATGATGATATTGGTGTCTATATACTAGTTGAAAATTATGGTCAAACATGCCTTGAGAAAGTTGACCAAAAAGTGTGCAGATTCGGCTGGGACGGAGGTAGTATCATTTTCCAGTTAGGTTAGTTTCTATGGCTTTCAGGGAGAGACCATAGAAACTGCGACCAGGAGGTGATTCCTAACTAAAATTTCCACCAGAGTTTGAGGGGAAAGTGTTAATGATATTTTTTAAAGACCTCAGTCTCAGTCCATTTTGTTTAAAAGGAAAACATGTTTTATCTAAACTGATCCACACCTTTTTGTTCCCAAATTTTATGGTGTCCCAGAATATTTCTTTTCCTTTTCAATGTTTTCAGCACTGTCTGTGGGGGATTCATTACTGCTCATAGGTGTTGGGGCATAGAGAACATTACTGACTTGATCAGAACTAATCTCCCAGCCATGCTAAGCCAAGTGTTCTTCCAATATTTTAATTTCCTATCATAGGCTTCAAAAAAGGCTGAAAATGTGTGACTTTGGTTCTTCCAGTGTAGATTGGGCAACCTAGGTAAGTGAATGGCATGTTTCCAGGTGTCATATTAAGTTCTTTCCTGACTCAGTGTCTCTGAGCTAAGTTGGCATGTTTACTTAGGAAGAAATTACTTTTTTCAAAGTTTATCGTCTGCCCTGATGTTAGCTCAAATATATCTAGAAAGTCTTTTAGCCTAACTAGTGTTTTCTTAGTTGCATTTATGAAAAAGAATAGTGTCATCAGCATAACTAAGATAAGAGATAGGTATAGCAGTAGGAGGTAACTTAAAATACTTGATTTTTCTGTTTAGGAAACAAAATTAAATGCTTCTGGAAAAGGCTTCAGAGAACAGGTTAGAGAGCAGAGGGGACAGGGGATCTCCCTTTTTTATCCCTCTTGTAGGCTGGAAGAAACCAGCCACTTTGCCATTGACTAATATGGAAAACCAAGGGGAGGATAGATTAGACAATATGATCTTGATAAAATGTTGGCAGAACCCATACTTTTCATTGTTAGAGCTAAGAAAGACCATTTCACCCTATCAAGGGCTTTAGCTCGGTCCAGTTTTAAGATACAGTTAGAAGAGCCATCTTTATTATTTAAAAATTTAACTATTTCCTTTAAATGAATGACATTATCTGCTATCTCCTTACCTTTGATGGAAGTTGTCTGCTGGTAAGAGATGAGTTGGGCATTAACTGAGTTAATCTATGAACCAATAACTTAGAGAAAATTTTGTTGACAAAATTACACTGTGAAATGGGCCTATAGCCAGAAAAGGAGACTAGGATATCTGTTTTTGGGGATCAAGCATATCCAAGTACTTGATATACCTATCCCCCCTCATGAAATCAGTAGTTGCTTCTTTATTGTCTTGGGATATAATGTTCCAACATTGTGTAAAGAAGTGAGTTGAGTAACCATCAGGTCCAGGAGAGCCATTTTGGTTAAGAGAGAAAATGATTTCTCTGATTTCTGTGAGGGCGGGTTCCTTTAATAACACCTAATTTGCATTGGGTGTTATCAGGTTTGGGATCTGGGCTAAGAAGTGATTTTGGAATTTTTTAGATTCCAATTTTTCATCTTCTTTGAGAATGTTTTGATAGAAAATGATAGCTTCATTTTCTATCTCTGCTGGTATGTCAGTTGTAACACCCCCAAACCCAAAACACAAGTATCGGGTTGGGTTTGAGCGTGCTACCGAAAGGGCCAGTATTAACGAGCAATTAAAGTTTATGCGGAAGTGATTTAGATAAATTCAAAAACCTAAATTACTTTACAGTGAAAAGGATTTATTACAAATGTCAAAAAATGTTAAACGAAAGTTTCAACTAATTGTTACAAATTCATAGTTCAATATAAAATCCTAATAGTTCACCTAGGATCTTTCTTAAAAGAAGTAAATACATCAAGCACTTTTCTCTTACTATTCTTCTTCACCTGAAAAAGGGTTGTTTAACTAGGTAAGCTCCTTGCTTAGTGAGGTTCCATCGCCAGTATTTACCCAGTTGAGTTTTGGTGATCATAGAATAACAATTATTAATTAACAACTAGCCATGTATGTCCTAGAACACAATAAAAGGATACGGGTGGTTAATGCCGAGTTGCTGCAAGTGCTTATATGGAAACTGTGACTAACATACACAACATAACCCAAACAGTGATGCCCGAAGGCTATCAGTTCAGAATTCACTTTCCCATTCACGCCGGTGTTCAGTTACAAGCTCGTATCAGTCAGGTGGTTATGCTAGCATGCCAAACTCCACGTGTAGCCGATCTAATCAGACGGTCTGGTCAGTACCGTTTCCCGCCAAGATAAAGTACAAGCCAGCCATCAGAGTAGTATATGATTCAAGTTTGACACGGCAAGATAAAGTACAAGCCGGTCATTCACAGAAAATATCAGAGCAGTTCAGGAGTTCAGTTTCACGAAAATCCAGGAAAGTATGATAAAACACACACTTAATTCAATAATTAGTAAATACCATCATTTAAGTGTAACCGTCATTTCTCTCTCTCTCTCATGGTTCGAGTAACGAGTAGAATGGTTCGAGTATTAGGTTTCAAGTACCAGGGTTTGAGCAGATGAGTTCGAGTATAGGGGTTCAAGTACTCACGGTTCGAGTAGTTGGGTTCGAGTACAGGAGGTTCGAGTACAGAATTCGAGTGGAGAAGGTTCAAGTGGTATGGGTATCAGGTGGTACTAGTTCGAGTGGTAAGTGGTACCAGTTCGAGTGGTGAGGTTCGAGCGGTGAGGTTCTAGTGGCACTAGTTAAAGAGGTAAGGTTTCAGGAGGTTGGTTCTAGTGTCACTAGATCGAGAGGTAAGGTTCGGGAGGTATGGTTTTAGTGGCGCAAGTTCGAGAGGTAAGGTTCTAGTGGCACTAGTTTGAGAGGTAAGGTTCGAGAGGTACGATTCTAGTGGCACTAGTTCGAGAGGTATGGTTCTAGTGGTGCAAGTTCGAGAGGTAAGATTCGAGAGGTAAGGTTCTAGTGGCACTAGTTCGAGAGGTAAGGTTTGAAAGGTACGGTTCTAGTGGCACTAGTTCGAGAGGTAAGGTTCAGGAGGTAAGGTTCTAGTGGCACAAGTTTGAGAGGAAGATTCGAGAGGTAAGGTTCTAGTGGCACTAGTTCAAGAGGTAAGGTTTGAGAGGTAAAGATTGTAGTAAGTTCGAGAGGTGAAGTTTCAGTAGGGGTTCGAGAGGTGAAGGGTTCAGTATGTTCGAGGAGTGAAGTTTTTGGCAGGTTCGAGGGGTGAAGTTTTTGGTAAGTTTGAGGGGTGGGGTTTTTGGTAAGTTTGAGGGGTGAAGTTTTCAGTAGGTTCGAGAGGTAAAGGTTCAGCAGGGGTTCGAGAGGTAAAGGTTTAGCAGGGGTTCGAGAGGTAAAGGTTTAGCAGGGGTTCGAGAGGTAGAGGTTCAGCATGGGTTCGAGAAGTAGAGTTTCAACAGGGGTTTCGAGAGGTAGAGTTTCAACAGGGGTTCGAGGGGTAGTGTTTTGGCAGGGGTTCGAGAGGTAGAGCTTTAACAGGGAGTTCAAGGGGTAGTGTTTTGGCAAGGGTTTGAGAGGTAGAGCTTTAACAGGGGTTCGGGAGGTGAAGTTTCAGCAGGGGTTCGAGAGGTGGAGGGTTCAGTTCGAGAGAGTCGGGTCTGATGGCATTATATATATATGTGTAAACATAACTCAGATTTTAACTCAGTTCATGCTAGGGTGATGCAACACTCACCTTAGTTAAACTTGGCTTGACAACCGCCGCTTCTACTTCACTGCTTAACCACTGTTCTTTGGTAAGAATTTTTCTTAAGGCTGTGATTTTGAAAAGGAAGTCACTAGTATTTATAATAGATAATAGGTTATGACACCTAAAATTTTATCCATTTAACCCTATATTTGGTTAAGTCCCTACGCCCACTTGCCAAATTCACTTTTGGATGAAATTTCACGTCTGTCGTCCGTCTGCTTCCTCCTTCAGGTAATTTCCTTTATTTGTTTATTCCTTTACAGATTTATTTATTATTACTATTATTAGATTATATAATATGTATATATAATATGTATAAATATGTATATTCTCTTCTCGGTAATTTCTCTTATTTATTTAATTATCTATTTATCGTTATTAGTATTATTATATATATATATAACGATCCATCTCGGTAGGGGTTTTCACAGAGGCAGTAGTTGCCATTTATACTAGATGAGGACATAGGTTTTTGACACTTACCACATAAAATCTTATCATTTAGCCTACCTTTACTTTACAAAAAATTACTTTGGATAAATTTCTCACGTCCGTCAACCTTTATTTCTCTCCCCTGTATTTTATTATTTTCTTTATTCATTTATTTATTTTAGTTCTTGCTTTGTTTTCTCCTGTAGCCAAATATTCCCTTATGGCACCACATTCCAGCGTACTATTTATTTTCCTTTTTGGTACGTATTTTAATTTGTTTGTTTACTTATTGTCTTATTTATTGGTTTTTCTTCTTTTTAATTTACAAATCTTATAATCAATTATATATATATGCACAATTATATTCCTTGAAATCAAAACAATACTAGAAATGATAACTTATTTATTTTATTCTTATTTGTAATTACATATAGTTGTGGAGGCCGTCTCTTGTGAGACCGTTTCATGGTGAGACCAAGAACTAAAGGCAAAATAGGAAAAGAGCAAACTAAATTCGGGGGCAAAAAATTAATAGAATTGGACTAAATTGTAAATTATCACAATTACACATTAAATCCCTTAACTTTTAAAACATGAATATGAAACTCAATCTTGAATTTTTTGCAATTTAATACCCGGTCTCACCTTAAGACGGTCTTATACAAGACTTTGTCATAGTTGTGATAAGTATGAAAAACATTAGGAAGTTATAAAATTAGTGTTCATCAATAATTTAAAGGAATATTCGTTTTAAAGGAAGGTACAAGTTAAACTATTGGAGATGCTTTTATAAAAATCTAGATAATTATTTAACAACTAAATGTAAACTTAACTCTTTTAAAATGTAGATTTGTATATCGTGTTTCCATTCTGATTCGACGTACTATTATTTCCTTCCTCTTTCTTAAGTGAAACCTATACTAAACACCAATACTTTATCATCGTTTGATATATATTTTTCAATAATTTTATTAATTCAAATTTACTTCGTCCGAGATTAACATCTAGGTCAATCTATAATAATTATTTTTCCACATTTATACTTTATAATTAGCACATCGTTCAAATTTTTATAAATATATATATATATATATATATATATATATTCCATTTAGAGTGATATTAAAAGGTTCAAGTCAGATAACATGATTTGTATTGGAGGTATATTTTATTTATTAATCTAATTGGGTTCGGGGTTTCACATCAGTCCATTTTCCTGTGTATCTTTTTATCTTGGTGATATTTTGCTTAATCCTTCTCTGTCTCACAAAGGCATGGAAGAATTTAGTGTTTTCATCACTATGTTTCAACCATTTTAGTTTATCCTTGTGTTTCCAGAAGAGCTTTTCCTCATGCAGGGCTTTGAGCAGCAAAGCTTCTTTGTGTTTTAAATCCACTAAGTCAGAGATAGAATTGGAGGTGTCAAATACTATTTCCTGCATTGTAACTTGCTCATCTGCCTTTTTTATGCTTTCATTAATGTCACAAATGGAGTTTTTGTTCTAGGTTTTGATTTCTCCTTTGATCCTTTTGAGCTTTAAGATGAGCTTCATCATTCCATTTTCACTCAGAGGTTGTTCCCAGCTCTCTGAGTGAGTGAGGGGAAATTAGGTATGGTTGTTCATACATCTAAAAACCTAAAGTGCTTTGGTTGGGATGGTAAATTACTACAAACTGTAAGTAGTGAAGGGATGTGGTCTGAGGAAAGTTTATTCATGGTGTGGATGGAGGTGTTTGGAAAAGATTGGAACAATTGGTCATCAGCTACGCCTCTACCTAATCTTTCCATTATTGGTTTGGCCCTTATGTTAGACCATGTAAATGTGTTACCTACGGTGAATCAGTGGCTTTATTCATACTGATGATACCAGAGAAATCCCTAATACTTCTAGGATTAGAACTTGAGGGGTCTTTATAAACCTGCACTGTGGTGATTGCATTAAAGTCACCAATTAGGAGTTTATTGTCCATGTTTAGGCCACCTAAGTATCTCCAAAGTACTTTTATACCTTTCCTATTTGTGGCAGCGTGTATGAATATAACCTGCATTTTATTTTGAACTGAGGGTAAAGATATTTTAGCATGAGTAAACTATTTATTGACTGCCTTGACTTGCAGTTGTAAGCAGTTATTCTATAGCAACCAAATGTTATTATTTATAGAGCTAAAAGCATTATCCAAACCAAACATATGTTTATATGATTCAGTTTGGTCACAAGAATGTTTTAGTTCCAAGATACCTAGCAGCTGGATTTTATGCATTTTGATTAGCTTTTGCAATCTGATCATGGATGCATCCAGTCCTCTCAGGTACCAGATTAAATATTTACAGTTAATGCTTGTATCAACCATTAAACATAGTTGTTTTTACTTTTTGAAGATGATCTGAAATTCATCTTATTTATCTTGTTAAACAAAGTCCTTTTTCAAATTTTAGCATTGTTAATCTTTACATTTATAGGGGAGAGAAAACTGACCTCGTTCACCGTATTCTCTCAAGAACTTGAATCAGGTTGATCCTCATTTTTAGCTGGTTCTTCATTTCCAGAATCTATATCCAGCACACTAAACATGTTCTTACTACAAGGGCTTGAAACATTTGAGGGATAATCAGTAGCTTGGTTTGAATCTTCCAAGGGCATGAGTAATACCCGATTGACCATTAACTGATTTTGCATGAGGTTTGGGATGGTGGTAATGACATTAATAAATGAGTCGTGAGACTCCATTCTGATGTTTTGTGCCATATGTTTAGGGGAGTTTGAGATATCCATTACTGGCACATGGATATTGTTGGTGTCTTGGCTAGTGCTGGCAGGCTGATGGGGGTGGTTTTCCTCAACAATAGTTAATGTAATTTCAGGATTTGTGTCATTCTGAGCATCATATGGTACTGATTGTCCCTGAGTTAGCTCTAGGTTTTCAGCTGTAGCATTAATGTCATAATTTCCAAATTTCACAAGGTTGCTTCCAGGGTTAGTGGTTGGCATTTTGGTCTGTTTCTATGCTTTAATTTGTTTTTTTGGGATGGAAATGCCAGAGTTGTGTTCAGGGGTATTAAGGGTGGGATTGAGGACAGGTTTATAGACTGGTTTAGTCCTAGCCTAAGGCATGAGTTCTGGGTTCAAAATCCTACATTTCAGCATGTCATGTCCTATCTTTTTACAGTGAGAACAATATAGAGGCAAGTTGTCATATTCAATGATAAATTTCTCATTGTCAGATAACGAACCTAACCTGATAGAGGCTGGGAGTTGGGTTTGGAGGTAAACTTCAACACGGATCTCCATGGCCAATGGTCTAGTTAGCTTTTCAGTTACCAAATCCATTTGATGTAGGCTCCAACTTGATTGTCGATGGCCACAATAGCAGAGGTGCTGTAGTAGTAGAGTGGAACTTTATGGATTGTGATCCAAACTGGAACAATAGAACTCTCAGTATTAGGTTTGAAATCCGGTGTCCATCGGAGAACACTCATATTGATTACGTTGAATGACTAAACTCCCTTCATCCAACATCTCTAGAAGCCTTGCTTTTTCTCAAATCTAATTAGGATACTACGAAAGTCAATTACCTCTAGCTGGTAGTTGCCTTCAAAGCCGATAGTTTGAAATCTACCTCTATTTTTTCCATTGCCGACCGACTCTTTGGATAGTTGCCGATTAGGGCATTCTGATAGTGAGATGATAGTTCAGCAATTTGGGTGTGTGAATAGAACAGAGGGCTCTCTTTTGTAGTTAATAGTGAGTGTTAAGTTCTCTTTTTATGGATGGGTTTAAGAGATGGGTGGGCTTCTTGATTGAAGTGCTTGTGAGAATGATTTGGGCGGATTGATAGCCGTCATGGCGGCGGTGGTGGCTGCTTCCAGTGGACAGAGTATGGTGGAGTTACGGCTGCTTGGATGTCAGAGAATTGGATAGAGCCGTTGAGTACTCAGTTTTCTAGAGAGAAGCGAGAGAGAAAGGCTTTAGAGAGAGAAAGTGTAGTTGAATTTGGTTAAGATTATTAATTTTCTCATAATCTAATGAAAGACTTTGATTTATTTCCGGGGAATGTAGAAATTAATTAATAGTTCGTCGAATAATCTAGAGAGTTAAAAAAAATTAGAGCGCTAAATGAACAATTTACCCTAGTGTATATAGGAAATTAAAAGTAATACTTCTGGTTCAATTTAATATACATTTTTTATCAACTTTTTCAAAAATATGTTTAATCAGCAATAAGTTTAGTTATGTATAATACTTTAATATGAAAAATTAATATTTAGAAGCTAAATTATCAATTATAACAAATTCAACGTATCGTATTGTGTAGAATGATATTATTATTGTTATTGATGTAGTAATTAAAATTTATATTTAAATGTAAGAGCATCTACAATGGAACCTTTTTGTGGTCTCTTATTGAAGGGGTCTCTTTGTGGTCTCTTAAACAAGAGACCACCCCATAGTCTCTAAACAAAGAGACCGTTCTCAACATCAAAGGCTGCCCACGTTCACATGGCCTGCCAACTTTGCTGACTTTTGTCCCCCAATTGGGACACGTGGCATAATGTGATTGGTCACGTGTCCCAAACTAACCACACTTATTTTTTTAAATAAAATTCATGCCTTAATTTTTTAAATTTAAAATGTAATAAAAATGAATATTATATTTAAACTTAAATTTTAAAAAATAAAAATTCTTATTTTTTCCATTTACATATTTGTTGTAATTTTTCTAGTTACAATAATTTGTCATATTTTTTAAAATTTATTTTTCTATTATTTCATTTTAATTTGTGAAATAATTTTTTTAAAAAAAATAAATTTTGGATTTTAAATATAAAAATAAAAATAAATTATAAAAGTAAAATTTTATTGTTAGTTAAAACAATAATTTATTTTGGGTGGAAAACTTTATTGAAATTAATGAGTATGATAAAGAAAATCAAGTTGGGTCCATTGAGCGGTCTCTTAGTAGGTAAAAATTCAGTAATATATTTGTAGTTATTTTTAGTAAAGTGAAAGAGAGAAATTAAATATTTAATTGAAAAAAATTACAAGAATGATATCTTGTGATCTCTACTGTTGCATATGGTTTAACGTGCGCACCTACGCTAATCACTTTACACGGGTTCGGAAACAAAGCCCAAAAAATTTTGAACATAATACTGTTACTAGGTGGGATTTTTGGTGCGAATTGTCCAAAACGCAACACTTACTGTCGTTTCTTTCCCTTTCCCTTCTTTCTTCGTTCTCAATCCTCTGATAACGGTCGGATTGGCCCCTGATCATGGCGGCTCCTCCGCCTGGCCGCGGTGGCAATGCTGCGGCCAAATCCTTCCTTCAAGCTTTGGGCACTCGCCAAACTCCTTTACAGGCATCACTCCCTTCCAACCCAGAAATTATTCCTAAAACACACTATAAGGGGGATATTGCCTGTCTAGTTTCCCGGCAGGAGGCAGAATGTTTGGCCTCTCATTATCAAACCGCTCTAGTCGGAAAATTTGCTAGAGGAAAGCCGCCGATGTCAGCACTGAATGAGGCTTTCAAATCGGTTGGTTTCAAGGGAAATTTCTAAATTGGCTCTATAGACTATAGACATATTCTCATCCGATTCCAAGAAAAGGAAGACTATCAGAGATTATGGCTCAAAGGACATTGGATCTTCAATCAGGCCCCAATGAAGGTGCTTAAATGGACAACTGACTTCTCTCCGGAGGCAGAGTCTTCTATCGTGCCGGTATGGGTTAACATTCCGTATGTCCCTATCTATTTCTATAACATTACTATGCTGCAATCGATGGGAAATCAGATTGGGTCCTTCATTAAGATGGATGCAGCTACTGCTGCCCTTTCTAGGCCTTCGGTAGTGAAGATGTGTGTGGAAATTGATCTAAAAAACAAGCTTCCTACATATATTAGAGTTGGAATAGAGGAAGAGGGGATTGAGTATAATGTGGTAAAGCTTCCTCTAGAGTTTGAAGATATCCCTCTATATTGCCAGCACTGTAAGACTATAAGCCACGATGATAATCTTTGTATTCACCTTCACCCCTAACTTAAGATATCCAAAGCCAATAGGTTTGTTCCTAGTCACGGAGGTAAGCAACTAGCACAGCAGTTATCCTCAGAAAAGAGCCCTGTGGAGGCTATGCCTAATTTACTATCTGGGATAGATAGGGCGGGTAGTTCAGGTTTAACTGTTGCTGATAAACAGGGTACAAAGATCACAAAGACTTTTAAATATGTCCCGAAACAAAGAGTGATACCAATCCCAATCAATGAGGGGACTAGTGTACCTGTGAATGTGATATTCTCGGATATTCCTCCTCAGACTCTAGTTATTGATACCTCTCCACAGAGGGACAGTTTGAACAAAAGTAATACTCCTATATCCTTCACCCCTGGGGTTGAGCATGGGGTTCAGTATGATACTGTTTCAGACACTTCTACGATGGCAATTGGAACTAGCAGAAACTTGAATGTGGAGGGCATTGCCCCAAACATTAGGTCTCCGAATGAGCCACCTATTCATCCTAAGTCTGCTCCTCCTCTTACTATATCAAATAGAAATTATGCTAAGGATGACATCCCGAGCAAAAGAGGTAAATCCTTCTCTCCTTTCAACTCTATCATGGCTGCTAAAAATTTTCTCTTCTCTCAGCAGAAATATAAGCATAACAGGTTTCTTCCACTTGAGGATAATGATGGAACCAATGAGGAGAACTCCAAGGACATTCCAGCTACTATCTCTGGAGCTTTGGTGGATGTGGATCCTGTGATTGCTTCCCCTTCTGTCATCTCTGATTCTCATCTCAATCAGACTAGGCAGGTAAGTCCCTCTAACTCACAGTCTAAACTAACTAAGCAAAATAAGGCCAGTCATCCTGAGTCTAGGCATAAGAATGAAACATACCTAACTCAATTGAATACCATCATGACTAGATCAAAGAGTGCTAATAATGTTTTAATATGAATAGTACAACCCTCAAGATAAAATTTCTGGTTTGGAACTTAAGAGGGATGGATACCTCCATGCTCAGACTGCAAAACCTGATCATTAGGCATAAATTTGATCTCATCTGCCTAATTGAACCAAAGCATGACAATCTGCAATGTCAATCATATAAGAATCTGTTACATTTTGATAATTGCATGTATGCTATGAATGGACAGATTTGGTTATTTTGGAATTCTTCAGTTCACCTGACTGTCAAATATGATAACCTGCAATTTCTTGCGGTTTCTCTGCACAGTCTCACTTTAAATAAAAATATGGATGCATATTTTGTGTATGGTCTTAGAACCAGAGATGGAAGGAAATCACTTTGGGCTGATATTCAGGCTACTAATCACTCCGAATCTATTTTCATTGGTGATTTTAATGCCATAACATCTCTTCATGAATACAAAGGCCCCTCAGCTCCAAAATTAGGCAGTATGAAAGACTTTAATAATTTCATAAATGGAATGGCATTAGAGGAAATCAATACTGTGGGGAATCTTTTTACCTGGAGTAATAATCGATTGAGAAATCCTACCATTCAAAGATTAGATAGGGGGCTATGTAATGCTGCATGGTCTTCTTCCTTCCCTTCTTCCTCTATTCAAATCCTAAATAGATCCTCCTCTAATCATAGTCCCATGCTCCTATCTATTGGTAGTGATATTCCCTCAATTCCTAGACCTTTCAGATTCTTGAACACTTGGTTTAAAAGAAAAGATTTCATGAGTGTAATCAAGAATGATTAGGAACTTCCTATGACCTATTCTGGAATGTTAGGCTTTTGCCTCAAACTCTCTAGATTAAAAAAGGTTCTAAAAATCTGGAATAAAGAAGATTTTGGTAATGTCCATGATAATGTCATACAGGCTGAAAATGGTGTTTTGTTCCAGGAACAATTATATGATCAGTTTCCTAATGATTCTAACCTGTTAAACCTTAAGGAAGCTAAAGCTAAGTTGGTTAGATCATTAGTTGAGGAGAAAAGTTTCTGGAAAAATAAAGCTAAGATTAAATGGTTGAAGGAGTGGGACAATAATACAAAATTTTTTCACAACTCAGTTAAGGAAAGAAATGGTAGATTACGGATAACAAAAATCAAAAGTACTAATGGTCTATGGTTAGATAATGTCTCTGAAATAGAAACAGAAGCCATCCAGTACTACAAAAGCCTATTAACTGATGACAGCTCCCCTGACTCTAACATTTTCAAATCCCATTTTCTTAGCCAGATCCCTAAGTGTATCTCTCAGCAGCAAAATGATATCCTCCTGCTCCCGGTTACTATTGCTGAGCTTAATCATATAGTATTTGGCCTTAATAAATTCAGTAGCCCGGGTCCGGATGGTTTCACAGCAAAATTTTTCATAAAAGCTTGGGATATTATCTCTAGGGATTTACTGAATGCAGTGCAGGATTTTATGAATGGGAATAATATCCCAAAAGGTTTCAGTAGCACTTGGATTACAGTTATTCCCAAAAAGAAAACACCTTTTTCTTTTGAGGATTTCAGGCCAATAAGCCTCTCAAATGTGGTTAACAAGATTTGTTCAAAAGTAATTATGGAGAGACTTAAACCACTTATGGCCAATCTCATTTCTCCACAGCAGACTGCCTTTCTTAAAGGTTGAGATTTATCTGATAATGTAATTTACCTTCAAGAAATGATAAGATTCTTAGACAGGAAACAAAGACATCCGAATTGCATTATTAAGTTGGATCTTAAAAAGGCTTTTGATAGGGTTAAGTGGTCTTTTTTATACAGTGTTCTCCTTAAATTTGGGTTTCACCCAAAATTTCTTTTCCCTATCATGAATAATTTGTCTCAAGCTTGGTTTTCTATCTTGATAAATGGTAGCCCAGTGGGTTTTTTTCAATCTACTAGGGGTATTAAACAGGGGGATCCCCTCTCCCCCTTCCTTTTCAATATCTTTTCAGAAGCTTTCACCAGGAGTTTAGCATTTATATTTCATACAGGTAAACTGGCCTACTATGATCTCCCAGGTAACTCCATCCCAATCTCACATCTATCTTATGCGGATGATACTGTGGTGTTTATAAAGGCTGAAAAAAAAACCTTGATCAGATTGAAAGCATTTTTGTCTATCTTTGAAGAAGTCACTGGTCAGCATATCAATTATGGTAAAAGTGATATATTCATTGGGAGGCATGCATCAGTTCATAAAGTTCATATCATTAAAAGGATCCTGAGAATGAAAATTGGTTCCATGCCTTTTACATATTTGGGGGTTCCTATCTTTACAGGTCCAGCTCATAAACTTCATTTCCTGCCAATCATTGAGCAAATTGATAGCAGAATCAGTAATTGGAAAAACAAATGGTTATCTATGGGAGGGAAAATGACTCTCATAAAATCTTGCATCTTTTCAGTTCCACAGCATATATGGTCTGTGCTCAAACCTAGCAAAAAGATTATTTCCATAATTGAAAAGAGGATGAGCAGGTTTTTCTGGGGCTTCACTGATCAGAAGTCAAATAGAGTTTGGAGAAATTGGGAATCTCTTTGTTTTCCAATTGAACAAAATGGTTTAGGCTTTAGATCAATAAGTGCTATTATTGATACATGTTCTGTTAAGTTATGGTGGAAATATCAAAATGCTCAGTCTCCCTGGACACACTTTATTGCATCCCTTCCCCCCTCATATAAATCTTCTCCAAATTGGAAAAGAATTTGTAGTTTTAATGCATGGGCGGAGTCCAACTCCAGGGTGATTCTGGGGATGGGATCCTGTAACTTTTGGACCTCCAATTGGCTTGATGTCAAGCCTATTATTGATTTCTGTTCTCCTGATCAGGTGGATATTTCGGAGGACTGCTCGGTGGCTGAGTTCATTGTAAACAAAGATACTATGATTAGGAAATTTTTCAGGATACTTCCAAGTGATATTATTTCACTTTTGCAGGTTTCAAAACTACATCCTCACAGGAGAGACAGACTTATATGGAAACCTGGTCCCAGGGGAGATTTTACTTTTAAATCTACATACTCCTTACTGTGTCCACAATCAGGTAGCATTGCTTCCACAAAACTTTTTTGGAATGATAGAATTGAAAAGAAAGTGTCAGTCTTTATGTGGAAATTGATCAATTCATATTTGCCTTTTGATAATGTGTTACAGAGACTGACTTTTTGCTTGCCTTCTAAATGTATTATGTGCTGTAACCATGTCGATTCTCTCGATCATTTTTTTAACTCCTGCTCTTTCACAACTCCTGTCTGGAAGAATATTCATTCCTTTATGGGTATTACTGATAAGCCATTCCTTTCAATTTGGGAAAGAGTCTCTTACTATCTAACCTATCCTGGTTTAAGCTCTTTGCACTCTACTTTAATTAGGAATACTTCTCTAATCACATTCTGGTGCTTATGGAAAATGAGAAACAAATGTATATATGACTCTGTTATCCCTAGCAGAGTTACAGTGCTAAGGCAGATTAGGGACCATATATTTTACTCTTTCAGCTCTAAACCTGCCTACATCTCTTCTACATTTGACTATGGCATTGCAAACCACTCCTTCCTGCCCCTCATTAAGACTGCTCCTAAACCAAAGATCTTCAAAATTGCATGGAAAAGTCCAAATGAGGGATATAAATTGAATGTAGATGCTGCTTGGAATTCATATGATGATAAGTGTGGCTTAGGTTTGATTATTAGGGATCCCAATGGTAATTTCATCTCAGCTCAATCGAAATTTACTCAGGCTTGCCCTCCCTTAGAGGCTGAGCTAAAGGAAATCCTCTTGGCAGTGCATATATGTGTAGGATTTCGGCCACCTATTACCATAGAATCTGATTGTCTAAGTGCTATTACTTATGTTCATGACCCTTGCAAAGCGAATTGGAAATTGTTTGAACTAGCTAATGAGATTAATCAGATTTTGGGAGATATCACTATCTGCCATATACATAGACAGGCTAATTTGGTAGCGGATGCGTTGGCTAAGGACTGTTTAAATGTTAAGACTACTACTTTTTATAGTAGCTCACAAATGCTTCCCCCTATTTGTTTGGGTCTTATTAAGTTGGATTTGATTGGCACTCCTTCTATTAGAATCTCACACTGAATGGATGCTACTGAGTTTTTCTGGTTTCACCCTTTCGCAGGGACTGCACATAGCAATTTGCAATCATCAAGCACGGACTAGCTCAGCTAAAGTGATTTCAAAATGGATCGGTTTCTCCCCAACTGAACTCTGTACAATGGTTCCCGATAATGCTAATGGATTTGCTTTTCTTTTCTTATCTGAGGATAGGCTTATGATTTAGGTAAAGGTCTTCTCTGACTGACTTGTGTTTCGTTCACTCGACTCACTAAGAAGTTCGAGAGCTGATTACCTAGTCATTAGTATTTGTAATCCTCTGGTTGTCACATCAATCTAGTTCATTCTTTTGGAAGCAACAAGGGTTGCTTCGAGAGCAATATGCTCAATCTGTAAATATACTAAGCTTCGGCTTCAAAATTGCTACTTATGATGTTTTTGGTTTCACTTTATCAGCTTGGGAAGGCTAATATAATTTCCCCCATCTAATGATGGTTTAATTTTTTTAAAAAAAAGCATATGGTCTAACCCTGAAAAAGATGAACAACATTTGCAAGGACAAAGGAGCTAAGACCAAGTGCAGTGGTAGAAACTGCTATCGATTTTTTACCAATTAAATATATTATTTTTCTCATTCCCTCTCTTCCACCTCACTTTAAAATACCACTTAAGAAACCACTCATTTTCTTCTTCACAATGGTAAGAAATCACTTTTTACTATTTATGTACCTCACTTGATTTTATCTATCATACTCATTAATTTTATTGAAAAATAATGAAAAATAATGAAATTCAATTATTGAGAGACATTTCTCAAATTATTTTGGGAGACATGATTATTGAGAGACATTTCTCAATAATGAAATTCAATTATTGAGAGACATTTCTCAAAAAGAATGATTTTGAGAGACATTTCTTTTTGGGCCAACGTGAAATGTTGTGCAAAGAAGACAAAGCAAAGGGACACGTACGCGTTAGCTTTAAGTCTCTCTTTTTTACATCCTCAAGCCAAATGGTAGAGAGGGTAATGATCTCTTATCAATTAAATAAATTATTTTTATTTTTTTTATCTCATATTAAGAGACCATTTAAAAGATAACTCATTTTTTACTTACAATGGTAAGTGACCACTCTTTACTATTTATGGATCACACTTAATTTTCTCTATCATATTCAATAATTTACCATTAAATTTTATTTTAAATAAATTTATTCACCCAAAATAAGTTAAATGTGAAATTTGATAATAATTTTTAATATTTAAAATATAATTTAGTTTTTTCAAACTATGTTAAATATTTTGTTATTCTCGTTCTTGTCAATATCATGCTTCGGTATAAAAAAATAAAATTAATTTCATTATTTTAAAGAAATTATTAAAACTAAATTGAAAAATAAATAATAAGAGAAATTTTTTTTTAAATTATATTAAAACATTAAAATTGCAAAAACCAATTATAACAACTATAAAAATTACATAAAATACTGAAATAATAAAATACTGATCTAGTCCGATCAATTATTACAATTTAAAAATCAAAATATTGATCTAATCTAACCAATTATTACAAAATATTGAAATTCAAAAAAAAATAAAATAAATTGAAATTTTTCAAAAAATTATGGTGTACGTGTCGCTACCAGAATGGGACACATGTTCCATTTTAAAAAATGTCAGTTAAAAAGCTTTTTGCAGGGGACACGTGTCACCTTCTTATGGGCCACGTGTCCCCTGATTTAAATTTCAAAGACTCATTCTGAAAAAAGTAGTTTCAGACACGTAGCTCAATCCCTAGGTGATAAGTGTCCGTATAAGAAAATTTTAAAAAGAAATACAGCAATTAACTGGGATATGTGGCCCAATGAGAGGGCAACACATGTCCCGGATGTTTGAAGAAAAATGGGCGGCTGTTTAGCGGCCCCTTGCATATAGTTTGGTCAGATTTTTTACCCCACATGCGGCCTCTTAAATGGCCTCTTAGCAAGAGGCTCTTGAGTGGTCTCTTATTAAGAGACCACTTCAGAAACCACCACTGTGATAGTTTTCGGTCTCTAGAGCGGTTAATTTGAAGAGACCATCACTGTTCATTACCACATCTCTTTCTGTCTTACTTCTTGTCCTCTAAAATTGCCTCTTTTTTATTTGGGATAATTTTTTATTGACTACTTCCTAATTTGATAAATATTAAATTATTTTCGTTAATTCAATTTACTTTTCCTTTTTTCAATACAATCTCCACCATTAATTCTACTTTTCTAAAACATTGTATCATTTTACAAGAGGCCAATATTTAAAAATCAGAGGGAGTATAATAGTATTCCTTCCTAGTGGTTTATCTGTAAAGAAGATTACAGAGTGAGATAGATATTAAAGCTGCGAAATGGTAATCAGTATTTATGGAATGAAAAACCTCGGCTCTAGCATGTGTAACCCATGTGGATAAATAGCTTCACTTACATTTGTGGCCATGGAGAGGTTTCCTACTCGTTTTTTAATACATAATGGTTATAAATCATAGAACAAAGTGAAAGGGAAAGGGAAATCAGGTTTGACTATTTATTCATTGGGGATATGCATGATGAATATTCAAAAAGGTCGTCAACTTTCCCAGCAATTGATTGTGGTGGTTGAACACTACCTTGTGGATTTTTTGTGTTCGATTTTACTAATATACATGCTAAGTCTATACACAACTCAAATTTTATTGTGACACTAGTGCAGAGAATCGTCATTAACAGACTCGTTACACGGTGGTTATCATTTTTTTTTCTTTGCAACCATCGTCATCACTAGTGCAGAAATTAGCAATTAAAGACGTTGAAGGGAGCAGTTGGATGGCATTTACAAACTGTCATCCCTGCAACTGCTACGGAACCAATCCCTTCATTGCACGGAGGTGCTCTTACCACTGCTGAAAATAATATTGCACAATGGTTTCGACTGCTGTGGTAGCTTTTTTTTAACCGCCTTGGTTTCTTTTTTTGCGATATCAAAACCTAAGGAAATCTCCGTACGTGAAACATACTTCTGGTATTGGTAAATTTTTCCCGGAATGTGTAGGTTACCTCCTCAAGCTGTAATTGAGATTGGTATAATGGACTTCTGACATCAGAAACAATGTCGATCCTACAATCACAGTTGTGTTGTAAGGTGTTGCAATCTCGGATCACATGTCAAAAGTAGGAAAGGTTGCGACATTGGAAATGAATTAGGATGTGTGTTTGTTGTGTTTCTTTATCGATTGTCGTTGTTCTCTATTAAGATTATTTATTGATTTTTCAGATTGGAATGACAATCGACCTTCTAAATGCTGACATATTGAGATAACATTCACAATCGGAAATATTGTCAGAAAATGTGGCTATCAGTAAAATAAATGTATTCATAAATGCACTTTATGTCCATATTCAATGACCAACATAGGTAAGTAGTTTCTAAAATTAATATACAAAGTGTATGACAAAATTAATTGTAAGACAAAACGAGAAATACATAGTAAGGCTTTAAATGTATTAAAGTAGACAAAACAAATGTAACTAAACTTGAATGCATAGAAAAGGTTAATGTATTAAAATAAACAAAGAAAATATAACTAAATGTGAAACTACATTGGTGATTTGTATACACTAATTCACTAAAGGTTGGTATGGGATACCTTTACTTGAACTGGTTTGAAAGGATTGTTTTAGTTGAAGTTCATGAACCTAAACTAATAGATAGTTATTCATCGGATGAATTGATGAGTGGGAGGTATGTCTACCTAAAGTCATCCCAAGCACCAATATAGAAATTGTTTGCTGGTGCTATCAACCAGGGATATTGAAGTCATTTTGATCAATTTAAACCCATGAAGTTGTCAAAAAATAACATTACTAATATTTTAATAAGTTATTGATTATAATTCTTTACTATGTATAATCAACAATAACTTGTTAAGATATAGAACTTCTAAATATACATTTAAAATCACATATATCTCATTGTACTATATCTATATATATCATCTCAAGCACCATATAATACTTGTTTGATGGTGCTGTCAACTGGGGATATTGAAGTCATTTTGACCAACCTAAACCCATGAAATTGTCTAAAAATAACATACTAATATTTTAATATGTTACTGATTATAATTCTTTTCTATATATAATTGATCATAACTTATTAAGATATATGACTTCTAGAGATATATTTAAAACTACACATATCTTATTGTAATATATATATATATCATCCGAAGCACTATGTAATAGAAATTGTTTGGTGGTGCTGTCAACTGAAGATATTGAAGTCATTTTGACTTACCTAAATCTATGAAGTTGTCTAAAAATAACATACTAATATTATAATATATTACTGATTATGATTATTTACTATATATAATCAATCATAACTTGTTAAGGTATATAACTTTTAAAGATATATTTAAAACCACAAATATCTCATTGTATTATATCTATATATACCATTGAAGAAAATCCAAAGAAACACATAATCTGAAATAAAAAAAATGTTCAGATTTTTTTATACAGTGATAAAATACTTTTAATAGAGGAAAAATTTTGGGAAAGACCGTCTTTCCATAGGCATGTGGAAAAATGTGGTTAAATTAAAATTATAATAAAGTAAAAGGTTTTAATTACATTATTTAAAATTTATTATGCAACATGCAGTAGTTATAAGTTTATGACCTGATTAATACAACCCAAAAATTTTATCTTAATTTATTCTAATTTGCCGTTTAAACTTTGGTCTTTCGCGAGTTCATCAGACTAAGGAATGTCTATATGAACTGGCGAGGGTCCGAGTTTTCACTGTATGTGGGGAGCCCTTCGGGAGGTTTCATTTCACTGGGCCATCAGGCGGTCATTATCGCAGGAATGAAAGGGGATGTTGCGATCTGGCCCGAAGTCCCGATCATCCTGTCGAGTTCTCTTGTCAAAGAGTCGCTTGGTTCCCCCCCCCCCTCATCCGCGGGTCTCCATATGGGTTGGGCCAAACTGAGGCATCGAAGCTATGTACCCTGAGTGCGGCCATCCCCCTGTTAGGCCATAATATAACTCTGGCCGGTAAGGGTCGTAGTGAGGAACCTCTGGACGGATTCCTAAATATATTTGACTTTCAAAACCAAAGAATGGTCCCATCGGCTCTACCATCAAATGTGGAATAGTCTGTCTCGGCCCTGAGGGCATCGAGACTGTGATGGGGGCCCATCTTGCTCGTACCCCTTGATGCTCGAGTAGCCCCTCTCAAGATTTCTGTTTGCGAATCCATCGTAACCTCAGTAAATTGTGGTTCATCCATCGTAGCCCTTTGTCGATGCACCTGACTTTGTGAGGTAGGAGCTTTAGCTCTACCTACCCAGGGTTTTATGCTGACCTCCATGGTTTATGGGGGTGCATCAGCTTCTTCACGAAGAGCTTCCAGACCCCTGCCTTCTAGGACCTGGTCCTGGCCAACTTCCAAAGGTTCAATACCTACGCTAGAGGGAGTGAGACCCAGAGGCATATTGGATCTTTGACCTCTCACTTTTTGGTACGGGGATTGTACCTCTTCACCGATGCCTAAAGCTTTTCCTTTTAACCGTTCACTCCTACAGAAGACGCATGTTGTAGATGTGGATATAAACAGCAAGTATTTAATCACATATCTGACTAACGGTCCCACTGGGTGTCTCACTTGATGCACCCCAATTTACCACCGTCATTGCTCTACCATGGGTGATCAAAATCTGCAAAGACAAATCCCCTGGAGGTTTTCGGGGGGAAGAGGCTCCAACGGCCAAGTAAGCAAATAGGCTACCCAAGTGTAATTAGGAATGAATAGTTGAGTTGTGTAGTTTTACCTTTGGCCTTTATATAGATAGGAAGGTAGGGCAACTGTTTTGTTTACTTATAGAGCAAGTACTCTCACCTTGGGCCAGCCCAAAGGGCAAAGCTATGGACTTAAGGTCAGCCACCTGGGTATTTAGGCCCATGCGGATTTACAAGGCAGAGGGAGTTAAGTTCATGAAGATTCCATAGCCCCAGCGGACCGGGATGGAGATCGACACACCTATTGTAGATTTGGAAATAGAGTCAGATACCACCTATGCGGTGGATTTTCACCTGGAGCATCGGAACCTACCTCCATTCGCGGATCGGATTGATGAGGATGATATCCCTTTCACCCAGCCACAAATGGAGACATAGCTAATGCAAGAGGATGTGCCACCTCATTTCCACTAGCCTCTTCTTGATTTTTATGAGCGTGTGATGCAGACTATGTAGAATAGATTCCATCGCCAAGACGTCATGATATTGGAGCACAATGTTTTTGTCTCCCAGAGCCTGATAAATATGGATGAGGAGATTAACCATCTGTCAGCCCACATTTATGAGATGCAGTCTCAGTCTTGTGGTACCTCAGGCCCCGATCCTGGAGTGGAGATGCGTAGAGCGAGGCATCAGAGGAACACTGACTGGTTTGCCCCGTTATCAGCAGCGTTACTTTGGTGATGGTGGTTCATCCTCACAGCAATAATTGTGAGCTATATCTTCTTGCACTCCCTATACTTTTCTTTGTAAGCTTTTGCCCGGTTTTGTCTGTATTGCGGGCAATGTAGTGTTTTATGTGTGGGGAGGGGTATTTACTGCTTTTATTGCTTGTTTTTGGGATGTTCTTTCTAGACTTGGATGTGGGATGCTTTTCTCGTTTTTGGGATGTTTTCACATTGGATGTATTTGGATTATCTTTTCTTTGACATGTGAAAGCTTTTGCTACTTTTGATTGGAAAAACATGGGAAAAAGTTCTAAAAAATTTAAAAAATAGAAATTGAAAAGGAACAAAAACAAAAAGAAACCCCCTGAGTTAAACACCCGAGAGGGCATCCTAGGCAGCATTAGGGGCCCGAATAGGTCAAAAACTTGAAAGGTCAACCTAGAAAAAAATGAGAGGCTAAATATGCGAAAGAAAGTGAGATGTGAGCCAAAGAAACATAATTTGTGGCTAAGATGAAAACCCAAAAGGGCTCCTAGGGAAAAAGAGAGAAATAGAGAGGAAGGAAAAACAATGCTATGATTTCACTCACTTTCTGGCGTTGGAGTTATAGCTCAACATTTTGAGACCTCTTGGGATTGGGAAATTTAGCGGGGGAAAACAAAGTAAGTTGTGAAATTCTTGATTGTTGATATACTACGTTTTTAGGATGATATATTGGTATAGAGTGAAGTATGTGTTGGAATTGATGCAAGTTTTTTACTTCACCTTGTGCCATTGGATTTGGGATTGTCAATTTGGGGCTTAGAAATATTTTTATGGATATCAATGAATTGATAGGTTGGTATGGTTTGGGTAGATTTAGGAATGGGGATTGTGGGTGAGTTCTCACTTGATCTTAACTTTGGGATGGGTTATATTGAGAGTTTTGTGAGGTATTGATTTGGGGAATAGTAGCTTAGGATGTGGATACATGAACCTCTGTGTGTGTGCTTGAATCTTTTCTTACTCGAGGACGAGTAAGGTTTAAGTGCGGGAAAGTTTGATGTGCCCATTTTATGTGCATATTTTGGGACTTTTTAGATCACTTTTGCGCTCTTTTGTCAACTAGAGCTTGTGTTTTTCCTTGAAATTATCTTAGGAGAGATAAGAGCAAATTTTGCGCTCTTTTACCTTTTATAAGTGGATTTTGTGTGACGAGGAAATAACATCAAGACTTGAAGATCGGGGGCCATTGAAGCTCACCCTTTTGAAGACTTTGAAGAATTGCTTTGAATATTTGAAGACTTGAAGAATGGAATAAAATTGAAGTAAAGAGGAGAAATTGAACCAAGAAGGAAAAGAAACTATGGTTGCTGATTCTGCAGTCTTCGTGACGGGCGAACATTTGTTCGCGCATCGCAAACTTTGGGTGGCCAGAAATCTTCTTTGCCTTTTTTTACTATAAATACTAAATCATGTCCTCTCTCTCTCTCTTACCTTCTCTTCCAGCCCATTTTTCTCTCTTCCAAGCCCTAGTTTTCCACCATTTTCATCCTTGTTTTAGTTTGATTAATGTTTGGATTGTTGTTGTTAATTAGTATGAATTGTAGTAGCTAAATCTAGTTTTTGGGAGCAATTGATTGAAACTTCCAAACATATGTGGTGAGACTTTCTATTTAATCATTTATGAACATTTATTGGAGTGCATTTATTATGCCATTAATGTTGTGTTTTGCCTCATTTATACCATGGATTGTTTGATTATATGAAATGTTTGTATGATTGAAGTGTTAGGGTGTTAGGAAAGTTGCAAATTTCTTAGCTCATTTGACATGAAATCCAAGAGCATGGATTTAGAACTTCATGTGTATAATGTGTGGTGATTCTTGCTAGATAAGTATGTTAATATGCATTGTTCTCATATTTATCCTGTAGATGCAAAGAAAGGTTGAACCTTGAATGTGGTTTTTTCTAAGGTTAGCCTAGTAAATACTTTGTTTGGTTAAATGACTATGTCTTGGTAGAAGACTTGTTGTTATTAAACCTATGGTCCTTCGTGTGAAATGTCGTTAATGAAATACCAATATGGTGTTGTTTGCCTAGAGTGACTATCAACGAGGTTTGCAAATGGTTGTTGTTTGTCTTTGCAAATTACTATTAAGAAGGAATGAATGTTGATCTATGAATGGGAAGTGATAACATTCCCCGTAGATAATAAATGTAATTGAATGAGTGAATGAATCTATGATCTATAAGAATTTTGGAAGTGGAAGTCAATTGCCCCCAAGGCTCCGTTAATTTTTTTTTTAATCATCTTTTTAGTTGTTATTGCATGATTAGCATTGTTCTCTTATTTTGCTAGTTTTTGTCTTTCAATTCATAATTTAGGGAAAAAAACCAACCAAACCCCCCCTCCATTTACATGCTTTTATATATCTCTATATATGCTTGTATCTAGTATGTTTTCCGCTATATATGTTTAAACACTTGGAAAAATCTCTCTTTTTGTGGGCGATCCCGACTTGCCGTTATCTACTTAGTCGTAGATAGGAAGCATTAGGGCTAATAAATTTAACTTTGAAAGGTACGACGATGACCTCCCATCTACCTAATGAGGCACCAGAAAAAGTAGTCTGCTCCAAGTTCATTTAACGCTATCATTGGCAGGCCATAGATGAACAGAGCAAAAGCAATATGGTCTCCATATCATTTGGTCATGAAATTTCCAACCCCAACAGGGGTCGCAATGGTGAGGAGAAATCAACATACCTCCAAGTAGCGTATGGTCATTGCAATGAAAGCAGGACAAACCATGCAGCAACCAAAAATGGTTAATACTATCACTAACAATGACCCACTCAACCAGGAGAATCATCTAGTGGAAATTGGGGAAGAAACTAAAGACATCATTCTAGATGACGACAATGCCTCCAAGTATGTCAAGATAGGGAAATTTATTCCTGATTAAGAAAAATAAAGGATAATACAAATTTTAAGAGAACACAAGGACACGTTCGCATGGAGTGTACAGAATATAGGGAGAGTTGACCCAGGCATGGAAACTCATTCTTTGAACATCGATGATTCAATCAAGCTGGTCAAACAAAAACAAAGAAGTTTTGCCAATGATAGACAAAAAGCAATTGAGGATGAAGTAAAGGCACTGTTGCAAGTTGGAATCATAAAAGAGGTGATATACCCAACATGGATAGCAAACCCAGTAATGGTAAAAAAGGTAGACTCGGGATGGAGAATGTGTATAGATTTTAGTAATCTAAACAAAGCGTGCCCAAAAGATTGTTACCCCCTGCCAAAGATTGATCAGCTGGTAGAAGCTATCTCGGGATTCGAAGTCCTCTCTTTGATTGTTACCCCCGGTCCAAAAGATTGTTACCCCCTGCCAAAGATTGATCAGCTGCCTACAAATGATATATTCAAATATTCATGAACCCCGCAGATGCAGAAAAAAGGCTTTTATAACAAGGTTTGGAATATTCTGCTACGTGAAGATGCCGTTTGGACTGAAAAATGCAGGGACAACATACCAAAGAGTGGTTGACAAAGCATTCTGCAGCAAAATTGGATGAAATATGGACGTGTATATAGATGATATGGTGATCAAGAGTAGACAAACAACTCACTTCACGGAAGATTTAAAAGAAACCTTGGATACATTGAGCGCAATTGGAATGAAGCTCAATCCGAAGAAGTGGATAATTGGGGTTAGAGCAGGTAAATTTATAGGGTATAAGGTATCCTCGAAGGGGATTGGAGCCAATATAGAGAAGATAAAACCAATCGTGGAACTCCCCGAACCACGAACATTTAAAGAAGTCCAAATCCTAATGAGATCACTCACTGCACTCAATAGGTTTGTCTCCAAAGCAGCAGAAATGCACTTCCTACTCTTCGAAATCCTCAAGAAGTCTAGGAATTTTACCTAGAATCAAGAGTGCCGATCAGCTTATGAGTCATTGAAGGATCAACTTCAGACACTCCTAACGCTAAAGCACCTGTCCAAGGAGAAACACTATACTTATATTTAGCGATTTCAGTGAATGTAGTAAGTTTAGTCCTGGTCAGGAAAGAAGGCCAAAAATAGGCACTAGTGTTTTACACTAGTAGAATACTGCACCAAGCTGAGAGGGCGTATCTTCCGATCAAAATGTTGACCCTAGCCTTGATATATTCAGGAAAAAAAAGACTGTGGACTTATTTCCAGAACCATACAATTATTGTCTACACCGACTTCCCAATCAAGTACATCTTGAACAAGCCGGAGTCATCTGGGAGAATGACCAAGTGAGCCCTTGAGTTTGGACAGTTCAAAATTTATTTCTAGCTGCGAACCTTCATTAAAGCACAAGCTTTAGTAGATTTCATTGCAGAAATGACAAGCATAGGGGAGCAACAGGTGAAAACACAGCAGTTCATTGGCAGGACAAAGGAAAGGCTAAGTGGAGAGACATCGCATGGAAGTTTTTCGTAGATGGGGCATCTAGCAAGGAAGGATGCGGAGCAGGATTGTTGCTAACTGATCTAAACGGAGGAGAATACAGATACTCATTTCACTTTGATTTATAACTCACTAACAATGAAGTAGAGTATGAAGCATTAATATGTGGCTTAGATGTCTTAGTTAACAAGAAGGTGAAGAGCGTTTGGGCATTTAGTGATTCACAAATAGTGGTCCAACAAGTACGTGGAGATTATGAAGTTCAGGAAGATCAGTTGGTGAAATACTTAACCAGGGTTCATCAACTCATCGCTAACCTTGAGTACTTCAATATACAACACATCCTAAGAAGCGAAAATACAAAGGCAGTTGCCTTAAGCAAATTGGTAACAATAGGTATTGACTCATTGGCCGAACGCAAAGATGTGAAAGTGGAAGTTATCCTGATCAGAAACACAACAAGGATGAATGTTTTGGTTGTTCAGGAGCAAGAGCCAAGCTAGATGACGCCATTAATTGAGTATTTTGACAACAGGAAGTTGCCAACAGACAAGGTGCAAGCAAGGAAGCTATAAATGTCACACAATTATGCTTATCAAGACGGAACCTTATACAAGAAAGGTTATTTATCTCCTTGGATAAAATGCGTGGGATCGTGGCAAGCTGATTAAATCTTGAAAAAGTACACGAAGGACTGTGTGGATTGCATCAGGTGTCTCAAACAATCGCAAATAAGATCATTCGAGCGGGATACTACTCGCCAACCATGTTCAACGATGCATACAACTTCGCCCTCAAATGCAAAACTTGTCAGATAAAAGCTCCAATATCATACAAGCCACTGTTAGGAATATGTGGAGCATGGCATTTTGATAAATGGGGAATTGATCTTTTTGGGACATTTCCGAAGGGTGCTAGAAATTCAAAGTTTCTAACCGTAGCAGTCAACTACATCACCTAGTGGATAGAGACGAAGCCCCAAGGGTGAGTAACAGTGGAGGCAACAAGAAAATTCGTCTGGCAAAACATAGTTTGTTGTTTAGGAGTACCGCACACCATCATCACCGACAATGGCACGCAGTTTACAAGTGGGGTTTTTACGGAATGGTGTCTAAAACTAGGAATCACTCAAAAATTCACTTCTGTAACTCATCCTCAAGCGAATGATCAGGTGGAAGCAACGAATAGAATGATCGTTCAAGGAATTGAAAAGAGATTAGAAGGAAAGCGTGCTGGTTGGGTTGACGAGATACCCAACACTTTGTGGTCGTACAGGACAACAATGCGAGAACCAACAGGAGAGACGTCATATAGTCTAGTATATAGGCACAAAGCAGCAATCCCAGTCAAGATCCGACAATCAAGCCTTCGTGTGGAGCAATAAAAGGAGGATGTTAACCCAAAATAAGTGAAGTTGGACTTGGACAAAATCGAAGAAAAAAAAGAGAAGGCGGAAATCAGGGAGGCTAAGTATAAGGAAAAAATGGCAAGAGCATACAACCAAAAATTCAAAGACACACAGTTTCAAGTTGGTGATTTGGTGCTCAGGAAATATAAATCTAGCTTAGCCGAAGAAATACATATGCCTATAAACTAGCAACTAAAGCAAGCTATAAATCTTGCGGCTTTGCGATAAATAGATCTTTATTATGATAAAGCCACGAAAATATAAGAAACAAGTATGATAAGTCAAAGAAAGTCACGAAGTCAAAGGATGTCCAAAAGCATGAAGACAGGGAAAAAACAATCACATCATCCAAAAGCGAAAAATATAGCATCAACGTTCAAAAGAACAACCTACTACATAATATCTACGTTTGGATGCTTGCGATGACCCTGAAGAGGATGAACCACCACGCTAATAACTATTCTAAGTCTCGTGAGGAAAGTCCTCAGCCCTACACCAATTCTTCTCGGCTTCACGCTTCTTGCTAACAATGTGGTCATATCGCCATTTCATGTGTAAATAAGAAGGATGGTTAACCATACCCCTTCGCTCCATATGACCAAGATACTATCATAATACACCCTGAAATTGGTTATAGGCTCAAACTCCTCGTGGTCTAGCTGCACACTCATAACATTAACAGTTTCCTCATACCACACAATTTCAGCCCTTAAATTTTGTATCGTATCTTCCAAGCTACTAATGTGCAAACATACAGCCTCAGACAAATTCACCCTCTGGCCGCCAACTACAATAGTTAGATCCCTGTGACTAGTACGTCTACGAGATGATGAAAAGAGAACTCCAAGCATATCTGTGTACTCAACACAAGCTTGCTCTAATTGGTGAATAGACGAATCCAGATGATTACATTCAGTACGAAGTTCCTTGTTCTCACTTCGCATTTGCGTGTTTATGGAAAATTGCTCGCGAAACTTTCTTTGCCAATTAAGAGCAGAAGATGACAAATGGTCGCACTCAACCTGTTTTTCCCTTAACATTTCTAGCAAATCATCAATACGAGTACATTGCATGTCAATAATCAAACTTTTTTGATGGGCCTCGCAAATATTACTTGCACCATAATCCTTAGCCTCTACTTGTAGCTGAAGCATCTTCACCATATTCAACTGTTTATGATGGATAAGACTATTCCGCTAGCTCAAATCCTACATAAATTGCACAAAGCATCTTGGGTGTCCTTCATAGTTGTTTCCCACTTCTTTTCAAGAATCATTAATACCTAGAAGCATATACTTCAAACGTATGGCCAAACACAATGCCCACTCTTCCACACTGACAGGGAGGTTAAGCGATCGCATATACTTGCCGGTAAATTCAAGATCAACTAAAGCACAGACGATGTCTTTGCCAAGTGATTCAATATTATACCCATCAGGAATGAACTTGCAGCAAGGACAACTTGTAGAGGATGAAGGAGTTATAGATGGAATATGGAGTTTCCACCCAATACATTAGGGAAGTGAGTCAACGCAAGAAAAGCAATTAGAGGAAACAATCCCCTTGCATTATTTAGTGAAAGAGCAAGTGGCACGAAGCAAGCTAATAGGTTTGGAAAAATAATCACTACACCCCATAAATTCAAGCCTTTTCAGGTATTTGTTTTTATCAACCAAAATATTGAGGCCCTTCATGCAAGTAAAGGCAATGAGAAAATGCAAACAAGAAAGAATGAATTAACATCCATAACGAAAAGTACATTAATAGTACAGACATACAGCACAATATTATCTTAGGTTTACAATTTAAAATCCATATATGTTCAAAACACTAGAAATTAACTAACTTCAGGGTTAGGCTGGGGCTGAACAACGAGGGCAGCAGCATCTTGACTTGGTTGCTGAGTAGGGTTCTCATCGCTTGGCGGCTGGGCAAACGTTTCGATGTTCGCATTAACCTCACTGGCCATTGTGGCATCAAGATTATGAGTCAAAGTATTAGCACTAAGTCCGAGTGGAAGGGCATCCAGACAATCCACCTCGCACTTCTTTAGTTTGCCCAAAGAGGGAAAACTGGGAAGGCCAGCCAGATGCGAAAACAAAGTAAAATGATGTTCCCCATCAGCAATCTTTGCAATAAAAGCTTTGTTCAGCTTTGCCCTCTTTTCCCCTAAGGTCTCAACGCACTTTTTTTATCGAAGGCAAGCTCTTCAAATCACAAACGGGGTTTCCACTCACGTTGATCCTTAACCACCTCGCAGTAAACAACGGTGCGAGCATCCTTGGAAACATTCTCAAAAAAGTTATAAAACAACTTGGTCTTCAAGAGTCGATCTACCAGAAATTGAGGGTATTTGGGGGTCGCATAATCATTAGTATGCATTTCCGCTAACTCAGAGTGAAGTTGAGTCTTTTCTATCTTCGTAAGATGAATACGCTCCTCAGCTGTGATCGCCCTCTTCTCAACAGCGGCTACTCTCTCCTCAGCGACCTTGAGTGAAGTTTCCAGAGTCGCACATTTTGTTTCATGTGCCTTATATTTTTTCATCAGAGACTGGTCAATAGGGAGGAGTTTAGAAAGCTGCTCACTTGCAAGATAAAGGCTTTCGCCGACCTTAAAACACGAATACACATAGGACAAAGTCAGTCGGCATATCACATACAAAATATCAGGAAATAATGAAAGTTAATAAAATTCAGCTACAAACTTACCACAGCCAACGTGTCAGGTAAAGAAAGGTTGGAGAAGATGACAGATATCATCCCCCCCATTAGAGGAGTGCAGTTCGCATCATTGTTTGCAAATGAGACTAGTTACCACGCCCCTTTTTAGAGAGAGGGAGCGAATGACCTGAAGGTCCGTCACCCCTATCCCTTTTTTGCTTATGCTTCTGCCCACCTGTTAACACCCTCTGGAAGAGCGTTACCAACAACAGTATCATTAGGCTGAACAATGGCTTCAGCCGTCTCCGCATCGTTGATCAAAGAATGACCTATTGATATCGCCTACGGATAAATCCATATCTGAAACATAAGAATCATCATAGATCAAACGAACACACGAAAACAAAATAACGGATCTTTAAAATAAGAAAGGTTACAGACTAAACACATCAAAACAAAAACAAACAAAACACCTTCAGCGTCAGAGTCAGCATGGCGGAGATGTTGTGTATGGGCACAAAGTTTACACCATGGATCAACATTACTAGGGAAACCGCTCACGAGCTCAACCGCAACGATTATAGGATAAAAGGTAAATTCGTCTACTGTGTTTTTAACCTTTCGAAGATGATAGAAATTACGAAACAACTCAAGAGTGAATTGTACGTTTGCTTTCTCCCACACCTAAAGAAACCCCATTATGATAGCAATGCCCCTGGGGTGAAATTGGGACAATGCTACTTTATACGAACACATAATATCTACCACGTGTTGAGGAAGAGGAAAATAAAGACCAAAGTTCAAATAGGCTAAGTAGTAGGATATAGAGACAGACGGCATAGTGTGAACACATTCACTGTTTGTGGGAGCACGAAGTTTAAAAGGGCTAAAAAAGGGGGAAGTACTTCTTTAATTCTTCTAGATATGGCCCAGACAACATACTGTGTGTGGAAGAGGATCCGGCGACTTGGTCGGAACCTCCACCGGAATAACCATCTTCTAGGGGAGATTCAACATTGTTATAGGTAGACATGGCGTTAAATAATGGGCCAAGATTTGGAAACAGCCAAATCTAATCAGGGGAAAAGACAATGGCTAAAAGTCCGTCGAAACAAAACTTAGGGGAAATTTGCCGGAGAAGGTAATCGATTAATCGTATGATTACAGAACAACCAATATTATGTCAAGAAGTCAAAGAAAAGAGATATGTCATCAAGTTCAGAGCATACAGTAAATAGTGTGGAGATTGAAACAAACATCACTCTTCAAAAATACGGGGGAAAGTGGTGCGCAAAAACCTAGATTGGGCCAGAGAAGATGAAGATTTTAGCATATGGAAAAGATAAAACTGAGAAAATAAATGATTCTCAATATTTATATCAAAGGAAAGAAAATGGCATAGTCAAGGTAGATGAACAGTTCAAGAAACACAATTATGAACCTCTGACACAAAAGTGAGTTACCTTTCACAAATATCGAAGAGACGGCGGAAGGAGAATAGACAGCGCACTAATGGTGATACTCTTTTGAAATTCCTATTTATGAGATAGGGTACCAAACGTTAGGAAAATCCAGAAACAATTAGCAAGAGGTCGGAAAGAATCACGGCTCTTTCGAACAAAATTTACACTACCATCCTTATCAATAAAAAAAAGAATTTTAAATTTTGAAAGCGGAAGAGTTAGCAGGCAGGGAATTACTACAGCCACGAAGCTATTGGCACTTCGCAATTTTTACAAAGGTAAAGTCGAATTCCGAATGAGCTTTTCTTATAAGGACTTTGTTCGCATCCAGTCACTTCGATAAACTTGCCTCATTCTACTTAGTCTTCATGGCTGGGGGGCTTATGGTTCATACCTAGCCCAAACCACGAGTAGAGCCCGAACCAAACTAGCAAAGTGAGTTTAGATCAAACGAACGCAGAGTGAATGGTGCTAGCCCACGAGCCGAGAATAGCGAGAGCCTTAGCCGGCTGTTTGCCACTAATTGCATTTCTCGGCCCCACAATTACACGCACGATAGCAGTTTCAGACAAAGCAGAGCCACGTTCATAACATATTATAAAAGGAAGAAGGAGGAGACAAATCAGGCAAGTGCAACCAAACTAGAGAAGCTAGATTCCTGAAAGAAGGTTACTGACTTGAGCGTCAAAGCTGTTTCCCTGGAGCCACCTCCGGGATCTCTTTTGCAGGCACATCTCGGTGAACCCCGATTAACCAACTAGATTGGAGCGCACCACAACATGTGATCATTTGTAATTTATTTCATTTTAGAATAAGACTCATTAACTCGGCCATGTTGGCTTAGAAGAGTTATGGTTATATTTTAATTAGTGTTTAGAATATTTAGTTTTGATTTGGTTAGAATTAATTTGGTAAGTTTTGATAAGGCTGATTCATTCAAGAACTCATCCAATATTTGGATTGATTTACATGGATGAACATGGTCATCTTTTGAGATTTAAATTAGTTATTTTAGTTAGATATGATTTTAGCTTCTTAAAACTGCCATAAGTCATTCCAGTTTCTGTTTGTACTAGTCGAATTATACCCTATAAATAGGGGAGGCTATTCACGATTTTATACACACCTTTTTATCAATCATATATTCAGACTTTTGAGTTCATACTCTATTACTTGCGAGCTATTTTCGATTGTTGTTTAACCCCAATGGCTAGTTAAGTACATATAACCTTGTGAGCTGATCATGCAGGCTAGTTAGTGAGCAAATCGAAATTTAGAGCATCCTGAGGGCTAGTGATTTTGAATTTCGTGCGAAACAGTAAAGGTTTGCATTCGATCAAAGATTTTAATTCCGCAATCTAAAGTTTTTGCAAGGAGATTCATATAACATTTATGGCTTTAGGTAGAAATACCTCTCACTCATCAATACATTGACGAGTAACTAGCTACTAGTTTAGGTTCATGAAATTCAAATAAATCAAACCTTTCAAACTAGTTGAAGTTAAGGTGCAACATAACAACATTTAGTAACATTAGTGTATAAAAATCTCCAAACTCCTTTTTCATTTAGTTACATTTACTTTGTCTACTTTATTACATTAAGCCTTGATATGTATTCAAGTTTAGTTACATTTGTTTTGTCTACTTTAATACTTCAAAGTCTTACTATGTATATTTCTTTTTCTCTTACAAGTTATAACTTTGTCTTACAATTTGTATATTAGTTTTAGAAGCTACTCACCTACTCCCTTCGTCCCACTAATTTATGTACAGAATCTTTTTACGATCTCCAATAAACATGTTTGACCGTAAATATGTGTAGTTACGGGCAATAACGGCATACAAAAAATGGATATTTAGAAACTATATGTTACGATGAATCTAACTATATCTCATACGATAAAATTATTGTTCATATACCTATTCAAATATATGGTTAAAGTTCAATTTTTTTTATTAAAATAAAATTCTGTACAAAATAAACTGGGATGGAAAAAGTATATTGGTCATTGAATGCGGACATGAACTGCATTCACGGGCGGATTTAGAGGGTAGCGGGGTGGTGTCGGAGCACCACCTCAACTTCGATATAGAAGGAGGTAGATTCAAACATTTTCTCGTAACCACCCTTTAACATTTATCCTAGCTACCTCATTGCTCTTTAAAATACTGATTTCTAATCTAGAGTGAGAGATGAGAGCATATTGATTATGAATATTAAAAAATTTCAGAGCTGGAACCTGCGGAAGACGACTATACGGCAGATGCAGAGTTTGGGATGAAGATGAAGTGCATAGCTTTGTTTAAAGGAATGGTCAAACTTTTACTACTTCAAGTATTAAAAAAAGAAAAAAAAACCTTACTAAATTCATTTAGGGATTGAGCTAAAAGACAGTACGTGCAGTATTTGATCACTTCAAATTTTAAATTAAAAAGAAAAAACAAACTTTACTAAATTCCTGAAGGAATTGGACAAAAATTAATGTACTCCCTCCTCGTTTCACTAATAGTGACACATTACATTTAGTCTCTTAAATTTATGTGAAGAAAATGAGATATTGAAATTAAGTGTAGAAAGTAAAAAGTAGAATGAGTGGATGAGATTGTAGGAATATTGCCAAAAATAAAAAGTGTATCATTTAAAAAAAAATTCCAATAAGGCAAGTGTGTCACTCTTAATAAAACGGAGGGAGTAATTCAAAAGGCTAAAGAATTTTTTTTTTAAAAAAAAAAGTTAGAAGATTAGAACTTGAGTCCGTCTCTGGAAAGACGGTCTTTCCATAAGTTATGGAAAGACCAAGGTTTAAAGTGTAAATTAGAAGAAATGAAGATAAAATTTTTGGGTTGCATGAACCGGGTTATAAAATTTATAACTACTACATGTTTCATACTAAAATTTTAATATTGCAACTAAGACTCTTTACCTTTTATTATTCTAATTAAACTCCGTCTTTCCATAAGCCTATGGAAAGACCGTCTTTCCCCAGACTTTGCCTTAGAACTTTCATCGTTTATGCTTTAACTTTTAAAATATTTAGTTCTACTTTCTAAAATTTTACTTAAAGATTATATGAGTTGTCAAGTTGTGATAACCACATTTGTATAACTGATAACCACATTCCCCGCCAATATTTCCAATTACGAATGTCGTCGCGCAATGGAAGCATTAATAGAGTCGATCGTCATTCTTATGTTAGAAGACAAAAATTATTCCTTTTCATAAGAAACTATTCTGAAACGAAAACCAATAAAGGAACTCAGCGAAACCATTTCCAAATCAATTCCCGATGTCGTAAACTTTCACCCTTAATTCCCGATATCGTAACCTTTCACCCTTAATTCCCGATATCGTAACCTTTCACCCTTAATTCCCGATATCGTAACCTTTCATTCTTACGACACAACTTCCGAGATTGCAACTTCTATGATGCCGAAGGGATACTATAACCGAAATTGTATTTTGAAATTGAAACTCAACTATGCCGGTCTCTATTCCAGCTACAACACATCGCCTGCATACTCTAGGTACATATTTCTAACTCTGTCACACATGAGAATTTTTGTTGGTTCCGATATAAAAAAAAGATAAGGTAGTTTAAATAACATCAAGCACGGCATTTGTGAACACCATGCACATAATTTATAACGGTGGTAGTGGAACCGCCATGCAACAAAGATTTGGATTTGTGGCGGTGCCAGGGACGACTTGTAATTTCCCTCCAAATACTCCTCCTTTCACCGCCTTTAATTGCCCTCTGATTTTGAGCGACATGCAGTTCCAATTTCGGAATTGTAGATCGAGCACATGGTTTGCAAAACTTCCAATCTCAGAAAAGTTATATGGCGGTTAACAGATAACAATCCATACCAGTTTGAAGCGTCGTGGATGACTATTTCCGTGGCGGTTCAAAAATTGCAGTCCAATGTCGTGCATGGTGCGCGACGGTGGCGGGAATGGTGGGCAAATACTGCCGGCTAATTAAACACTACTTTCACCGCCACAAACAACCACTTCCTGCACTAATGAGATCTTACATTCCATTATGTTTTTTAAATGCAGAACACAATCTGAAAGAGGAATACAAGGTGAAAAAACATATGAAATTGCCATCATGATGCTCTTCTTATCCCAATTTTAGGCCTTATTACAAGACATCAGATCTGATTAATTTTGTCGCGGAGAATATCGTCGGTGGCATCTTCTTCAGCCACGTTAATCCATGCTTCAACGCCTTCACCGCACCTGGTTTTCGTCAGCACCACCAGATTCTTGATAGGAACCGTGGCAGTGCCCGCCCAAACAGGCTTGCCCCATCCAAAGTCCACTTCATACGTCGGAAACCCGCACGAGCTCGTAAACCAGCAAACCTCTACCTCGCTCACCTTCAGGTCCGACACTTGCTTCAGATGATTCAAATACTCATCTCCTGATTGTAAGTTCTTCACATAATCCGCGTCGATCTTTCCAAATGCCTTCCTCAGCTCAACTGCAGCATTACATAGCCCGCCCTTCTCCTCAGTCTCATCATCATCAACAGGTAGTGCTATAACAGACCTGTTATTCGAAATCCCAAACAATATTAATGAAGTAATTCACGAAATAAATATGATGAATCATAGGCATGTAGGAAAATAATTAACCTCCAGGCGTTCCCAAAGGTATGAGGTGAAAGAGGCGGATCCATTCTTGGCCTCAAGTTCACAACATGGGATGCTGCCACCGATCTTTTCGGGTCCTTGGCTCTTGCAACACCTATGAAATGCCTCCACAAGAACGCTGAAACAGCTTCCACTCTACTGGGGTTCTTCATTCGGGAGGATATAACCAGCTTTAGCTTAGCTAGCTTCTCTTTGTCGAAGACATAGCGTTTTGCCACGGTCTTCTGCTTCTGAACCGTGCCAGTGGCTACTATGCCATCGAACCTGGAAAGATCTACCGGTGGAAACGACTCCGCCAAATCGAATCGTGGCGAAGAAAATTCACCATTCTCATCACCACGGTAGGCTGCAGCCCAAGCATTCATGAAATTCAAGAAAGAGGTTCCATCTGCAAGGCTATGAGCTACTTGCACCGCGATCGCGACACCTCCACGGTCGAATACATTGACTTGTACGGCTAGAACGAGAGTGTTAGCCTCAGAGAGTTTAGGGCAGCTTCTTCCAGTAGGCCCAAGAGGCAAAAACTGCTCTACTTGCTCCATGTTTGGGTCTCTGATGACCTCCCACAGGTTGGAACCATGAACCCTAGCCTCAGCCCACAAGGCTCCTGAATCATTGCAATCGACGGAGTGATTTTTGGTGTTAAGTCTCCCCGCTAGAGGATAAAATCGAGTCAAAACATTCGATAAGGATAGTTTCAGTGATTGATGAACTTCAGCCGATGGTTCAGTGGAATGGTGGAAGAAAATTCTGCAGGTGTAAAGAGGAGGTATGATTTGATCCAGGAAGGATAATCTGAGGATTCTAAGGTTATGGGGCGTTGGAGATGACGGTTTTATCATCTCTTTTCCTGTAATTTCCACAGTAGACGCCATTTTTGCTACTCGAATGTTTAGAGTAATGCTGGAATTTGAGATGAAGAGAGAACGAAATGAAAGAAGGGAGAAGTAGTAGAGATGTCAAGTGAGTGATTCCTTTGTTTCACTGATCGCTTTGAATAAATTTGAAGAGTTTTCAGGGTTTCTTTTCGTTTCGACACTATAGTTTATTGGTTTGGTTTGTACCTAATTCATTAGTATTTCATTTAATGTAGAAATTCCTTTCCGGTGTATTTTTGTCTTTAACGGTATAGGTGATCTATTTAATACTATCTTCATCCCAGCCGAATCTCCACACTTTTTGGTCAACTTTTTCAAGGCATGTTTGACCATAATTTTCAACTAGTATATAGACACTAATATCATCATGTGAGATATTGCTGGATACCCTGCATGATGTATTTTCTAAATATCAAATTTTAACATACCGTTAATATACGTAACTAAAGTTATCGTTGGTCAAACATGACCTGGCAAACTTGACCAAAAAGTGTGCACATTCAGCTGGAACAGAGTAATACTAATTAGACCGAGTGGTACTGAATTTAAAAAAAAATTGGGATTAATTTATACGTTGCTACTGCTAAGCCTGTTAACATATGTTGCTGTCTTTTGTGTGGAACACTAAATGACGAAGCAGGTCGGCACACTTGCACGTTATCGCTGTATTTTTGTTGCATGGACTTTTATAGATTTTAAAAAAGGAATCAAAAGTGTGGTGGTTGATTGTTTTTTTTCGAAATTATTGAGTGAAAACCTTATCTCCTTAGAGTCCGTCTCTTGAAAGACGGTCTTTCCATAAGTTATGGAAAGACCAAGGTTTAAAGTGTAAATTAAAAGAAATTAAGATAAAATTTTTGGGTTGCATGAATCGGGTTATAAATTTTATAACTACTACATGTTTCACACTAAAATTTTAATATTGCAACTAAGACCTTTTACCTTTTATTATTCTAATCAAACCCCGTCTTTCCATAAGCCTATGGAAAGACCGTCTTTCCCAAGACTTTGCCATCTCCTTATCTAATAATTCAAACTTTATTCATGAAATCTTGGTTCCGCCACTCTTTCAAAATTTGCTCTGCCCCTGTTTCTTCTGGACATCTTGGAGAAGATGATACTCTTTTTTTTCCTCTAATTCAACCCAATTCTTAAAACCGCATCGTATAAGTATTGAGTTAAATGATTATTATCTTTTCTGCCTTGTAGAATCCAAAACAAAGTCATTTTAGTTTTAGTGGAATGACATCTATTTTATTTCTAAAGGCAGTAAAGTAAGAAGAAAATTTGGGTTTTTTAAACCAAAATTAGAAAAATCCAAATACCCAAAATCAGAAAAAGTTACCTTTTGCCCATCTCTGGTTGATTGTCTAATTGCCATAGGTACACTAGCTTATACTATTTTGTGTAAACTCTTTTGTGTATTGTATTGTTACTTGATCTCGTCTCTTGAAAGACGGTATTTCCATAAGTAATGGAAAGACCAACGTTTAAAATATAAATTAGAAAAAATGATAATAAAATTTTTGGATTGCATGAATCAGGTTATAAAGTTTATAATTACTACATGTTGCATATTAAATTTTTAATATTGCAACTATGACCTTTTACGTTTTATTATTTTAACTAAACCCCGTCTTTCCATAGACTTATGGAAAAATGGTTTTTCCCAAGACTTTATCTGCTTACTTATGTGTTTGAATTTGTTTTATTATATATAGTATATATTATATGTATCTTTACGTATAAATTGAATATATATTAGGTAATAAGTTTATGAAAATCTCAATAATTCTTAATTAGGTATATATATTTAACCTAAATTATTATGTCAAATTATTAGGTATATATTGATTTTAGTTAAGTTGTTCATTTAAATTTAAATTGTTTGTGTATATATATATATATATATAAATGTTTTGATTAGGTAAAATTAGTTTGTGATAGTGATTTTTTATATATTTATTTTACATTCTTGTTAATTTATTAATAACATGATATAATGTGTAATTATAAAATTATTTCAATTTCAATGATTATATATCGAATTAATAAGTGTTAGGATTTTTTAAAAACTTAGTGCTCAGTTAAAAATTGTTGGTATGAATGTTCAATTAAGTGTTCGAAAAAAAAATTTGTCAATGGAATTCAGCTCCCCTTAAATTGTGTCCTAGTTCCGCCATTGAACCTACTCTAGTCCTTTATTTTATTTATAAATCCAATGTTATTCATAACGTTCAAAGTTTGTTTATAATACTTAGGGGGTGTTCAAATTGTTCGAAGCTTTCTCCAGAAGTTTAGCTTTTATTTTTAATAATAACAGAATGGCTAGCTTTCAAACATCTGCTTCTATTCCTGTGATTTCCCACCTTATGTATGCAGATGACACTATGATTCTAATGCAAGCCTCAAGGTCGAACCTAATTAAAATCAAAGCTTTCCTTGAGATCTTTGAGAATACATCTGGCCAGAAATTCAATTTTGATAAATCAGAGTTTTACCTAAGTAAAACAGCAAGTTTAGCTAAGCTAAATCAGGTCAGAACTGTGCTAAGAATGAAAAAGGGATATTTTCCTTTTAAATACTTAGGCTGTCCAGTTTTTAGAGGGAGAACTCTAATGAGATATTATCATCCTCTATTAGCTAACATTGACCAAAAGCTGCAAAATTGGAAAAACAAATGGCTTAGTAGTGGAGGTAAAATGGTCTTGATAAGGTCTTGCCTCTACTCAATTCCTCAACACATTTGGTCTGTTACTAATCCCCCTAAAGGTATAATTAAAGCTATTGAAAAAAGACTGACACTTTTTTTTTGGGGGAAAACTCAGGACAAAAACAGGAGAGTGTGGAAAAAATGGGTTGATATTGCTAAGCCAACCAAATTGAATGGATTAGGATTTAGATCTATCAAGGCTATAGTCAAGGCTAGTTCTGTTAAACTCTGGTGGAAATGTCAAAATGGCTCTTCTCTATGGTCTAAATTTATTTGGGCATTGCCACCCTCATACAGAAAATCTGGCACATGGAAGAGGATTTGTTTGGTGAATTCTTTTGCAGAAGCTAATTCACTGATAATACATGGTAAAGGGAGCTGTAGTTTTTTAGAGGCTAACTGGTGCCCCAGTGGTCCTCTAATAAACTACATTCCTGACAATATTACATCAAATATGATGGATATTTCAGTGGCTGAGTTTGTTAATAATAAGTCCCAAATTTTAGCCCAGATTTCTCCCTTCTTGGAGCATGATACTTTTATATTTTTGCAGGGGGCTCAAATCCTGGAGGAAAGACAAGATAGAATGATATGGAAACCTGAAAGTTCCGGTAATTTCAATTTTAAATCATGCTACAAAGCCTTGACAGCTGAATCAGGTATCTCTCTGGCTAGTTCTGTTCTCTGGAAAATCCCTCATAAAAAAAAGGTAACTATTTTTACATGGAAATTATTGCATGATTTTCTACCTTTTGATGAGGTGCTTATAACCTGTGGTTTCAGTTTGGCATCAAAATGCCCTGTATGTGAACACTCAGATTCGATTCAGCACTTCTTTATTAACTGCCATTTAGCACATGCTGTGTGGACTAACTTTGCATCTATGACCCATTTTAACCTGAATTTTTGCCATACCATTCCTCAGAGGTTTGCCCTTTTCTGGGATACTGATGATTTACCTAAGTTTGAAAGCATATTTCACTCATCTGCTGGGGACTTTGGAAAGCCAGGAATGGTTTCCTCATGGACAATAAGCCCTTTTCTTTAACTTCTATTTGCAGAGAGATTCAGGATCAGATCTTTCTTTCACTCCAAGTGTGTCCCCCAAAACTAATCAATTCTAACCCTATTCCACCTGGACTTACACATCTATCTCCTAAATTCAGACCCCCCCCCCCTAAGCCTAATTTAGCAAAGATCTTCTGGACTAGACCTAACTCAGGATTTACCAAAGTTAATGTTGATGCCTCTTGGACCCCAAACTTAGCTTCGGTAGGTCTGATTGCTAGAGATTCTCTAGGTAGTCCTACATATATCTGCTCCTCTGCCTCTACAGCTATGACTCCACTGTTAGCTGAAATTGATGCCATTTTGCTTGTTTGTCAGATTTTCTCTCATCTGGACCAATCTTTTATAATAGAATCTGATTCTAAACTTGCGGTCTCTATGATAAATGATCCCTATTCAGCTAAGTGGGAACTCTTTGATAAAGTTTATAAGGTGAAAGCTGCTCTTGGAGGGGCTAAGCTGACCCATGTCCTGAGGGAGGCTAACCTAGTGGCTGATGCCCTGGCCAAATGCCATTTTCATTCTGGTCCTATACTTTCAATGACTAACACCCCGAGACACATCAAAGGGCTTATTACATTGGATAAACAATCTGTCCCATCTGTTCGTATTCACTGAATTCCTCTGTAAGAATGGATTCTGCTGAGTCTTGTATGTGTTTTTGGCAGGTTACTCACTTATCAACAAGTTCGCGGCTAAACATAACATGATCGGCCTCTACTGCTCTGCTGCACTGCTGCTATGCTGCTCGGATGCTCTGCTGCGCTGCTGTACTACTGCTCTGCTGCTCTGCTGATGAACAAAACTGACATGCCACCTCTTCACCTATTTGGAGTTTAGTTCTATTTTGTTACTCTTCTCCTACTAGCTGACATTGTGATCTTGAATTTACTAAAACAGATGTAAGTAACCTGGCCGAGGGGGAGAGTTAACACTTGGGGTGGAGATTCTCTCCTTCGGATCGTTACTTCATCACTACATACCAGTGTATAGGTTAATCATTCGGAGGCTACTCTCTTGTCTTAAGTCTAGATATCTAGACAACTCATGTACAAACTTGTTTTTTATATAGGGCATGGGGAACCCAATACATAACTCCCCCACCTTACGGGTGTTTTGAATTAAAAAAAAAATTGTTCGACCCGACCCGACCCATTTTGACCCAACCCATTTAGATCGGGTCAGGTCAATGTCTCATTTGGGTCAAGTGGGTTGGATCAAAATGGATTGGGTAAGATTTTGACCCAAATTGACCTATTTTGACCCATTTGCAATTTTGCCCATTTTTCTTGAAAAGAATCATAAAAAAGAATTAGTTTAATACAAGATATCCACAATTTTTTTACTTCATAAAACAGTTAAACATTTTAAAAATATATATTTATATTTGTAAAGCTAAAAATTATTTATTTTATTATAAATTATAAAAAATTACTAAGTTATCTTATTTTGGTTGATTTTGGTTGATTTGGGTCAGCCCATGACCCAATCTAACTCGACTCGACCCGACCCATAACTATAGAAATTTTGATTCGACCCGATCCATTTGATCCCAAGTTTTGGATCAATTTAGACCAGGATAGCTAACCTGCCCCGACCTGCAGGTCAACATGAACAACCCTAGTAATACTCACTTTCTCTCTTCCACAAAGAGCGTTATCTCTTTTTTGGACACTGTTAATTATGCAAGATCATGTATGTAGATTTTTTAAAATCAAAATCGTCAATGACAGGGATAATTGGGCATGCAACACTTTGGCCCTGTTTGACAATTAGCCGTTGGTGGTTGGTGGTTGACTGTTGGATGTTTCATTTAGCTTATTTGACCAACTGTTTGTGTTAGTTGTTTGTGTTAGCTATTTGGCCATTAGTTATTTTCAAAAGTGTTTGGCAAATGTAACTGTTAGCTGTTAGCAGTTTTATGCAAAAAATGGCATTTAAGGACATTATGACAATTCATTATTTATAAACTTACTTTATGTATTTTATTTTTGTTTTTTCATCAATATTAATATAATTTATTTTTAATTATTTTAACATATTCACAAATATTAAAAATAATATATTTATAAATTCATTTTAAATTTTTTTTTTACTATCATTCATTATGAGCGTTAATATGAGAGAATAAATATAAACTATATTAGTTGGCCAAAGTCTTGGGAAAGACCGTCTTTCCATAGGGTTATGGAAAGACGTGGTTTAATTAGAATAATAAAAAGTAAAAGGTCTTAGTTGCAATATTAAAAAAATTATTATGCAATATGTAGTGGTTATAAAGTTATAACCCGATTCATGCAACCCAAAAATTTTATCTTCATTTCTTTTAATTTACACTTTAAATCTTGGTCTTTCCATGCATTATGGAAAGACCGTCTTTCAAGAGACGGACTCTATTAGTTGACTTATTTTCATTAGATATAAGAAATTTTGAGTGGGTCTCCTGACAGGCGGCATGTACATAAGCTTATGGGCATGCCAGTTATTTTTTATCTTATACACTGCATATGTTAAATTACATACAAATTTTAGAATTTTTGAAAATATTTTTTATATCATATATTTTTATATTTTCACCTTTTTTTTAACTGAAAACACCCAAAGGTGGGGGTTGATTTATTGGTACCCCAAGCCAGAAACTTTAACGAGCCAGAGTCATCATAGTAGTTAATACAAAAGGCAACATGATTGCCTCCCAAAAGAATGATCAGATACTAATATCTATGAGTCTATATATGTGCATAATCTAGAGGAAGTGGTAGTTACGATTCCAAAGTAACGAATCTCGACACCCAGTGTTAATTCATTACTTTGGCGAGGCAACTACCAGTCAGTCAAATTAGTAAGTGAAACTGATAAACGGAATAAGCTAGTAAGACTGTCATTGCTGGTTGCAGCCTATGGTGATGAAGCCGCAGGAGTATGTATGTCATGTGTCCAGCCGGAATTGACGAAGCTTGATGAAGACCATGGTAGAATATCATCAAGGACTGAAAAGAAACTGAGCAACTGGTGCAGAACTGAAGAAAATGGGGCCTGGGAATACAGAAGTAGTGAACCCGCAGTGTGGACAGCAGATGTGACTGTGAGCTCCCCTCTGGAAGTGAAACACCATAGCCATCGAGGGGAAGCATAGAGTGCCAGAGCATAATGTGATCCATATCCTGAGGTAAAAGAAAGAAATATCAGCAGTATCAACCTTTTTTTGAGACTTGCCTATGGATTCTAATATAAGGTGTATGCATGCTATCCATATGAATTAGGCCTTTAATGTGAACCGGAATGTTATTCAAATGTAGTGAAGAATCCATCCGGGATGTTGAGTGGTGTTTAACTAAAGCATCAGCCACTGAATTACATTCTCTGTATGTGTGCTTAAGAGAACACTGGGATAAAAATGTATGAACATGGAACACCAATGGATACAGAGACCATTTGGAACAAGATGGATCATTAATCATATGAACTGCCTGTAAAGAGTCTGATTCAATAGTGAGATTTGAATATCTAGGGATATAGATTTGACATGCCAAAAGGACTGCCTTTATCTCAACTTCCAGTGGAGAAATGGCTGCTATGGACTCTGACTTAATAAGGAGTGGTAAACCCTGATTATCACGAGCAATTAAACCAATAGAAACAGATGTAGTAGACCATGAGGCATCCACATTAACCTTAATGACATTTGGACCTGGAAATTCCCAATATACAGTGGAGATGGTTGGCTTCGGTGGTGGTCTGGGGAGGGATATCAGAGAATGGGGTTGATTGCATGAGTTATGGTGTAAATTGGGGAGGCAGGGATAGGCTGAAATGGATAGATTAAGAGTATCTATAACTTCCTTGGTTATATGGGTAAAAGAAAGGGGTTTGTCATCAAGAAAATAGGCATTTCTAGCCTTCCATAATGCCCAGCAGATCAATGGAGGCAACAGTCGACATATTATTTTCTGAGGCCCAGAAAGGTCACTACAATTCCAAAAGATGAAAAAAGTATCCACAACATTATAGACATTTTGCAAATTGAAATTGACTGAAAGAGCACTCTGAATCCAAACAGATTTAGCGAGATGGCAGTTAATGAAGAAATGTTCCAGGGAGTCAGTTTGATGGCACATAGAACATTTTGAAGCCAAGCTGAAACCAAATTTTAATGAGGATATCATCAAATGGTAAAAATGAATTCAACAATTTCCATGTAAATATGGAGATCTTCTGAGGTAGCCTAGGGTTCCATATGAGCTTAGTAATTGGGAAATTACCTGGGATATATGTTAGGGTTTTATAGGCTGACTTGAAAGAGAATCTGCCAGTCTCTTCAGGTTTCCAAATCATCTTGTCCTCCCTATCATGTACAATTTCTGCACCCTGTAAAAAAGACAACTATCATTTTCCAGGAATGGAGCAATCTTAGGTAAAATGGATCCTTTGTTATTTACAAAATCAGTTACTAAAAACGGCCAAAACATTGAAGTGATGTGGGATGGGATGCAGTTGATCAACGGACCATTTGGGCACCAGTTAGTAGCCCAGAAATCACATTTACCTTGGTCATGGATAATCAGTGTATTCTGTTCTGCAATATGGTTTATCTCACAAATTCTCTTCCATGTTTTGGAGTTTTTGTGGGACTGGGGAAAGGACCACAGTAATTTGGCCCCCCAGGTGTTCCCTAATTGGCTTTTCCACCATAATTTAAGTGAACAAGCATCAATAATTGACTTAATAGAAGCATTAATAATTGACTTAATAGATCTAAAACCCAAACCATAATGAGATTTAGGGATAGCAATATCAGTCCACTTTTTCCAGACCTTATTCTTTCTTTCATCAGTTTCCCCCCAAAAGAATCTAGCCATTCTTTTTTCCATGGATTTAACAATAGATGATGGAGGTTTACAAACAGTCCAAATATGATGAGGGAGAGAGTATATGCATGATTGGATCAGTGTCATTTTCCCTTCTGTACTTAACCATCTATTCTTCCAGTTTTTGAATCTCTTGTCCATAGTTTCAAGAAAAGGATAGAAATATCTAGATAGGGTTCTTCCTTCGAAAATAGGACAACCTAGGTACTTAAATGGGAGAGCACCTGTCTTCATCCCTAGGATAGACCTAATCTGAACTTTCTTAGTGACTGTAGCTCTCTTGCTAATGTAAAACTCAGACTTTTCATAACTAATTTTCTGGCCTGATGTTAACTCAAACATCTGCAGAAATGCTTTAATCTTAATAAGACTAGATTTTGAAGCTTGCATAAAAATTATTGTATCGTCCGCATAGCTTAAGTGGGTGACTGGTAGAATATTAGAGGGAAGGGAAAAATATTGCAAGCTGTTATTTTGAAAAATGAAAGAAAGGCTCCTGGAGAAGGATTCAGTAAATATATTAAACAAGAAAGGAGATAGGGGATCACCTTGTTTGATTCCTCTAGTTGATTTGAAAAAACTAACAGGATTACCATTGATGAGCACAGAGAAGTAAGCCTGGGACAGATTATTCATGACCGCCTTAAGAAATTGACCTGAGAAACCAAATTTATAAAGAATATTGTGCAAGAAACCCTAGCTAACTCAATCAAAAGCCTTTTTCAGGTCTAGTTTGAGCATACAATTGGGAACCCTATATTTTTTGTCTAAGAACCTAACCATCTCTTGAAGATATAGGATATTGTCTGAGATATCTCTATTCTTCACGAAAGAAGTTTGGTTATGAGAAATTAGTTTGTCCATATAGGGTTTCAATATTTCCATGAGAACCTTAGAGCAAATTTTGTTAGCAACATTAGAAAGGCTAATAGGTCTGAAATCATCAAAGGAAGATAGGGTAGGTTTTTTAGGAATAAGAGTTATCCAAGTGCTAGAGATACCTCTTGGTATGTTAGATCCTAAAAGAAAATCATTTACTGCAGATAAGAGGTCATCTTTTATGAAATCCCAGCATTTGATGTAAAATTTACTAGAGAAGCCATCAGGCCCTGGGCTACTATTTCTATTCAGCTCCATGACCACTGATTTGAGTTCAGTTTCTGTTACATGCCTAGATAAACTAGCGTTATCTTGCTCAGTGATGATGGAAGGAATCTGGCTAAGGAAGTGTGGATAGTAGGTGGAATCCACAGGGTTCCTAGATTCAGTTAGCAGGTCTGAGAAGTATTTGACAGCTTCATTCTGAATGTCTGTAAAATTGTCCAGCCATTGACCAAACGAGTTTTTGATTTTTGATATATTCAATCTACAGTTCTTCTCCTGAACAGATTTATGAAAAAATTGGGTATTATTATCCCCACACTTAAACCAATTCAATCTTGACTTATGTTTCCAGAATTTTTCTTTCTCTTTTAAAGCTCTGAGAAGAAGTGCCCTTATTTCATTAAGAATGATAAGTTCAGTTTCTAAATGGGATAAATCATAGATTACTTCCTGTCTTCTGAGATTATCCTCAGCCATCATTACATTAGAGTCAATATTACCAAAGCTCTCTTTGTTCCATATTTTAATTACTTTCTTAACTCTAATTAGCTTAAGATATAGCCCCATCATACCTGTTTGGTGAATAGGAGAACTCCAGTTTGTTCTGATTAAATCCAAGAAATCAGGCCTATTGAACCAACAGTTGAGAAATCTAAAAGGTTTTGGGTATGAGGGAGTCTGAGTAGCAATTTGGAACAAGAGGGGTGAATGATCCGAGGATTGCCTATTAAGGATCTGTATAGAGGAAGCTGGGAATTTATTGCTCCATTGGAGTGTACACAGACCTCTATCTAATCTTTTAGAAGTAGGGTTTCTCAGTCTACCATTGGTCCATGTGAAAATATTCCCTACAGTATTAATCTCTTGTATTCCTTTGGTGTCAATCCAATTATGGAAATCCCTAATACTGCTTAGATTAGGAGAGCTAGGGCCTCTATATTCATCAGGTGTGACAATTGTGTTGAAATCACCTATGAAAACAGTTTCATTTAGTGAGAGAAGACCTAGGGCATGCCATAGTAACTTTCTACCTTCTCTATTCCTAAGGGCATAAATAAAAACTATTTCCATCTGAGAATTAGAGCCATAGTGGGTGATTTTAACATTCAGGAATTGCTCATGGTGACATATAAGATTAACAATCAGTGAGTCATTCCACATTAGCCAGATCTTACCATTATGGAGAGGAAGGTTATTAGAAAAATTCAGTTTCTGCATGTAGGATTGGCATTGAGAGTTATCATGCATAGGTTCTATAATACATAATAGTTGAATTTTCTTTTTAAAAATCAAATGTTTCAGTCTAAGCATAGAAGTTTCAATTCCCCTCAGATTCCAAACCCAAAGGTTAAGTTTGACAGGGTGCTTCATTGGTCAACTGATTTATGGCTTTTAGTGGCATATCTTAGCATCATCTTATTCAATTGGACAAGGTAATTCTTTTTGGTCTTAATCTTACCTTGGCCATCATTCTTACCTGATAGATTACTTGAAACTACCACAGGGGTAGCCTGAGAGTGAGTATCTGAAGCAACTTCACTACCATCATCAAAGGATTCCAGAGGGTCCTGAATTAGACCTTCATAAATGTTCGACAGATCCTCCATATCCTGTAAAACAGCAAATATGTTTTCCATCTTTCCTTGGTTTGAAAGTGGAGGGTTAATGGGGGAGCACTGGAAACGAGTCAAGTTGTGAGAACCAATCTCTATGTCATCCTTAGCATATATTTTAGGTTTTCTTATAGGGATAGTAACCTCTGTTAGGTTTATTAGTTCCCTAAGGACTGTATGGGATTTTTCCAAAGCTTGTGTTACTGATGGGTGGTCTGGGGGAGGTGGTTGAGGTAACTGAGGTGTGGTAATCTGAGTGATTGCTCCTGTTGTCTCGGGGCCATATGCCAAAGGATCAGAGACAGGGTTAGTATTAGCTAGCTGATGAGATATGATTTCTGAGTTGGGCTTATTTGAGGAAGGCTGATTGTTAGTAAACATAGCAGGGGCTTTTGCAAATTTATGCCCAGTAGCATACCATTTAGGCATTGGTTCAACATTATTATGGGAGACAATTTTACATTGACCGAGTGAATGTCCCAGTTTAGCACAGTGATCACAATACAGGGGGATATCTTCATACTCAATATTATATTTCCGATTGTTATTTGTTGATCCTAATTTGATGGAGGTGTTAAGAGGTTTCTGAAGATCTATCTCAACACACAACTTAATGGCAGACGGCCTGGTTAACATTTCAGTGGCTAAGTCTTTCTTGATGAAATTACCTATGCTATTTCCAATAGATTCAATAGAAGAAGCATTATAATAGTAAAGGGGAACTTCCCTGATTGTGCACCATACCGGAACAATTGGGGATTCCTTGTGTGTTGAAAAATCCGAAGACCATTTGAGGATTTTCATCTGGACTCCATTGAAAACCCAGCTTCCTTTGATCCAGCATCTCTGATAATCATTAATCTGGTCAAATCTGATGAGGACGTGCTTGAAATCCAGTGACCCCAATTGGTATTTTCCAGCAAACCCTGCCGTTTTGAAGGATGATTCCAGTTGCTCCATTGAGAGCCTGCCTTTAGTAAATGTGCCTACCAGGGCATTGGCGTAGTGGGCGGAGAGTGTTGAGATCTCTTCCTCAGTGTATAGACATGCTGGCTCACCCAAATGCTCCGATTTTGGGATCAATTCGGGATTGTCCGGAAGAGATTGGCGGAGAGGGGGGGATTTTGCTTGGAGTGCAGAGAGGAAAGTTTTTTGTATGGTTATAGGATTGTTGTTCTCTGCCATGGTGGCTGGCCGCGATGGAGGTGTGGTCAGCACCGTTGCTTGTTGGCAATGAAGAGTCATTAGCGGCGAAAGAAAGCCGTTACCGGCGAGAAAGGACGTTGGATTCAGAGATTGTGAAGTGAGAGAAGAGAGGAAACGGTACTGTTCACTTTTGGAGAATACTAGAAGGATATATTTTCACCTTAAAATACATATTATTATGTGTTTTAACTTATAAAATACAATGTTTAAATTTATAAAAAAAATTACAACATTTAAGGTAAAAGCCCCTGTGGACTGTCCATAAGCTTATGGAAAGGAAGTTTTTCCTAAGACTTTCTCAAAAATTTTAATTATATTTAAAACTAAAAATTAAAATATTATATAAATATAAAAGAAATATATGAAATTAAAACATACTTCAGTTTTCTAAATAACACAAATTTTTAAAACATTACTAAATTTCCTAAAAATCTAAGATTAACGTCCAAGACTGATCTTCTAAATATTCATATAAATGCTCATATAAATCGAAAATGTCCAACTCGAGTCATCTAAATATTCATATAAATGTTCAATAAAAGTAATGACGCTCAACAAACTATTATAATCTAAGATAATAATAATATAATTTTTTTAAAATGTAAAATACAATTAGAAGGTTTCATACTCTATATAGTATTGTTATGGATACTTACTTGGTTTCAACGATAATCCCTTCCGCCTTCGTATGTAATAGTGATATGGTAGTGATATAGTGGTGATATGCCGCAGAGCCTACATTTGCTTGAGAAGATAGCTGCAAATATTTTTGTTGATGGAATATATGCCTTTGCTGTTTGAATAACGTAAGGATAAAAATGTAGAAGGTTAAAAAAGTAATTGTTAAAGGTAAAAGTCAAACGCTAAGAAAAAATGCTACTATTATAGCATTTTGTATTTGGCGGAAATGCAACATTAAAAAGCCAATAAACCAAACAATTTTTCTCATTCATTGGCACTTTGACCGAGTGAGAATGCCAACAGCCAAAAGCCAATTAAAACGCCAACCAAAATGCTAATGCTAAATGGAGCCTTTATATTGATCAAATTGGTTAAATAGCCTTACATTCAAGTGATCTTTACATCAAACGTGAACACATTTACACCAAGGCGCTAAATAAATACTTCGGTCCTAATCAAATGCCTTGGTGGCAAAGAGAAGTTACACATATGCACTAGCTAAATATTAAAATATTCATCCAAAGTCTAAGTGGTAATAAAAGGGTATACAAAGAATGAGTGGTTCTACTGTGTAACTGTGTAGTAATATTGACCCGTAATCACCAAACAAAAATAATCAACCAGTGATAGTATTCCACCTCTAGTTGATCACAATAATAAGAATCAGATTTCATCCACACTTATGATCCATATGAAAACAATAAAAATAAGATAAATTGTGCACCCCAACTAAAGATCAAGAGAGGCTCCATTTAACCCGTTCAAAACCTTTCACTAAAACTAGGAGACCTTAACCCGCCATTAAAATTGCCCAAATATTTTTTCAATCAGTGTTTATGAACCATTTACAAAACGCAAAAGTGTCTCTAACTCACACTCAAAAGGATACCGAAAAACCGGTCAAAAGGCAAGTTAAACCAAAAAAATAATCTAATTAATCAGAAACATCCTAATGAGTAAAAATCTACAAATCTAATTTGAATCCTCAGACATGGAATTGCCAAAAGTCAATTATTCAAAACGACTTTGACTCTGATTTCTCCTATCTTTCTTTGAATAACAAATAATAGATTTGAAATCAATGAGGTTTTACCAATCTGTTTAACCAGAAATAGGGTAGCCAGAAAAACTTACAGTGATAGAGGCAAATTCCAATCCAATACTTAAACAAAAAAGGAACCACTTTTAGACCTATCCATTTTTAAAACTTAAAAGAACAACTGGACATAAACATGACAAAATAAAATTTGATATGAAAACCACCATTGAAACCTTAGAAGAAAAAAAAGAAAAATGAAGGGAAAATGGAAAATAAAGTAAAAAGAGAAAGAAGCAAACTCTGCCCGGAGTGGATAATATTGGGCCCCACGTGGAGGACGTCGATGGACATGGATTTCCAGGGTGGCACATGGGTGGAGCATGGTCAGAGATACCCAAGCGTGTCCATCGACTTTTGTGTTATTCTTCTAGCCGCTGAGTTGAAACATATGAGTAGTATCGGCCGAAATGATCATTAGCGGTTGAATCTGTTTAGTCGAAAACCTAGATCTTGAGCGAAAGCTTCATATTTCTCCGTGAAGTCTCTGAGGCAGTCCATTGTGACATGAATGGAAAGCAAAATGAATGAATAAAATTAATTTAATTTTTGAAATGATTAAAATCTACGTCACTCTAAGTGAAAAATAGCACACTCCCTCTATCCCACGGGAACCTAAAGAGGGAGAAAATATTCATTTTAATTTTAAAGGTATGAAAAGTCCAATATACCTCAATCTTGTACCTTTAGCCCTCTGCCTCCTTCCTTCCTTTCAGATATGTGCCTCTCCCCCCGCCTCTAAGCCTCCATCCACGCCATCCGCCTCCCTCCGCCTCTCCACCTCCCTCTACCCTTTGCCTCTTCACCTTTCTCCACCCCTTCGCCTTGCTCCTCTCCGCCTCTCCGCCTGCTCCCGTCCTTCCGCCTCTTCCTTTTTTCCTCTCTCTACAGCGAGGCTCCACTTGGGTGGATGGATTTGAGTTTTCTTGTAGTGATGTAAACCAGATCTTGAATTTTCAAACCAGATCTTAGGTTGGCCACCACTGGAGAGGAGAGAGATGCCACCACCAAAGCGAGTTTGATTCATTATCAGTTCAGCAAATAATATAGTGGTGATGGTGGGGGAAGCAATGGCAAAGGGTCGGGAAGTTAGGGTTGGAATTTTTTTAGTGAATTTTCAGAGATTAAATTGTGTAAAATTTTAACTTTTTAGGGGTAATAATGTCTTATGATATGTTGAAGATTTCCTTAAAAGGGAAGTGTGCAGATTTTTAGGGACGGACAAAAAAGAAAAGTGTGTTGATTCGACTAGGACGGAGGGAGTAATAGATTTCTTTTTAAAAGAAAAAAAATCTCATGTGAGACTGTTTTAAAAAATTTATGGTGGAAAAGGGTCCAAATTTGTGGGTTCAAATTTCAGGTATTATAAATTCGGATCAACTCAGGAATACTTCATTTTTCCCATTTCTTCTTCCTCGGTTGAAGCCTGGTTCTTCCCAGCATTTCTCTCTGGCCACTTTGTGTTGGTGTCCAGATTTGAGTGGGAATCGTCGGGAATTTTATTACAAAGCTAGCGGAAACCAGAGCAAGCGTCTTTGTGGCGATAACGGATATTGAAGTAGGCATCTTTGCAGCGGGGACAAATAAGGGTTTCTTCTTCGGATTTACCATGGGCTTAAAATAATCAGTTTAATGTTCTGATCGGGCTACTTTTAAGTTGAATCAAAGTGATATGCAGATTCTAAGTTGAAAGAAGAGGAATAGTTTTTTTGTCGGATTAGTGGTCTTGAATAGTGGTTTTTTTAACGTCAAGGCCAAAGTAGGAGGAGGCTTCTTCACTGATTCGGGTATCATATATTGATGAAGAGCTTTTGGATGCAAGGATCAAGGAAGAAATTAACGATTTCAAAGGTTCGGTTGTTTCATTGTAGATTTGGTGTTTGGTATTCAAATGGCGATTATGATACCTTTTAAGAAAGGGAAACAGGCCAAATAAGGCAACACACATCCTTGTTGTGAAACATGGGACATTTTAGCCATCCGACCTTAAAACTGTGTTATAATATTTTCTATTTTTATTTATATTTTGGGTCTTCCTTATTTAGATTTAGGTTTTCATTACAGTATTTAAAGACTTAATGTTTGCTAAAAATATTTTATCTTTCATTCAATAATATTCTAGAGATTTTATCTTCTTTCGTGATGGATTTTTCTTAGGATTCGACACTTGCAAGCTCTTATTGTTTCTCAAATTTTTGGTTGGGAATCTTACGTTTTCCTACTGCATCAAGTGGTATCAGAGCTATCTTTCTCCCATTTCTTGCCGCTTGATTCACGATGGGATTTCAACCAACAACCAAGGCAGATTTAGATGGGGTGACCACAGCTTTTACCGAGGCATATACTACTTTGATGGTGCAAATGAACAACCAGATGGCTGCATTGACAGTACAGGTGAATAACCTAAGCAACAGTGAGTAACCAGGCAGGAGCGTGGGGCTAAACCAAAATACCCAAGAAAGAAATTACATTATCGAAGATTATGAAGAAGAAGAAGAATAAGTGGTGGTAAAAAATGAAGTCCACGAGATTCAAGGTAATCAACATGTTAATATTGATAATCGTGTGAAGGTTGATATTCCCTTATTCTACAAAACCATGAGAGTGAAGGAGTTTTGCATTGGCATATCATTGTTGACAGGTTTTTCAACGTTATAGATGTCTCTAAAAACAAGCAAGATATAATGGTAACGATCAGTCTAAAAAGTACATTTGTTATAAGTTGGTATACATTTGTTGTCCAGATACAAAGACATGGAAAAGGCTAGTCAGAATGTAGAGACGTGTGAAACAGTTGATGCTGGACCATTTTCCGACCATATTTGGCACAAAATATACAGTGATTGAACCCAAGGAAGGAGAACCATGACAAAGTACACAGGTGAGTTATTGCATTGTTATGAACTAATGAGCTAATGAAAACTTGAAATCAAAATGTAGCTTAATGCAGCGTGTGGGTCATCGGTAACCAGCGCATCGATCAAAGATATAATTTATACCCTAATGTTGGTAACCAATAAAAATTAGTCAGTTGCAGGTCAGCGTCATCCACAAAGAAAAGTGGTTAAGTTGGATGCCTACGTAGAACAAAACACGCACAAGCGTCACCAAGTGTGTGGCTTAAAACAAGGGGAAGTTTGTTTTGAAATCTAAACACTACAAAACCAAGAAATTAAAACTAACGACTAAGAAAAAAGATATAAAAGATAATCAACCGCATTTGGTTCACTTATTTAGACTATTCATTGGTCCTCGATATATGTTCAAATCCTAGAAGTATGTTCTACCTTATTTCTTTGCTTTTATGCTATGGAGAGCTTGAATCACTGAGGTATCCTGCCAACATCTCTCACCTCCTTCTAGTATATCTATAGTGAGTAGAATAGTCAATAACCACTTCATCCCTTATCCACTAGATTAGTCAATGCAAGACCCCATCAATAGACTATCTAGGAACTAGCATTAAACATGGAGACCCAACGTGAACACCCATTCGAGATGCAATGTTTACCTTCTAGAACATTAGTGCCTTAATTTTGCTCTCTAAAACTCTATGGCAACCCTGGTAATCTTAGTGGCCACACAACACAGAGAAAGAACCTTAGAAATTAATCACTAGCTTCAATATGGTCACATCCTTAGATAATCACGGCCCGGGTTTACCTTCTTACCGATAATCCCATACCAACCATGAGTCCATATTGTCCTATCTTTATCCAATTACGGCCTAGGTGTTGATCCTTACCTATGACCCCATACCAACCTCTTATAACTAATTCAATTCCATCCTCAAGACTAATCTAATAAATTAATAAACAAGCATGCTTAGTTGTCACTCCTAAACACTATCTTAAAATCAATCTTTGACTAAACTGACAAGAAGAAGAAATCTTTTCGGATTCATTCTCGAGCCTAGCAATAAATCACGGAATAATCAAAATTACTAGTCATCCTAACCTTAATCATGCAAAAATCATAAACATTAACCACAACCATTCTTGATAATCATAGGAAATGGATAGCAGGAACCCAAAATCTCACAATCTTAAGCTAAACATGCTCACCAAATGCTCTCAAGTATTAATTCATCCTAATTAGCAAGCCTCATAGCAAAACATACATACAATATGATAAAGAGAAATAAATGAAGAACATTCAATGTGGAAAATAGGGGTTTTCCCAAAAGTTCGATTCTTTCTCCATTAGATAGAAGGGGAATTTTATAGGTGGGGAGGGAGAGAAAAATTTAAAGCTACAGCCAAACCCTACTCAAACTGGTCGTCTGCACTGTACATTATTGAAAAACCAACGACTTGGATGTCTTTAAGGCACCAGAGCTATGAGACTGAGCATCGCAGACCATGCACTATTATGTGGTTCGTGACCTGGAATGTGATCTTCTGGTCCTTGGTTGCACTTCTAAGTTTCGTGGACCGTGCAATCATACTCGGTCCGCAAGCTAGGACTTGTTCTTGACATTGGCCATTGACTGATGGTTGTAGACCATACACTTGTGTATGGTCTACTACTGAAGTTCTTCAGCCTTCAACTTGTTTTTTTGCCTTCTCTTTATTCCTACTTCAAACCATTTTCTACCACTTTGGAAGTGACCTTTTTTATTCTACCACTTTTGCATGTGGCCTTATTCCTATGACTTGGTCTCTGTTTTACATCAAAACTTCATTTCTTGAACCGATCACGGAAGGAAATACCTAAACAATGAAATAATTTCACAAAATAGAGGAACTAGGGTGCAAAACCATGCAAGGTTATCCTAACCCCCCCCCCCCCCTCCAATTTGGTAAAGTGTCCAATTTCTAAACAAGACATAAATTATACTACAACTATGAGTATCATGTGAGCTAGAAAGATAGTATGAAACAATCTCATCAAATCCCTCACAGTTAGACCTTTACTCATCCTCTAGTAATAACGGTCAAGACCTAAGGTGGTTTCCTAAGATTCTACCACATAGAACAATTGAATTCTCTTATTTGAGAACTACCTAAAATATAAACTCAAGGGATTAGCTATTCCCCCCCCCCATATTTCGACCTAAGAAGTTCTACCAATCAAGATTACCAAAAAATGATGTCACACAAGAATGAGGCATAAAACGCAAAAAGTAAAACAAGAGGAGACTTAATCTCCCTAAGAGTTCACAGGGAGGCAAAACGTGCTTTCAAAAAATTTTAAACTCTTATTTTGCGTAGGAGCTCTCTACGGTTTTCATCCTGGCGAGCTCTCTAGGGTTTTCATCTTAGCCTCTTGTTTATTTTGACCCCACACCTCACCATTTTCCTTACATATTTAGTCCTCTCATTTTTTTTCATAGGCTGCCCTTTTGGGTTTTTTACCTATCTGGTCCCCACCGAATGTTGCCTTAGTTTCCCTTTCAGATTTTCAACTTAGTGAGATTCTTTTTATTCTTCTTTTTTTATTTTCCCCAAATTTTTTATAGTAAAAAAATACTTCATAAGAAGCTTTTTACAATTAACCAAACATAACACACAAACAAACACCCAATCATAATTATCATTTAATTTCCCTTCCCCACACTCAAATCATGCAATTCTCCCAATGCACATAAACAATCTAGAACAAGCGTCAAGGACATAAACATAAGAAGTTTTTTACAATTAACCAAACATAACACACAAACAAACATCCAATCATAATTATCATTTAATTTCCCTTCCTCACACTTAAATCATGCATTTACTCCAATGCACATAAACAATCTAGAATAAGCGTCAAGGAAAGGAAATGGAAAATACTCATTGAGGGGTTCGAACACCAAAAATACGCTTAGTTGCACAATACTAAAATTGATAATTGAATTACCATAACCAACATGTACTCTACACACAACCCTGATCAATGAAGTCTAATCATGACCATTATCAATCATAACAAGTCAAATAGAGCATTGAATAAAATAGATACCTTGTTAGTTCGAAGTGTATACTCTAAGTGTTTTGTGGGTGAATAGGTTTGGGTGATGTTTGGGGATGGTAGGTGATGTGGTCAATTCCTTCTGAATGATGATAATGCCTGGAATCAGCTTATGTCTACTCCGTGCCCAATTGAGTACCTGCGAATGTCTCCGGGCTGGTCCCGAGGAGAAAGCCTCGTGTCTCAAGCAGCATAACTTAATTGCATATGTATATATTTCTGTTGTAATTGACAATCACCTTTTTATGTTTCTTATATCTATTTATAGTTGTATGACAGTGGGATCATGGTCTGATTATCATGCTCCCACCTTAGGATCGTGGTCCATTTATGGAGCATCGTGGTGAGTGGTATCTTCCGTTATTCCTATGGTTTACCAGTTAGTAGTGTCGTTGTGTTTGAGTCGTTGTGGGTTGAGTGGATTGTCATTGTTTAGCGAAGTGGTCACTATGTATGCTTAGCTTTAGATAAGTTAGATTGGAAAGGTTGTATATATACCATAAACCCCCCAACTGAAGTCGTGGGAAATAAAGCATAAAATGACTACTTATATGATGTGTGCGATGTGATGTTTGAAGTGATATGAATAGAAGAAAAATTCACCAAACTACCTAGATTGAGTAGTATGGTGTATGCGATGTTTAAAATGCTTTCATGGGTAGAAATATTTGCGGTCTTTTGTTTTGAAAAAATATTGAAGGCAATAAATAAGAATTTATATACCCCATTTGTCCTAGCTGGACTTGCAGCAAGAGAAATAGGGATTAAAATTTTTGACCTTATAAACAACCAATATTACCCTTCTTCTTCAACAACCCACCACCGCAGCCACCACTCACCACCACCCTTCTTCTTCCACCACCTACCACTGCAGCCACCACCCACCACTGCAGCTACCATGCACCGCTACTAACCTTCTTCCACCACCCACCACCACAACCACCACCCACACACGGTGAGGAATCGGTCGGTGAGAATCGGCGTCCTTGTTGAGCTCGTCAGTGGAGTTCTAGTTGAGCTTGTCATTGGGATCCCTATTGACCTCGAATAATACTATCACTGACGGGAGAGATAAATTTGGGGATGGGATGGAAGGGATGAGTTTTTGGGGTGGGTGGAAGGGATGAGCTTTTGGGGAAGACAATGTGTTTTTTGGGTGGGATTGAAGGGATGAGTTTTTGCGGAAGGGAAGGGATGAGTTTTTGGAGAAAAAAGTTAATTGCGGAACAAAATGAATAGTGGTGGTTTAGTTTGGGGACGATATGGGTGAATTGGAGGTTTTGATTTAAAGTAGAAAAAATAAATTTTAATTTGAGAAAGAAGATAAATAGTGAGAAAATTAAGGGTAAACTAGTCCTTTGTGAGATGGAACTTTCTTCAAAAGGAAAGAGTGTAAATTTTCCCGAGACGTTCCAGAAAAGAAAGAGTGCAAGTTCAGCTAACACGGGAGGAGTATGAATTGTAAACTGTGTAAATATGGCATTTAATGCTCTAGAATTCGCCAAGCTTCCCATTCTTTCACCTGGTGTCCACGACTCTTTAGGCTTAGGTTCTCCTCCTTCAGAACTTCCAACAACAGGGGGTTTCCATTCTGTTTCAACATAGTACCAAGCCAATTCATCCAGTGAATTTATGAACACCCGCATGCGAGCCTTCCAATAGTTGTAATTTGTTCCTTCTAGCAGTGGTGGCCGAGACACAGAAGCTCATTCTCTAGTCGCCATTGGTAAAACCGGATCTCACTTTCCTTGACACAACCAAGGGAATCATAAGTGACCAAGCTCTGATACCAATTGAAATTTGGTTTTACCTAATTAATTCAATTATCACTACTGGTGTGTTCCAACATGCCTAGTTTAACCAAGTGTGAAATAACGTAAAATGTAAAAGACACACGACTTGATTACGCAGTTCGGTGTAAACCACCTACATCTGCGGGGCCTGGCCCAGTTCAGAATGAATCCACTGATCAGAAAGATACAGTACAAAGTACACCATACAATAATACTTATCTTATCTAACTATAACGTGAATCCTGCAAGCTCCCCTTGCTACCGATCCGCCTTGATCAGACTCCCTCTGACCTCGAAACTCGTCGACGCTGGATCTCCTCCTCCCGAGGAATTAAGGCATATGATTCTGAACTTTGTGCAGCATGTGTGCTGGAACACAGTATACTGGCTCTATGCAATTCTCGAAAGATAAAAATCTGTGTGCAGATTTTTTCTATTAAGTCCGTAAGTATGCAGCCGTGTTTTGTCCCCAATTTATATCCACGAATCAGATCTGAATACTCCTTGATTATCTCCACAATATTCCTATTCCAAATCTGATTCTTGAAGCATATCCAAATCTCATAAATAAATGGATTTACCTTATATCATTCTATCCCATATATTCGAATAAATCTTCTCCATATAAGTAGGGATTTTCCATAAACCAATTATGCTTCACACGCCTGATAGATATTCATTTATACGAATTCCATTTATTCCAAACTACTGCAATATTCTGACTTTGATTTCCATAAAAGCTTTGGCGTAAATCTGCTGCAGCAGCATGTTCCAACATGGTCAGAATTTTTGTTCAAAATTAATTCTAATCCTTCTAATCCACATATGCTCATCCATATAACTCCATAGCTGAATATTCCAATTCCATAACATCAATCCAATCCCACATATATAGGAACTGATATATTCTCCAACTCAAATACAACTTGGACTAGATGTATCCTTCTTGGATTCAGTCTTCAACCTTTTCTTATTTCCCCAAAGTTCCTTCTTTGATGTTACAACTCAATAATACCATATTTGCATAATTTCCACAAATTGCCAACTAGATCAATCTAGACTTTACAATCTCCCCCTTTGCCATTTTGTGGACCAATCTCCTTTTGGCATTTCATCACAAGAGGTTATGCAAATAAAGATATCAACCTTGAAAACCACTCTGGATGTTGGAACATAGAAACATAGCGTCTCCCCCTGAACTCCGCATTCCTTCAACATCCAGGAATAATAAGCATGTTGGGCCAATAAAGTCATGCAAGAAATCCAAAACATCTCCCCCTTGGGACCATAAACATGCCACACGCAATAGACACAGAAAACCAGAATCTCCATTAAATGCAGCTCCCCCTGAAGCAAATATCTGTGCTTTGTTGAACATAACCATAGCAGAACCTTTAAACTTCTTCAAGAGCAACTATCTGTGCCTTGTCTAATCTGGCATCTTCTACCTCCAAGGTTAACATCTGAATGGACTGAGCTCTCTGCTTCACACCATTGTACCACTTGTAGATTGAGGCGGCAGTCTTGAGACCCAAATAGTCCAGGTAAGCTGTAAATCCACACTCCTCATATACACCCAGATCAGTTGTCCTTTCGGCTCAAATTATATCTCTCATGGCAGTTTGATCAGAAGTGCCTTCAATAATCTGCTCACCTTGTGTTAGAACACAGTCACCTTGTGTTGGAACACAGTCACCGATGTTGGAACATAACAGCTCTCATTGCTTCAGAATCAACACATCTTCTACTCAGCTTCCTTCACTTCATCATTACTTTCTCCCCCTATCTGGTGTTGGAACATAGACTTGTTCACCATCCAGATTATAATCTTCTCCAACCACAGTTACTGATGTTTGAACAGCTGAATCTCTAATCCATGTCCACGTCTTCTCAATCTGTCTCCAAACTCTATGTTGGAACATGTCCAGCATCACTGTCTTCCAACTCCTTATCATCATAAACCAGAATACCAGGAAGAACCACCTTTCTAATATATTCGACCATCATTTTTTTCACCTTTTTCTTCTTTCTAATTTTTTTGTGTACAAAATAAATAAACAAAACTTCTACTGCTAAATAAAAGCTTTAAAGAAATACCTCAAATTTGACAAACACCTAAGTGTTGTCTGAGGAGCTCAACCGTAGCAGTGTCCAACGGCTTTGTGAAAATATCCGCAATTGGTCTCGATGTTGGAACATAGGCTACCACGACTTTTCTCTCAACCCGAATTCTTACAAATACTCTCACCATACTCATCTTCAATTCAGTTTTCATCAAAGTCACAAAATCTTGTTCTTGAAAAACAATCAAGGTGTGATCTTCTCCCCCTCGACGAGAACCTTTCTGAATAGGAAAGGTCGTGAGTCGCTTATACCACGCCTGTGGTGCTTATTTTGATCCATACAAAGCCTTCTTGAGTCGATGATATACTTCCTCATTAACCACACCATGTAGGGGAGCACTCTTGACAGCTTTTTGGTACATCATAAAATTCATAATGTAAACCATAACAAGGAGAATGCGAATATATTCTAACCTGTCAACTGAGGAAACAGCAATGAGGGAGAGAAAATATTGTAGACCAGCAAGTTCCCTATAATTAACCCAAGGGATCGATCGAGTCATTCTTTCGCTTGATTCAGCCTTCACCGATGTTAGAACATGGGAGAGTTCTGGAGAGGACAGTGTTCCAACATTGCTGAAGTTATAAGAGTCATCACCTTCATCTTTAAGATCTGCCTCATCTGATGTTCCAACATCATTACGTCCCTGATCTGAGAAATCAACCGATGTTGGAACATGGTCAGCCGTACGATACACTTCATCACATTTGACAACTTCTTGTTCCAATAAGTAGCATTTGTCTGATGACCGAATACCAGTAAGCACTTTGTTGTTGCCATGTTTCACTACGTACTTTTCCTTGTGAAATTCCACAGCCATATTATCATCACATAGTTGGCTGATACTGAGGAGATTAGCCTTTAGATCTTCCACCAACAAAATACCAGTGAATACAGGGAATCCTTCAATATGCAGTTCACCTTTTCCAACCACTCGAATCTTCTTTCCATCGCCAAACGTAACAAAACCACCATCATATGGCTGGATGTTTGTTAGTAATTCCCGAGTTCCAGTCATGTGGCTAGAGCAACCACTATCAAAGTACCACGAGTCTCTAGAATGTGCAATAGGAGACGTGTGAGCAATAAGGCAAGTACTCGTGCGTTTAACAACCCATACTTTTCTGATCGTTTTTCCCATATGAGTATCGCCTGTGTTAGAACACAGCAGTGGTTGTCTTCCTGTCATTTGATCTCGGATCAGTCTTTTGCACTGCTGTTCAGCATGTCCTTGGTACATATAGTATCTACAAATAAGTGGCTTTGTTTGATGCGGCATCCCATACTTCCGTTTTACTTCTCGGATCCTGGCTTTTAGAGTTACTGGTTTTTCATGCAATTCCGTCTTGGATTCTTTCCCGTATCCAATCCCATATCTATCACCAAAGTTTCTTCCCATATCCAGAATATCATCAATCTTTTCCTTTCCGGAATTCAGTTTAAAAATAGTTGCTTCAGACATCTCGGCCCTCTTGACCGCAGCTAACAGTTTCTTGTTCAGTTCTTCATTACGTGTTTCAAGATCTGCAACCGTGGATCGTAATTCTTGTTCGCTTTCCATTAGCTTTCTTTTCTCTTCATTCAGCTCCTTGTTCCTGTCAGCTACTTGAACCCACATGGCATACATTTGTTCATATGTGCTATAGATTTCTTCATCACTTACAGAGAGATCATCATCATCACTGGACGTGCCATCAGAACGTGTGTTGGAACATACAGCTTCATTTTTCTCTGACATGTTAGAACATACCTCAACTGATCCACTACAAAATTTTGCTCCAAATGCCATATAATTGCTTGTAAGTTCCCCTTCGTCTTCTTCATCATCTTCACTCAAAGAGGTAATGTATGATTTTCCCTGCTTCTTTAGGGTATTAGCACATTCAGCCTGGATGTGACCGTATTCTTCACATTCTCGACATTGAATTCTTTCAGACTGCTTTCCTTCACCATTTTGGTTTCTAGAGAATTACTGACTTCCTTGTTCCATCTGAGTTCCACTATTACCAAAATCTTGAGAATGATTTTTATTCCCTCTAGATCTTTCTTGTGAATTCTTGTTTACCACCTTCTTCAGCATTCTTAATAAACTCTTGGTGATAGGAGCAAGTTCTTCAATTTCATCATCACTATCAGATTCATGGATGACCCTTGATGTAGAGGATTTGAAGGCCAACTCCTTCTGGACTTTCTTTGTAGGCTGTTGCATTGTCATCTCATAGGTCTGTAGTGATCTCATTAGTTCATCTAAGGTCATGCTGGCTACATCTCTTACTTCTTCTATTGCTGCAACTTTCATAGCAAATCTTTTAGGAAGAGATCTCAAGGCCTTTTTCACCAGTTTCGCCTCTTTGTATACTTTTCCAAGTTGGTATGCCATGTTGGAGATATCCCTGAGTTTTCCACTGAATATAGCAATGGTGTCATCTTCCTCCATCTTGAGTTCCTCAAACTTTGTGGCCAACATTTGTAATTTAGATTCTCGAACTCTACTGGTTCCTTCATGCACAGTTTGCAGAATATCTCATGCTTTCTTTGCTTGTTGGCACATAGAGATGAGTTTGAACTGATCTTCATTTACTGCAGTAAATATGGTATTTAATGCTCTAGAATTCGCCAAGCTTCCCATTCTTTCATCTGGTGTCCACGACTCTTTAGGTTTAGGTTCTCCTCCTTCAGAACTTCCAACAACAGGGGGTTTCCATTCTGTTTCAACATAGTACCAAGCCAATTCATCCAGTGAATTTATGAACACCCGCATGCGAGCCTTCCAATAGTTATAATTTGTTCCTTCCAGCAATGGTGGCCGAGACACAGAAGCTCCTTCTCTAGTCGCCATTGGTAAAACCGGATCTCACTTTCCTTGACACAACCAAGGGAATAATAAGTGACCAAGCTCTGATACCAATTGAAATTTGGTTTTACCTAATTAATTTAATTATCACTACTGGTGTGTTCCAACATGCCTAGTTTAACCAAGTGTGAAATAACGTAAAATGTAAAAGACACACGACTTGGTTACGCAGTTCGGTGTAAACCACCTACATCTGCGGGACCTGGCCCAGTTCAGAATGAATCCACTGATCAGAAAGATACAGTACAAAGTACACCATACAATAATACTTATCTTATCTAACTATAACGTGAATCCTGCAAGCTCCCCTTGCTACCGATCCGCCTTGATCAGACTCCCTCTGACCTCGAAACTCGTCGACGCTGGATCTCCTCCTCCCGAGGAATTAAGGCATATGATTCTGAACTTTGTGCAGCAGGTGTGTTGGAACACAGTATACTAGCTCTATGCAATTCTCGAAAGATAAAAATCTGTGTGCAGATTTTTTCTATTAAGTCCGTAAGTATGCAGCCGTGTTTTGTCCCCAATTTATATCCACGAATCAGATCTGAATACTCCTTGATTATCTCCACAATATTCCTATTCCAAATCTAATTCTTGAAGCATATCCAAATCCCATAAATAAAGGGATTTACCTTATATCATTCTATCCCATATATTCGAATAAATCTTCTCCATATAAGTAGGGATTTTCCATAAACCAATTATGCTTCACACGCCTGATATATATATTCATATATACGAATTCCATTTATTCCAAACTACTGCAATATTCTGACTTTGATTTCCATAAAAGCTTTGGCGTAAATCTGTTGCAGCAGCATGTTCCAACATGGTCAGAATTTTTGTTCAAAATTAATTCTAATCCTTCTAATCTGCATATGCTCATCCATATAACTCCATAGCTGAATATTCCAATTCCATAACATCAATCCAATCCCACATATATAGGAACTGATATATTCTCCAACTCAAATACAACTTGGACTAGATGTATCCTTCTTGGATTCAGTCTTCAACCTTTCCTTATTTCACCAAAATTCCTTCTTTGATGTTACAACTCAATAATACCATATTTGCATAATTTCCACAAATTGCCAACTAGATAAATCTAGACTTTACACAAGATATCAAATCCATCATCTTCATCGGGCTCTTCTTCATCACCCAAATACTTCTCCAATTTAGTTTGACAAAAGCGATCTACATTCACGTTGTCCCTCTTAAAATCTTTTCTCGGACTTTTCCTCTTTACTCCCATTCCGTCAGTTTCATCTCGACCTTGACCATCACCCCTAGAAGAAGCAGATGTTCAAACCAAAAAATACCCAATTTGTTTAGAAGGTTCACATGATGCATAGAAATTAAACAGTAACTCAAATACCATCTCCACCCGAGAGCACAAAACACTTGAATCCATGGAATTATAAGATCGACCAATGATATACTCAACATAACCTAGTTTATGCCTAGGATCAAGAACCATAGAAATAAACATCAAAACATTAACATTATTCACATTTGGCCAATACTTATCAAATGTTAGCTTCATTTGGAGTGCCATATTCACAAGCTTCACATCTTCATTCATAATATAATCAGAAATTGCATACCCGATATCATGGATGTCTTCCACAAGAGTATTAATAGTAATGCCAATGCCAATGTAGCTCGATAAAAGACTTCAAGAAAAGGCAAGAAACAAGTAACTCTATTCCAATCCTCATCATCAGATGCACCACTAGTCTTCCTAAGTTCCTTAGTGTAAGGAGTATATTTAGTTTTCAGGTTCTTAAATACCTTCCTAAACACCAAAGTCGTCTTAAGCATCAAATGTGTTGAATTCCATCTTGTTTCAACATCCAAACTAACAAGAACCTTACTTTTAATGTTTTCCTCCTGAACACAAGATTTAAACATTTCAAGTCTCGCCAGGGAAGACCTCACATACTTCAAAACTGCTCGAACTTTTAAAATAGCCACATCAACATCTTTCAAACCATCTATAACAACTAAATTCAATATATGTGCCGCACATCTCATATGTAAAAATTCAGCATTCAACACACATCCATCCCAAAGATTAAAAACCTTTTTCAAGTATTGTATTGCTAAGTCATTAGAACTAGCATTATCAACAACTACGGTCAAAATCTTTTTAAGACCCATTCTTGCAAGCACTTTTCAACACTCTTACCTATAAGTTCCCCTGAATGACCACCAACAAGACAAAAGTTTATGATTCTCTTATGGAATTTCCAGTTATCATCAATAAAATGAGCTGTAAGACACATATATGACAAATTCTGCCCAGAAGTCCATGCATCAGTGGTAAGGCATACTCTAGAAGATAACTTCTCAAAAAAAATCTTCAAACTCTCCCCTTTTTCAATAAACAAACTATAACAGTCCCTTGTAATCGTAGCACGCGAGGGAGGAACAAAATCAGGAACAGAAACCTTGCAAAACTCAAGAAAACCCTCACTTTCAACAAAGATAAATGGAAACTCATCAACAATAATCATCCTGGAAAGAGCTTCCCTAATGGCTTCTTGATCAAATCTCCATTACCTAGGAGCTCTAACTGTCCCAATGCTCCCATCATCATTAACTTTTATCTTAAACTCAAAATCCAAAGTAGGTTGCCTCTTATCTATATTAAAAGGGGCTATCTTACACCTATCAACATGATGTCTCATGGCATTAGTTCCATTCGCACTTGTATAAGAAATAGACTCACCGCAATAATTGTATTTTTGATGCAATTTGTCATCGGGTATTGACGAGAAATGTTCCCAGACAGCTGAAGTTCTCTTATTTTTATCCGGTTCTGTCCAAACTTTCTTCTTCTTCTTCTTAGCTTCTCCTTGAGTCTCCATCACTATCTCTAGGTTAGGTGTCTCTTGCTGAGATTCATTAGGATCATCATTCACCAAATCATCGCAATTGTTCGCACAAGTTGACATTTCCTACAAGAAAACATGAGAAATTAATATGATGCTTTTACCAAATAATAACCAAAATGATATAGTCATGCGTGCTAATAAATAAATTGTATTTATATCCTATGTTGGTTACTATATTTGTAAATAAACTACATATTTTCTACTGCACCATGTGGACATGAAGACCAAAACAATATGTTTCCTTTTATCTTCATCTGAATACACATAATTCATGATAAACAAAAAATCATGTGTGTTAATTATGTGTGCATATAAAATACACATAATTCTCTAATACACACGTGATTTATGCAAGTAAATTGGTTTTGGTGTTTGGTTTTATGCATCCATAGCCAGAACCAGAAAATTATGACAAAACCTGGGTGGATATCAATTGGGAGAATATATCGTGACGATAATTAACGACAACTTCAACCAAATGCATAGCATGAAGCAAAAAAGAATGGACTTTGTCTGCAAAACTCACCTGTCCTTGAGCAACTTTTTCTTTGTCCATACGACGAGAATTCGAGAAAGAACCGTGCGTCGCCGGGTTCAAGAGACAATTGAAAGATCAACAGCAAAGAAACTTACAATTCACAATTCCACAAAAGGCGAGAAACTCACAGCTTTGAGTCTTTTGACTTCTGAGTTCAGAGTTTCGACAGACGAGTAACGAGAAATTTCTATGTTTGTGGCTATAGTAGCCAAAAACAGCAACAAAATATGGAGGACGCATTACATAATTTTTTTAAATTTTTTTTTAAAAAATTACCGGTCAAACATTGTTGGCGGTGAATGGGGTTCTGCCACGTGGCGATGACGCATTTTCATAATGCTTCCTCTCCGTTTCTATTTTTTTAAAAATTACCGGTCAAACATTGTTGGCGGTGAAGGGGGTTCTGTCACGTGGCGAGGACGCCATTTCATAATGCATCCTTTGGTTTTTTTATTTTAATTACCGGTCAAACATGCCTGGTTTTCCTGGTTTTTTTTTAATTACCGGTCAAACATGGAGGGTTTTCCTTATTTAATGGGTAAATGTTTCGACTGTGGGTCTCATTTGAAATCATTCTCCAATCCAAACTTCAAATGAATAATTATTATGTAACGTGGATATGCTACAAACTCCCAATTATTACGTAACATGTATATATATAATATTGAAATTGTATTTTAATATTATATTTGATCTCAACAAATATTATATGAGTCCGTCTCTTGAAAGACGGTATTTCCATAAGTTATGGAAAGACCAAGGTTTAAAGTGTAAATTAGAAGAAATTAAGATAAAATTTTTGGGTTGCATGAACCGGGTTATAAATTTTATAACTACTACATGTTTCATACTAAAACTTTAATATTGCAACTAAGACCTTTTACCTTTTATTATTCTAATCAAACCCCGTCTTTCCATAATCCTATGGAAAGACCGTCTTTCCCAAGACTTTCCCATATTATATTCATACAATTAATTATATTTTGGATGCATCTAATTATTTGACAAGAGTAATGATGGAGAATAAATAATTATATTGGTTCAATAAAATAGTTTTTATGAACTCAAGTATAACATTAATCGGCACTAACTTATTTTTAGTTCATGTTTAAAATAAAATTGATTCTATTCTAGAAATTAATTTGTTATTCTAATTAAATTAACTAATTATTAAATAGACAATCAGTTAAGAAACTTTCTAATTTATGTCTCTTTTTTTTTTAATGAAAACACCCGTAGGTGGGGGATTATATTAGGTTCCCCAGATCCAGTCAACCAAATAAAATTTGAACAAACCAGAGTTGAGTTTCAGTAATACAACTGTAGGTGAGGCAACCCAGTTGCCTCCAAAAGTACTAAAACTATCTAATCTAGATATAGACAGCTATACAACAGTGACTTGATCTGTAATGGAGTTGCGATCCATAAGCGAGAACCTCCACCCCTCGTGTTAGTTCTCCCTTGTGGCCAGGCAACTCCAAAACCAAATAGTCTATAGTATTCCTGCAACAAACTTGCAGAGGCAGGAAGTATCTAGTAATGATCCATAATGATAGAACAGCAAGGGAAATGGTCTGAGGATTTATAACTGAGCGCAGCAGCAGGAGTGCTACATCAGGGAGGAAGTAACCATCTCGAGACACTCAAAGTATTATTGAGTTGCAATCCGTAGTCCATCTTTATCCTGCAAAAAAATAGCAGTATCAATTCGAAGGTAAAAGATGTACTCTAATATGTGGAGTCTGAACTTTATCCAATAAGATCAGCCCCTTAATGTGCGGAGTAATGTTCTGCAGATTTAGACTCAGGACCGAGCTATAATGTGATTTTGCAATAGTATGTGCCACTGCATTGCATTCTCTAACCACATATTGTAAATGGGATGATCCAAGTAATATTTTAACTCTATAGGTCAGATCAAAGAGCTTCCAATTTTCCACATATGGATCATTTATCATCTGAACAGCCAGCTTACAATCAGTTTCAAAGACATAATTATGGTCCTGATCATGGAACTTACTGCAGGCCAGTAGAAGTGCCTTAATTTCTGCTTCAAGAGGTGAAGCAGCAGTAATATCAGCAGATAAAACAAGTAATGGATCCCCTAGACTGTCTCTAGAAATTAAACCAACTGAGGCCTTATCTGGATACCATGATGCATCTGTATTAATTTTAATTTTTCCTACAGGAGGCTTCTCCCACCTAACAATGGAAATATTAGGCTTAGGAGGTGGTCGAGTAAAAGGTATCCATAGGCTTAGAGGAGAATCCATTACAGAATGAGAGAAAAATGTTCTAGGTGAGGAGAAGAGAGTCAGTTTTATAAGCTCCTGTACTTCCTTGGTAATAGGCAGTGTGGAGAAGGGTTTAGAATCAAAAATAAACCTATTCCTAGCTTTCTACAGAGACCATCATGTTATGGACGGGAAAATTTTACATATGAACTGCTTCCAGCCCAGTAGGTCATGACAATCCCAGAAAAGAAAAAACCTCTCTGAGAGGGAGTGCTCCTGAGTGATGTGAAAGCCAACTATTGATGCAATGTTACTCCAAACAGATCTAGCAATGTGACATGATATAAAAAAGTGCTGAATAGAGTCAGAGTTACAGCAAGCAGGACATTTAGATGCCAAACTGAAACCACATTTAATAAGAATCTCATCCAAGGGAAGAAAGGATTGTAACAGCTTCCAAGTGAAAATTGATATCTTCTTCTGAATTGCATTATTCCAGATGAACTTAGGGGAAAGTGAGTTACCTGTTGGCAGAGTTAGTGCTCTGTATGTAGATTTAGATGTAAAATTACCAGAGGGTTTAGGCATCCAAATTAGTCTGTCATCTCTATCCTCCATTAGTTGTGCATCCTGAAGAAAGGTCAGAGTATCATGTTCTAGGAGAGAGTTAATTTGAGATAGAACAGTAAGTTTATCATTAATGAAGTCAGCAACAGACAGGTATGGCAATCCATAAACAATGCTCCGAGGGATAATGTTAATGAGGGGGCCAGATGGGCACCAATTAGCCAGCCAGAAGCTACAAATTCCCTTACCATGAATAATTTTGGTATTCCTTTCAGCAAAAGAGTTTACAGCTAAGATTCTTTTCCACGTTACTGATTTTCTATAGGACATAGGCAAAGCCCAAAGCAATTTTTCCCACAAAGTTGTTCCTAGCTGACTTTTCCACCAAAGCTTAGCTGAGCAGGTATCAAGAATAGCATTCATAGACCTAAAACCAAGACCATTCATATCAGTGGGAACTGAAATTGTAGACCATTTCCTCCAAATTTTATTGCTTTTTCCCTCAGATTCACCCCAGAAAAACCTGGCTAGTCTTTTCTCAAAGGTTCTAATGATTGACTTTGGGGGATTAGTGACTGCCCACAGGTGCTGAGGTAAAGAATATAAGCAATGTTTGATTAAGATCATTTTTCCCCCCGCACTAAGTCACTTATTTTTCCAACTCTGAAGTTTAGTGTCAAGATTAGCCATCAATGGTTGGAAATATCTCTTTAGGGTTTTGCCCTTGAAAATGGGACAGCCTAGGTAAGTAAATGGGAAGGTGCCTTTTTTCATTTTCAGTATGGCTCTTACTTGGTTGAATCTTAAAACTGAAGCTCTCTTGCTAAGATAAAATTCTGACTTATCAAAGTTAAATTTTTGTCCCGAAGTGATTTCAAAGATGTCTAAAAAAGCTTTGATCCTACCCAGGTTAGATTTAGATGCTTGCAAAAATATGATAGTGTCATCTGCATACATTAAGTGTGAAACAACAGAGATAGAAGCAGGAACTTGGAAACTAGTAATCCTATTGTTTGAGAAAATGAATGATAAACTTCTAGAGAATGCTTCAGAGAAAATATTGAAAAGAAAAGGAGAAAGGGGATCACCTTGTTTAATACTCTAGTAGCTTTGAAAAAACCTGATGGATTCCCATTTACCAAGACAGAGAAATATGCTTGAGATAAATTATTCATAATTGCATTTAAAAATTTCCCACTGAAACCAAATTTAATTAAAATCTGACTAAGGAAATGCCAATTCACTCTATCAAATGCTTTCATGAGGTCCAGTTTCACTATACAGTTTGGAATTCTGTTTTTCTTATCCAGAAACCTGACCATTTCCTGAAGATACAAAATATTATCAGAAATATTTCGTTTCTTCAAGAAAGAGGATTGGTTAGGAGAGATTAAAGCCTCCATGTGAGGCTTTAGTCTTTCCATCAAGACCTTAGAACAGATTTTGTTTATGACATTTGATAAGCTTATTGGTCTGAAATCCCCAAAAGAGCATGGTGTGGCTTTTTTTTGGATGAGGACTATCCAAGTACTGGATATACCCTTAGGGATTTGAGAACCAGAAATGAAATCATTGACAGCATCAATCAGATCTTGCTTAATAACAGACCAGCATTTTTTGTAAAATTTTGGTGTGAACCCATCTGGCCCTGGACTGCTATTACTGTCTAAGCTATTTACCACTGCATGAAGTTCAGTATCAGTAACTAAGGCTCCTAAAAATTGATTATCCCTATCAGTCATAATTGTGGGGATTTGGGACAGGAAATGAGAGCAATGGTATCTGAGGTACTCTGGTTAGGTTCATTTAGCAAATCAGTAAAATGGAGAACAGCTTCTTTTTGAATTTCTGATTGTGTGTTTAGCCATTGACCCTCATGATTCTTGATTTTACTGATCTGTAATTTACATTGCTTTTCCTGTACCACCTTATGGTAAAACTGAGTATTATTATCCCCCATTTTATGCCATTTAAGCCTAGCTTTTTGTTTCCAGAATTTCTCTTTCTCTTTTAAAGTCTTTAGTAGCATAGCTTTTTTCTGGTTAAGACTGACTCTCTCAGACAGTGTTGGGTTCAGGTCATAGGACAGTTCCTGTACCCTTAGAGCCTCCTCAGCTAGAGTTACATTTGAATCTATGTTCCCAAAACATTCCTTGTTCCATACTTTTAGCATTTTTTTAAGCCTGATTAATTTCAGATAAAACCTGACCATACCTGTCTCCTTAATTGGCCTTTCCCAATTTTCCTGAACTAATGCTAAAAATTCTAACCTCTGGAACCAAGCATTAATAAATCTGAATGGCTTTGGAAATGAGAGAACCAAATTGTTTAGCTGGAGGAGTAGTGGGGAGTGATCTGATGTATTTCTATTAAGGATCTGGATTGTTGATGAAGGGAATTTAGTATACTATGATAAAGTGCAAAGTCCCCTATCCAATCTCTTAGATGGAGGATTTCTAAGCCTAGAGTTACACCAAGTAAACAAGTTACCTACTGTGTTTATCTCTTGAATTCCATTAGAGTTAATCCATGTATTAAAATCTTTGATACTACCAAGGCCAGGGTTAGAGGGACCTCTATATTCAGCCACAGAAGATATAGTATTAAAGTCACCTATAAAAATAGTGTCCCCCTTAGATAACAACTTTAAATCTCTCCAAAGGTCTTGTCTACCCTCCCTACTTCTTAAAGCATAAACAAAAACAGCCTCCATACAAAGATTAATGGTGAGGTGGGAAATATTCACATGGATAAATTGTTCATGATAGGACAGCAGTATCACAGATACATGATTTGAGTAGAAGAGCCAAATATTCCCATTAGGAAGTACCAGATTATTAGAGAAATTAAGTGAATTCATGTAGTACTGGGCTTTAGAATTATCATGCATAGGATCGATTATACATAACAACTGAATTTTCTTTAGTTTGACCAGACTAAGAAGTCTAATCATTGAAGTTTCCATGCCTCAAAGATTCCAGATCAGAAAATTAATATTGGTCTTCATTATCATATTTCATTAGAATTATTACCTTTAGTAGCTGATCTTAAAAGCATTTTGTTGAGCTGACTCAAATAGGTGACCTTCTTGTTTTTTGCCTTACCTTGTTGTACATACTTACCTGGGAACTCTGATGTGGAAGCCACTTGTAATTGTTGCTGACCAGAGAAATCCAGATCCAGAGCCAGTTGTAGGTCCTCAGGTGTTCCCTCATTCTTGTTTTCATGATACTGGGAGGAACAGCCTTCATCCTGTAAAACAGAAAATCTGTTTGACATCTTTCCAGGTAAGGAAAGTGTAGGGTTGTTAGTAGTACTTCTCAGTGGCACCAGCAGTGAACCAACATGGAGATCATCTTTGGCATAAGGTATCCGGGCAGGTTTAGCATTTTCAGTCTCCTTAATTAATCTAGTAATTGAATGCTCAGGGATCACTAGAGTTCGAGTTCCTGATTGCAGAGGAGTGCCTGACTGCAGTGGATTACTCCTAGCAGGAGTACTAAGGATCACACTCGGAGGATTATTTTCCAGGTTTATGGTAGCCATATCATCATCAGTGGTTGGGAGATCATTAGTTAAATCATTGATCAGAGGAGGGGTGGTGAACTTTTTACCTGTTGCCTGCCACTGAGGAGGAGGTTGGATCGGATTTAAGCTAACTTCCTCAGGTCTATCCTTGGTGGTTTGTGAAATGACTCTACATTGGCTCAGGGAATGGCCAAGTTTAGCACAGTGGTTACAGTAGAGAGGGATATCCTCATACTCAATATTGTACTTAGTGTTGTTTGAAACAGAACCTAGCCTAATATGAGGGCTCAGTGGTTTCTGTAAATCAACTTCCACACAGAATTTGATGGCCGAGGGTCTAGTGAGCATATCAGTAGCTAGGTCATTTTTTATGAAATTCCCTATGCTATTACCAATTGACTCAATGGAAGCAGAGTTATAATAGTACAAAGGAACCTCTCTAATAGTACACCAAATAGGAACAATGGGGGATTCCTTATGGGTTGAGAATTCTGGAGTCCACTTAAGCATCTTAAGCAAAACACCGTTAAAGTTCCAGCTACCCTTCATCCAACACCTCTGATAATCGTTAACGTGCTCAAAACGGAGTAAGACATGCTTATAATCTAATGAACCTAATTGATACTTACCTTCAAATCCGATTGTTTTGAGAGCTGTCTCCATCTGGTCCATTGACAGCCTACCTTTTGTGAACTTACCGACCAAAGCATTGGAGTAATGGGCCGACAGTGTAGCGATTTGTTCATCCGAGTAGAGACAGGCCGGATCACCGAGATGGGTAGATTTAGGAACCAGTTCGGGATTACTTGGGAGATTCTTGGAAAGAGGGGGAGCTTTGGTTTGAAGAGCGGCGGCGAAGGTTTTGAGAGGAGGTGGCTGGTTGATTACGTTATCGGCTATCATTCACGGCGATGGCCGATGATGAGGCCCGATGCCGAGGAATCAGAGAAGCCAATTCCGGCAGTTAACGGATAGAAATAGAGGTTACAGACCGTTGGTAGGAAGAAATGGGGGTTTCAGACCGTTGGTAGGGGAGAACACACAGTATCGCACCAAATATCGCAAAATTCGCACACAGTATTGAACACAGAAAATTATTTTGAATAAATTCTAATTTATGTCTCAATTTTACTTTTATGGAGAAAGAGTAAAAAACAAAAATTAATTGAAATTAATTTTTATTTTTGCCAATCTACAATATATGCATCATTATTATTTATATATTATTAAATATAAATGAATATATTTAACACTTAACATGTGCATTTTTCATTATTATGGAGTAAAATACATCATTCAATTATTTTATAACCTATAAATTCATAGTTACTTTTTAGAATTTGAAAAAATTAAAATACATCATTCAATTATGCCACCTCAGAGGACTCGTTTCCAAAACGAGTCCTCTAAAAAACATTTTCGGAAAAAAAAATTATGCCACCTCAGAGGACTCGTTTCCAAAACGAGTCCTCTAAAAACATTTTCGGTAAAAAAAATAATGCCACCTCAGAGGACTCGTTTCCAAAACGAGTCCTCTATAAAAGATTTTCGGAAAAAAAAATATGCCACCTAGAGGACTCGTTTCCAAAACGAGTCCTCTAATTGATTTCAGAAAAAAAAATTAAATCCACCTAGAGGACGCATTACCATAATGCGTCATCCACCCTCAGCGTCCAGAATAAAAAACAAGCACACCAGCGCCCATTTTTGGATTTTCTTGCACACTAAAATCATGCACTCGCAGGTTAACAATGCCGCAAGAGGATTTAGCGTACTAGGTGATGATGGTCCACTTGATATGCGGATGAATCCCCAGGCCAGTCGAACAGCATAAGACATACTAAATTCATGGCCAGATACTGAAGTGGGAAGGGTGCTGCAAGAGTATGGTAAGGACAGCAATTGGTATCATCTCCAGAAGAAAATTGCGAATGCTCGTCTTCATGGTGGTTTACATTCTACTGGGGAACTTGTGGATCTTATTCGAGGCTCAACTTCCCGGACAAGATGAGGAAGGCAAGGTTGGATTAAGACTGCAGTAAGAGTGTTTCAGGCGTTGAGAATAGCTGTAAATGATGAACTCAGCACACTACAAGATTCCATCTACTCGTGCTTCGATTCCCTTGCTTCAGGAGGAAGACTAGCTGTTATCTCATTTCACAGCTTGGAGGACAGGATAGTTATAAAATATATTGATGAACAGAAGTGAATGTTTGGAAATATTCTGTGAAGAAAAGCTTCTAGATTATAGAAAGCTTGTTTTGGTTGAATAATACTGATGAGTTGCCTAACTATTTATACAACAGAATGTCTAACTAGTTTCCTGAATTATCTAACTAGAATTTACATAATTCCTACGTACTAGGCTTAGCTACAACAGATTTACATAGACTAGGATAAGTGTAACAAATTTGACAAAGTCATTCGTTGACAAAGTCATACTCTAATACCCTCCCGCAAGCTCACGATCGGGTACGAACGAGAAGCTTGGTCCTTAGATTTTGAAACCGAGATGTGCCAACAGCCTTGGTAAATATATCGGCAATTTGATCAATAGACTTGACATGGCGAAAAATCAATTCTCGTGCTTGAACCTGTTCTTGAACAAAGTGGTAGTCAATCTTGATGTGCTTTGACCGCTGATGAAAGACAGGGTTTGCAGTGAGGAAGGTGGCACTAAGATTTTCGCAGAGCAAAATGGGAGGACCGTGAGAAGAAGCAGCCATTTCCTTGAAGAGCTGTTGAAGCCAAATAAGTTCAGCTGTAGCAAAGGCAATGGCTCTGTATTCTGCTTCAGTGCTAGAGCGAGCAACCACATTTTGCTTTCGAGAGGACCAACTGACTAAGTTTCCACCAAGATAGATAGCGAAGCCATGCTGAGAACGGCAGTCTTCAGGATCAGAAGCCCAACCAGCATCAGTGAAACAAACAAGCCGAGAGTCACAAGCTAGACAGAAAAAGAGACCTGCATCAAGAGAACCCCCTTGAGATAACGAAGAATCCTCTTGACTGCAGCCCAATGATGCTCAGATGGCTGGTGCATAAACTGACAGACTCGATTGACTGAGTAGGAAATCTCGGGTCGAGTGATGGTAGCATACTGGAGAGCACCAACAGTGCTTCGGTACAGATGAACATCAGTGAAGGGATCACCGCCAGAAATGAGCCGAGAGCCTGGAACAGCTGGGGAGGAAATGGGCTTGGCACCCATCATCTTGCTGCGGTCAAGAAGATCCAAAATATACTTTCCCTGAGAGAGCAAAATACCAGAGGAACTGCGGTGTACTTCGATACCCAAGAAGAAGTTGAGAGCACCCAAGTCCTTCAGAGAAAAGACCGAGTTGAGGTACTTGACAAAGTCATCAATGAAAGAGGAGTTGGATCCAGTGATAATCAAGTCATCTACGTAAACAAGGACATAGACAACATCAGAGCCATGATGCTTGATGAAGAGTGAAGAGTCTGAAACACATTGTTTGAAGCCATGTCGAAGAAGAGCTTGATGGAGCTTCTGAAACCAGGCTCGGGGAGCTTTCTTAAGGCCATATATAGCCTTTTTCAGTCTACAAACATGTGTAGGATGAGCAGAGGAGACAAAGCCTGGAGCCTGTTCCATGAAGACCGTTTCAGACAAATCACCGTTAAGAAAGGCATTGTTGATATCAATCTGTCGAAGAGGCCAATTGCGAGTGACAGCAAGGCTAAGAACCACCCGAATTGTGGTAGGTTTGATGACAAGGCTGAACGTGTCGAAGTAGTCAACCCCCTCCTCCTGATTATAGCCCTTAGCCACCAGGCGAGCCTTGTACCTGTCAATGGACCCATCTGGTTTCCTCTTAATCCTAAAAACCCACTTACAACCAACAAGATTAGAAGTTGGGGGCCTAGGAACCAAGTCCCAAGTCCCATTAGCAAGTAAAGCATCAAATTCTAATTGCATAACATGTTGCCAGTTAGTGTTCTTTTTGGCTTGGAGAAAAGTTTTGGGTTCAAAGTCAGAAGATTCACAGGAGATAGGATGTTTGGTAGTAGTGTGGGCAGTTGGTTTAAGGGAATGAGTAGAGGCTCGAGTGACCATACCATGCACCGAAGATTCGGATGGATGAAAGTAGGAAGGAGCCTGAGGATAGGGGATGACAGCTGAGGAAACCGTTGGCGGTGGTGGAGACACTGGAGAAGTTGATGGTGTGAGGTCGGATGAAGATGACGAGACCACCGGCATAGGAGAGGCCGAGACAGTAGGTCGAGTTGCATCCTGGAGCGGCAGTAGGGAAAGCTCGACGTTTGGTGAATCAGGCTGGTTGGACTGAGAGTGATGCTTTGGATAAGGAAAGGAGGATTCATCAAACACAACATGTCGAGCAATGTAGGTTTTGGAAGAGGGAAGATGGTAGCATAAGTACCCTTTGTGCTTGGCACTGTACCCAAGAAAGATACATGCCACAGAGCGAAACTCCAATTTGCTGCTGTTATAAGGCCGCAGATAAGGAAAACAAAGACAGCCAAACGACTTTAAAAGGTTGTAATTAGGTTGGCGATTGTATAAGCATTCATAGGGGGACTTATAATCAAGAACAGGAGTAATGGTTCTATTGTTCAGATAAATAGCAGTATGAAAAGCATGTTCCCAGAAAGTCATAGGAAGGTTAGAGTGGGCTAAAAGAGCTAAACCTTTTTCGACGACAACTCGATTACGTCGTTCTGCCGCACCATTTTGTTCCGGAGTGTGCGGGCAAGACACTCGATGAATGATGCCATTGGCTTCAAGAAAGGTTGATACATTACGAAATTCACCCCCCCCCCAATCAGACTGGAAAGCTTTGATTTTAGTGGAGAACTGAGTTTCAACCATCGTTTTAAATGATTGAAAAACAGATAAAACCTGAGACTTAGCAGCGAGAAAATATATCCAGACAAATTTTGTGCAGTTATCAATAAAAAACACAAAATATCGATTACCATTCAAAGACGGTACAGAGGCAGGGCCCCAAACATCTGAATAAATAAGATCAAAAGGTTTTTCAGATACAGTATGACAAGAGGGAAGATGATGTCTATGACTCTTGCCTAACTGGCATGCACTACATAATGGTAATGACTTATTAGCAGAAACAGGTAAATCAAAAACAGCTAGTTGACGATGCAACACAGACTCATGAGGGTGCGCAAAACGGTGATGCCAACAAGCTATAGAGGCTCGTTCACCAACAAAAACACGGGGGCCAGGGGAACGAACTGGGAGACGGTATAAACCATTCTCAACGAATCCCTTGAGAACCATCTTGCCCTCTAATGTCTTAACATAACAATGATTAGCATGGAGTTCAACAAAAACATTGTTATCATGGCATAATTGACGGACACTAATGAGATTTTTGGACACTTTGGGAACAACAAGGATATCATTTAATGCAAGGGGTTTGGCAACATGTTTTGCAATTAAATTAAGATTGCCAGTATGGGTAATGGGAAGGGACTGACTGTTTGCGACGACAAGATTGTCGGTGCCGTCATACTCAGCTGAGAGGTTGAGCCCGGAGAGGTCAGCGGTAACATGATTAGTGGCACCTGAGTCGACTATCCAAGGGTTCGAGAGGGCGGAGGGGCTCTCAGGATACGCCACATAAGCTTGTTTACCAGCATATTGACGGAAAAGGCCGGCGGCACGGCGATTAGTGGCCAGAAATGCAGTAAGGTTGAATCGCCCATGGCAGTTGCGACCAACATGACCATCCTTATCACAAATTTGGCAAGGAGCTTGGTGGCGGCCAGATTGATGGTTTGGCGGTGGTGTAGGGGCTGACCGACGGCTGTCCGGCTGTGGCTGACGACTGGAAAATCGGCGATGAACTGCATTTGCCGCTGGCATGTTTGTGTCCAAGCAAGCATCAGAGATGCGCTATTCTTCCTGGAGGAGCAAGCCAAGAAGCTCGTCGGAAGAAACTGGTTCCAGTCGCATACTAACTGCCGTTTTGAAGGCAGCATACTCCGGGCCAAGTCCGTACAGAACACATGCAACAAAGTCTTCATCGGGAATGATAGTGAGGCACTCCGCCAATGCGTCAATGAGAGCTCGCTTCTGCTCAACATATTCCAAGATTGAGATCCTGCCCTTAGTGAGCACCTGAAGTTGCTGTTTTAGGTGCATATGGTGAGCTCGAGATTGTGATTGAAAAGTGCGCTGCAAAGAGGACCAACACTCCGCCGTAGTAGTTGCTCGGGAAACAAGGCCGAGCATCGGCGAGGACAGCATGGAACGCAGCCAGAGGAGAACCAAACGGTCCTGACGTTTCCAGGCAGCGAACGCCAGGTTCGGATCACCGACGGTCGCTCCGGCAGCAGGCGGGAGAAGGGTGTCTGGAGCACCACTGCTGACAAGGAAGCCTTCAAGCTCGTAGGCTTCAAGGGCAGACCGGACAGTGCTCTGCCACAAAGAGTAGTTGCTCCGATCAAGTCGAACCGCCAATGCCGGGAATTGAAGGTTGGCCGCGGCGCCGCCGGAAGCGGAGAAAAGAATCTGGGATGCGGAAGCCATAGGGAAGAACTTGGCTTTTGTTGAGCTGCTGGAAAGGATTAAACGTCAAGCAGCTAAAATACTGATACCATATAAAATATATTGATGAACAGAAGTGAATGTTTGGAAATATTCTGTGAAGAAAAGCTTCTAGATTATAGAAAGCTTGTTTTGGTTGAATAATACTGATGAGTTGCCTAACTATTTATACAACCGAATGTCTAACTAGTTTCCTGAATTATCTAACTAGAATTTACATAATTCCTACGTACTAGGCTTAGCTACAACAAATTTACATAGACTAGGATAAGTGTAACAAATTTGACAAAGTCATTCGTTGACAAAGTCATACTCTAATAATAGTAAAGCAAGCTTTTCTTAATATTGTTAAACCCAACGAAGATAGTGGTCATGGTGAAGATGCAGGGTTACGCAGTTCATCCGAAAGCAATGCAGATAGGGAAGAAGAAGAGGCATGGATCAGACAGACGGTACGTGGCCAGAATGCAGCTGTCCTCACTAAAAGACCAATAACTCCTTCTGAGAAAGAGGAAAAGCTGAATCCGAGGAGTAGGAGCGCTAAACTCCGCGTCATTGAAAAGATTTGAACTGAAAAAAAGTCCCGCAGTTTGGAACAAAAAGGCCTGCCCTCTCTTGCACATGAAGTGGTAATTTGTAAAGCAGGATAATTTGTCTTGTCACATGATGTAAAAGAGTTTACAGTGGTTTTCTGAAACGAAGCTTTCAGAACCAAAATGGCTAATTATATTTTGACAGACGGTAAAATATGAACGTGTATTTTTATTGGGAAAAAAAAAGATTTCTAACTAAATTAATTATTTCACTTCATAACTAAACTTTAAAATATTAAATTAAATACTTTGTTTTCAATTTCAATGTAAGACAAAAAATGGACATAAAAAATAATCCTAATATTTCGAAAGCCACATAAATCATTTACTCTATTTTAATTTAGAATTCAATTCCGCATTGGAAATGATGTAACAACCCTATATTCAGTCTTGAATTTGGCTGAGCCCAAGCTTGGCTCTCATATTCTTGAAGTCACGAAGCCCAAGCTTGCTAGAGCAATGAGTTTGTATTTGAGCTTCTTCGTGGGTTTGTTTGCATTTTGACAAGTTCATTGAGAATCTTAAGCCCGGCCACTTGGAGAAAGTTCAACTTGATTTAGGACACAGTTACAAGTTACAACAGAGCAAAGGTCAAGTTTAATCTTAACTGGGTTGACAATATGGTAATCTAGGCGATCTTCCTTCTTGATACGCTTTACGAAAATATTAGAGCAACGTGAATATATAATCGTACATCATTGATGAAAGTACAGATATAATCTCACAATAATTGAAAGTGCAAATATAACCCTAGATATTTAGGTTATGTGCAAATATAACATTTTCCGATAGTTTAAGGCCGAAATTCAATAAAAAAAGACTATTTTACCCCTCTATAAAAAGTAAAAAAATCATTAAAATTATTTTGCCCCTCTGTCCTTTCTCTTCTTCGTTTCTTCCTCGTTTCTTTCCTCGTTTCTTTGCCCCCCTGCCTCACTGAATACACAAGCAAAAAGGGATTAAGGTGTTCAGATATATATACAAACCCCAATTGCCTTCTTTTCTTCCAATTTCCCCCCAATTTTGCACTTTCAATAATCCAATCTTTCTTCAACTTTCCAAAGATTTCTTCCGAATTCCGATTGATCGAATTTCAAGATTCAGATATCGCTGCCAATCCAACTACAATCTTTCTCCCGCCCACCATCGCCACCGTCAACTACCACCACCACCTCCGCGTATCAGCTGCCACTGATCGCTGCTCTCCTCCCTCTGTTTCTCTTTTTTTTTCTTGCCATTTTTTCCCAAGCGCACAGTATCCTCCGGCGAGTCTGCAGTGAGTCTCCGGCGAGTTTGCGGTGGTTGAAGAATGGTGGACCGTGATTGGAGACCAGAATTGAAGAACGTGGTTTCAGGTAGTGGCGAACGGAGAAAGGGTTTGGGCAGAAATAAGGAAGTGAATTGGAAAACGTCGCAAGTGGGGTGGTTGTGGTTGTGCTGGATGGTGGTGTTCAAGAGGCAGGTCGCAGCGGAGGGAGAGGGTGAGCCGGGAGAGTGGGTGGTGGGTCTCAATTTTTCGGCGCTTGGCTGAGCAGTGCCAGAAATTGTGGCAGATGGTGGCTTGAGGCTACTCTGGAGAAAGAGGATGAGGTCGGAGATGGGAATCTGCGGGTGGGTGAAAAGATTGCACATCTGCGTTTAGTGGTAGGAGATCATAAGATGGTCGGAAATAGGGAGCTAGAGATCTTCCATGGCGGAAGTGTGGGAAGGGTAGACCGTGGTTTGAGACCAAAATAAGAGATCGTGGTTTCAGGGAGCAGCGAAAGGATAAACAGTTTGGGGGGAGAAAAGAGAATGGGTGGAGATAGTGGTAGCGGTGGTGGTTTCAAGGAGCGGCAATGGTGGTTTTAGGATGACAGATTGGTGGTGGGATGGCGGGACTAGTGGTAGAGCTTGTGGTGGGTAGTGGTGGATTGGTGGTGGGATGATGGCAGAGTTGGATAGTGGGGGCATTTTTGTCTTTTACAATTTTGTATTAGGTTAGAATGGTATTGGTCATTCAAGTCGGTCAATGGTCGAAAATGGCCAGTCAATGCCGGAATAATGGCTTTAGGGTTATATTTGCACTTATCTATAATAGTTAGGGTTATATTTGCACTAAAAACAACTCAGGGTTATATCTGCACTTTCTCCAACATATAGGGTTATGTTTGCATATTACCCAAAATATTAATACATTCTCTATGAGTTGTGGTTTTCAGACAGTGAGGATAAAGAAGCATATAGATCGACTTTGATTTTTTTTCCAGTAAATTCATTTAAGAAAATCTACTATAGAATAAAGGTTCTAATTGGCAGATCTGTGCTTATAAGCAAAACTGACTTATTTTGAAAGCAGTGAGAGACCAGCTTCTGTTTTCCCCCAAATATAGCTTATGCTTTTAAAATTAGCTATTTTTTAGCACTTTGCCAAACACTAAAAAGTATTTTTGATAGAAGAGAAACCTCGATAATGTGAGGTGTTGATTATTAGGAAATAAATAGAGGTGAAACCTAGCTAGTACAATGAACCTGGTCTAGTATATAATAGGCCAAAGCCCATATCAGTCTATCATTCTAACACCCCCCTCAAGCGAAGCATCGGATTGGTAAAGATGTCCGCTAGCTGTAATGAAGTATAAATATGACTGACTCGAAGCTTGCCCATAGCAACCAACTCTCAAACAAAATGGTAGTCGATATCAATGTGCTTCATCCACTTGTGAGCCAAAGGGTTCTGAGCCAAGAAGATTGCGTAGCCATATGTTGATCATCAAGTCTCTAGATAGCTAGCCAGCCAAATCTGCATCCAAGTAAGCACAAACATCGGAGGAACCAGCCAAGAAAAAGGTGAGACCATGATTAGGTGTACCCACTACATAGCGAAGAATCCTGGTAACAATAGCAAAGTGATCCTCAAGAGAATCCTGAAGAAACTGACTGACTGAGTTCACCGCAAAAGCCAAATCAGGTTGAGTGATAGTCAGATACTGGAGCGCACCAATCAAAGAACGGTAGAGAGTCAGGTTCCCAAACGGCGCACTTGAGCTACTATGAAGCTGGGACAGTGGCACAAAATGAGTTGTCACCGGAGAAGCATCACACATCCTGGTCTGTCAAAGAATGTCTCGTGCATACTTGGCTTGTCCAAGAAAAAGACAAGACAGAGTAGCAGTAGCCTCAAGACCAAGGAAATAGTTGAGAGAACCCAAATCCTTAACCGAAAACTCCTGATCGGTCCGAGTAATGAACTGACAAATCACCCTAGCATCATTCACGGTGAGAATGATGTCATCCACATAGACAAGTAAGTACAAAAAAGTGGCACCACAAGAGAAAACAAAAAGGGACGTGTCTGAAGAACTACACCAAAAACCACGATCTCAAATATATGAGCTGAACCAATCAAACCATACACGAGGAGCTCTCTTAAGCCCATAGATAGCCTTCCGGAGGCGACAGACATAATCAGGCCAAGCAGGATCCTAACAGCCATCAGGCTACGCCATGTAAACTGGATTATCAAGAATGCCATTAAGAAAGGCATTCTTGACATCAAGCTGATGCAGAGGTCACAGTCTCAAAGTAGCAATGGCAAGAAAAGTTCCTTGTGTGATCAAAGTCAAATCCAGGAATCTTAGAATAACCTTGAACAACAAGACATGCCTTGTAACGATCAATACTACCATCAGGTCGATACTTCAGACTATAAACCCACTTCGAACCGATTGACGTTCAAAGGATGAGGAACCAACTCCCAAGTGTTTTAATGATGAAATACATCCATTTATTCATCTATAGCACCAATCCAATTCGAATCCCAAAGTGCAGCACGATAATCACGGGGCTCAAATTGCTCACAGTAGAAAGTAGACCCGTAACTACATAATTAGTGTGTGTCTTGGCACACCGAGTGCCATCCTGATTCTTGGTAACCATCTAATGAGTATGGCAAGGAGGATAATCAAGACCGGATAATGAACTAGATGACAAAGCAGGTGAATCCGAAGGAGATGATGGTGGAGTAACCACCGGTGAGAGAAAAATGGGTGAGCCCAGAAGAAGCAAAGTCTGAGCGTTCGAAGGTAGCGTCGGATCATCATAATCACAAACTGCGCAAGGAGCCAATACAGAAAAGGATGGCTACGAAGATGCCAAATTAGAAGGTGGTTTATGATCAACCCCAATTGATAATGTAATAGCTCCATGAAAAAATTATGAAATCTCTAGATCCAAAATAGAACGACTGGCCGCAGAAGATGCGACATAAGGGAATAACGTTTCATCAAAACAAACGTGGCGAGAGACATAGATACGCCCAGAAGTTGGGTCGAGACAGTGGAAGCCCTTGTGATGAGGTTTGTAACTAGTAAAAAACACACACAATAGATCACGATGCAAACTTATCAATAGTAGTGGCACGTAGACATGGAAATGCACGACGGCCAAACGGGTGAAAAAGGATATAGTCCGGCATATGACCAAAAACAACCTCAAAAGGTGATTTGCCACCAAGAACTGAACTAGGAAGATGGTTAATGGTGCAAACCGCAGAGGAGAAAGCTTCTACCCAATAAGAGTGCGGCACGGAAGAGTGAAAAAATATGGCAAGACTAATCTCTGTGATGTGACGATGCTTCCACTCAGCCCGGCCATTCTGAGCAAGTGTATAGGGCGAGAACATTTGATTAAGAATGCCATATAATATAAAGTGAGCGTAAAGTCGATGATTAGTAAATTATGTGCCACTATGTCTAATTTTTTTTAACCTTACCAGAAAACTGAGTCTCAACAAAATTTTGAAACTGGAGAAATGTGTCATAGAAATCCAACTTATTCTGCATCTGGAGAAACCATGTGAATCGTGAAAAATCATCGATGAAAAAGGCATAATAAGAGAAACCAACCTGTAGATAAAACAGGGCTCGGTCTCCACAAATCTCAATGCACCTTATCCAACAAACCAGTAGTGTGCTTGTCACTAGAGGAAAAAGGTAAATGGCTACTCTTGGCCATCTGACAAGAAGAGAAACTAACAGATGCAGGCATAGCTGAAGTGATAGAAATATGGCCTCATCGACTCAACAACTAAACAGTATCATGAGACACGTTACCGAGGTGAGAATGATATTGCTCAAAAGAAGCATGAAGCTTTCTAGAGTGTAATTTACATAAAAATATGTAATCACCAGTCTCAAGAAATAAATATCCAAAATATAACTGTTTTTTCCAATTATCTTACTTGGATGCTTATGCTCAATGGAAAATGTGTCGGCATCAAATATAACATGGGCAGGTAAATCATGAGTAAACTTAATAATTGACAATAGACTTCTAGTAATCTCAGAAACCCCAAGAACATCATTAACAAAGAAACCAGATAAATAACACTGACTGATGTGAGAAATAGATAATGATTCACCATTGCCAATAAGAATAGCATCAGAAACAAGATAGGATTGTACCTTATCAAGATGACTAGTACGGGCAGTGATATGAGATGTAGCACCAGAATAAACGATCCACTGATTTGATGAATGATGATCATTGGAACCATCCAAAATAGCCTAAACCAAAGCTTTGTCTGCATTCCAATTAGTGGAACAATCTTCCCTAGATAAAGGCACCAAATAAACCATAGGAAGAGCTAGAAGTGAGTGCGTAAGACCCAAAAACATAATCAAAAAGTTGTTGAACAGATAGACAGCGCACAATGCACAGACTGTTATGGTGGGTGTGTCTATAACACGCGCTGAAAAGAGATGTGTAGTTGAAGTTGAAAGTGCGTGTGGTCACGCGTTGATGGAAGTGCTTGAATATGAGCTGCCGCTGCAAACTCTGCTCTGCTATGCAAATTAGAGATGCCAGAGAACGCTGATAGGACATGGAAAAGTAGCAACTATTTTCGGTGATCGGAGACGATGAGAACTGAGACGGAGATAAAATTTAGGACCGGAGACACCGTCGCTACTGAACTAAGAAGGATGCCGCTGTGTGACTGAGACAATTGACAGAACTTGGGATCGAAGATGCCCTGATTTGCATTGGAGAAGATGACCTGGAAGAGAATGCCTTGGGTGAAATAGAGGTACCAAAGAATAATCTGGGATGCCAAAAAATTGACTGGAAATAGTTGTCGAAAAGTGGAGATGGTGGCCAGAAGTTGGCCAGAGGGGGAGAGGTTAGTCGAAAAAATAAAATAAAATTTAGGTTCAGGATCAGACTTGCTCTGATACCATGATAAAAAGAGAAACCTCGATAATGTGAGGTGTTGATTATTAGGAAACAAATAGAGGTGAAACCTAGCTAGTACAATAAACCTGGTCTAGTACATAATGGGCCAAAGCTCAAATCGGTCAATCATTCTAACAATTTTGCTTATAAGCACAACAACTTATTGTTATGTTGCAAGGACTAAAGGGTAAATACCCCAAAATTATTTATCAGTTTGGCAGAAACCGTTGAAACGAGAAAATAGTTGGCATCTCAGTTAGTTAGCTGGCTGGGAAAATGGAGCTGATTAAATAGAAGAATCACGGATTTGATGAGGATTCATTCAGAGTTGTGAATCACAGAATATAATCACTTCTTTTCTCATCTCCTTCTATTTCTTTCTCTCATCTGAACTCTCAGATTCTTCATGTAAATTTGATTGAATCTACTTCAATATATATACAGTTTGTGTTTCTTTCTTTGTTAGTTGCACTCAGTTCCTCTAGGATCATAACAACTGGTATCAGAGCCAGCCAAACCTTGGATTTCAATGGCAGATGGAACTAGAAATTGCACATTTCAGAATCAGTTGAAAGATTTTGATAGCAGGCTACTGGAGATAACTCATGAAGGAAAAGCTCAGAACAAAGAGCTTGGAGATTAGATCGTTGCTTTAAGTGCGAGAATTAATAGTGTGTTGGATACGACAATGAAGAATCAGGAGGAATCAAACAAGCACTTTGAGCAATTGGTAGAAATCATTCAAGCTTGGGGACTGGCGAGCAAGAATTCAAACAAAGAAGCTGTGGACAGTGATGTGTCCATTTTAGGCGCATTATTTAGTAGTATTTAGGATCACTTTTGTGCTCTTTTATTATCGAGAGCTTGTGTTTTACCTTGAAATTCACTTAGGAGAGGTAAAAGCAACTTTGTACTCTTTTACCTCTTTTAAGTGGATTTTGTGTGACAAGGGAAGAACACAGAAGCAACGAAGACCGGAAGACATTGAAGACTATACTTTCGAAGACTTTTGGATACTCACTTCGAAAACATGAAGACCGGAGGCCGTTGAAGACCATTTTGGAGCTGTTGAAGACTTGAAGAGTGAGAGGGATGGCTATGAAGAAGACAAAGAAACAATGCAAAACTGTGGCTGCCGTCGCAACCCCGTCGCGACACCATCGCAATCCCGTCGCGACCAACGGGCGGCCAGAAATCATTCTTATTTTCTTTGCACTATAAATACCATCTCTTTCCCTCTTCTTCTCCAGCTTTCCCCAGCCCGTTTTCTCTCTGTTTTTGGGCGCCAAACCTAGGTTTTTTCTCTTCTTTCTTTTCTTCTTCTTTTCTTAGTTTTTATGTGTTTTCTTGTTCTAGAGTAGTTCTTGTTCTTGGGAGCAAAGGATTGAAGCTTCCACTTCTATGTATTGAGATTCATTTATATCTATCTATTTGGTGTTTTTGCTATTGTGCATTTATTGTGCTTTGAATGTTAATTGTTGATTGCATTGATGTTATTGAGAGCTTGATGATATGAATGCTTGTATCAATTGCTAGCTAGGGTTTGGGGGATTTGGGTTAATTTCCCCCCTGTTCTTGTTAGTAATGTGAGAGTGTGAATTAGAGCTTTCGATTGTGTTAGTGTGTTGACAATGTGCTAGGCGAATGTGATTGATGTCGAACTCTTCGTCATGTTCGTTTGTGTAGCAAACGAGAGAGTCATATGCTCGCGGATGAATATGCGTTGCACGTTCATCCAATCTCGTGTAATTGCATGAATTGGTTCAATGCTTAGTCACGGTGTAGTGGTCATAGGCATTGCCAAGCTTGTTGGTCCTTCGTGCTAAATGCCACCAATGACACCTTGAGTCGTGGTCGCGACTCGGGAGCCATTGACGAGAGATGTCGAACTCACTCTCGCAAACTACGAACTAAGAAGGATAGGAGTTCAGTCTCCACGACAAGTAGTTGAAGTATTGAATAGGTGATTTAAACTCATTCTTGAAGCATTTGTTATTTGGCGTTTATGTACTCTTGACGGTGTGTTTCGCTGCATGTGTGCCATGAGTGGTTTGAGCATAGGGAGTGCTTGTGTGGTTGAATTTCTTAGGCGTAGGAACGTGACGAATTCCGTAGCGCCTTTGCATGAAGATCTACGAGCATGAACTTAGAACTCCTTGTGGTGTGTGTGTTGTGGTACTTGCTAGATGGGGTGTGTGAGCGTTGGGTCATGAATGCTATATGATGGAATGTGTGAATGATTCGATGAACTACATTAGATGTGGAAGTGGATATCCGTTGCCCCCAAGGCATTTTATCTTTGTAGTTTAAAACCCCTTTTCTTAGTTTCGTTTGATGATTAGCATAGTCACTTGACGTTGCTAGTTATCTTTGTTAACTTAGGAAACCAACCAACCAACCCCCCCCCTTTTACTTGCTTTTAAGTGTGTGTATATATATCTACTCCTAGCCTAGTATATCAACCATTTGTGTGCTTAGACGCTTAGGAAGATCCCTCTTCTCTTTGGACGACCCCGATTTGCCACTATCTACCTAGTTGTAGAAAGTAAGCATTGAGGGCTTATAAATTATCTTTTGGCGCGCGGGCGCGACGACCGCCCGCGCCTATCAAAATGGCGCCGTTGCCGGGGACGAGGCATTTATTCTTAAGTATTTAGGTGTATTTGGTTGTGTATTAGCTAGTTGTTTTTATTTTCCACTACTTGGTGGTTGTTTTTGTTCGGAGTAGGTATTGCTCGAGTTCTTGGTAATTTATTTTATCGAGAATCCTTGCACTATGATTCCGAACTTTTGAAAAATAAAAAAAATTAAAAAAAAAAATTCTTAATGGAGCGTCTCACCTTGAGGGAACTCATGATGAGAAGAGAGGCTCAACAAGCAAGGTTTTGTAGGATGTGTCATTCCGATCATCCTACCGAATCTTGCCCTTTGTTGTGGGAAAAGCACTATGACCGAGAAAGAACCCTTGGTTTCCAAAACCATGGGTACTATGAAGAGTGCTATCAAGAGGTAGGAGATATTGGTTTTCAAGGGCAAGAAGCTCATGAATGCTATCCATACCACAACTCTTACAATCCGGAATGGAATGGTAGTCCGGATTTGTGGTATGAGAATGAGCCGGAAAACCAATATTACGGGCAACCTAGTTGGCCATCACCACCCTATACCATACCCCAAAACCAAGCCCAACAAGGAAGTTCAAGTTTGACACGTGAGGATGTCTTAAATACCATAGCAAACTTGAAATCCTTTACTAGTGAAGAGCCGGATATCCAGCTCTCCTCTAGCGTTGAGGCCATTGAGGGGCATGTGAGGAACATATTAGAGGTATTGGCCCGAATGGAAGCTCGTGATTCCGAAAACACACCATCCCAACTTGAACTCGATGATGCGGTGAGTGAAGTCACCAATAAAAATGATTTTGAGTTTGAAAGGGATGAGGAGTTGGTTGTAGAGGATAGAAAAATGGAGGAAGAGGTGATAGTGCTACATTATCCATTAGCATTGTCACCCCTTCTCCCACCTAGTGAACCAACTCTAATATTTTCGGAAGTTTTGAGGGAAACGAGAGAGGAGCCAAAAGACTATCCCAAGCTCCCTAACCACTTAATTCCCTTTGAACCATCTCCACCTCCACAAGACTTTCCTCTTGGAAGTTTTGTGCCCCCACCTCTCGTATTTTGGATGCTCATGGTGAAGAGCTTCAAGCCTTCACCATACGGATAACATTAGGGTCGTGCCGACGACCTTAAAAATACGGAGCTTCGTCGTGCCGACGACGTTAAATAAATTCAGCATTTCTTTTAGTTTTTGTTTCTGTTAGTTGTTGTTTCTTAGTTTTTGTTGTTTTGTTTTTTTTTTATGGCATGTTTTTCTATGATTTTGTAGCAACATGAAGTGCATTGCAATGAAGGAGATGAAGGAACGAGATCAATGAACGAGGGAAGCAAGCTTGGACAGTTGGTAAGAAAACAGAAAAAATTTTAAGCCTGGGATACCCTGCCTTCGCGAGTCGCGATGGGCTTCGTCGCGAGTCGCGACGAACAGGGGAGCAAAATCCACTCCCAGCGCCAACTTTCCGCGATTCGCGATGACTTCACGAGGCTCGTCGCGAGTTGCGACACCCTTCGTCACGAGTCGCGACGAGCTCAGAAAATTTTGAGCTTCCGGACTCCACTTTCCGCGAGTCGCCCTGACGTCGCGAGGCCCGTCGCGAGTCGCGACACCCTTCATCGCGAGTCGCGACGAGCTCAGAAAATTTTGAGCTTCCGGACTCCACTATCGGCGAGTCGCCCTGACGTCGCGAGGCCCGTCGCGAGTCGCGACACCCTTCGTCGCGAGTCGCGACGAGCTCAGAAAAATTTGAGCTCCCGGACACCACTTTCCGCGAGTCGCGATGACGTCGCGAGTCGCGACCTACTTCGTCGCGAGTCGCGACGAGCTCAGAACATTTTGAGCTCCCGGACTCTACTTTCCGTGCGTCGCGATGACGTCGCGAGGCTCGTCGCGAGTCGCGACGAACCTCGTCGCAAGTCGCGACGTGCTCAGTAACTTTCGAAAATTTTTTGAGCCGGATTTCAAGTTTCCAAGCTTCCAAGTTTCCAAATGATTTTAAACATTGCATGATCCTTCCTTCTTCTCCACCCAACACTCCCAAGAACATCACATACCTCTCATTTCTTCCACCATCCTACATATATTGGCATATGAACATTCTTGCATCTTTATAGTACATTTGTTGATTATAGTATGCCGACTACATCATTGTGACCGTAAGTTCTTATCCTATAATGATGCTTGTATACATGTCAATATATGTTGGATATTTTTCATGCATAATCTTATAGTGGTGATTGAGGGTTGATTAGTTGTTCTTTGAAAATACTATGGTTATTAACTCTTGATGCTAAACCTAGTATTACATACCCTTATGTACTTGTGAGTTTAATGTGTTCTTCGTGGTGTAGTCTTGATCAAACGGCGCCATGGAGACAATGCTTTTCTCGAGGGGTGAGTTCTTCTACGGCATTTTTGCTCACCCTTCCGGTTCCGAAACCTATCTCGGGACCATCCAAGTACTTGGATATCACCATATCACCGGCGAATTGCGGAGACACGGGTGTCACTCTAACTCCCTTACCTTGGTTTTTATTATTCTTGCCTTACGTGTTTACATTTCGGGCAATGTAATGTTTTAAGTGTGGGGAGGGGTTAGAGGATTCACATGCATGCTACATTGTTTTGGAATGCTTTTTGCTACTTTTCATTGGAAAAACATGAGAAAAAGAAAAAAATAGAAAAAAAAATGAAATGAAAAAAAAATAAAAAAAAAAGAAAAAGAAAACCCGCTAGGTTGAAAACCCGAGAGGGCAACTTAGGCAACATTGGGGGCCCGGATAGGTCGAAAACCCTTAAAGGGCGGCCTAGGCAAAAATGAGAGGCTAAAATGTGCGGAAAAAGGTGAGATGTGAGCTACAGAAACATGATGTGTGGCTAGGATGAAAACTCGAAAGAGCTCCTAGGCAAAATGAGAGAAATTGAGGGAAATTGAAAAATGCTATGATTTTACTCATTTGCCGGCGTTGGAGTCATAAGGTTGCGGTTGTCACACGGATGGATCGGGTAGCTCAATATCTTTAGAACTCTTGGGATTGGGTAGCTTAGTGGGTTAGGAAACGAAGTATGGTTATGAAATTCTTGATCTCTTTCTACTTCGTTTTTGGTTGATATATTGGCATTAAGTGAAGCATGTGTTTAAAACTTCTTCTATGGTTTTAGCTTCATTTTGTGTCATTGGATTCTGGGAATATCGATTCTGGGCTGTGAAATATTTTTATGGGTAGTGAATTGATAAGTGGTAGGTTTGGTTCGATTTAGGATTGGGGGTGTGTGTGTGAAAAAATTCTCATGTGAGCTTTTATTTTGGGATTTTTGATATTGAGAGTTTTTGGTGAGGCTTTGATAGGGGGATTAGTTTAGGTTTTGGGATATCTCATTTACTCCGCATGCTTGAATCTTTTCTTACTCGAGGGCGAGTAAGGTTTAAGTGTGGGGAGGTTTGATATGTCCATTTTGTATGGTTATTTTGGGGGTTTTAGGATGTGGATGTGCCATTTCCTCCGTATGCTTAAATCTTTTCTTACTCGAGGGCGAGTAAGGTTTAAGTGTGGGGAGGTTTGATGTGTCCATTTTAGGCGCATTATTTAGTAGTATTTAGGATCACTTTTGTGCTCTTTTATTATCGAGAGCTTGTGTTTTACCTTGAAATTCACTTAGGAGAGGTAAAAGCAACTTTGTACTCTTTTACCTCTTTTAAGTGGATTTTGTGTGACAAGGGAAGAACACAGAAGCAACGAAGACCGGAAGACATTGAAGACTATACTTTCGAAGACTTTTGGATACTCACTTCGAAAACATGAAGACCGGAGGCCGTTGAAGACCATTTTGGAGCTGTTGAAGACTTGAAGAGTGAGAGGGATGGCTATGAAGAAGACAAAGAAACAATGCAAAACTGTGGCTGCCGTCGCGACCCCGTCGCGACACCATCGCGATCCCGTCGCGACCAACGGGCGGCCAGAAATCATTCTTATTTTCTTTGCACTATAAATACCATCTCTTTCCCTCTTCTTCTCCAGCTTTCCCCAGCCCGTTTTCTCTCTGTTTTTGGGCGCCAAACCTAGGTTTTTTCTCTTCTTTCTTTTCTTCTTCTTTTCTTAGTTTTTATGTGTTTTCTTGTTCTAGAGTAGTTCTTGTTCTTGGGAGCAAAGGATTGAAGCTTCCACTTCTATGTATTGAGATTCATTTATATCTATCTATTTGGTGTTTTTGCTATTGTGCATTTATTGTGCTTTGAATGTTAATTGTTGATTGCATTGATGTTATTGAGAGCTTGATGATATGAATGCTTGTATCAATTGCTAGCTAGGGTTTGGGGGATTTGGGTTAATTTCCCCCCTGTTCTTGTTAGTAATGTGAGAGTGTGAATTAGAGCTTTCGATTGTGTTAGTGTGTTGACAATGTGCTAGGCGAATGTGATTGATGTCGAACTCTTCGTCATGTTCGTTTGTGTAGCAAACGAGAGAGTCATATGCTCGCGGATGAATGTGCGTTGCACGTTCATCCAATCTCGTGTAATTGCATGAATTGGTTCAATGCTTAGTCACGGTGTAGTGGTCATAGGCATTGCCAAGCTTGTTGGTCCTTCGTGCTAAATGCCACCAATGACACCTTGAGTCGTGGTCGCGACTCGGGAGCCATTGACGAGAGATGTCGAACTCACTCTTGCAAACTACGAACTAAGAAGGATAGGAGTTCAGTCTCCACGACAAGTAGTTGAAGTATGGAATAGGTGATTTAAACTCATTCTTGAAGCATTTGTTATTTGGCGTTTATGTACTCTTGATGGTGTGTTTCGCTGCATGTGTGCCATGAGTGGTTTGAGCATAGGGAGTGCTTGTGTGGTTGAATTTCTTAGGCGTAGGAACGTGACGAATTCCGTAGCGCCTTTGCATGAAGATCTACGAGCATGAACTTAGAACTCCTTGTGGTGTGTGTGTTGTGGTACTTGCTAGATGGGGTGTGTGAGCGTTGGGTCATGAATGCTATATGATGGAATGTGTGAATGATTCGATGAACTACATTAGATGTGGAAGTGGATATCCGTTGCCCCCAAGGCATTTTATCTTTGTAGTTTAAAACCCCTTTTCTTAGTTTCGTTTGATGATTAGCATAGTCACTTGACATTGCTAGTTATCTTTGTTAACTTAGGAAACCAACCAACCAACCCCCCCCCCCTTTTTACTTGCTTTTAAGTATGTGTATATATATCTACTCCTAGCCTAGTATATCAACCATTTGTGTGCTTAGACGCTTAGGAAGATCCCTCTTCTCTTTGGACGACCCCGATTTGCCACTATCTACCTAGTTGTAGAAAGTAAGCATTGAGGGCTTATAAATTATCTTTTGGCGCGCGGGCGCGACGACCGCCCGCGCCTGTCAGACAGCTCAAATCTGCAATCTCCTTCTGGCAGTGCAGGACTAGGGGCTAAAGCTGCTCAAAATCCTCGTATTCACAATGAAACTAGGTTTGAACCTCTATCTTACAAAATTCATTCTCCTATCATCATGAATCCTAGAGTAGTAGCAACTGATAATTTGAATGCTATGAGTTGGAAAGATGTTGGTAATACTCAAGCTCGAGTTACTTTAACTGCTTTCTGTGGTAAAGATTTTTTAAGATTGGGGGAAGGGATGCTATTGAGGAATTTAACAAATTATATCAAAAAGGTTCTGTAGGGTTGTATCAAGAGGCATTTGAAGAGCTGAAATCCCTAGTTTTATCCATCAATCAAAATCTTCTTGAAAGCTACTTTATCTCAAGCTTTATTAGTGGGTTAAAAGATGAGCTGAGACCAATGGTGAAAATGTTGAAACCTGGTAGTTTAGAAAAAACAATAGAGATAGCTTTTCTTCAAGAAATGAATCTTGAACTTAATTGTAAAAGATCCATAACTAGCCAGGCAACACCATAAAATCATAACAATATAAGGCCTTCTTATGGAAATTCTTCTCAGAAAAACACTATTCCAGTAATAAGGAAACCAGCAGTTGAAGGTTTTAGGAGAATTTCCCCCACAAAAGTAGTAGTATAGGCGTGAGAATCATCTATGTTACAAGTGTGGGGAGAAGTATAGGCCTGGATATGTGTGCAAGTTTAGACAGATTAATCATATTTCTACCAGGCTGGAGGAATAAGAAGATATTATAGTGATTGAAAAAAATGCTGAAGAAATCAAAATGTTGGAAGATCTACAGGAGTTAACTCTGAACACAGTGAGGGGTGGATCCAGAACCAATACCATTTCTTTAGTGGGAACTATTAAGGGATAGTTTGTGAATATGTTGCTTGATACTGGTAGCACAGATAGTTTTATCGATCCTACTTTGGTTAAACATTTGAAGCTTAGACAAGGGTTCACTGATCCATTTATGGTCATAATTTCCAATGGCGGCAAGGTGAATGGTTTTACTATATGTACACAAGTGGAATGGAAGGTTCAACAACACAATTTCATGTTTGATCTGAAAGTACTTGATTTGGAAGGATCTAATATAGTTCTTGGAGTTGATTGGATGAGTTATTTCAGTCCGATTGCTTTTTAATTTTAACACTCACAACATTCAGATCAGTGGAGATGGAATGCAGTGGCTACTAAAAGGGAATTATGAAGACCCAGAGTTGCAATTTAGGAAGTAGGATGACATTTTTTGGAAGAATTACAAGAAGAGGAGAATAATGTTGGTGGATGCTGGCAACAGATCTGATGACGTTATGAATTGTAGGATGGTTTAGAAGGAGACACAGAGCTCAGGCAAAGAAATGGATTCTGAATCAAAGAAAATAGTTGAACTACAAATACCTGAAGAGATTAAGTAGGTCCTTATTGATTTTGGTGATGTTTTTTCTATCCCTTAATCTTTACCTCCTGCCAGATCTGTAGACCATAGTATTGTGTTGAAAGCCAATGCTGGTCCATTTAAATTGAAATCATACAGATATGCTCAGGCACGCAAGAATGAAATAGAAAAACAAGTTGAAGAGATGCCGGAACAAGGCTTTATTCAAAGAAGTTCAAGTCCTTTTGCTTCACCAGTTTTACTAGTCAAGAAGAAGGATGCTAGCTGGAGGTTATGCATTGATTATAGGACGTTGAATGACATTTCAATAAATATAAGTTTCCAATACCAGTTATATATGAATTACTAGATGAGCTTCATGGAGCTAGATTATTCTCTAAGCTTGATCTTAGGTCAGGATATTACCAGATTAGAGTGAAAACTGCTGATATACCTAAGAAAGCATTCCAGACTCACCATTGACATTTTGATTTCTTAGTGATGCCATTTGGTTTGAAAAATGCACCCGAAACCTTTCAATCACTAATGAATCAATTTTCCAAAAATATTTAAGGAAATCAGTGCTTGTATTCTTTGATGACATTCTTGTATATAGTGCAACATTAGAAGAGGATTTGATACATTTACAGGAAGTACTGCATGAGATGAGGAAACATTCTTTATTTTCCAAGCTCAATAAGTCTGTATTTTCATAAAATAAAGTGGAATATTTAATCTCTTATGAGGGAGTTGCAATGGATAAGAACAAGATCAACATTATACTTAGTTGGCTTATTCCTAAATCTGTCAAAGAATTGAGAAGTTTCTTGGGATTCGTGAGATATTATAGAAGGTTTATTGACAACTATGGTCTAATCTGTAGACCTTTGTATGACCTTTTGAAGAAGGATTGTTTCAGTTGGACAGAAGATTCATCAAAATCTTTTGCAAAACTGAAGGAAGTTATTACAACTACTTCTGTGCTGAAAATGCTATAGTTTGACAAAAAAATTATAATTGAAACTGATGCTAGTGGTTATGGCATGAGGGTTGTACTAATGCAGGAAGAGAGACCTATAGCATTTTTAAGTAAAACAGTTTGTGCAAGAAATAGAGGTTTATCTACCTATGAAAAAGAACTGGTGGCTTTGGTTTTAGCAGTTGATAAATGGAGGTACTATCTTATGGGAAGTCATTTTGTGATTAGAATATATCATCAAAGACTAAGATATCTTTTTGATCAAAATATTACCAATGCACTTCAGCACAAATGGGTTACAAAATTGCTTGGCCTTGATTTTGAGATCCAGTATAGGGTACAGATAATGGTGTGCCAGATGCTTTATCCAGAGTTCATCCTGATAAATCTGATGGCTCAAATGACCAAGAAATGGTGAAGGAAAATTAGGTTCAATGGGATTAGTATGATGATGCAGATATGAATTCAGAATTAGAAAATTTGCAGCATGTGATACAACAAATGGTGACTGTAAAAACATTACTTGCCCATGGTCATCATCAGAAGGAATGGGAAGATATTATTAGTCATCCAAGGAATAAAAGAGTGGATCATGATTCTAAATGGGAAGACATTCATCAAGCGAGTATGACTTCTACAGGGAGTATAACTATATCACAAAATCATCATTCTGGACATTGTTCAGTTTTTTTAGAATCAGAACCTAACTCTGAGAATTAAGGTAATGATTTACCATAAAAAAAAGAATATAGTCTCTTTGATAAACATTACATCAACTTCAGTCCTACCAATTTGGATGGCACAAACAGAAAATAGCTATGAGTATGATGATACAGCTCAAGGATTGATCACTTCTATTTTGCTGCAAACTGATCAGTCATCTTATTTCAGTTATGTCAATGAGATTTTAAAGAAGGGAAGAAAGATTTATATTGGCATGGGTAAAGGAATTAAACAACAGATTTTAGAAACTATGCATCCATCCCCTATAGGTGGACATTCAGGCCAAACTGCAACTATAAGAAGAATTCTAACTTTCTTTCATTGGCCTGGAATGAAGCAGGAGATTACTGAGTATATAAGAAAATGTGTGGTTTGTCAAACTCATAATAATGAGAAATGCAAAACTCTAGGTTTACTGCAGCCTTTACCAATCCCCAATCATGCTTGGAGACAAATTTCAATGGATTTATTGATAGGCTTCCGGATTCCAATGGTTATAATACTATCCCGGTGGTAGTAGACAGATTGACTAAGTACAGTCATTTCATAGCTCTATCTCATCCCTTTACTGCTCACACTGTGGCTAAACTATTATTTGATAACGTGTGCAAATTACATGGCATACCAGAGACTATAACTTCACACATGGACAAGATTTTCACCAGTCATTTTTGGACTGAATTGTTCAAAAAGTTAGGTGTTAAACTACAATTGAGTACAACCTATCATCCAGAAACTGATGGGCAGATTGAGAGAGTTAATCAAATACTAGAGTCTTATTTGAGATGTTTTTGTAGCAGCAAACCTTCATCATAGCAGGAATAGATTAGTGCAGCTGAATGGTGGTATAATACAACTCATCAATCAAGAATTAGGATGACTCCCTTTGAAGAATTATATGGAGTTAAACCTCTTAAGTTTCCATTAGGGATACTTTCTAATTCTATTATACCAGCTACTCAGAATTTGTTACAGCAATGAAATCTGGTGGATAACCCACTTAAAGATCATTTACTGAAAACTCAGGAGAACATGAAGAGTTTAGTAGATTTGAAGAGGTCGGATAGAAGTTTTAATCCTGGTGATTGGGTTTATCTGAAACTCCATAAGTACAAATAACAATCAGAAGATTATAGGAGTAAAACTAAACTGGCTGCAAGGTTCTTTAGCCCTTATAAGGTTGAAAGTAAGTTTGGGACAGTTGTATATAAGCTTAAACTCCCAGTTACCAGTAAAGTGCATTATGTATTCCATGTGTCTTTGCTTAAACAACACATTGGTCCAATTCCCGATACTCAAACTGAAGTTCCACAGATTGAAGAAGTAGATTTCCAACCTTTATATCCTAAACAAGTATTGCAGAGAAGGTTGATTGAGTCTGATGGAATTAACATGGTACAGTGGCTCATTGAATGGGAAGGGTTACTAGCAGAAGAAGCTTCTTGGAGAATGCTAACTTTGTCACCCACCAGTTTCCTGATTTTAATGGTTCAGGACAAGCTTAAGGTTACTGGGAGGGAGTGTTATGATGCAAGGACTAAAGGGTAAATATCCTAAACTTCTTTATCAGTTTGGCAGAAACCGTTGCAACAAGAAAACAGTTGGCATCTCAGTTAGTTAGCTGGCTGGGAAAATAGAGGTGATTAAATAGAACAATCACGAATTTGTTGAGGATTCATTCAGAGTTGTGAATCATGGAATATTATCACTTCTTTTCTCATCTCCTTCTATTGCTTTCTCTCATTTGAACTCTCAGATTCTTCATGTAAATTTGATTGAATCTTCTTCGATATACATACAGTTTGTATTTCTTTCTTTATAAATTGCACTCAGATCCTCTAGGATCATAAAACTTATAAGATCTGCCAACAAGAGCCAAAATCCCAAAAAAAGTTTTCATAGACCATGTTTAGTCTGGTAGCCAGCTACCAATTTCTCACATCCTCTCCCGCTCTTTCACCAACTACGCTACTATTACTGGCTGCTGCTTCATCTCTCTCCCCTTTCTAGCTTGATTTATATGACCAAGACTACCGCTTTGAGGTGCCATCCTTTCAGTGACCCTAAAGTACATCATTTCTTTTTTGGTTAACAAATGATGAGGCACCTTATTGTATCACGATTGCTTTGCCAAATGTACCCAATTTCCTGTCCTTGTAATACCATTCACAACTACTCCCATGCTCAATTTCTTAACTTTCCCTTCAGGTAAGTTCAATTCTATTTGTTTTCAGTGGATTCTTCTTCTTCCTCATGGTTACCAAATTTTGTTTGTATTGTTTGATTTCTTTGTTTTGCAATTACTCATGAGAAGTCTTGCCATTTTACTGATTTTTGAGGTGGGATTGCATTTGCATTGTCCTGCACACTAGGTGTTCGACATTTTGTCTAAACCATTCTTTCCCATGTACCTATGTGAGTTTCTTTTGTTTATGTTCGTTTGTTTATGTCGTGTACTTGAGTTAATTGTGTGGCATTAGGATACTTGTCATCTGATTGGAACTAAAGAGTAGAAGATACTTGCATTATTTAACTCCCAATCCTTAAGCACCCTATAATAGATATTGTTTGCTTTTTGTCTATCAACCGGGGGTATTTGAGTAATTATTTGACTTCCTTACCTTGCAAAAATGACACCATTCTGCCAACTTATAACTTATTGTTTGTTCATCTTCTTCATTGCACAGTTCTTTCCCCTTCTTTTGCACAATTCTTTCCTCCACTTTTGTGCCTCACCATTTCAACCTCTCCACCGCATTCCCTCGTGCCTGTACCATTTTGCCCAATCACGTGGTCGTACCGTTTATGCCATAACAATATACTGGAGTTATCTAATGTTTTATTTTATATATGTTTGCATGGTTTTGTTTCTGAATGAATGAAAGGAAAGCTACCGTGTCTAAGTCTAAGTTTTGGTTTCATTTTTCTCTTCTTTATTCTTAGCTATACATGATCTCTAGCATTTCTCCAAAGCATTGAATCGATTTTAGAGAGAAGATCCCATCTTCTGTATCAGTTTAGATCCTGAAAGTGGTAAGGTTTGGCACCCCCACTTTCTGAAAATTTTATGGTCACATTGATTTGAACTTGAAATAAAGGGAGAATAACAGATGGGTGGGGAGTGTGAGGCCTAATGTTGAGTACTTTTTTTGGTTTATGATCAGACTATCATTTCTGGTATGAAAGAACTGCATTTGGACATTTATGTAGAGCACATAAGAAGAGAATATAAGGTGAACTTCTTTCTCTTGGTATTACGAAGTAGGCCTTTCTTTTGCAAAACTTTAAACTGAAATGGATTCTGTTAGCGTTATGATTATATTTATCTTATCATATCCACACATCTTTGGTTAAACCTCCTATACAAATAGTTTGGGTGTTAGGTTATGATATTTATTTTATTTTTTGTGTTGTTTCGGAAGATGAGAGTTTGTAGAATTATGTTTGGGATAGAGATTTGACTTCAGATTACTGGGTGTTAGAGGTGTGATGAAAATTTTCAAATAATAGTTAAGACTTACTGGACTTTTTAAACTTAGATCAGAATAAGCTACTGAATCTATTCTTCGCTGTTTTCATTTTTATTTTCATTAAATATGGTTTCCTCCATTTTTTAGCACAGTTTTTCCAATAAGATCAATATGTTGACGTTGTCGCTCTTTCTTGTCCACGTCATCTGTTATGTTGTCCAAAGCTATTCTTCTGTTCCCACACCTCTCTTTACACAAACAAAGGCAGTAAAAACATTAGTAGCATATTTTGCATCCCTTCTTTGGTTACTCTCAAGCTCTAAAACTCAATAGAAACCACCTGAATAAATAATGATCATTCAGGGAACATGCATTTTTTTGTTGCACAAGTCTTCTTTTAAGACCAGCATTCTCATGCTTCACAACTAATATCGATCTAAAATGTTGTACATTTTTCCCCACAGCATTCTCATGCTTACATTTCCCCCCAAACCATTCTCCTGCTTCATAACTAATTACACTTTTTTTTTATAATTTTAATCAAAAACACTCATCACACATGAGTGTTGCCCCGTGCTTGAAACCAAGAACCATTAAGTTCATGAGGGTATGTTCTGATTGCTTTATGAGTTTTTGTTTAGATGCTCTTTTTTTTCTTAACTGTTAATAACAAAGTAGATTTTAGTATCTGTTTTAGCAGCTCTCTTTTATATTTTCAATTAATGATAAAGTAGATTTAAGAGAATGTATCTCAAATCTTAAGGTGCCTGTAATAGTTCTAGCTTATGCTGGCAAACCTTCAAACAACTTTTTTTCATTTGTATTAATGAAGAGGGTTCGGGTGGTACTGGGTTCAAGTGGAGAGGTTCGAGTGGTACTGGGTTCAAGTGAAGAGGGTTCGGGTGGTGAGGGTTCGAGTGGAGAGAGTTTGGGTGGTGATGGTTTGAGTGGAGAAAGTTCGAGTCGAGATTCGAGTGGAGAGGTTCGAGTGGTACTGAGTTTGACTAGAGAGGGTTCAAGTGTAGATTTTCGAGTGGAGAGGGTTCAAGTGGTACTAGGTTCGAGTGGAGAGGGTTCGAGTGGTACTGGGTTCGAGTGCAGAGGGTTCAAGTAGTACTAGGTTCGAGTGGAGAGGGTTCGAGTGGAGAGGGTTCGAGTAGTACTGGATTTGAGTGTTACTAGGTTTGAGTCGAGGAAAATGGTTGATGTTCGAGGGGTGGATGGTTTGAGTGGTACTGGGTTTGAGTTGAGATTCGAGTGGAGTGGTTCAGGTGGTACTAGGTTCGAGTAGAGAGGGTTCGAGTGGAGATGTTTCGAGTGGAGAGGGTTTGAGTAGAGAGTGTTTGAGCGGTACTGGGTTTGAGTGAACTGTGTTTGAGTGCTACTGGGTTCGAATGGACTAGGTTCGAATGGACTAGGTTCGAGTGGTACAGGGTTCGAGCGGAGAGGTTCGAGTTGTACTGGGTTCGAGCGAAGAGGTTCGAGTGGTAATGGGTTCGAGGGGAGAGGTTTGAGCCGATGCGGATGGTTGATGTGTAAGGGGTGGGTGGTTTGAGTAGTGGTGAGGCGGATGGTTAAAGGATCGAATGGGGATGCGTCGAGGAGGATGGTTAATGGTTCCAAGACCTCGAGGGTTAATGAATCGATAGATAGGTCTGAGTGGTACTAGGTTCGAGTGGTAATGGGTTCGAGTGGAGAGGGTTCGAGTGGAGATGGTTCGAATGGAGATGGTTCGAGTGGTGAGGGGTTGAGTGGTGAGCGTTCGAGTGATGAGGGTCGAGTGGAGAGGGTTCTAATAGAGGATTAGAATGGAAACAGTTCGAGTGGTACTGGTTCGAGTGGTGAGGGTTCGAGTAGAGGTTAAAGTGAAGAGGTTTGAGTCGAGGGGTGATGCCTCGAGGGGGATGGTTGATGGTTCCATGGCCTCGGGAGTTAATGAATCGAGTGGAGATGCCTCAAATTAACACCCCTCAAGGCGTATGATTGATGTTCAAAGGGTGGATGGTTTGAGTGGTAGGGAGGCCTCAAGGTGAATGGTTGATGTTTGAGAGGTGGATGGTTCGAGTGGTGGCGTGGTGGAGGTTCAAGAACTGATGGTTCGAGGGGTGATGGTTTCAAGATTTGATGGTTGGTGTTCGAGGGATAGGTGGTTTGAATGGTGGTGTCGTGGATGGTTCGAGGGGTATATGCTTTGAGTGGGCCATGGTTCGAGAGCTAATGTGGATGGTTCGACGCTCTCAGTGGTATACTCTCTCTCTCGAAAGGTGGTGTACCCTCAAGGGCTGGTGTACTCTAAAGGGTGGATGTGTGACCTCTCAAGGGGTGGTGTACTCTCGAGGGCTAGTACACCTCTCTCGAGACGTTGATGGCGTACCCTTAAGGGGTGGAAGGTGTACTCTCTCCAGTGGTGGATGGTTTACCCTCTCCAGAGGTAGATGGTGTACCCTCAAAGGGTGGTTGACAAACTTCTTGAGGGGGGGATAATACTCTCTCCAGTGGTGAATGGTATACCCCTCTCAAGGGGTGGATATTACTCTCTCCAGTGGTGGATGGTACCCTCACCACTTGTCTCTGACTACTCGAATCCTCAATACTCGAACTTCTCCACTCGGACCTTTACAATCGAACCCTCGAACCTCCTCTACTCGAACTCTTTCCACACAAACCCAGTACCACTCGAACATAGTATCACTCGAACCTCTCTACTCGAACCCTTTCCACTCGAACATCTCCACTTGATTCCTCACCACTAGAACCTCTTCACTCGAACATCTCCACTCAAACTTCTACACTCGAACTTCTCCACTCGAACCCAGTATCACTCAAACCCTCTCCACTCAAACCCAGTATCACTCAAACCCTCTTCACTCAAACCCAGTATGACTCGAACCTCTTTCGGACCCACTCTACTAGAACCCTCTATTCTAATCCTCTCAACTCAAACCCAGTACCACTTGAACTCCTATTACTCAAACCGCTCAACTTGAACCATCTCCACTCGAACCCTCTCCATTCGAACCCTCTCTAGTCGAACCCTCTTCATTCACCCTCTCCACTCGAACCCGTGTGGTAAATAAATTAGGTAATTGGAAGTACTATATATGAATAACATTCTAATAATATTAAGTTTATAGAGTACCAATTAATTATGATAAGTTACTTTCATATTTGGTAACAAAAAACTGTCTCCTATACCTTAGCTTTCTTGGAGTGCTCATGCAGTGCGATACTTTACATGTGTTTATTGTTTGGTGTATTGGTTGCTTTTGTACCAGAGGATTCCCAACTTGATCGGTGAAAAATATGAAGATTCACAATCATCAGAATCTGGAGATGTAAGATAAATTTTTTTTGTTTCTCAGTTTATTGTTTTGTGTATTATTCTCTGTTGTAGGATATCATGTAGTGTAATTTATTTCTGTTTTTAGCTAGAAGCTATAAATTAATGTATGGAAATATCATAGATAGTTTGCACATGCTGCATTGATGTGCTGCATATCTATTTCAAGTTCAGCTTTCTCATAATATTTTGATATGTGCAGCTTGCATCATCTCTTGATCCTTGCTTTTATCTCAACATTTTCAAATGCAAGCAGATATCGGATACTGAGGTGATTTTTTATCATTCTTTAAGACCCAAGAAGTGGTATCTGGCTACGCAAGAGGAACTTAACTCGGTTGTATCTGTAGTAAAAGAGACCTACCCATCATACTCGGAGAATATTTAGACAAAAGAAACCTTTTTTCGAGAGAAGCATGGATTCCAACAAAAGGCCAGGTACATTTCCTTTCTATGAGAGTAGAATCTAGAACCATAAACATGTTCTTATTTCTTGACATAGATGGGCCTTTTGGTGTTTTTAAATTGTATTAAACTATACTCTTCTTTTTTATCCTCCTATGAAACCAGTTGATGAAAGTGACAAGAAGGCTAAAAGAAGGAAAACTAATTCTGAGATGCCACCTGAAAAGAAACATGAACTTTTACTTCAAAAGAGAGAACATTATGCATTGAGGAAAAATTTATTGACTTCAACAATAGATGTGGGATGCTCACAATTGGATCCGAGTTCCCACAAAACAACTAGTAATTTTCAATACATACCTGTAATTTTTCATTTGTATTTTTCATTTTTTGAATAAAATTTAATATTAGCATGCTTATTTTATTTTCCAAATCATATGTATAAAACACCTGTGCAATTATAATATATTAGGTGTGAAGATGATTCGATTTATCCTTATTGTATAACTTTAAATTTCACAGTTTGTTATCATCAATTTTTTTATTACATAGGCTTTTGATCAATTTTCTCTCTTCATAACGTATTGCAAGTGTATTTTTTTTGTATAATTTCAAATAAAAAGTTATGCAGGTCGAACAAAAAGAAAAAGAAAACATCTTGGATTGTTGGATACTGTTCCAAATTGTGCTACTGTCTTGCCTACTATTGAGGATTGTAGACATTGTCAAGCCAAACGGTTCAAAGGAGAATCTAATCTTTTTGTTGTTCTAGAAGTGAAATATATTTTTGAACCCATTCAAATGCCTGACAAGTTGTGATCACTATTAGTTGGAATAACACCACAATGCACACATTTTAGGAATAATATTAGGACGTGCAACAACAATCTCGCCTTTACAACTTTTAGTGGAAGTTATGACCCAAACATGACTGCAAATTCTAATGGTGTATATACTTTTAAAGTGCATGGTTAAATACACCATTTTCTGAATCCTTTGAATAGACTGGGAAAACATAAGTTGTCGAGAGTTCAACTTTATTTCTTTGACACTGATCATGAAGAACTACGTGCACGACTTAAGACATGGGATAAATTTGAAAAGGAAACTATGAAAGTGTTAATGGAGATTCCCATAGAAAATCCCTATCGTCAGTTCTTTAAGCACTTGAAAACTATTCCCAATCTTGAAACTAAAAGTACAATTCTTAGTGCAAACCAAAATCTAGACCAGAGAAGGTACAATCTTCCCAGTGTTTCTCAGGTTGCAGCGATATATGTAGAAAGTGGAGATGAAGACTGTGATAGAACAGTTCCGGTTCAGGTTTATAGTGTATAGGGTAAATCGTATACTGTAAAGCATTACTATGGTTGTTATGATCCTATGCAATATCCTCTTATGCTTCTCAGTGGTCAGCCTGGATTTCAACTAAATATCAAGAGGATTAGAAAAAGACAATTGCTGCGTAATGACAATGGGCAACAAATATTACAATTTGATTCACCGGAGTCCCTCCTTGATGCAGAAAGTAAAGGTATTTTACTTATTTTAGTAGTATATTACTTAAGAAATTTATTTTTATATTTTAATTTGTTTTAATTTGTTTTAATTTGTATTCATTTGTTTGAAATGGAAAAAAAATAAAGAAGTTGTTACTCCAAGAGATTAATATTGCTACAAGCTTCAAATGAGAGACAGTGATTTATCAATGTTTCTACACGTTGGACGATTATTACAACAGTTTGTGGTTGATACATATATCAAAATTGAGACATGCAGATTAGATATCCTAAGAGAAAAGCAAGCTGGGTTTCAAACCGAGATGGTTCAAGGTATTGTTGATGGTGTCGATGTAGGTTTAGTTACTGGTTCTGCAATTGGTAGGTGTATTGTATTGCCTTCCTCATTTATTGGTTGACCTAGAGATATGCGGCACATATACCTTTATGCTAGGGCTATTGTTAAAAAATTTGGTAAGCATGATGTGTTCTTGACGATGACTTGGAATCCATATTGGCCAGAGATTTAAGATAATATGAAGTATGGAGAGACTGCAAATGATAGGCCTGATTTGTGTGCTAGAGTTTTTAAGGGTAAAGTTGAGCAATTGAAGGAGGACTTAGTGAAAATAGAATTTTTAGGTGTTGTTCAATCTTTGATATATGCCACTGAATATCAGAAAAGAGGTTTACCTCATGTTCATATATTGATCATTTTGAAAGCATGTAGTAAACCACTGGGTCCAGATGGGTATGATCGTATTGTGTGTGCGGAGTTACCTGATCCTGACAAAGACCCTCATCTATTTGAGGTGGTAACAAAAAATATGATGCACGGTCCATGTGGTAAGTTGAATCCAAAGTGTGCATGCATGAAGAATGGGAAATGTAAATTTGGCTTTACTAAACCTTTCAGGCAATCAACTTGATTGTCATGCTGAAGATGGTTATCCATTATATAGATGGAGGGATGATGGTAACAGTTAGAATATGAAAAGTTGACATGGGCAATAATTGGGTAGTAGGCTATAATCGCTATTTAGCAGCAACATATGGCTTCCATATTAATGCTGAGATATGTTCCACTATTCAACTCATCAAATATGTACATAAGTATATTTTTAAAGGCAATGACAAAGTTGGTTTTGCATTTCAAGGTGACTCTGAAGATGAGATAGTTGATGAGATTAAGCTTTACCAAGATGGTCATTGGATCGGACAGTCAGAAGCCATTTGGAGAATCTTTGGTTTTAAACTAAATTACATGAAACCAGCTGTATATACATTGCAAGTGAATCTTTCTGGACAACAATTTATTATCTTCAACAAAAACGCAACTCTTGAAACTGTTGCTGCTAATGATTTCTTAAAGAGAACAACACTGACGGGCTTCTTTTGGATGAATAAGAACAATTCTGAAGCAAAAAGGATGAAGCTACTTTACAAAGAGTTTTCATAACATTTTGTGGGGTCCCCTAACAAGCGGTCTTGGTCAAGGAGAAAAGGTAAAGAAGTTATTGGAAGATTGGTTGCTATCAGCCCAAGGAAAGGTGAAAGATATTATTTAAGGTTGTTACTATCTCATATGAGATGTCCAGAGTCGTATGAAAATTTAAAAATGGTTCATGGTATAGAGCACCCTTCATATAGAGAAGCAGCGATTGCGCTTGGATTGCTTAGTTCAGATGATTATATAAATGAGGTGTGGATGAAGCTTGTACTTTCCACATGCCAGGTACCTTAAGATTTTTACATAATCATGTTTTAATATTTAACACATATTTTTACCAATGTTTAATGTGTATGATTACTTTTTTAAAAAGGTGTGTTTTTGTTAATTAGCAAAGATTTGGACTTAGCAAACGAGTTAATTAAGCATTGGGTTTTTGGTAGACAATTTACTACGTATGCGTCCATTTACAATTTGCATTCTTGATTTTACAAATTATTTTTCTATTCAACTGAATTTTGTGCTAAATTTGAATTTGAGGTAATTTTCAAATGTGTTATTAAATAAATCTAGTGTTAGGTACATGTATTTGGGTTTTAAAAGGAACTGAATATATAAACTAAAAAACAAACAGTACTTTAAATCTACAAGGGTGCATTTTATAATGGTTTCTGATCATACTATTATACCTTACCAAAAAATGAGACCATCATGTGTAGGGCTACAATAGCTCATAATTTTCCTATGATTTTCTATGCAGCATACTTTGGATGATTATTTTTCTGATTATAGAATATGTTGCTCATTTCATAACTTATGCAATAGCTCATAATTGACCTCCAACATTTTCTAATGCTGTCCAATGAGAACATTGTAGCAAGATAATGGCGAGAAAACTACACAGAGTTACTAGGCTACATCAACCTCTTTTTCCCATAAAACGATTTAGTTTCCTTAACACATGTGATATTAAAGTTGGGAATAAGAAATGTACAAAGTATCGCCCTATGATTTTCTTTTGACCTCAAATGCATTCTAAAATCTCCCTCTATATGATAAATAAATGATTGTACGAATATAGTCATAAATAAATGTCATCATAAAACCTAACTATTTAGATTACTTTAACGTGCACTCACTTTGCAAAAAGAGCCCCATTTGCTTGATAAAAATCCTGCAAAGCAAAAGTATATTGTGACTCTCCTTAGAATAATTATATGAATTATATATAAAGGCAAAGTCTTGGGAAAGACGGTCTTTCCATATGCTTATGGAAAGATGGGGTTTAATTAGAATAATAAAAGGTAAAAGGTCTTAGTTGCAATATTAAAATTTTATATATATATTTATATATATATATATATATTTATTTATATATATATATATTTCTAATAAATATTTTTTTCGGTGATTTAGTACACCCGAAGAGAGATTGTACCACTTCTACCGACTGAGAAGACCCCCATAGTGCTAAGGTGCTATGAGACAGAGTAGCTTATGAACTACTCGGGGGGTGGAAAGATCATGGTGTTGTCCCCAAAGAGTTTCTACGAGTCCCTTTCTGGAAACCGCCTACGCATCAGGGACACCTTGTTTTTCGAGGTGATAGAAGTTGGAGGGTTTAATCGTCTTCAAGGTCACCATAATCTAAGTTGATTGAGTTTACTGTAATTTCTGTTATATTGGAACTCTAAGACAATTCTTATTCTAATTTAATTTGTGTACTATTTGTAAGGATTTCATGACTTTTCTAATAATTTTAGTACCTTATTTGACCATTATATAATTGACTATTGTGGTTTTCCCTATTATTCCACTATTTTCAATTGAAATGTAACAAAACTATCCTTCTTAAATTTTTAAATAAGACTTCCTCATTTTCCAAAGTCCATATTTTTCTACTTTAACCTATCTTTTACATATCTGCGACATCGGTCGTCAGTCGCATAACATGTCTTGTGGAATGACATATAATGTGATTTTGGACGGCCTTTTGAAACAACATATGCAACGTCGAACGTTATTCGGTAAAATTTTTACTTTTTTTTTAACTTTTAACTTTGGTTGATATAATAACCGAGGTAAATAATATTATTTACTTCAAAAAAATCGAGGTAAAAGATCTTTTTTACCTCGGTTATTTGACCTAATCTAAAAAAACCGAGGTAAAAGGGGTGAAATAATAGGTTTCTTGTAGTGGGCCATCATCAATAATACCAACATTGGGAATCAATATTTCTAATATCGGTCTAACTGACATCGCAAACCTGTGGCAGATTTTCCCATTGTTCGAAACGATATCGTTTCAAAATGTCTATATATGAATCAGTTCAAACGTAAAAGCTTTCAACTATCCCCCAAATTCCAATGGTTTCCAACCCCTTCTTCTTCCCTCCTCCAAAAGGCAAGCCTTTTAAATGGTTACAAATTATTGTTGAAGTATTATCTTGTTCAAATTGTTTTTGTTTTAGTGTGTTCATTGTGTTTTTGTAACTTGTATAGAATCAGAATTTGTGAACTTTGTTTATGTTTGATGTTAATGTACTCCTCCGATTGTTCAATCCTTCTAAGTTTCATGTTTTGGGTTGTTATGTGGGTATTATTCATTGGTTCATTTGAATCGGTCGATAGGAAATTCAATGCATGCGGTGTCAGTCACCTATCGATTATCCCTCATTATTATCGACAATTGGCCGACGTTGATGTGTCATGACGGTAAGCTGTCAGTTTTGATGTTGGGTTTAGGGTTTCACTTTTTGTGTGGCGTCATTAAGCTTTCGGTCAGGATGTTAGGTTTGATCGACTGCAACTCAACTTTGTGTTCACGTGTCAATCATTAATATGTCTACGACTGACAGTGGTTGTGAACCATGGCGGATATCGCACATTCTAGGTTTTCGTGTAAATCCCATGGATCCGATTTAATTTTAAATTTTTCTAATTAGTACCAATATTTTAATTCTTTGCTATGAAATTCAAGCATTAAGGCTAGCAATGGTTCATCGATTCAGCTCAATTTTGACGTGAGTGCAATTTATAGTTTTGTATACTACTGGAAAATAGGTACATATGCACCGGTATATTTGTACAGGTGCCAAAAGATCGATTCTAGAAATGACATTAGCATCGGTATAAACATCAGAAAATGATAATGGAAAATACCGGTGCTCAATACTGGTGCCTAAGTGAAAATAATTAACAAATATGGAAATTTTGAGCATCGGTAAAGCACATACCGGTGCAGAGAACCAGTTCTATGTAGAAATTTATACGGGAACTGATATTTCATGCACTGGTATACTTGGTCGTACCGGTGCAGAGAACCAGTTCTATGTAGAAATTTATATGGGAAATGATATTTCATACACTGGCATACTTGATCGTACCAGTGCTGATGCAAAAAAAACTGCAGTAAAAATTATATTCCAGCACCGGTTTAGAAATTTATTGTTGGCACTGGTATATGTATTGGTGCCTAGGATACAAGAATGTGGATGTGTGATAATATTCAGCATCGGTACGCTTTCTATTGGTGCATGGCTGCTTGATTGTTAATTACGGGGTTATTGAATGAATTCAGCACCAGTATAGTGCATATTACTTGTGCTGATTCTAAAAAAATGAGCGGAAATCTAAAAAAATAGCATCAGTTTGTAATTTTCTATGTAGCACCGGATCTGTTACCGGTGCTAGTTTGTGATAACCATGTTTAGCACCAGTATTAGTGAATCTTACTGGTGTTATTGGTGCATTGAATTCCCATCTACTACCTTTTCTAGCGGGTAAAAAGAGCATTGAACTTGCTTTTTGAGTTTATTGATGGCAATTTTTGGATGAGGAAGACATCGAATGCCCATCAATGAACTCCCTAGACATCGAATGCCCATCAATGAACTCCCTAGACATCGAATGCTCATCAATGAACTTACTTTATGTTTTGTTTAAATTTATCATTTATGGTGGAATATGTGTGGAATGATATGTTGTCATATATTTTTTGAAAGTTTGATCATTGTAATTTTGCTTCACACTCTTGATGAATGGGGTTTGTTAGCTAGTATTGTTGATGTATTGAATGGTTTTTTCATGCATGCGATTTGATATATAGGAATGTAGTAGTGTGATGTTGCATGTTGCATGTTCATAGGGTGTGGTATGAATAAAATTATTTTTAGGGTGTAAGTGTATATTTTTTTGGATATTTAATTGTTTGATTAAATTTTAGGAATTTACCGTGTCATCAAGAGGCGTAAGCATGTGTATTACAATGTTAGTTTGGTGAGTGATGAATTTGTTGCTTTTGTTGGGGAGTTTATGGAGCATGCATTTAGTCTTGAAAGGCGCATCTTATGTCCATGTCATGATTGTCAGAATCGTAAACGTACTGACGATCGGGACTTGTTGCGACTCCATTTGTACAAGAGAGGGTTTTCAAAGGATTATTTGGTTTGGACCTGTCATGGCGAGAAGCCACCGCCGAAGTGGTTATAGGTAACAAGGGGGAATATTTTGGAGATGTAAATTTGGATGACATGTGTGAGGAGGTGGTGGATGAACTCAGGAGAGGCCCGAGGTTCTGTCAAAAATTTCTAGATGAGAAGAACAAATAGTTGTATCCCGATTGCAAGAAGAAACACCATGTAATGTCATGTTTTATGGAGCTATTTAACATGGAAGGTGTTAATTCGTGGAGCGATAATAGCATTGATAAGTTGCTCAAGTTTTTTAATGAGAAGCTCCCCCCCCCCCCCCCCCCCGCGGAAATGTTTTACCGGATAACATGTACGATGCAAATAGAATTTTGTGCCCAATAGAGTATAAAAAAAATTATATGCATGCCCCCATTGATTTTGTTTTTTATAGGGAGGATTTGGAAAATGAGGTGGCTTGCCCCGTATGCCATTTTTCTCGTTATAAGGACAGGAGGAATGAGGTTGTGGATAAAGAGGTTGTTGTGAAGGTAAGGAAACGGGTCCCTGCGAAATATGTGTGGTACCTTCCTATTATCCCGAGAATGAAGAGGTTGTTCAAAAATGCTGAGGATGCGAAAAACATGACATGGTACGGGGATAGGGGTTGTCCTGATAATGATATCATCAGTCATCCTGCATATGCAGATCAGTGGAAATTTTTTGACAAGATGTATCCTAATTTTGCAGTTGAACCCGGGAATTTGAGAATGTCTTTGTGTAATGGCATGAATCCATTTTGTAATGTTTCATCAAAACATAGTTCATGGCTGATTATGCTTTCCATTTACAATTTACCTCTGTATGAAAAGGAAATATGTTTTGATGCCATTGATGATTTCGGATCCGAGACAACCTGAAAAGACATTGATACATATCTAGCCCCACGCATTTAAGATTTGAAGGTTTTGTGGTCCGACGGTGTTGATGTGTTCGATGGTAATCATGGGACCAAGTTCAATATGAAGGTCATGATTTTCTGCATGATAAATGATTTTTTGGCTTATGGTAATCTTTCAGGTTACATGGTTAAGGGTCACAAGGCATATGTTGTGTGTAAGGAAGCAACTAATTTCTTGCAATTGAAAAATGATAGGAAGACTGTGTATCTTTGTCATAGGAAATTCCTCCCGGCAAAGCACAAGTTACAAGATGGCCCCATTCATTTTGTTGGAGGGAGGGAGAGGGGGAAGCACCAAGAATATTGAGTGGGTTTGCCATCCACACGAAGGTGAAGAAATTAAAAGTTGTTCTTCGAAAAAAGATATCTAAAGTGCTTGCCAAAAATGATGGACCTTGGAAGAAAAGATTGATTTTCTTTGATTTGTCATATTGGGAGAATTTAGAGGTTCACCATTGTCTGGATGTGATGCATATAGAGAAGAATGTGTGTGAGAGTTTAATTGATGCTCTAATTAACATTCATGGTAAGATGAAGGACAACTTGAATGCATAGAAGGATTTGGTTGAACTCAGTATATGAGTTTGATTTAGCTCTGGAGTTGAAATGTAAGTGAATGTACCTACCACTAGCCCCTTACAATCTTTCTATCACTCAGAGGAGGTCGGTTTGTGAGTGTATTCAGGGAATTAAGGTACCCTCTGGCTACTATTCCAATGTTAGTCGGTTTGTGAACAATAAATTGCATCTTAATGCATTGAAATCCCATGATTGTCAACTCTTACCTATGGCTATTCATGGTTTCATGAAGGAGAAGGTGAGATTCTTCATCATGCGCATGTGTTTCTTCTTCAAATCCATATGTCGTAAGAATATTTGTAGGAAACGGCTTGATGAGTTGGAGCGTGAGGGAACTGTAGTGCTCTATTGGTTTGAGAAGTACTTTCCCTCGGAATTCTGACATTATGGTCTATCTCATCGTCAATGTAGTCAGGGAAATCAAAATATGTAGTCCTGTTGGGATGCATTGGATGTACCCGTTCAAGCGGCACATGGGGGTCTTTAAGGGTTATGTACACAATCAAAACGGACCCGGTGCAAGTATTGTGCAGAGGTAACAAAGGATCATTGAATATTGCACTTCAAATTTGATTGGGAAGACATCACTTGGAGTCTTCCAGCATGTGTAAAGTGGCAGGAAGAATGGGATCCCACCTACCATAGGTACCCTTTACACACCATTCAATGCTAAGTTGATGAAAGTTCATTTTTATGTTTTGCGTAACAGTAGTGAGATTGCAATATATGTTGAGGAGCACATGTCACTTGACCTGCCTCCACCCGGGGTCGCTAATTGTAGCTAATTAACCCGAGCGGAGGGGATCAAAGATGAGGTTTATATTCTGTACCCATTCTCACTACTATGCTACCTAAAAAGTAGTTAGTAGTAAGCCCTGGCTTTGTCCACAGAGATGCTAGGGTCCAAGAGTCAATGAAAACACAACCTCATACGGGTTATCAATCCATACGAGTGAAAGGAATAGCAAGTAAATCAACTAAAAATAGCAATTACAAAACATATAAGTAAAAAAGAACAATTAATCTATAAAGCTAGGTGCTTGGGGAGTTTGTGCAACATGGTTAATTTTATGTTTCGATCCTCGATTCATTTACATAGAGATTTAGACAAACCTAATAGAGTGTTCACAAGACATGGTGTGGCCGATTGCATAAACTTCCCCGTATATATCATGTCGGGTGCGCTTGCAACCCTCCATCGATACCACCATTGTAACTAGGGGAGTACAATAAGGTCCGACCGCTGTTGTAGATATGTTTCTCCCCTGTCTGATTACGTCTTGGGCTTCCACTACGAATGCACTACTTCCCAATCACCTATCATTAGGTCAAGGGGTCATTGGCACCTTATCTATGACACTCGGGCTTTTTACAACCCTAGCTTGCTACTTTTTCACTATCTCTATCTGTAACCTCTCAAACTACTTTACTTAATCAGCTAAGACTAGTTCAATGGCAAGTAAATCAAAGCAATACTCGGGTCTCCCATGCACACACCCACATAGACGCAATGTATGTCCTTACCCATTCTAACATCTAGGATTCCTTTCCCAAGGGGGCATCAATATTTTCCATACATGAATATAGCCCAAAGTTTGTGCTAATGTGGTGCACTATTCATGCAATTCAAACATTCAAGAACAAGTCACAATAATATAATGAACACAAAATTTGAATGAACTATAGAATCTAAACAAAACATAAATCAAACCATGGGCCTAAAATTTATCCCCAAATTATGGAAATTACTCCGTTGATATGGAATTCAAATAAAGATTTAAATTCCACATCTAGGATCAAAGCAGGTTGTGTCCCTTCATCCGGCGTGGGACGCTGGATATGGTGCAAGCAGCATCGTGTCTTCTGGCACGGACCGTGGCCTTTGGCACAGGCCACTGCCAATGTGCTTGTATGGAATTTCTGATCCGTGGGGTGCGACCTTTGGTGATGGAAATCGTCAGAAGGCTTGGTCTGCTTAGAAACTTGGCGCAGGCCACCGGTTGGTCTTGACATCTTGGACATGGAACGACGCAGGCCGTAAAAAATAGGGGGTCCGCACCCATACTTAACCAATTTTGAGTGGAGTTGACACTTGTGCTTGCGGCCTGTGGCATTTGGTTCAGGTCATGCCGTACCTTCGTACTGAACCCTTTGGCATGGGGCAACCCCTTTGACGCGGATGACATGCATGAGCGGCCCGCACTGACCCATTTGTGCCTTGGCCGGCTGAACTTCTTTCCTTCGCTACAGATGAACCATTAGTCCAATTGCAGAGTTCTAGTAGTTGATTTTGTAGTGCTCGAGAAGACAGATCCAATGGAATCAGCCTTGAAGGCTAACTATTTTCATATCGTTCTCAGACTTCAGTACAACTCATCAGACCACGATTCACTGTTTCTTTGTTGATCGCCTTGAACTCCAATGCCGCCTATCTTGGGCTCCAATCTCCTTCTACCACGCTTTGATATTCATGGCCTTTGTCTACTACCATTTTAGAGGTTAATGGCCTTCGATCTCTTATACCTTTCTTGCGAATGGCCTTCAATATCTTCTAATTCCCTTACGAATGGCCTTCCCATAGAATGTAACCAAAAAGTACCCGCGGGCAACCTACTAAAGATGATCACAAGGAAGACCTAGGAGCCTGTGGATACAAAATGTCCATTAGTATGAATTAAGTCTACAAAATGCCAGATTTAGACAAGAAAACCAAACATGACCGTCTAAACCCCTTGTCACGTAAACTCAACTAGTACTAGCAATCCACCAAATAAAACAAGCTAAAAACTATGTTGAATGCAATGGTTACGCACGCAAAAGGAAGCACATCAGATTCCTCACACTTAACCCTTTACTCATCCTCGAGTATATAAAGACAAGAAGAATTAAGTGATATGTAGTGTGCAAGCATAAGTTAACCGAGGCATTCAACTTATTCCTAAATTATCCTGCTTCCACCAAAAGAGTAAGAATCTTAGAACTCTCACACTCCCTGAAGAACATAAGCAATCTAACCACCCAAAAGTAAAATGTGGAAAAAGGTAAGCTAAGAATTTAAGTGTTAAGCTAGCTTAATTTTCCCGAAAAGATCCCCAAAAGCAATCCAAGATTTGTTTCCCCAAAAATATCCACCGAGGAAATCCAAGAGCCGTCAACTTGGTTGTAACATAGGGATAATTTGTGATTGTCAACCTAGTTACAACCAAGGAGTCAAATGTATCGTCAACCTAGTTTTTTGTTTTCTCTCAATTTCTCTCATTTTGCCTAGGAGCCCTTTTGGGTTTTCATCCTAGCTTTAACACACAAAGGGTACTCACTTCTCACCTTTTTCCACACAGCCTATCATATTTACCTAGGCTCGTAAGCCTAGCCGGGCCTAGCCTCTCATTTTTACCTAGGTCTTTCGACCTATCTGGGATTTTCCCAATGTTACCTAAGTCACCCTTTTGGGTTTTCAACTTGTCCAGGTTTTTGTATTTTTTCATTTTTTCAAATTTTTCAATTTTTTTGGTGTAGCACGAAATTGCCCTAAGAGTGGGCTTCATACTACAAAAGATAAGATTAATCACAAGAATACACCACCAATATCCTAAGAAAACCTACCCCATGCAAACTAGAAACCCTAGTATAGCATGTCAATCCACCAAATGTCCATCCAAAAACATCCCACAACAAAGAAAAAATAAAATCACCAATAATCAAGGAAAACTACCAACAAAAGCATAAAATGCACCAAGGAATCCAAGAATGAAACTCCCTAAGTGCTCACTACTCCCTTCCCCACACTTAACCGATGCATAGTCTCCAATGCAATACAAAAATCATGTCAAAACATAAGTGGGGTTGGGAGAAATAGTGGCACTCACTCTTTCGACCTCGAAGGGCCTTCCTTCTCATCGTGACTTGTGAGCTCCTCTCAATGTATCATGTTGCTTGAAGTGCGGCCTCAATGCGATCCATCCTTAAACTAAGATCTTTCACTTGCATCCTCACTCCTCCTATTTCTTGGACTACTTCTTCCAACACCAGGGTAAAGCTCAAAAGCTTATTCCCAAGTGCTTGCAATCGGTCGATAATGTCCATGGATAGGCGAGAGTGGATATGATGTGCTCTCTAAGAGTCTCACCCTCAACCTCCTCAATTTCTATCTCCGAAGTGGCTAAGACTCTATATAACTCTCTCTCAAAGTGCTGGTCCAGTTCAATAAAAGGTAATCCAAACATGTGTCACGGTTAATGGTGGTGCACTCTGGCTGTGAAAGTACCATGAAACTACAAGTGGTCGCCCCGCCATAAAGCTATACATATTGATCCTCCGATGTCGTATGTCCCACCATAGATGCCTTGGCTAACTTCTTGATATTATACCTTGTACCCGATTGTCCCAAGTTAGCCAAAGACCTCTGTGTGACCGGATGCCCTAAATGTTGTGCCAGTAGACCTGCCATACCGCCCATAGAAGTGTTGAAAACCCTCCATCCAAGAACATGAAATCCAACCGTAATTCCATTCCAAGCAAAACCATGAGTCTCAGACTCAAATTTCCAAATTCAATTTAGGTTAAAGATGGAATTTGGGAAATTCTGGGTTGAACAACAATCTTATGTAAGTCGTTACCAACCTATCGACAGGACTATGCAACCGAGATTCATCTCCTCCCAAATCACCCAACATATGAAGAACATATGATTCAAAATAGTAACACATCAAACCACCCAAACTTTCTTCAACACATGATCATACATACAATTCCAAACATATATCTCATCTTCACACATACTCATTCGAAGATGATGCTTTTCATAACACCGCCATAATTTCAATCAAGCATATAAACAAAGAGTTCAATGAATTACCCAGAATTTGAAGCTAAGAGTTGCAAGATCCACACAAGAAGAAGCAAGAATTGCAAATTTTTGGAAGAAAAACTTTAATTTTCCGAGGTTCACCAAGAGTGTGTGTGATTGAGTGTTTCTTGAGAAGGAAAAATGTGTCAAATAATGAAATTAGGTGGAAAACTGTGTCAATTAATGAAATTAGGTGGAAAAATGTACTGTGGATTTAGAATTTCAGCATAGATGATAAGAAGGAGAGGTACAATTAGGATAAGAATGGAATTTTAAAATTGCAAATTAGGGGACAATAGTACCAAACAATTAATTCCTAGGAATATAGGAAGTATTGTTTGCATTAAAATCATAAGGAATTAGGGGATTTCAAAATTCTTGAACCAAAAATGCATTTTTGAGTTAGAAATTCAAAATTTTTGAAAATTTGCATTTTTGGAACAATTTAAGGGTGGAAGATCAAAAATCGGTGAAGAAGATGTTTGGAAAGGACCAAAGCCTTGCACCAAACCATTTGGTACGAACCTTTCCCTCGTACCAAACCTCTTGGAAAGAAGCATCCCCTTGTGCCAAATATCTTGGCACGAGGCATCCCCTCGTGCCAAGCTTTTCAGCGCGAGACATCCACAAATTTTACCTATACTTTAGTTTTTCCCTCTTTTTCAAAATAAACTGTCACCCATCAAATCTAATTCCATCCAAACAAAGTCACAAGTCTAGAACTCAAATTTTCAAATCAAACAAGAGGTTCATCTCAAATTCCTCAAACAAGATCATGAAAAACCTATTATGACTCAAAACACAAGAGCAAAAATAAACACCATATTTTTATTGTCATCCTCACAACATATATTCTCGAAATCAATTTTATCACAAATTTTAATCACCGAGGAGGGGTTCACCCTCCTTGTCAACTCCCGGAGTTCCCCAATCAAAGTAAGGTTTCAATATTTGCCCATGAACCACCACCTTTGTATCATCCTATTCATTCTTAACCTCTATTGCACCGTGATCATATACCTTTGTCACCTCATACCGCCCTTCCCACTTTGATCTTAACTTACTGAGAAAGAGGCGCAACCTAGATTGGTAAAGAAGAACTCTTGTCCACAAATAAATCCTTCTTTACGATACTCTCGTCATGTATGGATTTTGTTCTTTCCTTATAGATCAAAGCGGTATCATAGGAGTTGCGCCTAAGTTCTTCAAGTTTTAATAAGATTTCCTATGCTTCCCAGCTTTACTCAAGTCTAAGTTAAGGCATTTAAATGGCCTAGTGTATCTTGAATTCAAGTTCAACCAGGAGGTGGTATCTTTTGCCGAAGAGGATGCGGAAGGCTGACATGCTAAATGGAGTTTTATATGCAGTGTGATAGGCCCAGAGAGTATCATTTAGCCGAGTACTCCAATCCTTCCTAGAGGTATTCACTGTCTTTTTTAGGATAGCTTTGATTTCTCGATTGGATGTTTATGCTTGGCCCTTGGTTTGTGGGTGGTAAGTGGTGGAATTCGTATGGGTTACTCCATATTTTTCAAAAAACATTTCCATGAACTTGTTGAAAAAGTGGGCTCCTTTATCACTGACAAGGATTCACCGAACAGTGAGAAAATATTGGACTTGAAGAAGCTGATCACGGTTGCCGAATCATTCTTCTTCGTGGCTTTGGCTTCTACCCACTTGGACATATAGTCCACTAGCACTAAGATGTAGTAATTCCCATCGGATTTGGGAAATGGACCCTTGAAATCCATGCCCCACATATCAAAAACCTCCCCTAGCATTGAAAAGGCTTGGGGCATCTCATTTTTTGATGAGATGTTCCCTATCCTTTGGCATTGGTCACATGATGACACAAAAGTTTTAGCATCTAATAATATATTGGGCCAGTATAGACCGCAATCTGTTACCTTGTGGTTCTTTTGTATCCAAAATACCCCCCGACTTTGGATGAATGACACATCTTAAGGACACGACCTACCTCATCATCGGGTACACATCTTCTAATTCCTGATTAGAACAATGCTTCCACATGTAGGGGTCATCCCAGACATATTCTTTTGCTTCATTCACCAATATCTCCTTTCTTGATTTGTTAAAAGATGGGGGAAACTCTCCAGTAGTAAGGTAATTCACTATATTAGCATACCAAGGCTAGCTAGTTATTACCCCCTAAACAATTGCTCGCCGGGAAGTCCTTCCCGGATAGGTTCTAACCTTACCTTTTCCTTGGCCGCTTCTGGGCTCTCAAGGATGGGTAGTCTACTCAGGTGCTCTGCCCCTATATTTTCAGTGCCCTTTTTATCCTTTACCTCTAGGTCGAACTCGCTTAAAAGAAGTATCCACCTAATGAGCCTCGGTGTGGCTTCCTTGGTCATTAGATGACGAAGTGTTGCATGGTCTGTATACACTATGACCTTGGTTCCTAAGGGGTATTGAAAAAACTATTCTAGAGCAAATACTACGACCATTAACTCTTTTTCTGTGATGGAGTAGTTACGTTGAGCATCGTTAAGAGTTACTGATGCATAGCATATGACGTGTGGCGCTCTACCTATCCTCTGGCCTAAACCAGCACCTATAGCATGATCACTCGCATCACACATGATTTCAAAGGGAAGAGACCATTCTGGAGGTTGGATGATTAGGGCAGTCACTAGCATGTTTTTCAAGATGTCGAAGGCCTTTTTACACTCTTCATCCACAATAAAGTCAACATCTTTTTGCAGTAGCTTGTATAGAGGTGAGGATATTTTGGAGAAATCCTTAATTAAATGATGGTAAAAGCTAGCGTGACCTAAGAATGACCTAACATCCTTGACATTGAGGGGGTGAGGTAGGGATTTGATTGTGTCCACTTTGGCTTTATCAACTTCTAACCCTTGAGCTGACACAACATGCCCCAGCACTATACCCTTTACTACCATGAAATGGCAGTTCTCAGAATTTAATAGGAATTTCGCGTCACCACATTGCTCTAGCACCCGTGCCAAATGATGTAGGCATGAAGCAAAGGAATCCCCATGGATGGTGAAATCATCCATGAAGACCTCGATGAATTTCTCAATAAATTTTGAGAATGTACTGACCATGCATCTTTGAAAAGTACCTAGAGCATTACAGAGACCGAAAGGCATATGCCTATAAGTAAAGGTTCCAAAAGGGCAAGTGAAGGTGGTCTTCTCTTGGTCCTCATGATCGATGGCTATCTGGAAGTATCCCAAATAACCATCGAGGAAACAATAATATGTATGGTCGGCCACCCTCTCAAGAATTTTGTCAATGAAGGGTAAGGGGAAATGGTCCTTACAAGTCACCGCATTAAGCGGTGGTAATCAATGCACACTCGCCACCCATTTTGAATACGAGTGGGTACCGAGTCCCCATTTACTTTTCCCTACTGTGACCCCACTTTTCTTTGGCACCACTTGGGTGGGACTCACCCAAGTGCTATCAGAGATAGGAATATAACCCCAGCCTTAAGTAGTTTAAGGACTTCACCCTTCACTACTTCCATTATAGGTGGGTTTAATCACCTTTGAGGTTGGTGTACGGATCGTGTACCCTCCTCTAATAGTATAAAATGCATGCAAGTTGAAGGACTTATTCCTTTAATGTCAGCTAAAGTCCACCCTATAGCTCCCTTGAATTTTTTAAGGACCCCAAGCAACCTACCCTCTTGGTCACTAGACAATTTAATCGAGATAATCACCGGCAAGGTTTTATTTTCACCTAGGAAACTATACTCCAAGTGTTTGGATAAGGGCTTAAGCCCAACTACTGGTGGTTCCTCTATTGAAGGTTTGCTCTCGGGTAGAACTAATTCATCTAGGCTTTTGGGTAAGGCTTCCACAGAATTCTCACTTTGAGGATCAACCTCTTCCACACTCTCCACTAGGTTAGCTTCCAGGGTATTAATGCATATATAGTTTAAAGAATTTTCCTCTAAAGCTATTGTTCGTATCAAAAATATCTTGCACAATATTATCATACATATCAGTTAAAGGGGTGACACTTCACATTTTGATTTATCGATTTATGCTCAAATTCATGCTCAGAATCACCCATTTTCTTTAACAATGCTCTACACTCATGCAATACATCGATGGTGTCAAAAGAGATAAGACTAACCTCGTTGTGATCAAATTTCACACATGATTCCTTTTTCCTCAATTCTCTCGAGCATATTGGTAGAGGTGCTTCCTCATCTATGAGCTTACGACTTCCTATCAAATGGTTCACTGCGCCTATTAGTTCATTCATCTTTCACCTATCCTATCAACACCAGGAGATATTTGAGCCCCACAACGCTTAATGCAAGAAAATACTTGATTTTGCAAAGTTTCACTAGTTTTCAAGAAAATGGGCAAAGCTTCAAGTATCTCTTCACATGTAGACTTGGGGGTTGAGACGAATTAGGGTGAGTAGTGGTACATGCACCACTCTCGCTCCCGTTAATCTTGCTGAATTGCAAGTTTCATATCTCTCCCGTAGTAACTCAACCACGGGCAACACTCTGTAGGGTGGTCAAAATGACACAACCTGCAAAGTTTCATCTGTTTGGTGGTATTTCCTCCACATTATCAGAGTCCAACATAAAACACTAACAAAAAAGGTATGGTAAGGATGAAAACAGTACTAACTAATCTACTAACAAGTTATTATAATTGACACTTAGACTAAATAGTATCCCCACCACCGGCAGCAAATATTTGACCCACCTCCACCCAGGGTCGTTAATTGTAGCTAATTAACCCGAGCGGAGGGGATCAAAGATGAGATTTATATTCAAAATCCATTCTCACTACTATGCTACCTAAAAGGTAGTTAACGGCAAGCCCTGGGTATGTCCACAGAGATGCTAGGATCCAAGAGTCAATGAAAACACAGCCTCGTATATGTCGTCAATCCGTACGAATGAAAGGTATATCTAGTAAAGTAAATAAAAATGGGAGTATTGGGTTTTTGCGGAATGGAACTGGTGCACGTGCGGCCCGTGGCAACTGGTGTGGTCCACGCCATAGCCATATGCTGAACACTATTAGCACGGGCCAACTCCATTGGAGCGGGCCGTTGGTGCTAACCATGAACAGCCCGTGATGACCCGTGGTACCTTGGCCGTTTTAATTTGTTTCCTTCACTACGGGTGAACCTTTAGTCCAACTTGAGAGTTTAGTAGTCGATTTTACAGCGCTCAAGAAGAAAAATCCAATGGAATCATCCTTGAAGGATAATTCTTCTTGGATCATTCTCAAACTTTGGCACAACTCATCGGACCACGATTCCCCCTTTCTTTGTTGGCCGTTTTGATCTCCGTTGCCGCCTATTTTTGGCTCCAATCTCCTTCTACCAAATATTGATGTTTGTGGTCTTAGTCTACTACCATTCTAGAGGTGAATGGCCTTCGATCTCTTTTACCGTTCTCGCAATAGCCTTGAATATCTTCTACCTTACGAACAGCCTTCACATAGAATGTAACCAAAAAGTACCCACGGACAACCTAATAAAGATGATCACTTGGAAGGCCTAGGAGCCTGTGGATACAAAATGTCCATAAGTACAAATTTAGTCTACATAATACGAGATTTAGATAAGAAAACCAAACATGTCCGTCTAAACCCCTTGTCACATAAATTCATTAAATACTAGCAATCCACCAAATAAAACAAGCTAAAAACTATGTCGAATGCAACGGTTAACGCACACAAAATGAAGCACATCATCACTGTTGGAATAACTCTATCTCAAATGACCGTCAAACCAGTTGCAACTGTAGCATTCTACAACATTTGTCAATTGGTTTTATAACCGTTGCAATGTGGACGGGATGCCCTCTACACTCTGTGCATTTGCAAGGACACCCATTTGTACTGTGAAGATATGCCAGGGCTATGATATTAATGGATTCAATTTTTTGACAGTGTCCAAGGACAACAAGAGAAAAACTCAGAACAACGGGGTTTATGTTGAATCCATGTGGCAGTCGAGCAAGAAAGACCAAAAAAATCTATCGTTGCAATTATGGAATTTATGGGGTCATCGAGGAGATTTGGGAGTTGGATTATGTTGAGTTTAAAGAGGTTGTCTTCAAGTGAAGATGGGTTGAAAATGGTAAAGTGGTTTGTTCCGAGATGCCAATGGGTTTTACACTGGTGGACTTGAATCGAGTGGGCTACAAGAATGACAAGGTCATCTTAGATGCTCAAGTTTTCCAAGTATATTATATCCAAGACCCAACCAATGAGAAGTGGCCTATTGTACTCTATGGAAAAAGTACTTTTTTGAAGACAAAATTGATACGCCTGTCAAATCTGAAACTACCGAGTTTCCCTCTGCATTCCTGAGTTTAGAGGACATCGGTGGATCTTCAGTATGTAGACGATCACATGGGGATGGATTGGGGTTGACAAGAATGGTCATATTGTGAGTGGTGATGTATTCCTGAAAAGGAAAAGATAGGGTTTTACATTTGGTTTATTGTTCCCTTTTGTACCCTTTTGCATACCCCAAATTAAATAAAAGTGGTCATTAATATTCTTCTTTTCAACTTCTAGTTATTTGTATAATTTTTGTTCAAATTTTTTATTAAATTTGACGTAGCACCGGAAAATTCATTATATACCATTGCTAAAGAACAGAGTATTTGCTTTGCTCCTTGTAAAAGAACCAGTATAAAGAGTATTAGAACTGGTACAATACCGGTGCTAAACATTGAAATGCATTATAACATCTGTGTCAGGCTGCCTTCAACATTTTGGCCCCAGTTGATATGGATGAAGGCACCGGTTTGGGTACCGATGCTAGATACTTAGAAAATAAATTTATGACTTGCTCTTTGGTCCCTCATAAATATTTAAAATGCATTAATGCAGATGCGTCAGGCTACTTTACAATATTCAGGCACTGGCTGAGATGGATAAGGGCACCAATTTTGGTACTGATGCATGGTACTTAGAAAATAAAAATGCTTACTTTCTTTATGGTCCCCTCAAAAATATTTAAAATGCATTAAAGCAGTTGGGTCATGTTGCCTTACAATATGCAGGCACCGGTTGAGATGGATAAGGGCAGCAGTTTTGGTACCGCTGCTTGGTACTTAGATAATAAATTGCTGACTTGCTCTCTGGTCCCCTCAAAATATTTAAAATGCATTAAAGTGGTTGCGTCAGGCTACCCTTCAATATTTGGGCACCGGTTGAGATGAATCAGGGCACCGGTTTTGGTACCGATGCTTGGTACTTTGACAAAAAAATTGGTATTTACTCTCTGTTCCCTTCAAATGTTTTAAAAATGCACAAAATCAGCTGCATTATGACGCGCTAATGAAATTTGCTCCGGTATAATATTGGTGCTAGCTGTTTGTACCGGTTCCTAAATATTCTACAAGGTCGTTTAAAACATAAATTTCAGCTAGAGTTTACCATACCAACGCAACCAATTCTTCACGTCAACAAACAACAACCCCTAATTTCCAAAACACTTCGATTGTGCTTCAAAAGGTAATATCATATTCTCCCTTTAATCGTGTAATGATCTCAAACAATTTGGTCATGTTTTGTTTTTGCAATGAAAACCTAGTTTGCTAAGTTCATATCATAATTTGTAGCTTTCCATTCAATTATAATTCTAAGTGGAATAAGTTGATTTAGTTTTAAGATCCCTTGTGTGGTAGATATATAGATATATATATATATATGTGTGTGTGTGTGTGTGTGTGTGTGTGTGTGTGTGTGTGTGTATATGTGTGTGTTCATGTTGCTATTTTAATAGGTTGTCTCATGTTGTTTGAACTTTGAGTAAATTTCCCTTGCACATAAGGTGTTTGATAAAATGCTTCTTTGTGAATGTAGAGGATGGCCCCCAAAACCCTAGCAGGAGGCCTAGGAAAGAAGGGTATTCGTCACCGTCAACAAGTGCTCACTCGAGGCAGGCAGAGGAGAGATTTGAGTCCAAGGAGGCAAGGTTGTAGGCCCAAAGTTACAAAATGAGGAAGAATCATCCAGAATAGGGGATTGAAGTAAATCCACCTTTTCAAGAAACTGTTCGGAAATTGGGATGGAAAAATCTTTGTGCTACACATCCCACTTTCAACTTGACTATCGTCGGCGAGTTCTATGCAAATTTGAGGTATGGTGAGCACGGACAAGGTTATATTCCAGGGAAAAATCTCCCTCTAAATCCTGAAGCTATCAATGAATTGTATGGATTGCCAACTGTAGAAGAAAATGATGACAAGATATTAGAATTGATCAATGAGGATGATTATTTAGATGATGAAGTATCGAGGAAAATGGTCCAGTGTATCACAACTGAAGGTACCAATGTAGACAATCTTGTGTTTCCCAGGTGGATAAAAATTTAGAAGAAATCACTAACACCAGATATGAACGCATGTTATCACTTCGTGGTGTCCCGTATCGACCCTGTCATGGTGAGCACTGAAGTGCACAAGAGTCTTATAATCAATTTATATGAAATTAAAAAGAAACTTCGTCAAAATGTTGGGGAGGGAATTCATCAGGCGCTGACAGAGGACAAGGAGAAATCAGGATCCTATGGTTTTTGCAGTCTGATTTCTTCATTTTATGCCATTCCAGGTGTACCTAACTATGGGAATAACACATTTGGTCATCTAATGATGCAAATTGTTGGCGAATCATTCTGAAAGATAGGACCTTCGCAATCTACTCCGTCCATTGAATCTAGGGTTTCTACACTTGAGACAAAAATTCAAGGTTTGCGGATGGACTACCAATTTCAAAGGAGATGGTGTGGAAAGTGATAAGCTACCATTTTCCAGAAGCATTCAAGGTAGTCAGTCCTTTCCTAACATAGATGGACATTCATGTCGTGAAGAGCATCCGTTTGGGATTAAAGCCATAGGAAGGGGACGACGTAGCTTGCAATGAGGATGGGGAGCCATTTTCCCATTACTATTTATGAATTAAACTGATGGACTTTATTTTATTTGGATAATTACTATTCTTGCACTTCTAACTTTGTATCTGATGTATTGGATAACTATTAATCACGCACAACCTGCTTAAATTTTTTTCCCCTGGTAGCTATTCTGGCGCCGCCATTTCTTGTTCATTATTTTGTGCATGGTGTAGTTATTTTAAGCTCTTACATAACTACAGCATGCTCATAATAATTACCAATAAGGATTGGAATAGGAATAGCTACCATGTAAATATTTTAGAGAAAATCGAATCATGAATGTGATGCGGTAAAGGTAAAATAACAAGTGAAGATTTCCGGAGACTTGCACTCTATCCAAAATCATAAACATAGAATGACCTAAAAGCAGTCTGGTGCAGTTGCTTTCAAAAATGAAGGCACCGGTATTTTTTCGCAAGCATCGGTTCTTTTACCGGTGCTCAACAATTGGATGATTTTTTTGGAGACTTGCTCTCTGTCAAATCTAGAATTAAAAATGCTGATTAAAGAAGCCAGGTGCGGCTGCACATTTAACTTTCAGCATCGGTACGCTTATTCATAGGTACTGGTATGTAAAATATTGGCACCATATAACCACTAATTACACTATAGCTGAAATTTTTCGAAACCCAAAAATGGAGTTAAAATTATATTTATTACAAGCTCATTGGAAAAAACAAGAATTAAAAAAAACCAAGTGTGTTGGAGCTATGGTCGTCATTAAAACAAAAATGGTAGGCATAGTGTAATTTTTCAAGCCTATGTTATAGGGTCAAAGTTCCCAAAAGACACCCTTCGTTTGACCCAAACAAATCTAGAAGGAAAACTTGTCATTCCCTAACATTGAATTTCATTTATACTTAGCCAATTTTGCATTTCGACCATTCCAACTATCTTGGAGGGACTAAAATGCAAAAAGTAAAAAAGTTTGCTCATAACTCCGAATTCAAATCTCCTCAAATTTTATCAAACTATTCACCTCCCGATGTACTATACAAGTTAGACACTAAGTTAATATCACTATTAGGCTACAAATAAGTCATCATTAAACTCTGAAAATCTCACACTCACTCCTATGTAAGCATCTATTATTAACTCTTAAACGTATACTAGCACTTTTGCTCATATGCCCATAAATGAAGAATTATCTTTCCTTATCAAAAATATCCAATGAAATGAAAATACATGGGTGGGGTGCTTGGGGAAGGTAACGTAAAGGAAACGTTACTAAGAAGGGCCTTTTTGCAATAATTTCAAATATTGGCCTCAGGAACATAATCGTTGTAAATTAACTCCTCATACATGTACCCATGCATTTTGGATACCTAGTTAATACTCTTGAAGTGGTAATTCATGGTCATTAAATTTATAAAAATTTATTGGGCTGTAATGTAATTTTCTTACAAACATATTACGACATATTTTAAATAAAAAATTAACCCAAAGACCGTGATATATACGTTCTACATATGTGAATCAATTAAGTTTTTAGGTCAATTTTGTCATTGAACTAATTCAATTTTGCCATTGAACTAATCCCAAAAACATAATATTTCAAAGCTGGAACTAATATTAGAACTGGTATTTAGGTCATGCTACTAGTGCTATAATATATGTGGGAACTAAAATTGTTTTAAAAAATTTTATTTGTAAAGGCGGGAAAATGAAAATATTAGGGCACCGGTATGACACTTTTTGGCACCGGTTTTAATATAGGTGCTCAACACTTAGACAAATGTTTTTGACAATTTCTCTCTGTCCAAATGCAAAAATTAAAAATGCCCTCAAAGCAGCCTGGCACAGCTACTTTTTTATGTAAAGACACTAGTATCCTCAGAATGAGCACCGGTGTTTGTACCGGTGATCAACACTTAGACAATTTGTTTAACAATTGCTCTCTATCCAACTCCAGAAATTAAAATTACCCTCAAAGCAGCCTGGCGCTGCTCCTTTTATTTGTAAAGGCATCGGTATCGTTAGATTGAGCGCCGATTTTTGTACCTGTGCTCAACACTTAGACAAATTTTTTTGACAATTGCTCTCTGTCCAACCCCAAAATATAAAATGTGCCTCGAAGCAGCCGCGCATAGCTACGCTTGAAAATAAGCAGCATCCGTAAGTTTATTCATATGCACCAGTATTTTGCCGGTTCTAGGTTTATCGGTACTAAAATATAAAATATTTCATCATAGGAACCGGTATGAAAACACTTATACAGGTGCAATTGATTTCACTATATAAGCTCTAAAGTTAGGAACCGTCGTCAGTTCATCTTCCTCGATGGCGGTTCTTCTTCACATCCCGCTATTAACAGCCGATCATCCCATGTCTCAAACATCTTTAACATACAATAACCCATGAACTTACCCATTTATCCCCCACCTTGTATAAACCACTAGGGTTGAGTGTTATAGGAACCAAAACCCTTGCCTATTGTTGCGTTTTTCCTCGCCGGTAACCCATTTTTCTTCATTGTGTTCTGGGCATTTTCTGGATACCTTTCGGCAATACCTACACTACGAGGGTCACAATAATCAAAGTTAAGTGTCCTTTTCACATTGCACGTGTATGAAAGTTGGTGATTTTTACTTTCTTAGATCGAATCATTGCATGTGCATATCATGTTCGATGAATTGCCTAAGAGAACTAAAATGTCATTATGGTGGATCATGTATGTGTTTTGTGCTGAAGAATTCTGAGGTATTGTATATTTGTTTGGATGGTAGAAAATTTTGGATTCCATGCTATGGATTCTTGGTGTATTATGGAATTTGGATTATGGATTATGGTTTCTAGATTATGAATTATGGTTTATGGATTATTGATTATGTATTATGTATTATAGTTCTTGCATTTTGGATTATGGAATATAGATTATGGATTATGGATTATGGATTATGGATTATGGATTATGGATTATGGATTATGGTTTATGGATAATGAATTGTGGATCATTGATTATGTATTATGGATTATGGTTCTTGGATTATGGACTATGGAATACGTATTAAGGAATATGGATTATGGATTATGGATTATGGATTATGGATTATGGATTATGGATTATGGATTATGGTTTATGGATTATTGATAATAGATTATGGATTGCAATTTATTAGGTGTGACAATGCTTGATTGTGCTATGCTATATTGGTTCTTCAATGATGGATTATGGATTATGGATTTTACACTTAGATTTGGTTCATCGATCATTGTGATTGTTGTGGGTTTGGATTCTTGAAATATTTTTTGTATGATTGTGTTGTTAACGACTTTGTATTGTGTATTGTAGAGGCCTCCTAAAGCAAAGAAAATCACTAGCATCATCAAAACAAAAGGGGTGAGATACAACCCAAAGGCGTGTTCGAAGAGCCTATAACACCTGTCGTTCCGCTTAAAATTCAAAGTGAGGAACTGGGTGGGACTCAAGAGTCAGATTACTCTCCAAATGGATGAGGAGCTCCTATCAAAAAAGGCAACCGAAAGAGGATAAAAACCGACGAAGGTGGGTGGAAAGAACAGAAAACCATTCGACAAGTTTGAAATTGATAGTTGGTCCAAGGAACGTGGTACAACCACATGTCAATCTGTGATGCTTGAAAAGGAGAAGAATCCAATGCCGGTTATGTTCAATTTGAGTGACATGATTTGCACAAAAAATTGGACCGTGTGGACTTCATATTGTAATTATGTATTCCAGCTACGCATCAAGTTTGGGACTCATAGACGCTAGAATAACGTCCTGGATGACACCAAGGAGGAGGCATGGAAGGATATCTTGGTAAGATCCATGCATACCTAATATATTATAATTTAAATTAGTTTTTGTAACAACCATTAGATATAATTGCTATCTTATGAAATTTCTTGGGTAAATTCAATGCAGACAAGCTTCGAGTTAGAGCAGAAAATGACTGCAAAACAGCTACAAAAATTCAAATGAGTGGTTTATAAAGCGGCTGACAATTCCCACCACAATTGGAAGTCCAAGATTGTAATGAAATACATCCATAAGGTGGCTGATGGCACGAACAAATCTAAACACAAACCACAGAAAAAAAACAAGTGGATGGAAGAGGAGGAGTGGAACAAGTTCTACAAAATGAGGACGACGCCATGAGTTTGGGTAATATGTTTATAATTAATCTTTTTGCTTATATTATGGTTTACATTACACTAACTTTACTTAATGTGATTTGGATAGAAATCCATGGCAGGGCTAGCGGCCTATCGAAGAAGAAGAAATACACCCATCGGACTAGTAGGAGAAGTCACCGGGTGACTCGGGCAAAGATCGTTGAGGAATTGAAAGAAAAAAAGAGAGCCAAACTTGTTGTTGATGGCTTCACTGAGGAGAAGATTGAGCAGGATCTGAGTAAAAGAACTTTCAATGTCGATAGGCCATTGGTCTACCTTGAGTCCAACAAGCTAGGGGATGAGACAAAATATACAGATCCGAAGGACAGGGTCATTGCTAATGATATCGTAAGTTTCATATATTTACTTGATCATAGTTTTAGCCATTCATCGTAATGTATTTAACTTGCCCATAATTACATATTAGGATGAACAAGGAGGCTACTAGGAGCACATTAGTCCAGAATCCGGGGAGGACATCTTGATAAAGGCAACCGGTGTAGTGGATCCTCCAGGGAGGTACAGTGGTACACAGACCAACCTCCCAAAAAAATGTTCCATCAGAACCACAGCCGAAGCAAATGCGAAATAATTTATTTTTTTACTTTATAATTTGGAATCTATCTTTCTTCCATTTCCATCAAATGACTTGGCTTTGGGCATCGGTAAAAAAACATGCTTTTACCAGTCCCAGTATCCTCATTGTTTTTTACTCAACAACCTGTGGTCAAGGCGATGGTGCCATACCTTGACCAGTTAGTCAAGGGAATCGTACCTACTGGAGGAGTTCAAATCTCAACGGCCCTTGATGATCCAAAGTCATTCATTGAGAATGAATTAGACCAGGTCAGCGGCCCAAACCAAGTATGAGTGTGATCATAGCAATGAGAAGAATGATGAGGAGGTAATAAATTATATTTGAATTCCCTTAACGTATGTGATCCCCGATATTTCTATCCATTTAATGTTTATTTTTTTCTAACCATTCTTCCTCTACATTGCATGAAAGAATGGGGAGAAGGTTTCTTTGTTCATCAAGAAAATTGATGGGACAAGGACCATGGTGGAAAAAGGGTTACTCCAAAAATCCCACCACAGTTATACTTCATCAGGTGGAGTTGCTCGTGTCCGAGTGTATAAGCCAATCTTCTTTGAAAAGGCGGAGTTGCCTTTCGCCAACCACAAATTCATGGATGTTGGAGAGGATGTTGGACAAGTGGTAAATTGGCCAATGGCTTTGGTTGACAAAGATGAGGTGCCCGCAAAGGAAGAGGGCACCAAAAAAGGGTAGGACCCCGCACAAGAGAGAAGCTCGAAAACAAAGAAGAGATGGACGTTCCTGCGAAGGCTTCCTCGGAAAATGAATGAGATTTCCTAGAGGTCACCGACGACGATGAGGTAATTCAATTAAAATATTTTATACAAATGATTTAGTATTTTTATATATCCAAAGTTCAATTGATATATTCCAAAGTGACATTGTTTTCCTATCACATGTAACAAGCTACCTTACATCGTCGATGCAGCCATCCGGTTCTACCACCAGCTACAGGCCGGGGAACGAGCATCCCACTGAATATGTCCCATTGAAGCCTTTGAAACTAGTAGTCCTTTTATACCACATTACTATTTTATTTCCACTCCTTCCTTGTACTTAATTCCTTCTAGAGTTAAGTGCTAAAATAACCCTGACTTTATGCTGAAAGTGCCAATATAACCTTGAAATCTCAAAAAGTGCAAAAATCTGTTGACTTTTTAGTCAACCATTTGATTGCCTAATTTTATTGAAAAGACCATTTTTCCCTTGTTGAAAAAAATTCAAAAACGTGAAAAGACAAATTTTCCCTCTTTCCTTTCTTCAACATTCATTTCATATGCTCTCCCCTTTATCGTCTGATTCCTCTTTCCTCTGCTTCCTCATTTCTTCTCCTCTTCCACCTCTCTCCCCTCCACTTCCATGTTTCTTTCCTGCATTCCTAGCATTTTAGGGCTACCGACAGTGAGCTGAACAGGTGGTGTGGCAACGTAGTTGCCGAAGCTAGTAGGTAGTGAGGCTAAGGGGTGGGAATGTGTGATTGTTAGGGTTCCTTGGTTCATTTATATGGTGGTGAGAGCTGAAGGAATGGTGGTGGACAATGGCGAGGGGCAAGGATAGCGGTGAGACTGAGGGGTGATGGTGAGGGATGTGTGATTGCTAGGGTTCCGTAGCAGCGAGAGCTGAGAGAATAGTGATGGCCGATGGCAGGGGGTAAGGGTGTTTGTGAGGCTAAGTGGTGGCGGTGTGTAATTGCTAGGGTTTTGCAATGGAAAGCTGAAGGAATAGTGGTGGGAAATGGTGTGGGCAGGGGTGGCGGTGAGGCTAAGGCAGCAGTGAGGCTAAGGGGTGGTGGTGAGGGATGTGCTTTGGCTAGGGTTCTGCCGATCATTTCTGCGATAGAGATGGCTGAGGAGAGGGTTGTTGGCATGTTCGTCATTACGGTTTTGATGTTTTCCAGCGAGAGTGTAGGTAAGGGTGGTTGGTGAGTTTGCCGTTAGGGTTCCAATGTTTTCTAGCGAGAGTTGAGATGAGGGTGGTTGGTGAACTGAGTTTCAGTGTTTTCCATCGAAGCAGTGATGTTTCTAGAAGATCAATGGTGTTGGTTTCCAGCGGAGCGATTGGGACAAAGCCGTGTGATGGCAGTTTTCGCCCGTCCGACGGCAGTTTTTGGTGAAGCAGTGGTGGTGAAGAATTATGGCGGATCACCGATGGTCCTGGTGGAACAGTGGTGGTGAAGAAGAAGAAAATCAATAAGCTGCTAATGGTGTTATGGTTATTAATTTTTATATTTTAAGTCGCGGGTATTTCTATCATTTCACTTTTTATCATTTGTCAATGCCGGATTTAGGGAGTTTGGCTATATCGGCACAAACTTTTCAAATTTTAGGGTTAGATTGGCACATATTGTAGTAAGTTAGGGTTAGATTAGAACTTTATGAGATCGCAGGGTTATACTGGCACTTTCCGCCTAAAGTCAGGGTTATAAATGTATTTATCCCTTCCTTCTATTTACACTTTGCACATGCAAATTGTATATAGGCATAAATTGACTGGGTATCCAATTATGAAGGCATACATCAAACATTGCAATAAGGTGTCAAAGAAAATGAACACGGGGGGGAGGGTTGCGTATTACAATAGCTTTGAGGTATCCACATTTGTCAGACCTTACAAGACATGCCTGGATATCGAGCAAATGTTGGAGTTTGGATGCAAGTTGGAATTTTCATGGCATGACATGGATCTCGAACGCTTAGAAGGATTTTAGGATGGGGTAAGCTTCAAATTTGAAATTTCCAAAATAAAATTTCACATAAAATGAAATATATAAATTGACTATTACTCTTACAGGGGCGTATGGAAAAAAACAAAGGAAACAAACATGGGTAGAATCCAATTCTGTGTCGTGAACACAGGAAGAGGCGGCACTGGTTTTGAAGAAGATGATATCAAAAACTGGCTTGCCCATGTCTAGCAAACGATGGTTGCATATGAAGTTGACATTTATTTGCTACCCTATCTCAGGAAGTATGACACATTTTCCTAATGTTTAAATTTAGAAAATCAACACTGAATCCTAAAATATTAACTTTTTACGTATGAACGCAATTCACATTGGTTCCTCATCATTTTTCCTATAACAAATGATGTTTTCACCTTGGACACAATGACCGATGGTATAAAACCAGACGATTACGTCGGAAGCTGAATTATTTCCAGGTATTTTTATTCATTCAGTTATACTCTTCACTCTTCCCTGCTAAGTATTAATATTCATATTTGATAATAATATATATGCAGGCTTGCATGTGCATATGAGAGGGAGAAGAGGAAAAAAGTACCCCCAGTAGGTTTCATCTAGAAGATAACAAACATCAACGTAAGTTTTCATAAAAATAGTTTACAATTACTATATATTTTTCTTTTCTCCTTGCACTGATTAAACATTGGGAATTTTTGTTTTCTATCTTAGCATCGCAAACAAGGGGGGTTCTTGAGAGTGCAGCTACTATGTCATGCGATTCCTGGAAGAGCTGGTCCAGAACAAAACCTCAAGGAATATACTTTATGTAAGTATCACAAATTACAAATAAAAAACAATATTTCTGCATTCATTTTAAGTACCGCGTCCTACTAACTAACATCTAATCTAATTGCAGGTTTTTCAAGAGAAGCAAGGATCATTACATTCATCTGAAATTCAAGAGGTGGCAGAAAAATTGTGCAGGGCATGGATTAATGTTTATACGAAAGAGGTTAAGACAAATGTTGAAGAATTTGATGATTGATAGGAGTACATAATGAACAATGATGTTTTTGCTTCTTTTTTTTTACTTTAAATTGGGGATACATTTTTTTTTCCAATAGAAAATGTACTATATTGACCAATAGGTTCTGTGGGATTTAATTTATCCACTTTCCCCTTGGTTGATCCGAGATGGTGTACAACACGTTAAAATTAACCAAACCAATTTTTATTAAAACTAGCACCAGTGTTTTAATTGCAATCATACGAGTGCCATAATTTGTCCCCGTTAAGAACGGAAGCTCAGAATTTCAAACGGTGTTATTTCTAGATACCATACTGGTGCTATTTAAAAATGACCATAACATTTCATACCGGTGCTAATAAATGCATTGATTATTCTATAATACAATCTGATTCGAAAAATGTTCAGCACATGTAACCAATTACCATCTGGTGCAGAAACAAATGAGCACCTGCAGTATTTTTTTAGATACCGGTCCAAATTTTGTAAGCGGTGTTTGGTTCTATAACATTGGCATGGAAATAAATAATCACTGGTACGAACATATCTGTTGCTGGAAAAAAATCACTGGTAAGATTTTTGACATACCGATACTCAATATCTGCAACTGGTGATTGTTTTGTGAACACCGGTGTGGAAATAATCAAGCACCGGTAACAGAATGATCATGTGTTCAATTTTATAGCACCGGTACCACTTACCGGAGCTCATAACTGTTCAAACTTGTACCGGGTCACTTAGGCACTGGTTTTGCTATGGGTATATTTTACTGATGCCTTTGTAATAATATACCGGTACCTATGGGGCGTATTTTCAGTAGTGACATATGTATGAGCTACATATTTATTTTATTCACAATTAATAATATATATATATATATAGTTTCATTCTTTTTTTACAGTTTACCGCACAACGTAGGACACTAGAGCCTATAGTCTTTGCTCTTTACCAACACATGATGTCATTGGATAACCCTTGTTTTAGTTGCACCTTGAAAAAACCGAACTTTGGGATTAATCCTACTATGGTAAGGCTTACATCTAATTTGATTTTTTTTTTTAAACATTTTTTAATTATTGCATATATAGTAACTATATTTTTCTATTTCTGATCTAGTACATCTCAAGGGACATAGTTGCACACCTACCAAGTGACAAGACCATAGTTGTCTTAAGGTGTTACGGAAGAGAGTGGCACTCTACTCGGGGAATAAGAAGACCAAGACCCTGTCCCCAAAGGATTTTGGGGAGTTTCTTATTGCCAACCACATGTGCATTAAGGACACAGCATTCTTCGAGTTGTTATATTGTTCATGGCCCATAGTGTTTAAGATTTCATTTTGATTGGAACAAAAACAATTTTATTTGAAATATTTGTGTACAGTTGTTTTGGGAATATTAATTGGTTCAGTGGGAATATTTCAATGATAACCTAATTGTAGTGTGATTCTGCACTAATAATTTTGTTATTTGCATATCCACGGTTATCCATTGTTTTTACCAAACCATTCAAAACCATTTTCTAAAATAACTTTCATAGACAAAATTAAATCCATACTTGTGTAATAAAAAAATGTTTCAATCACTTTCAAACAAGCAACTTTTTTTTACCCAGCCTACAAGGTTTCTCTAACTAATTACCGATATCGGTTACCTTTGCATCTAACATCGATAATAGCAACACATTATGCGATGTCTACCATTCTAATAGATCACCAAATGTGATGCAACATACCATTCAGTTACATCATAACCTTTTACTGCAGTTGCAAAATAACAGAGGTAAAAAACATACCTTTTATCTCGGTTATTTTTTAACCGAAGTAAAAAAGACTTTTTACTTATTTTTAAAAGAAAATTAAGGTAAATGACCCTTTTACCTAGGTTATTTGGAAAAAAAATTTAAAAAAATTGAGGTAAAAGGTCCGATGTAAAAAGTCATTTTTCTTGTAGAGGTAGAAGATGAACAAAAACCAGAGAAGGTAGAAGAAGGCAGAAACTCAGCTCAGTGAGGGATGAAAACTACAAGAAGAACGAAAACAAACGAAGACAATACCCCAAACTAGGGTTTAGAGTTTGGGCCGGTAATTAGGCTCTACAGACTACGGTCTCTTCTAAGACAATACCCCAAACTTAGGGTTTAGAGTTTGGGCCTTTGTTAAAATTTATAGATTAGCCCCCAGTTTATATCTCTTAATAAATTTAATTTTTAAAGTTTAAAATTATATTATTAATTTATTTATTTATTTTTCTAATTACAATTTGATATTCGGGTTGGGTTTCGAATTGAGTTTCAATATCCAAAATGAAACTAAAAATCATATTCAAAAATCGGTTTACTCAATTCGGCAATTCGAAAAACTGTATTTTAAATTTTTTTGGGTATTCAAATTCAGATTATTCTATTTTCTATTCGATTTTTTATTTTTGATTTTTTTGCCCGCCCCTACTTTTAGTCATGAATTTTGACTACTTACGTTGCTATTAATCAGTATAAGAGACAAGCAAAAAGATGGGAGTGCGTTTATTACATAATGTTATACGTTGAAGAGTACGTTAAACATGTACAGATGGATTATCTAGAAACCAGCCAAGTAAGTATTAAGTTATATCTTTTGTCCCTTGTAAAATAATTTGTCATTCAATTAGTCACAATCTTCATATTTTCATATATTTATCAAAAGGTCCACTGGCCGATTCGCAAGATGATATCAACATCACAAGAAATTGCTTGTCTAGAAATCTAGTGCATGCCTGATCCGCATCTCTCAAAAATCCAAGCATGGTAGTATAAAAAACCTAGTGTATATTTATGACATGAATTGTGCAGACAAGAATTTCCAAATTTCTATTCTTATCTATAGATTGTTGTTTCATTAGCATAGTCCATAGATTTTTGTTAGATAGGATGATCATGCCATGTATTTGCATTAATTGGAGCTGTTATAGGAGACTTTTTCTCGGCCAATTTGTATAGAAATAGCCTATTTTTACCTAAAGTCCGACAGGAGTTCCGATCTAAACTGCCATCCCAATTGCATGTCAATTTTCCACTAGGGCCGACAACAATTTTTGAATTCGTAACATAGGAGGGTTTGAGACTAGTTCCGGGTTTGAAAATTAATTATCAATTAAATGGATTCAACATGTCGAAATCTATAGGAGGAACAGATTTTCCATCCCAGGCTGGAACTTAATACAAAGCTCTACTGAAACCTGGATGTAGTTCCGACACTGGAACTGACGACCACGCCCGAGGAACCAAAAGAAGTTCCAAACTCAGAGCTCTTAGAAGGTGGTTCCTTTACGATGTTTGAAAGCGGGAAAGAACCGCCTTTAATGGTTCTTTTCAAAGGCTGTTTCCAAAACCGCCTTTGATCGAAGAGGATCAAAGACGGGACGACTTCCCTTTTCCAATATAAACGCCTTTAATCCCCCATCCTACAACAGTGCAAGTGAGAAGAATTCATACCTTGGACACTATTAATTTGAAGAATTTGATCTGATGTAGGCAAAACTTCATCTGCTTGGAACTGAATTTTATTCGCTTCAAATTGAAATCCAAATGTTTCAATCGGGTTTGCTTCAATCAAATCTTCTTCGATGCACAGAGTGCTTAAAATTTCATTTGCTCCTATTACGAATGGATGTTGATTAAGAACGGCCGATTAGAATTTATCGGAGAAGAAAGGATTTAGGAGAAGGAACAGAAGAATCAACAGTATTTTGGAAGAAATTGGCATGAAAAGCTTAAGAGAGGTAATGTTAGGTTTCAGTTGTGGAGAATGACGTTTTAGAAAAAGGATCAGATGGTAAGGATCCAATTACCTAATGATCCAATTTTTTCTTGTTGATCCGACCTGCAAGAATTGATCTATAATTTGTTAATTGCAAATAGGTCCCTGGTATGTCCATAATTTAATGGACATGCCACAGACCCCTCAATACTAATTATAAGACTTTCTATTAAGGAAATCGAATATTTTGTGAGTATTACTTGTATTTAGATTAGTATCATTTTCCTTATTTCTTTAGAATTCTTGTAAAACTATATAATGAACCTTAGGGCATGAATACAATCACGACTTTATACCCTTATTTTTCTACATGGTATCAGAGCTTAAAATCCTGAAACCTAAAGCCTAAATTTTCCGTCTTAAATTTCCTGTAAACACTGCCTCTATCGTCCTAGCGTGAACTCCACGCATCGGCGATCCGAGCTGCCTTTTCTCTTTTGAAATAAAAAATCAAAAAGATCTGCTCTCCTACGTTGCCCGCCGATCCGAGCTTTGCTTCTGTCGCCGATGAGCCCAACTTTTCCCTCCGAGCCTCAATTTTCTCATCGAGCCTCAGTTCTTGCTTAGTTTCTAATACTCCGACCATGAATCTCGCTCGTTCTGCCCAATACTTGGATCGGCAAGCCCGTTCTGCCTGCTAGCTACTGTCGCTCACCATCAATCGCCGTCCGACAATTTCCACCACCAACATCTCAGTTTTTGCGATCATCCGACGCCCGCTGTCATTTGGCATGCTACTCAGACCGGGACAGTTTACCTGTTTGCTAAAAAAGACAAAGTGTGCATGAGATTCACGCGCGTGACCTACCAGAGGTGCGTGTTGTCACACGCATTTGACTGAGATGTGTGCCTTCCCCTTTATTGGCACGTGTTACCACTCACGTTTGCATAAACGCGCAGGTCACTCACTTAACGCGTGAAGCCACGCACCTGGTGCACTTGTTGTTGTTCTATCCAACTTGGTTGCTCTCACTTGGGCATTTTTTTATATTAAACAACATAAATAGATTTTTTATGGTTCTTTTCACCAGCGCAGTGACGTTGCCGCAAGGGTTTGCGGTGGTCGCCTTCTTTGACACCCCTACTAGATCTGACTTCAGTCGTGCTCTAGCCAACAACCAATGGAGTACGACCTTATATTTATTTAATCAGTTTAATTATTTGTCTGACAATTGGCCAGGGAAGTCTACTTTACCTTGGATTCTCGATTCGGAAGCCCCATATCACATGACTGGTGACAAGGGTTCTCTTACTGATATTACTACTGATGTTGATTCTGTGAATGTTATACAACCTAATGGATCTGTGTCATCCGCTACACAATATGGTTCTATTTGCTTTGGTGATGTCACCCTTACTCATGTGCTCTACATACCTACATTTTTAAGTCATTTATTATCATGCTCTAGATTGTTATCTGGCTTAATATGTCTAGCTTTATTTACTGAAAGTTATTTTATTTTATAGAAAATCAGTACGAGGACTGTGATTGGCGTGGGTGAATAGCAAGAGGGGGGTTTATTGGCTTCGTCTGCATGATACTCGAGTTCGTCCTCATATCTTGCAGTCAATTCTGACAGTTGCTTCAGTTTCTTCATCTGATTTATGGTATCAGTGTTTTGGTCATCCATTCTCTACAGTGTTGTCTTGTGTTCCTACTCTTGATTTTAGCACAAATAATACTTCTATACCTTGCTCTGTGTGTCATAGAGAAAAGAAGACTAGACATAGTTTTCCTTTAAGCCCTTCAAATGCTAGTTCTTTGTTTGAATTGATACATTGTGATGTTTGGGGGCCTTAGTGTTGCATTTTATTTTTTAACTATACTTGATAATTATTCCCAAGCTGTTTGGGTTTATTTATTAGTGGCCAAGTTAGATGTAGCCTCTAGATTTGTAGATTTTTGTGCTTTGATCAAGAACCAGTTTGGGCGCACCATTCATCATGTTTGTGCTGATAATGGCATAGAATTTCTACCCTTGCGATCTTATTTTGCTGAATCCAGAATCATTTTTTAGACTTCTATGGTTGATACACCACATCAGAATGGTCGTGTGCAGCGTAAGCATTGCTATTTGTTAAATATGGCTCGTGCTTTACACTTTCAAGCTAATGTGTCTATTGATTTTTGGGGAGAATGTGTTCTTACCGCTGCATTATTTATTAACCAGACACCAACAAAGCAACTTAACGGACTCACACCATTCGAGTTACTTTATAGTCGCGCTCCAAACTACAAGCTTTTGCGATTCTTTGGGTGCTTATGCTATGCCTCTTACATTCCCAGATACCGTGACAAGTTTGCTCCAAGAAGTCAACGATGCATTTTTCTTAGGTATCCCGCTGGCAAGAAAAGCTATCGTCTTTATGATTTGGAATCATGTACTTTTTTCAATAGTCGTGATGCTAATTTTTATGAAGACCCGTTTCCGTTTGTTATGCCATTTGTACCTACTCAGCCCGCACAGTCACAAACTGATACTTGGTCTGCTGGTTATCCGATGACAATTCTGTCGGTGTCAACCCGCAGCGCATCCACCTTGTTGTCGGTCATCACCCCTCTGCGAACTTACCTCAGCCGCCATTGGCATCAGCCATTCTTCCAGTGCCACCGACCCAGGCTATGCCGTCTGACACGATAGCCCAGCCCTACTTGGCGCTCACAGCGGAGCCAGATCCAACACTGGTGGTTTCACCAGCAATTCTTCCTATGGCCCGCCGACCATTGGTGCCTAGCAGACTGATACCGTGGGACTAACCCTGCCACCTGCTCGAGCTCTATCGCCGCCTCCTGCAGCAAGCCACCATCTTCCTGGCCTAGTGACTATAATCGTCGTCCTCCTGCTTACTTTAATGATTTTGTCCGCTCTGTTGTTAAACTGCCCCCCCCCCCTTGTTATGGTCACTCATGCATCATCACTATCCTCAAGTGTTCTCTATCCTTTAACTGATTTTGTAAATTGCGATAATTTTTCTAGTATGCATTCTAGATTTTTTGGTGCAATAACTTCTAGTGCAGATCCTACCACTTCTTCAGAGGCGACAAAGCATGCTCATTGGTGTGACGTTATAGCTAATGAGATTAATAATCTTGAGCGCAATAAAACTTGGACTATAGCTTCTTTTCCTCCGGAAAATACTGCAATTGGATGCAAATGGGTTTGCCGTACCAAGTTTAAGGCTGATGGTACTATTGAATGACACAAAGCTTGTCTGGTGGTTCTGGGTAATCGTCAGATTGAAGGCACAGACTTTACTGAGACATTTGCTCCTGTTGCGAAGATGAGTTTGGTTCGCATATTCTTATCAGTTGCAGTCATTTGTGGTTGGGAACGTCATCAGATGGATGTTCATAATGCTTTTCTACATGGAGATCTTCACGAAGAGGTGTTTCCCTCCTCCTAGCTATACTGTGCCTCTGGCATGGTCTGTCTACTTCAGAAATCTCTTTACGAGTTGTAGCAATCTCCTCGCAACTGGTTTGCTAAGTTGGCTCAGGCTCTACGCGCATTTGGCTTTGTTTAGAGTAAGGCTGATTAGTCTCTTTTTGTTTTCTCCTGTGGTTCAGTTTCTTTGCATGTGCTGGTTTATGTGGATGATTTGGTGATTGCTAGTAGTTCTTCATCGCTCATCTCTGAATTCAAGAAATTCTTGAGCTCTTGTTTCCACGTGAAGGATCTTGAAGCCCTTAAGTATTTCTTGGGTATAGAGATTGCTAGAAGACCGAAGGGGATGTTTCTTTCTCAAATGAAATATGCTCTTGATATTTTATCAGGTACTTGCTTGTTGGCTGCCAAACCAAAAGACTTTCCGATGGAGCAACAACACTATCTTGCGTGCGTGGAAAGGTCCTTGTACGATGATCTGGAGCAGTATCGACGTCTAGTTGGTCCTCTCATTTATCTTACCGTTACACATCCGGAGCTTAGTTATTCGGTGCATACACTTGCTCAGTTCATGCAGCCACCTTGTGTTCCTCACTGGCAAGCTACACTACTTGAAGAGTCATCCTAGTCAAGGTTTATTTCTCTCTTCATGTAGTCCTCTACAGTTGACTGCTTACTGTGATTCTAATTGGGCTGCGTGCTCATCACATGACATTCACTTTCTGAATATTTTGTTATGATCGGTGATTCTCCAATTTCGTGGAAGACCAAGAAGCAACCCACGATTTCTCGTCTTCTGCTAAAGCGGAGTATCGTGTCATGGCAGTTACCTGTTGTGAGTTATTGTGGCTTAAGTCTTTGCTTAAAGATTTAGGTGTTGTTCATTCTGCCCTTATGTGACTATTTGTGATAGTCAATCTGCTCTTCACATTGCTGTTAATCCTGCCTTTCATGAACGCACGAAGCATATAGAGGTTGACTGTCATTTTCTCAGAGATTTGGTACAGTCTGGCATTATTGTTACTCATCATATCCTCACTTCTGATCAGTCTGCGGACTTGTTCGCGAAAGCTCTTGGACGTAATCAGTTTCAACTACTGCTTGGCAAGTTGGGCCTTCTCGATCTGCATGCTCCAACTTGAGGAGGAGTATTGAGGAAATAGAATATTTTGTGAATATTACTTGTATTTAGATTAATATCATTTTCCTTATTTCCTTAGGATTCTTGTAACACTATATAATGTACCTCAGGGCATGAATACAATCACGACTTTACACCCTTATTTTTCTACACTTTCATTTGTAATAGTTGTAATGTTTTGGATTCTAAAATCACTTCTTGCATTGTCTGTTACTGCATAAAAGAATTTTGACCAGTTGGATTCTTCGTAACATGCCCAAGTCCGATCTAGTACTAGTAATAAGTAAGGTGGTTGGAATTCAGGGGTGTTACGTACTACATTAACATGCAAGTTATTTGCCTTATGGAAGACCTTCTAAAGCAATATTTTGATTCAAACTAAAATAACAAACGAAAAACTTCTTTGACGAGAGACAGAAAGGTATCTCAACTTCTCAAGTAAAACTTTGATCGCTCTCCTCCTATTATTCTGCCAAGAAATGTGATCAGTTACGAGAAAATTATGGACAGGGCAGACAAAATTTTCAACTAAATTTCCCCGGAATAGAGAAGCTAGGTCTCTTTCCAAAAATGGAAATCAAGAAAGCAAAAAACCAAAAAACTATAACAGTATAGCTTAATTGGAGACTTTCGATCTTCCTAAGTAAACGGAAAACAGAAAAACCAACGGTTCCACGTAACTCACAGTCCAATGCTTTGGGAATTTCCTTTTCCAATCATTATCACTAACATTTCAGATAGAGAAGAATATAATAGAGGATTAATTCGGCAAGCAACAAATTGTAGCTTGTCATTTCCATCTCTTTTACAAACATTGATTTTCTTAGTGCGTCCGGGTTGGTGGTGATCCCGCCGCACCCTTAACGATTAGAATTGACCTTTCGGTAAGTTCTTGAATTTGCATGCTTTTTAAGGCTTCGTGTTAAATCCAAAGTTGTTGTAACGTTATACTCCATTTCGTATTGGTTGAATTGATGATTCGAATTCCTAGCTCATTTTTTGGTTTGATGCTCAAGTTTCTGTTTAAATCTGGGTGATCAGAAAGGAACCCTTTATGTGTAATCTATGAATGATGCATGTGAGTAGTTATTCACAATAATGATGTGATATTGTAAGTTCAATGCTTACCGTATTTGTTTTCCTGAATCTGTCATTAATGCTGCGAGTTTGTCATATGTAAAAAGATTGTGAAGAAGATTCTACATCTTCTTTCATGTCCTGTTTCTGCCATCTGTTGTTTGAATGCTCATTGACTTTACTTTTCTACAACGTTTGCCAGGGGATAGTTAGAGCCTTAAGAAAAGAACAACCGCGTGATAATGGTAGACTCCCAAGATTAAGCATGTCTATCAGCAGTGATGTGTTCGAACCCATTCCAAAGAGTAATGGTGAGGCTGAAACTTGATTTTTTGTTCTTCTTCTTCTATATGTCAATGCGGATTGGGCTAAAATCGCGATCCCTTTTGGTTACAGTTAAGCAGCGTGCGATCTTGGTGGAATGGTTAAATAGCCTTCTTCCTAACGTAAGTTTAGCGACTAATGCTTCAGATGAGGACTTGCGAGCATTCTTGGCCGATGGAACAGTATTATGTCAAGTCTTGAGCAGATTGAAGCCTGGATCAGTAGCCCAGGTTATAGTTAATAACTGTTTCGCTTTGGAAGTTGGGTTTATTAACGGTTATGATGAATTGATCAATATGTTCCTTGTTACAGTATGGAGGGCCTTTTCAAACTTCAGATTGGAAGTCAGAAAATGTCAAAAGATTTTTGACATCCCTGAATAATATGGGATTGCCCACATTTGAGTTATCAGACCTGGAAAAAGTACGATGGAAGATCTTACAAGTTGATTTCTAGATTATAGAAAATATGGAAAGAAAAAGAAGATAAAACTATGATCATTTTTCCCTTTTCATGTTTAATGCTTATATTCAATTCAGGGGTCCATGAAAAATGTGTTGGAGTGCCTTCTAACTCTTAGAACGCACTTTGTTTCTCATTCTGGCGATTTCACACGATCTGATTCCAGCGGTCATTTTGGAGGTGATGGAGGTCCAAGATGGAAGCTTCTTGGAGATTGTTTTCGCAGTGGCGTTAACACTCATAAGGAAGAATCGATGCGTAGGAATTCTACATCGCGTAGTCCTTCAATGACAGGTCCTGCTTACCCCCTTGTAGAATCATTTAGCAGTACTTAAAATGAAACTTTGCTTCCTATAAAGACATAATCTGAGTTGAAGAATCGCCACTGTACTTTTCTCGCTTATTCAGAGCAATCAGCTGCAATGCTGAATCACTCCAGCCACAAGTTTCATGACGTGTTTCAGCTGAGGAGCGGACGCTATTGGGATCTTCCTGCTTCAAAAATTTCAGAAATGATGAAATCAACCAGTTTGGACGTACGTTCTCAGGTCTTGCTATCTTGAATGCACCACTTCATCCTGTTGATTGGTAATGAGCTTTATACTGATTTGATCCATCCTTACAGAATGCGCCAACTCAGTCCCTTTTGAGTGTTGTCAATGGAATTCTTGATGAAAGTGTTGAGCGCAACGCAGGAGAGATACCTCATGTATGAAATGAGGTGTTTTTCACTCTTCTTTTTTATGATAGAGCTAACTGATGTACTTTGTTGATATCTTTTGACAGCGAGTGGCGCTGTTATTGAGAAAAGTTGTGCAAGAAATCGAGCGCAGAATAGCCACTCAAGGAGAGCATTTGAAAACTGTAAAGATTTTGTGCAATTTATAAGTTTCTGTTTACTCCTAGCACTTTGTTGGACTAAATTAACTTTCCACAATTTCCCTCTGTTAAAATGCAGCAAAGCAATCTGTTCAAGGCGCGTGAGGATAAGTACAAATCAAGGATTAAAGTACTTGAAGCTCTGGCAAATGCAGGAAGTGAAGATGCAGAGGTGACTAATTATTTTTCCAATGAATTAGACTCCATATTTTCATGCTATTTTAGCTGCTCTAAGTTAATGATTCTCAATCTCATGCTAGAATGACCAAAGTAAAGTAGAGGAAAAAAAGAAGGGTGGGGAAAAGGATGCTCCAAATGTGATGATAGAAAAAGATGATCATAACCAAGAAATTGCAGCCTTGAAGAAAGAACTAGAAGCAGTCAGGAAAATGCATGAGCAAGTGATTGGAGAGAAACATAACAAAGAATTAGCAGCGTTGAGGCAAGAACTAGAAGCAGCCAATAAAATGCATGAGAAAGTCCTTGAAGTAGAAAAGCGCGATCATGAGCGGGAAATGAAAGCATGGAAGCAAGAGGTAGAAGCAGCACAGAAAAAAATGAATGAGCAAGTTGTTGGAGGAGAGGGAAAAGGTGATCAAAATCAAGAAATGGCAGCCTTAAAGCAAGAGCTGGAAGCAGCAAAGAAAATGCATGAGCTAGCGATTAAAGAGAAAGGCGAGCATAGCCAAGAAGTTGCAACTTTGAAGCAAGAACTGGAAGCAACCAGAAAAATGCACGAACAAGTGATTGGAGAGAAAGGCGATCATCACCAAGAGATTGCAGCATTGAAGGAAGAACTAGAAACAGCGAGGAAAATGCACGAGCAGCACTGCTTACAGATCAAATCGGAAGCTAGAGGAGCTCAACAAGTGCTTCAGGATAGGCTAAATGAAGTCAAGAAACTCCTGGTGGCATCAGATAGTCGGGTCAAAGAGATCGAGGGAAACTCTGAACTAAGATCGCAGAGTTGGAGCAAAAAGGAGCACATATACCAAATATTCACAGAATTTCAACTTGGCGCGCTTCGAGTATGCCTCTCATTTTTCATTTATTCGGCGTTTTCTATCTCATTATTTAAAATTCACCTGCCCTCAATGATCCAGGAACTCAGGTTTTCTTCACAGTCAATCAGGCAAGAAGTCGTGAAGGCACAGAAAGGCTACTCAGAAGAACATAATTCTTTAGGTCACATACTGATACCTATTTTCATATCCCGTTCTAATAAACAGGGAAAGGCAGTGTTATCAATAGATCTCATTGTTGAGATTTAACTGTAGGATTGAAGATCAAAGCGTTAACAAACGCAGCTGAGAACTACTATTCAGTGCTAGCTGAGAACCGAAAGATGCATAACGAGCTACAAGAGCTCAAAGGTTTTTACTAATTCAGGATGCACTTTAAGTAGTTTAGCACAATCAAAATGTAACATTATTTCTCGTTGCTGGACAGGAAACATCAGAGTGTACTGTCGGACAAGGCCATTTTTCCCGGGACAGAAAGATAAACAGTCCATTGTTGAATATGTTGGTGACAATGGTGAACTCATTGTTGTCAATCCAGCCAAACCAGGAAAAGAAGGCCGTCGCTCATTCAAGTTCAACAAGGTCTACAGTCCAGCCTCAACCCAAGGTTGGATAGTGACCTACATATTCTTGTACATGCTTTAATTTCATCGTCCTAAGCGAGCTCATTACATCTTTTCCATTGGCATGCAGTTGAAGTATTCTCAGATGCACAGCCACTGATACAATCAGTTTTGGATGGATTTAATGTTTGCATATTTGCTTATGGTCAGACTGGCTCCGGAAAAACCTATACCATGGTGTGTATGATCTCGGTGAACTGTCTTATACAGTTCCATTTTGTCTTTGATTACTGATACGTGGTTGTATCTACCTCAGACAGGTCCCGATAAAGCAAGTGAAGAGGAATGGGGGGTTAACTACAGGGCCTTGAATGATCTGTTTCGAATAAGTCAGAAAAGAGAGGGCACATTCTCTTATGAGATTTCCGTTCAGATGGTGGAAATATATAACGAACAAGTTCGTGATCTATTGTCAAGCGATGGAGGCCAAAAGAGATATCCTTTTCCATAAGCTACTGTGGGACAACGTTTTGTTCAAAAAATGTTCTTAAATGCATGTTTTTCCTTGATTTGCACACACTTGGGATCTTGTCTTCCTCCCAAGCAAAGGGACTGGCGGTGCCTGATGCGATCGAGTACCCTGTCAAAGCAACATCTGATGTGATGCATTTGATGGACACCGGAATGAAAAATAGAGCAAAAAGTTCTACTGCAATGAATGAAAGAAGCAGTCGATCTCACAGGTTTCGCACCAAACCATGTTGTAAGATGTTGTTATCATGCTACATTCGAGGTACTGACTTTAATGAAACATGGCAGCATTCTTTCTATTCATGCTCGGGGGGCGGATAAGAAGACAGGATCCTCCATGCTTAGCAGCCTGCACTTGGTAGATCTCGCAGGAAGTGAGAGAATAGACCGCTCTGAAGTTACTGGCGATAGACTAAAGGAGGCACAACACATAAACAAATCCTTGTCTGCCTTGGGTGATGTCATCTCTTCCCTGGCACAAAAGAGTCCCCATATTCCATACAGAAACAGCAAACTCACTCAAGTCCTCCAAAGCTCATTGGGTATAACTGACATCTAGTTCATGAAATGATTTTTGCTCATGTAAAGATCTCTGAGCACTTGGAATCACTTGTTTCAGGTGGAAATGCAAAGACACTAATGTTTATTCAGCTAAATCCTGAAGCCACTTCGTATTCGGAAAGTTTGAGTACCTTGAAATTCGCTGAGAGGGCATCAGGAGTTGAGCTGGGCGCTGCTAAGAGCAGCAAAGATGGCAGAGATGTTAGGGAATTGATGGAGCAGGTAATGTTTTTCTCTTAGTTTATTTGTCAGAGGCTGTTCTTCATTTCTTGAAGTGCATATTCTCAACATGTTGTGACACACGTCCAATACAGGTTGCATCGCTTAAAGACACGATAGCGAAGAAAGATGAAGAGATTGAGAGGTTACAACTGCATGTGCCCGATTCAATGAGGTACGGATCTTCATCTGGTGGGAAGAAAGCAGCCTCTGAAGAAGAAAACTCAGAGAGTAGCGATAGCCATTCTCTAGATAGTTTGCAACAGCATAGTGATGACTTTAAAAACCAAAAGGAAAATATAGGTCAGAACATTTCCACATAAGACTGATGAAACCTTAGAATCTGGAAATGCAGACGATGTCGAAACAATGAAACTGGTGTTTGTATCTAACTGCTATGCTATTCTTGTTTTCACAGAGGCTGATGCATCAACGAATGGTGGTCTTGCGCCTGTAAGAGCAAAGCGATCAGAGATCACAGATAGGTAAGTAATTGTGCTATTTCTTTGTATGATTCTTCCTGTCCAAATACTCTTTGTCCATTTACTCATGAACAATCACTGGGGCAGACGAACGCCACCTAGATCTCCAAAAACTCCTGACAGAATGCTGAAGAATTCTCCAAGAATCTCAACTGGTAAGCTAAAAATGTTGCCTGATTTTTCCACTTTCTTGCCTCCATCCAAAGCTGATATTCTGCTGGAATTTACTTTCTTTTATTTGCATTGTTTCAGGAATCAAAAAGTCTTCAAGTGCAATCAATATATCACCTAAACCTCCAATGAGGCTATGAAGATTGATTATTTGTGAAACTGGTGTGGATTCTTTGGAAGAATTCTTGGTAGCATAGTTTAGAGGGTACCAAACTATGATTAGTAAATACTATATGTATCAAACATAGGGTATGATTTAGTAAAATACAGGGCATGACACTAATTAGAACGGTAACTTAAAAATAATTTCTTTGATAGGTCTTTCAAGATCATTGCACATCTGTTTACTCATAAGAAAGAAAAGTGTATGTTGCAATATATACATTCTTTAAAAGGGTTACGTCGTAAAATGTTGACTAGTTTCTTCCTGATCCCAAAATGAGTAATAACATACACATCGACACATACAACATTTGCCAACATATAAAATTTTCTGGAGTAATAAGCACAACATCAACGATGATACTGATCAAAATTTTCCATTCTGTCATCTATTGGATTAGAGTGTGATGAGTCGATTGTCTGGAAATTCTGACGAATCATATTCTTGTTAGGAAAACAACTTGTTAGGAAGGCTGAGAATGTGAGGGATGATAGGATATTGACTTAGAATGTGGTGAAAGCATAACTTGTTAGCCTTGAAACATCGACACATGGATTGAAGAATATTCTTAGCTAAAAATAATCCAGTGCTTATAGTGATGTAGATACTGTAGTTTTTATGTTGAAAAAGAGTAAAGAAGAGGGTCCAGGTTCCGGGATCCTGTTTTTAGTGACCACCAACCGGCAAAGCCAGCCTTTCCTTTAGACAAAACTAGTCGGCTCTTATTAAGGTTCATAAACTTGGTACTTTGAAAATCTTGTTGCCCTCTGATTAAGGATTAAACCCATTAGAGTTCTTGCTATTCAGTAGGTACTTAACTGTGAAAGCAGGACTTTTTTATGTAGTAGACAAATGTGTCTTATAAATGTTTTGCTGATAAGTTAAGCATTCGCTTAGTGTTTAGTAAATTGGAAAAAAAAATGGCTTATGTTAAAAGCATAATCTATTTTTTAAGAAAAAGCATAAACTAGTCTACCTCTACCTCTGCTTTTAGAATAAGACGGTTTTACTTATAACTTAACCACACATAGTAAGTAGAGCATATTACTAAACAATTGTAGATTATTCAAAACTATCTAAATTCCTCATGAAGACGACTAACCACAACTCAGCTCTTTAACCTTACAACCTATCTAAACCTTTTAAATTGTAAAGGACGACTATCTGAACTAATACAACCCGACTCATTAACATTAGAGCCACGTTAAGTCATTCAAATGGGTAACGTTGACTAACCAAACTAACCACAACCCGACTGGTTAACACAACTCATCTACTCCTTTCAAATTGTTAAGACGACTACCAAACTAACCACAACCCGACTCAGTAACATTAAAACTCATCTAAATCTAGATAAAGATGACTAACCAAATCCCAACTCATTAACATTAGAACCCATCTAGGCCTTTCAAACTGTTAGAAGTTTGAAAGAGGACTACCTGAATCAACCACAACTTAACTCGATATACTTAGAGCCCATCTAAAACTTTTTGAATCATAGATTCATTAGTACCCATCTTAAATGTTCACACTCATAAAGATGACTACCCAAACTAATGTTGGACATATATTGATTATATTATGCGAAAATTAAATAACAAAAATTGAATGAGCAATTAACATATGCAGGAATAATAAACTTTTATTAATTATTCAAGCATACAATCGAAAAGCTTAAATTACAAATAATCAAAGCATAAATCATGTTTCAAGTAATCACAAAGTGATGGAGTCACGAGTAACACTCGCTGCCCTTGAAACGAATGAGTCCCGTCGTGGACATCGTTCCCTAGGATAAAACCATCGAAGGTAATTTTAACGAGTAAAAATTACCTCGGAGTCACACAAAGCCCAAAGGACTATCACCGACAAAGACAGAAGATAAGACTCAAGTTTAGAAGTAGGGAGGAACTTGAGAATGGTGCGAGTTTTCTGTCTGACATAAAGGCTCTATTTATAGATGTCTAAGAAACCCTATGGGAAGATACGTGAAAGATCTGATTCCCGTAATCAGAGAAAATATTCTCTAACCAACAGATTCTGGAAAGATAAGAATATCATATTCCTTATCATGATTAACCGCGTATCAAATCTCAAATATTCCATACGTGATTCTTAGAATATTTGTTACGCGGTTTGGGCTTTCTGGAGACTTCCACACAATCCAAACGCATTTTAGACAGTCAAAAAATTACAGAACACTTAGTACGTGCGAATGAATTTCCGCCTAAGTTTCCATTCTCAGAGTGACTCTTTGAGCATCCATATCTCATTCACCCTTTATCCGTTTTGAGAGTTTAAACAGTCGATTTTATAGTACTCGCAGAGGAGAATCCAAAAACGACATCCACTGACTCTAATTCAGTTCGAGCCCAACTCAAAACTAAGCCCAAAAGTTGACGAAATTCAACTTATTTTACAATCATTTTCCAACAACTAAAACCTATTTCAAGTATTCGAACTCGTAAAGATGACTACCCAAACTAGACTCAACTAGACTCATATTAACTTTTAAGTGTTCATACACATAAAGACAATAGTCCAAACTAAATACAACCCAGACTCATTAATTACAGTTCGTATACGGTACATTGTGGTATAATACTTACCATATCCCCAGTAATAACAATAATACCAATACAGTAATTCATCTTTCACATTTTTAAGAGTTATTTAAGGAATACGTATGATATATATTTGAACGGATATAATACGCTCATGGGATACAATAATTGGGTGCAGTGTAATTTTGCCCGTTAATTAATATTAGGACCCATTTAAACGTCCCACACAGATAAATACGGCTACCCACGAAAAGTATTTGCAAACCCTAGTTGAAAAGACATGGCAATAAAAACAAACATTAAAACATGCATTAGCCTGCTGTCCTGTCGCTCTCACTCACCTCTAAATCTTACAGCAAATCGCCCAATTCCATTTTATAAAAGTATTCTGTCAAGTATAGCAAACAAGAGAAAACAAATCCCTCCACGTAGTCTCCTATGTTTTCCATCACAAAAAACTAAAGAATGAAAACCCATTCCCCCCACTTGACCATTTTCATTTTGGAGAATATGGCATCATCATCATCATCACCATCTTCCATATCCCTTTTCCACCAAACAAACCAAAATGAATCAATATCCTATCTTTCTCGATAGAACATAAGCAGTCTTTTGCTTTCACCCATTGATTATTGGACCATTCATCCACATTGGAGCAATACACAAAATAAAACATAAATACCAAGAAAGACCATAATTTCATCAACTGCCTTCAATTTCAATTACAAAGAAGGTCAAGAAGGGAAGGAGAATTTTATGACTTACAAAAGTTCCTCACTTAGTCTCTGTGTCTCTCTTGCACTCTATTACATCAAAAGATTCAAGAGCAAGAAGCGACTACAAAGCACAATGGCTTGCCTAATAAAACTCAAACAAAACAAAACAAAAACTAATAGCCAAGAGAAAAATGAATTGCCAATTCTTCTCCCAGCTCTTAACTTGCTTATTGCAGTTTTTCCTTGAGGATCAACCTCTCACTCATTCATGAAGAAGCCCCATAATATTCACATTCATGATGATGACACTCTTTTCACCTCTATGTACAGAGAACTAAACAAATTCTTCATCGTTATCTTGCTTTTATGTTACCTCTCTCCCTCTCTGCCAAAAGGGCCGACAAAATACCTCTTCTTCTACAGCTGATGTTATCTTTGTTACTGTTATGATTCAGGCCACCACAGCAGTGCCGCGGCATTCGAACCCCTCAATCCTAACCGGAGCAGGCTTGTTCCCACACTTGACACGCCCAGAAGATCCACCACTGCCATTCTTGGATAATGATTCCATTGAAAGCGGCAGAGGACTCATCATCACCACCTTCCCAGCACCAAACTGTTCGTCTTGGATCACAGGGTTCGAAGCTCTGACAGGTGGAGATCCGCTAAAAAACGGAGGAGATGAAGCCACCTGAAAATTGAGCTTTTCAGCTCCAGGATTCCCCTGGACAAACAAAATTAACAATCCCAATCAATATCTTGCCCATACTAGTCTCAAATCTTAACGTATTTAGCCCTAAGACATGTAATCTAACCCCAGACAAACAACAACTTACACCGAACCCATCAAAATTAACAAGTACATCCTCCGTCCCAATCTAAGATTCATCAATGACACTACTGATTCGACACTTTCGATTTTGGCAAATAATGATGATTTTCAACGTAATTGTCGTATAGTAATAAATTTCAACTGGCGGGATCAAATTAGAGATTCATTTTCTTTCATATTCATTTTCCAAAACTCTTGATTACACAGATATTAATGTTAATGGTGAAAAATGTGCAGAAAAGTGACCTGAAAATGAGCAGACAGAAAGCAGTAAATTTCAAGAATATCATCCCAAAAACATCATAAAATCATCTGATAAAAGGGAAGAGGGTATAAAACTAACCTTGGTAAGAATCAAATCCAAAATCTCCGTTCCTGCGCGTGATTCAGAACCCTCCATTTGATAATTACTACAAGAACCACACAGATGCAAACAATTAAATAAATCCCCATAAATTACAAAAAAAACAAAAAACAGCGAAGAACTGGAAAAGAAAAATGCACATAAACAACATACTTGTAAATATGCACAGGTCTGGCGTAGATGGGCTCGTTAACGCTAACAAATCTCCGAGGTTTGGGACAAACGACGCCGTTCGGGCAGGCAGCGGTAGCAGAAGAGTCGCCCCACCTATTCATCATCATCTTCTTTTTTCCCTTATTTTATAAATAAATAAAGATCCAATCCAACAGGCCTGCAGTAGGAGCAGCAGTGTGTAATAAGTGAGGGGGAGAAATTGTGGTGAAGAAATGGGAATATAAAAGGGGATTTATTTACCTGTGGAGGAAGAGAGGCGGAGAGGGAGTTTAGGAAAGATTTGGTGAGTGAGGGGGCGAAAAGAGGAAGATATTGGGAATGGGTTGGCTATTCATACCAGAAGAGGAGAGAAGAGGAAAAGGGCTTGCTAGGGTGGCTGCGGCCTCCCACGCTCCTCAATAACTCTTGCACACCTTCCTTTTTAGCAATTTGAGGCTGGCTAAATTTTAAATTCTCAAATTATCATTGGTATCTAAACTGGCACTGGATTTTTTTTTAGGATCTTTTATAAATATGCTTGATGCAAAATATGTGTAACTACATATAATAATATATATATATATATATATAATTAATATTTCTGTTAAAAGTTGACATTTAAAAACTAAATATTATAACGTATCTAAAAATATCTCATTCGATAACATTATTATTCATATATTTATTTAAATATGTGGCCAAAGTTTATAATTTTGACTGGAAATTAATATTTTGTATAGATATGGTTGGGATGGAGGGAGTAGTTTACGTTTTTTTTGTTTTTTTTGGAATTCTTTTTCTTTCTTTTTACCATGCTTGGTAAATATTTTAATAACTATATCATATGTATAAAAAGTAACACGATAGTTGGACTTTCTGAATCACTAATTTTTCGTTTTATACTCGATTCGTTTCACGTGATTCTTTACATGTTTCCTACCCACGTTGAATTTTAGTTTTACCACTTTTTCTAGTACTTACTAGAGTGTTCCAACATGACTAATCTAATCAAGTGCATAATAACGTAAAACGTAAAGAACACATGACTTGGTTACGCAGTTCGGTGTAATCCACCTACATCTGCGGGGCCTGGCCCAGTTCAGAATGAATCCACTAATTAGAAAGATACAGTACAGAGTACAGTTTACAAAATACTTATCTTTACTAACTATATTGTGTGAATTCTGCTAGCTCCCCTAGCTACCGATCCGCCTTGATCAGACTCCCTCTGACCTCGAACTCCGTCACGCTGGATCTCCTCCTCCAGAGGAATTAAGGTTTCTGATTCTGAACTTTGTGCGGCAGGTCAGTTATGTTGGAACACAGTAGTCTGACTCTTTGCAATTCTCGAAAGTCTCAAAAATCTGTATGCAGATTTTTGCTCTATTAAATCTGTGAGTATGCAGCCGTGTTTGTCCCAATTTATATCCACGAACAGATTGGAATACTCTTTGATTATCTCCACAATATTCCTATTCCAAATCTGCTTCTTGAAGCATATCCAAATCCCATAAATAAAGTGATTTACCTTAGATCAATCTATCACATATATTCGAATATATCATCTCCTTATAAGTAGGGACTTTCCATAAATCAATTATGCTTCACACGCCTGATATACATAGCCAAATATACAACTTTCATAAGTTATAAAATACTCCAATATTTCGGCTTTTAATTTCCATAAAACCTTAGCGTGAATATTCTGCAGCAGCATGTTCCAACATGGAATGTTTTCTTGTTCACAAAATTGTCAATCAAATATTCACTTGCAAATCCCTTGACTTTACACACATGTTAAATCATGAAGAATATTTTCAGTAACGTGTAGCTAGTTTGTTGAAATTTGAATGTGTAGGTTATAGTTATTCTATCAATATTTTTGTATTGTTATAGTATTACTTGTGTATATTGATTAAATGTGATGATCAAGATTTATCATTTTTTATCTCAAGGGGATTTGATGATCAAGTTAGTAAGTTATTCCGATGGTGTCTAGTTTATCATATATGAATGAGTGTGTGTATGATTCCCATGCCTCTGGTCCTAACTATAGTCATCTTATATCCCTTTGTTCGTGAGAGCTTATTAGTCAATATTGTGGTAATCGTGGCAGATCGTGTGAAACGTGGTGTCATTAACCCTAAGATTCGAAGATCGTGAGTTAATGTCACGAGCTCAACTTCACCAAAAGGATAAAAGAGGAAATTGTCAGTGATTTGTTGTAGACTTGTTCACAAAATTAGAAAGAAAGGGGCAAAAACGAGTGGGGAAGGAGTGAATCAGATAGAGAGGGATTGAGAGCTAGAAAGAAAAAGGGAAAGAACGGATTTGAGATTTCTTCATTCTATGAATTACACAATTGATCCAAGATGATCTTCTTTCCAATTGTTCTTCATCTTACATGATGTTGAACTGATGAATAACTCCCCTGAGCTAACAATTACGATGCATCTATATTGTTTTAACCATAGTTAGTTACAACCTTCAGTAGTTAGCCTCCCATATTACTCTTATACCCTTATTATATTATATTGGCCTTCTCATGCCAGTTAATACTTGATCCCTTATCTTGGTAAGTTGTGCGGGCCAAATATTTGGTCCATCTCACTCTCTAGTTTGGCCACAATGTTGGGCTTAGTTTCTAGGCTATATTATGATAATCTAAAATGATTACATTTTACATAAAATTAACGTAGCAAAACAATATTTTGAAAGAGAAGATTAATGAAAACCGTTGAATTGCAGTTGAGAATATCCAGTGGAGAAATAGTAAAAATTGGTAAGGAAGGAAGAAAATTTTATTAGTGATCAAGTCTAAGAGGTATAAGATGCTTTTATTCTCTTAAAAAACCCCATTTATACCATCATACATGCCCTCTAAAAGGATCCTTATTCATACTAACATATCTGCTGGTGGTGGTTGTCAAGAATTTAGTTGAGAAAGATGTTGGAGTTGCATGATGTTGAATATGTTCTCTAAAAAACTTCTTGAATGATCTAAATGACCAATATATCCTGGAGTTGTTACTCTCACTCCACTATAGGAAGAATGACCATTAATGAATTAGTTAGATGGTGGTTTTGTATAAAATCACACGAAGCGCCTTCTAATGGAGGTTGCAAATTTAATTCTGTTATTTTTTTGTGTAAAATTTTGAAAGACGACGGTTCAAAATCAAACCGCCATGTAAAGGTCAGTGTGAACACAAACCTCATACTCCATTTGTCTCTGTTTAATTTGCACAAAATCTTTTTCACGATCTCTAATAAACTTGTTTGACTATAAATACATGTAACTACGAACAATAACGACACATAAAAAATTGAATTTCAAAAACTACATGTTACGAAGAATCTAGCAATATCTCATACGATAATACCATAGCTTGTATTTATATATATATATATATATATTCAAATATATAGTCAAAGTTCGATAACTTTGACTGGAAAAAAATTCTTTGCATGTTAAGGAGGGACAAAATGAGTATTTCCTTTTGCCACATTCGTATATTAATGTTTTTCCTTTGTTGCTTGTGATCACGAATGAGAAATCAACAATTGCATTCATTGCATAAATCAACGTTCTTCCTCTTTGATTTCCTTCCTTATTCAAAATCTCAATTTGATCACATACAGGAAATAGAATTTCCTTCCTTTCATGTGTTTGAAACCAAAGAATAAATTAATTTCCTTGAATTTCATTCATTAATAAAAATTCCAATTCAAAACCCTAAGGTTCATTGCATCGCCAGTGCGCATGGAGGCAGACTGCGGAGCAGCCCTCCAGTTCGCGACCGTGTGCCCACGTGCATCCTTACCCAGCCTCTGTGCAAAGTGTCCGCGATAAGCCCTCGCGCCGTACTCTCGCACCGTGCCCTCATGCAATAGCCTCACTCGCCCACGTGCCTGCTGCACCCCTTTTGACTTTTCTTTTGACCTTGGGCTATGAATAACCCTTATTTTCCCCTATTTTAAGAGAGCCCAACTTGGGGGCCTCCAAACCCTAGTTTTCTTCATCTTTTCTTAGTTTTTTCATTTTTTTTTCCATGGATTCTTGTAGATTTGTTATGGGTTTTCATTTTCTAGGCTAGATTTCATCTTTGGAACAATTGGTAAGCATTTCTACTATATATTTGTGAGATTCAATTTATCCAATTTTGTGCTTTGATTATCAAGTATGTTTGGTTCTTTCTTGTGTGATTAATGCATGATTTATAATAGGGTGATTAACTAGTTGATGATTATGGGTGGATTCTTTGCTAGGTTTTTGGTTAAACCCGGAAGACTTTGACTTTTAGTCAACATGATTGTTGTTAGTCAATGCTAGGTTATAATTAGGAGTGACAACTAATTATGATTGTTGATTTATGGAATTGCTTAGACTTAGGATGAATTTTAATGGGTTCTACAAATTATAAATGTAGCCCACTAATAATGATTAGCATGAAGATCGATCCTCATAGTCTATTATTAGTTGATATACTTCTGATATATATGTGTTTCTCGCTTGTAGGACATTGTGGTAGTTGTGTTGGGTCTCTGCGTGTATTGCTATCCTCGGGGAAGCCTATGATGCCGATCGTCTAGGGTGACCCAAGGATAAGGTTTATTGTGTGGCGCTGATCGCACACTCTAACTATAACCAAGGAGAGGTGAGAATTATCAACACTAGAAAGGTGTTGATAAGTTGTCCACAATATGTGATTAATGCATAAAAAAAGATAATTAATCTATGATCAAATGATGACTAGAAATGTCAACCAATTGCGCCCAAGACTCATTACAATCTTAGTTAAGTTATTTATGCTACTTGTGATTGTATTTACATTGTTCTATTTAGTAGTTTGTTAATTTAGTTGTTAAAGTAGTCATAGTGTTTTCAAAACCAACCCCCCCCCAAACTTGGTTATCACACACGTAGAGTGACTTCTTCATGTGCTTTTCAACTACATTTTAACACTCGATAAAACCCTCTTTTTCTCGTGGACGACCTTGTCTTACCACTAGCTACTATTTAGTAGTTAGCCAAAATTTGGGCTTATAAATATTATCTTTGAGAGACATGGCGACGGCCTCCCATTTGTGCATAGGCCCACCTTGCACAATATGTGACTTCATGGCCCGGCAAAGTACTTATTGATGACGGTAGGGTTGCACAACATTCAAAAGAACAAAGCCACTACCTACAGAAGATGAACTTTACAGTTCATGTCCACCATTGAGAGAGGCCCATCAGATGATGGGGGGAAGTATATCGCTTCCCACCTGAGTGTCAAAGGTAAATATTACCTAATAAATAGGTTGTTGATAACTTTGGGTGGAAGTACCATGATAGACAGCATTTGGTATATGATCACCAACAAGCTGAGAGACAAGAAAAGTAAGAGTTCGGACATCCTTCACCACTCGATGAGGTATATCACTCGCCTGACCTCTATGACAATCTTTTGTCATAGGGAGATCATTCAGTGTCATTAGGACAACTGCTTGCTCTTATGTTCTATGACAACTAGCGTGGCTTACCCAGATTGTGTGGACACCTTCGTGGATAGATTATGCAAAGCATCAGTCCGGACTTGCAAATTGACACCTGGCAGATCACAGTGCTCACATTGGTTTGCCTACTTTTACACCCTTTATGCATTGGTCGAGGCTAGGATTATTAGATTGGAGGACCATCGGGTCATATGGTTTTATGAAAAGTCTAAGCTGGCTCAATTCATCCATCTCCCGCGGACCTGGAGGATGACCTACGGGAGTGACAAGACTTGCGAGGCTTTATGCATGACTGAAAATGAGGAGTTTGCATTAGGGCTTTAGGATATCTTTAGGGCTGGAGCAGAGGGGATCTAATAGTGAGCCCAAGAAGCCATATCAATCCAAGCATCCAGAGTGGCCAGAACATCCCGAGCATCCAAATGAGCAGCCTTATAGACCAAGGAGCAGCCTCAGCAACCGTAGTAGCCATTACCGCACTATGATTATCAGGATCAGCCCCACAATTGGCACCAACCAATATTTCCCCCTGACCTGCAGCGGATCTACGGACAACTACAAACATCAGTCACTAGCTTCGTGAGTATGGTGATTAGATTGTAGGATTTGTTTGTATTATTAACGACTATAGGCATGAGCTCGACTTTATAGGCAATCAATAAATGACTTGGGCTATACCCATGGTCTCCTTGGAAAACCTCTTTGATTGGCTTGCCCACGATCAGTCTCAAGAATGAGATTTCATAGATCAGAGGGAAAATGGGCATAATGAGGACCATGAGAGGATACTGGCTAAGATAAGGGCAGCCCACATTGGAGGTTACAAATATCCTGACGTTGTGGAAAGGCTTAGATGGAAACAGTGAGGTGCAAGTAGAGTCGTACAACCAAGCATTCCAGATATCCACCCAATGAGGATATGTGATGTTGTTTTCATTTTCTACCCCGATTTTACACATTGGATCGTATTGACATGATGCATTGATGAAAATGCATCCATCAAGTGTGCAGAAATAATGGAAAACACTTTGATGCTTTTGATGACAATTCTTTTATTGTGTTATTTTGTGGTTTTTTTAGGTGATTGGAAACCAATTATGTTTGTTGGGATATTTGGTTTTTGTTTTTGTGATTGGTTTTGTTTTGAAATCTTTTTTTTATAATAAATATTTTATGGAAACAATATTTATCTGAAAATTTTGAAAAATGTTTGACAAAAATGAAAAGGAAAACAAATAGAATCCCGCTAAGTTAAAACCTGAATGGGAAATTTAGAAAAAAATTGAGTGCCCAGATAAGTCAAAAACACGAAAGGGCGACATATGCAAAAATGAGAGGCCTAAATTTGAGGTAAAAGGTGAGGTGTGAGAATTGAAAGAAAAGAGATGCCAGGATAAAATGTTAAGAGGGCTCCCAAACAAAATGAGAGAAAATAAGAAAAATGAAATATGTTGAAGGCTCATTTTGCCTAGTCGTGGAACTACCGAGTAGAGTAAGTTTTCTTCTTGATTCCTTTATGTTCTCCTACCTTATTCTCATTTGGCATGGGTTTTTTTGTTGTTTTGGTGGTTAGAATTCCTTAGGCCGAACTATGAAGGTGGGTGAGCCTTTGTGTTTTGGGTTAGGGTAATTCTAGGAATAAGAGTAGTCAATTGTGTCAAGGGACAGAGTTTCGGATTCATGGGTTTCATTTGTTCTTGCTCGAGAGTGAATCAAGGTCTGAGTGTGGAGAATTTTATATTAGCAATAAATATTTCAAAGTTTTATAAATGATTAAAAGAGAAAGTAGATTTAATATTAGCAAAAGTTATCTCAAATTTTTGTAGGAAACTGAATAAAATATAAAAGAAATATAATATTAATGATAAATATCTCAAAGATTTATAGGAAAATAAACAAAAAATATATAATAGATACAATATTAAAAATAAGAGTTCGTCTCTTGTAAGATCAGTCATAAAAAAAATCTCACTTTTATAAATTCTAAGGTCAAATTATAACTATTTTTATGTTGAAATTTATTTTAGATTTTTTCATAATTATAAGTAACTACTGCAATAAATAAAAATAAATATCAAATCACCCTATATATTAGTCATGCTAATTATAAAGTGACCCCCTAAAAGAACGATTTCCCATAGTGATTTCTCTATTATTGCTCATAATAAATAGAGTACAAAATAGATAAGGAATACTAGTACTAGAATAACTCTAGTCTAGTCATCAAATTCTATCTATATCTAATTACATAATTGATTAATTGTAACACCACCATTTAAGTGAAGCGTCAGATGTTCAGCGACGTAAAACTTGGATAGCAGACGAGGGAGCCCTTTGGTGAAGATATCCGCAATCTGAAGAGCAGTAGGAACATGAGCAACACGTAGCTTGCCAGAATCAACCAACTCTCGAAAAGTAATAGTCGATGTACTTCACCCGCTTGTGAGCAACTGGATTCTGAGCCAAGAAGATGATGCTACTGTTGTTGCATAACAGCAACAGAGAACTAGAAAGCGAGACACGAAGATCACGAAGAAGATGAGTAAGCCAAACAACCTCTGAGGCGGTGCTGGCGGGAGCCCGATACTCAAACTTCGTGCTCGAACGAGAGATGGTTGGTTGTTCCTTAGCACTCCGAGAAATAAGGTTTCCACCAAGAAAAACAACATAACCATATGTAGATCGACGGGTCTTAAGACAATGGGCCCAATCAACATCAGAATAACCCAGCACCTCGGGAGACCTGGCAGACCAAAAAGTAAGGCCAAAATGCAGAGTACCTTGAACGTATTGAAGAATCAAAGTGACCACAACAAAATGATTGTCACAAGGGTCCTGAAGATACTGACTGAGTGTGTTGACCACAAAGGCCAAGTCAGGACGAGAACTCGTCAACAACTGAAGATCCCCAACAAGGGAGCGGTAAAGAGTGGGATTTCAAAATGGAAGGCTAGTGAAGCTGGGGAGCTGCGAGCCTGGCACAAAAGAAGTAGAGACCAAGGCAACATTAGACATCCTGGCACGAGTGGGATCTCCGACATATTTTTCTTGGTCGAGAACTAAACCCTATGAAGTGGGTGTAACTTCCAAACCAAGAAAGTAGCGAAGAGTACCCATGGAAAACACCCGATGCATCCTATCAATGATCTACCGAAGAAGAGTCAAGTAGTTAGCTGTAAGAATGATGTCATCGACAAAAAATAGAAGGTATAGAACAATGAGCCCCAAGACAAAACAAAAAAGGAAGTGTCAACTAAACTGCATAGAAACCAACCTGAATCAAATAGGTGTTGAATTGCATACACCAGGTCCATGGAAATGTCTTAAGACCATAAATGGCCTTACGTAAACGATAGACATAATTCGAATAAAGGGGTCCTTGTAGATGGGCTCGCCATAGACACTAGAGTATCGAGGACACTGCTGAGGAAGGCATTTTTAACATCCAGCTGATGAAGAGACTATGAGCGCATTATAGCAATAGCCAGAACAGTACAAACCGTGGAGGTTTTGACCACCGGACTGAAAGTGTGATCAAAATGAAATCCCAAAATCTATGAAAAAACCTGCGCAACTAGCCTAGCCTTATGATGCTCAATAATTCCATATGGACGATACTTTAGTCGATAAACCCATTTGGAGGCAACAATGTTGACATCTAATTGCTATGGCACCAAATTCTAGGTGCATTGTCCACTAAGAACTGCTATCTCATCATCCATACCAAAAATCCAAGATGGATTCTGAAGAGCAGTGCAATAATCCGTGGGCTCAGGCTGAGCAAATAAGGCAGCATCAAGACTGTGAGCAGTGATATCAAAATGACCTCTGTGCTGAATAGCCCCAGTCGTCGATCGAGTAGCAATCTGATGAGTGCAAGGCCGAGGTGGAGAGACCGGAGGAGCAGTCGTGACTAGCGAAAGGGCTAGTGAGGTGGCCGACGAACTGGATGGGCTAGTTGATGGCGAGATGGGTGGAGCAGGATGAATTGGAGTAGCTACTGGATGGTCTGAATCGGCGGAGCAGACAGAACATGGTGTCGTAGTCATTGAAGACAATAGCATCGATGAGCCAAGAGGGCTGGCAACCGAAGTGACAAGCCGAGCAGGAGGAGATTACACCGTGGAAGAAGCTGGAATATCAGTTGATGCATCAGCAGGATCCTACAAGGTAGAGACATCCAGAGAGAATGGAGATTTCAAAATAGAACCATCGACATAAGAGAAGGAAGTGTCGTCAAACCGAGCATGTCTAGTGGCATATATCTTTCCAGATGTAGGATCCAAACATCGATATCCCTTGTACTGGGAGTTTTACCCAAGAAAGACACATGGCAACCTGTGAGGAGTAAGTTTGTGAACTGCATATGAAGGAAGATAGGGTACACACGACAACCAAATGCATGGAAGTTTGTGTATGTGGGAACCCGGCCATTAATAACTTCATATGGTGATCGTCCACCAAGAATAGGAGTGGGCAGTCGATTTATGGTATAAGCAGCTGCAGCAGGAGCGTGAGGCCAATGAGAGAGAAGGACATGAGGGTGGTATAATATAGACATGACTATATCAGCAATGTGGCGATGCTTGAGTTCAGCCCGACCATTCTGCTCAGGAATATATGGGTAAGAAATATGATGGTGAATGCCCTTTGTCTGAAGGTGAGAGCGTAAATGACCATTTACGAACTCATTCCCCCCATCACTTTGAAACACCTTAATGGTGGAAGAGAAATGGTTTCCCACAAAAGCCTCAAACTGGTGATAAACATCCCAAAAATTAGATTTGTGGCGAAGTGGGTAAAACCACGAGAGTGTGAATAATCATCATGGAAAATAGTATAGTAGGAGAAACCTACAACAGATAAAATAGTAGAGGGTCCCCATAAGTCACAATGAACTAAATCAAATACCCTAGCAGCACGTTTATTATTTGTATAAAAAGATAAATGCTTCCCTTTAGCCTTTTCACGCACATCACAAAGGGTGGGTTTCGGTAAAATCGATGAGACGGATAAAGATCCAGAAGCTCGTAAACTATAAATAATGGAATGCGAAACATGACTAAGTCTAGCATGCTAGATTTCAAAAGACGCATGTGACTTATTTAATATCACAGTAGAAAACAAAGCAGATGCACCATAGTCTTAAACATAAAGTTCATTTTTACTATGACCGTGACGCAAAGTTTCACTAGTTTATGCCGAATAATAAATGAGCAATCATCAAAGCAGACATCAACATTTAAAAATGAGTTAATTTGCTAATCGAAAGCAAATTTTTAGTGATATTAGACACTATAAGAAAATCATAAAGAGACTGGGATTTAGACATATGAGAATCACCAACATAAGAAATAGGGAGTTAAGAACCACTACCAACATAGATGCATGCAGAACCATCATGAGGTGTCACATGATCAATAGCAGTGGGAGGACAATGCCATATGTTTTGTAACGCCAGAATCCACAATTTACTTGGATCTATAGTTCTTAAACTCGGAGATACAACCAAAATAAGGCATAGGGGAAAAATGGAGAAGAAGATACACTGGAGACTCTGGGCGCGTGAACGGCACAAGCGTGATGAACTGCGAACGTGTGAAGAAAACTTGTGAGAAGACTCATGGGCACACGTAATTCACGCGTGAGTATGGCCCGAGAGCATGTGAATCACACGTGCCTGGATTAAGATGATGATGAACTGATGTGAATGCCCTGCATCTGGACTAATTCACGTCAATGAAGATGGCCTGGAGGAGAATGCCTTTGGTGGAAGAACACCGCCGGAGATGACGCGACAGAGAAAATAAGGTTGATGGTTGGTCGTCGGAGATAACACTTGGAGATGACGCCGGGAGATGCGCTGGACGATGATGCCAGGAATGCCGAAAGATGACGTCGGGAATGCTAAGAACGCCATGGATCTGGAGAACCGCCAAAGAATAATCTAGGATGCTGAAAAATTGGACTGGAAACAATGGCCGGAAAGTGGAGATGGTGCCCGGAAAATAGGATACTGATCTGGAAAGAAGGGAAAATAATTTGGATGGAGTTGACCAGAAGTTAGCCAAAATCAGGTGGTTCAGTTGGCCGAAAAAGAGAGAGGAGGAGGCAGCCAAATAGAAGTTTTTTAATAAAAAAAATTAGGGTTTAGGATCAGAACTTGCTCTGATACCATGAATGAATAATATCCTATAATGATTTCTGGATTGCTGCTCAGAATAAATATAGTACAAAATAGATAAGGAGTACTAGTACTAGAATAACTCTGGCATAATCATCAAACATCATCCATATTTAATTTGATTCTAACACCCTCTATCTAATGGTTAGTTGGTCTGATACGAGACTTTGTGTTATGATAAATCTCACAAATTTCACAAAGTCTTGTTTTAGATTGACTAAACATTAGACGTGGTTTTTAAAAAATTAATAAACCATCAGAGATAGGGATGTTTGGGAATCCAACCTTTTATATTGTTCAGATTGGCCTAATAGCCTTCATTTAAGTGATCATTACATTAAGCGATGAGATAATCTCATTTACACAAAGGCACTATTTAGATAATTTGTAATCAAAGGCCTGAGTAGCAATAAGAAGGTACACAAAAGTACTAACTAAATATTACAACTCAGATGAAAAGCCTAAGTGACAACATGAAGGGTATATACGAAGATGTGTGGTCCTAATTGTGTAATAACCATTACACCGAATTATTTGATATAACTAATAATGTGATTTTATTTTTTTATTTTTATTTATTGCAATGTGATTCCGGTTATTTTAAAAAACTTTTAAAATATTTTGCAATGTATAAATAATTATAACCCTAAAAGTTATTGAAACAAGGTTTTCATAATTGGTTAACCGTTAGTCGGTTTAACATGAGACTTTCTCCTCAAATTTAATAGAAATATGACTACAAATATGAAACGAATACAATATTAATATTGACAATGTATATTTCAAAGATTTATAGAAAAATGAATTTTAAAAAATGTAAAATTTGATGGAGTAAGAGCAAGTCCAACAACTTCCCTAAAATTTTCTCCATAATAGGGATTGAAAATCAATATTCCCTATTTTTTTTTGACTCAACTCCAAATTCTCTATTTTGCATAATCTGACTTTTATGACACTTAAATTAATTTTTCCATTTAGAGTTAAGATTCAATGTTTGATCACTTCAAAATATATTATAAAAATTAATCGCTAGTTTTTAAAAACAATCAATATAAAAAATTTAAAACTAAAAGTTTGATGCTAATTAAAAACTACTCCCTCCGTCCCTTTAATTGTGTCTTACTTCCTCCTTTTCACTATTCATTGATGATTTTATAATTTTACTATTTTAAGTTATGTGTAACAATTAATTATAAATCTAGATATTCTAAAAATGTATGTTACAATGTATGTAACAATATCTCACATGATAATTTTTATATTAATATATCTTTAAATTTTTACAATTCAAACAACATCAACTTTATTGATGAATAGTAAAGTAAGACACAATTAGAGGGACCGGATGAGTAGCATTATTTCCGTATTCTTTTCATGTTTTCACCCATTATGAAATAGGAGGTAACAACATTCAAAAGATTCAAAAATTATAAACTATAAACAAAAGAGATTATAAACAAAAGAGATTAATTCCAACCTTCTAAACAAATCATAACTGACAAAATCCTACAAGAAAATATATAAAGAAGCATCTCACAAGAGCTCGTGATTGTAGTAGTTTTCTCTAAAAAAAATTAATTGAAAGTCGAAGGTACTTTTTTGTAGGATCGGAAGAATGAGGGAAATATGAGACTTAAATTTTTAATAGAACAATAAATGTTGTGCTATGATTTGATGCATTCAATTGAAATTGCAATAAATTTTTATTCCTCATAAATTTTTTTCTTTCAACAAATATAGTGAAAGAAATATTTTCTCTCATTAAAATCCCTATTTTAGTGATGAGATGAAGAAACTATTGGAGATTAAAAATAATAATGTAAAACCCCTAAAATGAATGAAAATAGCTATTATAGGGGAACTGTTGATTTTGCTCTAGCGGGTTTCAAACCCTGGTTATTTGAAGTAGGCAAAACCACTGAACTAGATTGGCGTTATAAACAAATATGATACGAATTAGAATTTCTTAATTTATTATTAAACTAAGGTTTTATGAGGATAACACTATACTCTTTATTTCACTTTTTGTGAGGTAGTGTGATCATTTAAATTTTATTCATTTAGAACAAGGCCCATTAACTCAGCTTTGTTGGCGTTGGAAAAGTTATTTTTGGTCATGCATTTATTTTAGGGTTTAGAATATTTAGTTTTACTCTGATTAGAATTAGATTTGCTAAAAATTAGATAAAACAATATTTATTTAAGATCACTTCTTGATGAATTCGGCCATATAGTTGTTATTTTAGGTATTCTAGTTAAATATGGTTTTAACATCTTAAACCTGTCATAAGTTGATTCAGATTATGTTTGTGACTAGGGTTTTGGCCGAGATGTTCACCCTATAAATAGAGGGTATGGCCGAGATTGTTACACACATTTTTATCAATCAAATATACCAATTTTCGAGTTATACTCATTGCTTACTAGTTTTCTTTGTTGTTGCTTAATCATGAGGGTTAATTGAGTATCACTACTGTTAATCTTGTGAACTAACCCGCAGGCTAGTTAGGGTCACAATTCTCGAGTTGTTCAAGATCCCGAGGGCTAATTCTGATTAGTTTGTGCGACTTCACTAGGGTTTGTGAAATCCTTCATTTAGTTAAAGATCTAAAATTCCACAATTCAGAGTATTCACAAGTAGATTTATATCAATTGGTATCAGAGCAAAGCAAAAGTAGAAAAGTAAAATTTTCTGTGACCATCATATCAGTCAGCATCAGTGGTATCGTAGGGGGATATAAGTTTTTACCTTCATACTCCCTCTGGTTATGAAATATTGGCACTCTTTTAAATGACATAATTTTTTTAAAAGTGAAATAAGTGATGCAGGTTGAATTTGGAGAATAAAAAGTAAATTTTGTGAATGAAAACAATTCAAGATTTGCCAAAAAAGAAAAATATCAATATAAAAGGACTATCCCAAAAAAAAAAAAGTGTGCCAATGTAAAAATACCAGAGGAGTATCTGTAATTTTATTTTATTTTTTTAAAAGGAGCAATCAGATTTTTGCCAGGCATTTTGCCGCTGTCGCCGCCAGCATCTCCGACGATTCCGCTGCCGCATCGCCATTCTCTTCATCGTCTCCGTCCGACCTCAAGAAGCCCGTCGCTCTGTTCTTCGTCCACCGCAACTCCATTTTCCGCCATTCAATTTGATAGAAGGGAAGGTTCCTCCGATGAACTCCGTCTCTGATCGAAGTGTTCTTCTTGCTGTTCATTGCAGCTTTGATCATCGTCGATTATCTCTGTTTTGTCTCTGATAGTCTCTGGTGAAGTCATACAGTTCCGGCGAAGAAGCATTCAGCACAGCGAAGGAAGACCGTTTAGCGCGTGTTCAACACGTGCGGGTCACAGGAGCGCGTGAATCCCATGCGCACGTCACTTTGAATGAGCGTCTGACACACACGGGATAAGGTTCATATCGCCATCTGCTCTTTTTCTTGGGGGTTGTTCATTATATCGTGGTTTAATCTGTTTATCGCGAGATATTTGGTTTTTCTTGCCAGTTACCCTCTTTGTCGCAGGTTGAAGCAGTTTTTGTCACATCAGCATCCCCATCACTGCCTAGTCAGTGTCTAGTCACTATTTATTAGCAGAATTTTGCAGGGATGACGTGAGATGTTTATCTCTATTTATTTTTTAAGATCGTTCATATTTCGAGGATGAGACTTTTCGATCTCAGGGGGAATGATACGAATTAGGATTTCTTAATTTATTATTAAATTAGGGTTCTAGGAGGATGGTAAAGTCTTGAGAAAGATGGTTTTTCCATAGGCTTATAGAAAGACAGAGTTTATTTAGAACAATAAAAGGTAAAATATTTTAGTTGCAATATTAAAATTTTGTTATGCAACGTGTAGTAGTTATAAAATTTATAACTCGGTTCATGCAACATGAAAAATTTATCTTCATTTCTTCTAATTTACACTTTAAACCTTGGTCTTTCCATGACTTATGGAAAGACCGTCTTTCAGGAGACGGACTCTAGGAGGATAACACTATGCTTTTTTTTCCTCTGGATTTTTTTAGTGAGGTAGTGTGATCAGTTTATTTTTATTCATTTTAGAATAGGCCCATTAACTCAGCTATGTTAGCGTTGGAAGAGTTAATTTTGGTCATGCATTTATTTTAGGGTTTAGAATATTTAGTTTTATTCTGATTAGAATTGGATTTGGTAAGAATAGATAAGACAATATTCATTTAAGATCACTTCTTGATGAATTCGACCATATAGTTATTTTTGGTATTTTAGTTAGACATGATTTTAGCTTCTTAAAGTTGTCTTAAGTTGATTCATATTCTGTTTATGATTAGGGTTTTGGCTAAGATGTTCACCCTATAAATAGAGGGTATGGCCGAGATTGTTACACACCTTTTTATTAATCAAATATACTCCCTTTGTCCCAACCAAACTTGCACAGAATCTTTTTCACGATCTCCAATAAATATGTTTGACTGTAAATATGTGTAGTTACGAACAATAACACATAAAAAATAGATATTTAGAAACTACATGTTACGACGAATCTAACCATATCTCACATGATAAATTATTGTTCATATATGTATTCAAATACGTGGTCAAAGTTCGACATCTTTGACTAAAAAAATAATTCCGTGCAAATTTGGCTGGGACAAAGTGAGTATCAAATTTCAAGTTATACTCATTGCTTACAAGCTTTCTTCGTTGTTGTTGAATCCCGGGGGTTAACTAAGTATCAATACTGTCAATTTGTGAACTGATCTCGTGGGCTAGTTAGGGTCACAATCGAGCTATTCAATATCTTGAGGGCTAGTTTTGATCAGTTTGTGTGGCTTCACTAGGGTTTGCAAAATCACTCGTTTAATTAAAGATCTAAAATTCCACAATCAAGAGTTTTCGCAAGAAGATTCATATCAAAACAGTGGCCAAATTTCATTGGGACTGGGCAGGGTCAGCCTCACTTAGTGAAGCTTTAGCCAATACTTGGGGTCCATTTTGTCCTAATATGCTAAAAAAACACACATCTACAACTTGATAATCAATGCCATTCCGAAAAACCATTCCAACTGTAAGGATCTGAAATTCAGTTCCACCTAAGGTCTATACTGTTAAGCCAAGTTGTTTAACTGTTCGGTGTTAAAACACAAAGTAAAATACGCAGTACACACACAACTTGTTTACGCAGTTCGATGCAAATACACCTACGTCTGCGGGGCCTTGCCCAGATCAGAAACCATTCACTAGAAAGCAGTCTTTAGTACAAGAAGCTCAACTTAAATACTAATCCATTGCTAACCTATTGAGTGAATGTTGTAAGATCCCCTCACTACCGATCCTACGTCGTTGAACCCCCACGATCAACACGTCTCCCTGGATCTCCTCCTCCCGAGGAATTAAGGCTTCCTTGTTTCTGATCTTTACGGACTTGATTGATTGATTTTCCAAACCCCAAACCTCCAGACAGACAGCTCCCAGAATGTATCTCAACGTAGAGATGAAAACTCGGTTACTTCCGTATTCGATGTCTCTTCTACCTTTTATCCCCGTCGTGCTTCTTCTATGTGTACAGCTCTTTCCTTGTCTAACTCTACCCACAATAGACTTCTAGACTAAGGAAAATATCTCATTCTAATCTGGTATGGACAATCCTTTATCAATAGGACTTGTACCATAAATAAACTACTTAATTAATTCCTAACTATTACAAGGAATATTCATTTACCCAAAATAGATTGCCACGAAATCACACATTGATCTTCACAATATTCTGTTCTGATCGCATAATTCTACTCCATAATTTGCTCCATAAATCGTGGCTAGAACCTTGCTGTCTGGAAAAAATTGGATAGCGATGGTGTTAAAACACCACATCACTAGTTCACACAATATGCCACAACTAAGTCCAACTCCCGAGGACTTTACAATCTCCCCCTTGGCATATTTGTGAATTCATCAGCACGGACAACATAAACCAACACATAACACAACCAGATAACATAACATCCAGACATATTTCAAAAATCAATCAAAATCTGTCCAAGTTAAGGTATTCAAAAACTAATCAAGATCTCCAAATTTCTCCCCCTGAATTCATTAATATGTCAAGAACGCCATTTATTCCATACTGTCATCAGAATCATCCGAACCATCATCCTCTGAAACATCCTGAGTTGCTGCAGCCAACAGTTCTTCTCGCTCAGCCTCCAATGCAGTCAACTCCCCTGAATCTTTTCTACAGCAGCTTGATGTCGTTCAAGCAGTTCCTGACACACTACAGCTCGTGCCTCAATAGCACTCAACCTCGCCGCACCAGCATTCAAGCAACCTTTTTTCGGAGGTGTCCAGGGTAAGGCCTTGATAATCCGACCACTCAATGTCCTGAGCGTCGGTCTTAAGGCTTGAGTAGAAATCCACTCATCAGTGTCCCTTGTAGCTGCTCCCCCTTTTTGCAGCACCATGGTGATAACACACGGATGTACCAATGCTTCCTTCCTGGCCTTGCGCGCACAGTCCATAATATCATTAAACACCAGTCTACCCATATTGACCCTATGACGTGCTCCCAGACTATATAGGAGTGTAGCCATCTCTTTGGTGACACTTGTGTTATTAACTGAGGGAATCCAATTGTGTACGGCTACCATATACAAGCAATAATACCGGAAGTGAGGTTGGATGCAGTTATCTGCTGACGACCAGTCACAGGCCATGTACTTTCCACTCCACCAGTAAGCTCCACTTCCACCTCATCATAATTTTCTGGCATCTGGTGTTTGAACACCGATTGGTCATTCCTTGAAGTGCCACGCTTCAGACATTTATTTACTGCCTCTGGTGAGAACTCAACAACCTCCCCTCGCACATACACCCTATGAAACCAAGGGGATTCTTCATCTTCACACTCCACTTTCAGATTTGAATAAAATTCCAGCACAATCTGCTTGTTATAATCACCTAAACATGTAGCAGCCTTAAACACTTTTAGATAGTGTAAATAATCTGTGAATCCACAATCCCTGTATTTCTCGGAATCAGCTGGCCTTTCTGCCAGTATCTTTCTGCCACAGATAAACTCCCATTTATCTCGGCTTGCCTCATCAAAAAATTCAGGGCTAATTGCTTCACTAGCCTCAGGTGCAGGTTGTGCACGAGACTCTAGTGTCTCAGCTGGTCTCTGCTGCCGGTCAGCACGTAACTTCTTCAGTTTCAACCCAATCGGCTCATCACTATCCTCACTTGTGTCCATATTCTTATCTCTGCACTGCTTAGATTTTCGAACACCTTTGGAAGATGAGGCCGCACTGCCCTTGGCCTTCTTTGACCTCTGAATAACAGGAATTCCCCCAGATTCAGGTGGTGTTTTAACACCAACCTCTGTGCAATTCCTCTTTGATCAACGTGTCTGTCTGATCTCTGGTGGTATTATAATACCAACACCAGCTGCCAAGTTCACATCCTGTGCTTGACTCACAGGTACCTGGTCATCATCATTCAAATTCACAACTGGTGTTTGAATACCAGAACCACTCACTAAACTTTCCACAGCTTCTTCATTCTCAGAATCTGACTTCAAGAATTCTGACAGAGTCTCACCTAGCACGGAGGTACTCTCAGGTTCCTTCATCATCGATCCTATATTAGCTTCAACAGCTCCCCCTGCACTCAATATTTCCTCTTCGCTATCACTGATTTCCACCACCGGGATGGGCAATTGTCTCAGGGATTCTTGAAGTATGAACATAGAACCATTAAAGCACTCCACCTCCGTGCCACTTGCTCTAGCAAAATCTGTGGACTTAACCACTTTAACCCAGGGTTGCACCACAACATCATCCCCTAAGCTCCTAATGACAGGCCTGTGCAGAGAGCCTATTCTCGTATAGATTGTAAAAAACTGACCTATTTCATCCCCCACTTTGTACTGTTCACCAAAATCTACTCCTACTAACGTGGCATGAAAATCACTAATTTCACAGATTTCTCCAATACCACCAGTTAACTGTTCCTTCAAATCAAATCCATTAACCTTTCCATGCAAATTCTTAAATTTCCGAAGGTCAACATAATCTCTGTTTTGAACCATCCATTCAAGGAACTCAAGAACAGAGCAAAAATACACTCCATCATAAACGAAAGAATGATCAAACCTTGCCTTAGGTCGTCGACGATTTACTCCACCCCACGTGGTCAGTCTCTGTTCTCGACCTCCACAGAGCTCACCCAAGTCTACATCGGAGTCGAGTTCTTCAATTCGCGGATTTTCAGGCACTTGCACAGTAACAAAATCTCGAACCAATTTTTGGAATGTGGGGCTCATCATTGTCAAGGGGTTTTTGTGTGGGCTACACGATCTGAGGGTTTTGGAAATTCTCCGTTTGCTGAAGAGGCACTCGCGAGAGTTCTGTTCTCGGAAGATGAACAGTTGGGAAGAACTTGAATTTGTGTGGGAATTACAAACCAGTCGCTTTCAAGATCCTTTTTAGAGTACCCAAAAATCCACCCCACTTTTTCCTCCTTCAGAATATCATCATGCGCACATTTAAGCCCATCATCACAAATTTCTGGCCCAAGTTCAGCCCGTCTGGTCTACTTTCCACTCAAATAATTTTTCCAGTAACTTTATCCCTTGGTGTTTAAACACCACTTCACATATTTTTGGTATTTTCAATTTTTCTATTTTTTTCGACTATATTTAAAAGAAAACAAAACAGTAAATAACACAACAGAATGAACAAATCTGGGTACCTTACATTCGACACACACCCAAGTGCTGTCTGAGACATTCAAAAGTCTCACCATCCAGAGGCTTTGTAAAGATATCAGCAAGTTGTTCTGATGTTGGTACATAATGAACTGTGACTTCTCCTTTTTCGACCAAATCTCTAATAAAGTGATGTCGGATATCAATGTGTTTCGTCCTAGAGTGTTGCACAGGATTCTTGGAGATATCAATGGCACTTTTATTATCACATAAGACTGTCAAACTTACATCATTGAATCCATAGTCTCTCATCATCTGCTTCATCCATAATAGCTGCGCACAACAGCTTCCTGCAGCCAAATATTCTGCCTCAGCCGTAGACAATGATATAGAGTTCTGCTTTTTACTGTACCAACTGACAAGATTTGAACCAGCAAAGAAGCATCCTCCAGTGGTACTTTTGCGATCATCAGCATTCCCAGCCCAGTCAGAGTCACTGAAACCTACCAACTGCGAATCCTTGTTCCTAGAAAACCATACTCCATACTCCACTGTTCCACTTATATATCGAATAATTCTTTTCATAGCTGACATATGTGATTCCTTTGGATTAGCCTAGTAGCGGGCACAAATCCCAACACTCAAACAGATGTCTGGTCTACTTGCAGTTAAATATAACAGGCTGCCAATCATACTCCTGTATAATGTTTGATCAACACTTTGACCCTGATCATCTTTTGTAAGTTTATCGGTAGTAGTCATTGGAGTGCGCACTGCCTTTGCACTTGCAAGTCCAAATCTCTTGATTAAGTTCTCTGCATATTTCTGTTGGTTAATGAAAAGACCATTCTTCTCCTGAGTAACCTGCAACCCTAGAAAGTATGACAATTTTTCTACCATACTTATTTCGAACTCCTTAGTCATTAAGTCAACAAACTCCTTCACCAAAGCTGAAGAAGTGGATCCAAAGACAATGTCATCAACGTAAATCTGTGCAATTAGAATATTTGTCCCCTTATGCAGCACAAACAGTGTACGATCCACTCCTCCTCAACGATATCCCTTCTGAATCAGAAAGGTTGTCAGTCGTTTATACCATGCACGGGGTGCCTGCTTGAGTCCATACAATGCTTTGTTTAACCGATAAACATGGTCAGGAAAATGTGGGTCTTCAAACCCCTTAGGCTGCTCCACGTAAACTTCCTCCTTCACTAGACCATTCAGGAATGCACTCTTGACATCCATCTGATGAAGAGTAAAGTCCAGAATGCATGATACGGCCAACATTAGTCTGATCGACTCCAATCTGGCCACGGGTGCAAAAGTTTCATCGAAATCAACCCCTTCTACTTGGGTGTACCCTTGAGCGACAAGTCGAGCTTTATTTCTTGTGACGTTACCATCTGCATCTGATTTGTTCTTAAAAATCCACTTGGTTCCGATCACATTTACATCAGCAGGCTGCGGGGTGAGATACCAAACATTGTTTCTTTCAAATTGTTGTAACTCTTCTTGCATCGCCGAAATCCAATACTCATCAAGCAAGGCTTCTTTGTAATTCTTGGGCTCAGTAAGAGAGATAAAACATGATAATCCTGCCAATTCTCTGTAATTTACCCGTGGCTGATCCCGTAACTGCATGTGTTTGGTTGAACTTTATTCAGATTCATGTGTTACTGTTTCCGGAGTTTCAACACCGGTTGACTGTGTTAGTGTTTCAACACAAGTAGGATTCACTGGATCAAGAGTATCACTTTCACCCATAGTTTCTTCTTCTGAATCATCAACAACCACATTAATAGACTCCATGACTTCTCCAGAGCGTTGGTTAAGAACTCAGAAAGCTCGGCTAGTAGGGGAATAACCCAAGAATATACCGATATCACTTCTAGACTCGAATTTAGCTAAGGGCTCTCGGTCCTTCAGAATATAGTACTTACTCCCAAAGACATGAAAATACGACACATCTGGTTTCTTCCCTTTCCAGATCTCATATGGTGTCTTCTCAGTGAACGGACGCAGATATACTCTGTTGATAGTGTAGCATGCTGTGTGTACCGCCTCAGCCCAATATCTAGCATGAATTTTTTTCTCGGCTAACATTGATCGTGCCATTTCCTGCAGCGTCCGGTTCTTCCTTTCTACTATACCATTTTGTTGAGGAGTTATGGGGGCAGAGAACTCGTGGTGTATACCAAGTGTCTCGCAGATGTCATGAAACTTAGAATTTTTGAATTCTTTTCCATAATCACTCCTGATACGTGCAATTCTTACTTGAGCGGTTCCTTTTTCTACATGTAGCCTGTGCGCCAAGTTCTTGAAAACATCAGCAGCCTCTAACTTCTCTTTGAGAAATGATACCCACGTATATCTCGAGAAATCGTCTACACATACGAAAATATACTTCTTCCCCGCCACACTAGGGGTATTGACCGGCCCCATTAAGTCCATATGCAGGAGCTCCAAAAGTCTTGACATTGAAACATCATGTACGGCATGGTGTGGTATCCGAATTTGCTTTCCTTCTTTACACGACCCGCAAACAATCTCCTTGTTATCACTGATTTCAGGAATACCTCTGATTGCATTCAGTCTGGAAATACATGCTAAGGATTTATAATTCATGTGCCCCAATTTTCTGTGCCACAGAGTACTGACTTCCTTCTTTGAACTCAAGCAGGTGACAACTTGATCGAGCAGATAACAGTTATCCATTGATCTTGATCCAGTGAATACTCCAGTACCATGGTTTACCACACATTTCTCTTTGTCGAAAAACACTGTCATTTCATTGTCACATATATGGCTGATGCTCAACAAGTTTGCCTTCAGACCTTCCACTAGAAACACATCTTGAAACACTGGAAGCCCTTTGATGGCTAACTCACCCTTGCCGATTATTCTGCTACGTTTCCCATCACCAAATCTAACATGTCCACCAAATCCAGGTTTGAATTTTTGCAGAAATTTAGGAACTCCAGTCATGTGCCTTGAACACGCACTATCGAAATACCAAGAATTTCCTATATGTGCCCCAAAACATACAAAACTTGAAAAACAAACATCTTGAGATTTTCGAACCCATACCTGTCTTACTGGTCGAGTGATGCGATGCAAACTTTGGTTGACACGTGTGTTTAGGAATCCGGTGGTGTATCCTCCAGTGTTGAAACGTTGCCTTGTATCATATCCTAACACGGTATTGAATCTTCGATCTGCTGAATTAAAAGACAGTGTTCTAAGCAGCTTAAAACATCTATTTCTTACATGCCCTTGAGTTCCACAGTATCCACATCGTCTAATCCTTTTGGTAGGGCAATTTCTCTCGATTATTCTTGGAGAAGCCGCACCGTGATCTGCCTTGTTACTTCGTGAATTTACCGGTGAGGATTCTTCATAACCAATTCCATACTTGGTCGTCTGTCCCATTCTTAGACAATCTTCGAGCTTAGCTTTTCCTGTATTGAGTCGTCTAATAGATTGTTCTGCTGCCTCTGCTCGTTGCACCATTTCAGCAAATTCCTTCTTGAATATTTCCAGTTCGTCGATTGCCTTTTCCTTTTCAAGTTCCTTCATTTTAGATTCTTCACTCAGTCTCTTGTTTTCAGACTTGAGCACTTTGTTTTCATCCGCCACTTTTAACCACATCTTGTACATTTCCATGCTTTCCTTGCGAATGTCATCTTCACTAATGCTCCTAGTCTCTTCATCTGAGCTATCACTCTCATCTTTATTCAGCCCACTGAGACCTTCCTCAAAAGAGTCTTCTAACTCCACCACTGTCACACCGAAAGCAACATGATTGGCATACTCCTCTCCATCCTTACTATCATCTCCTATGTCATCATCACTCCAGGTTGTAGCGTACGATTTTCCTTGCCTTTTAAGCGTATTGGCACACTCAGCTTGTATGTGCCCGAAACCTTCACATTCTCTACACTGGATTTTCCTGTTCAGGTTTGGATTTGTTGATTTAAACTTTGGTGTTTCAACACCAGTTGCTTGACCAAATCTTGGAGTGGAGTTTGCGTTTGGATTTTTGTTCCCACTTGACTTCTCTTGTGGCTTCCTGCCCATCTTCTTCATAAATCTGGAGAAGTTCCTGGTTATGTTTGCGATGTCATCGGACTCTTCATTATCTGAATGGTATTCTGACTTTCCAGAGGTTATGCTTGAAAAAGCCATCTCTTTCTTTCCTGCTTTTGTTTGCAACATTTCCATCTCATACGATTCCAGTGATCCCATAAGTTCATCAAGTGTCATTGTCCCTATCCTTCCATTTTCATTAATCGCTGTGACCTTCATGTTGAAACGTGGGGGTAATGCTCTCAACACCTTCCTGACAAGCTTTTGATCTTTATACTTTTTGCCGAACTGAAAAGCTTTGTTTGCGATATCTCGGACTCGTCCATTGAACTCAGAAATAGTCTCGTCTTCGCGCATCTTTAGTTCTTCAAATTTTGAAGTGTAATACTGCAGCTTTGATTCTCTGACGGAGCTTGTCCCCTCATGATAAGTTTGTAACACATCCCACGCTTCCTTAGCAGTTTCACAGTTTGAAATCATCTTAAACTGATCTTCATCCACTGCCGTAAAGATGGCATTCAAAGCTTTTGAATTGGACACGTGTGCTTTGTGCTCCTCGGTAGAGTATTTGGAAAATGGTTTAGCTGTCAGTGAGCTTGATCCTCCAGCTTCGTCACTTGTAGGTGGAGTGTATTGATTTATGAAATAGTTCCAAGCTTGATCATCTAATCTCCAATGAACACCTTCATACGTGTCTTCCAATAGGCATAATTTCCTTGTTCCAACAACGGTGGTCGCGTGACTGAAGCCCCCTCCTTTGGTGCCATGGTGAAACCTGATCTCACTCTCTCTGTATAGGGGTCAGCAAGTGCCGTGCTCTGATACCAATTGAAATTTAGTTCCACCTAAGGTCTATACTGTTAAGCCAAGTTGTTTAACTGTTCGGTGTTAAAACACAAAGTAAAATATGCAGTACACACACAACTTGTTTACGCAGTTCGGTGCAAATACACCTACGTCTGCGGGGCCTTGCCCAGATCAGAAACCATTCACTAGAAAGCAGTCTTTAGTACAAGAAGCTCAACTTAAATACTAATCCATTGCTAACCTATTGAGTGAATGTTGTGAGATCCCCTCACTACCAATCCTACGTCGTTGAACCCCCACGATTAACACGTCTCCCTGGATCTCCTCCTCCCGAGGAATTAAGGCTTCCTTGTTTCTGATCTTTACGGACTTGATTGATTGATTTTCCAAACCCCAAACCTCCAGACAGATAGCTCCCAGAATGTATCTCAACGTAGAGATGAAAACTCGGTTACTTCCGTATTAGATGTCTCTTCTACCTTTTATCCCCGCCGTGCTTCTTCTATGTGTACAACTCTTTCCTTGTCTAACTCTACCCAGAATAGACTTCTAGACTAAGGAAAATATCTCATTCTAATCTGGTATGGACAATCCTTTATCAATAGGACTTGTACCATAAATAAACTACTTAATTAATTCCTAACTATTACAAGGAATATTCATTTACCCGAAATAGATTGCCACGAAATCACACATTGATCTTCACAATATTCTGTTCTGATCACATAATTCTACTCCATAATTTGCTCCACAAATCGTGGCTAGAACCTTGCTGTCTAGAAAAAATTGGATAGCGATGGTGTTAAAACACCACATCACTAGTTCACACAATATGCCACAACTAAGTCCAACTCCCGAGGACTTTACAGGATCTACATGACCAACGTTTTATTCATCTAGAGATCATCAGAATTATTTAAGACAAAATTCATTATGGCCTCAGATGTAAATGTGATTTATGAAATTTGAGTAATTCATAGATTTCACTCATTTCTTATATACAATTTACAGCTTGAGGCATTACATTTAGTCATTTGGATTCGGCGTGAAGATAAATATGAAAATGAAAGCAGCAATTAGAAAGTAAATCTAGAAGGAGAAATATCTCTTCAAGATTTTAACTAACTGAAGTTTGTTTTTCACTTATCTACCGGGGAAGATAAACACATATGAGTGAAGGTAGGTTAGTTTATATCTACCATGTTCAGCGTATACTCTGAATGCACTTGTTTACCATGTACAAGTTCCTAACGTTGAAATTTGATATTATGTGGGTGCAAGCTTGCATAATTGCATTGGTCTATGATTTTCAGTACTCCTGCACAATTTCATGTTTCATAGTGGTGCCTAAATTTGCAGTGTACAGTATCTTAGTAGATTGGAGTTATTGTCTAATTATCTATCGGTTGAATTCGCTGCTGTAATAATATGCAGATCATACTAACAGTTGCCAAACGTCACAACAATATCGTTCCCTGGCAAACTTTGGCTCATAAAACTGGTGCTAAGCTCAAACAGGAAGACGATAACGGTTGCACAACTAATAGAACATATTAAAGAGCTTGACAGAGAAACCATGCATATCAAATGTAAATGACATATTAAGCAGAAACATACCTGATGGTTGACCAGAATACTTGCCCTATGTGCACCACCCTGTAAAGTCAGGAGATTTGCATTGAATATTTAATTGGTAGTTTTTGTGAACATATTTGGAAATAAAAAACTTTTCATGTTGGAACATTCGAAAGTAGCATATTTACGCCAAGGATTTTTATGGAAAAAGAAGATAGAATATTATGGTATTTGTGAGTTATGGAAATCTTTATATTCTGTTATATATCAGACATATGAAGCATAGTTAATTTATTGAAAATCCCTACATATATGGAGATGAGATTTGCGAATATGTGAGATATATGGTGATAAGGAAAATCCCTTTATTTATGAGATTTGGATATGCTTCAAGAAACAAATTTGGAATAGGAATATTGTGGAGATAATCCAGGAGTATTCCGATCTGTTCATAGATATAAAAGGGGACAATCACGGCTGCAATACGTATGGATTAAATAGAGAAAAATCTGCACACAGATTTTATACTTTCGAGAGAATTGCAAAGAGCCAAATTTCTATGTTCCAACATACTTGACCTGTTGTTCAAAGTTTAGAATCATATGCCTTAATTCCTCGGGAGGAGGAGATCCAGCGTCAACAAGTTTCGAGGTCAGAGGGAGTCCGATCAAGGCGGATCAATAGCAAGGGGAGCTTGCAAAGTTCACACGTTATAGTTAGTAAAGATAAGTATTCTGTATGATGTACTTTGTACTGTGTCTTTCTAATTAGTGGATTCATTCTGAACTGGGCCAGGCCTAGCAGATGTAGGTGGATTTCACCGAACTGCGTAACCAAGTCTTGTGTCGTTAATACTTTAATTTATTGCATACTTGGTTAGATAGGTCATATTGGAACATACTAATAAGGATTAGTTAAAATTCGATAAAACCAAATTCCAATTGGTATCAGAGCTTGGTCACTTATTATTCCCTTGGTTGTGTCAAGGAAAGTGTGATCCAGTTTTACCATGGCAACTAAAGAAGAAGCTTCGGTGTCTCGGCCACCTCTGCTAGAAGGCAACAACTATAACTATTGGAAGGCACACATGAGAGTTTTCATCAACTCACTGGATGAACTTGTGTGGTTCTATGTTGAGAATGAGTAGAATCACCCTACGGAAGATACAAGCTCTAAGGCGACAGGAGGAGAGTCAAGTCAAATGGAGTAGAAACTCAAAGACAAAGCTAGTTGGACTCCTGATGATCTCAAGGCATCTCTGGCAAAGGCACTGAATGCAATCTTCACTGCGGTTGATGAAAACCAGTTCAAACTTCTCTACATGTCATCAAGCCAAGAGAGCATGGGATATTCTACAAACTGTTCATGAAGAAACTAGTCGAGTTCGTGAGTCTAAACTACATGTGTTGGTTACAAAGTTTGAGGAACTCAAGATGGAGGAGGATGACACTATTGATATATTCAATAGAAAACTCAAGGACATTTCCAACATGGCATATCAACTTGGAAAGGTTTTAAAAGAGACGAAGTTGGTGAAAAAGACCTTGAGATCACTTCCTAAGAGATTGCAATGAAGGTTGCGGCAATAGAAGAAGCAAGAGATGTAGCCACCATGAGCCTAGATGAACTAATGAGATCACTACAGACATATGAGATGACGTTTCAACAAGCTACAAAAAGAGTCCCTAAGGAACTGGCATTCAAAACATCTTCATCAAAGGAAAATCATGAGTTTGACAGTGATGATGAATTTGAAAAACTTGCACTTATCACGAAGAACTTCTCAAGGATGCTGAAGAAGGTAGTTAACAAGAAATCTCAGGAGAGGTTTGGTGGAAATAGACCAAAGCCATAGGATTCTGGAAATAATCGTGGAACGAGGTTTGAGCAGGGAAATCAGCAGTTCTTCAGAATTCAAAGTAGTGAACCAAAACAGCCTGGACGAATTCAATGCAGAGAATGCGAAGGATACAGACATATTCAGGCTGAATGTGCAAATACCCGGAAGAAAAAGGGAAAATCATATGTCACCTCATTGAGTGAAGATGAAGAAGATGAGAAAAATGAAGAGGAGCTTACAAGAAACTATGAGGCATTTGGAGAGAAAAATCCATGATGCATCGAAGCATGGATGTGCCAACACACCGGACAAAGTCGAAGCTGTATGTTCCAACATAGATCCGTATAAAGCACCCAGTGATGAAGACGATGGAATTTCTATAAGTGATGAAGAAATCTACAACACTTATGAGAAGATGTACACTATGTGGGTTCAAGTAGTTGGCACAAACAAAGAGCTAAAAGAAGAAAAGATGAAGTTGTCGGAAATAGAAAGAGAATTGCGTATGAAAGTTGCTGAACTTGCAAAGAAGAATGAAGAAATAAATGGGAAACTGATATTAGCAATTTCTAAGCTAAACACTGGAAAAGCAAAGCTTGACGATATTCTGGACATGGGAAGGAACTTTGGTGATCGACACGGTATTGGGTATTACAACACACACAAGGCTGAAGCACACGAGAATCCAGTAACCCTCAATACCAAGATTTATAGAAGTAAAACGAAAGTTTGGCAAGCCTCACCAAAGAAAACTGCTCATCTGCAGCTACTGCACATATCAAGGTCATTCAGGAACAATGCAGGAAACTGATCAGAGACCAAATGTCAGGACGACAACTCTTGGTATGTTCCAACATAGGCAAGGTCCTAAAAAAAATTGGTCAGAAAGGTATGGGTTGTCAAACGATCTGGCACATGTCTGGTTGCACACACTTCACTTATATTATATTCCAGAGATTCGTGGTACTTTGATAGTGGCTGTTCTCACCACATGACTGGCACTCCATAATTTCTTCCAAATATCACACCATACGATGGCGGGTATGTGACTTTCGGTGATGGAAAGAAGAGTAGAATGATTGGAAAAGGTGAATTGAAGATTGAAGGTTTTCCAGTATTCACTAGTGTGCTGTTTGTTGAAGATCTGAATGCAAATCCGTTGAGCATAAGTCAGTTGTGTGATGACAATATGACGGTGGAATTTTCGAAGGATAAATGTGTTGTGAGACACGGAGAAACCAAGGTTCTTTCAGGTATAAGATTATCAGATAATTGCTATCTATTGGAACAAGAAGTACGATGTATGATCTCGAAGCAAGATGAAGGAGTTTTGTGGCACAGGAAGCTCGGTCAAATCAATTATAAAACATTGGTGAAAATTGCAAATGTGAAAGCTGTACGAGGTATGCCTATCTTAACCAGCAACGACAGAATTGTTTGTGGACTATGTCAACAAGGTAAACAAATTCAATCTCCCCATTCTTCAGTTCAGTATATAACCACCTCTAGAAATCTGGAATTATTGCATATAATTTTTTTTAATTTTAAACACCCTAAGGTGAGGGATATTATATAAAGGTTCCCCAAGCCTGTGTAGTAACCAAAACGTACAAAGATTTAGTACATGTCTTTCCTTGCGGCAACATAGTTGCCCCCAAAATATTACCTAAAATCTACTTCGGAGGTTTAGTTCTTTCGGGTCTAGTAGATGGAAGGAGAGATTTGAAGTGGTAGTTGCGATTCCAAAAGAAGAATCTCCACCCCATGTGTTAATTCTTTCCTTTGGCAAGGCAGCTCCCTTCATTACAATCAAGATGAGTAGCCAAATAGTGAGCAAATTGCCGCAAAGTTGCAATGAGTCCGAATGGTAGAGCACCTCGTTCCTAAAATGCGAGCAGCCTAAGGGAATGTGCATCGTAGCTGGTTTACTGGTGGTGGAGATCCGAGGGCCAGCCGAGGTCTTGGTTACAAGAGTTGCATGATTACCTGTAGTAAGCAACAAAAAATCAGCAGTATCTATCCTAATTAAATCATGCATATAAATCCCTTGTGATGAGTTCTCTAATATGTGTCTGAATATTGTAACATTGACAGCATATTGTCAAGCACCAACTCTAATCATAGGGATACCACTTCTGTCTAGGATTAGAAGTCCCCTAAGAAAAGGGGGGCTGCCTGCAGCTCTAGATCACCATGGAAGTATTGCATATAGATTTGATGGGTCCAGTCAATACACCTAGTATAGGTGGAAAGAAATATATCTTGGTATGTGTTGATGATTTTTCCAGATTTACTTGGGTAGCCTTTTTTAAAGATAAATCTGATACGTTGGAAGTATTTAGAAGTTTGGTAGTAAAGTTACAAACTAAAAAGGGAAGTCCAGTTGGAAAGATTATTCGAATTCATAGTGATCATGGTAGAGAGTTTGAGAATTCTCAATTTAGTGACTTTTGTGATGAGCTCAGAATTCAACATGAATTTTTTGCACCTATTACCCCTCAGCAGAATGGTATTGTAGAACGGAAAAATAGAACCTTGCAGGAAATGGCTCAAGTCATGTTAGTTGAGAAAGAAATTCACAAGAAATGGTGGGAAGAAACTATTAATACAACCTGTTATATAATTAATCGAGTATATCTGCGGCCATTCGCCAGCAAAAAATCCAACGAGATTTGGAAGGGTAGGAAACCCAATGTCTGATACTTTCATGTGTTCAGAAGCAAGTGCTACATTCCAGAGACATAGAGTAGTTGGCAAAATTTGACAATCGAAGTGTTACAGGAATTTTTCTTGGGTATTCTATCAACAGCCGTGCCTATAGGTTTTTAATCATCGAACCAACACTCTCATGGAGTCTATAAATGTTATTGTAGATGATTCAGAGGAAGAGCAAAAGTCAGATGTTGTAGAAGAAGAACTCGGTAACACTCATGTTCTAACACAGCTGCATCAACTTGACAAGACAGATCCATTAGTTGAAGCTGAACCTCATCAACCTGCTAGAACAATGAGCAAATTGGCGCTGAACCCATCGAAGCTGAGTATGTTGGAACATCATCCCCCGCTACCGAACCCTATGTTCTAACACAAGACCAACCTAAATCCACCATGAGAAGTACTCGATCTGTTCCTCGAGTGGATTATCGAAGGCTAGATGGATTGCATTGCTTTGTTTCTCTCATTGAACCTAACAACTACGAAGAAGCCTTGCTGGATGAGTATTGGATTGCTGCTATGCAAGAAGAACTAAGTTAGTTTGCACGAAATGAATTCTGGTATCTTACTCCTCGCCCCAAAGGCATTAATGTCATTGGCACAAAGTGGATTTTCAAGAATAAGTATGATGCTGATGGTCTAGTTACTCGAAATAAGGCTAGACTAGTAGCTCAAGGATATACACAAGTGGAAGGGGTTGACTTTGATGAGACATTCGCACCAGTTGCCAGGTTAGAGTCAATTAGAATATTACTTGCTATTGCATACTCTATGAACTTTATGTTGTATCAAATGGATGTCAAGAGTGCATTCTAAATGGAGTGGTGAATGAAGAGGTCTATGTTGAACAACCTAAAGGCTTTGAGGATCCTTATTATCTACACCATGTGTATCGTCTCAAGAAGGCTCTATACGGTCTAAAGCAAGCACCCATGGCGTGGTATGAACGATTTACTAACTTTCTTCTTCAGAAAGGCTATCGTCAAGGGGGAGTAGATCACACTTTATTTGTGCTTGAAAAGTCATCAAAATATCTGATTGCTCGAATTTATGTTGATGATATTGTATTTGGATCCACTTCATCCTCTATGGTACAAGATTTCATCACCATCATGCAAGCTGAATTTGAAATGAGCATGGTTGGAGAGCTCACACACTTTTTGGGATTGCAAGTCAAGCAAGGAAGGAATGGTTTGTTTATAAATAAGAGAAAGTATGCTTTGAATTTAGTTAAGAGATTCGGTCTGAGCAATGCATGAGCAGTTCGAACTCCTATGGATGTATCTGACAAACTTGTAAAGGATGAGAAAGGACTCACAGTTGATCAGAAATTATACAGAGGCATAATTGGAAGTTTATTGTATTTAACAACGAGTAGACTAGATATATGTTTCCGCGTTGGAATTTGTGCAAGTTTCAGGCTGACCGAAGGAGTAGTATCTCACCGTAGTAAAAAGAGTTATTCGATATGTAAGTGGGACTTCTAGTATGGTGTCTAGTATTCTAAAAATCAAGAATCTGAGTTGATTATGTACAGTGATTCTGATTGGGCTGGTAATGCTGATGATTGTAAAAGTACCACAGGTGGATATTTCTTTAGTGGTACGAACTTAGTGTCTTGGTATAGAAAGAAACATAACTCGATCTCTTTGTCTACTGCAGAAGCTGAGTATCTTGCAGCTGGAAGTTGTTGTGCACAACTATTATGGATGAAACAAATGTTGAAAGACTATGGAATTCATCAAGGCACATTGAAGATTTTATGTGACAACACAAGTGCTATTGATCTCTTGAAAAATCCAGTTCAGCACTCGAGAACCAAACATATTGACATAAGGCATCACTTTATTAGAGATCTGGTTGAAAGGAAGGAAGTGGATGTAGTCTATGTTTCAACATACGAGCAATTTGCCGATATCTTTACAAAGCCGTTGGACACTGCCACTTTTGAAAGTCTTAGACAACACTTGGGTGTTTGTCAAATTTGAGGTAATTCTTGCCTTAATTTTACTGTAAATATTCTGTTTATGTTTTGTTTAGAAAATCAAAAAAACAAAAAAAATAGAAAGAAAAAGTTCTACAAAAATAGAAGTTGGAAGATATGGTATGTTGGAAGTTAGTAGTCTTGAAGTGGTAATCATGGAAAATCTTGGAAAAGGAAAAAGGTATTACGCGGAAAATGAGGAAGTACATGAATAGTTGGTTTTGGTTTCTATGTTGTCCAAAATCCTTCCAAATCCTTTCTTTTCGGCTATCTTTGAATTCATCTTGAATTCAATTCAAAAATCGCTAGCCAAACTACTACTCTTCGAATCCCTGCTACATAATGGCTTCCAGCCCTAACTCTCCCACACGAGAAGAGGAACTTCTCAACCTTCAGAGGGCATGGAGAATGAATCAATGATGGACCAAATTGGGGCCAAAGCACTTCTCGAAGAAAAGAATGGTCAATGTGAAGAGAATGTTGTTGAAGCAAAGACAACAGAGAACGGTGAAATGCCCAGTGGTTCTATAATCAATGGCGACGTACAAGAAGAATTCACCAGTGCTAAAAGAAAAGGCCCGCATGGAAAGGTAACTGGTCCTGATCCCCCCTCTTTAAAACTTATGGGTATGGAGTTTAAGAGCATAGATGAAATATTTGAATGGTTAGAGGCAAATAGAGTTGCAGTTAATCTAACCAAAATCAAGAGTATAGAAGGTGAATACTTGTCTGTTAAGGTTAAATAACTAGTGACAGGTGATATGTGGAGTATTGAGAACTGGAAGGTGAAATTTCTAAAAGGTAAATATGCAGAGTACAGAGAAAAGGACAAATTTTATGTGTATTGTCATATTCCCTATCCAAATTATGTATTTTTTTAGGGAGATTAGTGATGAAGAAGCTGCTGGAAGGGAGGTTATAAAGTATACAAACTGATTACAGGTTTGGTTCTTTAATTCAAATGCTGCCCAGAGGATGGAAGAGCTTAGGAAGCCAGTAATAATTGAGTTGTCTGATAGTGATGAAGAAGACAGGGCTGTGTATGTTCCAACACAGCAGGTAAAATTAGAAAATATTGAAGAGATGGATGAGGACATGGGTGGAGGAAGAGCTTAGGAAGCCAGTAATAATTGAGTTGTCTGATAGTGATGAAGAAGACAGGGCTGTGTATGTTCCAACACAGCAGGTAAAATCAGAAAATATTGAAGAGATGGATGAGGACATGGGTGGAGAAGATCAAATGGCAAATGATGCTGAGCAACCTGGAGAGCCAATGTCTGGACAAAATGATTCAGGACCAGCACTGTGGGACACAATCTGAGAAAGAAGAAGAAGCTGATAGTCCTTAGTATGTTCCAACACAGGAACTTCCTGAGTTGAACTACTCGAGTGATGAGGTACTTGATGAGTTTTTCCAGATGGCAAAGGGCAAGAGGAAGGTGACTACTTCAAAGGTTGCTCCACCAGCAAAAAGGGTTAAGTTAGATAAAAAAGATGGCAAGAAGAAAGCACTGCCACCTGTACCTGTAAGGGATGCTTTGTCATTCACTTATTTTGATTTAAAATGTGAGGAGATGGGTGAATTGTTTACTGAGAGGAGGTTTGTCTCGGAGAGACCCATAGACTTAGAAGCTTATAGAGCAAGTGATTTTTCTGATTATCTGGAGCAAATAGGAATGAAGAAAGCTGTAACCATGCAGCTTCAGTATAATAGACAGGTTGTGATAGAGGTCTATGCAAATTTGATAACTGAGAATTTGGAAATTGAATCTCCTTGGTTTGGAAGAGTTTATTTGAGAGGGAAGATTGGGGATTTCTTGCCTGCAAGGATAAGCAAAATTTTGGGGTTGTAGACACTAGATTTTGAGGGTGTATTTCCTGATGATTTTGGAGTAACTGACGATCAAATCCTGGAAACCATCTTGGGAGGATACAAAGCCAAGTGGCCGGAATCAGGGTATTCACAAGCTTCGTGCCTGTCTTCTAGATTTTTTTGGCCGGTATCAAATTGTTGTTAATTGCTGGATGTCTTCTTCAAACACAACTGCTCTTACCATGGAAATGGCTAAGCTCCTGTTCTGTGTTGGCACACAGAAGCCAGTCTATCTCGGCTTGTTCATCCAGCAAAACTTGGTGAGGATGGCTACAGCTCCCAAGGTTAAACATGCCATAGTATATCCCTGCTTGATCTCATCGATGGCTAAAAGTGCAAAGGTGAAGGGAAAAACAAAAGACTTAATCATAGATACAGAGTTCCTGAGGCCGAATAAGAAAACTTTTGGAATGAGGCACATTCATGACTTACCCTGGAATCTGGAATGCTCTACATCAGCAGCAGCAGAGAAGAAGGCTAAACTTGGGGTTCTGAATGCAAGATTGGGAGCCATAGTCATTTAAATGGCAGCTCTAGAGGCAGAGAGAGCAAAATTGGAGGCAGAGAAAGTGCATTTGCAGGCCAGTTCCTGAACTGGATTTCTTCTCTATGTTCTAATATAAAGGTCAAAGTCAAGGGGAGCATACTGGATGCTTGTGTTTTCATTGATTTTTTTCTTTCTTTGGCATATGTGTGTTTCCAGGGGGAGAATTTTGAGGTTTATTTGTGAAGTTTGATAATGTGGCTCTCTAATATGAAGGTTATCTTTTGGTGGAATTCTTGGATTTCGGATATTTGGTTTTTCAGTTTTCATGTTTTATGGGAATTCTAGTATTCCAATTTTTGTTCAGATTCAGTAGTATGCATATTGTGTATATGTTCCAACATAGATGGAGTTCTGAAGATCTATGCTTATAATGACATGTTTTTCGTTGTGTGATTATTGGTCAAAAAGTTATGGGTCCACAAAATGCTAAAGGGGGAGATTGTAAACTCAAGAGATTTGCATTGAATATTTAATTGGCAGTTTTTGTGAACATATTTGGAAACGAAAAACTTTCCATGTTGGAACATTCGAAAGTAGCATATTTACGCCAAGGATATTTATGGAAAAAGAAGACAAAATATTATGGTATTTGTAAGTTATGGAAATCTGTATATTCTGTTATATATCAGGCGTATGAAGCATAGTTGATTTATTGAAAATCCCTACATATATGGATATGAGATTTGCGAATATATGAGATATATGGTGATAAGGAAAATTCCTTTATTTATGGGATTTAGATATGCTTCAAGAAACAAATTTGGAATAGGAATATTGTGGAGATAATCAAGGAGTATTCCGATCTGTTCATAGATATAAAAGGAGACAATCACGGCTGCAATACTTACAGATTTAATAGAGAAAAATCTGCACACAGATTTTTATACTTTCGAGAGAATTGCAAAGAGCCAAATTTCTATGTTCCAACATACTTGACCTGCTGTTCAAAGTACAGAATCATATGCCTTAATTCCTCGGGAGGAGGAGATCCAACGTAGACGAGTTTTGAGGTCAGAGGGAATTCGATAAAGGTGGATCGGTAGCAAGGGGAGCTTGCAGAGTTCACACGTTACAGTTAGTAATGATAAGTATTCTGGATGATGTACTTTATACTGTGTCTTTCTAATTAGTGGATTCATTCTGAACTGGGCCAGACCCCCCAGATGTAGGTGGATTTCACCGAACTGTGTAACCAATTCTTGTGTCGTTAATGATTTAATTTATTGCATACTTGAGTGGTACTGGGTTCGAGTGATACTGGGTTCGAGTGGAGAGGGTTTGAGTGATACTGGGTTCGAGTGGAGAGGGTTCGAGTGATACTAGGTTCGAGTGGTGAGGGTTTGAGTGAAGAAGTTCGAGTGGAGAAGTTCGAATGAAGAGGTTCCAGTTGTGAGGTTTGAGTGATGAGGAATCGAGTGGAGTGGTTCGAGTGGAGAGGTTCGTGTAGAGAGGTTCGAGTGATACTATGTTCAAGTGGTACTGAGTTCGTGTGGAAAGAGTTCAAGTAGAGGAGGTTCAACGATTCGAGTGGAAAGGTCCAAGTGGGGAAGTTCGAGCAGTGAGGGTTCGAGTGGTGAGAGTCGAGTGGTGGGGGTACCATCCACCACTGGAAAGAGTACTATCCACCCCTCGAGAGGGGTATACCATCCACCACTGGAGAGACTATTATCCACCCCTGAAGAAGTTTGTTAACCACTCTTCGAGGGTACACCATCACTCTCTCGAGAGGGTAAACCATCCACCATTGGAGAGAGTACACCTTCCACCCCTCGAGGGTACGCCATCAACGTCTTGAGAGAGGTGTACCAGCCCTCGAGGGTACACCATCCCTTGGGAGTTCACACATCCACCCCTTTAGAGTACACCAGCCCTCGAGGGTACACCACCCCTCGAGAGAGTATACCACTGAGAGCGTCAAACCATCCACATTAGCTCTCAAACCATGACCCACTCGAGGCATATACCTCTCGAACCATTCACGACACTACCATTCGAACCACCTATCCCTCGAAGACCAACCATCCATTCCTGGAACCATCACCCCTCGAACCATTAGTTCTAGAACCTCCACCACGTCACTACTTGAACCATCCACCTCTCGAACATCAACCATTATCCTTGAGGCCTCCCTACATTTCGAACCATCCACCCTTTGAACATCAACCATCCGCCTTGAGGGGTGTTCATTCGAGGCATCTCCACTCGATTCATTAACCCTCGAGGCTCTAGAACCATTAACCATCCCCCTTGAAGCATCACCCCTCAACTCAAACCTCTTCACTCTAACCTCTATTGGAACCCTCACCACTCAAACCAGTACCACTCGAACCCTTTCCATCCGAATCCTCTATTTTAACCCTCTCCACTTGACCCTTACCACTCAAACGCTCACCACTCGACCCCTCACCACTCAAACCCAGTGCCACTCGAACCTCTTTACTCAAAACCATTACCACTCGAACCCAGTGCCACTCGGACCTCTACATCGATTCATTAACCCTTGATGTCTTGGAACCATCAACCATGCTCCTCAAGGCATCACCCCTTGATCCATTAACCATCCGCCTTACCACCACTCAAATCATTCACCCCTCGAAAATCAACCATCCGCCTCGACTTAAAACTCTCCACTCAAACCCTTACCACTGAAACCCTTTTTACTCAAACCCAGTACCACTCGAACCCAGTACCACCCGAACCCTCTTCACTTGAACCCAGTTCCACTCAAATCCAGTACTACTCAAACCTTCTCCACTCAAACTCTCACCACTCAAACTAGTACCACTCAAACCCTCTCCACTCGAACCCAGTACCACTTGAACCCTCTCCACTGGAACCTCTGTACTCACGTAACAATTTCCTTACTTCACGAGCTATTGTTTTTTGTACGATTTGATAAACGTAAGTTGATTGATTATTGTTAGTTGGATCTATGAATCTCGGGAAACATATCTAAACCATGTGAAGACAATGGTAGGTGTGGAGTCAATATATGTACTAATTAAATAAAACAAATTGCTATAAATCTAATTATACATATCATAATTGACATTTACCTTATATAAATTTTACATTATTAGATTGTTCTTGATATTCCTTAATTATTGTTTATTTATTAATTAGAATATTTTGATTGAATGAATTAAAGTGTAGATAACCTCTAGAGAAGTAGTTGAAAAAGGCAAGAAAGTATTATGTATATGTCATTTATAGAATAAAGTATTGTTCAAATAAAATATTTTAAGACATAAAATAGCTATGTGAATGGAATGTGTATGTGCAAAGTAAATATTCATCCTATATATGTTTAGTTAATAAATTATATTTTTGAAATATTTATTTTAGTTTTATATGGAAATTTGTCTGATCTATGCATTCAAGGAAATCCTTATAAATTTTTTGGTCAATTCATTCGCTAAACATACATAAATATTCAGTGGAAATTATACTATTTAGCAGTTCATGATGATTTATCCAAGTTTTTTATTTGAGCAAAAAATTGAGAAGCAGTTTGTTATTGTAAGTTTTTTTATTGGTTTATATTTTGCAATATTTTTTTAATTGTCATTGATTGTGTAGTGTTTATGTTTTATGTATTTAGAAATTTCTGACTGAATTTCTATCAATGATTCAAAAATCTGGGGATAGATTTATTGAAGTTCGTAGTTGTTTTAAATCGGAGGAGTTTTATTTGGAGGAGGATAGTAATGGTCAACTTATTTTCAGCTATGAACAAATGTGCAGTTTCATAAAACCATTTGGAATACTACAATCTGGATATCTTCAATGTATAAGTACTTGTCCAAACATTCTGTTTGTCAGAGGATTCAATCATGCAGGTTATGAAATTAAAACGAGTAGTGAACATTATGCTCTTCATTATTTATATCACTATATGTATCCTCATCATATGACACTATCACAAGAAGGACCCTTTAGCACCGGTTTTTTTTATGTTCTAGCACCGATTTTTTCGCAAAAAAAAAAACCGGTGCCTAAGTAAGCGATGATACTTTAGCACCGGTTGGAAAAAAACCGGTGCTAAATCCCAACTTTTAGCACCGGTAAAAACCAGTGCTAAAATGTACCTCTATAGCACCGGTTTTTCTTGTTAGCACCGCTAAATTAGTAACGGTTTTTTCTTTAGCACCGGTTTCAACCGGTGCTAATAAGAAAAACCGGTGCTAAAAAAACTGGTGCTAAATTTGTAAATTTTGCACCGGTTATTTTTAGCACCAGTTATAAAACTGGTGCTAAATATGCAAATGTAACACCGGTTTTTAGTTAGCACCGGTTTTGAAACCGCTGATAAAATTTTTTATTGCACCGATTCACTTTTAGCACCGGTTTGTAAACCGGTGCTAAAAGTGTGTATGTTGCACCGGTTATTTTTTAGCACCAGTTTTTGAACCGGTGCTAGAGATGTATATGTTGCACCGGTTTAAAAACCGGTGCTATGAGTGTAAATTTATCACCGGTTTTTTAACCGGTGATAATAGTGTATATTTTGCACTAGTTTTTTTTTTGCAGCGGTTTTGAAACCGGTGCTGAAAGCGTAAATTTTGCACCGGTTATTATTAGGACTGATTTTGTAATTGGAAGAATCCGGTGTTAAATGTGACTAACTATTTGTGGTCACTGTAAGATGCGGCGCGCTACTGCTCTTTCAGTTCATCTTCACGCAGCCAGTTTTGTTTTAAAGCTTGTTTTTCTACCCGGTGCGTTCTTTTTCAAGGATGGTACCGATTATTTGTTGTGCGTGGTAACAGAACGGTGCACAAATAAAAATAGAACAAATTGTGAGCAACCATGACGCATAGACAAGAAGTAGGTTAAAAAAAGCATTGAGTTCGATGAAATATAATTTTTTATTAACAAAAGAAGAGCAATGTGTTTCTTAGTGGCCTAAGATACTGGAACCCCCCTCATCACGGAGTTGACGAGTATCAAAAGTGAAGGTCAATTACCTTTCTCATAAGAGATAACACTAACCACTATCCGATGATGGTAACAAGTCCCTGTATAACATTCAATTGAGCTATGCATTTTGACAGAGTACATTTTCTAAAAACACAAACCCATTTCAGAGCAATTCTCGGCAGTTCATCGCTCCCTATTGAAGTGTAATCTTCTGGAAATTGCTGAAACAATGTATTAAATCACATGTTAAGAAAAGGATATATTTGTGAGAGAATAATCGGTGCTAAAAGCAGTGTAGGAAAATGTACCTGAATAATGTCAATGCCATGCACATGCTTAACAATTTTTTCCATGTAATACATGCAATGGTATCCCCACTCCCAACTACTACTTTGTATATTGTGCTGATGTAAAAGAGAATTTGTTGAAATGGTTAAGAACATGAAAACGACAGATGAAATATGACGTTATGGGATAATACGTACATTGATGTTTATGACATTCCATGTATAGTTCAAAGGGTAGGTGGTATTTTGGTCAGAATTGATCCGTCGATATTTTGTTGCAATCCTACAATCGATGAAAACATATTTATGTCAACATATTAAAGAATCGTTTTCACAAATTGGGGTTTACACAATATATGAGAATATATATTAATTAACATTAATTATAAATATTCGAGCCAAGAAAGTGATAAACATACAAGAACACATTTACGTGAACAAACATTTTTGTAAAACATTGAAATTGAAGGAATGATATGAATGTGTTCCACTTACAAATGAATCATTTTAAGGCATGACCTGTTTCGTTTGCAAATTCCCCCAGTCATTGAGTCGATGCAATATACTCTATCGATTTTCAGTACGAAGACGAGCAAAAACCAATGGTTCCTTAAAAAAAAGGAAAAACCAACACGAAGCTAAAAATATATTTGTGAAAATAAAATCACAGCATATGGTTCCTATTGATTCCATGTGGCCGGGACTAGCAACTCAAAAAACAAATGGAACTTACTCTCGATTGTACGGGAAGATGTACAGCCTCGCTTGAGTGTGGCACATGATAGTCGAAACCTCCTCCGCAGTCAATTCCACCCTTTGATTTGCCTTTTGAAACATTGAATTTGAAGAGGCTGGAATAAACTGGACGTGGCCTCTATGAACCAACCAATCACAAAAGTATCTTGCAAAATAATATTTTAAGTGAAACAAATATAATGATACATCTATAAATAATGTAACCATGCAAATTCTTACGATGCCATATATCAAGTTGGCACCCACTGATCCACACCATTTCATCTTCTACGTCCAAGCTGCTCATGAACAGTCTTTGCTTGTCAGTAAATATGGCTTTGTAGACTTCTTCTGATCCAAACACCTCCACGTTGAAATTGATGCAGAAGACTTTGTTTGGTCCACATATTTGTGTAGATAGCCTTAAAGCATCATTAATCTCTTGAACAGCAGCAATGCATTCTTGGTCTTCCGTGACCCCCTAATTACATTGAGAATCTAATAATGTTAGTTGTCCAGTATTTGTATATAATTCAGAATTGGATCATATTGTAAAGGCTAAAATGGGTCCTCACAAATATTTACTGGTTAGAAATCGACATGGGAGGATTTGGTTACTCATTCTCCGTTGATGTAGTATTTTCTTTTGGAATTTGCTAATGGGTAAAATGTTAGTCATGCATCAGTAAAAATTGGTCGGAATGAGATAGTCCGGGGGTATGTACCTCTCCTTTTATCGATCGAGCAACCACCTGTCCATGCGGAGTATCTTCCTTACCCACCGCCTTTTGTAAGGGACAGTGTGTTAATAATATGTATCTAGATGTCATAGCCAGTTAATATGCTTATATGTTTAACCTGTGTAGTGTCCTTGGCAAATTTTGGTGTGCGGTTTATTTGAGGACTTCCAACTTTGTCGACTACCAATTCTTGCGGAGGCGGTTGCTGCTCGTTCTCCTTCGTAAGCAGATGAACAACATATTATGTTTTAGTAATATATAGAAAGATATATATGATGCAATAAGAAGAAGAATACAATTATCACACCTCATCAACCTGTTCCCAATGACACTTATCAGCTTTCCCGGGCATAGAATGTTATATCCAATGGCCTTAGTGACAAACTCAAATTCTTCGTGTTCAATCGGCAAAGGTGCCTTGGGAATGAACACAGGTCCATGAATATTTAATCGCTCCCACTTGATGGGTAAGTCCGTGTCTGTGTCCTTTGGAAACAAGATACCAAATGCAGCTACATCCCTTTCTCCATTATGGTTCAAAACATATAGGTTGCACTTTTTTCCTTTATGAGAAATAAACTCAGAAATACATCGGTTGGACAATAAGTAAGTGTTATTAAGTAAAGAAAATTAAATAATTTTGTTAGTTCAATCATATATATTATAACAAGAAATGAAGTCAACATGTAGCTGCAGAAGGCTGCAGCGCGCTGCAGCTTTCAGTTTTCAGCTGAGACTAAGAGCTGGATAGCGCTGCAGCATTCAACGTTCATCTGCCATGAACTGTCTATCAAATAAAACTCGATTGGCAAAGAGACATTATCTCATTTTACATGGGAAAGAACAATTTGAAGATATATAAGTATGCCCAAACTACCAACATCTAAAATGAACGTGATAGTAGTCAATGTATCCCCACAAAATCATTTTGACAGGAAATGGAAAACCATAAAGTAAAGATCACAGAACAAGAAAGGAGCTAACGACGAGGTTCATGGTATGGAATACCTTGTCATCCGCTACGGTTCCTTGTGGCTCACTACATCCAGATGCTGAAGGAATAAATACCCGGTTGTCTTTATTCGTGGGGGTGGAAGATGTAGCAAGGAAATTGCGAGCATCCAAGTGTGGAGGAATAGCTTTACCCAATTGTCCAGCTAGCCAATTTTTTTGGGCCTCAAATAAGGCAAAAAATCTTTCCTTGAGCTCGATGACATCCATTGGTAGTTTGTTTGAATTTGAGATTTCTTCAGATGGTTTTGTGTTTGTGCTCCCATATCGACTAGATGTGTAATGGGTCACAGGCACATGTGGTAGGGCCTCGTTCACCTTCGACGTTATGGAGCAACCTCTCCAACGACCCCCATGACCCTTCTTACTAATTGCTTAAACGAGAATGTCTTCTTTTCATTGTATAACCAAATCTCCCTTTTGCTTCTTATCCTTGAGCATTATCTCGGAAACATAACATATATTAGTCATTACTATGCATTACATCTGAGAATATTATCAGAGATAGAATCAATTATGAATTATGCTCACAATAGTGGGGGCTGCTCTTTTAACGGAGTCGGTGGTGTAGGTTGATAATTTCTTGTCCCAGTTAGCTTCAAGGAACACCTCCGAGCGGTCCGGTTTGAAATCCATGAATTGAACTAAAGCCTCTGCTTCTTCTACACTATGACCTTCATCCAGAAGCTCACAATTTTAGCCTTTCTTTTCCTCTTCTCGAGTTCTATTACAACCCTACGATTCCCTCCACTACCCGTGTGATGGATGTACTCCTTTTGTGAGGCGCTTACTTTTGTTGTGTCACTTATTGCCTATTTGGCCATCAATTTGTAAAATGCTCACAAAGTAATGACTAGAGATTAACAATTTTCAAGGAATTACCTTGAACTCAAGGGTTGATCTGTGTTTCACAAATAGCTCCCACTCATATTTGTCCATCCAGCGATAATCTCTCCATGCACAAGAACCAGGTTTTTTTTGCACGATGTACTTGTGAGCCACCTTAGTCTTCCAATTCCTCCACTTTTCTCCTGCATAAATAGTCCATTTATTTTGGAACTTATTCATCTCATTGAACGTCATTTTGGTTTGTATATCCCAGCTCATCTAGTGGACAAAGATACAACTTGTTAGTGCAAAATGTAATGAAGTTCACATGAACTGATGAAAATGGAGGATTACAACACACTTACAAGAATGTCTTCCCATGCATCTTTCTTTACATGGTCTGGGACTGATTTCCAATTATGCCATGTCCCAAAGCGGATTCTTCGTCAGAAGGCATAGCCAACATTCATCGACCATCGACTGCGCATAACTAGGGGTTCGAAGTCATCATCGAAGAATATTTTAAGTGCCTTCTTTTGCTTCGCAAGCAACACGGACTTGCACGTGGCTGTGCCTCTACGCTTGCAATATTATTTTATCTCAAACTTGTTGAAGCTCTCACTTCTGTCATCTTTTAAAATAGTTTCTTCTTCTTCCCCCGACTTTTCAGATCCCGAGCAATATTTGGGTGCATCATCCTCTTCCTCGTTATTGTCATCACAATTTTCAGGTTTTGGAGGGGTAACACAATTCTCTTCAACGGCTTTTGTACCGCCGGAGTCAAAACATTTCTTCCTCGGCTTCGCCATTCAATATCTTGTATGAATCAATCAAACATAAGGAAATCTATCCACATGAAACACTACCCACACTAGTAACCAAAGAAATGAAAACACAAACTCACAAATTAAGAGACCCACCAAAATATAGCTATTCATTCGGAGCTGCGGAACTAACGAGATAGAAGGCCCAATGAATCCTCCGAAGAATACCATTACTACGTTAGAAGTTACAAATTTGATCAAAGTAGTGATTCCATCCGTGCGAAGCATTGGTTAACCATCAATGAAGATGATAAAATCGGCTTTTCACAGTTCTGAAGACTATGGATGCATCTGTAGCTACACGTTATTCATTAAAATGATTTAGAAATTGGGAGATTTAAACAACAAATTGGCATTTATTTTCTTTGAGAAATAATTTATATGAGTTTATATGCATAGCATTGAGACTGTGTTGCATCAGTTTCTGCATTTGTACATTACTGAATTGCTATAGGTTAATATTGAAAGGTGGATGCTATAGGTTAACATTAATCCCGGGAAAGATTCAAAATACCAATCACTCATAAGGAAATCTAAATACAACACATCTGAAGACGAATTTCCAATAACAACCAACTGAGAACATATTGTATTGTGGCAAAAACACGGTTTGCAAAAATTCGTCTTCGGGCAAAAACATGGTAGGCAAAAAACAGGGTAGGCAAAAATTATGAAATTATTAGCAAACATATCATCTATCTACATGAAACACTACCCACATTAGTAACTCAAGCAATGAAAACATATACTCACAAACTTAGAGACCCACCAAAATATAGCTATTCATTAAGCCCGGGAAAGATGCAAACTACCAATCACTCATACCTTATTCGTACACACTCTCGACGGTATTGTATTTTGCCAAGATCCGGCCGCCTTCGTAACCCTCTTTACTGGTTGGAAGTTCCGACCAGAATGGCCACCAAAATTGTGAAGCTGATTCTCGAGCAAAATTGGGAAGTAGGATCGCGGCCAAGATTGAGAAGTAGAACTACTCTAACTAAATGGTGAAGGGATGGACAATATCTTTAGGAAAAATCAGCAGGGGGTTATGGTGGAAAGAGAGAAAATTGGAGTCTAAGGTTGTGGAAGGAAGAGGGAAATTGGTAGTGATGTTGGGGTGGGAGGGGGCTTTAAATTTGGGGTTAAGGTTATGGAGGGAATTGGGAAAATTTTAGAGGGAAGGAAAATGATGCTTTGTTGACCTAGAGCGGAAGTCAAAAAGTATAAAAAGTCTTATAGAAATTTGAATATTTTATAGAAATTTAATAACAATTTTACAAAAAGTACAAAAAGTTATAAATTTTTTTAAAATCGGGTTTATAGTGTTCCCGACCCTTTTTTTAAAACATCAATTGTTGCCCGAAGGCTTACATCAAGCGGTTTCTGTAGATTTACATCAGATATGTGATAAACTCATTTATACTGAGGCACTATCTAAATATTATAAATCTAATCTAAGAACTCAATAACTAATAGAGAAAGATACACAAAGGAACTAATCGATATTGCAATACTAATCAAACACCAATGTGGCAGTGCGATGAGAAGGGTACATGAAGGATAAGTGGCTTTCACTATGCATCTTAGTATAGCCTCAATATAAATCGAGCTCTCGACTACCATCACAACCAAACACAGTGAAGTATCGAGTCTTGACTCGCAGCTGCCGGAGCTAAGTCTTGACTCGGAAGTCCGGAGCATACACCGAGCAGACACCAACCCTTATACTATTACTTGTACACATAGAACAGCTAGAAAAATAGAGTCTAACCCGAAATTAGTCTGTGTCAATACAAACAAGTTTAAGTGCCTCGCTTGGTAGTAGCCTCACTTAGTTTCACTTGAGGAAGACTGTATTTGAGTCGCCTCTGTAAGTAGTGGACGACAGGAAGACAGTATTTGAGTCGCCGAAACGAATTATTGTATTGCTCACAAACAAATATAGAGTACAATAAGGAATTATAATATGAGTAGTATTGTAGCTTAGTAACCATGACTTTTCAAGAATCCATCAAGATCTGATCAGAAACATGATTTACTTTAACAATAGTATAACAATATTAGAGAATGATCTATTGTTGACAGGAATAAATATAATACAAAAGGAAGTATAGTCATACTAACACTCTGGCCTAGTCAACATCATTTCTTCAAAATCGTTAAAATCAATCCAGATTTTCTATAACACCCTCGAGCCCTCAAACCCCTCCACTCATCGACCCCTCGACCCCTCCAACCCCTCAAATCTCGAACCCCTCCACCCCTAGAACCCCTCCACCCCTCGACCCCTCGAACCCCTCGAACCCCTCGACCCCTCGAACCTCATCCACCCCTCGAACCCCTCTAACCTCGAACCTCTCCACCCCTCGACCCCTCGAACCCCTCAAACCCCACGACCCCTCGAACCCCTCACCCCCTCGAACCCCTCCACCCCTCAAACCTCATCGACCCCTCGAACACTCCCACCTCCCGAGGCCCTCGAACCCCCAAGAACCCCACGACCCCTTGACCCCTTTAACCCCTCCACCCCTCGAACCTCATCCACCCCTTGAACCCCTCTAACCTCGAACCCCCTCGCCCCCTCGAACACCTCCACCCCTCAGCCCCCTCGACCCCTCCAACCCCTCGACCCCTCAAATCTTGAACCCACCCACCCCGACCCCTCGAACACCCCACCTCTCGAGGCCCTCGACCTCTCGAGGCCCTCGACCCCTCGAATGCCATGACCCCTCCACCCCTCCACCCCTTGAACCTCATCGACCCCTCGAACACCCCCACCTCTCAAGGCCCTCCACCTCTCGAACCCTACGACCCCTCGACCCCTCCAACCCCTCGACCCCTCCAACCCCTCGACCCCTCCAACCCCTCCAACCCCTCCAGCCCTCGAACCTCATCCATCCCTCAAACCCCTCTAACCGCAAACCCCGCCACCCCTCCACCCCCTCACCCCTCGAGGTCTCCAGCCCCTCGATCTGTGTCTCTTAAAAGTCTTAACAATTTTCAACCCATGACTTTGTAAAATTCAGCCCAATTGGGTGTAAAATTCAGCCCAATTGGGTGTAAAATTCAGCCCATTTGTTTGTAGCCTTGGTGAAATATGTTTGTGAAATTGGTCACTCAACCTGCCCAATACCCTAACACCTTTCCTCTTCCAAGCTCCCTCCACATTCCCCGCTCCCTTCATTGGCAAACTCTGTCCCCGCTCCCTCCGCCGTCCCCGCTTAATTCCACCTCCGCCGAGCTTCGTCCCTTCCACCTTCCACCTTCCACCTTCAACCAAGCTATCGTCAGCGAAGCTCCATTCGACTAGCTCCATCGGCTAAGCTCTGTCCGCCAACCACCATCTGCACTCCAAACACCTTTCGTCAAGAAACCACAGTCCAAATTAGGTAAGCGGATACACACTCGTGTTTGGTTTCGTAGGGTTTGTCTACTAATTTTTGTATGCTTTAGGTTTGATTTCATGAAAATGCCTAGTTGGGATGAACTTTGTTGTGATTTTGTTTTGGAAATGCATGAGTAATTGTGTAAAAACTTGATTGTTTACTCTGAATATGAAAAAGAATGATTATGTATTCTGCAAGTGAGAAAACAATTTTTTTAAGTAGAAAATTTAGATCTATTAGATAACAAAACACATGTTATGCAAAACTTAAGATCTCTTAATATTCAACAAATGGGAAGAAGGTTTCTCCATCACTAGAAAAACTTGTCTCCATCGAAGAATCTGACATCTCCATGAGCACGGTAGGTCCTGCGTCTTGTAAGGCTCATGTGATGTGTTTTTATTTTTGACATGTTGCCATGCTCTTAATATTTTTATGGAATTTGGTTATTTGGTTGTTTTTCATATGTAAGAAGTTTTTTTAAGAAACATTGGTGTGTTTATTGGCCAGAGATCATTACCATTTTTGTCTAAATGCTCCATAGTGTCTCTTTATTGAGTAGCTAAAGTATTTGAAGGTGTCAGATTCTTTTTTATCACCTTGTCCATGTAGTACTTACAAACTAATGTAGTTTTCCTGCCCATTTACAGTACTGTATCAGTCATTTGTATCCTTTTCCTTTCTAATTTTTTGTTAATACTCTGACCACCCAGTTTTCTAATTTTCCATTAGTATTCTGAACACCCGTTAATATTCTAGTTTGTGTTAACATTTTGCTGGCGCATTGCGTACCATAACACATTTATTTTACTAGGTATGGCCCCCAGAAAGAATCCTCCCAAGCAGAAGAACAACACCTAAAACTCTCGGAAAAAAGTCAGAGTAGGCGAGAAGGATGAGTGTCAGCACGGGTCTCAGATTGTCCCCACGAACAATCCAATACTGACTGTAGAGCCGGACTGTCATGAAGAAATGGTTGTGTGCAAAGAGTTCATCAGCAGGGGCCTTATACTAGAGAGAGGGTTGAGAGTAGAAAAGCCCTACAAGGATTACGTGAATGAGCACGGCTGGGAAGGCTACACCTCACAACCGCCTCGGGCAAACCGACCAATGGCATATGAGTTCTTGTCGCTCATGAAGTACAAGAATTTTCCACACGTTGTCCTCCGTGGTTAGTTCGTTGAGCTTATAGCGGATGTCACCAATAGGTACTACAAGATCCCACCAAAGCCGTCAAGTTTGTACGAAGCCGCCGAGAAAGCTGTTGAACAAGCTTTATGGGAAGACATCATAAAAAAAATCTGTGATGATATCAGTGAAGTTATCCAGAATCTGCCATAAGAATGGTCCAGCATAGAGAAGAAATACTTGACTGAAGACATGAACATGTGGTATAGTTTCGTAGCTGCCCGGCTTCTCCCGGTGAAAATGAATAGTGAGGTTCATCGGTCCCGTATGTTGCTGCTCTACAAGATCAAGAAGAACATGAGCATCGATGTTGGGGCTACGATAATGGGGTACATTTGGGATTGTGTTAATGCCCATAATTGCATAGGCTTTTCCTCACTCATCACTGCCATATGCGTGGAAGCAGGTTGCAGATTCAAAGATGATGATGTCACAATGATGCCAAAGCTTCCCATAAACCCTATAATATTCTCAAAGAAGAAGAACGTTGCTGAGTCATCTAGGGCAGCAACAAGTACTTCATCTAAGACGAACTCGGATGGGGAAATGAAAGCATTGCAACTGAAGGTGGATCACTTGGTGCGATGGACATTGCAGGTTAGGAAGATCCTCACTGCCATGTGTGGCGAGAGGATCAAGGAATTGGGTCCAATCCCTACCTTAGATTTGCCAACGTCCAACACTGGGATGAAGAGGTCGCACAGGGGTTGACTACCTACATTAGGCTCACATCTTCATTTTGCCAGGTTGTTTCGTTTGCTAGGTTAATATGGAACTTTGATTGGTAGATTTTTATTTGCATAACATATATTACTACCGTGTTGCTACTGATTGGATGTGATTTTGGAAATTGACATTTCTAGTCTCGTATTGTATTCATGTTCTTTTCTTAGAGGAAACGAGCAACTCAAAACAGCTAATGTGTGTGTGTAAAAGCTGTAGCACGCTGAGCCAAAAGAGCTGCAGCGGGCAACAGCTACCAAAGGAAAATGAAGCTAATTTTGTCTAAGGCTTTTTTTTAAAACAGCAGCAGCGCACTGCAGCGGGCAGCAGCTACCATAGGAAAATGAATCTAATTTTGTGCAAGGCTTTTTTTAAAAAACAACGGCAGCGCGCTGCAGCTCACTGAGCTGCTCAAATTGGGGACCAATTGGAACATAGTTGGTACAAAACACAACAAGCTACACAAATACACAAACTTTATCTCGAATTCATTGATTGACACCCTCGCTAGTCTTCAACCACCTTCCTATTATTGGATTGAACGTCTCGAATTTCTAAATCTCATCAATAACACCATAAAATGACATCACACCTAGGACTGGTTTATTGTCTTTCTTACTTGCTTGCCTCATAGTATCCGACTTAATGTATACCCCACTATTTTGTGTTGTGCTCTTTAAATCTTGGTCCCTGGTAGCAAAACTGAGACCGTTCATGTCATATCTAGAATACCTCAAAACCGTGCAGTTAGGCTTCCTTGCAAATGCCCTAATTTTTGGGTCGTAATCACCTACATTGCATCGATCATATAACCAATTCACAAACTTGTCATTATGCTCCAACTGAACTTTATAAGGGGGCCACGTGAGATGAGACTCCGTGATCGAATTAAGGTGCCTAGTCACATAAGCAGTAGTCTCCATACAATTCCTCGACATATACAAATGAACTAACATCAGATCACTATTCAATGGAGTAAATAACATTTCCCTCGACCTCGGTTTGCCCACCTTCCTTCCAACATGTCGATTCTAAGGCACCCCAAAATTTCTATGTTCCTCCAAATAGCTAGAGAAAAATTCAATTACTTCTTTGTTAACATACCTCTCAACAATACTAGCATCCGGCCGACTCATACATTTCACGTATCCCTTGAAGACTTTCATGTGACGCTCGAAATGACACATCCAATGCATACCAACCGGACCACATATCTTTACCTCCCGCACTAAATGAACAACCAAGTGAACCATTATATCAAAAAAAGATTGAGGGAAATACATTTCCAACTTGCATAGCACAACAACAACCTCTTTTTGTAGGACATCCAAATGGTCCCGATCAACAGACTTCCGGCATATATAAGAAAAAAATAAACAAAGTCTAGTGATTGAGTACCTTACGTCGGCCTCCATTACCCCACAAATAGCAATAGGTAACAGTTGTTGCATCAAAACATGACAATCATGAGATTTCAACCCGGTCATCCGACAATCCTTCGTAACTAACCGACTCACATTCGATGAATAACCAATTGGGACCTTCACTAATTTCAAACTATCACAAACTGAGATTCTCTATTCCTTTGACAATGTACAAGGTGCAGGGGGCAAGTAAGTCCTCTTACCCTTCACTTCTAGGGAGAGGCCATTTCTGATTCCCAAATCAACCAAGTCCAACCGGGCATTCAAACTATCTTTCGTCTTCCAAGGAATATTCAAGAGGGTGCCTATAAAACTTTCACAAACATTTTTCTCAATATGCATCACGTCTAGGCAATGCCTAACCTCAAGATGCTCCCAGTACGGTAGATAAAAAAATATTGACCTTTTCTTCCATGGACCATCACAATGTATTATGACCTTGCCTTTATACTTTCCCAACACCATTCTCAATTTCTTAACCTTATTGTGAATCTGCACACCAGTTAGTGGTGTAGGGGATTTCCTTCGTTCTTTCCCACCAACAAAATTGACCACATCATCCCGGTATTTATGGTTTCCTTGCAGCCATTTTCTATGGCCAAGATACACTGTCTTTCTTCCATGTCTTAGCTGTTTGAATTCTGTCTTCTCCTCACAAATAGGACACGCTTTGTGCCCCTTCACAATATAGCCTGAAGAATTTTCATAGGCTGGACAATCATTGATCGTGCAAAAAAGCATGACACACAATTGAAACTCCACATTCATATGGGCATCAAATACCAACGCCCTTTTTTCTTCCCACAATATATTCAAATCATCGATCAATGGTCTCAAATACACATCAACCTCGTTCCCAGGTTGTCTAGGACCTGAGATTACCAAAGGCATAATAACATATTTATGTTTCATGCACAAATAAGGGGGCAAATTATATATAACCAACATCACGGGCCAAGAACTATGCTTTGATGACATATTACCAAATGAATTCATCCCATCAGTACACAATGCAAGGCATAAATTTCTAACCTCCAAACCAAATGAAGGATATTGCTTGTCAAAATTTCTCCATTGTTCACCGTCTGCCGGATGTCTTATCTTATCGTCGCTTGGTCTTTCCCTCTCTCCATGCCATCGCAAGTTCTTTGCATCTTTTGAATTCGCGAATAACCTCTTCAACCTAGGAATTAAAGGAAGATACCACATACACTTCAATGGGACCTTCTTCTTCTTCTTACCCAAACACCCATCATCATCATTTCTCACACCCTTATATCTTGAATGTTTGCACACGGGACATTGAACCGCGTCTTTCAAATCACCGTCATACAACACACACACACAATCATTTAGACATGCATGTATTTTCTTGTATTCCAAACCGAGTGGACACAATATTTTCTTGGCCTCGTAAAAGTTTTTTGGTATTCCATTCCCTTCCGGAAACTTATCCTTTAGAAGCTTTAGGAGTGAATTCACACTAGCATCACTCCAAGAACTTGTGGCTTTGAAATTGAAAACCTCCATAAAAAAAGAGATGATGGTATCCTTACTTTTACATCTCGGATACAATGGCTTCTCTTTTTCGTCGAGCAAAGCACTCAACATTTTAGGCTTCCCAGCAAAATCTCTTACAATGTCATTGAACATAGCATCAACGGTACTTTTGTTTCCATCTACCTTGTCAAAACCACCGTTATGTCCTTGCTCAACCTCTCCATGAATTATCCATACAATGTAACCTCCGTCAAATACGTTCTTCAACAAGTGAAATCTAACAAGCCCACGATCATTAAACCGTTCACGACACAAGCATCTTTTGCATGGACAAAGTATCCTCTCCTCCCGACCAAAGGCATAATCAAGAAATTAATCAATAAATGCAATATGTTCACCACTCCCTCTAGCTACACTTGGATAGCTAACCATTTTTTCCCTCCACGCAAACATCGACTCTCGGTCCGTTGTATCTAAACAACACATAATAAACAATTACACAAATTTTCATTGTTCAAACATAATAAAAATAAACACAATCAATTTGTTACACAATACTAAAAGTGTCATGTGTGTGTATATGTATGTAAATCGATAAACTAGTTTGTTTTTAGGATACATATATATATATATATATATATATATATATATATATATATACCATCTCCCAAAACAAACACAACCATGTTTACATCCACACTCATTTACACTCTCACAACATGATACAAAACCGACGACATAAAGCATATAGAAACCATTAATACATACGAATAAACTCTCTTCAAGCATGCATTTATGGTTATTATAACTACAAGCTATTTGATTGAATTTCCAAGAAGTTAATGAAAACTTACATCCGTGTGGCTTCATTGCTTTGAGTTATTGCTCACCATCCAAAAAATCTTCCATCAATGAAGGGAGAAGGAAACTACAAGTTCAGAAATAATTTTAGAGGGGTAGTTCGGAGCATTAAATGCTCAATTTAGCACTAGTTTTTGTGAATAGTATGTAAAACCGGCGCCATTTTCCCTATTAGCACCGGTTTTTAACCGGAGCAGACTTTAACGGTGCCATTTTTCCTGCCTTTTTTCCGGAATTCTTTTAGCACCGGTTTTGGTCATTTTTTAGCACCGAATTCTAAAACCAGTGCCAAATGTCTACTTTACACCGAATTTCTTCAATTTTTAGCACCGATTTTCAAACCGGTTCAAATTTAGCACCGGATTTTGACATTTTTTAACACCGGTTTTGAAACCGGTGCTAACATTTCCAATTCACCAATTATGCGGATTTTTAGCACCGGTTTTCAAACCCGTGCTAATTTAAAACCGGTTTTTGTTATTTTTAGCCCCGGTTTTTTACCGGTGTTAGTTTAACACCATTTTTCATCAATTCTAGCAGCGGTTTTTTAACCGGTGCTAACAAAAAAAACCGTTGCTATTACATTATTTGCACCAGTTTTTTAAACCGGTGCTAGAGGTGGGTCTCTGTGGTAGTGTGACGACCCTAAAACTTGGTGATGATGGTAAACTGGTAAGCTACTAAATTAATGAATTAGCATTGTGTTATTTTTACATTTTTTGCTAATTTGTGTTTTTTATTTTGTAAATACAGTGGTTACCCTCAACTTTCGGTTACTCTAGAGGTTGGAAGTTGACAAAAATTTCAACTAAAGTTGGTGTTTTCAATGTGAAAACAACATACTTAGGAGAAGATGGACTCATATTTGAAGGGCCTGGGTATAGAGATTTCTATAGTTACAATGATCTAAATGAGGCTGCATTTGTAATATTCAAATATGAAAAAGATGACAAATTGGAGGCTATGTTCTATTTATCAGATGGTACACAACATCCTTTTAACATCCTCTATCCATTATCCTTTCTTGAATCAAGAACTTCGTTGAGCAATCATATCATTATAAGTAAGTAGTATGTTGTTATTTTTAATTTTTAATTTTTACATTTTCCATTCTCTTTCCGTTATGTTGTGACAAATCTAAAATGGGTATGTTTATAGGTGATACCTCTGATATAGAAGAAAGTTCGGAGTATAAAGTTGAAGTTATTGGTTCATCTTCAAATCAGGAAGTTGTAGCTATTAGTCCATAAACATGAGTGTGAAAATGTTTATGACATATTTGAGTTTTGGTTCTAGTTAATATTTCTATGCAGAGTTGTGGTGTTTTTGGAAATTTGAATTATGAGTTTTGCGTGTTTAAGTTAAGTTATTTATTTTTGAGTGTGATGTAATTTTCTTCGTTGATATAAATTTTATAATTATTTATTTAATACATGAATTTCTCCTTTTACAACTCTGTAATAGATTAGGAAATGCAAACATGCATCTCATTAAAAAAATGTTTGAATTTGGGAAAGTTTGATCCAATGATTCGCTTCTAAAATAATGTTAAGAGATTTTTCAATCTGGGTCTCTCATCAAATGAATAAGGCAAAACCAGCCTGTTAATAATGAGCTCACCTATTATAGGATTTTCCTTTCATGAATTTTACTTTGGGTGTTGACCAAGACAGTGCAAATGCAACAGTGCACTTCTAATGAGGTTCGACCACAAGCGGTGGCAGAAACTGCTACACAAGGCATCTCTCCAGGTGAAGATCTCATGCATGGTCCCTTCGTAAAGTTGTGCTAATCAAAATGCTCATCCTTATGGTGGACAAGCAAAAACCACTGACGAGATAAATATACATGGGGAAAGAAAAGTAAACTCTAAAGATAGGAAGTCATGCTTGAGGAGACAAAAGTCATACAAAAGGAATATTCCCATGCAATTAAAATTTGAAATTAAATTGCATTATTATATGTAAATTGGCAGGATCAATTTACATATTTTCTCGTATACCAAGAGGAGGAATACTCTTTGCAGTTCTGTTATCATCAATGCAATTAAAGAGTATAAGCCACTGTTAATTGGAAGTGAGCTTCATTCTACACATTAACCAATAAAACAGGCCAAATGTGTACACGATAGAATATGAGCTATTCATCATCTATTATGCAATAAGAATGGCATTATGATTGTAATAAGACAAAAAAATCCAGCACTAATTTAGATATTTTCCTTGATGTATAAGCATGCCATTAGGCTCAGATTTGCTAGAGCAGCAAAAGGTAAATCTTGAATAATCCCTATAGACATAAAATTCAAGTAGCTATTGACATGAAGCAAGACAAGAATCATGACAAGGCAAATAAGTTACTTATTTAATGTTACATGAAATTTCAATTAGTTTAATCACTTACCTACATGATAACCTCTAGGATGTTAATATAATGTACATGTAAGCTTATTGATGTCGGAATCATGTCATGTGAACACTTGCCCCCCCCCCCCCCCCACACACACAAACTCTAGAAATTAAAAGAAAATTTTCATTTTTCAACCACCCTGTCTTTTTCCTCCCTCTATTGCTACTTTCATGACTCCCTCCATTTTCCAATATACCAGCCAAAACTTAAAGACCTCTTTTCACATCAGATTTGGCTTTCATAAGGCACACTTTTCTTGACTAAAACAAAAATCCTCCAATAAAACATCCCCTACCTAACAGAGCTCGCTATCAAGGCTCATGTACAGAGTGGTACACTGTCTTAAAAAATTTAGCCCAAATCTTAGCATTCCAGAAATAAGCCAACCTACATTCTCATCCTACACTGTTTTCATAACTTTACCATTCAATTCAAATAAACACAAAACATTTCAGAATGCTACATGCAATCCAACCAACAAATTTAGCTATTAGCTGACTAAGAAGTGGAACATTACGTCACAAATACTTCGAAGGCCCTGGAACCAGAGAAGAAGAATCCATGGCAGCGATGCCCACCCGCTGGCTCTATGTTCCAACTCGCAGATCCGGTGGGTTTGTGGGAGGCGTCATCACTAGAAAGCCTTACGCGGCCTCTGTTTTGATTTCTGACCAGCAATGCGAGGTGGTCTTGCCCACCCACCGGCGTGGAGAACTAACTCCTAGTTCCTGTGGGTCTGTAGGTGGCACCACCAGCGGGAAATAAATACCTGCCGTTGTGGCCTCTGTTTCCAGAGCCGGCGAGCCTTGTACTTTGTTCGGCTATGTGCCTCAATGAATGAGTATAGCTGAGCCCAGCGTTATCCCTTCTCCAGCAAAACGTGGTGGCTATGAGGCTACTGTTGTTTCTAGAAATAACGACGAAGGGTTCTCTTCTTTCCCTTTGATTCGTGCACTTCCCTAGTATGAGAGAAAGTCCAGGCCTCCCTTGGACTACATGCTGGAAATGAAGCCTCTGAGTTTGGATCAGATCGATGTACCTTTTCGTGTGGCTGAGATTATGATGCTAGGTCTAAGGGAGCTTTTGGGCTGGAATAGAGAAATAGAAGAATAAAAAGTTAAGCCCTGGGATTCAACTTTATGTAATAAAGTTGTGCTTGTATGATTACCGGTTTATGATTAATAAAATTTCCCTATTTGTGTTGATTTCCATGTTCAGTTACTGATTTTAGCTTCTTGTTTTTTGTTGATATTTTTACTGTGACTGATTTTATCTCTTTGTTTCTTGTTTTTGTTTTGCAGACCCGAAAATGAGACAGAAACCCTAAAAAATGGACGTTCTTCCCATAAGTGTGGATTTGGATGTGTTCTTGCCGGCAAAAGGGAAAAGTAATGATTTTGTTAATTTCATGTGAGTTAAGTGCAGGTATAAAGAGAGCAATGGAAATGCTATCTTTGAGACTATGAATGTATATGTTGTTCTTACCAGTGAATGAATATGATTATTATCCATGTTTGGATATTGAGTTATGTTACTCCTCTTTCCTAACATTCATAATTGATTAACTTTGGTTTATGGAGTGCTTGTAGTATGTGTATTTGTTTCACCTAGTATTACACACCAAAGGTTGAATATTGGTTTGTCTCCAGGTCAAGGCTTGTGGAACAATAGTTGAAACTCCAGCAGAATGGCTTGGTATCATCGGAGCATACAACCTGGCAGGTACTATTGAAAGCCTCTATTAGTACAGATGAAATGAATTATGCCTTCCACCCTATCTTTTAATTAGGGACTCTGTTAGGACATGACTGTATTTGGTTTACCGAACATCACTCCGTTTTAACTAAATCTCTATGATTGCAACAATTTCAATTTCTTTTGTGTGCTATTCTTGGTCTCTTTTTGATAATGATATTTCTTGGTGTAGGATGTTAAAGAGAGAAGGGACGAGAATATACTAGTTTACTAACGAATGCCCTTCTCTTTGAAGATCCTAGATTTAAGGTGAAATAAAATATTGTTACAACTTTGATTACTGATTCTTTTTTCTTTAATTACTGATTCTTGTTTGTTTTTTTTGTTGCAGATATGGAAAACATAAAAGGGAGATATTCCCTTTGCACCCCCTGGGGCTTTCTTCTAAAAAAAGGAGGGGGGTGGGTGGGTGGGTGTGTGTGTGGGTGTGTGGGTGTGGGTGGGTGGGTGTGGGTGGGTGTGGGTGTGTGTGGGTGTGTGTGGGTGTTGGGGTGTAGGTGTGGGTGGGGGTGGGGGGTGTGGGTGGGTGGGGGTGGGTGTGTGTGTGGGTGTGTGTGGGTGTGTGGGTGGGTGTGTGTGGGGGGGGTGGGGGGGTGTGTGTGGGTGGGTGTGTGTGGGTGTGTGTGGGGGTGTGTGTGGGGGTGTGTGTGGGGGTGTGTGTGGGGGTGTGTGTGGGTGTGAGTGTGGGTGTGTGTGTGTGTGTGTGTGGGTGTGTGTGTAGGGGTGTGTGTGTGGGGGTGGGTGTGGGTGTGTGGGGGGGGTGGGTGTGTGTGTGTGTGTGTGTGTTTGTGTGTGTGTGTGTTTGTGCTAGGTGGCTAAAACCCAACACTTGTTGTTTGATTGTTCTTTTTTAGAGTGTGTTCTTGTTAGGGGTTCTTATTTTTTCTGCTTTTTTAAAGATTCTTTTTTAGACTGTGTACCATGTTCCAACTTCTGATTATTGTGGTGTAATTGTTTGTGCTTGTTGTCTAATTGTGGTTGTGTCTGTTCTTGTTTGGCTTTTGACGTAAATATTCTTTTGGGCCTGAATGTGGAAGAGCCTTGACGTGTACTCACGAAGTGCATGATACCTGTGCATTCCCGTTCTCTTTAAGGCCTGATAGAATATTATACATATATGTATATGAAACTTGCATTAATTTGAATTGGGTTACAAATTAAACTTGTTTGTCACACCAAAAGAAACAAGTTTTTAGGTTTCCAAAATGCCACCCTAGTCTAATCCAATCAAAATAAGTGAAATCCCTTACTGTTGCACTTGATATCCCAGGGCTTTCATCAGCAGAACTGAGTGTGAAGTTTCCAAGCTCAGTTTGTGTCTAGATCAGTTCATCCTTTTGGTTAGGGAATGGAATACATTCACAGTTGAGATGGAGGATGAATGAAATTGGGAAAACCTTTTGAAAATAGGAGATGTAGGAATCTTGCTGGTTCAGAAAATCTGCAATGGATAAGTCTGGTTTAAAAAGGTCAGTATCTGGGGGCCAGTGTTTTGTTAGGGGTCCTAACTTGGTCCAGTTTTCATGCCAAAATGACGATTCACCATCTACAATTTGGACATAGGAGTTGTTAGTAGCTAAGTCCTGAACTTCTATGATTCTTTTCCATGACTTAGATGTTTTCTTGGTGTCAGGAGTTGACCACATAAACTGTGACCAGGGTGATTTTCCATTTCGAAGCTTCCACCAAAGCTTTAAGGAAAAACTTTTGTCATAGTATTTAATTCTTTTAGATTTAGGCCATTTTCTTCTTTAGGAAGAGTTAATATTGTATAGCTCCTCCAAATCTTCCTTTTATTATTAAGTGTGTCTTGATTATACCAAAGAAATTTAGCAAACACTTTATGTAGCTTATCAATGGTATGTTATGTAGGCTTTAAAATAGTCATAATGTGCAAGGGTATTGTGGTAAGAACATGTCTTATTAAGGCTAATCTTCCAGCTTGGCTGCGATTCTTATTCTGCCATGAGTTGATTTTAGAGTTGATTGAGTCAAACAGTCCTTGATAGTAACTATTTTTATTTCTACCTAAAAAGATTGTGTAGCCCAGATATTTGAAGGGCAGTGAACCAGACATCATGTTGGATTCAGTTTTTATTACAGATTTGATTCTTAGAGGGGCATGTTTAGAAATATAGAAAGAGGATATTTCAAAATTAATTTTCTGACCAGTGCTCTTTCATATATTTTTTTAATATATTTGAAGAAAACCCATTAACATTTTCATGCCTTGTTTAGAGTATCTTAAAAAGATTGTAAAATCATATGCAAAGGAAATATGTGTTATAGAATTCACTAAACTAAGTAGCTTGTACATTCCAATATTGGCATATCGGAAAATAAAGTTCAATCCTCTTGAAAAAAACTTCTACCATAAGATTGAAAAGTAAGGGGGACAATGGGTCTCCTTTCTTTAGACCTCTGGAAGATTGAAAGAATCCAAATATTTCTCCATTTATTAAGATGGAGAAGTCGGCTCTTAGATTACTTATTATTAAGTTATTAATATGGTCAGAAAAACCAAATTTCGTTTGAGAGAAAATCCCAAGAAACTCTATCAAAGGCTTTCATCCATTCAAGTTTGATAATTATATTGAATTTAGGTTTTTCAAAATGTATATAATTACTCATTTCTTGTATGAGAAGTACATTATCTGCTAGTTCTCTATCACTCACAAAAGTTGCTTGTTCTTTTGAAATTGGATCATTTATGATGGTTTTAAGTTTGTGAGCTATGAGTTTAGTAAATATTTTATTGATGAAATTTCATAAGCTTATAGGTCTAAAATCTTTAAAAGATGCACATACATCCTTTTTTTGAATTAGAGTGACTAGAGTAGCAGAAATGGCTTTTGGAATAGGAGTTAAACTGAGAAAATCATTAATTGCTTCAATTATATCATATTTAATTATGTACCGAGAATGTTTATAAAATGCACAAGGGAAACCATCAGGACCTGGTGCAGATTCAGAATCCATGTCCTTAAGTATGTTAGAGATTTCTTCTACTGAGGTGAGTTTAATGAGTTGTTGATTAGTTTGTTCATGAATTAGGTTGGGTGCATTTTCTAGCATTACTACTGTGTTAATCCCAGAAGGGTCTTGATGATCATCTGTTAGAAGTCTTAATTAGAAATTTACTGCTTCAGTTCCAATAGAACTATGATCATATAACCAGCCCCCTGAGTCATTCTTAATTGAGAGATAGTTTGTCTTTTATGTTTTGATTTAACCCGTTGATGGAAAAAATTGTATTTAAGTCACCATATTTTAGCCATTTAACCCTTGACTTTTGTTTCCAATAAGTTTCTTGGTTACCAAGACCAAAGATGTTACCAAAAACATTTATATTCCATAGTTTTAAAGCCTGTTTGGTATTTTTTTTAGTTTGAAGCTGAATTTCTTCATTCATAAAGAATTGGAATGTATATTCCAAGATTTTTCAATCAGCTTTAAGAACTTGTGATGGGATAGCCAACAGTTTTGAAACCTGAATGGTTTTGGACTTGTTGGGGCCAGATTTTTAGAGTGGGTTAGTATTAAGGGTGAATGACTGATCCCTTTCCAAGGCCTGAGCATAAGAAATGGGGAGTGAAGCATCCCATATTTGGTTTTTTAGAGCTCTATCTAACCTTTTCCAAAACCTACCCTTGGGTCTCATGCATGTCCAAGTGAAGAGATTACCTGATGTGTTGATTGTGGTTAGTTTGGCCTCAGATAAGAAATATAACTTATTGGCTAGGTACAGAGGGGCCAATGTATTCTTCTTGTGTTTCAATGATATTGAAATCACCAATTAAACATAAAGGCTTGTGAGTTACATTCAATATTAAATTCCACAAAACCTTTCTTTGTTTAAAGGTGTATTTAACATATATGAAACCTATAAGACAGCTCTGGGCTAAAGATGCATGTTTTATTTCACAGAGTATGAGTTGATATGCACTCCGGATAATGTTAAGGTTTACATAATCTTGCCAGAATATCCAGATTTTTATTGAGAGGGCTGTTAAATAGGAATTAAACCCTATCTTTTTAGCAATTTCCTGAATGGCATCATTTTGCAACATAGGCTCCATTATTGCTATTATGTTAGTTTTGAATCTCTTTTTACTATACTTAATTCTTATTTATGTGGGATTGTTACTAATTCCCCATGCATTCCAAGATAAAAAATATTAAGCTTAATCATTTAATTTACTTCTTAGATTTCAATGTGCATCTAGTGGAAATGATTTTTTGGAGTGGAAGTGTAATCTTTTTTATTATACTTCCTAGGTTTAGTGGTTGTCTCAGGATGATCTTGAGGACCAATGTTTCTTCATTCTGACAGTTAGGCATCGAGCCATCCAAATTTTTTGTGTATTTTAAGATAGAGTTAAATCTTTTTTGGGATTCCATGAGATTGTCCTTAATTTCTTTAAAGGTGGTTGGTTTTTCATGGCTAAATTTATTATTAGTATTTTGAAGTTGTTCAGTATTCAACAAGTCTAGTCTTTTAGTCTTGGACTTAGCTGAGGTAAGGAGAGGAGAATCCCCTACACTTATCACAATGAATTCAGGGGAGTTGTTGTCCCTTAAATCTGAGTTATCATTTTTTTTGGTTGATTAGATTTTAACATTGTTTCTTAGTTTTCAGTAATATCTCTTGTCTGCAAAATTTCAAACTGATTGGAGATATTAATAGCTTTCAGTTTGCTGTTGGTGGTGTGGTTTTAGAGTTAGATGAGTTTTCTATTTGCTGAGATGTGACTATATCAGAATTATTAACAGATGGACTAGCATTAGCAACAGAGATGTTAGCAGTGGCTTGTTTGATCAAAATAGTGGCATGTACTGTATTAACATTTTGATCAAAAATAGTTTGATGCACTTTCATATGAGATGATTGAAGAACCTGAGGTCCCTGAATAGGTAGTTAATCTTTAGAACTTGTTTCTCTAGTCGATATCAATGACTTCCATTTAAGCCTCCTTGTTTAGGTTACCAGTTTTGGACATGTCCTCCACTACCTGAGTAGAAGCAACTAAGATAGAGGGGTTAGTGTGGGCCTATTTAAGAGAGAGGTTAGTAACAATAGGGTGATATTTATTTTTCAGGATTGGAATGTGAGCCTTGTCTTTTTATAAGACACCAGAGGAAGTGCCAACCACATTACCTTTCACATTTCCCTGTTCACCATTGTGGTTAGTCTTTTTACCTGTATTGATGATTTCTTTAGGCCTCCAGGTTTTGAATCTGGCATTGTTAGGATCAAATCTGCATTCAGAAAATAGATGCCCCAGTTTTGGCAGTTAGAGAAATAAGTTGGAAAACCCTCACATTTTATGTATTTCCAAAATCCAATATTTCTGAAACTAAGCCATATTCTTTCCAGTAAAGGTTTTTACACATCTATTTCGACACATGCTTGGGAACACATGCGGTCTGGTCATATTCAATGCAGCCTTATCCACTCTGTCAGGGGATCCAACCATGTTACCAATTGACATCGTAGCACTAAATTCAAATAATTGTTAGGGTAAACCATATAGGGCTAGCCATACTGGAACTATTGGGGAATCTGCATTAGGTATAATATTAGGCATCCATATGGTCATCCTAATAGAGTAAGATCCAAAATTCTAAACTTTATGTAACCAGCACCTATAATAATCATCCAGAATTGAAAAATGGATAAGAACGTGTTTGTTGTCCAACAGGTTGATCTCAGTATGCCCATTGAATCCCACTATTTGGAAGTCTTTCATGAGTTTCTCCATTTGAGGGAAACTTCGAACAAACTTCCCAACCAGCGTCCATCTCAATGGTTCTTCGAGTCTATCACACTCTTCATCGTTAAAGTGTAAACCAGGTCCCCTAGATGTTTGATTTTCTGTTTTGGATTGAAGAGGGCTCTGGGTATTTGGGATTCAGTGTGGGAGGATAAGGAATTGCCATTTTCTGTGTTGAGAGCTAGGGCATAGAAAAGCGGCGGGCCGGTATCAGGAGTCGCCATAGTGGCATTTCCAATGAGGAGATCGAGGTGAGGACGATGATCGGAGAAATGAGCGTTGGTTGGAGATCCTAAAAATTAGGGATCGCCTCAGATTGTTTTTTAATCATGTTAGTTTAGTGATTTAATTGCCATACGAGATAATTTTAAAATTACAATATGTAAATGTGTAAATTTGTTCATATGCTTAGAATATTTGTTAATTAGTTTAGACTTTCATTCTTTTTCAAGATAATGATAGAACTTACAATTAGTAAATGTATAAGTTAGTTCATAGTTCATATGATCAAAATGTTTGTTAATCAATTTAAAGATTTAGTTTAAACTTTCATTGTTCGAATGGTAATTATAGAACTTACAGCTAGAAAATGTATAAATTAGTTCGCATGTTTACAGTGTTTGTTAATAAATTTAAGGATTTAGTTTATACTTTCATTTTTTGAATGATAATTACAGAACATACAACTAGAAAATGTATAAATCAGTTCGTATGTTTAGAATGTTTGTTAATCAATTTAATGATTTAGTTTAAACTTTCATTTTTCGAATGATAATTACAGAACTTACATCTGGAATGTATAAAAATTAGTTAGTATGTTTGGAATTTCGCAGGTTTATTACAGAACTCACAGCTATAAAATGTATAAAATTAGTTCATATTTTCTAAGTGTTTGTTAATCATTTAATGTTTTTTCCCTTTTATTTTATTTTTCAAAATAGTGAAAGAACTAACAACTAGGACATGTATTAATTAGTGCCTATGTTTAAAATATTTGTTAATCGTTTTAATGATTTAGTTTAAAATTTAATTTTTTATTTGACAATGATAGAATTTATAGTTAGAAAATTATTAAAATTTTATTTTTTATATGACAATGATAGAGGTTATAGTTAAATATATTGCTATTAATTGAAATACCACTACTATTAAAGATTAAATTTTTTTATCATTTACATAAACCTTGTATGTTTATACAATTTTTTAATTATCATTATTTTTATTTTAAAATTTTGATTAATTAGATTATAAATTTTAGACATTAGTTTACTATTATATAATATTTTATCATAATTGATAAAATTGCCTGGCTTGTATTATGAATTTTGTAATTCATAGATTTAAATGATTAGTTCACGTGGTTTAGTCATTTGTTTATCATTATTAAATAAAAAATTTAGTAATAGATAAAATTATGTGGTTGATATGAATTTCTTAGGTTCAATGGATTTGTTTGTGTGATTTAAGCTTTTTTTTAATTATAATTAAATAAAATTGATGGCAATAGATGAAATTGCATAGCTGATGTGAATTTTTAGTTAGTACTTTTAAATTACTAGGTCACTTGAATTAGGCATTTGTTCGTTATTCTTAAATAAAACTTTTAGTAATAGATGAAATTGCTTGGTTGTATGAGTTTTTTAGCTTAACGTAGTTTAGGCATTTGATCATTATTATTAAAAAATTTGCAGCTGATATGAAATTTTTAGTTCGTAGTTTTAAGTTTTTAGTTCACGTGGTTTAGTCATTTGTTTGTCATAATTAAATAAAATTTTGAGTTTGTCTTCTTTGATACCGTCTCATGGTAAAATTAGAGATTAATTAAAGATTTATTAGAGATGGTGGAACTATAAAATAGGAGAAAATCAACTTTAGGGTTAAAAATATAATTATTATATTTTTGGGGTCAAATATTAAATGTTCTTCAAAGTGCAGGGTCTGAATTGCAAAATGCAGAAATGATACCTTCGTCGACCTCCTTCGCCGGCGAAACTCGATCGTCCCCAACGGCCTACTAGGCAGAAAATTTGACGGCTTCCGTACTGCCCTCCATCGCCGGAAAAACTTGACGAATTCTCTAACGTTTAATGTCTGAATCTTTATTCTGTAGATTCGGTCAAGTCGAATTAAGTTCGCAGGGAAAAGTCGACGACTTTCCGGTGCCGTTAACTGCTTCTTTTTCTAGCGTTTCTAGCATCGGGTAGTATCAACTCCCATTTGTCGATAATACCAGCAGTTCTAGGTTACGGGTCTGCAGTCAGACTGTTGGAAGTCGCCGACCTATGTTCGTTTTTTTCCAGTGTGACATGGGATGGATTTAGGCTTAATTTCTGGATTCAGTTGCGGGTCAAAATTTTAATTTCGGGTAGAAGTTGGATTGCATACTTTAGGGCCTACTCATTGGGGACTTCTTTTAGTGTTAGGCCCGATGCCCATATATGAATAAATATTTTGGGCCAAACTAGCTAAATATTAAATATCATATGTGAAAAATAAAATAAATAAACATGAATTAAAAGTATCAATATACACATCAAATTAAAATAGTTAAACATATAAATAAAATTTAAAAAATACAGATATTATATTTGTTAAACATCAAATAAACATAAATTATACATATCAAATAAATATAGTAAAACATCATATGAATACACTACAATATTTTCAATTAAACTATGGCAACGTATTGGGACAAATGGTCTTTTCATGTGCTTATGAAAGACTAACTTTAATTGGAATAATAAAAGGTAAAATATCTTAGTTGCAATATTAAAAAGGTATTATGCAACGTATGGTAGTTATAAAGTTTATAACCCGATTCATTCAACTTGAATATTTTATCTTCATTTCTTCTAATTTACACTTTAAACATTAAAAAAAAATTTACTTATAAAAAGACCGTCTTTCAGACGGACCCTTAAAATATAGTAAAAACCAAGTTAAAATCGTTAAACCTCTCATCATGAAAACACTAATATACACTACAAAAACATAATAATAAGTGTCAAATAAATACATTAAAATATAAAATAAATAAAAATAGTTAAACATCAAATAAAAATAATTAAACATCAAATGAAAACATTAAAAATACAATTAAAAATAGTTAAATACCATATAAAAATACACATAAAAATTTATAGAGTTAAACATCAAATACAAATAATTAAACATCAAATGAATACATATAAAAAAAGCATGTCAAAATAGTTAAACATCAATTTATAATAGTAAAAAATATTATAAAACTAAAATGTATTAAATTAAAATAGTTAAGTATCAATTAAAAGCACACACAAATTTTAAGGATCAAAGTATGCACTAAAATATGACACTAATATCAAAAAAATAAACATCAATATTGAAATTATTTTTAAAAACTCACATTATTGAAACATCTAGGCATACATAGAACAAAAACACACGTGAATTTTAAAACATCAAAGTGTGCACCAAAATGTGTCAGTAGTATCGAAAAAAATAAAATATCACAATTAAAATTTTCAAGAACTAATTTGTACATTGAAACATCAAGGAATGCACTAAATAAGAATATATATTTGGAAATAAAAGAAACATCAATACCATATTTTAAAAGGAGGCGTTGAAAAACTAACATATCAATCAAAATGAAAGTGTAAATTATAAACTAAATTTAAGATAATAAAATATCACTAACTAGTGTCAACATGTATAAAGTGCCAAAATTTTAACATGCAAACACAAGATTTACAATAAAATATCAAAATTTAACTTTAAAACACACGATTTTAGAGAAAATGGCTTATGGAAAAACATCGCGGGGTTTCGTTGAAACATCAAGTCCTGAAAATAAAACATCAAGTCTGGTAGTAAAATATGCGCATTGCACGGAAATGAGGGAAAAGTTGATCTGCGAATTTCTTCGACTCGAATTCTTAACCCATGCGATTCTTAAGATTCAGAATCATTAATTCTCCAACTATTTATGCCCAGCACCCCACCCCCCCCCCCTCCAACCCCCGCCAAAAAAAAGTTGTATTTGCACCTAGATCCTTCCTTCTTACCCCAAAGGTTCTTAAGTTATAATTGGAACCCTGTCTCTAATTACACATTAATTCTTGGTCTCGTTGTAAGACGGTCTCGCACAAGATCTTGCCTAAAATTTTTAGTAAGAGATAAATTGTGTGGTTGATATGAATATCTTAGTTCATACTCTTAACTTATTAGTTCACGTGGTTCAAGCATTTGTTTGTTATTATTAAGTGTTGGGGGAAAATATAGTTTCCCTCTTTGTGTGATTAGGATGATGAATGAAAAATAAGCAAGACACCAAATTTGGTTACGCGGAAAACCCAAAACGGGAAAAACTGCGGGACTAGGTAGTCCAACTCTTCCACTATATGATTAAAGTGGGGTTACAATGTCTCACCCAAAATGTGGATGGATTACAAAGGTTTTCTCACACTATGGTGGATATCTATCAACTAGAGAGGATGAAGATTTCTCCCTTCTACTCTCTCTTGGAGGATATCTAGAAGGAAAGGAAATGGTTTTTGGTTGGATGATCAAGTCCTCTCCAATAGCACCCTATTTATAGATGAGCACTCAAACTCTAGAATTCTCTTCTCCATCTCTCCAACTACCACAATTAATGCTTGGAGGCTTCTAGGAGGTATTTCTAGAATATGCTTCATGGTCTAGATACATCCCCCATCATACTAGAATCTTCTTACAATTTTACCAAAGGAAAATTCTAGAATCAGGGAGGAATATCCAACATTAAGTAATATTTTTTTTTTTGGTAAGAGATAAATTTCTTAGCTGATATGAATTTCTTAGTTCACACATTTTAGTTATCAGATCACATGGTTCAGGCACTCATTTGTTATCATTACATAAATTTTTAAGTAAGAGATAAATTGCATGGCTGATATGAATTTCTTAGTTCATACATTTAAGTTATCAATTCATGTGGTTCGGACATTCATTTGTTATTATTTAAAAAATTAAGTAAGAAATAAATTGTGTGGATGATATGAATGTCTCACTTCATACTTTTAAATTATTAGTTCATGTGATTTACGCATATGTCTGTTATTTATTACTAGCGGGAGTCCACCGCACGTTGCGCGGTGTTCTTGATTAAAAATATTTAATTTAATTAATATATAATATTAATATGTCACATTTGAATTGAAATAAATAAATAAATTATAAGTATATTCATCTAATAATAACTATCTAAATTGTAAAATAAATAATAATTTTGTTGGAATTTATTATATAATCAATAAGATAAAAAAATATTATTTTTATAACCTTTTCAAGAAATAATATATTGCAAGTACATGAAGTAAGTAAAACATAAAAAAGAAACGTTGAACTTGTGGAAAAACAAGGAACTGTGTGTATATGTGAACCAAACAATAAATTGGGTGGCATAAATGCAGACAAGTTTTTGTTACAATCATTGTCTATATGTTTATTTTGGAGAATTGTTGTCTATATACCAATATAATCTTATATACTTGCGAAAGTGCCAATATAACCTTCAATCGCTTGAAAGTTAGAAAAAAAAACTACCTAATTAATGAAAGTGCCAATATAATCCTCTGATAGACTTTCTGGCGTTGATGGTGCTTTTTCAACTGTTGACCCACCTTAAAATGACAATAATGACATCAGACCAAAAATTGAATTTGGGTCAACAATTATAACCTTACCCACAACCATCGAACCATCGCCGCCGCTGCCGTAACAAACAGGGTTAAATCAGGACATTATGAATTTGATAGGGTTCAGGTGGTACTGGGTTCGAGGGGAGAGGGTTCGAGTAATACTGGGTTTGAGTGGTACTGGGGTCGAGTAGTACTGGGTTCGGGTGGAGAGGGTTCGAGTAGTACTAGGTTCGAGTGGAGAGGGTTTAAGTGGTACTGGGTTCGAGTGAAGAGGGTTCGGGTGGTGAGGTTCGAGTGGAGAGATGCCGAGTCGAGATTCGAGTGGAGAGGTTCGAGTGGTACTGGGTTCGAGGAGAAAGGGTTCGGGTAGAGAGGGTTCGAGTGGAGATTTTTGAGTGGAAAGGGTTTGAGTGGTACTGGGTTCAAGTGGTACCGGGTTTCAGTGAAGAGGGTTCGGCAGTGAGGGTTCGAGTGGAAAAATTTTGGGTGGGGAGGTTCGAGTGGAGAGAGTTCGAGTTGAGATTCGAGTGGAGAGGTTCGAGTGGTACTAGGTTCGAGTGGAAAGGGTTCGAGTGGTACTGGGTTTGAGTGGAGAGGTTTGAGTCGAGATGGATGGTTTCTGTTCGAGGGTTGGATGGTTTGAGTGGTGGCGTGGCGGATTGTTGATGATCGAGGAGTGATGCCTTGAGGAAAATGGTTGAGAGAGTGGTTCGAGTGGAAAGAGTTTGGGTGGTAAGGTTCAAGTGGAGAGAGTTCGGGTGGTGAGGGTTCGAGTGGAGATAGTTCGAGTCAAGATTCGAGTGGAGATGTTCGAGTGGAGAGATTCGAGTGGTGCTGGGTTCGAGTGGACTGGGTTCGAGTGGTACTGGGTTCAAACGGAGAGGTTCGAGTGGTACTGGGTTCTAGTGGAGATGTTTGAGTCGAGGCGGATGGTTAATGTTCGAGGGGTGGATGGTTTGAGTGGTGGCAAAGCGGATGGATGATGGATCGAGGGGTGATGCCTCAAGGAGAATGGTTGATTGTTTCAGGACCTCGAGGGCTAATGAATCGATGGAGAGGTCCGAGTGGTACTGGGTTTGAATGGTAATGGGTTCGAGTAAAGAGGTTCGAGTGGTACTGGGTTCGAGTGGTGAGGGGTCAAGTGGTGAGGGTTCGAGTAGTACTGGTTCGAGTGGTACTGGGTTCGAGTGGAGAGGGTTCGAGTGAAGAGGTTCGAGTGGAGAGGGTTTGAGTGGTACTGGGTTCGAGTGGAGAGGTTTGAGTCGAGGCGGATGGTTGATGTTCGAGGGGTGGATGGTTTGAGTGGTGCCGAGGCGAATGGTTGATTGATCGAGGGGTGATGCCTCGAGGAGGATGGTTGGTGGTTCCAGGACCTCGAGGGTTAATAAATCAATTGAGGGGTCTGAGTGGTACTGGCTTCGAGTGGTAATGGATTCGAGTAAAGAGGTTCGAGTGGTACTGGGTTCGAGTGGAGAGGGTTCGAGTGGTGAGGGGTCGAGTGGTGAGGGTTCGAGTGGTACTAGTTTGAGTGGTACTAGTTTGAGTGGTGAGAGTTCGAGTAGAGATTAGAGCAAAGAGGTTTGAGTCGAGGGGTGATGCCTCGAGTGGATGGTTGATGATTCCATGGCCTCGAGGGTTAATGAATCGAATGGAGATGCCTCGAATCAACAACCCTCAAGGCGGATGGTTGATGTTCAAAGGGTGGATAGTTCGAGTGGTAGGGAGGCCTCGAGGCGAATGGTTGATGTTCGAGAGGTGGATGGTTGAGTGGTGGATGTTCAAGAACTGATGGTTCGAGGGGTGATGGTTCCAGGAATGGATGGTTGGTGTTTGAGAGATAGGTGGTTCGAATAGAGGTGTTGTGGATGGTTCGAGGGGTATATGCCTCGAGTAGGTCATGGTTCGAGAGCTAATGTTGATGGTTCGACGCTCTCAGTGGTATACTCTCTCGAGGGGTGGTGTACCCTTAAGGGCTGGTACACCTCTCTCGAGACGTTGATGAAGTACCCTCGAGGGGTGGATAGGTCCGAGTGGAGAAGTTCGAGTGGTGAGGGTTCGAGTACAACTTCCACCCTCGAGGGTACGCCATCAACGTTTCGAGTGAGGTGTACCATCCCTCAAGGGTACACCACCCCTCGAGAGGTCACACATCCACCCCTTTAGAGTACACCAGCCCTCGAGGTTACACCACCCCTCGAGAGAGTATACCACTGAGAGCGTCAAACCATCCACATTAGCTCTCAAACCATGACCCACTCGAGGCATATACCCCTCAAACCATCCACGACGCCACCATTCGAACCACCTATCCCTCGAACACCAATCATCCATGCCTGGAACCATAACCCCTCGAATCATCAGTTCTTGAACATCCACCACGCCACCACTTGAACCATTCACCTCGAGGCCTCCCTACCACTCGAACCATCCACCTTTTTAACATCAACCATCCGCCTTAAGGGGTGTTGATTCGAGGCATCTCCACTCGATTCATTAACCCTCTAGGCCCTGGAACCATCAACCATCCCCCTCGAGGAATCACCCCTCGAGTCAAACCTCTTCACTCTAACCTCTACTCAAACTCTCACTACTCGAACCAGTACCACTCGAACCCTTTCCATTCAAATCCTCTATTCGAACCCTCACCACTCGACCCCTCACCACTCAAACTCTCTCTACTCGAACTAGTACCACTCGGACCTCTCCATCGATTCATTAACCCTCGAGGTCCTGGAACATCAACCATCCTCCTTGAGGCATCACCCCTCAATCCATCAACCATTCGCCTCAACTCAAACCTCTCCACTCGAACCCAGTACCACTTGAACCTCTCTGCTCGAACCCAGTACCACTCAAACCCAGTCCACTCGAACCTAATACCACTCGAACCCTCTCCACTCGAACCCAGTACCACTTGAACCTCTCCACTCGAAACTCTTCACTCGAGTTGGGGGGTCGAGTGGTGAGGGGTCGAGTGGGTTATGACTTATGACCATTGAAAAGTGCAGCATTATTACATGTTAAAGACAAGCTTACAGTGAAGAACTAACAACTGAGAAAGAAACTTCATAAGAAAATCAACATATCTAGTTTACAATGTAATTACATGAGGTTAAAAGGGACAAAAGAGCAAAAACTTCACACGTACAAAGGGTTTATCCAAAACAATATTCATGTATTCTGGAAACCGAAGTCTTGAAAACACCAAAATTGGCAGATAATAATGAAGCTTTAAACTTCCAAAATGATCAACATACCTTTCTATGACCAATAATCATCAACCTAATTAAGCAATCAAGCTGTTGTATTCTGATCAACCGACAAATTAAGTACCTTATTCCAAACAGAAGGCCTTTGCACCATAGATTCAACCATAAAAATAAATTAAAAAAAGGAGCTCAACAACTGACCATATGGTGAAACCAGCAAGATAAACTGGTCCAACTAACAGCATACCACAAAACAAAAAATAATTATAATTACATGTATACAACTTATGATTGTGAAAGCTTGGCCCAGTTATAAATTTTTTTAAAAAAAATCAAAAATAAAATGTGGCATGGACTTGTCTTTCAATTTATATAATGGTAGAGAAAGAGCACTTACTTGGCAACAAATCCATAAACCGACACATTAAATTCTGATCATTTTCATAAACCACATTTACTTTTTCAAGGAAACTAAGACAGAAGTTTAGATCTGTGAAAGAAACCACAATAGAATAAGTCATCTAACTCACTTATATAGAACAGAGTTGAGATATTGCAACAACTATAGAGCACGGAGAATAACTAAAGTCCAGCAATGACCAGCTTGCAGAACAGTACCTTCAATTAAGTTTTGTACAAACCTGACACAAAAAATATAAACATGTGGCAATGAAAGATTCAAATTCAAACACTTATAGGCTATTCTTATGAATGTAATGAAACAAGCAAAGATCCCCAAGTTGATGAGCAAACTTTAAGTAGTTAAACTAAGCAGGGCAGAATGAATCTCATAAAAGATTAAATAATGACTTACTATTAAAAACTTCTTCAAGTGCCTTCCAGTAGCAAATTCACGCGACACAACAAGAACAATGTTAATCTCAGCTCTCAGGACAACAACAGTCTGAACAAATGGCTCCTTTGCTAAACAAATTGCTGGAATTCGTATAGGGGATCTGCACACAAAGTACAAAAACATTGATACAAAAACCAAACTATACCATAACATCTTAAAGCTACAAAGAAAAAGATGAAGAATTGGGATACAACACAACCAAGAGATTAAAAATCATATTTTTAGAAAGCCATTGCATTTCCGAGTAGCGTGATTAGATTTTTGTGAACCCAATATGCATAAACAAGAAATAAACCGGCACGCATGTACGATTAATCAAACTGATAGACACCTCATGAACATCACAGGGAGTTATCATGCATTATGTATATCGAGTAAATAAAATAAGAGATGCAAGCAACTAATTATATAACTATACCAAACCTTCATAACTATATCCGAAGAATCTAAGTTAAAACTATATCAAAGTGAGGATGAATGGTTTTGCTGTGGGTCATTTGCCTCAACATCTTGAAGCAAATCACTTTAATTTATTATAAATTTCTTTCATCAAACCAGTCTAACAATGTCCAATACGTCTAAGCTAATGATTCTCAATCACAAAGGCAACAAACTACAGCAGAGAACACAAAATCACATACTTCCACTATAAAATAACCATCTTAGTAAAAATTTAAAAAGTTTGAAATCAGAGTTTTTTAAGGTGAGGGGTCAACCAAATTTTAGGAACATACTGAAAGTTCTAAATGCATGTTCTCTTGCAAAAGCCTCGGCTTCATCAACACAATCTGTTAACGAGTTTAGTTTGTAATCACTAAACATGGGTATTTGTGAACACTTTTGTTCACAATACTACTCAACTCTGCAAGCACTACAATCAGTAAACAAAAGCTACATAATAAGGTCCTAATCTTCAAGTGTAATCAGATGACTATTCTGTTACACCCAGTACACTTGTAAACAAACACAATACTTAACATTTTCAAGTAAAACTACTAACCAGACATATGCCACTACGATCAGGATTTTTCAAGCAAAATTACTATCTAAGCAAATGCTACTCCAATCAGGTAACATCCAACTAAGTTCAACTGTTCCCCTAACAAACCCTCCTCTTTCCATATTACAACAGTATGTTCAATTCATTACATACACTCTCAGATCACGGGACTGCATCCAGTACAACTATATACTAGTGGACTGCAGATCAGCACAAAAGTTCTATCAAACACAATGTGCAAAAGCACAAGGAGTAAGAACAGAGAAACAACACAAAATAACACAAACATACCAAACTTTGTTGAAGATAAGGTAGGGAGGCCAAAGCTTTCCCCGCTAATGGCATCTCATTCAATTGTAAACTCGAACGGGAAGAATACAGCAACAGGCTGGAACTGGAAGAATTCCACGCACTCTAACTTGAACCGTACCAATAAGGGGCTGAAAATCTCCTACGCCGCATCGGAAACGATGTTATCACAATACACCAAATGTGAATCCAAAAATCTACCGTCCGCCGCTTCACCAGCCACGAGAAATTTGCCGCCATCAGCAACATCCTCGGGCACCAAAAAGTCTACTTGAAGAAAACAACTCCTGTGAAGAAAGAGGAAAAATTTTGCGATGGAGAAGAAGAGGAGAAAGAAACAGTGAATTAGAAGATGGTAAAACAGTGTCGTTTTTGCAAAGTAAGAATGTCAATAAATCACTTCAATATCCCCGGTTGATAGACAGAAAGCAAACAATATCTATTATAGGGTGTTTGGGAATAAAATAATTTTTTAGAAAGAGATAAATTCCCTACTTGGTATAAGTTTCTTATTTTTTTTTAAATAAACCATCCGAAGATGGGGGAAATTATATTAGGCCTTCCCAAGCCGTGTAGTAACCAAAAGACGTAGAACAGGAAAAAAGATGAAGCCATGGCTTAGTTGAGATATACAGGAGTGAGCCATAAGCTCTTGAAGCAAAAATTGTTGCTTCCAAAATAATGAAGGGTATGAAGTTAATAGTTAGAGGATTACAAAAACTATTAGACTATTTTGGAGAAGATCATCGAACTTGTTAGTGAATCATAATAACGAAACACAAGTCAGTCAAAATCACCCCAATTAGACTAAAGAGCTTATCCTCTACTAGTAGAAAAGTCCATCCGTGTACAGCAAGTGATCCAACAAGTGTAGCCGTCAGCAAGTGGAGTCCCTCGATCCGTATGCATCTATTCATTGTAGCCGTCATCTGTATGCATCCGTATACATTCTTTGTACCGTCCGTATCCAGTGCAATGTACCCAACAATTTGATGTAGATTCAACCTACAAATAACAGTTCAAATCAGTAGCATCCATTCATTGTACCATCCTTAATGAAGGTGTACCTATCTGATCTAGCCTAATTAAACCTTGAATAGTGTTGGAGAGCATTTGAAATCTAAATAGGGAGGTATTGGTCTGAGCTCGTAGACAAGCTTTTGCAAGTGAATCAGCAACCAGATTTGCTTGTCTCTGAGTATGCACTAGGTTGATATCACTCAGAAGTTGGTGAATATCATCTGCTAATTGGAACAATTTCCAGTGTGCATTTAAGGGATCAATAGCAAATTGAACTGCATTTAGACAATCTGATTCCATGCAAACAGGTGGAGAGTATCCTACTGACATATCCAAAGCAAACTGAATTGCTTTCAACTCAGCTTCCAGAGGGGAAATAGCCTGTGTATATTTAGTATGTACGGCTATGAAACTACCTCTATTATCTCTGATAATCATTCCAAGTCCACACATTAGAATGACAACACCATGCAGCATCAACATTAATTTTGTAACCCTTACATGGCCTTTTCCAAGCAATTTTGTAAATTTTAGGCTTTGGAGTAGATTTGATCAGAGGTAAAAAGGAGTGTTCAGCAATGTTTAAGTCAATAGCAGAGGATATAAAGACAGGTTTAGCACTAAAAGTATAAAAAATTTGATCCCTTATTTGATTGAGAATTAAACCTGTAAATGGCATAGCAGAGTCATATAAACATTTATTCCTCATCTTCCACAGATTCCAGCATGTTATTACAGCAGCAGTTCGAATTATTATTGAATGCAAAGAACTCAAACCATGATAAGTAAGATAGCATGATAGTCTTTCCCATATAGATGGGAAAGATCTGTCCCTGATTCCCATGAACTGATGCACAATTTTCCAAACTTGCACAGCAAAAATGCAGGAATTAAAGAAGTGGTCCAGAGAGTCCTCATGCTTATTGCACATACAACATTTGGAAGGCAAACAAAATCTCATTTTTCTTAGGACATTATCAAAAGGTAGAAATGAGTTAATCATTTTCCACATGAAAACAGAGATTTTCTTTTTCTATTATAGAACTCCAAAGATGTTGAATAGAAGCAATAGTACCTCTCTGGGTGTTGAGCAAGAGATAAGTGGATTTAAATGAGAACTCACCCTTGATTCTAGGTTTCCATATGAGCCTATCACCTCTGTGTATTGAGAGCTTAGCTTCCTGTAAAAGAGAGAGAGCATAAGAGGGTAGAACAGGAGCTATTTTTTTTAATCAAACTTGATTTATTTGAGATGAACTCTGAAACTGTACAGTCAGCCGAGATATCAACAAGATTTTGGTCACAGAGATCCATAATGGGACCTATATCTAGCTAATTCGATGTCCAGAAATTGCAGTCACCTCTACCAACAATCACTCTAGAATTAGATTCTGCCCAAGCATTAACGGAACAAATCCTCTTCCAGTTAGGAGAAGACCTAGAAGAGGGTGGCAGGGATGCAACAAGATGAGTCCATAAAGCCTCAGCCTTTTGATATTTCCACCATAGCTTAACTGAGCATGTATTTATTATGGTGGTTATTGATCTAAAACCTAGACCATTTTGGTTAATAGGAAAGCAAAGAGCATCCCATTTTCTCCATGTTCTTTTAGGTTTTAGATCATTAAACCCCCAAAAAAATCTGCTGAGTTTTTTTTTTCATGAAAGTAATGGTCTCTTTTCTAGGTTTTAGAACTGACCATATATGTTGAGGAATAGAATAAATGCATGACTCTATGAGTGTGATTTTTCCCCCAGTAGAGAGCCATTTATTTTCCAGCTGCCTATCCTACTATCTATCTGTTCAAGGAGTGGTTGGAAATAGATTTTTTGTGCAATCCCAGTAAAGATAGGAACTCCCAGATATGTGAACGGGAAACTTCCAATTTTCATACCTAGAATCCTCTTTATATTGTTAACTGTGCGAACAGAAGCATGTTTTCCAATGAAGATGTCACTTTTACTATAATTTATCTTTTGGCCAGTGACATCTTCGAATTTGGATAGGAAAGCTTTAAATCTAATCAAAGTCTGATTACCAGCTTTTAAAAAAACCACAGTGTCATCTGCATAAGATAAATGGGAGATTTGGAGAGAATTACCTGGAAGGTCATAATATGCCAACTTACCATTCTGAAAAATAAAAGCTAAACTCCTGGTAAATGCCTCAGAAAAAATGTTAAATAGAAAAGGAGAGAGGGGGTCATCCTGTTTAATACCCCTTGTAGATTGAAAAAATCCAACTGGCTTACCATTTATTATAATAGAGAACCATGCCTGTGATAGGTTTTTCATAATGGAAAAAATGAATTTTGCATGAAATCCAAATTTAGCCAGTACACTATTTAGAAAAGACCACTTAATTCTATCAAAGGCCTTCTTAAGATCTAATTTGACAATGCAATTGGGTTCCCTTTGCTTCCTGTTCAGAAACCTTACCATTTCTTGCAGGTAGATTACATTATCCGAGATGTCTCTACCTTTAAGGAAAGTTGTTTGGTGTGGAGAAATGAGTTTTGGCATTAGAGGTTTGAGTCTTTCCATTAATACTTTGGAACATATTTTGTTAACTACATTGGAAAGACTTATTGGCCTATAGTCATCGAAAGAAATAGGGGTTTTTTTAGGAATAATTGCAATCCAGGTACTAGCAATACCCCTAGGAATGTTGTTCGCAGCAAGAAACTCATGGACATCAGAAAGTAAATCATTAGCAATTATGTCCCAAGATTTAATGTAAAACTTAGCTGTGAATCCATCTGGCCCAGGGCTACTATTCTTATTAAGACTAAGAACAATATCCCTGAGCTCAGACAATGAAACAGGTTGCATGAGTCTAACATTATCCTCATGAGAGATCAATTTAGGTATCTGACTCAAGAAATGAGACTGGAAAAGGCTACTGTCAGGGGAGCTATCATCTGTTAAGAGATCTTGGTAATAGTGAATGGCTTCATTCTCAATGTCCTGTATATTATCTAGCCATTGACCATTCCTACTCTTGATTTTTGTGATCTTTAGCCTACAGTTTCTTTCCTTAACAGAGTTATGGAAAAAACTAGTGTTATTGTCCCCTTCCTTTAGCCATTTAATCTTGGCCTTGTGTTTCCAGAAGCTTTTCTGTTCTGCTAGAGCCCTAACTACCTTAGCCTTTGCTTCTTTAAGTTTAACCAGATTATCTACAGAAGCATTAAGGTCATATAAATGTTCCTGAGCTTCTAGAGCAGTTTCCGCATGTACAACATTATCATTAATATTGCCAAAATGTTCCTTATTCCAGATTTTTAGCTCTTTTTTCAATCTTACGAGTTTAAGATAGAAACCAAGCATTCCTGATTTATTGAGAGGAAGATCCCAGTTTTGTTTAATTACATCACTGAATTCTTTCCTTTTATACCAGGTGTTCAAAAATCTAAATGACCTAGGGTTAGATGGGATATCACTACCAACGGTAAGAAGCATAGGATTATGATATGAAGAAATCCTATTCAAAATGTGAACAGAAGAGGCAGGAAAAGTAGATGACCAAGAAGTAGTACAGAGACCTCTATCTAATCTTTGGACAGTAGGATTTCTTAGCCTCTTTTACTCCAAGTAAACAGGTTACCCACTGTATTAATTTCTTCCAATGCCATTACATTAATAAACTCATTAAAGTCCCTCATACTACCAAATTTGGGCGTAGATGGACCTTTATATTCATTTATAGATGTAATGGCATTGAAATCTCCAATGAAAATAGAATCTGAGTGAGTAATGGATTTGAGATATGACCAAAGATTTTTCCTACCATTTCTAGTTATGAGGCCATAAACAAAGAAAGCATCCATGCTCTTGTTCAGAGTGGGACTATTCAATGTAACAGCTAAGAATTGCAAATTGTCACATTTAACTGTTAAAGATATGCTAGAATTCCAAAAGAGCCAAATCTGGCCGTTAGTTGCATACATACAATTATCATAATGTAACAATTATCTATGAGAATCACATTGCATGTTATCATGTTTAGGCTCAATTAAACAGATAAGCTCAAAACTGTGCCTATTGATCAAGTTATGAAGTCTTAGCATAGAAGTGTCCATTCCCCTGAGATTCCAAACCAGAATTTTAATCTTAAGTGTTGTGTTATTCATAGGGAAACATTATTAGAGCTTTTTGATCTAGTCATGATAGTATTTAACTGAGTTAAATATGTCTCATTACTATGATTAGTTTCTTTTCCTGATTGTCTACCTTTTTTCAGCTTTCTTGGTTTGAAGTGTAAGATAGTAGAGCTTACCTGACTTACCTGATTAGCACTATTTTCTGAAACATTGGCAGAAGATGCTTCCAGGTGTTCAGTTAAAGTAACTGCAAACTCTGTGAGCTCAGCATTGATTGGGGTATCACTTGGAGTATCTTCATCACTGACTATGTCTTCATCCGCAAGGGGGAGGAATCTGTTTTGCCTGTGTTTCTGCTGAGAGAAAATAAAATTTTTAGCAGCAATAATGGTATTGAAAGGTGAGAAAGTTTTACCCCGTTTGCTAGGAATATCATCCTTAGAAAAAACTTTCCTTGTGTTGATATTTGGTGGAGCATATAGGGGGTGCTTGAATAGATGTGCTGAGGTTTGGGGGTTTGAGGAATGCTGTTGGTGGTTTAAAAAACTGAGGGGTTCATTATCTAATTGGGTGGGGTTGATAGCCTTACTAGGTGACTGAAGTTGAGAGTTTGTGTATTCTGCAGTATCATCTTGGATCACCTTAAGATGTTCAGCATTATCATCCTCGGAAACCTTCTTAGCATTAGTTTCTTGATTAGAAACCTTAAACTGATCTTCAGCATTAGTAAAAGTTTTTTTCTCAGGAAGCTTATCTTCCAGCACAGACTCAGAAGCCCCTTCTTCTTCGACATTTATAACTGAAAACACCTGCTGCTTTGGAACATATTTGAAGGTATGTGAGGACAGAGTTTTTTGTTTTTCTGTAGCTGTAACACCAGAACCCCCAGCTTTATTGATATCATCATGCATAAGGCTTGCAACATCTTTAACTTGACCATCAGAACCCTTTTGTTGATCTCTAGTTTGAAGTACTACCTTTCCATCCCCTGAATCTATATGGCTAGGGTTAACTTTATCCATCCTATGGTTCCTTGATGTCTTAAGTTCTGGATGCAAATAAATGCAAAGGTTATCGTCATGTCCTATAGATTTGCAATGGTGACAGTATAGAGGAAGATCCTCAAATTCTAGGGGTAATTTAACCACATTATACTCTGTTCCATCCTCCTCTATACCCACTCTAATGAATGATGGCTGCTTTTTTTCAAGTCTATTTCGACACACATCTTAACTGCTGAAGGTCTAGAGAGAGCAGCAGTAGCAGCATCCATTTTAATGTAATTCCCTATTTGATTCCCCATAGATTCTAACATAGCAGTATTATAGAAGAAGACTGGGACATAGGGGATAGTAACCCATACCGGGACTATGGAAGATTCTGCCTCAGGGGAGAAATCAGTAGTCCATTTGAGAACCTTCATTGGGGCATGATTGAATATCCACTGACCTTTGAGCCAGAGCCTCTGGTAATCCTCCTTGTCTTGAAACCGAATTAGTACATGTCTGAAATCGATCGATCCAAGTTGGAATTTGCCTTTGAATCCCACAGAGTTGAAAGCATCATTGAGGGCAGACATCGATGGCTTGCCTCTTGCGAACTTACCAACCAGGGCATTTTGGTAGTGAGAAGCCAGAATTTCAGCGTCTTTGCGGGTTACCAAGCAAGCTATATCTCACTTGTAATGGGTTTTCGGCACGATTTCCGGGTTAGAGGGAAGGGAGACATTTAGAGGTGGCGGTCGGTTACCTAAATCCTGAAGGAAGGATTTGCCCACCGCGGCCAGGCGGAGGAGCCGCCATAGCAGGAAAGAAGAAACCGGCCAATGACCGTTATCAGAAAAGGAAAGAGATGAAGGTGAATAGTAAGTGTGTGTATCGCACCAAATTTCGCCAAATTTTCACACACAGTAAACAGTAAAATTTCGCCAAAGTATGTCAGTAAAATAAATAAAAGTGGTATAAGTTTCTTAATTCATACTTCTAAGTTATTAGTTCACGTGGTTTAGACATTTGTTCATTATTATTAAATAAAACCTTTAGCAATAGATAAAATTGCATGGTTGTATGAATTTCTTAGTTTATACTTTTAAGTTATTAGTTCATGTGATTTGAACATTTGTTCATTACTATTATGTAATTACTAATAGTATGTTTGTTAATCATTTAAAAGATTTAATTAAGATTTTTTACTCCTTTTAACGATAATGCTATAATTTAGAACTAAAAAATATTGTTTAGCTTATATGCTTGGGATTTTTGTTAAATATTTTTAATAATTTTGTTTAAATTTTCACCTCACTTTTGATTTTAGTTTTTTCTTGGTCATTAATGTTGTTAGCAGCAGCAAGTTAGCAACATAGGTGCTTTTCGAGCCCAAACAAGAATATGAGATCCTGTTTATAATTGCTCACCGTACATTTTGCAAGCCAGGAAATACAGATCAAAGGGTCTGTGGGAATGAAGAGAATTCATGGGCCAAAATGAAAAGAGGGCAATAACCCTTCAGAAACTCCATTTTGCCTCTTCCTCCGTAGCCTCTTTCTCAAAGTCCCAATGAAACCCAGATGAAATTCAAGCTTTCAGCAGTACATAGTACCTTAAATAAACAAAACACTTGTAAATCATAGCAGTTTCCCATTAAAGCCAATCATCCATCATTACCCATATGCTCAGTGGCCGCTAATTTCATCTGGGTCGTGAGATTTTCTGGCGACGGGGAAAATCTCAAATTCCGGCGGAGGATGCTAATTCCATATGCTCAGCGGCCTGGTGGCTGATTTCCACCTAATATGGAAGGCAACCAAGTCGGAGGATGCTAGAGCGTCGACGACTGGTTCAGTCCCTGAATGCGTGAGGAAAAGAAAAGGGGAAAATGAAATGGCGGGCTTAGAACAAGGAAGCTGGGAAGGAAAAGGGAAAGATACGTGGGTTTAGTTAATCGGGTCAGGCTTATAACCTAGTTATTTTGACCCACGAATTTCATACATATTCTTGTAAATTGCATTTTAGTCCCTCATCTCATCGCTGCTTATGGTCAGATGATCTCACAGAAGTTTTTCTCTGTACTAATACATTTTCACACTTTATCACAATTAATATTTTTTGTTTTCATGCAGTTATCCACACAACTGAGCAACCCAGAACCTGAAGTGTTCGACCTGGAACATTATACATTGGCTGTTGATGACCCACATTTCTACTGCAATCTAAAGCAGTTTGAATTGGGGAAAATCCAACTTTGGTATGCTATTTTAAATTAATATTATTTGTTGTCAATTGCACATATATATACATATATATAGTTCTAATCAATTTTTTTTTGACTTAGTACATCTCAAAGGAGATTATACCACTCCTGCTGAATGAGAAGACCCCTGTTGTGCTGAGGTGCTATGGGAGAGAGTGACGTATGAACTACTCGGGGGGTGGGAAGATCAAGGCCTCATCCCCAAAGGGTTTTGGCGAGTTCCTTTCTGGAAATCGCTTATAGATCGGGGACACCTTGTTCTTCGAGGTGATAGATGCTAGGGGGACAATCACCTTCAAGGTCATCATAATTGAGTTTATTGTAATTTATGTTATGTTGGAACTAACACAATTGTTATTCCAAATTATGTATTGTTTGTAAGGATATTTTCATGACTAGTATTTTTCTAATAATTTAACTATCTTCTTTAAACACTATATAATTAACTGTATGTGCGATTTGATCTGTGCATGATTTTATAAACCATTTTCTATCCTACAATTCAACACCATTTTCAACAATTGTTTTAAAAACCATTGAAAAAAATACTATTGTAGGCCGAAGTCAATCATTTTCAAACAACTCTAACCTCTTATTGTTAACCGAGGTAAAAGAAAATGAAAAACATCAATCAAGCAGAAAAGACATGGAAACTTACTATGTGACTGTGTGAAGGAAGTGGTTTGTTATGACTGAAGTGGAGTGGAATGTGGAGGATTTTAAAGGGGGTACTAGACGTGTATGAAAGAGGGAGGATTTCTAGGGTGGTTGTAGCACAATTATTGCTACTGCAGTGCCTAACTGTCTTTTTTACATTCCCCTAAATTAATGGTGATGATGGGATATTTGGAGGAGAGGGACGCCAAAACGGGGAAAAGCGCACGACCCTGGCTTTCTTTTTTCCTTCTTTTCTACCGTCGCCAAATTCTTTACTTGTTGGTGGTTGTGATTTTCCCCCTTATTCTGCCATTTTTTATTGTAACGTAACGAAACTAACCTTCTTAAATGTTTAAATAATACTTCATCATTTTTTAAAGTCAATCTTTTTCTACTTTAACCTATCTTTTACATATCTACGACATCGGTCGTCAATCACATCACATGTAGGTGGAAACGACATATAACGTGAATTCGGGCAGCCTTTTGAAATAATGTTTACGACATCGCACGCTATTCGGTAACATTATTTACTTCGTTTTTAACCTTTTACTTTGGAATATAATAACCGAGGTGAAATAAATATATTTACCTTGGTTTTTTGAATCGGGGTAAAAATATTATTTACTTAAAAAAAATCAAGGTAAAAAAGGGCAAAGTAATAGGTCATTTTTCTTGTAGTACTTCCTAAATTAGTAATATTTTAGCCCTTCCACATCTTCAAATAGTGTATATACAATGTAATAATAATATTCAATACTCCAAATGAAATGTCAAACTTATACATTCACAAATTATTATTAATATTATTATATTATTTATTAGTATATGAATAACTAAGACTTCGCTTTCTATATATAAATACTAATAACTATAATTTGACACTTTTTGGCCCAAGTCCTAAATAGGGACAATTTAGGGCTTCCATATAAGAAAATAATAAAACAATATAGATGCAGCATAAAAATAATATTCACTAATTTGCATTCATCCTTTGAATTTTATAATTAATATAATTATTTTATTCCATTAAGGCTTCCAAATCCTAAAATAGGGACAATTTAGGGATTCCGAATCCAAAAACAATAAAACAATATAGATGCAAAGTATAAATAATATTCACTGATTTGCATTCACCCTTTGAATTTTATTATTATTATCATTCTTTTATTTAATTATTATTATTAAATAAGGTTTGATTTTTTATATATAAACAATAGCTAAAGTTTGACTCTAACTAATCACCGATCTAACCTTGCTTGACTTTCCGTAGATAAACACCAATGAAAATGCTCAATAAGGTTAATTTCCTTATTTTTCTTTCCATACATAAGCACTATTAGAAAGGTTTGAACTTGACTAATCAACGATTAACCGTTTCTTGACATTCTATACATGAACACTAATGAAATGGATAGAACTTAAGTAATCAAAGGTCAATCCTCACTTAACTTTCAATATACAGACAATAATAACTAGGTTTGACCTCAGTTAATCAATGGTCACCATTATTTGACTCTCGATACAGAAACACTAACGAAAAGGTTTGACTTTGACGAATTAACGATCCACTTATACTTGACATTCCATACAAAAACCCTAAGGAAATGGTTAGAACTTAACTAATCACTAGTGAAGATTGCTTGATTAAAGACACCATTCAAAGGTGGTTCCATCGTTTTTCTCAGGAACCGCCTTCCTAAAAGGATTCCGCAATTGGAACACCTAAATTTTGGCTCCATATGATTTTAGAAGGAGGTTGAAGAATTTAGAAAGATTTTATATAATAACCGCCTGTGATTGATAATAAACAAAGGCAGTTTTTGAATCGACCGCTTTTAATTGGTTAAAATTAAAGGTGATTCTGTCAAACCATCTTTGAATGACAAGTTTCCGAGTTTGGAAAGGGGAGATGAGTTGTTACGGACTCGGAACATCGTCATTAGTTGTATGAGGAAGAGCTGATAACCATTCCAATACAGGAATAGAAAATCAGACATTTTTTCGAGTTCAGTAAATCAGAACTAATGTAGAATCTATTGAGGAAGATCAAAGGTATGTAATTATTCTTCAATTGTGATGTGTGTGTGTGTGTTTTTATTTAAAATGCTTATGATTTAGTTGCAATTGGTGATTGTGAAACAATGTGTTGTGTTGTATGATGGTCATGTGGTTGAATATCTCATTTTATTATAGGGTTGGATGGATCGAATTGAATTGATTAGTAAAGATTTGAGAAAATCACCCAATTATTCTTCTTCCTAGTTCCCGCCGCTTTTAACATATAGTTACAAATCATATATCCCGAGTTAATCGGGATCCCCTCCATCACATAATTAAACTACATCAAATTGCCAATAGTTGGCTCGTAGGGTTTATGTGCGTATTGGGTAATCTTGAAACTAAAATCGATTTGAGGTTTTTTATATACCCCAACAGCTTCCGAGTTTTGAAGTTAGACAACTAAGAATTCTAGAAGAACCAAAGTGGTTCTGAATCTGCAATCCTTTAAGCTTTAAAATAAGAAAGAGCCGAATCAATTCCAGTTCGGAAGATATCATCGCTAGGGCTTACATCATTAAATACTTTTCAAAGTGAGTAATAAATGAAAAATTGTGAGCTCAAATTTCCACCATTTCTCTCTTCCCAAACCCACACTCAACACTCATCTCTTTTGTCTCATTAAATTTTTCACACATTCGAAGACAAACATTATGAAATCATCCCATTTGTGTTGGGGTTTGATCTTGGGTGAGAGTTTTGCTGGGAAAAACCAGTTAGGGACTATGGTTTGTTGTTCAATGAGAATTTTAGATGGTGTGTGGTTAATTCAATTTAATTTTTACTAACTTGTTTGCACTCACATTAGTTAGTACAAGAAACACGCAAAAACATGAGAGTGTAGGTATTGCGTAATGTTATACGCAGCCGAGTACGTTAAAGATGTCCGGTTGGATTACTTAGAGATTGATAAAGTAAGTTTGAAGTTCATCATATTCAATTACAATTTTTTCCTACGATAAAATTTGGGCCTTGAGATATTATAGTCTTTAGAAGTTATGTGTGAAATAGAATCTACGTGATTTTTATTTCTATGTGTAAATAATAGCTAATGCAGTGATGTCTATACATTTTTGAAAACTCTACCAATGTATTATAAATTTGTTGGAAACATTGTTTGTGTTTTGAGGCTATTTTTGGCCTGATTCAGCAAAGAATTTAATATATTGACTTACGAGTTCGGAAATCAGTCCTCCCATCATTATCTCAAGGCCCAAATTTTTTTTCTAACTTGGAACCAATAGAACCGGGGACATTTACGAACTCGTAAGTAATAATCGTTGCTTACCATAAAAAAACCAGGTTTCAACCAGAAATTATACCTGATTCATAAACTAGTATAGCTTCTGAGACTGGAAATAGCAGTATGAGCTGGCGATTCAATCAAGCCTGAGCTCGAAAGCATAAGAGCCGACACCATTTTCGAACTCATAAAAAATAATTATTGAATAATTCATTATATACAAAAAACCCAGTTTTGACTAGAAATTTGACCATATTAAAAAACCATTACATTGGCTCCGACATTACTTCAGGTATCGAAACTATTGTAGCTCCCGATATTGTAAATGTCTAGATGGCCAATAGAATCAGCTAGATTCCGAACTCAGAAGACGTTTAAAGTTGGTTCCTTCGCCTGAAGGAAGGTAGAAAATAACTGCATTCTATGGGCTCATTTAAAGACGGATCTACAAACCACCTTTGATCGAGCATGATCAAAGGCACATCCATAAAAGGCACCTTATTGGTGCCTTCTCTGGTTCGATAGAACCGTCTTGAATTCCCTTTTCCCACACTAGTGAATCAACGGTCAACCCTTGCTTGACATTCCAAATATAAACACTGATAACTAAGGTTTTACCTTAACTTGTCAATTGTTCAACCCCTAATTGACTTTCCATACATAAACACCAAGGAAAAGGTTTGACCTTAACTAATTAATGGTCAACACTTACTTGACTTTGCATATATAAACCAAAATAAAATGGTTTGACTTTAACTAATCAACGGTTAATGCTTACTTGACATTCTATACATAAACATTAATGAAATGGATAGAACTTAATTAATCAACGATCAACCTTTATTTGACTTTCCATATATGAACAGACAACACTTACTTGACTTTCCATTTATAAACAATAGTAACTATTGTTAGACCTTAGCTAATCTAACAATCGACTCTTATTTGACTTTCTATATATTAACACAAATAAAAAGGTATGATGTTAACTAATTGATGTTCATTCCTTACTTGACTCTCTATGTATGAATTCTAATAGCCAAGTTTTATCTTTAACTAATTAACTATCAATCCTTGACTTTATATATATATATATATAGATATATATATATATAAATATATATATGATATGATGTAATATAATATAATAAGATCTGACTTTAAGCATCTCTACTTGACTTTCTATATATAAACTGTGCGCAACATGCCAACAACATAAATTTTATTTTAATTAAAAATACAAATATAATTATAATATTTTATAATTTTGACATTGACATATTTTTTTTAAAGTTTATGAATTTATAAAACAAAATTGATTTTCAATTTAACCATAACTTGTCCCTAGGTTTGATAAAACGGACACAACGCATTTATGCTTATGTAATCCCTCATACCGCGGGATCATTTATTCTGGTGATTTTTTCAGCAGTGGTCTCCAACGACCGAAGTATTATTGAGGTGAAAATTATTTCAGCCCAACCCAAACTCATAAGCCCAAATGACCTAAACCTTAGCATATATAATACAATTCCCAAAACCTAGCTAGTTGACGACGCCATACGCCACCACTTGAGCCCCCGCGCCAATCCTAGGCCGTCGCTGCTCAACCATTGCGCCACCAGCGTTTTCGGTCATCGGCCTCTCTGCCCCTCCACCAGCCTTGCCGACTCGTCACAATGTCACTCAAGGTTGCCGGATCTGATTTAGGTTTGTGGCTTCAAGATTTGATGTAATCTTCCTTGTGTTGTTCTTCATTTGTAAATCTAGATCTGTATATGTACTTGTAAATATATCGAGATTTATTTGTAAATCTGGGTTTCGTCAAGATTTTGAAAATCTGGATTTGATTTGTATTTACATGTTAATGGGTTCGGGGTTATTCATGCTGGACGTAAACTTGATAATTGGTTATGAACTACCAAAAACACAACTAACGTCGATTCTGCTTTCGATAGTTTTTTTAATTCCATAAATATTATGTGCGACAGCACACATGACTTTGGTGAAACAAACTGAGGTAAATATTTAGTGTGACATCACACGTGGCTTTGGTCACACAAATTTTTTACCTCGATTTATTTCTGAAAGTGGAGCTAAAAAGTATATTTTTAACTACACTACTATTTACCTTGGTCATTTTCTAAAAATAATCGAATAAAAAACACCTGAACCGAGGTAAAATGTCATGTTTCTTACAGTGATATTTAATTTTGGGACTATCCATTTCTAATATAAATTATGGTTTGTGTGCAATTGTAGTGATAGGATAAGGAGAATTATCCATGGACTTTCAAGGTATAGATGAATGGATTTATCATTTTACTATTGTTAATGCCGTGAAGGGATTATGCTATGGAGATTGAGTACCATTAATAGTTTGTATTGCCGTTGTGTATTCCTAACTAATAGTTTGTATAATTATATAACACTTTAAACTAAGTGGTTGGGTCAAGTGCTTCTATTTCACATGAATTGAACATCAAATAAATAGTGGGACGTTTAACCAATGTATGTTGCATCTAATATTAAATAACTATGCAATCGAGTCTAAAATACGATGATATGTCTACACTATTGACGTCACTGAGGTAAATCATCGACATCGTTCATGCCAATACCTCATGTTCATACGATTGATGTCGGTCACTTTGATGGAAGATTGACGTCGTTGATGACAATGCCTAACATCATCAATGAAAATGACCGACCTCACTCACACATTCGAGTTGATCGACTATTGGGTATTAATATAGAGTGATGTCGCTTCTGCATTCGATTTGACCGAAGTCAATCCTCATCATTGGTCATAACATAAACAAAACGATGTCGCACTACATTCAGTCTTGATTTTGGTTAAATAACCTTTTACCCCAGTAATGAATCACAGTAAAAAGTGGACTTTTTACCTACCCCTATTTACCTTGATTCTTTTATGACAAAAAACCAAGGTAAAAAGTCTTGTTTCTTGTAGTGCACCGTCTTCTTCAATAAAATAGAACTTTCATTTCATGGTGTAATTGGTGTGAAGAACATTCCCAGGTTCATTTTAGTTCTCCACTGAAGTCGTAAAGAAGTTGAAGGCAACTAAAACAAACTATTAATCTTTCATGTTAAATGTATGTTAAAATTTTTATAATTAAATTTGTATCATACTAGTTAGAATTTTATTTTGAAAACTTGATTTTGATGATGTAGAAATAAAATTACATATTTTTTTTTATAGAATATGAATTACGTTATATATTTTTAAAATCATTTAAGTATTTTCCCATGAATTCGGTTATTCGGCTTAAATTAGGTTTCAAATCGAAACTGAATTCCAAATTTGGTTTGTATAATTCAATTTTCGGATAATTCAATTTGATTTGATTTTTTATTCTTTTATGGGCGAACCCGATTAACCCGAATCAAATAAATTGTAAACTGATTAAATCAACCTGACGCTTACACCTAACTAAAAGTATAGGCCAACCAGGGAAGAAATTCACACCTTAATTTTGATTGTGCCCAAACCCATATTACTAGAATCGCTTAGGTCATTAATGGAGGCACCCAAAATTTTAACAAACAACCACTACAAGAAAAATGACCTATTAATTTGCCCCTTAGGTTTTTTGGCGTAGGTCAAATAGCTGAAGTAAAAAAGTTCTTTTACCTCGTTTATTTTAAAAACGAAGTAAAAAGTATTACTTACTTTGGTTGAAAAAACTGAGGTAAAAAGTATTCTTTTTTACCCTGGGTTAAAAAAATTAAGGTAAAAAGTCTGAAGTAACCGACGTCGCGTGACTTTCTCGCTTACCGGCGTCAGTTGTTTTTGTGACCGACATCGTATGACCCTGTCCCAAACATGAAATGACGGACGTTGCACGCCTTTCTCGTTTACCGATGTTGTTTGTCTTTGTGACCGACGTTGCATAACCTTCTCACAGACATGAAATGACTGATGTCGTACGCCTTCTCACTTATCAACACGGTTTGTCTTTGTGACCAACGTTGCACAACCCTCTCGCGGACATAAAATGATCGACGTCGCATGCTTTTCTTGTTACCAACGTTGTTTGTCTTTGTGACCGACGTCGCACGGCCCTCTCGTAGACATGAAATGACCGACGTTACATGCAGACGTCATTTTTCTTTGTGACCGATGTCGCACGTGTTGGGAATTGATTAAATCTAATTTAGCAGAAAATCAATTATCTAATCCCGGATCTCATGCATGTATTTAATTCGAATCTATCTAAGAGTTTAGATTACCTTTGAAGCGTGTTTTACAGTCGAATTCAATCAACTATGGAGACAAGAATCCCAGATGTGATCCTCTATACGTATTCACATAGTACGATCGAATTGTCTATACCGCCATCAGCTTAGAACGTTGATCAGCAAGCAAAGACCCAGTCTTTCTTCTTCTCTGTACGGTGAGGTTTATTTTCTGAGAATGGTTGGATTGGTTTCTGGTTTCTGCCATCTGTAACGGCCATGGTTCTAATGTTGTCTTACTGAATATTTTTGTAAAATATTTCTGTAAAATATCTAAGAAACCCTAATCCAAGTCAATTTGGGCCTAGCCCAATTAAACTTAATGAGCTCTAAACTCACTTCTTATATAATTACTATCTAGGCTCTTAGCCCAATAGTCATTTCTTTTATCTGATTTCATACCTTGTGTGTGACCTTATAGGTTCAGTCATAATAAGCTGCAAGCCTAATATAATTGATGCTAGCAAATCGAAAGCGGCTTTGAGCTAAACATTCTGATCACTCAATATTACTGAATTAATTAACCCCGTAATTAATCCTCCAACCATATTATGGAAAATGAACATTGACTGAAGGACAATATTCCAACAATCTCCCACTTGTCCTTTAGAACAAGTGTACTCGTATTCCTTTATCACTTAATGTCTTCATCTGAACATAAGCTAAGATAACGTGTCACCCTTATCAAATTCAAATGCATTTCTCAAATTCCTGAGTCAAACTATTAAGACAAATGATTAATCCTGAATCCATCTGAGCACGACCATGCATTTTACAGTCCCAACTCTCCGAGAGGCCCATAAGACAACAATCTCATGTAAATGAGAAGACAATCCCACTCTTGTACATTCAAGTTTTCTCCACTTGATTCATGGCAACCCAAGAACCACCTTTATAGTCTCCTGTTACGGTGCGACGTTTGACAGGCTCAAAGTACACCAATCCACAAGTAAGCAAACACTAAATTACTCAGGTATGAGGAATACAATCCTATAGTCAATGAAGCATACTTATGACATTATGAATGTCTTAAAGTATTCTCATGGCGGGTCTATCCAATTCAAGTTCCCAACTTTCACCCATGCAATCGATTCATGACATCTCACATCCTTCAGCCCATGAAACATCGTTGTGAATCAACTTGCAAACTAGTTTTCTTCAGTCATTAGTGTCCACTCTCAATGACCTAAACTAGGGACATAATCAATCTTACACTCCAGTTCACTAAATAGGGCTTCATTATCCAAGACATATTCTTGATAACCTATTTGGAGATGTAAATTGATTTTGGACTTTCATTCAATACTAAACCAAGTTAAATGAATATGAAATGATAATTTCACAATATGTTAAACGGTTCAATCTTCAAAGTCTAAAATCACAAAATTATGATAACTATAACATCGTGAAAATCATAGCCACTATCCAAAGTGCTAGATTCCTATCACAAATGTGTAAGCCCTAGGCTCCATCTATGGAATAGGTTTAGATTTTGGATCGACAATTTATCATCCTTTCTCACTTCAATATAACAACTTCACCATTCTCGATATATTCTCAAAGAATGCAAAATTCCTAAGGACAAATTTGAACTCATTGGGTTCCCTTGGCTCATTTTTCCTAAGCGATTACTCTACCATTTTCTCAATAGAGAGTCACCGAGTCAGCTAAGACAGGTACCACGTCAAGTTCAGTGATGAATATTCTAATTCAAACACCTTCCTATTCAACTTCCAAAGCAGCAATGTACTCAGGTTCAATTGTAAAACCAAACAACAGTGATTTACTTATCATTTTTCATAACCAACTCATTTTCACTATAGACTCAGGAATACATCTTTAGTCCATTCCAGGCACAAAAACATTTTCTTGGCCGCGCACCAATGTGCCCCACCTTAGTCTATTTTATATCTCACTGTCGTGGTCTAAGCATACGAGATATAACCATGAATGCATATCATAACATACATGATAGACCCTATTGCATATGTATAAGCAATCATACTCATTCTCTTTTGTTCATCGTGTTTCGATAAATGCCGAGTCTTGCTAAGAGTTATGCCATGAATCATGGGTGGAAAATCTTTTACGATCTTTCATATCAACCTATCAAACACCTTACCTAGTAAGTGTTTCGTCTAAGATCAATCTTCCTCTTTGATCTAACTGTGTAGATCTTGATGCCCAAGATGTACTTTGCCTCTCCTAAGTCATTCATCGCAAAAAACTTTCTGAACTAAGTCTTGATAGACTCCAGCTTCGGTTAGTCATTTCCAATGTCATCGACATAGAGAAGTAGGGATTCAATCCTGCTCCCACTAACCTTCTTGTATACACAAGATTCTTTAACATTTCGTTGAACGCCAATATCTTAATTGCTTCATTGAAATGTACGTTCCAACTCCTTGAGACTTTCTTCTATCCATAAATAGACCTCCGAAGCTCGCATATGTTCCCAACTATTTTGGCATATAAAACCACCCTTAGATTGTGTTGCATACACATCTTCTTACAAAATCCAATTAAGAAAAATGGATATGACCTCCTTTGCCAGTAGTCTCTAGGACTTTTCCCGTATTCATTTTCACCGCTTAACCTGAAGGGATCAATGTTTCCAGAACTGATTGTTGCTCACCTAAAAAATTATTGAAGTTTATATTCCTCCCGCTTGTCATTTTGGAAAGATGATAGCTCTCCAAAAGGACACATTCTAGAGCAACAAAACATAGTTCTCAGAAATGACTGTAGAAGTAATGCCACTTTAGCTCTTTTGGATATCCCACAAAGAGACATTCATCAGACTTGGTGTAAGCTCACCAGAAAACCTTGTTTCACATATGCCTTAAAATCTCAAGTATTTAAGAGAAAAGACATTCAAGGAACCCTTCTTTGCATATCCCATATGGTGTCTTTCCTACAACTTTAGACAATGTCTGGTTTAGTGTGAACACTACCTTTTTAGAATAACATGTCCCTCATAAGAAAACTGGAAGATTGGATTGACCCATCATTGAACTAACCATATCCAATAAGGTATCATTTATTCTTGCAGACACACTATTCTTTAAGGTGTTCCTACAAGATTCAATTATGAAAGAATGTCACATTCTCTCTGATTGTCATCAAATTCCTGACTCAAATATTCACCACATCAATCCAATTGAAGTGTTTCCATTTTTTTACCAAATATATTCGAAACTCCATTCTGAAACTCCTTAAATTTATCAAAAGCATCAGACTTGCCTCACATCAAGTAGACAACTATATCCACTCAAATCGCCGGTGAAGCTAATGAAGTCATGAATCCACCTCTTGCAGTTGAACACATTTGGTCTACAAAACACTTTTTAATAAGACCTAATAGTTCACTAGCTCCATTATCTATCACTACGAAGGGTGATTTTGTCATTTTTCCATCATAATATTTGCAGGTCTCAATTGACCCCTAGTCAAATAATTCCACAATTCCCTCCCACTGGAGTCATTACATGAAATTTATGTTCATGAAACCAAATTGACAATTCCAGAGGTACCTCAGACTCAAATAATTTGTTTTTATCCCTTTTGATATTTACGCCATAAAATTATTCATCCATATAAAGCAAATAAAGTCAATTTTCTAATTCTGTAAAAACCACAACACATTCATTTAAAATGGTACAATCATTGATCCTATTACAATGGAAACCTCCAGTGTTCAGCACAGAAATTGTAATTGTGTTATAGTAACACTTAGATCAAAATAACTATTATATGACCCAGTGTAAGCCCATAAGGCATAGATAAACTATAAGTTCCTACGGTCAATTAAGCAACCATTGCTTCCTTCCCTCATGTAAGTTGACCTCTCATCAATCTTAACTCCTACTTTGTTCTCTCCACATTTTTGAAATTGTGAGTAATACACATGGTATCCAATACCCATCAGTAGAGTTATTAACACAGAGACTGTCCATGATGTATATAACTGGAATGTCACCTACTCGCCCATTCTGTCATCTAAGAACTAGGGGTAGTATCCTTTCTAATGGCATGTGTCATTGCAGTAGAAACATTGGGACATATCATACTTTACAACTTTCTGCTTCCTAGCAGTATGTTGTGTCTTAGGCTCAAGGGTACTATGGTTACCCTTGTCCTATCCCACTTCTTCATTCTTCCATTTATTATTCAGATCCCTTTCGCTTATGCACCAATAGAACATTGTTCCTGGTCTCAATCTTGACACTTGACTCAAACTTATTTTAAGCATTCCATGCAGCTTAGTCAAAGTTTTTTCTTTTTCACTTAAATGGTTCCAACCCATCATAGAGTGAATAGAGATAGATGTCAGGGCCAACTCTCAGCCATAGGCAAAATAATGTATCTCCATGTTATCAAATGATCCAATCACTACAAGAGGAAACACATTTTACCTTGGTTCTAGAGGGGTTTAAACCTCGGTTTTTTGTCTAAAAAGAACCGAGGTAAATACTGCCGGAGTAAAGAGTGGGTTTTTTACCACGGTTCAGAGCCGAGGTAAAAAGGTGCCTGTTACCTTAGTTTTCAACTGACGTTGGTTGAAACTTTTAGTGACATTGGTTATAGATACAAGGCAGATGACTAAAGAACGTATGTGCAACTTCGTTCAAGGCGATGTTGAGTTTCGCAACCTGCGAGATTGTTGAATGCTCGGATGCAGTCAAAGGTGAATGAAATGTGGCAACGTCGTCTAAACCGATGACAGTCCACACAGCATGCGGGATCACATGATGTTGACCACTCACATCTTGTGCTAGCTGACGTGGAACTTATACAAAAATGACATTTTTTTGAAATGCCAAGGTTGCATATAAAAACTACTGATATCTGCGATGTTGGTCACGTGTCATCTGGGTTTAGGGTAGGCGACGTCTCAGACCTTGTCGGCCACACTTCGTTTATCATAAATATTTTATTATTTATCATCTGATGGTTAAATGATTAAACATCATACCACATTCAACTATTTTCAATTAATTTGGGAATGAATGACATGTTTAAACCTTCAAAATGATAACATATAATACAAATAAATGTCATCACATATTGAAATACATAAAGTAAACTTGAGATGAACTAGTTGTTTAAATTGAAACACCATTTCCTACGGGGCACACCAATAAAACTGTCAGGACGACTAGTAAGATGACATGCCAATCCATCCACATGCTGAAGGTCCATCAATGACTCTCCTCGGGTCTTTTAATATCATTACATAAAAAAATTTATGTTAGAATCAGGTAGTCCTCAAATGAAATACACACAAAGTAGTAAAACTTAGACGACATTAAATCCAAGATGGTAAAAGGAAACAAAATTGGAGACATGTGACGTCGCAGATTATAAATGTAGACCTCACTTTTACCGAATACATAGCGACATCGGACATTCATTCATATGACAACAATATGAGTGTTATGCGACGTTGGTAAAGGTTCGGTAACATTTTGCACGGGACGATGACATGTGGCCGACATTGCACATTCATACTATGTTCATAGAAATCTCACGATCTTTCTTCATAATCGAAACAGATATGGCATTATCTTGGAAAGAATAACAACAAAAAATATATAACATGTAACTCAAGCCTCATACCTTATGTAATGTAAGAATCTTTGATCTATTTTTGATTAAATAAACATTTAGTAGGAGCATCAAATAATTGGTAATTGAACATGGAATAGATGAAAAAACTATTAATTAGGAATCAGAGATTCTCCATCCCTGGACACTTGATGATGTTTTAGAGGATCACGCTGACTAGATTTTAAAATGTTGTAAGGTTGTGAATGAAACGGATGATGGGAGTTTGGGTTCTAAGATTTGTGTTAGAAATGGGAATTGGGTGTTTGTGCTGAAATTTGTTGGATTGAAATAGGGTGGGGGAATTTTGGGTTCAAAATTTTGGCTAAAAATTTGAATTTTCGCCTGAATTTTTTTTCATTACCGACGTCTATTACCATTTGTTTCTATGTCGTAAGATTCGACATGTCTGCGACCTCACAAATAATTTAATTACCGGGGTTAAATAACACCGTTACATACACCGTTTCAAGATAGCATCACGCTAATCGACCTGTTCATGCCAGAAGCTGAACTTTATTGTTAACAAAATTTGAATAAAAAACTTTTGATGGAAAATATCTTTTTCATATGTAATGCTTTTTGTAAGCGTAGTAATGTAATACTAACACGATTGACAGACGGTTACCCTAGGATGGATTACAGACGGGACACTTGAAATCCCAAGTCAAATTCTTTAACACCGTAACTGATAAAGAAACTCGCATAATTCCACAAAGAGTTCCACAACTTCCTTACGAATGATCCTTGTATACTTATAAGTCATCATCTACAATTTACTCTGGATAATGTACTTGTGCTTTTTAAAAATCAATTGACAGACTTGTATTACCTTTTAATTGATATATAATCTAGAATATATAATTTCACGTGAATCTATGCGGTGGAAATTATCGTTCTCATCTGTAATGCTTATTGTATGGGTTATAATGGAATACTAACATGATTGGCAGACGATTACCCCAGGACGGATCATGGACGGGACACTTGCAATCCTAAGTCAAACTCTTTAACACCATAACTGATAAAGAAACTCGCATAATCCCACGAAGAGTTCCACAACTTCCTTACAAATGATCCTTGTATACTTATAAGTCACCATCTACAATTTACTCTGGACAATGTACTTGTGCTTTTTAAAAATTGATTGACAAACTTGTATAATTATGGTAAATTTTTCCATCTTCATCGAATGCGAACCTAGTTGATATGCGATAGGGCTGAAATAGTCAGGCCCAATACCCTGTAACTGACGTCGGTCATATGTCGTTCATACTTTGCTATTCCAGAACTATAACACAAGGTCGCACATACATGGTATAACGCTATTTTAGTGGGCTGAAATGGTGAGGCCCGGACTTTTACTAGCCAAAGTCACACGTCCTTTGCTCCAACAATCTCTATAGACGACTCCCGTGCGATGAGGCACAAACCCTAGGTGGAAGCATAAATCATATTTAAATGGAGCCCACCTCATATACATATCTTCAAAGTTTCACATTTCTCTCAATTTTTTACGTGCACCTGCCAATCATCTCAAAGGTATGGTTTCCACATGTGGTTAGGTTACTTTTGTTATTCTATTAACCCTAGAATTTGTTATCAATATGAATTAGTGATTGAATGTGTTAATTGTTTAAATTTTTATTGTTTCTATGAATTGGGGTGGTAGGATATGGGTTTTGGGTTTTAGTAATTGGTGTCTAAGTATTCTAGCCATGCAGTGGTTCAATTGTTTTGTTTAGAACCTAGATTTGTTCCCAATTTCCTGCTCTTGTTTTTGTAATCGATCTGCAACCATGCGAGGTCGCTAACATGTAACTATGTCCTTCGTTATACCAATACACGTGCGACATCGAGTGTCTTAGTGACCCCACTGGCTTCTCGTTCAGAAATTTTGTTTTACCGAAGGGCGATCAAAGTTGCTTTGACTTGGTCAACTTTTCAAATTTTGTTTTTCATTATCCAATTTTTTTCTACTTCAACATTTAACGCGCGTGAAAATGTGAATTACAACAATCATGTCTGACAACGCTAGTTTCAACCGTGACCTGATCGAGGTAACCAATTTTTGTTGTTTTTTAAACATTCCTTCTATTACATTCCTTTTATTATCAATGAAATGTTAATAATTTCTTTGACCAATTAAGAACAATATTGATATGGATGAAGACAGTCCGTGACGCATACTTTCAGGCAGATATCCATTTTTTTCAGTACTCTGACCCAAACAAACTTCAGGTCAATTCCAATTATGGCAAGTCCTCCCTGTTTTAAACAATTCAAATTTCCAATTGACTTTTTCTGTAGATTACTTTCATGACTACTAACAAATGTTTTTTGTTTGCAATTCATTACATCCCTGACAATATTGTTCTGCTCCTACCGCCATCCAAGGTGGAAGCCGTGATTAGGTGCAAAGGGAGAGAGTATCACATGCACTACTCGGGGGCCGGGGTGCTCAAGACACTTACCCCGAAGGGGTTTGGCCAGTTTCTTGCCTGAGAGTGACTCGTGATTGGGGACACCCTATACTTTGAGCTCCTAAATGGTGATGTGCCAGTAGTTTTCCGTGTTCTTCGGATTTGATGATATGCTTAGTATTCGCATGAAAATGTACTTTGAACAAATTGATTTGTATTTGGAAGAATAAATGAGCTTCAAGTATTTTATTTTTGAATCAATGTTATTGAGTTTTTAGTTGTAAGTTCAATGTTACTAAATTAAGAATATATTAATTCAATTGATGTTATTGAATGTTCTCAAGTTAATTCAATGCTATTGAATGTTCTCATATTAATTCTGTGTAATTGAAGTAAAATTGAATATTTATTGTTTAATATAACATAACTCTTTGGTGGGCTGAATTTATAAGGCCCATCAACATATGCGACGTTGGTTACTGTGTCGACATATTTTTGGACTAACCGACTTACGTACGACGTCACTATATATCAGACGGGCAACACAACGCGGTCAAAATGACGTTAGTTTTTAACTATATATATATATATATAACCACCACACTTGCGAGTTCAAGCTTCTATTGACCAGTTTACTGCAAATTCCAAGGGTCTCTCACCACCATTCACTTCTCCGTTGGAAGAAAGGTAGGGTTTTTCTAATCTTCAAACACGTTTGTTAGTAATTCCTACTTTGCACTGTCGGATATGTGGTATCTTAATGTTTTATGGTCTCTTTGTGTTCTAGTTTTTACTCACATTTTTAAGAAGGTGAACTTCCGTTGGATGTACACTTGGGTACTATGTTTATTAGGTTTCCATAGGGTTTTTGTAAAGTTTTATGTTGTCAAATCTTAGTTTTTTTCCGGTGTTTAGTGTTTTAACACGTAGCTTCCTTTGTAACATGCGACCTCGGTCATACATTTGTTACCTTTCATTTAATGCGATAATATAGCAATGTCGCACACTGGTATTTTTAGTAGAATATTGTTTACTCTGTGATGTCACACATATGTTGGTCATACCCCCAGCTTAAATGATCAGCGCATGACATACGTACGACCTCACTAGTGAATGTCGTCCATGCCACTGGTGTGGACCGACTCGTACGTGCAATGCGTAGGAAATGTCGCACGTTGCAATTCATGCTGCTTCCATATTCAGATTTTCAATTCTTAAGCAGGACTAATGGCTGGCGAAAGATCTTCTAGTCGTCCATTTTTCCAGGTACTCAAATATTTCTCAATGAACAATTAGTAAAAGACATTTTCACACTCAACCACAATATTTTGTTTTCATGCAGTTCTCTGCATGAAGGAGCAATCCTGTGCATATTGTGTTCGACATTGAGGATCTTACAGTGACTCCTGAAAGCCCATGCTTCCAATGTACACTGAAGCAGCAGAACTTCAGGAAGAACTTAACTTTGGTAAGGTTTTAAATTAATATGAAATGTCAAATATTTCCACATATATTATAAATATTTTTCTAATAAATATTTTTTTCTTATTTAGTACGTCCGTGGGAGATTGTACTACTATTTCCGAGTGTGAAGACCCCCGTAGTGCTGAGGTGCTATGGGACAGAGTACCGTATGAACTACTCGGGGGGCGGGGGGAGATTTCCCCAAAGGGTTTTGGCGAGTTCCTTAAGGGAAACAACCTACGCATCGAGGACACCTTGTTCTTCGTGGTGATCAAAGCCGGGGGGCCTATCGTCTTCAAGGTCATCATTATTAGAGCATATTGAGTTTATTGTAATCTCTATTATGTTTGAATTAGGACAAATATTATTTGAATTTAAGTACTGATTATTAGAATCCCGACTACTACTATATTTCTAGATATAAAACTGTCTAGTTTGAGCATCATAAGATTGACTTCACTTGTTCATATATGTATTTTCATTTTATTTTAACATCATATGTGTGTTTAAATTTTCATTTTTTATTCTTTTCTATCACCGTCAAATTCTTCACTTTGACTTTTCTCTTCAAATATGTGCAACGTCGCTAAGTCAATCGCTAAACGTTTCAGTAGAAGCGATGTCACTGGTGAAACCGATCATTGTTCCAACATGATATATGTGACGTCGCACGCCGATCGGTCAGATTGTATACTTTATTTTTTTAATCTTTTACTTTGGTTATTTTTATAACTGAGGTAAAAATCTATTATTTACCACGATTTTTTTCGGAATTGAAGTAAAAAATACCTTTTACTTTGAAAAAAAGAAAACTGAGGTAAAATAACTTTTTACCTTGGTTTTTTGGGGTTAAGAAAAAAATTGAGCTAAAAGGGGCAAAGTAATAGGTGTTGTTTCTTGTAGTGAATCATTTTCAAAACATGAGATCCCACTACTTTTCCTTTCTTGATGTTACAATCAAGAATAGTCTTAAAGGTCTCAAACCTCTCAACCCTGGCTTGCTCCTAAATCATATCTCAGAGCTCCAGGTTGATGTTGTAAGTATCTGAGTTCAAAACTTTCCTTGCAATTATGGACTCATACTATTCAACATAAGACACTTGACATTAGGGATTTGAATATCAATGACACACTCCTTCTTTTATTGCATTAGAACTATAATCGATTCCCTTTGCCAAGTAACTGTAGTTCAATTGACCCTTCCAAAGAATCGAGCGTAGATTAGAAGAGTTGTTATTTGTTGTTATACATGATTACTACAATATAAATAAATGCTATAAAAACCGTTTAAACTGAATAACCTGAACAAAGCTACAAGCCTTATTAGAAGTTATTCAACATTTTATTCTATCATATTTGGTCACATGAATAAAATGTATCCAAGACCCTCTAAATCACGAGGTCTTAAACATGCTTTGGGTTTTCTCAATTCCTTTGATTTTAGGTAAGCATCCTATTGCTAATAGTATCCAATACAACTCTTGGTCAATAGGGTACATCCAATGTATAACCTATCTCCTTTTGCCTCAACATATGAGGATCCCTCACTGATATTGACGAGAAGGACAAATCTAACATGTAGACCCCTTTCACTAGGTCTACCCGCATTTGTCCCAAGATTAGAAGTGTCACTATCGCTTTGGCGATATCTATCACCAGTGATCGAGGGGTTAATGGGTGTTCTTGTTTCGGAGAGGCAAACTTTTGCTCATTATTTTTTTGGGACCTTGGTTCGTTATGTTGGTTTGATCATTAGTGAACTAACTTCATAATCATCCCACACACATAGTGTGTTGTGATTATTGCATCTATTCATTAGTTTAACTACTTGTTGTGAAGATAAATCTTTTATCCTTCTTAGATAGTAGTTTGCAAGAGTGAATTTGACATCTCTTGTCAAACCTCACCAATGACTCATGTAGTCGAAACACGACTAAAAGTATCCAATTGATGGCATTGAGTATGAAGAATTAACAAGTTTGGCAACACTTATAAAAACTACATTGTGTCTAAGCATATACTAATTCAAGCATTTACACAAGATTAGTCAAGAACAATTAATATTCACAGACTTCTCTCATTTGCTACCTACAAAAAACATGACAACGAGTTCAGCATTATCACATTCATCTAGCAATTATCAACACATCAACATCATTTAGAAGCTCTAGCTCATGCTCTTAGATTCCACATTAAAATAGGGGAAAATTAGCTACTTTCTCCCAACCCTAACAAGCAGTCATACAAGCAATTCATATACTCAAACTTCCAACAAAATTAATGCCATTAACAATCCACATTCAAAGCTCAATAAATGTACAATAGAAAAAACAATAGATATATAGAAATGATTCTCAAGACATTAGCAAGGAAGTCTCAATCAGTTGCTCCCAAATACAAACTAACCTCGATAATGAAAAAATATGATTAATCTACAAAAACTAAGGAACGAAAGAAGGAAACTAGGATTTTGGAGTCCCAAATTGGGAAGAAGAAGGGTCCAAGAGAGAAAGGATAAGGTGAGTACTTATAGTACAAAAAAAGCAAGAAAGAATTATAGCCACCCCCATTCATCGTACCGTACGATGGACACCATCACACCGTGCAACGGATGCAGAATCCAACACTTTGATTTCTTCCTTCTTTTTGTCTCAAGTCCTCCTCTTCTCTTTACTTTTCTTCAATCCTTCAAGTCTTCAAAAGCTCAAATGCAAGTATGCAAATCTTCAAATCTTCAAAGGTAGGCTTCAAAGTCTTCAAACAATTGCCTTGTTACACAAAATCCACTAGAATAGTAATAAAACAGTAAAAGTCGCTCTTAACTCTCCTTAGAGATTTTCAAGGGAAAATGCCACATCTAGAGCACAAAAATGTACAAAAGTAAACCCAAAAGGTTTTAAAATAACCATATAAAATGGGCACATCCGACCGGCCAACCCTTACTTGACTTTCAATTTATGAACACCAATGAAAAGGGTTGACCTTAACCAATGAACGGTCACACCTTAGTTGACTTTCAATATATGAACACCAATGAAAAGCTTTGATCTTAACTAATGAACGGTCAACCCTTACTTGACTTTCCATGTATAAACACTAAAGAACATGTTTGACTTTAACTAATCAACGATCAACCCGTACTTGCTTATTTATAGAAGCACTAATAAGTAAGTTTGATTTTAACTCATCGTGTTCCGCCTCTCTTTCATCGGATTTCACCTCTCCTTCACCAGATTTCACCTCTCCTCTACAGGATTCCACCTCCGCTTCTCCTTCAGCGCCATCAGATTCTGCAAATCATTCCACCGTGACACTATGTCGTTGTACTCCATCGCGCTACGCATGCCCCCGATGCCACATCAAGCGATGTCGATCGAGCACTCTTTTCGATGCTTATCCATCAATGCTACGGCGTTCATGTGGCGCTACATTGAAGTAGTCCCAGTGCCAACACGATAATAAAGTATTCCCGGTGCTGACCTTAGATATATTTCTTCTATAGATGCTAGGTTTCATCTATACTTTGACATATTTCTTATATAGATGCTAGGTTTCCTCTATAATTTGATATATTTCTGCTCGGTTTGATATATTTCCTTTGTAGATGCTAAGTTTTGATTTTTCTATATATGGAATCGGGATTGATTTAAGAATGTATAGAACTGCATCATTTTGTACAATTTTTGTTGAATCCAATTAAATTATGGGCTGATTTTTGTTCTGTTTGTTTGCTTAGCTAGACAACTACCAGAAAATTGGGTTCTCACTGGGTTCTATGAACTACTGATATAGATCATACTTTCGATTGTTTTTTTAAATTCCTGCGATGTACCTACCGATGTTCCACTAGTGTGTTTTCGGTAAGAATGAATGAAATTCATCCACCGATGTAACAAGCGATGTTGCACAGTCTTCGGTTGGGTATTAGTTTTTACCTTGGTTATTTCTTAAAAAACCAAGGTAAAAAATACGTTTTACCTTGGTTTTGAACAGTGGTAAAAAGTGTATTTTTTACTACATCAATATTAATCTTGATTTTTTGGCTAAACACCGAGGTAAAAACCCTTCCAGAATTGAGGTAATATGTCTTGTTTCTTGTAGTGGACTCCGATTGTTAGAAGTGCAGATGATCCATCTAATATACGTACTTCATGTTTGGGACAATAAAAATATTAACCTCCAATGGTCCGGACAACTATTACAAACATAAAAGTAATGCATAAAATTTATTTTGGTAAATGAGATAAGTATCTAACCATCACCTCTCAATATATGGTGCAATGCATAATTTTTTATTTGTCCATCCTAGATTTTTGCGGATGTAGTTGATCCTTTCTTGGACTGCACAACCAATTTCTTTAGTCATCACGGGCCCCGGATATCCTATCCAACCCCTCTCCTTTTAATTTTCAAAGTAATACATGTACTTTCCAAACAAAAGTAGGAATATTAATTCTAAACATATTAGACATAATAATTTTTGAATTTGAATGTATAAAGGTATTACTCTCAATAGGTAGAGGGACATTAGCATTTAGTTAACCTGCTCACACCTACATAAGTCTTCTAAGTCAGTCCATGAAGCAATGATTTCCCATTTTAGATTAAAAAAAAGCATGCATATCCCAAAAATAAGTATGCTGAGTTACGTTGGTGGCCAACTATCCAATCATACAACACCCTAACGAATTGAGCTGACTCCTTAATTACACGTGTCATTGTAATGGGAGCTCTAATCTTCTTAACCATTTATACTACTGGATTAGGTGTTGTTAGGGGTGTGTCCTTCAAATGATGATTTGTTTTAGGGTCAGCATAAATAAGGTGACAAGGTCATAGGAAAAAAAATCCCACGAGCGGGTTTTACACTCTTGTAGTGGTCATCTGGAATTGGAAATAGGACATTGAGTACCACCCATTTGTCCAATCAAACTCTAGAAATCCATATGAAATTGGTAGCGAGTGATGATGTTGCATTGTCGCGTGTAAAATTTTGCCGGCATCGTGGAGTGGTCTACCTTTGTCACCTTGATTAATGTATAGCTCACACAAATGTGATGTCTACATGGTATTTAAAAACTAATGTACTAATGGTTGAAATATTGGAAAATATATACCTTTTTGGAAGTTGACATGATTTCTTTGTCAAGATTATTTTCTTCATTTCTTGGTGTTAGGAGATTTGGCATGTGGTTAACCTCAACTTCCCCCGATGAGTGGCGTGATCCTCCAGATGGTGCAGTCCAACCGGGCATCAAATAGTCTAAATTTTTAGATAGAGGAAAACCGGTGTGTTGGATTTACTTACAAATCAAAATCTCTTGTTGCTTGATCTGCTTGTTTTGAATAAGAGCTTCTTTTTGCAAGGTGTGGATCCCCAGCGGTTTTGTCCTATCATATGAACTAACAATTCCAAATGCATATCTCTGTGATAAGAAGACACCAACCACTCTTGAACATCCCTGGTGGTTGGATTTACCGGTGGCCCCTCTAAGGATGTCGTTCTTACCTATGACGATGCATTAAATAAGAAATAATCAAGTGAGGCTTACCACTCGTCTCGAAAGTTTAATTTCCAATGCTTTATCACATCCACTGTCCTTATTTTGCTGGCTCTTTAGGAATAGATCACACATCTCAATTTCATCCACATTGATGGGTGTTACTGATAACCTTGCCTCTTACTTGGTCACCCCCTCATCATTTGAAATCTGTACATCCTCTTCAAAATGTTCTTGCACTAACTCGATGGTTGCCAAACCATAACCTCCACGAATATTCCAATAAGGAGTTACATTTTTTGAGGCAATATATTGTTTTTCTTCCCTTGTCCCCTATTTTAGGATGTGATAGCCATGTAACTACTAAAGACATGGTAATGTAAATACACACAAATTTTTAGAGAAGTTGACTAATGTTTTGTTCATTCTCCAATGCCCTTCTCTTGTGGATCCCCCAACTTTCTGGTTCAAGTTGACTAAGTTCAACGCGAACGATCTCCTTTCCAATTTGAGAATATGTAGTCTGTAGATAAAGTGTAATTGCAACTCTTAGATAACATGCTCATTGCTTTCTTCCTTAAATCCTCAAAGTATGGAGCATCGATCTCAAATTTCCTAAATTAGGAATTCTGACCTGCCTCCCCTCGAGGTCATTAAAAGCGTAGCTTAGACGTTAAACTTGGTTGAAGGCAGTGTGGTCAGAAGATAGAAATTTATAGTTCTGAACCTGTTCCTACTACTATGTTACCTATAGGGTAGTTAGCTGTAAGCCCTAGGTTTGTCCACAGAGATGCTAGGTCTAATGTATCAATCAAAACATAACCTCGTACGAGTCATCAATCTATACACGCAAAAGGAATATCTAGGAAAGCAAAGATGCAAAGGGGGGTTTTTGGTTTTTCAATCTAGCGACTACAAAGAATAAATGTAAAAGCAAAGTGAACAACTATATAAACAGGCACTTTGGGGTATTCACGTAACATGCTTGGTACATGACTTCTATTGTCGATTTATTCACATATGGACTTATAAACCTATCTTATGCTCATGTCACACTGTGTGGAGATAGCCAGGTATTTCCCTCCGCCTGTCACACATGGTACTTACCACAATGCACATATCACACCATCTCCGTAATTTTAGGCAATGCGCTCTAGTCCTACGACGCCACAGATAATTCCCTAATTATTCAAACCCAAGGCCAACGTACCCCAACTTAGATAGATCCAATGCCCGTCCAAAAGGGAATTGCCTTGCATAGGTTACATCCGTTGGATATGTAGCAAAATGCATTACATTCCTTGACACTCCACTGTAGATCTCAATTCCTATGCCTAGAGAGGAAAAGGAAAATACACCTTGGGATGATTCTAGAGTCTGCACAACTCTAGTCATTACATACAACATGCTAATCTATCGGGGTAACCTAGGGGATTTCCTCACTGGCATTTTCCGAATCGACCGGCCAACATGTGATTCCATCGACACGGCTAGCCAATCACAATCATGGTATAACACATATAAAGGTTTTCTCTCAAAGGACATGAATGCACTCATCTCCCCGATGTTCTATACCTACTCCACAATTCTAACACTTCTCAAGATCGCAATGAAGCCTAGCACAAATTTATACTGCCATACGTGCATGAGTGCATCATCATAATGACATAACGTAAATCATAATTCTTAGAAAATACAAGTTTAAGCACAAATATTCATAAGCATTAGGATAGGGAAATCTAAATCTCAAGAAGAAATCATCAAAACATGAATACAAATATCCCCAAGCTACTAATCTACTCTCTAAAAGATAGATCCATGGAAAATATTAGGTTAAATGCCATAGATTTAAGAAAATAAGATGAAAGGAAAAAGAAATGAAAAAGAAAAAGAGAGGGAAGGAGAAAAAGTACTCTTCTCTTCCTTCTCTCTAAACTAGAGAGGGGTAAAATATATATAATTACTAGCTAGGTTTCACTAGAAGACTAAGGCTTCTATATGTAGTAGTATATAATTGGGCCTAAAGATAGGCCAAACTTAGGTCAATACCTAATCTTCTTTCCCTCTAGTTTCTGAACCTTTCTCAAATAAGAAGCTCAAATCCATGAACCTTCTAGGAGCTGAAATTTAGTGCATTGGATAGATCTTGGAAAGACAAAGATTTTGATATATGGTAAAGGGAAATCGGATGAAAATTCAAAGAGTTATGACCAAAACGGTGAGGGAAAAAGTGGCTGTGTGGACCCTGAATAGTGGCACAGCTCATGAATAGTACCTCGCACTGAATCAATTTTGGCATGAACCAATGAATAGTTGGCGCTGACCTATGAACAGTAGGTGCAGATTGGTGAATAGTGCGAATCCCATTTTTGCTGTTTGGCATGGCCCGTCGTCAGGAAGGCGTTTTGCTGAGAACTTTGAAGCGGGCCATCGAGTTTGGTGCGGGGCGCTAACATGATGCTTATTTTAAAGTCTCTGATCCACGCCTGTGGCCGTTGGTGCTATCCATGAACGGCCCGCGCCGACCCATTTGTGATTTGTCGGTTGATCTTCTTTCCTTCAGTACGGATGAACCGTTGGTCCGATTTGAGAGTTATAGAAGTCAATTTTATAGTGCTCGAGAAGAAAATCCAATGGAAATAGCCTTGAAGGCTAATTCTTCTCAGATTGTTCTCAGACTTTGGCACAACTCATTAGACCACGATTCACCATTACTTCCAACCGTTTTGAACTCCAATGCCACCTATCCTTGGCTCCATCCTTCTACTACCATGATTTTGATGTCCGTGACCTTCATCTTCTATCATTATAGAGGTGAATGGTCTTTGATCTCTTCTACCATCCTTGCGAACAAAATTCAATATCTTCTACCACCCTTACAAACGGCCTTCATATAGAATGTAAACAAAAAGTAACCACATGTGACCTACAAAAGATGATCACAAGCAAGATCAAGGAGCCTGTGGATACAAGATGTACATTAGTACCAATTAAGTTTACAAAATGCGGGATTTAGACAAGAAAACCAAACATGGCCGTCTAAACCCCTTGTCATGCAAACTCAACTAATACTAGCAATCCACCAAATAAAACTAACTAAAAAGTATGCTAAATGCATCGATTAATGCATGCGTAATGAAGCACATCAGACTCCCCACACTTAACCCATTACTCATCCTCAAGTATACAAAGACAAGACAAAGAATCAAGCGAAATGTAGCATGCAAGCATAAGTTAACCGAGACATTCAACTTATTCCTAGATTACCTTGTTTCCCTCCAAAAGATTAAAAATCTCACAAATCTCACACTCCCCGAAAAACATAAGCAATCAAACCACCCAAAAGTAAAATGTGAAAAAGGTAAGCCAAACAAATAAGTGTTAAGCTAGCTTACTTTTCCCAAAATGATCCCAAAGCAATCAAAGTGTCGTCTTCAAAAACAATCCATAGTGGAAGTATGCATTAAACCTAGTTTTTTTTGTTTTCTCTCAATTTCTCTCATTTTTCGTAGGAGCTCTTTCGGGTTTTCATCCTAGCTTTAACACACAAAGGGTATTCACTTCTCACCTTTTTCCACACGGCCTCTCATTTTTGCCTAGGCCGTAAGCCTAGCAAGGCCCAGCCTCTCATTTTTACTTAGGCTTTTCAACCTATCCAGACTTTTCCTAATGTTGCCCAAGTCGTCCTTTCGGGTTTTCTACTTGTCCACATTTTAAAAATCCTTTTTCATTTTTCAAATTTCTCTTAAAAGAGCTATTGGCTACATAGAAACAACTAAAAATCATAAGTGTTATCTAATCCCCTTCCCCACACTTAAGGCTTGCATTATCCTCAATGCATATACAAAATAAAAAAAACATGTGTCAAGGGAAAGAAATAGAAAAGCACTTATAATGAAAAATGAACACTAAAGTCTACCCTTAATGGCACGATCATGGATTGTAAAGAACAAAGTACCATCACCCCAATGTACTACCCTAACCTCTAATCAAGATAGTCCAATCTAACCACTACCATGCATCACAAATCAAATAAGGAATTGAATCACAATGGAGAGTTACCTCTTAGGTTTCGATGTGTGTGTCTTAAGGGTTTTGAGGGTAGGTGGATTTTGGATGGTACTTTTGTGGTGGTTGCGTGATGGTAGGGAATAAATGGTGATTGGGGTGTAGGAAAGTATGTGAGCTTCATGGGTCGTGCGCGTCTACACACCCATGAATTTGGGGTTTGGTTATCCTCCTTGTCCACCATTTTGAGCACCACAAACTATGTACGTCTACATGGTCCATGAGTTGGACTCCCCATATTCTCACCTTCCTCTAAGAACCATATACTTCCTACAAAACAAACATGCACATCAAGTGTAATAGTGTCCCAAAAACAAAAAGAAGCTACAAATAAAAAAACACACCAAAAATGCTAAACTAATCTAAAGTTTTTTAGCTCGGGTTGCCTTCCGATAAACTCCATATTTTTAAGGTCGTTGGAAGGACCCTAGAGTTATCCATATGGTGCGGTTTTGTACCCCATCACCTTGGACAACCAAAATTTGAGAGGTGGAGGTAAGAATCTTCCAAGAGGAAGATATAGTAAAGTAGGAGTCAACCTTAGAGGGAGTAGCTGGTATGGAAGCTTAGCATATTCAATTGGCTCCCCTATGGTTTCCTCTAAGACTTCCAAAAATGTGGGAATTGGTTCTATACGAGGAGGTAGGGGTAAAAATAGGTAATGTGGAAAATTAAGTACAATTAACCCTTCCTCAACTTCTTCAGTCTCAACCAACTATTCCATATCCCCTTTAGATTCATCTAATAAGACTTCAAATTCAATTAGGGATGGTTCAGTCTTAAAATATGGTGTTTCTAGTTGGCTCACCCTTTTAATCAAATTAAGCACTTCCCCTTCAACTTTCTCAATACATGAGAATAGTTGATTCCCTAAATCGCTAATCTCGCTAAGCATTTGTGATTCGAGTAAATGACTACTCTTGGTTACATTAGCTATAGCTTGCAAAAAATCTACACAATTTTAGGATTGGTTTTGGGGCACTGGATAACTTGGTGAAATCCAACTATCTAACCCAAAGTGTTGGTTTACCGATGCATCTCCATGCCACAAATTTGAGTTACCACTAAACCTCGAATTCGGAAAGCTTGGTATGGGTAACAATCTTGATCCCATCAGCCTTGGGAACCAATAACTCCTACCTCTCTCTCTCTCTCATATTTTCTCATCAAAGACCAAGATTCCTTAGGGTGGTCGCAATGACATGTCCTACAAAATCTCACTCGTTGAGCCTCTCTTCTCCACATTTTTTTTTCTTTTCAATTGAACACTAACAAAGAAAACACACAGAATTTGGAATCTAGTGAAAAGGTCCTCAGTTTTCACTAAGAACTCAAGCAATACCAACTTTGAAAACAACAAACAAAAACAAGAAAAAGAGAAAAGCAATACTAACTACTCTACTAACGTGTTATGCCTAAATTGATACCTAGACTGATAGCATCCCTGGAAACGGTGCCAAAATTCTGACCTGCCTCTCCCCCGGGGTCCTTAAAAGCATAGCTTAGAAGTTAAACTCGGTTGGAGGTGGTGTGGTCAAAAGATAGAAATTTATAGTTCTGCACCCGTTCCTACTGCTACGCTACCTATAGGGTAGCTAGTGGTAAGCCTTGGGCTTGTCCACAGAGATGCTAGGTTTAATGTATAAATCATAACATAACCTCGTACAGGTCGTCAATCCGTATAAGTGAAAGGAATAGATAGTAAAGAAAACATGCAAAGGGGGTTTTTTGGTTTTTCAATCTAGCGACTACAAAGAATAAAAGTAAAAGCAAAGTGAACAACTATATAAACAGGAACTTAGGATTATTTTCAGAACATTCTTGATAAATGACTTCTATCTTTGATTCATTCACATATGGACTTATAAACCTATCTTATGCTCATGTCACACAGTGTGGAGATAGCCAGGTATTTTCCTCCGTCTGTCACACATGGTACTTACCTACAACGCTGCAGACTATTCCCTAATCACTCACTCCCAAGGCTAACGAGTCCCCGCTTAGAGGGATCCAATGCCCGCCTAAAAGGACATTGCCTCGTGTAGGTTGCAACTGTTGGATATGTAGAAAGATGCATTACATTCCCTGACACTCAACTCTGGATCTCAGTCCCTAGGCCTAGAGAGGCAAAGGGAAAGACACCTTGTGATAACTCTAGAGTCGGCACAAGTCTAGTCGCTACATACAACACGCTAATCTATCGGGGTAAGCTAGGGGCTTCACCCCCCCAGCATTTTCCAAATTGATGGGTCGATATGTGATTCCATCAACACAACTAGCTAATTGGAATGATGGTATAACACATATAAGGATTTTCTCAAAGGACATGAATGCACTCATCTCCCCGGTGTCCTATACCTACTTCATAATTCCAACACTTCCCAAGATCACAATGAAGCCTAGCATGACTTAATACTACTATGCATGTATGAGTGCATCATCATAATGACATAGCACAAATCATAATTCTTAGAAAACACGAGTTCAAGCACAAATATTCATAAGCATTATGATAGGGAAATCTAAATCTGAAGAAGAAATCATTAAAACATGAATATAAATATCCCCAAGCTACTAATATACTCTCTAAAAGATAGATCCATGGAAAATATTAGGTTAGATGCCATGGATTTAAGAAAATAAAATGAAAGGAAAATGAAAAGGAAAAGAAAAAGAGAGGGAAGGAGAAGAAGTACTTTCCTCTTCCTTCTCTCTAAACTAGAGAGGGACAAAATCTACATAGTGACTAGCTAGGTTTTACTAGAAGACTAAGGCCCCTGTAAATAATAGTAGAGAATCGGGCTTAAAGATTGGCCCAAAATAGGCCAAACTTAGGTAAAACCCTAATCTCCTTTCCCCCTAGCCGCTAAACCTTTCTCAAACAAACTGCTCAAATATGTAAAACTTTTGGAGCTCAAATTTAGTGGTTTGGATAGAGCTCGGAAAGACAAAGATGTCGATATATGATAGAGGGAAATCAGATGCAAATTGAGAGAGTTATGACCAAAACAGTGAAAAGGAGTGGTTGCGCGGCCCATGAATAGTTCCTCCCACCAAATCACTTTTGGCATGAACCGATGAATAGTAGGCACGAACCTATGAACAGTAGGTGCAGACCAGTGAATAGTACGTGGCTCGTTTTGGCCGTTTAGTGCGACCCATCGTCGGGAAGGGCATTTTGCTCAGAACTTTGATGCAGCCCATCGAATTTGACTCGGGGCACTAATGGGATGCTGATTTTGGAGTCTCTAATCTGCTCCCATGGTTGTTGGTATGGGCCGTTGGTGCCATCCATGAACGGCCCACGTAGACCCTTTGTGCTTCGCCGACTGATATTCTTTCCTTCGCTACGGATGAACTGTTAGTCTGATTTGAGAGTTCTAGTAATCAATTTTAAAATGCTCGAGAAGACAAATCCATCAGAACTATCCTTAGAGGCTAATTCTTCTCCGATCTTTCTCATACTTTGGTACAACTCATCGGACCACGATTCACCGTTTCTCCCTTAGACGTTTTGAACTCCAATGTCACCTATCCTTGGCTTCATTCTTCTACTACCATGATTTGATGTCCCTGCCCTTCATTTTCTACCATTCTATAGGTGAATGACGTTCGATCTCTTCTACCGTCCTTGCGAACGGCCTTCAATATCTTCTACCGCACTCACAAATGACCTTACCATAGAATGTAAACAAAAAGTAATCATGGGCGACCTACTAAAGATGATCACCCAGAAGATCAAGGAGCCTGTAGATACAAGATGTCCATTAGTACCAATTAATTCTACAAAATGAGGGATTTATACAAGAAAACCAAACATGGCCGGTTAAACCCCTTGTCACGTAAACTCAACTAATACTAGCAATCCACCAAATAAAATAACTAAAAGTATGCCAAATGCATCGGTTAATGCACACTTAATGAAGCAGATCAAATTTCATGGGTTACATTGTCAAAACTAAAGAGTAATGTTAGGATAAAAGGAAAGAGGAGTGTGTGTTAATAATATAAATTCCAATATCGGCACCTTGCACTATGTTTTTCGTATCGTCAAAGAACTGTACTATTTCATACTCTTTTCATTTATTTCTCTATGTTTAGTTTCTAATCCATTAATTATTATCGCCTATTATAGATTAGGCTAGATTTATACATAGGAGTATTTGCTTAACATGTTTAGTGCATAATTTGTGAGATTCCAAGATCATTTCTTTTTTATGCTTTGATTACCATTGTTGCTTGTGTTTAGTGCCATAATTATTGCAATTATGAGAATATGATTTATTACTAATTGCAATTATGCCATGATTAGTGCTAGGTTCGGAAAGATTTAGTCTTTTTGTCGATTTGGTCAATGGTCAATGGTCAATGTGGAGGCTGTGTTTAGAGATGATAACTATATATGCATGATCTGGTGCAAAGAGATGGTACCAGTGCAAGATTGTAGAACCGGACTAAATAAATTACATCAAACGATGCCTCTTCCGGGCACTAGTAATCTTAACTGGTGCTTCGTTTTCAAGTACCAATTCTCGTAACAGGTGTATAAAATTCCCTCCAGCAACCCCACATAGGCGCCAATTTTTAGGGGCTAAAATGATTGGTGCCTATGACTCTTTGAACTGGCGGACGTGGGTATATCTTCCAGTAGTGTCACTAATTAATGTGCAGTTTAATATATAAATTTTCATAATTCACATAATGTTACATTATAGTACAAATATAGCTTTTCAGATTTTCCCAAAATCCATGGTTTGTTATGAATTGGATTTTAGTATGTATTGTATTCGTTTGGCAAACCTTTGAGATTTGATGTTTCCTTTTGACCACATTGGCTAGTTTATTTATTGGAAATTCACATTTTTTGTTTTTGAATTTATCGGCATATTTCATTAATTAATTGTTAATTAGGTGCACTACTAGAATTCAGGAGCATAGGCACCGGTACACACGTACCAGTGAAAATATAACAATGTTATTAAACACTTATTGCACCGGTATAAATGTCCCTGTAGAAAAATCAGTGCCCAAGAGGTAATTGAACCGGTAAACAACATACAAGTGGTCAGGTTCGGTGCTTATGAGCAGGATTTTAATGAATTTGGCTAATTTTGAGCATAGGTATGTTTGATACCGGTGTGGAGAAGCGGTGCTGTTAAAAATTTACGTGAGAATTTGTATCAATCGCACCAGTAACTGTTCTGGTACCAATGTGTTTGGGGAAGAAATGGTGGGAAATATTTGAGCATTGGTATAATGATCAATGCTGGTTTGTTTGTCCCGTTGCTGAAATTCGTAAAACGTGGGAAATATTAGAGCATCGGTATTATGTACCGGTGCATTTGAGTGAAGATCAGAAAAATGTGGGAAATGGGAAAAATTTTGTGCATCTGTACTTTCATTTATTTTTAGCACCGGCATAAATACCGGTGCTATTGCTTCAGCTGAATCAATATCACTGGTATTATATGCTTCGACCGGTGATATTGATGCATTAAATGCTCACCTACCACCATTTCCACCAATAAAAAACAAAGGAAGAGGGTTTTGGATGTCATTAATGGAAATTTTGGGTTGGACAAGACATTGAATGCTCATTAATGAATTCCCTCGAAGGTACTTTATTTTTTAAGAAATCATCATTTAAGGTGGAATATGTGTGGAATGATATGTTTCTATAAATATCTTTTTAGACTGAATATTTTAATGTTTCTTGACACTCTTGATGAATAGGTTTGAAAATGTTGTTGATGTAATGTATGGCTTTGATTGCATATGATTTGAAGTATAGGGTGTGGTAGGAAGTATTGTGTGATTGTGCATGGTGCATTTTTATAAGGTGTGTTATGAATGAGCTTATTGTTTTTGGTGTAAATGTACATTGCGTTTGATGTTTAAATGTTGCAAATTGATTGCATTGTAGAAATACACCATGCCATTGAGAGGTGTAAACATGTTTATCACAACGTTAATTTGGTAAGTGATGAATTTATTGCTTTTGTTCGGGACTTCTTGGACTATGCTTTTAGTCATGAGAAGTGCATCCTATGTCCATGTCGTGATTGTAAGAACCGTAAGCGTACCAATGATCAAGTTTTTATTGCAACTCCATTTGTACATGAGAGGGTTTTCGAAGGATTATGTGGTTTGAACTTTTCATGGGGAGAAACCACCGCCAAACGTGGTTGTAGGTAGAAAGGGAGAATATTTTGGGGATTTGAAATTGGATGACATGTGTGAGGAGGTGGTGGATGAATTTAGGGGGAGGCTTGAGGTTCTGTCAAAATTTCTTGATGAGAAGGACAAATTGTTATATCCTGGTTGCAAGGACAAAGACAATGTAATGTTATGTTTGATGGAGTTGTTCAACCTAAAAGGCAATGGTTTGTGGACCGATACTAGCATGGATAAGTTGTTGAAGTTTTTGAGTGAGAAGCTCCCCTCGGAAATGGTTACCGGGCAACCTGTACGATGCAAAGAGAATTTTGTGCCCAATGGGAATGGAGTATAAAAAGATACATGCATGCCCCAATGATTGTGTTTTGTATAAGGATGCATTGGAAAAGGTGGTGGCTTGCCATGTATGCAAGGTATCTCGTTATAAGCAAAGAATAAATGATGTTGTTAATGAAGAGGTCGTTGTGAAGGTAAGAAAATAGGTCCCTGCGAAATGCCTGTGGTACCTTCCTATTGTCCCCAGGCTTAAGATGTTGTTCAAGAACGCCGTGGATGCAAAAAGCATGACATGGTACAAGAATAGGGGTTGTGTTGATGATGATATCATTAGTCACCCACCAGATGGAAGAATTTTGACAATAGGTATCCTAAGTTTGCTGAAGAACCCAGGAATTTGAGAATGACACTATGTACTGATGGTATGAATCCCTTTGGTAATATGTCATCGAAACATAACTCATGGCCTGTTATGCTTTGTATTTAAAATCCACCTCCTTATCTATGCATGAAGAGGAAATATGTTTTGATGCCATTAATGATTTCCGGTCCGAGGCAATCCGGAAATGACATCGATACTTATATAGCTCCACTCATTGAAGATTTGAAGCTGCTGTGGTCAGATGGTGTCGAGGTGTTCGATGGTCATCGTGGGACAAAGTTCACTCTGAAGGTGATGCTGTTCTACACTATTGATGATTTTCTGGCATATGGTAATCTTTCGGGTTACTTTGTTAAGGGCCACAAGGCATGTCCTATGTGTGAGGAAGCAAGTTATTTTAAGCAGCTAAAAATGGTTGGAAAACTGTCTATCTCGGTCATAAGAAATTCCTTCCAGCGAAGCACAAGTTACGAGATGATGAGATTCATTTTGTTGGGAGGAGGGAGAGGAGGAAGGCGCCAAGAATATTGAGTGGTTTTTCCATCTACAGTAAGGTGAAAAAACTCAATGTTGTTCTAGGAAAGAAGATATCAAAAGTGGTTGCCTAAAATGACAGACCTTGGAAGAAAATATTGATATTCTTTGATATGCCGTATTGGGAGACTTTGGAGGTTCGCTATTGTTTGGATGTGATGCATATAGAGAAGAATGTGTGTGAAAGTTTAATTGGTACTCTACTTAACATTCTAGGTAAGACGAAGTACATCTTGAATGCACAGAACGACCTAATTGAGCATGGTATAAGAGTCGATTTAGCTCCTGATGTAAAAGGTAAACGGACGTACCTACCACCAGCCCCTTACAATCTTTCTATCAGCAAGAGGAGGTCAGATAGTTAGTGCATTAGGAGAGTCAAGGTACCATTTGGCTACTCTTCCAATGTAAGTCGGTTTGTGAATGTCAAATTGCGTCTTAATGCGCTGAAATCCCATGATTATCACGTGATGCAACAAATCTTTCCTATGGCTATCCATGGGGTCATGGAGGAAGAGGTGATATTCTGCATCATGTGCATGTGTTTATTTTTCAACTTCATTTGTCGTAAGAATATTAGCAGAAAATAGCTTGATGAGTTGGAGCGGGAGGGCATACTTGTGCTTTGTTTGTTTGAGAAGTAATTTCCCCTGACATTCTTTGACATTATGGTCCATGTTGTAGTCCACATTGTAAGGGAAATTAGAATATGTGGTCCCGTTGGGATGCATTGAATGTACCCATTTGAGCGTCACATGGGAATCTTCAAGGGTTATGTATACAATCGATGCTGACCCGATGCTAGCATTGTCCAGAGGTATGTCACGGAGGAGATTATTGAGTGTTGAACTTCAAATTTTCCTAGGAAAATGGCAGTTGGAGTTCCCAAGTTGGGTTGAAAATGGTGTCGGGGTACGTAGAGGGATGCCCATGGGTTTTACACTAGTTCACTTGAATCGTGTAGGGTATGAGAATGACAAGTTCATCTTAGCGGCCCAAGCTCGCCGGGTGTTTTATATCAGAGACCCAAGCAATGAGAAGTGGCATGTTGTACTCCATGGTAAGACGTACTTTTTTGATGATGAAATTGGAATTAATGTAAAATCCGATATTGTAGAGTTTCTGTCTGCTTTCCCTAGTTTGGAGGACATTGGTGGAACATATTTAATTAGGTGATCACAAGGGGATGGACTGTGGGTGGACGAGAATGGAAATATTGTGGGTGGTGATGTTGTCTTGAAGAGGAAGAGATAGGGTGCTCCATTTGTATGTTGACCACTTTTGTACCATCCAGGACCGTTTTGTTTGGCCTAGAGAGTATTTTTAGTTGAATTATGTATCTATGTTTTTAAAATAGTAGGTTCCTCAACTAATATTTTTAGAAAGAAAGATTTATGGATATTAACAGCACCCGAAAAACATTTAATACTAGTGCTATTGAATTAGGAATATGCTCTGTTTTTTTGTCAAAGTACCTAAAAATAGAGTGGGAGCACCGGTTTGTAAGCATCGGTAATGTACCGGTGCTCAACACTTACTCAGAAATATCCTTAGTTGCTCTCTGGTCCCGTCCTGAATAAGAAAAATAAATGCTCAGGCAGCTGCGTGGGGCTGCGTTTATACTATGGCACCGGTAGCTATGGGTACCGGTGCTTAACACTTAGTCACCAAACATCTTAGTTGCTCTTTGGTCCCGTTCTGAATAATGAAAATACATGCCCATACAGCTGCGTGGGGCTGCGTTTATATTATAGCACCGGTAGTTACAAGTACTGGTGCTCAACACTTGGTCAGAAATATCTTCGGTTGCTCTCTGGTCCCATTCTGAATAAGAAAAATACATGCCCAGGTAGTTGCATGTGGCTGCTTTCATTTTATAGCATTGGTAGTTTAAGGTACTGGTGCTATCAAAGGATGCTATAATTAAGATACCCGGTCATTATTTTACCAAACATTTATAGCCACGACTTCATATCATTTAAGAGAAAACCATATATCCTTCCTTAAAGGCAATAAAGCTTAAAAAATGTACTGTTCTCTCACTCAAAACACTGCAGTGAAGTGGAAATCTGTTACTTTTGTGAATGAATCCGTATTTTATCAAAGTTTCATATAAATATTGTGGAAATTCTGAAACGTGATCATTTTGAATTTTTATGTGTGCATCTTTGTTTTTGCAATTACTAGTGTTTTATAATCAATGTGATGATATCCTTGTTGTTGCATTACAAATGTATAACGCCGTAATGAGATTATTGTTGAAAATGTGGAAAATTGTCAATGCAAACAAAGCGTTTGCAAAAATGCCTCTATGACCATGTACATGATGGCCCCCAAATCCAAAACAAAAAGGCCTAGGAAAGAAGGTTGTTCTTCGTCCGCAGAAGACTCGTACTTGATGGTGGCGGTGGAGAGATTTGTGTCCGACGAGGCAAGACCATAGGCCTAGAGTTATAAAACAAGGAAGCATTATCTGGAATGTGGAATTGAAACAAATCCACCCTTTCAAGACACTATTTGGAAATTGGGTTGGGAAAAGCTTTGCGCTACACGTCCTTCATTCAACTTGACCATAGTTGCCGAGTTATATGAAAATTTGAGGTGTGGATTGAGCATGAAAAAAATTTATGCCGTGGAAACTATATCCCCCTCACCCCTAAGCCATCAATGAACTGTATAGATTGCCCAATGTAAAAGATGACGAGGATGAGATGTTGGTTCTGATCAATGAGGATAATGATATGAATAATGAAGTATGGAAAACACTGGTTCAGTGCATCACAACTGAAGATACCAATGTGGATGCTCTCATGTTTCCTGGGTGGACAAAAATTCCAAAGAAAACACTAAGCTCGAAAATGAACGCGTGGTATCATTTTGTGGCCTCCTGTATCAGCCCAGTCACGGTTAACACTGAAGTGCACAAGATGTATATAATCAAGTTGTAAGGCCCTTACCGAGGACAAGGAGAAGTCTGGCTCGTATGGTTTTTGCAGTATGATTTCTTCACTTTATGGATTTATAGGTGTGCCTAACTTTGAAAATGACACATGGGGTCATCCTATGACACAAATTGCTGTAGAATCATTCTGCAAGAATGTTGCTCCTACCTCCGCACCGCCGATTGAATCTCGTGTCACTGCACTTGAGAGTGCGGTTGAAACTCTGCGGGTGGATTGCCAATACCATAGTAGATGGTGTGACCACATGGGGAAAGTGATGAGCTACCAGTTTCCTAAAGCTGTGAAGGCGATCGGTCCTTTCGCGTCTCATGATGGGGAAAATGTAGCTGGTAGCGAGGAAGTGGAGCCATTCTCCCATTATTACTCGTGAAATGTCCTAATTAGAAAAGTTGTAAGTAGACATTTACATTTGGTGTTGTACTAAGACTGTGATTGATAGACAAATGGATAATGATGTTTTATATATTGATTTTGGTTAAAATATGGTGGCATAATGCAGCCATATGCAACTGCCTTATTAGTCTTTAGCACTGGTACATTACCTTATAGGCACCGGAATGGACGATTTGAGCACCATTTTATTACGAAATGTAATACAACGACATCCTCTATTAACGTAAAAAATAATCTAAAATTTGTTACATAAATAAAAACCATATATACATGTGAATACCAAGATTTACATATTTTGGAGTAGTGGGAACACTTCAAACAACATTTTGGGTCATTTCGTAATTTTACATGACTATTCCCATCTCGCAAAAGACGTTCTTCCATTCACTCAGATAGGTCCAATTTTCAAAAGTACATTTCCCCAACATTGAATTTTGTTTCTTCATTGCCCATTTTGTATTTCGACAATTCCAACTTTCTTGGAGGGACTAAAATGCAAAAAATAAAAAGTTTACTCGTAACTCCAAATTAAAATTCGCTAAAAAATTATCGTATATTTACATTCCCTGATGTGTTTTACAATCATGAATGTAATTCAATGTCACTTAGAGGATCGTAACAAGTCTCAATAAAAGTTCTCGAATTCTCAAAGAAAACACTAGCTAAGCACATCTAGCTAAGTCTACAACATACACTAGCGCTTTGTGTCATGTGCCAGGAATGTAACTATTATTTTAACCATTCATTTTTATCCAATGGAATAAAATGTCTTGGGTGTACTACGCGGGAAAGTTAGAGTAATAGGGGCTTTTAGTTGGAGGGCCTTTTTGCAAATAAATTAAAATTCACCCTCAGGACTACAATCGGTTAAAATTAATCTGCTGTACCTATTCCCAGGCATGTCATAAACCTAATTGATACTCATCAACAAGGACTATGTGGTCATAAATGTTTCAAAAACATCTTTGGGCGATATTGTAATTTTACTATAGTATATAATCCGCTGTTGCCGGAATAACAAATTTACATGTACACTATCACAATCATGGTTTTGAAATGTTAATTAAACATATATTCAGTCAATTAAACAAACTAACTTATTCTAAAAAGGTTGGGGGGGGGGGTAAAAAACCCAGTTAATCAAAGTTTGTTGGTATTTTTAGAACCGGTACGCTAAGCTTATACCGGTGCTCAATTGCGGAAATGAAAATAATTTAAAATTTTCAAATTGGCTAGTGGGAAAAATATTTTTTTGAGCACTGGTACAATGATGTTTAGGCACCGGTTTATATACTGATGCTCAACACTTAGAAAAATTAAAGGTCATTTCTCCTCTTTCCAGCTGCAAGAATTAAAATAAATGAAAAGCTGCTACGTGGAGCAGCGTTACGAGGATATGAGCACTGGTATATAGTTACCGATGCTCAACACTTAGAAAAATTAGAGGTCATTTCCTCACTGTCCAACTATATGAATTAAAATAATTGACAAGCAGCCGTACGCAGCTGCGTTGAGTGGATTTGAGCATCGGTATATAGTCACAAATGCTCAACACTTAGAAAATTTCTTAGGTCATTTCCCCACTGTCCAACTGTAAGAATTAAAACAATTGACAAGCACCTACGCGCAACTGCGTTTGATGGATATGAGCACTGGTATTGGTTTGCTACCGGTGCTATCTATAGCATATAAAAGGCGGATGCTTCCACTCCCACTCTTCCACCATCTCTGAACTTAGCTCAACTCCTCCACCACCATCTCTCTCACCGCTCCATTTTTAAGCCCCACCACCATAGCTCATTAATCACGGTGCCACCACCACTGCCCATAAATCCCCACCACCGACCATAAATACCCTGCTATAAAAACACACTACTATAAATCCCCACCACCGGTTGACCACGCCGACCATCACTCCCCAACACTGCCACTCTGTCGCCCCCTATTCCTCCACCGGCTGTTCCTCTGCACCTCCCTCGCTTTTCCGATTCGCCACCTCCACCGGTAAATCAAGGTCAGTTACCTTTTGTATGGATTGTTAAGGCCTTTTGTCATGAAGTTATGACTTTTTCTATAGATTGTTTTGTTAAATGTCAAATGGATGTGTATTTTGGATTGTTGACAATGTCATTGAGAATGTCGTTGTGTACCTAAATAATCTAACGCGATTGATATGTTTCAATAGATTAGTTGTGGTTTTTTAGTTGTGATTGTGCTTTGGAATTCCCAGTTCGACAGTTATATATGTATTTGCTATGTTCGATTACTTCAGCTATGGTTAATGGGTTGTGGAACTTCAGTTGTGACTTGCATTTTTTATTCCCCTTTCGACACTTACATTGTGAATGGAATGTCTGAATTAGTGGAGTTCTGGTTGTTGAAATGTGACTGAGATATGTGACTACTGGTTCGACACTTACATTGTGAATGTGAAAAGTGATTGCGAGGTTTGAATGGTAGAGTAGTGGCTGTTGAGTTGTGATTGTGCTTTGTATTCCCTATTCGACACTTATAATCTGGTTATCAATTATAATTGGGATGTTTGACTCATTCTATTGAGTTGTGATTGTGAATTGGATATCGCCAACTGTTGTTACTCTTTTTTGAATATTGGTTTATGATTCTTGCTTCATAACATTGAATCTCTAACATTCAATGTCATTGGCCTACATTAAATACCTTCTAAGGGTTAGAAAATGACTACAAGAGGGAACAAGAGAAAGGGGGGACAATCAATAGTGGGAAATGTTGTGGATGAAAAAGAAACAACCACGCTCCCCTCTTGGATGACACTAAGACCACCATTCCACTAATATTATAGATCGAGAAGCCCAGAGCCATAGTTGAAGCATCCCCACAATGAACAACCCCCATCATCCATTATTGATGAAGAAAAGTCTCCATCTGCTGAACTGGGAACCTCCAATGAGCGGGGGACAGATGGTATTTCCAACAAGGTGGGAGGGGGGAGGGGAGCATGGAAAAGCCTTTGACAGGTTTGAAATAAAATAGTGGTGCAAGACATGTGGTACAGTCACGTGCCTGTCGGTAATGCTGGCAAAGGAGAATAATATCCCAGTCCCAGTCAGGCTCAAACTTTCTGACATGTCCTCCACGAAAAATTGGACGGCATGGACAACGTACATACACTATGCATTTTGGAAGCGAATATAGTTCGGGACACATAGGCATTGGAAAAACGTCCCCGATGACACCAAGGAGGAGGCTTGGAAAGACATTTTGGTAAGAGAATTTCACAACTGATATATGTTAACGTTATTAAATTAATTTAGTAGCTAAGATAAATTCACATTTTTCTTTAAATAAACTAACATCACTATCTATGCTAAATTTCCAAAATACAGATGAGCTTCAAGTTCAAGCAAAAGTTGACCACATCACAACTTGAAAAGTTGAAAGAGTTTGTGTACGTTGCAACCGGCAATGCCCACCGTGACTGGAAATCAAAAGTGGCAAAGAAATTCATTCATTAAGTGGAAAAAACCAAGCAAAAGTTTCCATACAAACCTTGGGACAAGTACAAATAGATGGAAGAAGAGGAGTGGTACAAGTTTGTGAAGATGAGAACAACACCTGAGTTTAAGGTAAACTTTATATCAACATTCAGCCAAAATTAACATGTGTGTCATTTCAGTTTACTTCTAAATTTCATTATTGTCACTTTGATTTGTTTCCTATGGATATAGAATAAGTCAGATTAACAGCGAGCACTCCAAGTAAAAGGTTTACACATATCGAAGTGGAAGGAGCGGACACCAGGTCACGCGGGAAAAAATAATCGAGAAAAAGAAGGAAGAGGAGCGAGTGAAATTGGCTGCTCAGGGCTTGATGGAGGAGGAGATCGAGACAGAGCTTAAGACCAAGGTGTTCAGTGTGGAAAGGTCCCTAGTCTACCTCAAGTTCTTCAAGCTAGAAGATAAAGACAAATACACTGATCCGGACGACATATCTATTGCAGAGAACATTGTAAGTTTTTCCTCATCAATTGAACATTATAATGTTTAGTAATTCAACTTTGAATGACCTTGAAATTTTTGCGAATTAAATTAATTGTTTATAATTTTTGCCTGCCCACAGATCAAAATGAATGAGGAGGCCACTAAGGGCACATTGGTTCTCAAACAGGGGCAGGACATACTGATAGTGGCGACCAGTAAGCCGGATCACCCAGGAAGTTATAGGGATACTCCATCAAGCCTCCATAAAGAGGTTGTTATCTGTCAAGCAAATGCAGTTGTAGCTCGTCCCTTGCTCCAACAGTCCAACAGATGAAAGCAAAGGACTAACCGGTGGTAAAGACAATGGTGTCATACCTCTCTGAGCTCGTCAAGGGGATTGTTTCAGCGGGAGGGGTCCAAATACCACCCGGCCTGGATGATCCCAAGTCTTTTATAGAAAAGGCATTGGCTGAAGTGAACGCTGCCCAAAAAAATTAGATGGTCCTCCTAGCAATGAGGAGGGCGACGAGGAGGTAAAAAACACGGGGTACCATTCATCGTTCTGTATTTCATCACTTGGTCTATTATAGAATACATTTAATATATTTCATTATTAAAAGAGTTCAAAAATTAATGACAGGATAGGGAGAGGATCAGTTAGTTCGTGAAGCAATTGAATGGGTCAAGGGCCCTAGCGGCAAAGGGGCTCTAAAGAAACCACCACAGTCGTACATCAGCAAGTGCAATCGCTCGTGTCTGGGTGATTGATCCAATCTTCCATGCTTAAGAAGGATTGCCCTTTGCCAAGCACACATCAGTCGATGTAGGAGAGGTTCTCAGACACGTCGTTGATTGGCCGAAGTCTTTGATCAACCATGATTTAGACACCCCTGCTGAAAATCAGAAGGACGAGCCTGTTAAAGAATCTACGAAAATAATTATGTCTTCCTTGACGTCACCGATGACGAGGTATATCAGATTAAATATTACTAATATATTTTTAATTAATAACATATTCTAAGTGTTTAAATTATTTATTTTTCTAATTAAAATTTGACTACGTTGTCAACACAGTTTGAGGATTTGCCCACCAGTTGCAAGCCGGGGAAAAAAAGGCCAAGACCGAGATCTTGCCCCTGAGATTGGTAGTGCTATCACAGCTCTTGACTAAATCATCCACACAACTTTGGAAATTTCACTTATCCCTTTTCACGTGTTTTTTTAACAACTACGTGTATATTGAAAACAGACGCGCCTTAAAAGAGCATCTAATTATGAGGGAGTTCATCAACCATTGCAACGAGAAGGAAACAAAAATTAACCTTAATGAGAAGGAAATATTTTACAACCAATTTCCTGTATCGACATTTACCAAACCGTGCAAATTTGGCTTTTGCATCCAACAACTATTGGATTTTGGAGACAAGCTCAGGAATTGTCATAGGATGACATGGATCTCAAATGCACAAATGAATTTGTGGATGGGGTACGTTCCAAACAATTCAATTCATGTATCTTGTTCTTTAACATATTCGTGACAAATAATAACTTTTGCTGTCACAGGCACATGTGGAGAAAAATGGAAGCCACGAACAATGGCAGAATCTAGTTATGTGTCTCCAACACTAGAAGAAATGACTACTTGCTGCAGGAGGAATGCATAACATCCTGGGTTCGCCTCATCTGGGACTCAATGATTAACTTAGACGCCGCAATGTATTTGGTGCCATACCTCAGGAGGTCAGAAATTTTACATTTTAAATTAGATCTGTTTTGTAAAATTCAACAGATACATTAACTTTATGATTATTAACGCAGTTCACATTGGTTTCTCATCCTCATTTGTCCCAGAATAAACCATGTCTACACATTGGACACACTCACCAATGGTATTCGGCCTAAGGATTACATAGAGACACAAGCTATTTCCAAGTAATAATTATAGCACCATTAACCCTACTTCTTCTAATAGTATTATTTTCAAGGTAGTAACTCAAACATGTCACAAGGTTGCTTGTCAATATGAGAGGTTGAAGAGGAAGAATGAACCCTCACTAGATTTCAGCTGGAAGATAACAAACATCAGCATAAGTAGTAAGCATAAATAGTTAAACATACTTCGTACGTTTTGTTCATTATGTACACTAATTTCATTATTGATTCTTTCATTCTATCTTTGCACCAGCGACAAGGAAGATGTTAGGAATGCGGCTACTATGTCATACAATTCCATAAGGAGCTCGCACTTGAGACAACTTCCTCCAATCCTATCGACGTAAGTATCAAAACTCCAACACAAATGACATAATATGTGTATGGCTTATATTGCAGTAACCGCGTCATAAAAATTAACTTTAAATATGATTGAAATGCAGATTTTTCCAGAGGAACAAGGCCCATACAAAGTCTACGAACTTCAAAGAGTTGGCGGCCAAGTGGTGCGAGGTATGGGTTAATATTAATGCAACGGTGGCTAGGAATGATCCAGACCAATTTGTTGACTGATGTCTGTGGTGGGGTGACGGAATTTGTCGTCTGGATTGATATGGCATGATAGCCTATTCACATTGATTTCATTAACTCATTTGTTGTACAATTTGTTCATTGTTTTTCACATCTTTAGTTGCTTGGTAAAATTTTCAACTAAGGGAATATTTATTATCCTTTCCCCCATGGTTGATCCAGGATGGCACAAAAATTTTAAAAATTACCCATGCAAAATTTTCCTACAGTCAGCACCGGTTGCCAATTCAGAACCGGTGCTAAATCAAAATCGGTGCTATCAGAACCGGTTATACCAGTGACTAAATTATCACTGCTACCGGTGCTATTTTTAAAAGTAACGGTTCTATAAATCATACATACAAGCACTGGAAACATTTCTTTACCGGTGCAATAATATCATCACTGATACATATACTTAATACCGCTGCTCCTAAACTGTACCTAACATGTATATTTTTGCACCGGTAAATTAATTTTTGAGCACCGGTCCATAAAATACTGGTTCTCAACTTTAGCACCGGTACTTATTGTTACTATTGGTGCTTGAAAACTAGACCTGGCCGGTAGATTTGTGCACCGGTGTTTGAATTTTTTATCACTGGTAAGTAACATACATGTTCTAATAGTTAGCACCAGTATAGCTTATCAGTGCTATTACTTCGACCTTTTGCACCGGTCATATACGCACCGGTATCCCAGCAGGCAAAAAATTGGTACCTATGCTGGATTTCTACCGGTGCCTATGGGGGGTCCTCCCAGTAGTGGTGCATGCACATTGGGCACAAAATCATTAACTGTAAGTCACCACCAGTATTCAGGATTGAATTCTAAGTTTTTTGTTTTAAATGAAATTTAGATTCAATTTATCAAAGTCAAACAATTATGCTTCACGTATTTAAAATAATTCCAATAAGTGTGAAAACAAATTAAAATAACAAATTAGTCTACTGAGAAAGGTTCACAACTATCTCCGTCTCCGAAATATGCTCCGTGATTATAGGATCTTCACGCCTCTCTCATATGCTCCCACCACCTCCTTCTAGTGCTACCATCATAGCGAAGCCACCTCCCTACTATGCTCACATCCTAAGAAAACCTAATACCAGCACTATCCAATCTAAACCCATACCCAATGGAACTTCCTTCAATCCAAAACCCCGCATCGATCATCTTGGCAAAGCCGGTCTATCCTTCACCCTTGAAGAGTGTGAAAAGTTGGATGCCCCTCTGAAATGAACGCTGGTCAGAAAATTCTCGCGAAGTAGGCCTCAATTGGACAAACTTCATCAGGTTTTTTAGACAGCCGGTCAAGGGCCCTACAGAGATCCACTTATTAGATAATTGTCAAGTCTTAAATTCATTCTCTTTATCTGATAATTACTATCCTTTTTGGATTCATAAAGTATTGAATTTTGGTGCTTATTCTCTAAGAATTTCTAAATGGACTCTCAATTTTAATCCTAATGCTGATTCCCATATAGTGCCTGTTTGGATAGCCTTGTATGGATTGCCTCAGCAATTTTTTGATCCAGCTGTGATGATCTCTATAGGAAATATTATATGTCATCCTGTGAAAGAAGACAAAGCTACACTTAATAGGACTATGACTCATGTAGCAAAAGTGTGTGTTGAACTTGATATCACTATGCCTAGGACTAATAGGATATGGTTAGATTACAAGGGGTTGGTTTGTGGAAATTTATTGAATATTAAGGTGTCCCTGATTACTGTTCAAAATGCTTTAAACTAGGTCATGTGGATTTTAGCTGTAAAACTGATGCTTTGCAGGATTTTACTGCTTGGAGGCCTATAAAGAACCCAAAACTAAGCAAAAAGGAGAACATGGCTCATCATCAGGTATTAATCCCAAAGATAAGTCACATATCCCTACTCACAAATTTTCTAATGTGACACAAGAAATCTGGACACCGAAAACTATAGGTTCAAACCCAAAGACTTCTTTGCCTAAGATGGATGGAAAGAGTTCTGAAGAGTTAGCCTCTAGTTCAGAGGCCCGGATATTTTCTAATCCAACTGAAAATATACATGCTTAGACTATTACTAACGCTGCTCTCATTGTGGATTCTAATAATCAACACTCTAAAGATATCAATCCCTCTGCTTCTGACATGCTTAACCTTAATGATAATTTACCTAATCAGGTTATGACTATTGGGACTGATGAGATTATTAATGCTAATAGTAAGCATGATGAGTTTGTGTCTTCTAAGAATGGTAGTAAGCATGATGAGTTTGTGATGTTGTTATTTTATCTGATGAAGTTTCAAAAGTTTCTGAGAACCTATCCTGAAGATAGAGTTTCTTCATCTAAGCAACATAATCCTTCCTCTCATAACAACCTGATAATCACAGATAACCAGAATGAGAGTTTTATTGAAATCAATGCTGGCACTTCCCCATTACTCTCTTCTTATTCTAAACCAAAAAAGAGGATAAGATTTAAAGAATTCACCGTCTCAGATGGAATCCATAGATCAGACTATACCTCTGAACCTGAAAACACATCTGCGGTAAATATAACTCAATTTCAGGGATCATTTATATCTAATATGGTTTCATTCCAAAAAAAAATTAATGCACTTCTGAAAATACCATCAGATGAAATTCTTGCTAGTCCAAAATCTCAAACTTGAAAGTATAATCAAAAGGACTATACTTCTACCCCAAAAAATGTATTAACTAGATCCTCAATATCCTCTAAACATTATATTTTAATGGACTTAAATCTTTGTATATGGAATACTAGAGGGATAGGTAATCAGGCTTCTAAAATCAGAGTTAGAGATTAATCACAGAAATCACATTTCTCTAATAGCTTTAATTGAACCAATCTTAGAAGCCTCTCAAACTTCAAAATTTTCTTTTGACTTAGGATACAAAAACTATTTCTCCATTCCCGAATGTAAGATCTGGCTATTCTGGGATGATTGCATCACAAATGATATAATCAAATCCCATAAGAAATACATCCTAGCCAAAATAGTTCATCCTGCAATGCCTAAAGAGAGCCACATTGCTTTTGTGTATGCAATGAATTCACAAAAAGCAAAAGCTAAACTATGGGACTATTTATTATCCTATAAAGATATCTAACATTTAGCCATAGGAGACCTTAATGTCATTCAGAACCAAACTGAATATTTAGGACACTCTATTCCAGATCCTAAAGTAATGGCATATTTTAAAATTTTCAAATCACTGGGTCAGTATACTAATTTGCCAACCGTTGGGAGCCTTTATACTTGGACTAGAATGACACATAAAGGCATAGAAAAATCTTCATGATTGGATAATTTCCCCACTTCACACATAAATGTTATTGCGAGGGAAACATCTGATCATTCACCTTTAATCCTACACATTAAGTCTCAAAATCTGGCTTCTGGTCCTAAATCATTTATGATTCAGAACCATTGGATTAGCCACCCAACTTTTAACCAACTGATTCAGAACTCATGGCAGATCAAATCTAATCTTTTAGGAATGGAAAATTTCTCTTTCAAGTTAAAAAAATACTAAACAAGATTTCAAAGCCTAGAAAAAAAACATTTTTGGAAATATCTTTGATAAGGTCAAAACATGTAAAGATATTTTATTAAAAGCTGAACTGGATTTACAAATCTTAGAAAATGATGCTAATCTTATAGCCTATAACAAGTCTAAAGTTGAATCAACTTTAGCCCTCTCCCAGCAAGAAACCTTCTGGACACAGAAATCAAGCATAAAATGGTTAAATGAGGGGGACTCCAATAATAAATTCTTCCATAATTCAGTCAAGGATAAACATTCTAGACAATTTATAGCATCCATTAAAGATTCTAATGGAATTTGGCTAACTGATCAAAAAAATATTGGAAAGGAGGTTGTAGACTTTTATACAAAGCTCTTATATATTGGAGAGGAAAACATTGATGCTTCTAGAATTCATACTTACTGGCTAATAGAAAATGTTCTTAACATGGTGACTGAAGAAATGAACTATAAATTAACTCAATCAGTCACAATGGAAGAACTATAAGAAATTCTATCATCTTTGGATAGAGATTCACCCCAGGTCCTGATGGTTTTTTAAGAAAATTCTGTAAAAATTGCTGGGATATAATAAAGTCAGACTTACTCATTGCAGTATATGCCTTCGTGGCTGGCAATCTCATTCCTAAGGCAATATCCTTTGCTCTTATAACCTTGATTCCAAAAAAGAAGTTTCAGCCTCTTTCAAATACTTTAGGCCTATAAGCCTTTGTAACTTTGTAAATAAAATATTTTCAAAGTTACTCATTCTCAGATTGAAATCAATCATGCCATCCCTTATTTCCCCTGAACAATTAGCCTTTGTTGAAGGTAGGGAGCTGGTGGATAATGTATTGTTAATGCAAGAATTAACAAATTTCTTGAACTCAAAAAATAGAAGCTTCAATGTCATCTTCAAATCTGATATGATGAAGGCACTTGATAGAGTCTCTTAGCATTTTTTGAATTGTATTCTATTGAAAATGGGGTTTTCTACTTCACTGGTTAATCTAATTTTGGGAAGCATTATAGCATTTCACTTCTCCATCCTGGTTAATGGTATCTCAAATGGAATTTTTAAAACCTCAAGAGGACATAAGCAAGGAGATCCACTCTCTCCTTTCTTATTTATCCTCTTGGCAGAAGCTTTTTCAAGAAATATAAATTTCATTTTTGAATATGCAAATATTGAATATTTCAAATTGCCAAGCTCTATGAAGAGAGTTACTCATCTAGCTTTTGCTGGTGACACAACAGTCTTCTTAAAATACACAGAAAAGGGTTTGAAAACTTTTTTTTAAAAACTTTTTTGAACTGGCTACAATCCAGAAAATTAACTTTGAGAAGTCAAATTTATATCGCTCAAAGTTTGCTACTCCCAGAGCTAAAAATGAAATCTTATCAAAAACTGGGATGATTAAAGGCTCTTTCCCCTTCAAATATTTGGGCTTCCATATCCATCTAGGAAGAAACAAAAAATATCTACTACTAAGGCTTAGTAGATTCTGTCTCTTCCAAAATTGTTAAATGGCAAAACAGATCATTGAATTAGGCTGGAAAACTAATCCTTATCAAGCATGTTCTATCTGCAATACCAATTCATCTGTAAACAGTTCTCAAACGTTTTGGATAAAATCCATATCATACTTGCTAAGTTCTTCTAGAATATCTCTGATACTGAAACATGAAATAAAAAAGTTTGGAAGGCATTTCCTAAATTGTGTTACCCTAAATCTTAGAATGGCATGGGTCTCAATAATCTTCATGCACTTGTAAAAAGCTTTTCTCTAAAACTTTGGTGGAAATCGCAACAAGGAAGTTCACTATGGTCTCAATTCATGTGGTATTTTCCAAATCACTTAAAAACTCTAAGACATGGAAAATGATCATAGATGTTTATGATTTAGCCCTTCAAAACTCCCTAATTCAAGTTGGTACAGGTGAAGTGTCTTTTTGGGAAACTAATTGAACTGACCTTGGACCTCTATCATATATTTGGAGCATTAATGCTTCTTATCCAAGTCTAGAAGCCTCAATCAAAGATTTTACTGAAAATCAAATTGATTTTATGGAAAGTATTGAACATGGTTTACCAGTTCATGTAATGCTCTTTCTAAAAAATAAGGTGCTTCGGTTTCCAGATTATAAGGATATTTTAATTTGGAAACCATCTGAGAATGGCTTCTTTCCTATCAAATGATCTTATGAGCTAATCAGAGATAGAAAAGATGTCATACCATCTTTCGAATTCCTATGGTCTGGCCTGCTTCCCAAGAAAATTAGTATATTCAATTGGAAGCTGCTCAATAGATTGTTAGCAATACCAGATATTTTAGAAGATTTTAATCTTCATCTCCCTTCAAAGTGCCTCTTCTATGAGAATGATTCAGAGGACTTACATCATATCTTTAACTCTTCCATTTTCACTTCCAGGATATGGGGCTTATTAAACAGGATTTTTTGTATTAAAAATTTAGGTTATAACACTCTTTGGGATAGAGTTTTTTTACTAGAATGTTAAAAGCTCTTCAGCCGAGCTTTTAAGTCTAACTGGAATCATTCCATGTATTGTTTTCTGGTTTATACGGTGTGCAAGAAACAATTTTTTCTTTGACAACATTAAACCAAACATAAAAAGCATGTTGAAAAAGATTCTAGATAAGTTTCAGGACATCGTGGTCTTTGAATTAAAATATCCCATTTCTTCTCTATTCCAAGTCTGTAGGCAGGAAGACCAAAAAGAAGGAAATGATTGTTCAGTGGAATCCTCCCGTTTCCTATAAACTTAACAGTGATGGCTCTGTTCTTGGTAATGGAAGTTCTGGTGTTGGGACTGTAATTAGAGTTTCTCAGGGTAGATTTATCCGTGCAGCTGTCAAAGCTCTTGAAACTGCTCCTGTTTGCAAGCTGAAATGGAAGGTCAGAAGCTGGGTTTACAACTGGCTTCCCAAGCAGGTTTATCCCATATCCAAGTGGAATATGACTCTCTCTTTTTGGTTAAAAGGATTAGAAGAGATTTCAAAATTTCATGGAGATACACATCACTAGTTAGAGAAATTCGGAACCAGTTTGATCTACTCAGTGCTTCAATATCACACATTTATGGAGATGGTAACAGTGTGGCTGACTCTCTTGCTAAGGATGCAGCTCAAATAAGGTGAGCTATTCTTTCTTTTCTAATAGTTTACCTAAGCATATTAAAGGTCTTATTTGTTTGGATGCAGCTTGTTTTCCATATATCTGGTTTTTACTATCTTAACTATGAATGAGTTTATTCTTACTTTTTCTGCTAGAACCAGTTACTACTATTTCTTGTTTTGTTTCTCAGGTTATGAAGTTTGGAGCATCGGTGGGAACTTTCTAGATCTCTTCTCAGGCTATCAACAAAAGGAGGAGCTCACCTTATGGATTATGAAGCTAGCTGAAGGTCCTGTACATCTGGAAGGATCATTCTCAATCTGCACAAACACTTCTTGCTACTCAATCTTTGAGGCTTCAACAGTGAATCACTACTGGGGTAGTGGTTTGCAAGGGACTACTGTGGAAAGCCACCTCTTTTTGTCGACACTAGGGTGTGGAGGTAAAAAAAGTGGGAGGCCATAATAGATCTTGAAATGGGTTTAGGGCCAAATTATTAGTCTTCAAGGGGTTTAGAGACTTGGGATTTGGAAAAACACTTATTGTGCCTACCTTTTCCACGCTTTTACACTTTGCTGCACATAATTTGTATATGAACATCTCATTGTTTCTTTTGATGGGTTTGGGGAGCCCAATATATACCCCCTCACTTCAGTGAGTTTTAATTTAAAAATATAGTCTACTGAAAATATAGTTTTATTTAAGTTGTTTGACATTTTTAGACAAGAGTGATAAAAAAAAGAGGAAGTTATGGTGATTTCTATTTGACCCTGTAAATAGTAGGTTCGGTTTTCTTTTTTACCATGCAAATCAATCATTTTTGTTAAATAGATATACAAAGACTTGGGTGAGACCGTCTCACCCAAGCTTATGGTGAGACCGGGGGCTTCTTTGAAACTTTAATAGTTATAGGAATTTAGCTGCAACAGTATAAAGGCTAGTTATTAATTCATTCAGTTTTTTCATTCCAATTTTTCAACCGCTCCAATCGTCCACTTCTCTTTCGCCCCAATCCTCTGACGCGTTCCGATCTTCCACTACTCCCCGCTCCGATCGTCTGCCTCTCTTCCACTCCAATCCTAAGCCGCTCTGCTCCATTTTTCTTTTCCCCGCTATGCTCTAAAACCCTAGGTTTGTATCTTTACTTATTTTTTGATGTTTTATAGCTTTAATCGATGATTTACCGTTACAACATGGTTATTTTTGCATCTTCTCACCATTTTGTCCATTTTTTCCATTATTCGCAGACTCTCTCTTCTTCTCTGGCACTCTAGCCTCAAAATCCGGCACTAGCAAGCCACTGGAGAAGTTCACGGTAATTTATTTCATCATTGTTGTTTAAATTACACTTTGTGTTGTTTTATGATATTTTTTTTTGCACTTTTTTCGTACTAAAGGATTATTTCACTTAAGTTATATGGATCTGTTTTGGAGAGTTAGCTGTCTACAGTGAATTCAATCAAGTGTTGTTTCCATTCTTTGATTTTGAGATTGTGTGGTGCACACATATGGAGAAGTTCTCTCTTCTGTTTAGTCATTTAGGCATTGATTTTAGCTTGTTAAGAAGGCTTTTGTGGGTTTATAGGGATTTTTTGTTCTGGTGTAGACTTTGTGAGCTGGAAGGTTAGAGTTTTGAAGTTGATTCTTGTCTTCTATTTTCGTGATGGCCGTGGTTTTTTTTGAAGGAGCTGTTTGGTTGAAGTGTCTCTTTTACTCAAGATGGCTTTTGGTGATGTTCCGTGAGAATAGTACCCCTGCTATGTATGTGCACATCTAGGATGAGTGGTTATTATCTTCTGTTGGTATTCATTTGATTAATTCATTTGCATTTGGAGGCATGATAGCCTGAAGTGTCAATGTGTGATTTTACCAAATACATGAACATGAGAGTAATTTTGCTTTTACTGCAGTTGAAGTGCTAAGTAGGTAGAATTAGGTAGTGGGAATTATGCTTAGGAAGTGGGATTTGGGCTAATACTACTAATAAATGAGTGTTTATGTTTGTACACACCCTGTGAGGTTAGTGACTTGAGTCATTAACATGTAGTAGAACTCTCTTATACGTGAATACATGGGTAGCGTTACATTTTTATATTATCATTGTCTGATTTCGTTCTAAAGGATTTTACTAATAAGTTTGCCCTCGTTTCATTTACTTTGTCATTGTTTGCTTAGGTTATGGGATTATTTATATTTATTCTCATTGTCTTTGGTACAGTGTCCAAAGTAGTAGGTGCTACCATTGAATAAATCATTTATGGTTATACTTTCTTCTTATGTATATGTTGTTAGTTCTTAGTTTATTTTTAAAGTGGTTTGTTTTTCTATACATTGATGTTCTATACGTTTTGTTAGTTTGAAGTTTTCAATATTTTGTTTATGTGTTAGTGTCAGTTATGGTATTGCATTTTTCTGCTTGATCATCTTTTTTTAATGACCGACTCATCTATTTGACTATCATTGCAAGTTTATCTTTAGTTCTTCTTTTTATATCTTTATCTCGTTTATTAAGTGTCTTTTCCTTTTCCGTCTATAGGAAAAAGAAATAAGAATATTGTGACTAATTCTAGTGGTGATTTGATGTCAAATAAGGAACATGTTAGCATTTTAAATTTTGTGTTGGTACTTCTATTTATATCATTAGTTTAGGTATTTAATATTTTTTGTCTTTCTAATGTAAATTTAGAAATTGAGAAGACCATTTTTTCGTTGGTTGTTCATTGGAATTGTAAAAGAAACCTAATATCTGTTTCATATTTATGTTTTTTCTTCCTTTTATATCTTTAGTTAAGTCATTTAGTGTCTTTGATTTTTTTTTGTTATATATTCATCTTCCTTTGTTTTCCTATTGTTTTAAATGTAGTTATCTTGAAATCGTGTAGTGGATTGTGCATTGTGGTTTTTTGTATAGATTGGGTGGTGCTGACCCTTGCGTTTTCCTCAAGTACTATGCTTACATGGATGGGGACGGTAATAGCACCAGTTCGATGAGAAGTTAATTTTTTCTGAGTGGGAGCTAGCAACATAGCTACAACCTTAATGATGGAAGAAGTATGGGATTTGCTTGCAACTGCCATGGCTGAATAATGAGGCTATGTGACAGGCCAGGAGGCAAATCGAGTTAGTCGAGCAGGAATTTTCCAATGCTTAAAGAAAAAGGCAGCAAGCTCATGTGGAATTAGAGATTGTGTTCGCCTTGAAAGAGCAGACCACAAATTGAATTAATACCACCTTTTCGCATATCACCAGCCATGAGTTACACTATTTTTGGCTTTGGAACTAAAGTTACGGTATGATTGGAATTTATGTCTTCAAAAATCCGTGTACATACATGAAAGGTGTTATATTTCACCTATGTGGTGAAAAGAAATGATTTGTATTTTGATGATGTTTATAATGTTGATTCAGTGTACGGACAAGTTACATCTAGCAAATGTATAAGCTTCTTTATATGTTTAGAATATTTGTGAATCTATTTAATGATATCATTTAGACATTTTCCCCCCAAAGTTAATCGATTTAGTTATATCATTTAATGTCTTCCAAATTCCAGAACGTTATTTTTGTGTTACAAGTTATGGTTGTGTTTTGTTTGATGGTTTAACACTTTAGTAGGTTATATAGTTATTTAGTTCGAACCTTGCAAATTTTATAGCCATGTGATCATTAGTTTAAATATGCAGCTTGTTCATGTTTACTAATTTGAACATTATTTTACTTATTTGAATTTCAATCATTAGTTCATGTGTTTAAGACATTAGAAGTGCAATTAAAATGACTAATTTCATAAATTTAAGTAATGTGTACAAAATATTAATCTAATTACAATATAAAAATGTATCTCACAGGTCTAGACCACTTGTTGGTTTGAAAATCTCTCAATTAATTGTTGAGCATCCCCTTCTTCAATCTCCTTTATGCGCAACTTGATGACGTAGTTCAGATGATCCTTAAGATAAGTCGCTCAAACAGGTGTTAAAATCGGTTTCTGCAAATATGTATCATTTGTAAACTACCACCATTAGATCAACCATTTAGGCAATTAGTTCATGCATGTGAGGGGTTAGTTTGGCTATCCTAACCAGATATTTTGTTGTTGATAAATATGTACACATTTCTTCCCGAGTTCAAGCATTTACATCATGTATAAAACAAGTTACTTCAAATATTTTAGTAAACATTAAGATATGAAACTTCTCATAGCAACATTCATCTAATTAAATCAAGACTTTCATGTTTAATTTAGTTATACATAAACACCCTAGTTTAGGTGTTTAAACAGTTTCATCGGGTATATGACATCTTATTTCACACGTTTCATAACAAATTCATATAATAAAATCTATTCACGATTCATCTATCAATATATATTAAAAAAAATCACTTCATGTGCTTAGGAATTTTATTCGTGTATATATCATCTTATTTCATGCGCATCAAAAAATTAAAATGTCATATTTTTCATAATAATATTCATGTTATGAAATATCACAATTCTTGATGAATCAAACTAGCAATTTTATACACGTCATTTCATATTTTCATACGGTTAGATCACATATTCAATATATTACTTCATACATTTCAGAAAATTTTGAAATATCAAATATTTCAGAAAAAATGCATCCAATCAAACTTCACACTTCACGAATAATATGTCAAAAGATGACCACATTATTTTCTGTATTCATGCAGTTACATCGTGTATTTAATGTATTACTTCATATGTTCCAACAAATTTAAAAACACCACAATCAGATATGAGGTACATTAATTCAAATTTTCGACCTGGGCGAATTGATTAGCAAAATATGAACACATTATTTTACTTGTTCATACAGTTACCTCATGTGTTTAACATAATATTTCATACGTTCCAGAAAATTTAAAAAAACAACAAAATCTTCTAAAAAAATACATTTAATCGAATTTCAGGCCTAGACTAAATGTCTAGCAGAATATGAACACGTTACTTTACGTGTTCATGTAATTACATCATATGTTTAGAAAAATACTTCATGTGTTCCAGAAAATTTAAGACCACCGAAATGTTCTTAACAAAATGCATTTAATCGAATTACAGACCTTGACAAATTATCTAGCAGAATATGGACGTGTTACTTTATGTGATCATGCAGTTACTTTGTGCATTTAACATATTACATCACATAATCCATCAAGTTTAAAAACACCAAAAATTTCTTTTAAAAAAAGCTTTTTATCGAATTTTCACACCATGGTGAATTATTTTGTAGAATATGACCATGTTACTTAATGTGTTCATGCAATTATTTCGTGCGTTAACATACTACTTCATATGTTCCTGCAAATTTTAAAACACCAAAATCATCTTAACAAAATGCCTAAAATCTAATTCTAGATATGGGGAATCTGACAAAATATAAACACATTAATTCATGTGTTCATGTAGTTACTTCATGTGTTTAACTATCTTTACGTAATCAAATCCAAACCTTGATGTATATTTGTTGAATTTTCAATCTCAACATATTCGCTGCTTTCTCCTCTACACAAAAGATTTTGTTGCCTTGACTTGCTTCACTTTCCATCGGCTATAACATCAACACCTTAATAAAATTTGTTTATGAGATTACTCAAAACTTTGGCTATTGTTAATGAAAAACAGATTTAAAACTATAAATTTCATATTACCTCGATGATATCACCATTGCAAATCGTTTGATCATTCTGACGCAAAAAATGTAGATTTTGGCGCATAAAAACGCAGATCTGATGATTTTGTGATTTTCGACGCCAAAAATGCATATTTGGTGAAATTCTTTTGCAGAAAAACATACATTCACAAACTTGAACTCAATCTGGTAATTTGCAGAGGTTTGATCGGCGATTTACGAGCTTCAATATGGTGTTTAGGAGTTTCGATTCGTTGTTTCGATCAGATTGAATTTGAGAAGGATTGAAATTCCTTGATTTTGGGGGTTTTCTCTCAAAAAAACGTGGCAAATAAATGGAAGTTTCTTAATACCAATTTTTAACCCAGATTTGTGTTATAACCCGGTTTCATACCCATTTTCAGCCCTATTTTCTAATATTTGCAATCTGGTCCCATTTTAAATCTCTAATCTCTAGTATTGCAGCCTAGTCTCCCGTCTCACCATTTTGCTATAGTGAGACAGTCTCATAGGAGTTTTTCTCAAATATATATATATATATATATATATATATATATATCCTAACAAAATACTGTGATCCATTAAATTTTGACCAAACTCTAGTACTCTCTCTGTCCAAGATTAAACTGCACTTTTACTATTTGACAGTCAACATTGTCAAACTTTAACAACAGATTTGAACAGATATATAAACAATAATATTATCATATATGATATTGTTGGATTTTTCGTAATAACTAGTTTTTAAATATTAATTGTTTTATTTGATGTTATTATACATAGTTAAACATTTTAACGGTAAAACATGTTTCTTGAACACCGTGAAAAAGATTCTATGCAGGTGAAACTGGGATGGAGGGAGTATCATTATTTCTTCTACTAAAACAAGTTTAATACAATTGTTACAAAATAAATTTTAAGTTATTTTATAGTGATATAAAATTTATTTTAATTTAGAATATAAAATAAAAGATTTTAATTTTCTAATCAAATTGTTTGGATTAATTGTAGTTGGTTTAAAAAATATATTTTTCATTTATCCAAATGAATAAAACTCACAAAATAAAACTATAAAAGTCAACAAAAAAAGTTGGTTACCAAATTCTAAAAGCTAATCCAACAGTGGGTATAATTTAATTCTTAAAATCCAACATATCATCCAATTATACAAAAATATCAATTTTTTTTATGTTATTTTGAGAGTTTACTAATTCTCCCAATTCGTTTTTCTTGTAGGAATTTTAATTCTCTCTATCATCTAAATTTCCATTTAGAAAGACAATGACATTTTATTTTGAATATTAATTTGGTTGTGTATTAAATTTCATTTTGCGAAGAAAGAAATTATTTGTTATAGATGATGATTGATAATCTTAGCATTGAATTTACAATGCTCAAAATACTTACTTCTCTCTGAAATATAAAATGAAATATTATCTTTTTTCACATGGTATATTTTAAAAATAAATAAATGCAGACTTTTTTACTTCCTTCGTTCAATTTCAAGTTTCACATTTTGACTTTTGACAGTTGACTTAAAAAATGTTTCATTCTTAATATTTTTTATTAAAAATAATTAAAACTTGTAAATTTTAATATTTTAAAAATATTATATGTTATAGTGAATCTAACGATGTATCATACAATAATATTTAAATTTATATACCACTTAAATTTTAGGATTAAAGTTAGGGTGATTTGAAATAGTTGTATGTTGAAATGTAACATGTGAATAGAATTAAATAATTTTTTAAAATATAGTCAAAATTACCTATTGTACAGAACCTGTCGGAATATCTCTAAATGTCTCTATTTCGATAACTTTATTTCTAACAAAGAGATTCCCCAAATCTGACGTAAATTCATGTTTGAGTTATGAATAGTCAACTGCCCATATTGTTGACTACATAGTACAAAACGTAAAGGAGTAATGTTATTACTCCATTTGCTTGTACATTCGCATAACCTAAACATTGAAGAATAATTTCTTTATTTTTTAAAATTCTCATCACTTTCCTTGATCCATCTATTTCAATTCAATGTCTTTTCTTATTAATTCTCTCTATTTAAAATTTAGTTTTATAATCAACTTATATACTTCCCTGTCACATTTCAATATGTAATTTAACTATTCATTTAGTTAAAAAAATTTAACTTTCACTATAAAATTGAATTAGAATACGAGTATAAATACTATTGTGTGATACCTTGTTAGATTTGTTATAACATATATTTTCAAAATATTAATTTTTCACAAGTTTTAATTATTCTTAATAAAAAAAATTAAATATCAAACAACTTTTAAGTCAATTGTCAAAAGTCAAAAGTGTGCCACTTAAAATGGTACATAGGATTATTAATATTGACAAAAGGAAATATGTAATTGCAACCATGCACTAATGTACAAATTAAGCTTCAACTCTTTGAAATAGATTTTGTTTTGTTCTCTTTTCACCTATAGAGAAAGAATACAGCACGTTTTGCATTTTGTATGCGTGAATCTCTTAAAATCGCCAATCAACCCAATACAATGAAAATTAATGGCAAATAAATTTGCTCTGATTAGTTATTAATACTTATTTAAAGATCTGGTAATAGATTGTGTTCCAATTTTAGAGATTGACATCTTGTTTATCACATAGGTGCATGATATAAATTGAATTCAATTACCTGAAGAGGAGTCACATAAAAATATAAAAATAAACAAACAAGAAGAAGATAATCGATAAATAGATTGTGAAAGTAATTCTATTATTAGACTTTGAAAATCAAGGAAAGGTTATACATTTGTTCGTATCACCAATCATATACTTTTTGGACAGGCCCCGTAATTGATTTGCCAACATAAAAACCGTCATCCCTAACTTCCCAAATGCACGTGTTGAATCGATCACGACCACAGTAGTCGAAAGCAATTTTTATATTTATAACATCAAATACTCGATTTCTTCCTTGCCACCAAAAGTGACAGAAAAATAAAGTGGTATCTCTAGTGTTCATATAAAATGACCAACGAAAGTCTTCGCCAACATTAATATAGTGATACCCGAGATCGTCATCTCCCGATGCACAGTGAAGAACCATCGTATCAGAGTTATTCGGAAGATTGTCTTTTATAATCATATCATAATGTGTTGGGATAAGAAAATTGGAAGGGGGACTAGATGTAGCTAAGAGCGGATGACAATATTGAGAAAAGAAAATGGTGGTGTATGCAACATAGAGAAGGAAAGATTTACTCCCATTATTTGGAGTCATGTTGAATTGGATTTGAAAGAAATGAAGCGCTGAAGGGGTATTGTGAATTTCTGTGGATTTTATAAGAGAATGTTATAGGGCTAGGGTTATTAGGTTTAGTGAGAGTGGTCTTTATGAGCCCCATGAATAACTAATTATTAAAACATTAACTTTAAATCTTAGCCCAAATGAAATCCATTTTCAAGATATCGGGCCGATATCAAATAAATGATAGCATTGTCTTATGGATATGATACACATAGTGGGCCACATGTGAGTTTTTCTTTTGATACACATAATACAATAAGTGGCGTCAAAGGCTGTTAAAGTTTTGTTTGGCAGATCTATGTCTTTAAGTAAGACTGGCTTATTTTGAAAGCAGTAGGAAATCAGTTTTTGCTTTTCTCCAAAAATAATTTCTACTTTCAATATAAGCTATTTTTTTAGCACTTTACCAACACTAAAAAATTTTTAGCTTATAAGTACAACAACAAAAAAGCTCTGTCAAATAGAGCCTAAAGCCTTCAATCAAAATGATGATATCTGACTAGCTTTGAATCATTGCAATTTAATAGATGTAGGACATGAGGAGAACAAGTTCACATGGTTAAGGAATTGAAAAGACCCCTAGATTATCAAAGCGCAACTGGATAGAGCGGTGGCAAACCCAGGATGGCTAAATGTTTTCCCAACTACAAAGTTTAAGTATTTGTATAATCATCAATCAGATCATGTTGCAATATTGCTACACTTAAGTGATGCGACACAGGATCTTGTGCAATAAAGGAGATATAGTCCGTTTCAAAAGTTACTAGATACAATCTCTAAAATATCAAGAAAAAGTGTTGGAATTTTGGAACACATCAGCACCAGACTTGCCATCAACAATCAAGGAATGCTTAAGAGGTTTGGTCTCATGGTCAAGAATGGAATTTCATAATCAACACAAAAAGGAAGACGAAATCACGAAGCACCTCCAAAGACTTCAACAAGGTGTTATAAATGCTGAGGTACAACGGGAAATGGCAAACCTAAAACTCGAGCTAGAGAAACCCTTGATATGGAAGAAGCACGGTGGAAACAAAGGGCAAAACAACTCTAGTTAGAAAAGGGAGATAGAAATACAAGTTTCTTTCACTAGTGTAGGAATAACCTATTAAAGGCGATTTTATTGGAAATTTATAGGCACTTTTTTGTGCCTTTAATGGTTGTGCCTTTAAATTAAGGCAGTTCCCCAAACCGCCTTCAAATCTTGCTATTAAAGGTGGTTCAATCAGCTCCCGGAACCGCCTTTAAATTGTTTCCAAACTCGGAAACAATGATTTTCCTGTCGTACCTATGCTCCTTATTCCATGTTTGGAAATTAATTATATTCTAATCTCGGAAACACATTGTTGCTGCGCTTCGTCTCTTAAAATTTGTCCGATCTCGTATGATATTTCTGGGCCGGTGCTGGAAAATTTTGCACGAGGAACATAAACTTTCCAAGTTTAGTATCCTCGTCTGCTCTATGTTTCCGACCTCATAAACTAATTCTTGGCTTTGATAATTTTTGCATATAGGGACGGAACCTATTTCCGGATTCGGAAATGAATTCTGGTCTTTTGGTAAAAAAAATTGTTCCAATGGAATTCCTGGCAGAAAGATTGCCTCGATATACAGCAACAATTTATACAAACTACACGATAGTATCTTGTCCCTAAACAAAAATCTATAGATAATTCTGACCAAGCAATTAAAATCGCTAACCAAGCAATAATCTATAGATAGGAACAGAAATTGCTACAAATCAATTCCAACATTTCTAACATTCATTTGTTATCTAATTTGAGTGTCCCTACCGATATTGAGAGTCCCTAGTGTTTGTGACCGATTGAGAATTAGATGATGAGCCAATGAATTTCAAGCATGGTTGATATCTTTATGTGAGTAGGGTTTCCAATCCTTTTTGAAAATCTGGAAGAAAAAAAAACATTGTAGTATTAAATATTTGGTGGATACCTTGTCAAGTTAGGAAAATCATTATCTTCAAATGTTCAAATGTACAAATTATACCTTGTCGAGTTCAAGTTCATCTTCGTTGACTCCACACACTCGGATGCGTATAACATGACGTAAAGCCGCACTCCCAAGTTTGAGCTTGTTTCTTGTTCTATATGCAATATACATAAACTATTAATACGAATGCATCAAATAATTTAGCATATTATTGAGGAAATCAACATATTGGTACACCACCCTGATTTCGAACACATGACACGAACAAATTTTTTACTCACTATTTTCCTTGATTGCAACTTTCAAAATCTCAACGAGCGCAACAGATGGTTGGAAGTGGAGGGGATCCATCCAATATACTCGCTTCTTTGTGGGTACTATCAATATTAATCTCCAATGGTACATGAAAAAGATAATTTAATTAGCATTTACAATTTCTGGAAAAGATGTTTGAAAGAAATTTGACATAGTTAATAACCTCTCGATGTATGACGCAACGAAAAGTAATTTATCCTTATGGCTTAGGCATTTTCGAATGTAGTCGATCCTCTCTTGTTTTGTACAACCAATTTCCTGTATAATCACCGGGCACATGTATGCAATCCATCCCTTCTTGTGGTTACTCGTAAAAAAGGTGTTCTTGTTAAATGTATAGTAGCTAATATTTGTAATAATGTTAAGTGTAATTCAAATAAAAATTAGTAATAAAATTAATAAAATCACTCACAAGGTGTTGATCGATATCAGTTCTTGATTAACTTGCTCACATCTCCAAAGGTCTTCAAAATCACTCCATAACGCCATGAATTCACACTTGCATCCGAATACACATTCGTTTCCTAGGAATGTGTATGTTGAGTTTTGATCACGGGGTTGAAGCAAATTGTAAAGGACCGTACGAACACAGGCATGCCTTGATGGATGTTTGTTGTTGCCAATGGAGGTCTAACCTTATTTGGTGTTGTTGGCACCGGTTTGGGCATTGTTTTGACCGGTTTTGTTGTTGTCTTCACCAATTTTGGTGTTGGAGGCCTTGTTTCCCTTAAATGTCGATCCTTGATAGGATCGATATATATAAGTCTATGGGGCCAAGTAAGGAACATTCCCTGGGAAGGCACAACTTTTTTGTATTCATCGTCTGGGATTGGCAATGGTGCGCCTATCACCAGAGGATTCTCCAAAAAAACCCTCGAAAAACCTTCCGCAATTGGTATAGAGTGATGATGTTTCATCGACACATGCAAGACCCTATCGGCTACATGTACTGGCCTACCGTCTATGCCTTGGTCACTGTATAGTTTACACAGACATGATTTCTAATAAAAAAGCAGAATAGATATTAGATACGAGCATTAATTGAAATGGTAAAAAATGACGTAAACATAATTGTTCTTACTTTTTTTTTTCAATTTTCTAGTGGGGCACTGTCTAGGTTTTTGGGTTTGAACAATTTTCTATCGATCCTTGGATTTTGTACAATTGCCTCGCAATTTACCTCATAATCCCCAGGAGAGTGTCATGAACACCTAGATGGCGGTGTCAAATTGGGTGTTAACTCCTCTAAATTTTCCATAAGAACTAGCCCGATGTGTTGGACCAACTTCCAAATCACTAGATCTAATTGCTCAATTCATTTGTCTAGCAGTTGGGTTTTTTTTTGTTGCAACAAATGGACTCTCAAAGGTTCCACTCCATCGTATGACCACGCGGTCCCGAATGCTTGCCGTTGTGTCAAGAAGCTACCCACACCCCTATCTTGACCGGGATGATTTGGTTTTTCCATTGCTTCACAAAGGATGTCGTGTACACCACTTGGAATGAATTCCCCTCGAAATTGATCATTCTTCAATTTTTCCTAGGTAAAATAAAAAATGGATGTAACTTGGTTATTAACATATCAATTAAATATAGTGCAATATTAATAATGTATGCGCCTTAAAAATTACGTACTACTCATCTGCAATTCGTTTCTCTTCTTCCTTGACAAATTCACCATTTTTGTTTTATTGCCCTTTGAGAAATAGATTGCACCGCTCAATGTCATCCACACTAATTGGTTGAACTGAAGCCCTTTCCTCATCTTCCGTCATTCCGCCCGCTATCGCCATTTGTACATCTTGTTCTAGACGTTCCTTTACTAGCGACATTGCCGCTAAATGATAACCCACACGACTCAATCGGTGTGGCATATTACTATCCCCGACAACACATTTTTTTACATCCCTTGTACTCTAAGTTGGATGTCATGTTCATGTTAACTCTACAGACATTTTACCATACGTAATTAATCACATTAATAATTTGCACACTATTCTCCAATGCCTTTTGCTTGTGAATCTCCCAGCTCTCCGATAAAATGTGTGTGTAAGTTTTCCATGGGCAGTCACCTTTCTTTCCACTAAATATGTAGTCTCTGGACAAAGTGTATTTATATTCACACCAACTCTTTGACATCATGAACATTGCCTTCTTTTGCAAAATGCCCACATCTTTTGCTTCGATTTTAAAAGGTCTCTTTGAAAATTACGATACATGAGGATGTGAAGAAGGAGAGTACATGTGACGACAAATTGTAGATGAAAAAAGTAGGGGAAATGATTCATTAAAGCTACCTTGCATTCCATCCATAAAGTGTCCCTGTAATCATGTGGGACATCATGCCAAGTTTCGCAGCGGGCATCACTCTTTTGCTAACAAGCAAAAAAAGACAAACATCATTCATGGATTAAGAGATCAAAAAGGGGGATGGTGTACTGAAGATCATGATATGGAAGCTATTATATGAAACCATTTTCAGAAAATTTTTGACCTGAAGACCTAATCTCATCAGTTTTTCATTCTCATACATGTTGATAAGTTGTATTTGTTTTATTAAATGTTGCCTATGTTAAAATTCATGTTGTATTTGTTATTTTACTTCCATGTAAATGTTTTTTTTTTGTTTTTTATGTTGGTCTTAATGTTGTCTTAGTTAACTATATCATGTGTGACCGATCTTTGTGTCAGATTTAACCTTACACTTTTCAAGACATGTATGCTTACATTTTTTATATTTTATTTTATTTTATATTTGCTAAGGAATTCTCAACCAGCTGTTGTCCTTCGAAGCTGAAATCGTTATTTGCCTCGCTCATTCCCGCCCAAAAGATTGATGTGGAAGATACAGGTTTTGGTAGACTTTATGCCTTTGACATCTCATCCATTCCTTCTGGAATTGTGCCTTGGTTGTTTGACATGTTTGATTATGTGGGTTGATTTCATATTGTTTTATGCTGACTTCAAATTGTTCTAGGGTGACTTCTTATTTTTTGTTCTAGGTTTGATCATGTTGGCTGTGTTCAAGAAATATCTAGCTCAAGGTACATCACTACCCCCTGATGACGTGTTTGATATATTCTGTATTCCTAGGATTCCAGGCTGTCCTGTTGTTTGGTTAGGAACAATGGGAGGGGTTTGTCAAGGGATGTGGGTATTAGGAATAGATGGAGAGATGAGTTAGGTACTGATAAATATGGTAAAATCTCTCATGTTAATCTTTTTGAGGAGTTGGGTAAATTAGGTGATGGTGGTGAGAACTTTAAGAGATTTTTTGTTATGTATGCCATGTGTACTTTCTTGGTGCCAACTACTAGAAACTTGGTTCATTTTAAGCTGGTTAGTGCTTTAGAGAATGTTGGGACCATTAAGAGTCTTGATTGGTGTGTCTTCGTGCTTGATCGTCCATATGAGGGTGTTAGGAGCTTCAAATCTGATTCAGGTAAAAGAGATGTGCCTTGTGTTGGCAGTTGTGTTGTACTACTGCTGGCTTATATTTAGGTTTCCTTTTAAAGGTCAGCCAGACTGCCCTTGTGCATGGATTGGTTGAACAAAAATCTTTTTTTGACAGGGCTCATTATCTTAAAAAAATGGGTTATGATAAGGGGATTATGGTAGAGGTTGGTTTTCCTTTGACAAAGGATGGGAGGGTGAAAGATAAAAGAAGCAGCCAGCAGCAATCTGAGGGTACTCAGAATGAGAATATTGGTTATGTGAAGCTTCATACACTGACTACTGCATGTGATGGCATTGCTCAGGAGCCAGGATTTATTTTGTATCGAATTCCTAGTGATGTGATGAGCAATGAAGACATTGACAAAGCTACCAGCAATGTAAGTATTTATTTTGTCTTTTTATTTACAGTTTTTAAAAACTAGTGCATGTAGTTTTTAAACTAATACAGATGTTAGTTAATGTAATGCAGTTTATAGTTCATATTTCCTTTTTAGACAGTTTTCAATTTTTTGTTGAATGGACTTTGTTCTTCTCTGTCAGCCTTTGCATAGGGATGGTCTCGTTTTCAAATGAGACATGGAGGTCATTACACACGTGTTGGTTCAGAGCCTTGAGAGGGCAAATGCTACTCCAATTGTGCGACCACAATCGCAGCCACAACCACAACCACATGAAGAAGGCACAACCATAACAAATGAGGATCATGTTCATGTTGAGACGACACATGAAGTTATGGAAGACCCAATAACACATGAGTGGGTTGATAAGATAGTTGAAGAATACATGAGGAAAAATCGTTCTATGATTCCTTCATTCTCCCTTGGGATTGAAGGACTTGAAGATATGTAGCTTTAGCGTCTTTGAATTATTTTTGGATGATTTGTAATCAGCTTATTTTGTAACTGATTGGTTTGGTGGTGATATGTTAAGCGCAATTGAGACACTATTTTAGGATCTGTTTTTAAGGTTGAAGGTGCTTTTAGATGATTTGTGACTGATTGTTTTGTTGGTGATATGTTGAGCGCATTTGAGATGATGTTTTAGGATTTATTGTAAGGTTGCAGGTTTTATGAGACAAATGCATGTTTAATTTTAAAAAGTACTATTTGTATGCTTTTAATTCCAAGTTGATTTTTGAATTATTTGATGTGGTTGATTGTGTTGATTTCCTGAGCTTATAGGAAAACAAATGCAACTGATAGGTTAATAAACTACAAGTGTAAGCTAAGTAGTTATACATGTATTCAGTGGTTTTAATATCATTAAAATTATGTGAAATATAATACAAGTAAATTTTAGGGAAACAAGTGCATGTTGAATATTAAGAAGTAATACCTCTATACTTATCAATACCAAGTTATATTTTAGTTATGTGGTTTATTGTGTTGGGTTTTTGAGTTTATAGGAAAATAAATGCAATCGATAGGTTAATAAATTACAATTGTAAGCTAAGTAATCACATATCAATGAGTTGGTATTCAGTGTTTCCATGTCAATAAAATTAGGTGAAACAAAGGTTGGTAGTTGGGCAAGGAAAAAAAATGCAAGTTATAACTTGATAATTTATAGTTGTAAGCTAAAAAATACAGTACGCTATTGAATGTATAAAAGTCTTAGGTAAACAAAAATCTTAGGCATATAGTATGATCATGAAAAATAAATACAATATATAGCTAAACAAATGCAACTTGTATCCTTAACAATGCTACTCTTTACAGTGTCTTCACATTTGGTGTTTTTGTGCCGAATTTAGTAGTTTTGTTCCTTGTTTTTTTTTTATTTTCCATGCCTGATTTTAGCCTTTTTCCTCTTCCTTTGTCTTCACTTGGGCTGGATCCAGTACCTTAGGTGCACTTGTTATGGTTGTGTTGCATTGACTACTTGTGGCTGATTGTTCAATGGCATTGGTTTTCAATGCCAACAAGTCTTCTATTCTTGTTGAACAGGTGTCAAATATATCTTGAAGAGCACTTCTAACTTCTGAGTTTTCTTCCCTCTTTAGAACCATATTGTAGAATTTTCTGGACATATGGTTCCTCCAGGAAACTACACCGTTGATGCTTTCCGATTGTTGTTTTCCTTAGCCAAGAATCCTGTCCCATACTTCTATTTCGGTCTTTTTTTGTCCACCTTTTGTGGATGTACTTTTCAGGTATTTTTGTGATGGAATGAAGGTGCAATATTACGAGAGTGTGAAAGCACACCATACCTGACACGTGCATTGTACTTCAACTAGTCCATCTTCATTTTTGTACTCGACTGTCTCGTATTTAGATTCATCATGTTTCGGGTTGACCTCATTTTTTTGTCGATGGTTCTAAGAAGAGTTCCTTGACCTTAGTTTCCATTGCTAGGAAAAATTTCTTTTTGAATCCTTTGTACAATGCAAGTTTGTAAACCTGAGCAACATATTTAACCAAACCTGTACATGCCCAATAGTGGGAAATAAATACATACTGTACGTTAACAAATTTGGGTTCTAGACTAAGTAATACATATTCTTAATGTAAACACCTGCTTTGTTTTTATATTTTGGTTTTTCTTTTGTACATGTATTTTCCTTTTCTACTTCATCTCTCCCCCACTTTCTGATTGTTTGGCTGAAGAGCTCATAGAAGTGTGAGTGTTGTTGTTTTCTTTGCACTGAAGTATAGTGCGTGGTTGGTGCTTTTGCTTCGCTGTGATGATAAGATGCCTGCTGAGAAAATATCCTTGCTGAATGCCATGCTCCATTTTTCATGGATTCCGTATAGGAGTTGAAACCAGGTGCTACTTTCCAGCTTGTATGTGTCGATCAAGGATGTACATTTTTCTTCAAATTCTGATGGATTACAACATTTTTCATACAGTAGTCTAGATAGCTTTTGAAGGATTCATCTTTCTTTAATCTCCCATAATGATGTATTGCATTTTATTTTATACACCACAAGCACAACCTGTGTTTTGTATTTTGGAAGACCTGAAAGTTGCAACAAGAAATGGAAGTTGATTAGTATACATACTATAAGCTGACAGGTGTAGAAGCTAACATTCCCTACTCAGTTTTAGGTCTAAGAAATAAAATTTCTGAAGTTGCATCATTTTCAGGAAACCTGATTTCTAAAGTAACAAATGCAGCTTATAAGCTATGTAATGCATACTGTAAGGTAAGAGGTGCAATGTCTAAGAGTGCATATTCAGTGCTTAGAACTGTAAGCAACAAATTTTCACAACATACCTCATTTATTGCTTTGCCCATTGCAGGATCTTGATCTGTGAATATTGTGACAGGTTCCCTCCCTTCTATTGATTTCTTGAAATTGTAGAGGAGCCATTTCAGCAGCAAATCCCGCCCGAGTAGGAGTCCTAGCCACACAAAAGTATCAGCCAACTCATTTGCTATAAAAGCACAAGCAAACATTGTTATGTTCCAGTGATTGTGTTTCCAACTATTGACACACAAATCAAGTTATACTTGTTTGTTCTATATGTAGTGTCAAATATAGTGACATCTTCGTAGAGTTTGTAGTCCTCCAGCATCATTGAATCCCTCCAAAACACTGCTGATAGTTTTGTTTCCTCGTTGAACTTGACTTTGAAGAAGAAATCTTTATCCTTGTCATTGATTTCCATGAGTGTGTCAACAAGTTTCTGAGCATCTCCACTATCTATTTCTTTCATCCGAAGTCGACTCACAAAGTTGAGGTGGTCTTTCATTGTATGTCCTAGATTTTCTTCTCCACCAGCTTCAAAATACATGTATTTATATCCTACAGTAGGCCTTAAACCTGCTTGCTCCATTATTGTGATGGTCTTTCCATTGTTTTCTTTAACCCTCCGTTCACTCCTACTGAGATACTGCTAGGCCGGTCTTGTTAACTCATGATTATGTACGGTGTTGTGGTGTGCCACGATGTAATAATCCTGCTCTAGCTTCACTCTAATTTCAGCTAGGCATCATGTTTTTGTAATCAGGTCCTTTCTCTTCCTCTTATTCTTCTTTTCATAATGATTATCATTATCCACGCTAGGAACATGACTGGTAGTTCTGGTTTTTAATCTTTTCGGTTAGCCTCCAATAGAGCACTTGTAGTACTTTTCACGAATCTGACTTTTGTTGTTTCGACGTTGGCAGTCTTCCATGTAGCTGAAACCAATAGCATTTGCATGTTTCTAGTACAGAGCATGAAGTGCTTCCAATTTTTTTGCTTTTACACCGGTAAGATTTTCAGTGGCATCAATTTCATTTAAATTTGGAAAATATGTACCTGTAATAATAAAGAATAAAATTTCTAATGTAAGATATGCATGTTTTAATGTAAGTTGTGCAAACTGTTCAGGAAGTTATTTAAAATTAGAAAATTATATAAGCTCTATTATGATAAGAATAACAAATACTACTTGTAATGTAACATATGCAAAGTGTAGGGTATTTTGTACATGTTATAATCTAAACAATGACAAGTTTGTCAAAAGTTGGAATTGACAAATGCATTTTATGTGTTTTGTACATTTTAATCTAATGCATGTTTATTTGTAACCTATACTTGATTTAAGTTAACAAATGCATAAATTATACGAAATTTCTGTGCAGCATGTAGTTTATATTGTAATGTTTCCGCATGTTCATACATATTTAAAATTGTATTTTCTGCTGCAGATTCGGATTTGACAGAAGTTGTTTGTACGATCAATGCACTTGAAATTTCTTTTGCTTCAATAGGTTTTAGCGACAGATCTGGTTGAGCCGGAATTGAGCCGACGGAACTGAGCCAATTGTTGTCGTCGGAGGACATCGTTGTGGATGGGGAGATCAGAAATGCGTCAGCGAGAAGATCGGAAAGCTGAGGAAGATTGGATTTCTATTGAGAGATTTTTGGAGAAGAACAGAGAGTAGTGTGTGTGTTTTTATGTGAAGCTATGTTTTGTGAATATTTCACCGCATGAAATTTGTGTTTGTGTTTCACGTATTTTTTTTGTTTAACCTTCCATTATTTGCAAAAAAGTCTCTCACCGTCCATAAGCGCAGTAAATGCCGTCTTTCAGAAGACCTACTCTATTTAAAGAACTGGTAATAAATTGTGTTCCAATTTTAGAGATTACCATCTTGAATTTTGTCACATAGGTGCATGATACAAATTGAATTCAATTAACTGAAGAGGAGTCACATAAAAATATAAAAATAAACAAAGAAAACAAGATGATAATCGATAAATAGATTGTGAAAGTAATTCTATTATTAGACTTTGAAAATAAAGGAAAGGTTATACATTTGTTCGTATCACCATCATGTACTTTTTGGAAAGGTCCTGTAATTGATTTGCCTACATAAAAACCATCATTCCTTACTTTCCAAATGCATGTGTTGTACACCTACGGGTGTACCCCAGTGGTTGGGACATGGGTGGGTAAGCCAATAATTCCAGGTTCGATCCTCGGCAGCGGCAGTGTGGGGAGTTCTTGCTTTGCAAGGCTCCCTTGTGCGCACCGAGGCAATGCCAAGCCCATGGGTCCTGGTGCTGGGCTACCGTGATTTACCTCTCGTACGATGGCCTGGGTGTGGGCTGGTATGGGCCACTGAGGGCGAGCGGATTGATCGCCTTTTAGCCAAATGCATGTGTTGAATCGATCACGACCACAGTAATCAAAAGCAATTTTGATATTTATAACATTAAATACTAGATTTCTTCCTTGCCACCAAAAGCAACCGAAAAATAAAGAGGTTTTTTCGATGTTCATATATAATGACCAATGAAAGTCTTTGCCAAAATTAATATAGTGATACCCGAGATCGTCATCTTCTGATGCATAGTAAAAATCCATCGTATCAGAGTTATACGAAAGATTGTCTTTTATAATCATATCATAATGTGTTGGGATAAGAAAATCGGATGGGGGGCTAGATGTAGCTATGAGCGGATGACAATATTGAGAATAAAATAAAATAATGATGTATGCAACGCAGAGAAGGAAAGATTTACTCCCATTATTTGGAGTCATGTTGAATAGGATTTGAAAGAAATGAAGCGTTGAAGGGGTATTGTGAATTTCTTTGGATTTTATAAGAGAATGTTACCAGGGCTATAGTTATTAGGTATAGTGAGAGTGATCTTTATTGGGCCACATGAATAACTAATTATTAAAACATCAACTTTAGATCTTAGTCAAAATGAAATCCATTTTCAAGATATTGGGCAGATATCAAATAAATGATAGCATTAACTTATGGATGAATGCTATGTGGATCTGATACACATATTGGGCCACATGTGAATTTTCTTTCAATACACATACAATAAGTGACGTCAAAGGCTATTAAGGCCTTCAAATCAGGTTGATGATTTTCGGCTAGCTTTGAATCATTACAATTTAATAGATGTATGATATGAGGGGTACATGTTCACGTGGTTCAAAAATTGGAAAGACTCCCAGACTGTTAAAGTGTGGCTGGATAGAGCGGTGGCAAGCCCAGGATGGCTAAATGTTTTTCCTATGGTAAATCTTAAGCATTTGTACAGCCATCATTCAGATTATGTTCCAATATTGCTATACTTAAGTGAAGTGACACGGGATCTTATGCAAAAAAAGAGATATAGACCTTTTTGTTTTGAAAACTACTGAATACAATCTCCAAACTGTCAAGAAAAAGTGTTGGAAATTTGGAACACGTCATCCCAAGAATTTCCATCAACAATCAAGGAATGCTCAAGTGGTTTGGTCTCATGGGTAAGAATGGAATTTCATAATCAACACAAAAAAAAAATCACGAAGCACCTCGAAAGACTTCAATATGTGTTATAAATGCCGAGGTACAACGGGAAATGGAAAACCTAAAACCCGAGCTAGAGAAACACCTTGATATGGAGGAAGCACGGTGGAAACAAAGGGCAAAACAACACTAGCTAGAAAAGGGGATAGAAATGCAGGTTTCTTTCACTCTTTTGCTAACAAGCTAAAAAAGTGAAACACCATTCATAGATTAAGAGATCAACAAGAGGGATGGTGTACATAAGATCATGATATGGAAGCTATTATTTCTAATCATTTTCTGACACTTTTTGAGAGGTCTCATCCATCCGTAGTAGTAGTGAATCATTTGGCAGACCCAATCTCATCAAAAGTCTCGTCAACGATGAATAATAGTTTCACAAGACCATACATGACGAGTGATATACAGGTTGCCCTTAAAGTATGGCTCCAAACAAATCACCAGGACCTGATGGTATGCCTCCGTCCTTCATCCAATAGTCCTGGAATATTGTGGGATCCAAGGCTATAAATGGAGCTCTGCAGTATTTAAATGATGGAAAATCTATGAGCAATCTAAGTGGTACAAATACAATGCTTATACCAAAAGTGAAAAAGCCAAAAGAAATCTCCCAATTCCAACCCATCAGTTTCTGCAATGTGGTTTATCAAATCATCTCAAAATGCATAGCCAACAGGCTAAAGGTAGTCCTAGATTCGGTGATCTTGAGTCGTCAAAGTGCTTTTGTTAAAAACATGTTTATCATTCATAATATCATAATAGCCCATGAAGCACATCACCACCTCAAGAGGAGAAAAACAGTCTATTTCTCCTTCATGCTTAATGGGAAGTGTTTCGAAAGAGTGATGCCAACTAGAGGATTACGACAGGGTGACCCTATTTCCCCATACTTGTTTATCATTTGTAGCGAAGTTTTCTCTCAAATGATAAAATCTAGTTTAAGGGCTAATAGATTACATGGGGTGAAAATTGCAAGGAGTGCACAAATTATTTCACATCTTCTATTCATAGATAATACAATGATATTAGGAGAAGAAAACCTCAAGAGGCTGGGGTGCTAAAGGATATTATGACATTATATGAGGAAGCATCGGGTCAGAAGATTAATCTAAATAAATCCTCAATCATGTTTAACCCCAACACTGGGGAGCATACAAGAACTCATATCCCTGGGACCCTACAAATGGTTGAAACAGTTGCTCATGAAAGGTATATGGGTCTGCTAATAGTCTTTGGTTGATCAAAATCTACGACTTTACATGGAATCAAAGACAGAATCTGGACGAAAGTGGAAAGTAGGGAACATAAACAACTGTCCAAGGGGGGAAAAGAAGTTCTCATAAAGTCAGTGCTCTAAGCAATTCCTACTTACACTATGTCATGTTTTATGTTACCACACAATCTTATAGAGGACATATATAAGCTTTGTAACCGCTACTGGGGGAATACTACGCCTAAAAAAGAGAAAATTCATTGAGCTACTTGGAAAATATTCATTAGTAATTACACTCTAGTAATTTGTTTCCTTACTTGGCCATCAGAGCCTCTTCCCCCCGGACACCTCCGGGGGCTTTTTCTTGTAGATTCTAGCGTACAGACGGCAGTGCAGCGGCGGCGGTAAATTGGGGCGCATCAAGTTGGCACGTCTGGGAGGACCGTTAGTCAGACATGCGTTCAATATTGCTATTTATGTCTACATCTACGACAAGCACCTTCTGTAGAAGTGAACGGCTTAAAGGCAAAGCTTCAGCCACCGGTGAATAAGTACAATCCTCGTACCGGAGAAAGAGAGAGCGTTGTTCCAATATCCCACCCCCTCTAGTGTTAGAAAAAAGCCTCCGAAAGTCGAACAGAACCAGGTCCCTGAAGTCGACCAGAAAAAGCAGGCCCCCATCGCAGCAAGATCTAGCGTTGTGGGCTTAGGCCCTAAGATCCATTGGCTATCAGGTGGATCCTCTAATGCTTTATTAAAGGGTGGTCCAACAGAAGATGGGGTCCCCATCTTCGATGCCCCTGGTGGTGTAGCCGAGATTCCATTCGTACACCTCCCTGTAAGTGTCTTGACAAGCAGACGTTGGAGCCCTAACACGTCCCCAGCCAACACTCTCGAGCATACCACAAACGATGGCATACTCAGTACCGATTTTGAAGCCTATATCGATGCCTCCGGTGTCAAGCCAGACTATTCCACATTCGACAGTTGGGCCAATGGGATTTTTCCATGGCTTAGGAAGCCAGATGTATTCAGGATTTCGACCGGAGGTCCCCCCCTACGACCCTTACTGACAAGAGTTGTATTACACTGATTCGAATCATCCCCCAAGTTTCAATGGCCCGTTCTGGTCCAGTCTATATAGGGATCTGCAGATGGGAGGGGGATCGAACGACTCTTTAACAAAAGAACTCGACAGGCTGATCGAGCCTTCAGGTCAAGTCGCAACCTCTCCCTTCAGTCCTGCAATAGTAGCCACTCGATGGCCCAACAAAGTGAAACTACCCAAAGGGCTCCCAACATACAATGAAGATTCAGACCCTCGCAAGTTCATACCAACGTTTCTCAGTCTGATGAACTCAAGGGACTTCAACAAACAACTAACATACACGCTGGTCGGAAGTTACCTTCAAGGAAAAGTGCAAGAATGGTTCAAAAAGCTGGTAAGAGGGTAGCTACAGTCGTACAGAGACTTCGAAAGGGTGCTTCCAAGTTAGTTCTTCCAAAAGAACATGTTTACAAAAACCATGATAGAGCTTTACCAGAGCAAGCAGAGGCCAGGCGATTCGACGGAGGCGTTCAACCATCAATATGTGGAAGAAATTCTCAGCGTGATCAATTGGACCGAGGATGGGGTGATCCTTGGATACATGAATGAGATGTTAAACCTTGAACTGTACAAAAAGCTGGTCTCAAAAAATCCAGAGACCATGCAGCAACTTCTAAAAATCGTGGAGCGGTATTCGAAAATCAAAGAGGCCACGAAGAGGAAACATGAAGGGGATAGATGTAAAAATGGGCCTAAACATTCTGAGCTCATATCGAAAAGGTATGACCACCCAAAGAAATGGTTCGAAAGCTTAATTCCTTTAACCAAGTCCCTGATGGAGATACACTCCAACCACAAAGGGATGTTTCAAAGCATCCTCCCGAAAAATATTACCATGGAAAAAGAGATTCCCCCAAACTTTGTGACCATAAAAAAGAACGGGGCCATGAAACGAATGAGTGTACCCACTTGAGACAAGAAGTTGAAAAATGTGCAAGAGAAGGTTTACTCCTTGACTGCATCGAGGGTCTCAGAAGAGAATCCTTCTAGAGGGAATGATCAAAACGCCTTTGGAAAGGCAAAAAGAGAGCCAATAAAGGTGGTAGAGAACAACAGGTGAACGACGAAGACCAACCTGGAAACCAAGCAGGGGTCCGAGCCGAAGCTGAGGCTCAGTGGACAGAAATGGGAGAGACGTGGCAAATCGAGTGATCAACTTCATCAATGAAGTTCTAGGTGACTAAGCTTAAAACACAATCATCAAAGCCTAGTCTCGATATGTGCCCCTCGGAGAACCCTGTCAGAAGCATTTCAGTCTTGAAGAAGCAATTACCTTCTCAGAGATTGACCTGGTGTCGAGCCGAACCCCTCACACAGATCTATTGGTGATCCATGCAATCATTGGAGATTGTTACGTCAAAAGGGTGTTCGTAGATGATGATAGCGGGGTTGAAGTTATGTTCGCCAACTGTTTTGACCAGTTAGGGCTTGGACGCGAGAGTCTAAGTAGGATAACCTCTCCTTTGTCTGGCTTCACCAGAAAAATGGTGGTTGTTACCCTCTCGGTTAAAGTAGCCAATGGAGACAAGGAAATCACAATCAATTGTAGCTTTGCAGTGGTTGATGTTGTGTCTCCATACAATGTGATCCTTGGAAGGCCTTGGATGTTCCAGGCACGAGCGGTATGGTCCCCCTACCATTTGACCATGAAGCTTCCTATAAAAATGGTGATAAAAGTTATTAGGGGGGACCAAGCGACGGCCAAAAGTTGTTTGGCTGAGCTCTAAAAGAGGCTAGAAATGAGGATAGGGTAGCTTCGATCAACAGAGACATCAAATCCACGGACATAGAGCCAATGGCCATTCGAGACAAGGAAACAGTGCCCGTGGGGAAAATGACACCACCAACAACAAAGGAACAGCTGAAAGACCTCCTAGATGATTTTGTTGATGTGTTTTCGTGGGACACCTTCAACCTCACAAGGGTATCTAATCAGTTGATGGTCCACAGTCTGAATGTAGATCCCTTCCAGAAGCCAATTAAGCAGAAGCACATATCATTTGCCCTCGAAAGGGCTGAGGCCATAAAGGAAGAAGTCTAAAAGTTGCTTTGAGCTGAAGTTATCGAAGAAGTGTTCTACCCCGAGTAGATAGAAAATTCGGTGATGGCTCCCAAGCATGATGGGGCTTGAAGGATGTGTGTTAATTTCATGGATCTTAACAAATGTTTCCCCAAGGATAGCTATCCCCTTCGCTCCATTGACGTACTGGTCAGAGCCATAACAGGATATGAAGTACTGGATTTTTTTGATGCTCATAAGGGTTATCACCAGATACTCATGGCAGATGAGGATATGCAAAAAAACCATTCATAACTGACAGGGGAACATTTTGCTATAAGAAATTGTCATTCAAGTTGAAGAATGTTGGGGCCACCTACCAAATGCAGGTCGATAAAATCTTTGAAAAAAAATTGGAAAAAAATTAAGATATATGTTGATGACATGGTGGTTAAAAGTAGGGGCTTCAACCATTTTTTACTAGACCTCGAAGAAACCTTCCAGAAGCTCCAAGAAGCTAATTTGAAGCTAAACCCCGCTAAATGCATGATTGGAGTCAAAGTGGGTAAATTTCTAGGATTTATGGTTTCGAAGAGGGAGATCGATGTCAATCGTGAGAAAATTGAAGCATTGGTCAACATTAACCCCCCCCCCCCCCCAAATAGTCAAAGGTGTTCAAAGGTTCAAAGGATCATTGGCAGCACTCAGTCAATTCCTTTCAAAGGGGCTTAGAAACAGTTGTCATTCTTTGATGTGCTTTGAAAAGATAAGAATTTCGAATGGATGGATGACTACGATAAAGCCTTCCAGGAGTTAAAAGAGCACTTACAAATGTTTTCACCCTAATGAAACCAGATAAGGGGGAAGATCTATATTTATACATCTCCACATCCCCCTGGCGATAAGCATCGTTTTGGTGAAGGAAAAGGAAAATTCCCAATTCCCAATCTACATTGTAAGTAAGGCATTGCATGGCCCGGAGACCCACTACATTGCCCTCGAGAAGTTGATATTGGCCCTTGTTTATGCTGCAAGACACCTTCGGCCATATTTCCAAAGCCACGGGATTATCCTGCTCACCAGCCACCCAATTAGGCAGGTGCTTCTAAAGCCGGAGGACTCGGGAAGAATGATGAAATGGGCAATCAAACTAGGTGAACACAACATCCAGTCCACCCAAGAACAACTATCGAGGGCTAAACATTAGCAGACTTCATTGTTGAAACCACTAAACCGATAGTAATCGACGAAGACAATGAACCCAAAGAGACATGACAGTTGTATATTGATGGGTCCTCTCACTCCAGAGGTAGTTGGACCGGAGTTTTACTCACGAGCCCCAATTAGAAAGATTATCCCTATGCCCTACACTTTGACTTCAAGGCCATAAAAATGAAGCGGAATATGAAGCGCTAATCACAGGACTTCAAAGTGGCAAAGACTTGTGAGTCGAAGACTAGATATATTTAGTGATTCACAAATTGTGGTCCGTCAAAATAAGGGGGAATATAAGGCTAGGGAAAGAAGCTTGCAACACTATTTGGAAGTGGTAAAGTCCCTCCTCGAGCATTATTCCTTCATTCAAGTTTCTCGAGAGAAGAATCACAAGGTTGATGCCCTAAGAAAATTGGCCTCGTCGGACCCAGACTTGCAATCTCAGGGGCACTTAGTGGTGGATACGGTGAGTATGCATAGCTTTAAGGAGGAAGCAACGGTGATGGTGGTTGAAGAGAAAAAATTGTGGATGATGCTTATTATGAGCACATTTGAGATGGGACTCTCCCGGAGGACCCCATCGAAGTAAGGAAGATTAGGCTAAAGGTGCCTAAATATGTGATCCATGAAGTCATCTTATATCGTCAAGGCCATCTTCAACCACTTCTCTGATGCGTAGCCCCCCATGAAGCTTACTACTTGATTCACGAAACCCATGAAGGGGCCAGCAGATGTCATCAAGGGGCTTGATCGGTAGCTAAGAAGATTGTCCTGGCCGGATATTATGGGGAAAAGATGTTCGAAGAGGTAAATAAGTATATCCAGGCATGTCACCAATGCCAAAGGCACGCACCAATCACCCACTTTCCCCAAGAAGAAATGATGAACATCAACAGTTCCTAGCCATTTGGAAAATGGGGGATCGACTTGGTGGGACCTTTTCTGGAAGGACCGGGCTACTTTCGGTACCTGATTGTGGCCTTACACTACTTCACAAAATGGGTCAAGGTTGAAGCCTTGACCGACATAAAGGGGAAAATGGTGATTAGGTTTTGCTGGAAGAATATCATATACAGATTCAAGATCCCTCGAACGATTATAAGTGACAATGGTGCTTAGTTCATCAATGACCCATTCAAAGGTGGTGTAAGGAGTACAAGATCCATTAAAGGGTCACCGCTGTTTACCACTCCTAAGTTAATGGGAAGGTGGAGGTCACCAATCAAACCATTGTCAATGGCATTCGATCGAGGCTTGAAGGGGCAGGCACTGGATTAACAAGTTACCTAGCGTACTTTGGTCGTTCTGAACAATGGAACATTCTGCCAAGGGTGAAACCCCATATGGCATGTTTTATGGCTCGGATGTGGTCATTCTAGTAGAGATAAGGCTGCCCATCTCTCGAAGGTTTTCTATAAGCAATGAACGATATGAAGACAATTACGAGTAGCGCCACTTGGATTTGAACCTTCTTGAAGAGAAAAGAAAGAAGTAAAACCTTTACAAAGTCAGGGTCAAAGAAAGGGTTAAGCGATATCATGACCACAGGTTCCGTAAAAGTCCAATTTTCACCAAGAGACCTTGTAATGAGGAGAAATGAGAAAAGCCGTAGAGAGCCGGAGGGAAAGCTGTCAGCAAACTAGGAAGGACCCTACTGAGTTTTCAAAGCCAGCCCGGGAAACAGCTATGTGTTAGAAACCTCCCAAGGTGAACTGATTCCACGTAGATGGAAAGTTTTCAACCTTAGGAGGTATTTCTCCCAAAAATCCCAATGGACTTGGGGAGGTCGAAAAAAGGCCTTTCTTGAGGTACCTTTGGGTCAGAGGGCGCCCTCGGCCAAGTAGCATTATGAGCTGAGAGGATTCCTCTGTCTTTGAAAATCTTATATGGGAACGTGTTACTAATAATCATTTCTTGATTCCCACTCTCCTAAAATTGAAGTAACTCATATTCGAAGGGCCAACAAAACCCCATCGAATGCGCAACAAGCGCTTGAGGCACAAACCTTGTAAAACATTCGAAGGGCCAACAAAGCCCCATCAACAAAGCTCCACCCCTTCTTCTCAATCTATCCAACCACATTTGGGCTTCCTCGTAGGCTTCATGATACTTGGGATTCCATAGTGATATATTTTTGCTCCATGATGTTGATGGCATTTTGAAGGAACACTTCAAAATCCTCAACCAATGGAGCTTTAACCGTCCCAAGTCGGAGCCCGTATGCCCGAAGGCTGTTGGCAGTCGCTTCGTAGGTCTTGTACAATTCAACAAGTTTCTTCTCAACTTTCTTCTTATCTCTATAGGCAGCCCCAATGATGGCTTAATTTTCCCAGATGGTTTGCTCTAAGGCAGGAACCAAGTCTCTTCGATATCTTGTAACCTCCTCCTTCCACTCTACAAGCTTAGCAATGCCAGTCACCACGGCTACTCGAGCCACCTCTATATTTTCTCGAGAAATTAGAGCATCGTACCAGTAGTGCTCGATGGTCTCATTGGGCCCAGAAGGTGATGCTTCTAGAGCAGCTATATAAGTCTTAGTGGCGGTGATGCATTCATGCATTTTGGTGAACCCATCTTTGGTAGTAAGCTCCTCGAGGACCTCATTGTACCGAGCCTCGAGGGAATGGTAATCTTCCAAAATTTCTTCATTTTTCATGTTGATTTGGATGACAGATTTCAAAGCTCCAGAGAGACCAAGTGCCTCCAGAACAAGAGTCAAGGAGCGGTTTTCTACACTCGATGGAGGCAAATTAAACTACCCCAAGAGATGCCCAGCCTCTAACCCGATGTTCCCAAAAAGATCAGCTTCTGACTAGATGGAGAGGTTTAAAAATGCCATAGCCATGTCAGTATGGTGCCTTAGAGGGGATGGGCGTGGGGGGAGATATCTTCCCGACCCTGCATGTTCCTAATAGATTCTTCTTAGAGCTCTAACTGAACCTCAGAAGTGGCTTTAGGTCGGATGGAGCTTGGAACCAGATACTCAAAGGGATCCTCTTGGTAGGCCTCCTCGAATACGGTCTTGACCTCTGCCTCATTGTCAAAACCAATGGTAGCAGTAAAGTCCACTAAACAAAAAAGAAAAGGCAAGAATTAGTCAACAAAAAAAGGGGAGAGAGAAGAAGAGAAAAAACTCAAATAAATTCAAGGTTGACATAAGGATGCCACAAGCACCTTCCGAGGGAGGGTGGAACTCATAACAGGAGTTTCTCTGGCATTGCTTGCTCGAACGGGCTCCGTAATCTCTGAAACAGACCCAGTAATCTTTGAGCTAACAACCCTAGTTGTCTTCTTCTTTGGTTTCTTGGAAACCCCTTCATCACCAGTTGCGGGGGCCTTCCTATTTGTTTTTATCTTCTGGGGTTGGTCGTCTCCATTTCCCTTCCTTTTCTCTTTTCACTTACCAGAAGGAGCTTTTACGGACTCCCCCGGAGGGGGGGTCTTATCAGGGTAATTTTTTGGCAGTAAATCAAGTCGTAAACCTCCCCCGGCCAGAAAACGTTACAATTATTTTTGAAATATCTAGGGGATCACTCACCAGTTGATCCCTTTCGGCTATCACACTCTCCAGAGTGACATGGGTGGAAGGATATTCAAATTTTGGATTCAGATTCCATTCAGGTACGTAGTACTCCTCTGATTCTTTCTTGAAGGTATAAACGGGGCCTTGTGCCACCCTTCGCATTTTGAAGAAATCTTCAGGGGATGGTCCAAAAACCTGTTACAGATCCCACCCAAGCTTGATATTCTTACCATCGCCTGGATGCACCACATGTATGCTACCAGAGAGGTAGAATAGAGATCTAAATAATTCGTACTAGGGGATGATTCCTTGGCTATTGCATTGAGTCAGGAATGCTATAACTAGTAGAATGACATTCAAATGCTCCTGGGCCAGACTTATCTGATGCTCTTTGAGAAGATGAGAGAAGATGGGGGGGGGGGGGGAAGGGGAAGCACAGTCCGAACCGGAGGTGGCGCTCATAGATGGTGCACCGACCGGGCCTCATATCCCTTGTATTTTTATCATATCGAAGGATCTCTAGTTATAAGTTCTCTGAAAGCTTGACTTACAGAGGTAGGGTAGTTAGCAGCTTGATAATTTCCAGACCCACCGGGTGGGTGCTCTCGAGGACCAGAGTCAGGATTCTCTCTCAAAGAAAGAATGACCCTCTTTATCTTCCTGAACCTTGCCCAACTTGGAACCAGGAATCTTGAAGAAACCCACTTTTACCAATAGCCTTGAGGCAGTGCTGAGCAACTGGTAGAGCTTCCCCAGCCTCCGAACCTGTTGAAAAGGAACTGGCTGCTAAAGAAGGAACGTCGGTGGAATCTTGGAGGCAAGAACCTTCTACACCACTAGCGGTAGACCAGGCTGAGAAATAGGCCAGAATGGAGTTCTTTCCCGATGACGACATTTTCGACATTGTAAAGAAAATATGAGAGGTTGAGATATTGGGGACTTACTGGTTGATTAGCCGGAAAAAGACCTGAGCTCTCAGAGAAAGGTTTCCAGAAAATTGCTCTAATAGAGAAGAAGGTTTTTGAAATTTGAAAGTGATTTAGGGGAAAAGAGTTAAGTGAGAGCATTGAAAAAAAACTCTATTATAAATGTAGAGAGTTAAAGGTAATTATTACCTTGGGCTGCCACACAAAAAAGTAAGTGTGTGCGTAAATGGGCTACGTGGGAGGAGAAACCCAAGGCATTTATGAGGAAAGTGGTGACAGGGGCTTCATGCACCCAGAAGAGAGAAAGTCAGCATCACGCTCGTGACTCTCCCATTTCCCACCTTGGATTCCAACTCTGAATATCAGCCCCACGTGAATTTTCCACTTCCCACTTTAAATTTGAGCCCTTTGGATTCCAACATAGATTAGAAGGTCGAACATTGAGCCCCTCATCCTTTCATAGGTCGATTCAAGCTCTTGGGACTCTAGCAAATATTAGAACCCAAGAAGCCCAGAGCCTTTATGTTTAAATGCATGAATTCAAATTCTTCGTACTCAAGCACGGACTAGATGCCCGAAGAACAAATGCACCCTATGTAGGGTATGAATTCCTTCAATTTTGGAAAAGTTTAGAAGACCAGAATTTGAACCTTATACGATAAAAAATATGGATTTGGAAGCCCTTGACATCTGGTGTAAATTAGAAGGCTAGTGTCTGAATCCCTCACCCTGAATTACTATAATTCGAACAACCGAAGGCTCTAGCACAGAACTGGAAGCCTGAAGGTCGTACCCTCTATGGGTAAAATACTGAGATCTGGACAATCTTGGGCTTTAGCAGAGATTAGAAGCTCGGGATTCAAATGCATTTTCTCTCTATACATTAAAGAATTTGAATTCAGTCATTTTCTAACTCAGATTAGAAGGCAGAAAGTCAAGTTCCCTACTCCTGTCCATGGGTCTCGAAGGTCCTTTGGTCTCTAACACAGGTTAGAAAACCAAAGATCGGACCCCTCATGCAAAATTATCAGGGGCCCAAAGGTCCCTGGTGAAATAAAAGAGGTGGGATTTAGGCATTGGGGTTCCAACATAGACAAGAAAGCCAAGGGTCAAACCGCATACAAGCTCGAACGATAGGTTCGAAGCCTCAACCTGGGACGAACCTTCAACGTGCCGTAGGGGCACAAAGATTGTACCCCTGAAGTGTTAAAGGATTTTGGAGGATGAATCCTCACTCAGTCGTCAGCATCCCCATTAAAAGGAAGTTGCAACAAACTCAAAGACGCAGACAAGAATTTGAACCCACGATCTTGGGATAAATTTGAAAGCCGAACCCTAAGCTTTCCAGGGGCTTCTTGATAATGTGTAAATCCGTATGGGTCTAAATGCCTATGTGGCCGACCAACCAGTCCATAGCTTTGCCCTTTGGGTAAAGCCTTTAGGATTGGCCCAAGGTGAGAGTACTTGCTCCACAAGAAAATAAAATAGTTGTCCTTCTTGCCTACCTATATAAATGCTAAAGGTAACTCTACACAACTCAACTATTCATTCCTAACTACACTCTTGCAATTTTTTTACTTACTTGGCCGTCATAGCCTCTTCCCCCTGGACACCTCTGGGGGCTTTGTCTTGCAGATTCCAACGTACGGACGGTGGCGGCGGTAAATTGGGGTGCATCACATGAAATATGGAAACGGGTATCTCTGACCCATCCCTAGACAGGAAAACGAATATGGGCTTTAATGACACAACCAAGGATCAAACACTTTTTGTGGAGGCTATGTGACGAAGCACTGCATGGTCAGTGTACAGAATAACTTTGGTACCAAGCAAAAACGATCGATTTTTTTTAAGGAACATACCATTTCTACCAATTCTTTTTTGTGGTGTATTAGTTCCTTTAGGCCTTGTTGAGCATCATAAATGCAAAGTAAAAAGTATATTTTTTACCCTTCATTGTGTTTATTCCTCTTTGCCTTAGCGCCAAAATGGCCTTGCCCGGGCGGGCTGCCCATTTTCACTCTTCTTTGTGTTGATTCCTCTTTGCTTTGTTGCCTTGCCTTCTTGCCTTCAAATCATCATTTCTTCTTGCTTGAATCTTCAATACCTTTTGTTAATGGCTTCAATATTCACTATATATCTTACCTTGTCACAGAAAATTCCCTAGAAAAGTTATATGAGCGCAAAAGTTGCTCTTAAATCTCCTAAGAGAATTTCAAGGAAAAAATCAAATTCTAGACCACAAAAGTACACAAAAGTGAGTCCGAAATGTCCCAAAAATAACCACATCAAATTGACACATTAAATCTCCCCACACTAGAACCTTACTCGAACTCGAGTAAGAAAAATAATTCAAGAACACAAAGAAATCCACATATCCACATCCAAAACTAATATTCCCCCAAATTGATACCTCACAAAAACTCTCAATATCATAAATCCCAAAATTAAGATCAAATGAGATTTTTCACACACAACTCTAATTCCTAAATCTACCCAAACTTACCCCTTATCAATTCACTAATACCCATAGAAACATATCCAAATCCCAAATTAATAATCCCAAAGTCGAATGGTAAAAAATGAAGTCCAAATCATATAAGAGGTTCAAGAACATAATCCACTTCTTACCAATATATCATCCCAGAAACGAAGCACACACAAAATATCAAGAATTTCACAACCATGCTTCCTTTTCATGCTAAGTTACCCAATCCCAAGAAGTCTTATGATGTTAGGATACCCGATTCATCCAACTGTCCACTGCAACCTTATGACTCCACCGGAAAATGAGTAGAAATGTAACAAAATTTTCTTTTTTCTTTTATTTTTATTCTCTCTCATTTTGCCTAGGAGCCCTTTCAAATTTTCATCCTAGCCACACATCATATTTCTTTTGGCTCACATCTCACTCACATTTAGCATATCATTTTTACCTAGGTCTCCCTTTTGGGTTTTTGACCTATCCGGGCTCCCAATGTTGCCTAAATTGCCCTCTTGGGTTTTCAACTTAGCGGGTTAATTTTCTTTCATTTTTTTAAATTTCATTTTTCCAGTAAAAAAAAAGTAGTGATATATACATGTAAATCATTAACCCCCTCCCCCACCCTTAAAATCATACATTGCCCTCAGTAGTGATATGAGTCCATTAGGCCTAGTCTCGGAACACCCCTTGGTACTTGGATGTTCAAATGTTTTGCTAGCCTCGTAACCATACCACTCATGGAAATCTCACCCCTTTGATCTCCTTCGGTGGTTTTATCACAACATTTCATCACCCAAACATCTACCCATTATGAATGTCCAGTGATGGCACTTGTCATTGACAAAAGAAAATTAACGTCTTCGATGGGAGCATGTGTGGATCACTATGGCAATATAAGGTTGAGGCCAAGATATGGTGAATGTAGCGCAAGGCGGAGTGCAAAATCAAGGAGCTTTTGTCTTTTCTAGTTCAGACCCTATTTGTTGTAATATGCCAAAAGTAGGTTTCATTATAAGCGGTATTGATTTCATACTCCTTACTATACTCATAATCACACTCAAAAGCCATATTCAAATCAGTGTAGCTCACTTCATAATTTGCATCATTCAATTGGAACGTGATGTATGGTGCATAATTTCCATCTTCATCCATCCGCCCTGAGTGTCTCTCTATAGTCACAATAACTCTAGTGTGTACCTCTCTGATGTGCTTCATTATGTGTTTGTTAACCATTGCAGTCGGTATAGTAATTGGCTTGTTTTATATGTTGGATTGCTAGTATTAGTTGAGTTTACGTAATAAGGGGTTTAGACAGCCATGTTTGGTTATCTTGTCTAAATCCCACATTTTTTAAAATTAATTGGTACTAATGGACATTTTGTATCTATGGGCTCCTAGATCTTTCTTGTGATCATCCTTAGTAGGTTGCCTGTGGGTACTTTTCATTACATTTTGTATAGAAGGCCATTTGTAAGGGAAGTAAAAAATTTTGAAGGCCATTCACACCTTGAATGGTAGTAGAAAAAGGCCACAAACATCAAATCATGGTAGAAGGAGGTTGGAGCCAGAGATAGGTGGAATTGGAGTTCAAGGCGGCCAATGAAGAAACGATGAATCGTGGTCTGATGAGTTGCGCCTTCTGAGAATGATTCAAGAAGAATCAACCTTCAAAGTTGATTCCATTAGATTCATCTTCTCAAGCGCTATAATATTAACTACTAGAACTCTTAAATCAAACTAATGGTTCATTTATAGCAAAGGAAAGAAGGTCAGCCAACCAAGGCACAAACGGGTCGGCGCGGACCGCTCATGGGTGGCACCAATGTCCTTCACCAGATGACGTGGTCTGCCCCTAAGGTCTTTAGCATGGACCATGCCAAGGCCCAATGCAGACCATGCCAAACTCGATGGGCAACGCGCACAAGTTCCAAGTTTCACTAAAAAATGGCTAAGTATGGGCCCAGATCGTCCCATTTTTTACGGCCCGCGCCGTTTCAAGGGCAGAATGTCAAGACCAGCCAGCAGGATGTGAAGAATTGAGTGGACCACACCAAAATATAGAGTAAAACAAGGATTTTGATGATGGCCCATGCCAAATGACACAGACTGCAGATCTGAAGTGCAAAAGCGAAGGTTATGTTGGCAGCTCACGCCAAACAACGCGGACTGCATGGATATGACCCGTAGAATGCCAAGGCCCATGGAAAGGAGAAGAAGTAGACCTCGCCAGATCTCACGGCCTGCGCCAGCGCTGATCAAACAAGCTGCGCGAGATCTGGTGCCCCGCGCCAACATGGACTAAGTACACGGTGCAGACTGTGGCATCCGCGATGGTCCATGCCAGGCAGCGGCTGAACTAGGGTTTCACACTTTTTGGCCTATTTTGTGCCCAGTTTTAGGCTCCAATCTCCTACTACCATAAATATAGCCTTAGTCTACTATGGTTAAGAGCTTTTGGACATTTTTCATATTCTACTCTTGTAATTAGGAGACCATTCTAGAGAGAGAAACATTCTCTCTTCTTTCTTTCTTTCCTTTTTATTTTTCTTTGATCCTATGATGTGGAATTCACATATTTATTTGAATTCTATGTCTAGGGAATAGTTTCCATAGCTATGGGATAATTGTATTCATGTATTGATTTATGCTTTTGTGAGATTCTTAGTTCATCATAATTATTGTGCTTATGATATTATTGTTACTTGTTATTTGAATGTTAGAATTGCATGAATAGTACACTCCATTAAGCACACACTCTAGTTGATATTGACGTTGGTGAAAATATTAATGCCCCCTAGGGAAGAGAAACCTTGGATGTGTAGTGGGTAACAGGGTACGGGTCCGTGTGAGTGTGTACACGAAGGTTTTTTCTGAGTATTGCTATTATGTTTGCAGCACACCAGTCGTAGCTAATTACGTAAAGTAGTTTGATGGGTTACGAGTATAGATAGTGAAAAGTAGCAAGCTAGGGTTGTAAGAGGCCCTAGTGTCATAGATAAGGTGCCTATTTCCCTTTGCCTCATTTGGCCCAAGGAGTAGAGAATCCATGGTGGAATGCCCGGGATGTAATCGTATGTGAGAGAAATAAACCTACAAAAATTGTTGGACTTTGTTTTACTCCCCGAATTACAAAGGTGGGGTTGATGGAGGGTTTCGAGCGCACCCGACATGACTGGTGCGGGGAAGCGCATGCCATCAACCACACCACGTGTTATGAGCACAATATTAGGTTTATCTAAATATCGCATGCGAATGAATCGAGGATCGAAGTATTTAATCAATTATGTCATGCAAGCAGTCCCCAAGTGTTTAGTTAAACAGATTACGTACTTTTTACTTTCATAATTTGTAGTTTTTAATCAAAAAACCAAAACCTCCCCCCTTGTTTGCTATACTATCTATTCCTAGCAGCTCGTACAGATTGAAAACCTGGACGATGATGTGTCTAATTGATTTTTAGGCCCTAGCATCTCTATGGACATAACCAGAGCTTACCGCTAACTACCTATCGGTAGCATAGTAGTGAGTTGGGTGCAGAACTATAAATTTTATCTTTGACCATTCTCAACCTTTGCTTGGGTTAATTAGCTACAATTTACAACACCGAGTGGAGGCAGTTAATATTTTGGCACCGTTATCGGGGATGCTAATTAGTCTAATTGTCAATTAGCACAACGTGTAGTAGAGTAGTTAGTATTTGCTTTATTTTTTCTTTATCTTTTTGCCTTTTGATTTGTTTGCTAGTGTTACCTTCGGAAGGGTACTGTTAGCTTGTAGTTTATGGTACATACTCGTACCATAAACTTAGGAGTTTTGCATTACCCGGCTGATAACGCAAGTAGTCAGAGGTAAAGGAAGTGAAGAGCTAGAGTAGAAGTTCAACCTCGGCTGGTAGTGTTAGTATAAGAACCACAAGAAATGATGGAAGACAATAGAACCTTGAGGGAGCTTATGGCCAATAATCTGGAGAGTTATCAATTATGCATCACATTCCCCCCATTACCACCAAATGTGAGCTGTGAGCTAAAGACCGGAATGATTCAATGTCTTTCCACCTTCCATGGTATGGCCGAGGGAAGACCCAAACAAACATTTGTCGGAGTTTCACTTGGTGTGTACAAACATGAAGCCTCTGGGTGTTTCTGAAGATGACTACAATCTGAGATCCTTCACGTTTTCTATTCAAGATGGAGCTAATGATTGGCTCTACTACTTACCCCCAGGATGCATAAGTTCGTGGATGGATATGAAGAAGAGGTTCTTGGAGAAACACTTTTCAGCGTCCAAATCAGCTGGACTGGAGAAGCAACTGTCAAATATCACCCAAGGGGATGGCAAGTCATTATATGATTTTTGGTACCGCTTCAAGAGATTACTAGTGAGTTGCCCCTACCATCCCTTCAAAGAGGGAGATCTAATTTAATATTTCTTTGAGGGGCTATGTTACAAAGATATGCGAATGGTGAATGCTGCTTGCAATGGTTAAATAGCCAAGAAAAACCCTAAGGATGCAATGACCCTCTTTGAAGAAATGGCTAATGGGATGTGATGGTTTGGCACACTATCAAGGGCTAAGGTCTTGGATAAACCCTCTCAATCACCTAATTTGGAGAAGCAAGTCCAAGATCTTGCTTCTATGATGAAGAAGCTCTTGCAAGGAAAAATTCATCAAGTCAAAGTTTGCAAGGCATGCAACCTTGTGCACAACACCGAGGCATATCCCGAAGTTGTAGAAGATTTTCAAGAGGTGAAGGCCATTGAGTACAACAATAGAGAGAGAACGTAGTTTGCTAGGGGTCAACCACAAGGGCTCCGGGTAAACCAAGGCGATGCACGAAAAGATCCCTAAGCAAACTCATTCAATCCAAGGTATTGAGATCACCCAAATTTTTGATGGAGGGAGGACAACCCACCTCAAGGATATCAGGGTGGACAAGTTTTACCTCAACCATACCTAAGAGGTGAAGGCCTTTCCAACAATCATACCTCAATCTGCAAGTCAGATAGATAGGAGATCTTAGAAGCCACCGGTCAATTGGGAAAGAAACATGAAGTTTTCACAGAGAGGACAAGTCGTGAGATTTAATACTTTGGCAATAGAACTTTCTCAAGTATCAAGAAACTCAAAGTTCAAGCTGGGCAACTCGCCACCTCGGTGAGCCAACTTGAAGCCAATGAGTCTAGTCAACTCCCTTCCCATCTAGAGATCAATCCAAGGAACGTGAGTGCACTCAAGTTAAGAAGTGGGAAGAAAGTTCGTGAGTCCGAAAAGAAGGTGATGCAAGAGGGCGATAGGGTATTGAGGCTACCAAGGCACATTTAAAAATAGATGAGATTGTGGTCAAGGAAGCACATTCCCAGGAGCTTCCACTTCATGAGGCACGATTGACTATCCCACCTTCATCTCCAAATTCTTTGAGAGGAAGGCCAGAGGTGGTGACTAATGATGCAAGCATTAGAAGGGTCTTCAAAAAAGTCGAGGTAGCAATCCCTACCTTAAATTTAATTGAAAATGTGCCATCATATGCTAAATTTCTTAAAGTTTCATGCACAAAAAAGAGAAGTATACCAACTAGGAAGGTAGGAAAATAAAAAGGGGGGGTGGGTCACTGTTTTGAACCATAAACTTTTTCCTGAGAAATGGGAAGATCCTAGGATGTTCTCTATTCCTATCTCCTTAGGTGGAAAACTTGTTGAAAATTCCATGATAGATTTAGGCGCATCCATAAATGTGATCCCATTTAGTCTATATTAATGCCTAGAGATAGGTGAACTTAGGGAAAATGGAGTAATTGTCCAACTAGCGGATCACTTCCAAGCTAGCCCTCGGGGGCTAGTAAATGATGTGATAGTGCGAGTTGTCAAGTTGGTTTTACGGCGGACTTTTATGTCCTAAACGTGGCGCACAACGGAATTGAAATACTTTTGGGAAGACCTTTTTTTAAAAATGCCTGGGACTGAAATTGATGTCCATTTGGGAACCTTAACTCGAGAAGATGATTTGGAAAAAGTGGAATTTGATATCTAAAAGTCTAGGCATGATTCGACTAATTCTTATTTTATGTGCAAAGGTGTGACCCTATTTGATGAGCATGATTTCCATGAATCCTCTTGTGTTACAAATGAGTATGAACACTTGGATGAATTCCGTGTTGATGACATTGTTGATGAGTCCGATGAATTGCATGATTTGATTGACAATATGCTTATGCTGGATTGTTTCTCGAGGCTAACTAACTTGCAGCGGGAAAGGAAGAGTATCGAGGGCTTAAAACCCCCTTGACCTCCTCCTAACCCCAAAGTGATGTTCACGGACTCAACCTTAACAAGGCACGTTGATTCATTTTCTATGGTGGACAAAGGGTCTGAAGGTAAGGATGACACGTTTCCCCTCCATAACGATGTCATAGTGGGTGGAGTCATCGATTATGATTCCATAGATCCATAGGTATGGGGTTCTAACAAAATTACGTGAAAAATAAAAAAAATCGTGAGAACGATAATAAATATACGGTGCTTCTTTTTTCTTTGATTGTGTGATCTTTTGTGGTGATAGATTTTGCATGTTCTTATTTGCGATGAGGATTTTTGAGATGAAACTCTTGTTTTGATTTGAAAATTTGAGTTTGAGTCTCGTGACTATGTTTGGATGGAGTTAGGCTTGATGGGTGACATAATTTTTCAAGAAAAAGAGGGAAAAACAAGGAATAGGCAAAAATTTGTGGCAACCTCATGCCAAGACCTGGCACGGTCCATGTCAAGTAACACGGTCCGGGACAGGTGAGCTCGGCACGAGGGGGACTCAGGCCAAAGATCTAGAATAGACCGCTCCAGGCTGTATGGTCCATGCCATTGACACGTGGGGGAGGGGGGAGGTTTGTGCCAAGTACCTTTGACACGAAGGTATCTGGGCCATTTCCTCAATTTTGCAATCAAATTGTTCCAAAAATGCAAATATTTGAAAATTCTGAATTTCAAACTTAAAAAATGCATTTTTGGTTCAAAAATTTTGAAATCCCCTAATTCCTAAGATTTTTTATGCAAAAAGTACATCCAACATCCCTTGGAATTAATTGGTTAGTACTGTTGTCCCCTAATTTGAAATTTTCAAAATTCCATTCTTATCCTAATTGTACCTCTCTTCCTTATCACCCATGCTGAAATTCTAAATTCATGGTATATTCTTCTACTAAATTTAATCATTTGACACATTCTAGCTCTCAAGAAACACTCACTCACACACACTCTTGGTGAACTTGAAAATTTGAAGCTTTTCTCCCAAAAATTAGCAAATTTTTACTTCTTCTTGTATGGATCTTGCACACAAGAACTATTTGTTTATATGCTTTATTGACATTGTGGTGGTGTTATGAAAAGCATGATTCTTGAATGAGTGTATGTTGTTGAGATATGTGTTTGAGTTTTTATGCATGATCTTGTGTTGAAGAAGTTTGGGTGGTTTGATGGGCTATTAGGCTTGGATGTTATGTTCTTAATGTGTTGGGTGATTTAGGAGGAGATGAATCTTGATTGCATAATCCTATTGATGGGTTGGTAAGAACTTATATGAGTTTGTTGTTTGATGAAAATGTTCTTTCTAGCCTTCATGCTTAGATTATCATGTTTTGAATGGTTAGGCTATGTAAGAGAATGTTGTCTTGTTAAATGATATTGAGGCCCATGCCTTGTTTATGATCACATTACCACTCTTCCCTTGATTGTGATAGAATGCCTCCTAAGAAGAATGTTTCGGAGAAAGGGAAGTCCTCACGAGGTGAGAAGAGAAAGAAACTGACAAAGGGTGCAAACCATGAGCGGTGACTCCCATTCTTTGCAACCTCGCATTTGTGATTGAAGAATTCATGGGATCAGACAACATCTCCGGGACTGCAGCCCGAAGGTGGAGGAATTTGAGAGAGTCGAAGAGGAGTATATTGGAGACTGGATTTGCATGCAAATACAGTTGGCGGCTCTAGGCTTACTCGAGGGTGGGTCTAGAGGGGTTTCTCAAGAAGCACTCAAAGACCTACATCAGGTGGACCCTCAAGTTCCTAGCAATTCTATGGCCCGTCGTGGACAAGGAAGGAAACCAGGCTATAAAATTCAATCTGGATAACAAGGAGTATAAGATGACACACCGAGAGGTAGCTGACGTGTCCATTTTATGTATATATTTTGGGACTTTTTGGAATCTCTTTTGCGCTCTTTTTTCATCTAGAGCTTGTGTTTTATCTCAAAATTCTCTTAGGAGAGGTAAGAGCAACTTTTACATTCTTTTACCTTTTCTAAGTGGGTTTTGTGTGACAAGAGAAAATAACATCAAGACTTGAAGACCGGAGGCCATTGAATACCATATTTTGAAGACTTAAAGAATTGAGGAAACTTGTTGTAAAGTGAAGATTAAAAGACAAGAAGAAGGAAGAAATTGTATTCTGTTCCTGGGTGCCAGTCGCGACTTGCGACGAACCTGTTGCGACTCGCGATGAACAGGTGGCTATAATCCCTTTTTCCTTTTTCTTGTATTATAAATAGCATTTTATACATTTCCTCTCTTCACTTCTTCCTCAACCCCGACTTGGTACTATACAAACTATAGTTTTTCACCATTTTTCTTTTCTTTAGCTTGATTTATGTTTGAATTGTTGTTCTTAATGAGTATGAATTCTAGTAGCTAAATAATATGTTAGGGGCAATTGATTGAATCTTCCAAACCCATGTAGTGAGATTCTTGATTTTGCTCATATATGAACATTTAGTAGGAAGCATTTATTGTGCCATTAATGCTATGTTTTACTTCATTTATGCCATGGGTTTTTTGAGTATATAAAGTGTCTATATGATTGAAGTGTTAGGGTGTTAGGAGAGTTGCAAATTTCTTATCTCATTCGATAGTAGTCTACTAACGCGTTATGCCTAAATTGATACCTAGACTGATAGCATCCCCGAAAGCAGCGCCAAAATTCTAACCTGCCTCCCCCCCGAGGTTGTTAAAACAATAGCTTAAAACCCAGTTAGAGGCGGTGTGGTCAGAAGATAAGAATTTATAGTTCTGCACCATGTTCCTACTGCTACGCTACCTATAGGGTAGTTAGTGGTAAGCCCTGGGTTTGTCCACAGAGAGGCTAGGTCTAATGTACCAACTCAAACACAGCCTTGTAAAAAACACAAACACAATATTAAGCTAAGTACTTGGGGAAATCATTGAGCAACTTGGTCAATCTAATGCTTCTATCCTCGATTCATTTATATAGATATCTAGGCAAACCTAATAGAGTGTCCATAATATGTGGTGTGGCCGATGTCATACACTTCCCCATCCCTATCATGGAAGGTGCTCTCGCAACCCTCTATCGATGCCGCCATCGTAATTAGGGGAGTACAACAAGTTCCAACCATTGTTGTAGGTCTGTTTCTCCCCTGTGCATTTACATCCCCGGAATGCACTACTTCCATTGGGTCCTATCAATTAGGCCCAAGGGTCGTAGGCACCTTATCTATGATAAAAAGGTTTCTTGTAACCCTAGCTTGCTACTATTTATCTATCTCTACCTGTAACCTCTCGGACAACTTTACAAAGTTAGCTAAGATTGGTGCGATGGTAAGTAGATCAGAGTGACCCCGAATCCCCCATGCACACACCCACACAGATGGGTTCTCCTCTACACATTCTAACAACCAGGTTTCTCTTTCTAATGGAGCATCGATATTTGCACCATACATAAATATAACCCAAAGTGTGTGCTTGTATGTGGTGTACTATTCATGCATTTAAACTCAAGAGCAAATCACAATAATATCATGAACACAAAATTATGATCAACTAAAGAATCTCAAAAGGCATGTAGATTAGACTAAGTCACTACAATTTATCCCCAAGCTATAGAAACCACTCCCTTGACATGGAATTCAAATAAATATTTGAATTCCATGTCTTAGGATCAAAGCAAAATAGAAAGAAGAAAAAGACAAATTTTCTCCTAAGGAGAGAGTCTCCAAACTACTCTTGAAATCTAATCTATCTAATGTAATGTATATAAACCTAGTAGAAAAAGGATCTATATATATTAGTAGTAGATTAGGCCTAAAAATAGGCCCAACATAGGCCAAAATAGGGTAAACCCTAGCTTAGCCACCACCCGATGTGAGGTGTCTCGGATGATGCGGCCTATAGCATATACTTAGCATGGGGCGGAGGAATAGTGCGAACCGTGTATCTTCATATGGGCAGGGCGCAAAATCTGGAGCATGGCGTAGATTATCAAAAGGTGAAAGACTTTTTTGCAGGTTGTGTCTAACACCTGCCGCAGACCGAGTCATCTCCTATAGGCCTCCATTAGGGTGCTAAAAATGGAAGTTCTGATCCACGCCCCTGGCCGTTGGCACATGCCGTGGTAAAAAAGGGTGCTTGCTCAGGAACTTTGGTGTGGGCCGTGTAATTTCCCACACCACGCCGGCTGGTCTTAGCATATTGAGCTTGGAACAGTGCGGGATACCAAAAATGGGAAGCTCGACTCCCATACTTAGTAGCGTGGAGGGTTCTTCACTTTGTGCTAGCGGTTAGTGGCCTCTGGCATGGTCTCCGCCGTAGCCTCACGCTGGTCTTCTTGGCACTGGGCATCTTCTTTGACGTGGGTTATTGGTGCCAAACCATGCACAACCTGCACTGACCTATTGGTGCCTCGGCCGGCTGAACTAGTTTTCTTCACTAAGGGTGAACCGTTAGTCCAATTTGAGATTTTTAGTAGTTTATTTTATAGTACTCAAGAAGAAAAATCCAATGAAATCATATTTAAAGGCTAATCCTTCTTCGACCATTCTCGCACTTGAGCACAACTCATTGGACCACGATTCTGCATTTCTTTGTTGGCCACTTTGAACTCTGTTTCCGCCTATCTTTGGCATTAATCTCCTTCTACCACGTATTGATAATTGTGGCCTTCTTCTACTACCATTCTAATGTGAATGACCATCATCTCTACTACCGTCCTTGCGGACGGCCTTCAATATCTTCTACTGCTCTTATGAACGGTCTTCACATAGAATGTAAACAAAAGTACCCAAGGGTGACCTACTAAAGATGATCACAAGGAAGATCAAGGATCCTGTGGATACAAGATGTTCATTAGTACAAATTAAGTTTACAAAATGCGGGATTTAGACAAGAAAACCAAAAATAGTCGTTTAAACCCCTTGTCATGTAAACTCAACTAATACTAGCAGTCCACCAAATAAAACTAACTAAAAAGTATACCACATGTATCGGTTAATGCACACATAATGAAGCAGATCATGTTGGCATGTTAAACATGGCTTGATATTTATATGCTTTTGTGGTAATGCTTAGGCTAGTTTAGCTTTGGGACATGAATGTTGTCATATTGACACTGTTGATGTTAGCTAAACTAGTTTAGAGATGCTTTTGATTCTAAGATATTGCATATTGGATATTTGGCTATGTAATGATCTTCATGAGTGAATATACAATGCATGATGTGATTGTTGAAATATGATATAATTGTTGCTTGCTTTTTCTAGCTATGCGATTGGATTGAACTTTGCATGTGTGAACTTATAAGCATTCTTGCACCTGTATAGTATTTTTTAATGATTGTAGTATGTCGACTACATCATTTTGACCGTGATTGCTAGATGCTATATTGCTTCTTGAATTTTTGATGCTATATGTTGCATATTTTGTGTGATGTACTATAGTGAAGATTACATGCTTTTGCCCCATTATGTCCATGTGTGTTTGACATTGTTTGTTGTGTTGTTAGATATGCCTCCGATGAACAGATCTAGGGTTTCACGAGGTGCAAGCGCTGCCGCTCCACATCCACCTCTTCCACCGGCTCTGGAGCAAAACCCTATACCTCCTCCTCCAGATCGGTACATGGGTTTAACCCAGAACACCAAGCCTTATGCGGATAGGTGGGACATCTTAACCACTTGCAAGATCTTGGATATGAGCTTCATTAATCAGACAACACTTGATGCTCTTGGGCTGCTAGAGCCTATCCGTTGCTTCCTCGCCAAAAGAGGATTAGAGGGTTTCATGTGCAAGTATGCCCCAACCTACAAGTGATATACAATGGAGTTCCTCTCTACGGTGGAGTTGTGCAGCATGAGGGATAATGATCCCTGTGAGAGGTACATTCATTTCCACCTATACGATGTACCTTGGGAGATGACAGTCTCGCAAGTAGAGGTAACGTTTGGGTGGAACACAACAGAGGTCCGGGCAAGGTTGGACCCACAGGCCCCAGAGTACATGATTGAGGAGGATATGTTGTTTTGGGGCATAATGATGAGGAAGCGAAGAGCTCCCATGACAAGAACTACCTCATCATCCATCCCGCACTCCTGTTTGTGCATAAGTTCTTAGCAGGCACATTTTTTTATTCGTCGGAGTCGACAAACGTGCCTGAAATGAATATTCACTACTTGTGACATATGAAGAGTGAGAGGATGGGATACCGACTGTGGTCTGAGTTGTGGATGAAGAGAGTCATATGTGTGGTTGAGAAGCTGAATAAGAAGATTTCTATGAGGGGTATGATCACCCTCATAGCAGAGAAGTTAGGCTTAGTTGCCCCGCGTGATTTCCTGCATCTGGGTAGAGATTCTTCATACCTTATCACCATAAGAAGAATGAAGAATTTCAATATGATAGACACCACCGACACTAGAGAAGTAAGCCATTGGTTGTATGGGGCGAGGAATGTCACCCTTATGACACTTCCTGAGTGCCATAGGACCAAGCTCAGGTTTGATATACTGGTGGGGAATTTATCGATCCAGTCGGATACTTCATGTAGAGAGAACTTTGAGCGGGAGCTCAAGAACCAATCTCCACTCCCTATCCAGGCCAATGAGAGCACCCTACCATTCACCAGGCTGCAGGATGAGTAGAATTCTCCACCTCCGAACATAAACTCAGAGCCTATGCAGGCATATTATATGCCACCTTAGTTCTCTCAGCCTCCACCGGGTTTCTACACCCAACTTATGCAGACAGTGGAGCATGGTTTTCATCGGCAGGATAAGTACCATTGTGGGCAGGTTGAGCACAACCTGTTCGTCTCGTGGAGCCTCATGGAGATAGATGAGAACATTGAGTATCTCTCATCCAGGATTTCTGAGATGCAGTTGCAGGCTGGTGGTACCCCAGGCCCCGACCCTAGAGTAGCGAGGCGGAGATAGCAGCGCCAGAGGAATGCCAATTAGCTGCTGCAGTATCAACAGACCTATGGCAGAGACTCCAACGATGGTGCCGAGCCTTCTCATCCCTGATTGTGAGCACATTATTTTACACTCCCCATGCTTTAATTTGTATTTTTCCCCCTATTTTGTCTACTTAATATAGCAGTTTAAGTGTAGGGAGGGGTATTTATTGTTTTTACTACTTTACTTTGGGTTTGTTCTCTTAGACTTGGTTGTTGGGATGTTTTTCTTTGTATTGGGGATGCTTTCATTGGATGTATTTGGATATTTGTGCTATCTTTGACATGTGAAATCTTTTTTCTACTTTTGATCGGAAAAATACGGAAAAATTGAAAAAAATGAAAATTTTGAAAATAATAGAAAATGAAAAAAGAACAAAACTAAAAAGAAACCTACTAAGTTGAAAATCTGGGAGGACAACTTAGGCAACATTGGGGGCCCAGATAGGTCAAAAACCCGAAAGAGCGACCTTAAAAAAAGAGAGGCTAAATGTGCGGAAAAAGGTGAGATATGAGCTAAAGAAACACGATGTGTTGCTAAGATGAAAACCTAAAAGGGCTACTAGGCAAAATGAGAGAAAGAGAGAAAATGGAAAAATGCTACGATTTCACTCATTTTTCGGCATTTGATTCATAAGGTTGAGGTTTCTGTATGGATGGATCGGGTATTTTAACATCATGAGACCTCTTGGGGTTGGGTAATTTAGCGGGGAAAATGAAGTAAGGTAAGAATTATTGATTGTTGATATATTTCAGTTTTGGGATGATATATTGGTATAGAGTGAAGTATGTGTTTGAACTTCATACATGTTTTTGACTTCATTTTGTGTCATTGGATTTGGGATTGACAATTCGGGACTTAGAGATGTTCTTATGGATATCAATGAATTGATAGGTTGGTATGGTTGGGTAGATTTAGGAATGGGGGTTGTGGGTGAATTCTCATTTGATCTTAACTTTGGGATGTGTGATATTGAGAGTTTTGTGAGGTATCGATTTTGTAGAATATTAGTTTAGGATGTGGATACGTTAGTTCCTTTGTGTGCTTGAATCTTTTCTTACTCGAAGACAAGTAAGGTTCAAGTGTGGGGAGGTTTTATGTGTATATTTTGGGACTTTTTGGGATCTCTTTAATTTGCACTCTCTTTTGTCATCTAGAACTTGTGTTTTATCTCGAAATTTTCTTAGGAGAGGTAAGAGCGACTTTTACGTTCTTTTACCATTTCTAAGTGGATTTTGTGTGATGAGAAAATAACATCAAGACTTGAAGACCATCTTTTGAACACTAGCTTTGAATATTTGAAGACTTGAAGAATTGAGGAAACTTGTTGTGAAGTGAAGATTGGAAGACAAGAAGAAGGAAGAAATTGTATTATGTTTGTGGGTGACTGTTGTGACTCGCGAAAAATGTGTCGCTAGTCGTGATGAACGGGTGGCCAAAATCCCTTTCGCCTTTTTCTTGTACTACAAATAGCATTTCATCCATTCTCTCTCTTAACTTCTTCCTCCGCCCGACTTGGTAATATTAAAACCCTAGTTTTTCACCATTTACATCTTTGCTTTAGCTTGATTTTATGTTTGAATTGTTGTTGTTAATTAGTATGGATTCTAGTAGCTAAGTAATATCTTAGGAGCAATTGATTGAAGCTTCCAAATTCATGTAGTTACATTCTTGATTTTGCTCATTTATGAACATTTATTAGGAAACATTTATTGTGCCATTAATGCTATGTTTTACTTCATTTATGCCATTGGTTTTTTGAGTATATGAAGTGTTTGTATGATTGAAGTGTTAGGATTTTAGGAGAGTTGCACATTTCTTAGCTCATTTGACCTGAAAATCCAAGAACCCAGAATTAAAACTTCTTGTGTATAATGTGTGGTGATTCTTCATAGATAAGTATGTTAATGTGAATTGTTCTCATATTTGTCCTATAGATGCAAAGAAAGGTTGAAGCTTGAATGTGGTTTGTCCTAGGGCTATCCTAATAAATGTTTTGTTTGGTTAAATGACTATGTCTTTGGTAGAAGGCTTGTTGTTATCAAATTTATGGTCCTTCGTGTGACAGGTCATTAATGAAATAACTTTAGGTGTTGTTTGTCTAAAGTGATTGTCAATGAGGTTTGCAAAATGTCGTTGTTTGCCTTTGCAAATTAGTCTTAAAGACACTACAAGAAACTGAACATGTTACTTTACCCCTTTTACCTCAGTTTTTTTCTTAACCCCAAAAAACTGAGGTAAAAAGTTCTTTTACCTTGGTTGGTTTTTTTTCGATGTAAAATTTTTGCTTACCTTGTTTTAAAAAACTGAGGTAAAAAGTACATTTTTTACCGCTTTTGAAAAAAATTGAGGTAAAAAGTCTACATAACCAACGTTACACGCATGTCTGGCTTACCTACGTTGGTTGTTTTTATGACCGAGGTCGCACATACCTGTCCCAGACACATATGATCAACGTCGCACACATGTATGGCTTATTTACGTCGGTTGTTTTTGTGACCGAGGTCGCACATACCTATCCCAGACACATATGACCGACGTCATACACATGACAGGTTCACAGCTTCTACTTGTGGATCGTCTTACTAGTAAAGTAATTGGACATTAGTCCAGCTCTTTCCTTGCTATTTCCCCACGGGCATTTTTGGGGAGTAACCCATTATGCATTACTCAATGGGGTAATTCCTCGCACATAATTAAGGGAGCCATTGAAAGGTGACTAAAACACTGCGTAACCTAAGTCAATTGTTTCAGTGACTGAGGTCGCACATACCTACCCCAGACACATATGACCGACGTCACACACATCTACCCCAGACACATATGACGGATGTCATACACATGTCTGACTTACCTACGTCGGTTGTTTCTATGACCGAGGTCACACATACCTATCCCAGACACATATGACCAATGTCGCACGCATATCTGGCTTACCTATGTCGGCTATTTGTGTGAATGGCGTTCGCACGCATGTTTGGCTTACCTACGTCGACTATTTGTATGATCGACGTTCGTACGTACTTCTCGCAGACATGAAATGACCGACGTCACTTTTACCTCTGGCAGACACCTTGTGATGCACAATTTAAAAATTCAATATATATTAAAAATATTTTTTTAATAAAACAAAAATATAATTTTTAAATTTTTTATGCAGCTCCATTTCATTTTTAATTTTAAAAGATTTTATAATTATACTTTTACTATGACTTTATGTTTATATTTTTACAAATGAAATAAATTACATGTAGAGTTCGAGTAACACATGATCAAAATTTTAATAGTAAAATTTAATGCTAAACAAAACTAAAATATAATTTTGTAAACTTTTTATGCTACTCTATTTCTTTTAAACTTTTAAAAGATTTATAATTAGGGAAAGTCTCAGGAAAGGCGGTCTTTCCATAAGCTTATGGACAGTCATCAGGGGCATTTGCCTTAAATCTTGTAATTTTTTATAAAATTTAAATATTGCATTTTATAAGTTAAAACAAGTAATAATATGTAGAGTCCGTCTCTTGAAAGACGGTCTTTCCATAAGTTATGGAAAGACCAAGGTTTAAAGTGTAAATTAGAAGAAATGAAGATAAAATTTTCGGGTTGCATGAACCGGGTTATAAATTTTATAACTATAACATGTTGCATACTAAAATTTTAATATTGCAACTAACACCTTTTACCTTTTATTATTCTAATTATACCCCGTCTTTCCATAAGCTTATGGAAAGACCGTCTTTCCCAAGACTTTGCCTAATATGTATTTAAAGGTGAAAATATAAAAATATATGATATAAAAAATATTTTCAACAATTTTAAATTTTGTATGTAATTTAAAAAATGCAGTTTATAATGTAAAAAATAAGTGACCTGTCCATAAGCTTATAGATAGGCCGCCTGTCAGGAGACCCACTTAAAATTAAAAACCCCATCGGGCTAAAACCTATGGCCCAATACCACTACAAACCCTAGGTATATATAAATCCATGCCTCTCCACATCGTTCTCTTCGTCCTCATTTGTTTTCAACACAGACGGAGAAAACACACTCCTCTCATTCTTTTCCTCACTGCCTCTTCCTCCTTCCTTTGTTTCACCTCAAACATCGTACGCTACCAACCACCCCAATCTTCCTTCTTCCCTCCCAAACCATCACCGCCTCAAATCAATGGTTTCTCGCCACCACCTCAGATCGCCCACCTTGCAACCACCGCGGCACACCTCCAACAACACCACCGCAATGCTTCACTTATCAACACCACCGTAAAGCTCCGCTCCCCTCCTCAGCAACACCGCGAAGCTCTGCTCCCCTCCTCAACAACACCGCGATGCTGCTCCGCGCCTCCAGCTTGGAACGCTACTCCTCGCCACCGGTCGGGCTTAGCTGATGATGCTCCGCCGCACCACCAGACAAGAGTCGGTGTTTCTCCGCGTCGAGTTTGAACCCTGCCACCCCTAAAGTTTGTTTAGGGTTACATTTGTTTTCATAGTTTTTATTTTTGCAAATTTTGTATATATAGTGTTTGATTAGCAAATTTGTGTTGTAATTGTGATTGTATAGATTGAATATTTGTTTGACCAAAATTTTTGGTTGTAATTTTGGCAAAAATTGGGCTATGATATCATGTCAGAACTTTGTAATATGGCCGGAACTAGTATTGAACTACCGAATGGAGAATCAACAACGATTATACATTCGGTAGTTTTTAAAATTTTTGAATCAGTACGAGCGACGTCGCACTGGTATCATATCAGCAATACACTTTTACCTCGATTCCAGCATGGCAAAAATTTGTTTGTGCGGGTGAAACTATATGCGAGATCGCACTAGTTTCGGTCAAATAGTTTTTTTACCTCGATTTTGAACTGAGGTAAAAAGTATACTTTTTATTTCAACCACATTTACCTTGGTTTGTTTTGGAATAAAAAACAAGGTGAAAACCCCTCTAGACCGAGGTAAAAAGTGTTGTTTCTTGTAGTGATATAAAGAAGTTGGCCAAAGTGTTCATGGTGGGGCTTAAGACATCTGAGGATCGGTTTGCATGGCTTTATGGCGGGGCAATCACCTATGGCATCATGGTACCTTCTCAGTTGGAGTGCACCACTATCACCCATGACACATGTTTTGATGACCTATTAATTGAGCTCGACCTGCGTTTTGAGAAGGAATTTTAAAGAGTTGTAGCCACCCTTGAGATAGATGTTGAGGAGAGGGTGAGACCTCTTCGAGAGCACCTCCTAGCCGCTCTCGCCTATCTACGGACATTATTGATCGACTGCACTCACGTGATGATCAGCTTTCGAGCTCTACTCAAGTGTTGCAAGGGGTCGTCCAAGCGGTAGGAGGTGTGAGATTGCAATTGGAGGAGCTTAGCATGAGAATGGATTCTATCGAGGTCGCGATTCAAGCAATGGGATACATTAAGAATATCAGCACGAGACACGAGGAGGAAGGCGTGTCGCTATTTATCCCAACCTCACTTATGTTTTTTACATGGTATTTGTTGCATTGAGGGCAATGCATTGGTTAAGTGTGGGGGAGGGAGTAGTGACCACTTAGGGAGTCTTCATTCTCGGGAATTCCGTGGTGCCTTTTGATGTTTTTCTTTGTAGTTTTCTTGTTTCTTTGGTATTTTGGATTTTGATTGTTGTGGAATATTTTTGGATGTAAACTTGGTGGTATGACATGCTAGCTAGGGTTCCTAGTTTGCATAAGGTTGGTTGTTTTAGGATATTAATGGTGTAATTTTTTGTGTTGATCTTATCTTTTGTAGTATGAAGCACAATTTGGGGCAATTTTGTATTACAACAAAAAAATTTTGAAAATTTGAAAAAATGAAAAAATATAAAAATCCGGACAAGTTAAAAACCCAAAAGGGTGACTTGGGTAACATTGGGAAAAGCCCGAATAGGTCGAAAGACCTAGGTAAAAGTGAAAGGCCAGGCCCGGCTAGGCTTATGAGCCTAGGAAAAAATGAGAGGCCGTGTGGAAAAATGTTAGAATGTGAGTACCCTTTGTGTGTTAAAGCTATGATAGAAACTTTAAAAGGGCTCCTAAGAAAAATGAGAGAATTTGAGAGAAAACAAAAAACTATGTTGATGATACATTTTCCTCCTTGGTTATACAAATGTTACAACCGAGTCGACGACTCTTGGATTTCCTTGGTGGATTCTTTTTGGGAGACGACTCTTTGATTGCTTTTGGGGATCATTTTGGGAAAAGTAAGCTAGTTTGACACTTATCTTCTTTGCTTACCTTTTTCCACATTTTACTTTGGGTGGTTAGATTGTTTAGATTCTTTGGGGAGTGTGAGAGTTGTGAGATTCTTACTCTTTTGAGGGGAAAATAGGGTAATATAGGAATAAGTTGAATGCCTTAGATAACTTATGCCTGCACACTACATTTTGCTTAATTCTTTTCTTGTATTTATTCACTCAAGGACGAGTAAAGGGTTAAGTGTGGGGGGTCTGATATGCTTCATTATACGTGCATTAACCGTTCCATTCAACATAATAATTGGCTTGTTTTATATGTTGGATTGCTTGTATCAGTTGAGTTTACGTGACAAGGGGTTTGGATGGTCATGTTTGGTTCTCTTGTCTAAATCCTTTGTTTTGTAAACTGAATTAGTAGTAATGGACATCTTGTATCTACGAGCACCAAGATTTTCCTTGTAATCATCCTTAGTAGGTCACCTGTGGGTACTTTTCGTTACATTTTGTATAGAAGGGCATTCACAAGGACAGTAGAAGATGTTTAAGGCCATTCACACCTTAAATGGCAGTAGACGAAGGTTGCGGACATCAAATTGTGACAGAAGGAGGTCAGAGCAAAAGATAGGTGGGAATGGAGTTCATGGCGGCCAATGAAGAAACTGTGAATCGTGGTCCGATGATTTGCACCAAGTTCTAAGAATGATTTGAGAATAATCAGCCTTCAAGGTTAATTCCATTGGATTCGTCTTCTCGAGCGCTATAAAATAGACTAGTAGAACTCTCAAATTGGACTAACGGTTCATCCGTAGCAAAGGAAAGAAGTTCAGCAAGCCAAGACACAAACGGGTCGGCGCGGACCTCTCATGGGTGGCACCAACAGCCCATACCAGATGACGTGGTCTATGCCAAAGGTCTTTGTCATGGACCATGCCAAGGCCCGGTGTGGACAATGCCAAACTTGACCGTCCAAGTTTTTACAGCCCGTGCCATTTCAAGTGCAAAATGTCAAGGCCTGTCGGCAAAATTTGAAGAATTGAGTGGCCTGGGCAAAAATACTGAGCAAAACAAGGATTCTGATGACAACCCGTGCCAAATGACACTGACCGCTGATCAGAAGTGCCAAAATGAAGGTTATGTTAACAACTTGCGCCGAACAATGCAGACTGTGTGGACACAACCGGTAGAGGACGCCACGACTCACGCCAAGGAGAAGACGCAAACTGCGCCAGATCTCGTAGCTCGTGCTCACGCAAATCAAATGGGCCATGCCAAATCTAGTGCCCCCGGGCCAGTACAGACCAAGTACACAGTGCGGACCACGCTATCCACGACGGTCATAGGCGGAACTAGGGTTTTACACTTTTTGGCCTATGTTTGGCCTATTTTTAGGTCCAATCCCCTACTACTAGGTCCAATCACCACGTGTTATGAGCACTATATTAGGTTTATCTAAAAATTGCATGTGAATGAATCGAGAATCGAAGTATTCAATCATCGATGTTACACAAACAGTCCCCAAGTGTTTAGTTAAATAAATTGCATGCTTTTTAGTTTCATGTTTGTAGTTTTGAATTAAAAAACCAACCCCCACCTCCTTGTTTACTATACTATCTATTCCTAGCAACTCGTACGAATTGACAACCCGGACGATGTTGTGTTTAATTGATTTTTAGGCCCTAGCATCTCTGTGGACATACCCAGGGCTTTGCGCTAACTACCCTATCAGTAGCATAGTAGTGAGTTGGGTGCAGAACTTTAAATTTTATCTTTGATCTTACTCAGCCTTTGCTCGGGTTAATTAGCTACAATTAATGACCCCGAGTGGAGGTGGGTCACTCTTATACGCTGGAGAGATTTTGTCCATGAAGTGTATCAACCCCACCTTAGATAGCAGAACTCCGATCGATTGTTCTAACTTGAGCTACGATATAGATCCAACATAACAAAATTTTATTTCTTGAATAGTTCAGCCAACAAGAAAATCCCACCTTCTTGCAAACTCACTTGTAAAGTTCCTTAACCTCATATACTTCCCCGTGGAATGCCTAGGGGTGCGGAGGAACTCGCACCATCATGCCTAGCTCGCTTTTTTAGGGTCATGAATTTTCACCACAAAATACCAAAAACCACAAGAAACAAGGCTCCGCAAACAATCAATCACCACAACAATAAATTATCCACAACACTATTCACCACAACCCTCAATGCTCCATAAAATTATCAATCACCATATTAAGCAATGCTCCACAATACTATTCACCACCACAAGAAATTCTTCACAAAAATACTCCTAGTGGTCAAGAACAAAAATTCACCAAGATCCAAGAACAAAATAGCTCTAAGAATTCAACATGCAATTTACAATATAGCACATCACCAAAAAAATTCCAACACCTCAAATCAACTAAGCAACAATACCCCAATCTCCAACCAACCACAAGATACAGACAAAATTCTTCCAAAATGTCTACACCAATCACAATGGAAAATTGTAGGATACGTAAATTTGCCGTGATTTTGAAGGGGGTGACTAGGGATAACACCTTTCCAAGTAAGTCCAAGCAATTCGTTGCTTCCCAAGTGACCATTTCTACCCAAGAACAAAATTCCCTTAAAGTTGGAGTTTTTGGTAAAAATTTGGATTGGAAAATTTAATAGGTGGGGGATGGATTGGATGAATTGGGGGGAGTGTAATAAGGTGGGTAAGTGTGGAATGTTGGTGGAAAAGATGAATATTGGATAGAAATTGTGAAATTTGAAATATGGAAATGGATTTTGGGAGAGTTCTTGAAATGGAGAGGGAGGAGAGGGAAAAGAAAGAAATGGAGAAGAAGAGAAAATAAGGAAAAGGTATCAGAAATTTTAAAATTAAAAATTAAAAACAGAATCTGAAACATTGCCCGCACAAGTCGCATGGGCGGGGTATGTCCCCCACGAGTGGGAAAGCTCTCAGTGGCCAATCGCGCCACTTCTGATCATCCTGAGCATTTCACACGGGCAGTACTCCTAGCGTACGGGCGACGATGCCTTCAGTTCCAGCCGCCAACTCTTTTTATTGTATGATTTTTCCCTTTTTTTTATTCCATTTCTTTTCTAAGAAACTTTTCTTCCACCAAAATTTCCTTTAATCCTCCAATGCTACACACCTATTTCGCTACAAAATCACAAAAAACACAATGGTGATAGAGATAAAATAAAATAATGAAAAATAACAATAGATATCAAATTGTAACGACATCGACGAAATATCACGAATGATTATCTGGATGAACAAAACCAAATTTATTTAACGTCGTTGGCACAACTTACTCCCTTCACTGGCTTACTCCCTTATTGTATCAAGAAGGTTAACATCCTCACCATTTTCTGGCACAAAACTCTTGTAGTAAGGTTTCAAGCGTTTCCCATTGACCTTGAAGGTTTTGGACATATCTCTCCCACCTCATCATGGGGGAATACCTTCACCACTTCAAAAGGGCCACTTCGTCGTGACCTTAGTATACCGGGAAATAAGCAGAGGTGGGATTGAAATAGGATGACCTTTTGTCCTACGACAAAGTCTTTCTTATTGATAATCTTGTCAAGCCACACATTTGTCTTCTCCTTGTAGATCTCATAATTTTCAAAGGATTCTCTTCGTATCTCCTCCAATTCTTGCAATTGCAACATCCTATGCAAACTGGCCTCATCTACATCAAGGTTGAAGCTCTTGACCGCCCAATAAGCTTTGTGCTCTATTTCCACCGGTAAATGGCATGGCTTTCCAAAGACTAACCGGTATGGAGACATATCGATCGGCATCTTGTAAGCCATCCTATATGCCCACAAGGCATCATTTAACCGAGAACTCCAATCCTTCCAGTTAGGATTAACCATTTTGTAGAGGATGGACTTGATTTCCCTATTGGAAACTTCGGCATGGCCATTGGTTTGCAGGTGGTACACGGTGGAGGTCTTGTGTGTGACACCACTTCTTCAAAAGTGCCTCTATTGTCCGATTACAAAAATGGGTGTCACGGTCACTAACCAAGGCTCGAGGAATCCCAAACCTATAGAAGATGTTATTTTTCATGAAATCTGCAACCTCTTTGGAATCATCAGTTTGAGTGGATTTTGCTTCAACCCACTGTGACACATAATCAACCGCAAGATGAATTTATGTAAAACCACAAGAGTTAAAATAAGGTCCCATAAATTCAAGGCCCCAAACATCAAATATTTCACAATGCAACATATCTTTTTGAAGCATCTCATTTCTAAAAGAAATGTTTCCTACTCTTTGACATTCATCACAAAATGTGAAAAATATGTTTGCATGCTTATTCAATGTAGGCCAATAAAAACCACTTTCTAGGACTTTCCTAGCCGTTCTTTTTACTCCAAAAGACCTTAACAATAAAAAGAATGACAAAAAACAAAAATTTGAATGCACTTCATTACCAAGGATGCATCTTCTAACAACTTGATCTACATAATGTTTCCACCAAAAATGATTATCCCACACATAATACTTTGCATCACTTCTTAGCTTATCTCTTTGAGCTTTAGAAAAATGGAGAGGAAATTTACCGAAGACAAGGAAGTTGACGATGTCAGCATACCACAGTTGGAGGTCCTCGATTGCGAACAATTGTTCATCAAGGAACTCTTCACGTTGTTGTTCCATCATTGGCACTTTTACTTAAACTTTTTGGCACGGAACCAATTGACTCAAATGATTGGCTACGAGCTTCTCCATGCCCTTCTTGTATCTTACCTCCAAATCAAATTCACTCAAAAGAAAAATCCATTTAATCAATCTCGGCTTGGCCTCTTTCTTCATCATAAAGTGATGAAGCACTGAAAGGTCAGTGTACACAATAACTTTGGTACCAAGTAAATAAGATCAAAATTTTTCTAAGTAAAATACCACCGCTGGCAATTCTTTTTCCGTGGTGGAGTAGTTCCTTTAGGCCTTGCTGACAATCATGGATGCGTAGTAAATGGCTTGAGGCACTCTCCCCACCCTTTGACCAAGCACTGTTGAGAGGTCATTTTCGTACATCTCAAAGTTAATATTTATAAGTCATAAATACTTCCTATCTACAACTAAGTAGATAATGGCAAGGCAAGTTAGTCCACAAGAAGAAGGATCTTTCTAAGGGTTTAAACATATAAGTTGGTTATTATACTAGATATATATATATATATATATATATATATATATATATATATATACACATATAAAAGCAAGTAAATTGGGGGGGGGGGGTTTAAAAGATAACAACTAGCAAAGCAAAATAACAATGCTAATCATGCAACGAACTAAAAAGATGGTATAATCAACAATGACAAAGTCTTGGGGGCAATTGATCCTCATTTCCAAACCTCTTATAGATCCTAGAATCATTCACACATTCATTCACATTTAATGCCTATCGGGAATGCTATCACTTCCATATTGAAGACCAAAATCCATTTCTTCCTAAGACTAATTTGCAAACGCAAACAACGACATTTTTCAAACCTCATTGACAATCACTTTAGACAAACAATGTCTAAAGGTATTTCATCAATGGCATTTCACATGAAGAACCATAGATTTGATAACAACAAGCTATCTACCAAATGCATAGTCATTCAACCAAGCAAAGAATTCATTAGGCTAAACCTAGAATAAACCATATTCAAAATTCAACCTTTCATTGCTTCTATAGGACAATTATAATAACAATCCACATTAACATACTCATCTAGCAATATTCACATCACATTATACACAAGAAGTTCTAATTCCATGTTCTTGGATTTTCATGTCAATGAGCTAAGAAATTGTACACTTTCCTAACACTCTAACACTTCAATCATACAAACATTTCATATTCTCAAACAACTCATAGCATAAATGAAGTAGAACAACACATTAATAGCATAATAAATGTTTCCCAATAAATGTTCATAAATGAGCAAAATAAAGAATCTCACTACATAGGTTTGGAAGCTTCAATTAATTGGTCCCAAGAGACTAACTTAGCTACTAGAATCCATACTAATTAACAACAACAAATCAAATATAATACAAGATTAAACTAAGATGAAAAGGTAGAAAAACTAGGGTTTTTGCTGCTGAGAATCAGGGAAGAAGAGAAGTTAGGAGAGAGGGGATAAAATTTGGTATGTATAGTACAAAAAAAGTATAAAAGATTTCTGGCCACCCGTCATTTGTGACTCGCGATGACATCTTTGTGAGTCACGACGTATGCCAATATCAGCATCTTTGGTTTCTTTCTTCTTTTTATCTCACGTCCACTTCTTCGCTTCAATTTTATTCAATTCTTAAAGTTTTCAAAATTTCAATTACAAATCTTCAAATCTAGTCTTCAAAATATGGTCTTCCTGGTCTTCAATGGCCTCCGGTCTTCAAGTCTCGATGTTATTTCCTCGCACACAAAATTCACTTAGAAAAGGCAGAAGAATGTAAAAGTCGCTCTTACCTCTCCTACAATAATTTCAAGGTAAAACACAAACTCTAGATGACAAAAGAGCACAAAAGTGATCCCAAAAAGTCCCAAAATATGCACATAAAATGGACACATCAAACCTCCCCGCACTTGAACCTTACTCGTCCTCGAGTAAGAAAAGATTCAAGCACACAAAGGAATTCACATGTCCACATTCTAAACTAATGTTCCCCCAAATTGATACCTCAAAAAACTTTGAATATCACACATCCCAAAGTTAAGCTCAAATAAGAATTCACACACAACCCCCATTCCTAAATCTACCCAACCATACCCGAATTGACAATCCCAAAGTCTAATGGCACAAAATAAAGTCAAAACCATATAGGATTTTCAAACACATACTTCATTCTATACCAATATATCATCCAAAAATTAAGCATATCAAAAATCAAGAATTTCATATTACTTCGTTTCCCCTGTTAAGTTACCCAATCCCAAGAGAACCCATAATGTTAGGATACCCGATCCATCCATATAACAACCATAACCTTATGACTCCAATGCCGGAAAATGAGTAAAATTGTAGTACATTTCTTTTTCTTTTTCTCTCTTTCTCTCATTTTGCCAAGGAGCCCTTTCGGGTTTCATCCTAGCCACACATCACGTTTCTTTGGCTCGCATCCCACCCACACATTTAGTCTCTCATTTTTTTCCTAGGTCTCCCTTTTTGGGTTTTCGACCTATCCGAGCCCACAATGTTGCCTAAATTACCCTCTTGGATTTTTAACTTAACGGGTTTCTTTTTATTTTTTGTTCTTTTTCATTTTCTATTTTTTGTGTTTTCAAGTCAAAAGTAGCAAAAGGCTTTCCAAATGTCAAAGATAACAAAACATCCAAATACATCAAAGCAAAGAAAACATCCCAAATCTAGCAAGATAAAATCATCCAAAAGAAAGCAGTAAATGCTAAACACCCCTTCCCACACTTAAAACACTACATTGCCCTCAATGTAGACAAAACATGGGGAAAAAATATATACAAATCAAAGTAGGGGAGTGCAAGAAAATACGCTCACAATCACAGTTGTGAGGATGATCCACCATCACCAAAGTAGCACTCTCAGTACTGTGCCATCCACTCCTCATCCCACTGACGCCACTCCCAACGCCTGGCAGCTCTGGGATCAAGGCCCCGGGGACCACCATAATGCGCCTACGTATCCCATACTCTGGACGTGAGCTGGTTGATCTCCTCATCCTGCTCTATCAGTCTCTGTGAGGCAAACATGTTATGCTCAACCAACCCAAGAAAACCATGCTCTACTGTTTGCAACAGTTGGGTATAGAAATTTGGTGGAGGCTGAGATAACTGAGGTGGTACATCCTTCTGCATCGGCTCTGTATCTGTTTGGGGCGGTGGGGGATGAGGCTCATCCTATGACTCAGTGAGTGGAAGGGCACCTTCATCAGGCTGAACTAGCAGTGGGGGTAGGTTATGGAGCTCCCTCTCAAAACTATCCCTACACACAGTGTCTAGCTCAATCGGCAAATCCTTGATAGGTATATCCAACTCTAGATTGGTCATGTGGGGCTGAGGGAGCATCATAAATGTGACATTCCAGTGATAGACACCTCGGGTAGTTTTGGCATTGATTAAGCTAAATTTCTTCATCCTCCCCAAGGTGATGAGGTATGAAGAATCTCTGCCCAAACGTGGAAAGCTATTCAGGGGAATGTAGCCCAAGTACTCTTCTAGGAGGGTGATCATACCTCCCATGGAAATCTCCCCCTTTGACCTTTTTGCCACATCGGTGACCCTCGTCATCCACAACTCTCCCCACTTCCCATAGCCCATCCCCTTCACTCGCCAACTGCCACAGGAAATGATTATCCGCATTGGGCACATTGCAGGGAAAAATAATGTGCCCGTCGGGAACCTGTGCACAAATCTCAGAGCAGGATAGATGATAATGTTGCTCTTATCCTTGGAGTTTCTCTTCCTCTTCGCCCCATTAGACCAAAAGCCCATATACTCCCCAATATTGCGCTCTGGGGACGGTGGGTCCAATCCCGCCCAAAACTCCATCGTGTCCCACCCAAAAGCGGGCTCGATCTATGACACATCCATCTCTCAAGAGATATCATCTAGGTGGAAGCATATGCATCTCTTGCATTTCTTGTCATTCCTCATGCTACACATCCTCGCTATGGAGAGGAACTCTAAAGTGTACCACCTATAGGTAGGGGTATGCTTGCCCATGAACCCCTCTAATGGCGAGGAGACAGGTACCGGTTTCCTCAACCCGAGGGCAGCCAACGTTGTCTCATCTATGAAGCACATCTCCTTCATCTTGTGAGTGGATAGGATGCCCCACCTCTCCGCATAGCACAGTGATCCAGGCCAAACCTATGAAATGGTCTGGAGGAGGTACATGGTTTGACTCTGGTGCCATGATGGATGTGGAGATGGAGCGAAGGTGCTTGCTACTCGAGTGGAAGTCCCTGGTCTCTTCAGAGGCATATCTAATAACACAGAAAAAAATGTCAAACGCACAAGGAAATAATAGGAAAAATAATCATGCAGTCATCTCGAAGTCATTTCTTGCGACAGTATGTAACACATAGTGATCAACATCCAAACACCATTATAGAATCTAGCAATCATAGTCAAAATGATGGCAGACAACGCACTACAATGATTAAAAAAATCACTATAAGGATTTAAGAAATCCTATATGCCCATATATATCAAATTCAAATCACTTGCATTGCTAGAGAAATCATGCAACAATTATATCCTTTTTCATCTATCTAAGCCATTCCTTGCAAGTTACACACAACTTTGAGATTATGACATAGCCAACATTCACTTATGCATTGCTCTAACACATGATAGAGCCTAAAACAAAATTCTCTGCCAAAATCCTTATCAATTCATACACTCACTATGTTTTTGGCCAAAACTATATCAACATGAGAAATTCACATCAATTATGCATCAATATTAAACTCTAGTCATAATCTCAATCAATCCGAACCTATAAACAAACAAAGAGCAACATCACATAATATCCACAATTTTCTCAAAGTATCCAACATTATCAACTACACACAAAAATTTGCAATCCAAGCACAAATAAGTTAAGAAATGTACCAACTAGATGTGTAGGATGATGAATAGATCAAGCCCACCTAGAATCCTAGCCTTATTTGCTTAAAATTTCAAAACCCCCAAAACCTAGGGTTTTGGGTTCTTGGAGAAATTGGGCAAGATTTGTGGAAGATTTGTGGATTGAATAGAATTAGGAATGGAATGGGGATTGATTTCGGCTAAAAGGGGCTAATTCTGGCAAGAATTTGTGGAGAATTAGTGGTAGAGTGGCGGAGATAGGGTGAGGGTGGTAGAGGGTAGCTTGGAAGAATGAGGAAGAAAAATGGGTTCTGCCCGCTTATAAGTCTGTCTCGATAGTTTTCGCTAGTCGTGAAGGTCATGGTAGTGAAGGTCATGGTTGTGACTCACGAAGAGAAAGTCAAACGGGTCTTAAAGTTAACCCAAGCTTCGCGAGTCGCAATGAAGGTGTTAGTACTCACAAAATGTTGGACTTGTGAGCTGAAATTCTAAAGAATATTTTTCACTCTGTCATGTTGTGTGACGAAACCTTTGCGACCCATGAGGACTCATTGCAACATGCAAAACATCCTTCATGATTCACGAAATGTTGGGTTAGTGAGCCAATTTTTACCAAAATATTTCTAATCTGATCACACCTCGTGATGAAAGCTTCGTGACTCACAAGTTCCCTTTGCGACGTGCGAAAATATTTTTGTGACTTACAATATGTTGAGCCTTAAAGCTCAAAATTTCACAAGTTTTTCTGATCTCGTCACGACGTGCAAAGAGAATTTCGCTAGTCACAAAATGCTACCCTTATTAACACTTAGAACATTTTTCGAAGTTATCCAATGTCTAAGCTTTTCTTCCTTCCTTCATGCCTTCCTTTTTTCACAAATCCAGTGGCATGCTCTTCAAATTGCTTAAAAATCAGGGGAAAACACACCTGTGAAAAGAACAAAGCAAAATAAGGAAACTAACGACAAAAAATTAAATTGAAATAACATCGATGGAAAGCCACGAACTACGATTCGGATGATTAAAGCCAAGTTTATTTAACATCGTCGGCATGACTTGCTCCCCTTCTTGAAGCGTACTTAAAAACTGGATCAAGAAGATCAACATCCTCTCCTTTTTCTAGCACAAAACTTTCATGGTAAAGCTTCAAGCATTGCCCATTGACCTTAAAGGTCTTGGACATCTTATGATCTATGATCTTCACCGCACCATGCGGGAATACCTTACCACTTCAAAAGGGCCACTCCACCGTGACCTTAGTTTACCTGGAAATAGGCGGAGGAGGTATTGAAATTGGAGAATTTTTTGTCCCACAAAAAAGTCCTTCATATTTATCATCTTATCACGCCATGCCTTGGTCTTCTCCGGTGGTACGCAGTGGAGGTCTTGTGTGAGATACCTTTCTTCTTAAAGAGTGCCTCTATTGTCCGGTTGCAAAAATGGGTACCACGTCACTAATCAAGGCTCGAGGAATCTTAAACCTAGAGAAGATGTTATCTTTAAAGAAATTTGCAACCACTTTTGAATCATCAGTTCTAGTGGGTTTTGCTTCAACCCACTTTGACACATAATCAACCGCAAGAAGAATGTATGCAAAACCATAAGAGTTAGGAAAAGGCCTCATAAAGTCAATGCTCCAAACATCAAATATTTCACAATACAACATAGCTTTTTAAGGCAACTCATTCCTAGAAAAAAGTTTTCCTACTCTTTAACATTTGTCACAAGCTTTGCAAAATATGTAATGTTTATTTAAGGTTGGCCAATAAAAACCACTCTTTAGGACTTTCCTAGCGGTTCTTTTTGCTCCAAAATGGCCTCCACATGCATAAAAATGACAAAAGCCAAGAATTGAATGCCCTTCATTATTGGGGATGCATCTCTTAAAACTTGATCTACATAATGTTTCCATAAAAAGGGGTCATCTCACATATAATACTTAGCATCACTTCTTAGCTTATCTCTTTGAGCCTTTAGACCGCGACGGGAGCCAGAGTTTTGCATTGTTTCTTTGTCTTCTTCATAGCCATCCCTCTCAATCTTCAAGTCTTCAACAGCTCCAAAATGGTCTTCAACGGCCTCCGGTCTTCATGTCTTCGAAGTGAGTATCCAAAAGTCTTCGAAAGTATAGTCTTCAATGTCTTCCGGTCTTCGTTGCTTCCGTGTTCTTCCCTTGTCACACAAAATCCACTTAGAAGAGGTAAAAGAGTACAAAGTTGCTTTTGCCTCTCCTAAGTGAATTTCAAGGTAAAACACAAGCTCTCGATAATAAAAGAGCACAAAAGTGATCCGAAATACTACTAAATAATGCGTCTAAAATGGACACATCAAACCTCCCCACACTTAAACCTTACTCGCCCTCGAGTAAGAAAAGATTTAAGCATACGGAGGAAATGGCATATCCACATCCTAAAACCCCTAAAATAACCACACAAAATGGACATATCAAACCTCCCCACACTTAAACCTTACTCGCCCTTGAGTAAGAAAAGATTTAAGCATACGGAGTAAATGATATATCCAAAACCTAAACTAATCCCCCAATCAAAGCCTCACAAAAACTCTCAATATCAAAAATCCCAAAATAAAAGCTCACATGAGAATTTTTTCACACACATATCCCCAATCCTAAATCTAACCTAACCTACCACTTATCAATTCACTACCCATAAAATATTTCAAAGCCCCGAATTGATATTCCCAAAGTCCAATGACACAAGATGAAGTTAAAACCATTTAAGAGGTTTAAGCACATACTTCACCTAATGCCAATATATCAACCAAAAACGAAGTATAAAGAGATAAGGAATTTCATAACCACACTTCGTTTCCTAACCCACTAAGCTACCCAATCCCAAGAGGTCTAAAGATATTGAGCTACCCGATCCATCCATGTGACAACCGCAACCTTATGACTCCAACGCCGACAAGTGAGTGAAATCATAGCATTTTTCAATTTCTCTCAATTTCTCTCATTTTGCCTAGGAGCTCTTTCGAGTTTTCATCCTAGCCACACATCATGTTTCTTTAGCTCACATCTCACCTTTTTCCGCACATTTTAGCCTCTCATTTTTGCCTAGGCCGCCCTTTAAGGGTTTTCGACCTATCCGGACCCCCAATGTTGCCTAAGTTGCCCTCTCGGGTTTTCAACTTAGCGGGTTTTCTTTTCTTTATTTTTTTTTGTTTTTCTATTTTTTATTTTTTTTCCTTTTTCTCATGTTTTTCCAATGAAAAGTAGCAAAAAGCATTCCAAAACAATCTAGCATGCATATGAGTCCTCTAACCCCTCCCCACACTTAAAACATTACATTGCCCTCAATGTAAACACGTAAGGCAAGAAAAATAAAAATCAAGGTAAGGGAGTTAGAGTGACACCCATTTCTCCGCAAATTCGCCGGTGATATGGCGATATCCAAGTACTTGGATGGTCCCGAGATAGGTTTCAGAACCGGAAGGGTGAGCAAAGATGAAGTAGAAGAACTCACCCCTCGAGAAAAGCATTGTCTCCATGGCGCCGTTTGATCAAGACTACACCACGAAGAACACATTAAACTCACAAGTACATAAGGATATGTAATATTAGGTTTAGCATCAAGAGTTAATAGCCATAGTATTTTCAAAGAACAACCAAATCACACTCAACCAACCCTATAAGAATAATCATGAAAAACATCCAACACATATTGACATGTATACAAGCATCATCATAGGATGTGCGCTTACGATCACAATGATGTAGTCGGCATACTACAATCAACAAATGTACTATAAAGATGCAAGAATGTTCATATGCCAATATATGTAGGATGGTTGAGAATGAGTGGAGATGTGGTAGTTGTTGGGAGTGTTGGGTGGAGAAGAAGGAAGAATCATGCAATGTTTAAAATCATTAGGAAACTTGGAAGCTTGGAAATTTGAAATCCGGGCTCAAAAAATTTTCAACAGTTACTGAGCTCGTCGCGACTCGCGACGAGGTTCATCGCGACTCGCGACGAGCCTCGCGAAGTCATCGCGACTTGCGGAAAGTGGAGTCCGGAAGCTCAAAATTTTCTGAGCTCGTCGCGACTCGCGATGAAGTGTGTCGCGACTCGCGACGAGCCTCGCGAAGTCATCGCGACTCGCGGAAAGGTGAGTCCGAGAGCTCAAATTTTTCTGGGCTCGTCGCGACTCGCGACGAAGTGTGTCGCGACTCGCGAAGTCATCGCGACTCGCAGAAAGTTGGCGCTGGGAGTGATTTTTCTCCCCTGTTCGTCGCGACTCGCGACGAAGCCCATCGCGACTCGTGACGGCTGGGTATCCCAGGCTTAAAATTTTTTCGTTTTCTTACCAACTGTCCAAGCTTTCTTCCCTCATTCATTGATCTCGTTCCTTCATCTCCATCATTGCAATGCACTTCATGTTGCTACAAAATCATAGAAAAACATGGCATAAAAAGAACAAAACAAAACAACAACAAAAACTAAGAAACAAAGACTAAAAAAAACGAAAATTAAGAAACAAAAACTAAAAGAAATGCCGAATTTATTTAACGTCGTCGGCATGACGAAGCTCCGTATTTTTAAGGTCATCGGCACGACCCTAATGTTATCCGTATGGTGAAGGCTTGAAGCTCTTCACCATGAGCATCCAAAATAAGAGAGGTGGGGGCACAAAACTTTCAAGAGGAAAGCCTTGTGGAGGTGGAGATGGTTGAAAGGGAATTAAGTGGTTAGGGAGCTTGGGGTAGTCTTTTGGCTCCTCTCTCGTTTCCCTCAAAACTTCCGAAAATATTAGAGTTGGTTCACTAGGTGGGAGAAGGGGTGACAATGCTAATGAATGTAGCACTATCACCTCTTCCTCCATTTTTCTATCCTCTATAACCAACTCCTCGTCCCTTTCAAACTCAAAATCATTTTTATTGGTGACCTCACTCACCGAATCATCGAGTTCAAGTTGAGATGGTGTGTTTTCGGAATCACGAGCTTCCATGCGGGTCAATACCTCTAATATGTTCCTCACATGCCCCTCAATGGCCTCAACACTAGAGGAGAGCTGGGTATCCGGCTCCTCACTAGTAAAGGAGTTCAAGTTTGCTATGGTCTTTAAGACATCCTCACGTGTCAAACTTGAACTTCCTTGTTGGGCTTGGTTTTGGGGTATGGTAAAGGGTGGTGATGGCCAACTAGGTTGCTTGTAATATTGGTTTTCCGGCTCATTCTCATACCACAAATCCGGACTACCACTCCATTCCGGATTGTAAGAGTTGTGGTATGGATAGCATTCATGAGCTTCTTGCCCTTGAAAACCAATATCTCCTACCTCTTGATAGCACTCTTCATAGTACCCATGGTTTTGGAAACCAAGGGTTCTTTCTCGGTCATCGTGCTGTTCCCACAACAAAGGGCAAGATTCGGTAGGATGGTCGGAATGACACATCCTACAAAACCTTGCTTGCTGAGCCTCTCTTCTCATCATGAGTTCCCTCAAGGTGAGACGCTCCATTAAATTTTTATTTTTTTTTCAAAAGTTCGGAATCATAGTGCAAGGATTCTCGATAAAATAAATCACCAAGAACTCAAGCAATACCTACTCCGAACAAAAACAACCACCAAGTAGTGGAAAATAAAAACAACTAGCCAATACACAACCAAATACACCTAAATACTTAAGAATAAACGCCTCTTCCCCGGCAACGGTGCCATTTTGACGGGCGGGCGGTCGTCGCGCCCGCCCTGCAAAAGATAATTTATAAGCCCTAAATTCTTACTTTCTACAACTAGGTAGATAGTGGCAAATCGGGGTCGTCCAATGAGAAGAGGGATCTTCCTAAGTGTCTAAGCACACAAATGGTTGATATTAGGCTAAGAGTAGATATATATACATACACATAAAAGCATGTAAATTGGGGGGGGGGTTGGTTGGTTGGTTGGTTCCTAAGTTACGAAAGTAAAAAGACAAGATAACTAGCAACGTCAAGTGACTATGCTAATCATCAAACGAAACTAAGAAAAGGGGTTTTAAACTACAAAGATAAAATGCCTTGGGGGCAACGGATATCCACTTCCACATCTAATGTAGTTCATCGAATCATTCACACATTCCATCATATAGCATTCAGGACCCAACACTCACACACCCATCTAGCAAGTACCACAACACACACATCACAAGGAGTTCTAAGTTCATGCTCATAGATCTTCATGCAAAGGCGCTACGGAATTCGTCACGTTCCTACACCTAAACAATTCAACCACACAAGCACTACCTATGCTCAAACCACTCATGGCACACATGCAGTGAAACACACCGTCAAGAATACATAAACGCCGAATAACAAATGCTTCAAGAATGAATTTAAATCATCCATTCAATACTTCAACTACTTGTCGTGGAGACTAAACTCCTATCCTTCTTAGTTCGTAGTTTGCGAGAGTGAGTTCGACATCTCTCGTCAAACCTCACCAATGACTCCCGAGTCGCGACCACGACTCAAGGTGTCATTGGTGGCATTTAGCACGAAGGACCAACAAGCTTGGCAATGCCTATGACCACTACACCGTGACTAAGCATTTAACCAATTCATGCAATTACACGAGATTAGTCAACAGCGACCACTCATAGACCACGAGCATATAACTCTTCTCGTTTGCTACACAAACGAACATGACGAAGAGTTCAACATCAATCACATTCGTCTAGCACATTGTCAACACACTAACACAATCAAAAGCTCTAATTCACACTCATTCATATAAGCATTCATATCATCAAGATCTCAACAACATTAATAGAATCAACAATTAACATTCAGAGCACAATAAAAGCACAATAGCAAAAACATCAAATAGATAGATAGAAATGGTTCTCAATATATAGAAGTGGAAGCTTCAATCCATAGCTCCCAAGTACAAGAACTACTCTAGAACAACAAAAGACATAATTAAACTAAGAAAAACAAAGAAAAGAAAGAAGAGAAAAACCTAGAATTGGAGCCCTAAAATGCAGAGAGAAACGGGCTGGAAAAAACTGGAGAAGAGGAGGAAAGAGAGTAGTATTTATAGTGCAAAGAAGATAAAGTTGATTTCTGGCCGCCCGTTGGTCGCGACTCGCGACGAGTTCATCGCGACTCGCGACGGTGTTGGTCGCGACTCGCGATGTTGTCGCGACGGGGTCGCGACGGGAGCCAGAGTTTTGCATTGTTTCTTTGTCTTCTTCATAGCCATCCCTCTCAATCTTCAAGTCTTCAACAGCTCCAAAATGGTCTTCAACGGCCTCCGGTCTTCATGTCTTCGAAGTGAGTATCCAAAAGTCTTCGAAAGTATAGTCTTCAATGTCTTCCGGTCTTCGTTGCTTCCGTGTTCTTCCCTTGTCACACAAAATCCACTTAGAAGAGGTAAAAGAGTACAAAGTTGCTTTTGCCTCTCCTAAGTGAATTTCAAGGTAAAACACAAGCTCTCGATAATAAAAGAGCACAAAAGTGATCCTAAATACTACTAAATAATGCGTCTAAAATGGACACATCAAACCTCCCCACACTTAAACCTTACTCGCCCTCGAGCAAGAAAAGATTTAAGCATACGGAGGAAATGGCATATCCACATCCTAAAACCCCTAAAATAACCACACAAAATGGACATATCAAACCTCCCCACACTTAAACCTTACTCGCCCTTGAGTAAGAAAAGATTTAAGCATACGGAGTAAATGATATATCCAAAACCTAAACTAATCCCCCAATCAAAGCCTCAAAAAACTCTCAATATCAAAAATCCCAAAATAAAAGCTCACATGAGAATTTTTTTTTTCACACACACATCCCCAATCCTAAATCTAACCAAACCTACCACTTATCAATTCACTACCCATAAAATATTTCAAAGCCCCGAATTGATATTCCCAAAGTCCAATGACACAAGATGAAGTTAAAACCATTTAAGAGGTTTAAGCACATACTTCACCTAATGCCAATATATCAACCAAAAACGAAGTATAAAGAGATAAGGAATTTCATAACCACACTTCGTTTCCTAACCCACTAAGCTACCCAATCCCAAGAGGTCTAAAGATATTGAGCTACCCGATCCATCCATGTGACAACCGCAACCTTATGACTCCAACGCCAGCAAGTGAGTGAAATCATGGCATTTTTCAATTTCTCTCAATTTCTCTCAATTTCTCTCATTTTGCCTAGGAGCTCTTTCGAGTTTTCATCCTAGCCACACATCATGTTTCTTTAGCTCACATCTCACCTTTTTCCACACATTTTAGCCTCTCATTTTTGCCTAGGCCGCCCTTTAAGGGTTTTCGACCTATCCGGACCCCCAATGTTGCCTAAGTTGCCCTCTCGGGTTTTCAACTTAGTGGGTTTTCTTTTCTTTTTTTTTGTTTTTCTATTTTTTATTTTTTTCCCTTTTTCTCATGTTTTTCCAATGAAAAGTAGCAAAAAGCATTCCAAAACAATCTAGCATGCATATGACTAAATATGAGTCCTCTAACCCCTCCCCACACTTAAAACATTACATTTCCCTCAATGTAAACACGTAAGGCAAGAACAATAAAAATCAAGGTAAGGGAGTTAGAGTGACACCCATTTCTCCGCAAATTCGCCGGTGATATGGCGATATCCAAGTACTTGGATGGTCCCGAGATAGGTTTCGGAACCGAAAGGGTGAGCAAAGATACCGTAGAAGAACTCACCCCTCGAGAAAAGCATTGTCTCCATGACGCCGTTTGATCAAGACTACACCACGAAGAACACATTAAACTCACAAGTACATAAGGATATGTAATACTAGGTTTAGCATCAAGAGTTAATAGCCATAGTATTTTCAAAGAACAACCAAATCACACTCAACCAACCCTATAAGAATAATCATGAAAAACATCCAACACATATTGACATGTATACAAGCATCATTATAGGATGTGCGCTTACGATCACAATGATGTAGTCGGCATACTACAATCAACAAATGTACTATAAAGATGCAAGAATGTTCATATGCCAATATATGTAGGATGGTTGAGAATGAGTGGAGATGTGGTAGTTGTTGGGAGTGTTGGGTGGAGAAGAAGGAAGAATCATGCAATGTTTAAAATCATTTGGAAACTTGGAAGCTTGGAAATTTGAATTCCGGGCTCAAAAAATTTTCAACAGTTACTGAGCTCGTCGCGACTCGCGACGAGCCTCGCGAAGTCATCGCGACTCGCGGAAAGTGGAGTCCGGAAGCTCAAAATTTTCTGAGCTCGTCGCGACTCGCGATGAAGTGTGTCGCGACTCGCGACGAGCCTCGCGAAGTCATCGCGACTCGCGGAAAGGTGAGTCCGAGAGCACAAATTTTTCTGAGCTCGTCGCGACTCGCGACGAAGTGTGTCGCGACTCGCGAAGAGCCTCGCGAAGTCATCGCGACTCGCAGAAAGTTGGCGCTGGGAGTGATTTTTCTCCCCTGTTCGTCGCGACTCGCGATGAAGCCCATCGCGACTTGCGACGGCAGGGTATCCCAGGCTTAAAATTTTTTCGTTTTCTTACCAACTGTCCAAGCTTTCTTCCCTCGTTCATTGATCTCGTTCCTTCATCTCCATCATTGCAATGCACTTCATGTTGCTACAAAATCATAGAAAAACATGCCATAAAAAGAACAAAACAAAACAACAACAAAAACTAAGAAACAAAGACTAAAAAAAACGAAAATTAAGAAACAAAAACTAAAAGAAATGCCGAATTTATTTAACGTCGTCGGCACGACGAAGCTCCGTATTTTTAAGGTCGTCGGCACGACCCTAATGTTATCCGTATGGTGAAGGCTTGAAGCTCTTCACCATGAGCATCCAAAATAAGAGAGGTGGGGACACAAAACTTTCAAGAGGAAAGCCTTGTGGAGGTGGAGATGGTTCAAAGGGAATTAAGTGGTTAGGGAGCTTGGGGTAGTCTTTTGGCTCCTCTCTCGTTTCCCTCAAAACTTCCGAAAATATTAGATTTGGTTCACTAGGTGGGAGAAGGGGTGACAATGCTAATGAATGTAGCACTATCACCTCTTCCTCCATTTTTCTATCCTCTACAACCAACTCCTCGTCCCTTTCAAACTCAAAATCATTTTTATTGGTGACCTCACTCACCGAATCATCGAGTTCAAGTTGAGATGGTGTGTTTTCAGAATCACGAGCTTCCATGCGGGTCAATACCTCTAATATGTTCCTCACATGCCCCTCAATGGCCTCAACACTAGAGGAGAGCTGGGTATCCGGCTCCTCACTAGTAAAGGAGTTCAAGTTTGCTATGGTCTGTAAGACATCCTCATGTGTCAAACTTGAACTTCCTTGTTGGGCTTGGTTTTGGGGTATGGTAAAGGGTGGTGATGGCCAACTAGGTTGCTTGTAATATTGGTTTTCCGGCTCATTCTCATACCACAAATCCGGACTACCACTCCATTCCGGATTGTAAGAGTTGTGGTATGGATAGCATTCATGAGCTTCTTGCCCTTGAAAACCAATATCTCCTACCTCTTGATAGCACTCTTCATAGTACCCATGGTTTTGGAAACCAAGGGTTCTTTCTCGGTCATCGTGCTATTCCCACAACAAAGGGCAAGATTCGGTAGGATGGTCGGAATGACACATCCTACAAAACCTTGCTTGTTGAGCCTCTCTTCTCATCATGAGTTCCCTCAAGGTGAGACGCTCCATTAAATTTTTATTTTTTTTTCAAAAGTTCGGAATCATAGTGCAAGGATTCTCGATAAAATAAATCACCAAGAACTCAAGCAATACCTACTCCGAACAAAAACAACCACCAAGTAGTGGAAAATAAAAACAACTAGCCAATACACAACCAAATACACCTAAATACTTAAGAATAAACGCCTCTTCCCCGGCAACGGCGCCATTTTGACGGGCGGGCGGTCGTCGCGCCCGCCCTGCAAAAGATAATTTATAAGCCCTAAATTCTTACTTTCTACAACTAGGTAGATAGTGGCAAATCGGGGTCGTCCAATGAGAAGAGGGATCTTCCTAAGTGTCTAAGCACACAAATGGTTGATATTAGGCTAAGAGTAGATATATATACATACACATAAAAGCATGTAAATTGGGGGGGGGGTTGGTTGGTTGGTTGGTTCCTAAGTTACGAAAGTAAAAAGACAAGATAACTAGCAACGTCAAGTGACTATGCTAATCATCAAACGAAACTAAGAAAAGGGGTTTTAAACTACAAAGATAAAATGCCTTGGGGGCAACGGATATCCACTTCCACATCTAATGTAGTTCATCGAATCATTCACACATTCCATCATATAGCATTCAGGACCCAACACTCACACACCCATCTAGCAAGTACCACAACACACACATCACAAGGAGTTCTAAGTTCATGCTCATAGATCTTCATGCAAAGGCGCTACGGAATTCGTCACGTTCCTACACCTAAACAATTCAACCACACAAGCACTACCTATGCTCAAACCACTCATGGCACACATGCAGTGAAACACACCGTCAAGAATACATAAACACCGAATAACAAATGCTTCAAGAATGAATTTAAATCATCCATTCAATACTTCAACTACTTGTCGTGGAGACTAAACTCCTATCCTTCTTAGTTCGTAGTTTGCGAGAGTGAGTTCGACATCTCTCGTCAAACCTCACCAATGACTCCCGAGTCGCGACCACGACTCAAGGTGTCATTGGTGGCATTTAGCACGAAGGACCAACAAGCTTGGCAATGCCTATGACCACTACACCGTGACTAAGCATTTAACCAATTCATGCAATTACACGAGATTAGTCAACAGCGACCACTCATAGACCACGAGCATATAACTCTTCTCGTTTGCTACACAAACGAACATGACGAAGAGTTCAACATCAATCACATTCGTCTAGCACATTGTCAACACACTAACACAATCAAAAGCTCTAATTCACACTCATTCATATAAGCATTCATATCATCAAGATCTCAACAACATTAATAGAATCAACAATTAACATTCAGAGCACAATAAAAGCACAATAGCAAAAACATCAAATAGATAGATAGAAATGGTTCTCAATATATAGAAGTGGAAGCTTCAATCCATAGCTCCCAAGTACAAGAACTACTCTAGAACAACAAAAGACATAATTAAACTAAGAAAAACAAAGAAAAGAAAGAAGAGAAAAACCTAGAATTGGAGCCCTAAAATGCAGAGAGAAACGGGCTGGACAAAACTGGAGAAGAGGAGGAAAGAGAGTAGTATTTATAGTGCAAAGAAGATAAAGTTGATTTCTGGCCGTCCGTTGGTCGCGACTCGCGATGGTGTCGCGACGGGGGTCGCGACGGGAGCCAGAGTTTTGCATTGTTTCTTTGTCATCTTCATAGCCATCCCTCTCAATCTTCAAGTCTTCAACAGCTCCAAAATGGTCTTCAACGGCCTCCGGTCTTCATGTCTTCGAAGTGAGTATCCAAAAGTCTTCGAAAGTATAGTCTTCAATGTCTTCCGGTCTTCGTTGCTTCCGTGTTCTTCCCTTGTCACACAAAATCCACTTAGAAGAGGTAAACGAGTACAAAGTTGCTTTTGCCTCTCCTAAGTGAATTTCAAGGTAAAACACAAGCTCTCGATAATAAAAGAGCACAAAAGTGATCCTAAATACTACTAAATAATGCGTCTAAAATGGACACATCAGTATGCACTAGAACGATCGGCCAATTGGATTACCACCCCGGTTTTGTGCAAGGTACCTAGATTGAGGCTTTCGTACAAAGAGTAAGGAATCACATTTATTGATGCACCTAGATCAAGAATGGTTTTTTCAATGTGTGTGTTTCCTATTATGCAAGGAATTGTGAACATGCTGGGATCGCTACACTTAGGGCGTAACTCCTTTTGGTACAAAGCAGAGACATGTTCATTTTTCCCACTCTTAAGCATATTCTTTGCTCTTTGTTTTCTATTCACAACACACAATTCCTTAAGAAATTTAGCATATCTAGAAATTTGTTTAATAGCATTCAAGAGAGGGATATTTACCCCACATCTACGAAAAACTTCATAGATGTCCTTGTTGTCCTCCTTCTTTTGCCTATCTTTCAATACCTCCAGTAAGAGTGGTTCTGGCACATAGGAAGGGACTTCTACCATTGTTTCCTTCTTGTAAGGAGGAGACAATGGCTCTGGGTTGGGAGTCGACTTGTTAATGACAATCTCTTCCTCAATCTCTTTATCCTTGCTCACTTTCTCCTTGGCCAATTTCTTGGCCCCTTCCTCCATTTCTTTTTTGAACACTTCAACCCTTTTGGCTCATTTTAAAAAATCTCACCATTATCCCAGGAAGTGCCAACATCCTTACCACTTCTCAAAGTGATAGCGCTTGCATTTTTGTGAGGATTTAACTATGCTTGAGAAGCAATTTTTCCTGAATCTCTTGCCTCCAACTGATTCAAGGCTTGAGTTATTTGGCTCACTTGAGTCTCTAATTTCTTGATTCTTGATTTGGCTTTCTCTTGGAATTTATCGGTCTTCTCCGCACATATACTTAACCTCCCAATGGATTGCATAACCTCATCCTTTAACATCCCCAAACTTTCACTTTGATTGTGGGGTTTATCTTGAAGCCTATGGTATTGTGGTTAAGGAGGTCGATATTGTTGTCTTGTGCATTTCCATATAAGAGATTTGGGTGATCTCGATTACCTGGATTGTAAGGCCAATTTTGGTAGCCTTGGCCTCCTTGATAGCCTTGATTCCATTGATATCCGTGATATCCTTGGCCTCCTTGATATCTCATGGCACTCACCTCTTACAAATGAGGATAAGTATCTGTACGATGCACCAATGAACAAATTTCATAAGGTTTTACATACGGCACATCTCCGGACTTACTCATCAAGAACTTCACCATAGAAGTGGGGGCTAGCATTTGATCTTCAAGCTTACCATTGTTGGAAGGAGCACTTTTGTTGTTGGGATTTTGTCTCCTCAAATTGGATCTTGAACTAAAAGTTCTCGACTCCTCTGCTAACTCTTCGTAGAGCTTCATAGATTCCCTCACATTTTTGTTCCCAATAGAACCACTACAAGATCTCCTCACTAGCCTTTACTCTTCATCAAGAAGACCATTGTAAAAGTAGAAGACCAAATCTCCGTCCATATAGACATTATAAGGACAACTTGAGAGAAGCTTCTTGAACCTTTCCCAATAGTCGTAGAATGACTCTTCATGTCATTGGAGAATGTTGCTAATGTGCTTCTTCAAGGTGGCGGACTTTGAGGCTGGGAAGTACTTGGAAAGAAACTTCTTCTTCAAATGAAGACAAGTGGTGATGCTCCCGGATGGAAGGTAGTGGAACCCATTCTTTGCAGCATCCTTCAATGAAAATGGAAAAGCCTTCAACTTGTAGAGCTCTTCATCCACTCCTTTGGAATCATACCACAAAAAACCATGTGAAAGTCAGAGAGATGTATGTTGGGATCCTCCCCTTTCCTACCAAAAAAAGAGGGTAGCAAGTGGATCAATCCCGATCTTAGCTTAAAATACCCATTAGGCCCAACCGCCGGATAAGCGATGAACATCATTTGTTGCTCAAGGTTGGGAGCCATAGTCTCCCTCAATGGAACCTGCCTCAACGAGATACCTCTTCCTTGAAAGTGAGGGTGTTGAGATCCTCCCCTCGGATGCTCATCTTTATGCTTCATGGAAGTGGAAGGTTCCGCAAAATGATCACTATGAGGGGTGTTATTGACACTTTCCAAAGAAAGCCTCCTAGCCCTTTTCAAGTTCAATTCTAACTCGGGGTTATAGTGTAGGGGTTATTGTAAAGAGGATTGAGTACGAACCATACAACAAGAACTCGAACAATACGTCTCCAAGCCAACCACAATCAGCTAAAAATCAAAATAAAAACAAACTAGCACATATTCACAACTAGCCAATATTCGTACATCATATACCCAAACACTTAAAAATAAATGCATCTTCCCCAGCAATGGAGCCAAGATTTGGGAGGTCGTTGTTTTACCTCTCAAATATACAATTTATAAGCCCTAAAGTGCTTCCTAAATACAATTAAGTATATAGTGGCAAATCGGGGTCGTCCACGAGAAAGAGGGATTTTCCTAAGGGTTCATGCATATAAGGTGGATATTAGATTGGATAAAGATATACATAGATATATAAAAGCAAGTAAAGAGGGGGTTTTTTTTTCTTGGTTTTTCTAAGTTAGGAATTTTAGGACAAGACAACTTGTAAAGTAAGGTAACGATGCTATTTATGCCACAAGCTACTAAAATATGGTAAAATCACAAATGACAAAGTCTTGGCGGCAATTGATCCTCACTTCCAAACCCTTATAGATCATAGATTAATTCACTGATTGATTCACATTTAATACCTATGGTGAATGCTATCACTCCATTTCGAAGATAAACATTCATTTCTTCTTAAGATTAATTTGGAAAAGCAATCAACAAAAAATTGCAAACCTCATTGAATGATCATTCTAGACAAAATTTTCCTAAAGGTATTTCATCAATGCCAGTATACACAAAGAACCATATATTTGATAACAAATACAAGCATTTTACCAAATGCCTTGCCATTTAACCAAACAAAGCATTTATTAGGTTTTACCTAGAACAATCAACATTCAAGATTCAACCTTGTATTGCTACCTCGTGATAAATATGATAATAAACCACAATAACATACTCATCTATCAACATTAACATCACAATACACAAAATAAAGTTCTAATTCCATGTTCTTGGATTTTCATGTCAAAGAGCTAAGAAATTGTGCACATTCCTAATCTCCTAACACTTCAATCGTACAAACATTTAGTATTCTCAAACAACTCATAGCATAAATGAAGCAAATATTAACATTAATGGAACAATAAATGCTAAGCAATAAATGTTCATGAAAGAGCAAAATAGAGAATCTCACTACATGTGTCTAGAAGCTTCAATCAATTTCTCCCAAGTGAATAAGTTAGCTTCTACAATCCATTCTAATAACCCAAGGCAAATCCAACATAAAGAGAGATAAAGATAGATGACAAACTAAGAAAACTAGGGTTCTTGAGAAGGGAAATTCGGCCAAAAGAAGACGATGGGAAGCGGGTGGCCAAAAATGAATTTTATAGTACAAGAGAGGAAAAGAAATAAAAAAAAGGAAAAAGTGCAGCAGGCGTCTCCAGGGTAAAAATGGCGTCGCCCGGGCAAAAATGACCTTGCCCGGGCGGGCTGCCCATTTTCACCCTTCTTTGTGTTGATTACTCTTTTGCTTTGTCGCCTTGCCTTCTTGCCTTCAAATCTTCGCTTCTTCTTGTCTTCAATCTTCAATACCCTTTGTTGATTGCTCCAATCTTCACTATCTTACCTTGTCACATAAAACTCCCTAGAAAATTTATAAGATTGCAAAAGTCGCTCTTAACTCTCCTAAGAGAATTTCAAGGCAAAACTAAAATTCTAGAGCACACAAGTACACAAAAGTGAGTCCAAAATATCCCAAAATAACCACATAAAATGGACACATCACTATGCAAAAACACTTTTCCATCAGCAAATAATTTACTTTAGCGACATATGTCAGCTGAATCATGTTGTTTAAGTTGTGATATGAAGGATGTCTCTTGATCATTTATTTTTCCACTGCCCATTGGCACATCAAGTTTGGTTCACATCAAAGCTACATGCAAAGATCTTTGCATTTCAACAACAAAATGCGAACTTATGGGTTCAAGATCTAATATTAGAGCTAGAACCCGATGATATGGCAATCCTAACTATTATTTTATCGCAGTTGTGGTATCATAGGAACAAACATTTACACGGAGAGGTCCATGAGCTCCAACCACATCATTGTGATATCTAAGCAATATGAATGTTGTTGGGCTTGGAAAGAATGAACGGTAAAGTGATACCTAACCATGGAAATTACAGCCAAAGCGACTCCTTGTCATCATATGGCAACACACTCTATTTTGATGTAGTCATATCTTCAAATAGAACATGTATATGATGGTGTGTAAAATCTCATGAAGGCTTATGGGTGTACGGTGAATCACATTACAAACCACATGTTTATACACCAAAACAGGCAGAAGCTCTCGCCCTCATAACTGGTTTGCTCTCAGCTACAGAAAAAGGCATTCAAATTGTTAGAATAAAATATTCTAGAGACTAGATTTCGATATTTATATTTATACACTTTATGTACTCTATTTATAATCTCAATAATCTAGACCCTAATCAAGGAGAATACACTTCTACATAGTATCAGAGCAGGGATCGTTTCATGCTTATATCTTCTCAACCTTTTCCTTCTCTTTTCTCCGGTCAACTCCTTATTGCCGGCCACTTTCCGATCATATTTTGGCCACCTTCTGGTCATATTCTGGCCACTTTCCTCGTTATTTTCTTAATCTTATAGTCCACCAAAATCCCCAGAAACAGTCTTCCTCTCAAAATCTCCTCCTTCGGCGTGGCCCACCAGATCTGAATCGGTTTTTCCCGGCATCCAATCTCTGCTTCAGCACCCAGTCTTTGCTTCCCGGCATCCAGACCTTTGGATTTTCCGGCATCCCTCTCACGCTGGTCTCTTTCCCTGCTTCTCTCCAGCATCCTCACTCAGGCACCCTTTGTTTCCGTCTTTATCGTCAATCAGCGGCAACTATTTCAAACCTCGGTTGTTCTGCTTTGTGCGTGTCATTCATGGCCTTATCCCTTGAAGAAGACGTGTGTCTTTATACACCCTGTTGGTATTCTTGCCCGTGTCTCCACGCGCCTGGAATGTTTTCTTCATCTCTTTCTCCTAGTTGCGCACTGTGCGCCCCATTATTATTACTATTATTGTTCTGAAGTGGATTGTGCACTGCGCACTGGCTTTATGCATCAACGGTTCATTGTTTTGTTTTTGAGGCTATTCTCATTGAAATTATGTCTTCTTCCAGTTCAAGCGCTTCTAGCAGCGGTTCCTCTCATCACTGGATCTTAGATTCTGGCGCAACTTCACACATGACTTATAATTCTTGGCATCTTGAGAAGGTACATCCCTATTATGGCTCTAATTTAGTTTATGTGGGCAACGGTGACTCGTTGCATATTTCTCATACTAGCCAGTGTAATATTTCTTGAGTGTCTCTTCATGATGTTCTTTTGGTTCCGCAAATCACTAGAAGTCTATTGTCCATTAGTAAACTTACTTGTGATTTGCCAGTTATTGTTATATTTAATGCTGATGCATTTTTTTACTAAGCATAAGAATACGGGAAAGATACTGGGCAAAGGTCATCATAGTTCTGGTCTCTATTTTCTTGAGACATATTATTCCACCTTCTTAGGTGCACTGTGCTCTAGAAAACTCTGAGCTTCTTTTGAGCAGTGACATATTTGTCTTGGTCATGTCTCATATGCCACTCTTCAGTTGTTAAGTGAACAATGGCATATCTCTATTACTTCTATTTTGCTCGCACTTGTATGTTGCTCTTCTTGTCAGATGGCCAGAAACAAGCGTCTACCTTTTTCTACCATTGACAGGCGGGCCACTATCATGTTAGATAAGGTGCACTGTGATTTGTGGGGACCAACTCTAGTTTTATCGATGGATGATTATTCTTATTATGTTGCCTTCGTCGATGATTCCCCCAATTCACGTAGTTTTTCCTGTTACGTCGAAACTATGATTTCTTTGATATCTTTCCCCTATTCAAAAATGTTTTTGAAGGCACGATGTTTACTAATCACCAGATGTCATCTTCTTACACGCCTACTCATAATGGCCAAGCTGAGCAGAAGCATCTTCACATTATAGAGACTTACCTTGCTATTCTATTTCATTCTTCCATGTCGAAAGCTTATTGGGTGGATGCTTTCTCTTCTATGGTTTATATAATTAACTGTCTGCCTAGTTCTAATCTTGGTGGCAAGTCTCCATTTGAGTTCGTTTTTGGATCTGCACTGGATTTTTTTTACCCATATGGTTGTCGTGCATACCCTTGTTTGCATGATATTGCGCTTAATAAGTTTGCACCTTGCTCCATTCCATGTGTTTTTATTGGCTACAGTCCCCATCAGAAAGGGTTCAAGTGTCTTGATCTAGCAACAGGGCACATTTATGTCTCACGTCATGTTCAATTTGATGACACTTTATTTCCTTATATATCATTTTTGCCAGATACCCACTCCACATCTCATTTGGAGTTTTCTTCATTTATGGAGCCCTCAGCTGCATGGTCTTTTCCATGTAGCTCTCGCACTGGATCACCTTCTACTGAGTCACCCTGCACAGTTTGTTCTGATTCTAATGCTCCAGGTTTATCTACACCCACTTCTCTGACACATGTGATTATTTCTTCGGCCTCGGTGCCCATGACTCTAGCTTCTGCATCATCACCTCAAGCTCCCCCGTCCTACTATAGATTCTTCTATCACCAATGCCTCTCATGATCCAACTCCGGTTTGCACTCACTGGATGACCACCAAGACAATGGATGGTTCTCAATGTCTTCGGTCTTTCTCTGATTATGAGGTGTCTGGTTTTTTTGATGGCCTAGTTGCTCAGACCGAGCCTTGAGACTGTCTTGTGGCTCTTCGAGATCCTCGTTGAATTTCGGCCATGAATGAGGAAATGGATGCACTCCTCCTCCAGTATACTTGGGATTTGGTGCCTCGACCTCTGGACGTGAATATTTTCGTCTCTAAATGTGTTTTCCATATAAAGAATCGTCCTGATGGTAGTATTGATTGCTACAAGGCTCGACTAGTGGCACATGGCTTCTCTCAGATTCCGGGGATGTGATTTTGATCACACTTTCAGCCCCGTGGTGAAAGCGTCTATTGTTTGCACAGTTCTTTCCATTGCCACCATGCGCAGATAGCCTCGTCATAAACTAGATGTCAAGAATGCCTTTCTCAATGGTGTGCTTGATACTCCAGTCTATATAGCTTAGTCGGTTGGTTACAGGGACAATGCACATCCTGATTATGTCAGTTGTCTATGGGAAGCTATTTATGGCTTGAAACAGGCTCTCCGTGCTTGGTTTTAGTGGTTCAATGCTTACATGCGACAGCTTGGTTTTATTTGTAGTTCGGCAGACCCGCCTCTATTTTTTCTTTTCTCAAGGTACTACTCTGTTGGATCTCTTAGTTTATGTGGACGGCATTATCCTTACTAGAAATAACTCCTCGTCCATTTGTTGGTTCATTACTCGGACTAATAAGGAGTTTTCCATTAAGAAATTGGGCTCTTTGCATTATTTTCTCGGCTTGGAGGTGGAGTCTACTCCATCGGGTTTGTTCTTGGGTAAGGCCATGTATGCTCGTGATATTCTTAATTGAGCTGGGATTACCAACGTTGCTACTGTCTCTACGCCGTTTCTTCCATAGTCCCAGCTTCATAGTGGGACCAGTGGGAAGTTCTCCAATCCCACTCTTCATCGATCCTTGGTTGGTGCTCTTTAGTATCTCACTATCACTCGCCTAGACATGCCTTTGCGGTAAAGTCTATAAGTCAGTGCCTTCAGGATTCGTGGGATGATAACTTTGCCGCAGTTACTCGTATTCTCCGCTATGTTCTTGGGACTTTACACTATGGTCTATCATTTCACTCGGATCGCACTTCCAATGTGTTGGGCTACTTTGGTGCAGATTTGGTGCGTTGTCTCGAGACTCGTCGTTCAACCTATGGTTATGATGTCTTTCTAGGTGGCAATCTTGTTTCATGGAGTGCTAAGAAGCAATCTGCGGTTTCTCTTAGCAGCATTGAGTCCGAGTATCGTGCCTTGGCTAATACTGTGGCGGAAGTTTTTTGGCTATCTAATCTACTACGTGATCTTTGATTCCCTCTCTCCAGTCCCCCGCTTCTTCTCTGTGTTAACAACAGTGCCATTGTTTTAGCTCAAAATCTTATGGCGCACAAGCGTGCAAAACACATTGACATTGACTATCACTTTATTCGTGAGTTGGTTTCTTCGGGAAAGCTTCGTCTCCATCATGTTCCTACGTCACTTCAGCTTGCGGATAATTTCACGAAAGAATTGTCTCGTCCTTTGTTTGAGTTTTTTAGGCCCAAGCTTTGCGTTTCTGAGCATCTGACACTTCGCTTGAGGGGGGATGTTAGAATAGAAGATTCTAGAGACTTGATTAGAGTTTTGATATTTACATTTATACCTTTTTTTAAACTCTATTTATTCTCTCAATAATCTAGACCATAATCAAGGGGAATTCACTTCTGCACAAATAAAGCGGATTCTAGAATATGCACAAATAGTCATCAATGCGGTAAAGAAACAGAATGAAGATATATCGGACTTTGGTCTCATCATTGATGACATAGTTACTCTTATTGATAAATTTAATTGCCCAGAACTGATCTGAATTAAATGACAGGTAAACATTATAGCTCATATTTTAGTTCAATATGCTGAAAACCCTGTAAATTCTATTTCACAGTGAGATCATATCCCAACTTTTGTAAAACACCTTTGGCATTAATGAAACCCCAATCTTTTATTTCAAAAAAATAAGTGGCGTCAAAGGAATCCCGTACTGGACTAGCTAGAAAATACCATAGTGATGATGTCATATCCAATATGCATAGAATATTTTAATGCATATAATGAATTAAAATCGAAATTTGTACTTCCTCCGTCATAACTTAATTTATATTCTTACTTTTTTTAACATTATTCTCTATCAAAGTTTGATGTCATATTTGAATAAATATATAAACAACGACATTATCGTATATGATATTGTTCAATTTGTCATAGCAATTAATTTCTAAATATCAACTTTTATTTCCTGTTGTAATACATAGCTAAACATATTAATGCTCAAACATGTGTCTTGAACAGTGTGCAAAAAACAAGAATGCAATCTTGGCTAGGACGGAGAGAGTACTCCATTTGTCTCATTTCAAACTGCAATTTAACTATTCATTTAGTCAAAACTTCTTAGTTTTGACCATAAAATTGAACCGATGTAAAGGTATAAATACTATCTAGTGATACCTTTTTGGATTCATCATAACATATATTTATAAAATATTATTTTTTTCATAAGTTTTAGTCATTCTTAATAAAAAATATTAATAATCAAACATTTATTGAGTTAAATATTGAAATTTAAAGTGGCAGCATGAAATGAGATAGAGAGTACTTGGAAATAGGCCCGTCAAATGGATTAATTGGATAAACCCGTTATCCAAACCCAATAGATCATTATCCAATAGGTCATTATCCAATTAACCCATTTATTAAATGGGTCATAATGGGTTGAGTCATAAATGGGTTAGGTCATTAAATGGATAACCCATGAGATATTCATATGACCCAATGGGTTAAAATATACTATCCAATAAGTCATTATCCAATAAATTATTATATAATTAACCCAATAAGTTATCATTAAACATTTTCTATCGATTTGGGTTACAAGTTGTCATTATCCAATGGGATCAGGTATTAAATGCTCATTAGTTTTTGGGATTGAGCGGGATGAAAATAATTGTGTTAATGGAAAATTTTGATCTCCATGGGTCCCATATTATGTTAATTCAATAAGAACGTAACAAATACCCAATAAATATCCAAAATTACCCAATTAAATACGTGTGTAATATTTAACATATATATTCACTATAATTCACAGATTATACAAATTATAATTCACAAATTATTCAAGCTCAATCTCGTACAGTATTCGAACTCAATCTCGTACAGTATTCGAGTTCGTACAAAATTCGCACTCAATCTCGTACAGTATTCGAGTTCGTACAATATTCAAGTTCAATCTCGTACAGTATTCGAGTTCATATAGTATTCGAGTTCAATCTCGTACAGTATTCGAGTTCGTATAGTATTCAAGCTCAATTTCGTACAGTATTCGAGTTCATACAGTATTCGAGCTTAATCTCGTACAGTATTTGAGTTCATAGAGTATTCGAGTTCGTACAGTATTCGAGCTCAATCTCGTACAGTATTCGAGCTCAATCTCGTTCAGTATTTGAGTTCATACAGTATTCAAGTTCGTACAGTATTCGAGTTCGTACAGTATTCGAGTTCATACAGTATTTGAGTTCAATCTCGTACAGTATTCGAGTTTGTACAATATTCGAGCTCAATCTCGTACAGTATTCGAGCTCAATCTCGTACACTATTCGAGTTTGTACAGTATTCGAGTTCAATCTCGTACAGTATTTGAGTTCGTACAATATTCGAGTTCGTACAGTATTTGAGCTCGAGCTCGATCCCAAGTAATATTGTTCGTTAGTTTCGTCGAGTTTACAAAGCCAACATATTATACATTTTTTATTAAATATAATATAATATAATGTACATAATATTATATTACATAATATAATATTATGAACTCGAATATGAACAAAACGCAGACCGATTGATGAACAAAACGCAGACTGATTGATGAACAAAACGCAGTCTGGAAAGTGAGAACTGAGAAAGAACGTGGACTTAATGGGTAATTCACGTTTCACCCAAATAAATGACATATACCCAATTGGTCATTTAGTTCGACCCAATGGATAATTAGTATAGACCCAATGGATAATTAGTATAGACCCAATGGATAATTAGTATATACTCGATAATTCAGTATATACTCAATGGATAATTCATTATATACTCAATGGATAATTGGTGTTTTCAAGCATTTAAACTTTAAATGGATAAGTCACGTAACATTTTACCTGGAGTGAAAAATTACGATTAACCGTAATCATTCTTTGATGTAGGCTGAATCGTGTACATAACTACAAAAAAAAACTATTCGAGTGGCCAAATGTGGGAATTTCATTTATTATTTTCTTATGTTCAATAAAAGAAAATATTTTTAAAAATCTTCATATTTCGAGATTTTTCAAATTTAGTAAAAGTTTCTTAAATACTACTTCTACTTCTTTCGTCAAGATCATTTATCAAATTTTAATTGGTTCAAATTAAAATTGATTAAAACATGAACCGAAATCAACAAATATGATGAATCGAGAATTTGATCGTTTCTAAGTTGATTATATGTGTTAGGGAAAAATTAAAATATTCGTAATCAAATTTGTGAAAATTTTGTTATCTTATGATATGAAATTATCCACGGGTCACCCGTTATCCAACCCAACTCAACCCACCCAAAATCATCCAACGGATAACCAATTATCCAACCCAACTAAACCCAATAACTACAACCCAATTATATTCATTAACCCAATGAGTCATTATCCAATAAATCTTATCCAATAAGTGAAATTAATATATGGGTAACGGTTATCCAACAGGTGACGCAACCCGTTTGACGGGCCTACTTGGAAACTACGAGGAAAATTGTTTATATTCACAAAACTTCATTGTTACATCAGCTTCTGAAGTGAAATGCAAAGAAACATTACATGGAGCGTCATTTATAATGAGATAGGCTACTTTACATCATAGTGGGTCTCATAACAGGTGTGATGTTCATAATCTTATGGATAGATCAGTGACCAATTTATAATTAACATAAATTAAAAAAAAATTGTGGATCAAATTGCAAATATTCAAAATAATGCCCAGCTCCATCTTCTGCAACTTCTCCCTTCTCTATTCTTCTCCATTCAATCTCCATTCCTAAACTTTAATTTTCATTCCCAAATTTCAATCTTTTTCCCAAACTTCAATCTCCATTCATTGCATATCTAACATCACCCAGCTGACCAAATCCTTCTCCGATCGATATTTTTTTTTTCTCAAGGAGATCTTCAAATGACCGGTTAGTGTCCGGTGAAATTTGCGAATGAGTTCTTTGCCCTGCAACAAGATCTTCATCAACGAATTTTAATTTTAAACTTATGAAATTTAGTTTCAAGAGAATAAAATTCCACCGAATAGTGTCAAAGATATAATTTTTTCACATTAGAATGAGCTTATGTTGTTGAATTGTCTTCGATGTAAATGAAATTATTGTTGAAACTTCAAAATGTCTGAATTCTGCTGCTATGAACATGTAAAAAATATGTGGCAAATATTTTTAAAAATAAAATAAATGTTGTTGAAATTTTTTGTATATAATATGCACATGTTACCTTACAATACGTATTGTTTGTATTGAAACATACATTTGTTTTAAAAACCACGAATATGAATTATGAAATATTTCCTGAAGATCATGTATAAACTATGTTAAAATTTACCAATTTAAAATTGTCATATTAAATGTGATTACTTAACAACATGTCCTATTTAAACAAAAACACACACCTGATTTAAAAATGTCAGTTCCTTTTATGAATAGAAAAGTTTGTCAGGAGGTAGTGCATATGTTACCTTATGAATCATTTATGTCTTGTTAAAACATGCATATGTTAGTCTACAACTAAAATTTCTTATAGTATGTAGAAAAGAGATTACATAATTTTGTAGTTTTTTTAAAAACAAATAATATGAGTTGCATTTAATACCTTACAATGTGTACTGTTTACATTAAAAGCTCTATTTATTTTCATACATTAGATCATTTTTTATTGATTTCAATTAGAGAGGTGTCACTAAAAGTCTTTTCAGCATGAAGGCAGCACATGTAAAAGCATTACATACTTTGTATAAAAATCATGCAAATGTTGTCAGTTTCATACATGAGAGGGACTCTCAACACTTGAACAAAGGGCAAGATACATGATAAATACTACAAGTGCTCGTGACAGAATTTTCCCATTAGGGAACTTACAATTACAACGATGTGCCTATCTAGATTAACTAACAATCTCTAATACAATTATCAGTTATTAATCTTCAAAGGCATGTCATCTTCGAATTCCTCAAGTTCAGTGTCATCTATATCTAAATCAAACTCGTTGATGTATCTGAAAACCGATCAAACTACTCTGTTGTATCCTTTGGTTGAGATCTGCAAGACAACAAGCCCCGAGAGGTCCTAGGGGAAAACTCTACGATGCTTAAATTAAAATAATACTTGAACACTTAAAAAAGTGTGAATGAATAATAGTAAATACATACCTGATATTTATATTGTATTGATGAGACGTCAAATGCATGTATTTTTCAAAGCATTTAAGGTCTCTTTTGTCATATTTTTGTTGTAAAATTGCTAGATTTAGGCAGGTTTACATGATAAGGGGTTTAGATGACCACTTTCGGTTTTTATATCTAAATCCTTCATTTTGTAACCTATGTTCAGTCTAATGGATTTTTGCTCCTCACGTGCACCTGGATTCTATTTTTTGAGCTTTATTTGTAGATGTCTTGAGAGTACTTTGGAGTGGTTTAGTGAAGGCCAAAAAGTGGTAGAAGATAGAAGGGCCAAACAAGGAAGGCAAAGAAGTGGATAAATTGTCACCCGGAAGTTTGAAACAGGTTCTTAAAATGATCCAAGAATAATTATCCTACAAGAGTGACACCATTGGATTTGTCTTCTAGAGAACTATGAAATTGTCTGCAAGAACTCCAGAATCGGAGCAACGGTTCACCCGTAGCGATGGAAATAAGAAGAGGGCATATTGGCCATTGCGGCCCGCAACCCAAAATTTCACATTATTTGCCTCTTTTCCTCTATTTTCTTGGAGTATAAATAGCCCCCCTTCTTCCCCATTTGTCAAGCCCGGCTTGGGGGCTCCAAAACCCTACATTTTTGCCATTTTCTTCCATTTCTTCTTCTTTCTTTGTAGATATTTGCTCTATGTTGTGGGTTTTGATTATCTAGCTTAGTTGTATACTTGGGAACAATTGATTGAAGCTTCCACGCCTATGTAGTAAGAACCTCTATTTCACTATTTCTTGAAGCTTTTGTTATTTAGTATTCATGTGCTCTTAATGCTATGTTTTACTTCATTTATGTCATGGGTTGTTTGAGAACATGAATTTTTTGTATGATTCAAGTGTTAGGGTGTTAGGAAAGTGGCCAATTTCTTACTTCATTTGACATGAAAATCCAAGAACATGGATTTAGAACTTCTTGTGTATAACGTGTTGTGATTCTTGCTAGATAAGTATGCTAATGTGGATTGTTCTCATATTTATCCTATAGATGCAATGAAAGATTGAATCTTGAATGTGGTTTGTTCTAGATTTAACCTAATGAATACTATGTTTGGTTAAATGGCTATGTCTTTGGTAGAAGGCTTGTTATCAAATCTATGGTTCTTCGTGTATGATGCCATTGATGAGATATATTTATGGTCGTACAATGTCTAAAGTGATTATCAATGAGGTTTGTAAATAGTTGTTGAACGTCTTTGTGAATTACTCATAAGAAGAAATGAATGTTGATCTTTAATTGGGAAGTGATAGCATTCCCCATAGGTAACCAATGTGATAGAATGAGTGAATGGTTCAATGATCTACATGAGGTTTGGAAGTGGATATCAATGGCCCCCAAGGCTTTATCTTTTATGATTAGCATAGTTACTTGACTTTGCTAGTTATCTTGTCTTTTAATTTCATAACTTAGAACCAAAAACAAACCTCCCCCCCCCCTTTTACTTGCTTTTATATATCTATTTCGAGTCTAATATCAACCTTATATGTTCAAATGCCTAAGAAAATCCCTCTTCTTCATGGACGACCTTGACTTGCCATTATCTACTTAGTTGTAGATAGGAATTGTTAGGGCTTATAAATATTAACTTTGAGAGATACGGCGATGACCTCCCAAATTTTGGCGTCGCTGGCAGGTAAGAGCCATTTATTTTTAAGTGTTTGGGCATATTTGGTTGTATATTAGCTAATTGTTTTTATTTTCCACTTCTTTATGTTTTTTGTTCGGAGTAGGTATTGCTTGAGTTCTTGGTGAATTTTTATCGATAATTCTTGCAATATGATTCCAGACTTTGGAAGAAGAGAAAAAAATATTTTAAAAAATGGAATGTCTCACCTTGAAGGAACTCATGGTTTCCAAAATAAAGGGTATTATGAATAGTGTTGCCAAGAGGTAGGGGATGCTTGTTTTCAATGGCAAGAAACCCAAGAATGGTATCCATACCACAATTCTTACAATCTGGAATGGAGTGGTAATCTGGATTGGTGGTATGAGAATGATTTGGAAATCCAACAATACGAGCAAAATAGATGGCTATCACCATCTTATACCATACCCCAAAACCAAGCCCAACAAGGAAGTTCAAGTTTGACACGTGAGGAAGTTATGAATGCAATAGTAAACTTGAATAACTTTACTAGTGAGGAATTGGACACTCGGCTCTCCTCTAGTGTTGAGGCTATTGAGGGGCATGCGAGGATTATATTGGAAGCGTTGACCTGAATGGAAGCTCATGATTCTAAAAATACACCATCCCAAGTTGAACTCGATGATTTGGTGAGTGAGGTCACCATGGGAAATGAGTTTGAGTTCAAAGGGGATGAGGAGTTGGTTGATGAGGATGAAAAAATGGAGGAAGAGGTGATTGTGCTACATTCACTAGCATCGTCACTCCTACCCCACCTAGTGAACTAACTCCGCCATTTTCAGAAGTTTTGAGGGAAATAAAAGAGGAGCCAAAAGACAATCCTAAGCCTCCTTACCATTCAACTCCCTTTAAACCGTCTCCACATTCACAAAAATTTCCTCTTGAAATTTTTGCACCCCCACCTCTCTATTTTTGAATGCTCATAGTGAAGGGGTTCAAGCCTTCACCATATGGATAACATTAGGGTCGTGCCGACAACCTTAAAAATACTAAGCTTCTTGGGAGGCAACCCGAGCTTTTATGTTAGGTTAGTTTTTTATTTTCTTAAAAAAAATCATCAACCATGTCCTCAAACCCTTACCCAAAACCACAAGAATAGCACCACAATCCAACACCAAAAACCACTACCAAAACCACCATCTAAGAGTACTATTAGTTGTTATCTTTTGTGAGTGTTGATCTGGATTTGCATAGTTGTGGCTTCGTAGTGGATGGATCGAAGTTGCATGTTGGGCGGAGTTCGAGAACATGGAGGAGAGAACATTCATTGATAAGTGAGCATTGCCATCACCGGGAAGAACCTCCAAGGTCATAGTTGTGAGTATTTTTTTCTTTCTCTCTTATTTCTTTATCTTATCCTTTTCACATTGAGGACAATGTGTGTTTCAAGTGTGGGGAGGTAGAGAAAAATTGAATTGTATTGTATTGTAGTGTATTTTTTTAAAATTTTAAACACCCTAAGGTGAGGGATATTATATAAAGGTTCCCCAAGCCTGTGTAGTAACCAAAACGTACAAAGATTTAGTACATGTCTTTCCTTGCGTCAACATAGTTGCCCCCAAAATATTACCTAACATCTACTTTGGAGGTTTAGTTCTTTCGGGTCTAGTAGATGGAAGGAGAGATTTGAAGTGGTAGTTGCGATTCCAAAAGAAAGAATCTCCACCCCATGTGTTAATTCTTTCCTTTGGCCAGGCAGCTCCCTTCGTTACAATCAAGATGAGTAGCCAAATAGTGAACAAATTGCTGCAGAGTTGCAATGAGTCCGAATGGTAGAGCACCTCGTTCCTAAAATGCGAGTAGCCTAAGGGAATGTGCATTGTAGCTGGTTTACTGGTGGTGGAGATCTGAGGGCTAGCCGAGGTCTTGGTTACAAGAGTTGCATGATTACCTGTAGTAAGCAACAAAAAATTAGCAGTATCTATCCTAATTAAATCATGCATATAAATCCCTTGTGATGAGTTCTCTAATATGTGTCTGAATATTGTAACATTGACAGCATATTTTCAAGCACCAACTCTAATCACAAGGATACCACTTCTGTCTAGGATTAGAAGTCCCCTAAGAAAAGGGGGGCTGCCAGCAGCTCTAGATCACCATGGAAGTTATTAGCTAAAGCAAATTTAGCAAGGAAATCAGCTGCATTGTTAGCCTCCCTAGGGGTGTGTTGAATTGGGTATATATGGTGTTTTAAATTCAGAGAGCTGCAGAATGAGAAGATTCTCCATGGGGAACTATTAGGGTTTTGAATACCCTGTACAACCATTAAGCAATCTGATTCCACCACACAAGTATTTAAAACCAGCTCTGAACAAATATCATAGCCACATTGGATGGATAAGAGTTCTGCATGTAAAGGAGATGGGGAATGGAAAGATTTTGCTCTCATTTTAACAACATTCTCATCCCAGTTCCTAACTATCACAGCCAAGGAAGAAAGACCCCCTCTGATCCATGTTGCATCTGTATTAATTTTATATCCAGAGTGGGGTTTCTTCCATTTCATAGCAGTTAAGGATTTTTGTTTCTTTTGAAAAATATGAGGAATAATATTTGCCTGTGTCCAGTATTTATGCTTGTCTAAATTGTCTATCAAATGATGCACTGTGAAAATTTGATAGATCATGGCTTTTATTTCTTGAAAACAAACAGCTTGGGAGAAGGATTCATTTTCAAACAGAATTTTATTCCTTTTAGTCCAAAGAAACCAAATTGTGACAAGAAGGGCAGCGATTTTAATTTTAGACTGAATTTTGGATTTTGCCTTAAATGAGAGGTAATATTCAACTCTACCCTACAAGTTTGCAAAAACTATTTGTTGGAGCTTTAAAAAGTCATTGACACATTGCCATACAGCAATAGAGGAAGGACAAGAGATGAAAAAATAATCTAGAGTATCACTGTGATTCAGACAAAGGGGACATCTAGAGGCTAGAGAAAATCCTAACCTACATAATATGTTATCAAAAGGAAGTAATCCATTCAGAGCTCTCCACAAGAGAACAGACATTTTTTTTGAAATAAAAGAGAACCAAACCTTATGAAAGTGCAGGATCTTTACCTTTTTCTGTCTGAAGATATTGTATGCGGACCTTATGGAGAAAATTCCGTTTGTGGCTGGCATCCAGATGAGCCTATCCTCATGAGAGTATTCCAGCTTAGCATCCTGCAAAAGGGCACACAGATTGGTCGCAAAAAATGGCTCCAGTTTTGGGATAAGAATGGCTTTGTTGTTAATAAAAGACCTAAGTGAAATATCCTCAAAGGGGATATTTCTTTCTTGAGGCCATTTATAAAACAAAGCTCCTTCTCCTGTCCAATTAGCGTTCCAAAAGGAGCAATCACATTTCTGTAAATTACTCTGGAATAGCTGTTTGCTTTAGCTATGATAGAACATATTCTGGACCATGTATGAGAGGTTTTATAAGACTTAGGAAGCGACCATAATAGAGAAGTCCATTGAGTAGAGTTGAGTTGCAATTTCCACCACAACTTACATGAAAAAGCATCAACAATGGCCTTTAAATCCCTAAAACCTATTCCATTTTCTTCGACAGGTACACTCATATTTTTCCAAGACCGCCATTTTTTCTTTTCAACATTTTCTGAACACCCCCAAAACAGACTAGAGGCCATTTTCTCCATTTTTTCAAGACTATTTTGGGTGGACTCAAAACAGCGAAAATATGAGTTGGAATTGTGATAAAACAGTGATTTATTAAGATAATCTTACCTGCAGTAGTAAGCCATCTGTTCTTCCAGTTATTGATTGATTTCTCCATTCTTTCCAATAAAGGTTGGTAGTGTACCTATAGATTTCTGCCAGAAAAAATAGAACTCCCAGATATTTAAATGGGAAGGATCCTTTTTCCATTCCCAGAATCCTCTTTACAGATTGAACTGTAGATAAAGAGGTTCTGTGTGACACAAAAAATTCATATTTTGAAAAGTTGACCTTTTGTCCTGAAGTTTGTTCATATGCAAGCAAGAACTTTTTAAACCTCTTCATGTTTGTAGGTATAGTATTAAGGAACACTGTTGTGTCATCAACATACATTAAATGGGAAACCGAGGAACAGATACAAGGGACACCAAAATTTTGAAGGTATCCTGTGGTAAAAAGTTTCTTTAAGCCTCTAGAAAAAGCTTCAGAAAGCAGGTTATAAAGGAAAGGTGAAAGAGGGTCGCCTTGTTTAATGCCCCTAGAAGATACAAAGAAACCTGAGGTTGCTCCATTTAAAATAGAAAAATGGGCAGCAGCTATGTTATGCATGATGAGTTTAACAAAATTCCCGTGAAAACCAAATTGAAGAAGGATGGAATTCAGAAAGGACCATGAGACTCTATCAAATGCCTTTTGCATATCAAGTTTAACTATCAAATTAGGAACTTTTTATTTTCTAGACAAAATTCTGGTCATCTCTTGCATTTGAATGACATGATCAGTGATATCCCTACCTTTGATAAATATGCTCTGCTCAGGAGATATTAGATTGTGCATTAATGGCTTAATCCTTTCCATTAGCATTTTTGAGAATACTTTATTGACAAAATTGGATAAGCTAATAGGTCTGAAATCTGAGAAAGAGGTTGGGATTGGTTTTTTGGGGATTAGGGTGAGCCAGGTGCTTGAGATGGCCTTTGGAATATTACCACCGCTTATGATATCATTTGCCGCCTCCAGCAGGTCTACTTTAATGGTTTCCCAGAAGGTGGTGAGGAATTCACCAGGGAAACCATCTGATCCAGGAGAACCAGATTTATTTAAATCAAAGACTGCATATTCGAGTTCCTGGACATTGAATGGTTGAAGCAGAAGATGGTTTTGCTGATCTGTAATCAAGTAAGGAATTTCCCCTAGAAAATAATTCAGATAAGTTCCTTTTTTTTTAGGGGCATCCTCATTAAGTAGTTCCTTAAAGAATCGAACTCCTTCTTCTTTAATCAGATGAAGTGCTGAAATCCAGTTCCCATTCCCATCTTTGATTTTGCTAATTTTAGACCTAGCTCTCCTTTCCCTAATGGTGTGGTGAAAATAGCTGGTATTTGCATCCCCGTGTTTAAGCCAATTTAACCTAGCCTTCTATTTCAAGAAAATGTTTTTTTCTTTCTAGGATCTAATAAGTAAAGCTTTTGACTTATTGAGTTCAGCTAAGTCTGATTCATCTTGGGATTGTTGAAATTTTATTTCAAGGTCATTGACTTTTGTCTCGGATTCTAACAAGTTTTGATTTACATTTCCAAAGGTGTTTTTGTTCCATTCTTTAATGTCAATCTTAAGTCTCTTAAGCTTATGCACTAACCTGTACATCCCTCTTAAGGGAGATGGCAAATTCCAGTTCTTAAACACTAAGTCCTGGAAGTCTTGTCTATTTGACCACATCTCTTGATATCTAAAAGGCCTAGGTACCATTTCTTCAGAAGATTGAATAGACAGAAATAAAGGCGAGTGATCAGATGTCAATCTATTTAGCACTTGAATTGAGCTGTTTGGAAAAAGTTCCAACCATTCTAAATTGCTTATGCCCCTGTCTAATCTTTGAAGCAAAAGGTCCTTGCATTTATTCCTGAGTCTATTATTGCACCATGTGAACGAGTTTCCTACCGTAGGGATTTCATGCAAATCCAGATTATTAATGAAGGCATTAAACTCATTCATACTTCTTATGAGGGGGATTTTCTCCCTTTATATTCAGAGACTGAGACAACTGTATTAAAGTCCCCAATGTATATGAAAGGTTCAGGAGGAAGGGTTTTTAAATCATTCCAAAGAGCATCCCTCGATTGTCTATTGACACTAGCATAGATAAAAAAGCAGTTCCAACTAACAGATGAGGAAATATCCAAAATTCTGGCCTGCAAGAATTGATCTGATTCCTTTAAACTGACTACATTGAAAGCATGGTTCCATAAGATCCAAATTTTAGCATTTTGAGCAGGGAGGGCATTTTTGAAGCCTAAATCATGCATCAGAGTGATTATTTTCTTTTTATCATGCCAAGGCTCAATCAAGCAAAGAATATCAATCTTGTGAGACAACATAAGAGCTTTTATTCTATCCATTGATGTTCCATAGCCTCTAACATTCCAAACTAAAATATTTCCTATTATGTTGTATTTTATCATTTAAAACAGGTGGGGATTGCTTTGTGTGAGGATCTAAGTTTTCTAAGTTTCGTGGCGGAGACTTTACTATTATTTGTTTGCTTATCCTCACTCTTCTCAAGTTTACCAAAAAAGGAAGTAGGTACTGGTTTGAGTGTGCTAACCTTAGTCTGTGTGCTTTGATCTACCTTTGTGTTCTGATCTGTTGAGGAGTGAGCACCATTCTTTTCCCCTACATGATCTGTTTTGGTTGCTGAGATAATAGCGAGCCTTGTGTGTCGAGCAGATAGTTTATTTTCAGGAGTGGACAGGCTTTCTGTTGTGGCTGTAGTCTTGTCAGTTGTTATTGGGGGTGCCACTACTTCTTGAGATTCCAGAGATTCATGGAAAATCTCTACTGCTTCTCCCTCCTCATCTCCCTCATTTAAAGCTTCTAATGTCTGAAAAGCATTAGAGATCTTTGACAGTGTTTTCTATTGTTAAACCTTCCTGGATGGGTAATAGGTCAACCTGTTGGTTCTTTTTTCTCCAGAAAGTGGAAGTGATTGGTTTAGAGATGTCATCCAAGGAGTAAAAAAAACCAGTTCTTTTCTTGTGACTAACAGTGAAAACACTAGCATTATTTTCCTGATGAAGGCCTGACTTATTTTTTTGTGTTTGAAAATCAAATTCCTTTTGAGAAACAGATAGAGCTGAGGATCCCTCAGCATCTAAGATCATTTTAGGATGAGAGTTTAAAGCTTTCAGGGGTTCCACATGGTCTGGGGCTTTACTTTCTTTTTTTTTCATTTACTGTGGTTGTAACCAGGTGCCTTTTCCTCAGCTCTGGGTGCAGGAAGTTACAATTAGCATAACTATGACCAATTATCCTACAATGAGTACTATATAAAGGCATTTCCTCATATTCTATAGGATAATCTGCTGCTACTTTGTTACCTATTCCAACCACTATGGTAGAAGGGAGCTGAGACAAGAGATCAACCTCTACACAAACTTTGATGGCAGATGGCCTAGTCAGAGCACTTGTTGCTGCATCCATTTTTAGATATCTACCAATCTGACTACTCATACCAATGATTGCAGAGGTATTGTAAAAATGAATAGGGAGTTTGTGGATTGTTACCCAGGCTGGAACAACTAAAGATTCAGCTACTGGAGAGAAGTCCGGAGACCATTTCTGGACTTTCATGACGGAGCCTTGAATCATCCATTGTCCCTTCATCCAGCATCTCTGATAATCTTCGCTATCCTGAAACCTGATTAGTACATGACAGTAATCAAGAGAACCCAATTGAAACTTTGATTTAAAACCGATTGACTTAAAGGCTGTTTGAAGAAACTCCATTGATGGCTTTCCTCTGTTGAACTTCCCAACCAGGGTGAACTGGTAGTGAGATGCCAGTAAATCACCTTCCTCCGGTGGGAGAATGAAGGCTATTTTGCCCTTGTATTCTGTGATGGGATGTAAATTGGGCGTGTTGGGTAGGGATGTGAAGAGCGGAGAGGGTTTAGCATTTAGAGCTTGGAGAAAGATTTTACTATTGGCAAGGGGTTTTTCTGCGTTAGGATTGGGCGGTGGCAACGCCATGGACGGCAGCCAGATCAACAACTTGTGACCTTTATCAAACATGTAAGGAGAAAAAGATGAAGATGAGGATAGGAGATGTGTGAATCGCACCAATATCGCACACAGACGTATTGTATTGTAGTGTAGTGTGTATATGCTCCACTTTGATTTGTTTTATTTGAAAAAAATGAAAAAAAAATATTCCCACGAAGTTGAAAACCCGAGAGGGAAACTTAGGAAAAAGTGGGAGGCCCGGATAGGTTAAAAAACCCAAAAGAGCTACTTATGCAAATATGAGTGGCCAAATGGTGTAGAAAAATGTGAGGGTGAGCATTGAAAAAGAAAAATGTGTGAAGCTAGGATGAAAACCCAAGAGGGCTTCGAGGCAAAATAAGAGAATTTTTTTAAAAAAAAATGCTTCTCTTGATTTATCTATTGGGTGGCTTTTTCGGTAGAGTAAGTTAGCATGGCATTATATGTATGCCTCACTTTTGTTATGGTTTGTTGGTTGTTTGGATTATCTTAGGCTTTGGGATGTGAGAGTGTGAGAGATTCTTTTGTTTTGGGGGTTAGGGTAGTCTAGAAATATGATGTTGGATGTTTTAGGAAAACTTTTACATGCTAGTTTACGCTTTGATCTTTATTTGTTCTTGTTTACTCGAGGACGAGTAAGGTTTAAGTGTGAGGAGATTTGATGAGACGTCAAATGCATGTATTTTCCAAAGCATTTAACATATCCTTTGTCATATTTTTTTTGTAAAATTTCTAGATTTAGGTATTTTTACATGATAAGGGATTTAGATGACCACTTTCAGTTTTTGTATCTAAATCCGTCATTTTGTAACCTATGTTTAGTCTAATGGATATTTGCTCCTCAAGAGCGTCTAGATTCCATTTTTTTAAGCTTCATCTGTATATTTCTCTTGAGCCCTTTGGAGTGTTTTAGTGAAGGTCACGTGCCAAAACGTGGTTGAAGATAGAAGGATCGAAGAAGGAAGGCAAAGAAGCGGATGAATTGTCACCTGGAAGTTTGAACCAAGTTCTTAAAATTATCCAAGAATAATCATCCTACAAGGTTTGAACCATTGGATTTTTCTTCTCGAGCACTACGAAATCGACTACAAGAACTCCAAAATCAGAGCAACGGTTCACCCGTAGTGATGGAAATAAGAAGAGGGCAGATTGGCCATTGCAGCCCACGGCATATATGTTGCAGCCCGCAGCCCAGAATTTCACATTTTTGCCTCTTTTTCTCTATTTTCTTGGACTATAAATAGCCCCCCTTCTTCCCCAATTGTCAAGTCTGACTTGGGGGCTCTAAAACCCTACATTTTTACCATTTTCTTCCATTTCTTCTTCTTTCTTTGTAGATCTTTGCTCTATGTTATGGGTTTTGATTATCTAGCTTAGTTTTGTGCTTGGGAGCAATTGATTGAAGCTTCCACACCTACGTAGTAAGAACCTCTATTTCACTATTTCTTGAAGCTTTTGTTATTTAGTATTCATGTGGTCTTAATGCTATGTTTTACTTCATTTATGTCATGGGTTGTTTGAGAATATGAATTGTTTGTATGATTTAAGTGTTAGGGTGTTAGGAAAGTGGCCAATTTCTTAGCTCATTTGACATGAAAATCCAAGAACATGGATTTAGAATTTCTTGTGTATAATGTGTTGTGATTCTTGCTAGATAAGTATGTTAATGTGGATTTTTCTCATATTTATCCTATAGATGCAATGAAAGATTGAATCTTGAATGTGGTTTGTTCTAGATTTAGCCTAATGAATGCTATGTTTGGTTAAATGGCTATGTCTTTGGTAGAAGGCTTGTTGTTATCAAATCTATGGTTCTCCATGTATGATGCCATTGATGAGGTATCTTTATGGTCGTTCAACGTCTAAAGTTATTATCAATGAGGTTTGCAAATGGTCATTAAACGTCTTTGTGAATTACTCTTAAGAAGAAATGAATGTTGATCTTCAATTGGGAAGTGATAGCATTCCCCATAGGTAACCAGTGTGATAGAATGAGTGAATGGTTCAATGATCTACATGAGGTTTGGAAGTGGATATCAATTGCCCCCAAGGCTTTATCTTTTGTAGTTTTTATCCATTTTCTTAGTTTGTTTGGTGATTAGCATAGTTACTTGAATTTGCTATTTATCTTGTCTTTTAATTTCATAACTTAGGACCAAAAACCAACCAACCCCCCCCCCCCTTTTTACTTGCTTTTATACATACATATATACATATATATATATATATATATCTTTCTAGTCTAATATCAACCTTATATGTTCAAACGCTTAAGGAACTCCCTCTTCTTCGTGGACGACCTCGACTTGCCATTATCTACTTAGTTGTAGATAAGAAGCATTAGGGCTTATAAATATTAACTTTGAGAGGTACGACGATGACCTCCCATGTATAATTTGATAGCATTTGTCTCTAATTATAGCTCTTAATTTCCTATAAATGCGGTCATTGATTATTCCTTCTCCTAATATTTTTATTGGACCAAAACAGGCCCATCATGCTTTCTGGGCCTTCACTTGTTTAGACTATCATCAAGAGCCTCCAGAACTCTAAATACCCTCGAGGCTATGAAACTTTGCGGCATCACACTCTTGTTATCAAATCTTTAGATCCATGAAACTTATATTTTTTAAGGCCCTCGAAGATCATCGAGATATCAAACCCAAGGGTTATGAAATCTTTAGATTCACTACACCCTTGGGTAATCATCCTAAGCCTCAGGGTGACGTGTAGTTTTCTTACTCTTTAGTTTTTGGCAGAATCCAAAAAGGTATGCATTCCACCGATTACTGCAAAAAAATGTGTGAGCGGTGGTGGTTTCTAAAAAGGTATGATAATATTCACGCCTTTTCAAATTTTGTTTTTTCCCAAGACAATCTTTATCTTGGCCGCCATTTCAAGCTTCTTAACTCCTTTCTTTCCTCACTTCTCTTCATTTTATTTTCAGGTAATTTCAGAAAGATTTTTTAGTGCCCTGCTCTTCATCCACTCCTTGACTTCACATTCATCTTTTCTTCTTCTACCAGTAACTTTTCTGGACTTTCATCCCTTTTTTTCTTTATTATACTTTACTATGACTATCTCCAGTGAGAAATCTAGTGAGATAGGGCATCTCAGTGAGGTTCGGTCAGAGAGGCTCAAAGCTGAGTCGCCTGAACATGGATTCTAATGCCATGCTTAGCAATTTTGAACATTCTTCCTGGGATTCTGGCCCATATGCCAATGAAATTGGTCACACTGATTATATTCCCATTACCAATACATCCCGGGGGGATATCCTCGTGTTTGGCCTACGGGCATGGGAAAAGAATACATTCAGAGGTCATCCTGCATCGAGGCTATCAAATTTAGTCCTTCTTTTCCTAAATAGGAAAATTCCTCAAGGGTTCCTGAAGGAGAAGAAGAGAGAGTTCATAAAGAAATATCCCCTACTCTTAACACTGGGGAAGGGAACATTCGAGAGCCCCCTGCGGAGGAAGAGATTCGAGAGCCCCCAGCCTACGATGGGTCCTGGTCAATATCGGGGATTTTACAATTGTTTCCTTCTGGCCAAAGGATCCCTCCTGATGTTTACATGCAGTTATTAGGAACAACGGGGTCTCCATATAGTCCTCCTAAGGGGAGGTCGGTCATATTTCTCAAGCATCTTCGAGTAGGGTTGTGCTTCCCATTTCCTTCGATATTCTCGAGACTCCTTAAGGATTTCCAAGTGACCCCTGCCCAGGTCCATCCAAATGCCATGGTAACTATCATGTTATTTATAACGCAGTGCCATAAAATCGATATAGATCCCAAGTATAAGTTGTTTTGTTCTCTGTATAGCGTTGTTGTTAGCGGCAAAGCCTCTGAAAACATTATCACCATTTCTAATAGGCAGAGGAAACAAAAGTAATTTACCATCCCCACTAACTCATGTAAGTGGAAAGATAATAAGAGAGTGCTCCCTTTTAACAGTATCAAATATAAGATCCCCCCAGTGGAATCCAAACATTATCGTCGAGACTCAGTTGCCAGAAAAAAAAAATTCCTACGCGTCTCGAAGATAGCTGAAATCGTATATTAGTCTTGTCCCTTTCTTATGATGATTATACCAATCCAAAAAAATCGTTTGGGGGACAGGTCTGGCCAAGTGAGGTTTATCAAAAACATATCTATGAGCCAGCCAAGAAGAAGAAATTGTCGAGGCTACATCATTTGGCCACCGAAGGTGAGCCTAGGTTAAGCAAGAAGTGAAGGAGGCTCATTAAAGAAGATGATAAACCTCAATCTTCTCTCGACCAATTCACTTGAGAACCCCCTCTTGAAGTATCCGTTGATTATTCTGAGTATTCAAGAGTTCTTGAAGGTGTTTTAATGTTTTATTACACGTTCTTGTAATGTTATGCCCTTTTTGTTTCATCTAACATTCCTTTCATCATTTTCAGTGGGCAGGAGTTTGGGTATTGCTATGATCTCCCCCTGCTTCCCACAAGACTGTTACTTCCGAGGTAGCACCAATTAAGTAGAAGTTCGAGGGCGGCCCCTCCTCGAAGGAGTCTCGCCAAGATATTTCTCAGGATAAGGTTCCTCAAGAGCCTTCTACTCAAGTTCTCCTGACTGGGACTAACATCATTGCTCCCTTCCCCCCTCAAGTCTTCAGTCTTAGGAATCGATGTCCTCGACCCTATTGTTGAAGATCCCCAGGTTAGTTTTCCGCTAGCACAAAATAATCTCTTCTCTTTTCTTTTTCTTTTATTTTTCACATTTTGTTTTCCTAATCCTCCTATCGTCTCTCGGGTGGTTAAACACCTTGACCTGGTGTCTTCCTCTCTCTCCTCCCTCCTTTGAGGCTTGGGTTCTTATCATGCCTCTCTTCAGGAAGAAAAGGACAATGAGGTTAACTCATTGAAGAGGGAACTTGAGGCCTCAAAGAAAAAAAAGTCGCCGACCTCGAGGCAACGCATTGTCATCAAGAAAATTGCTGGTGAGGAGGATGCTAAGAAAGGTTGAGACCCTGAGTCCCAAGTTCTTCTACTAGAGGTTTTCAAAGATAAGGTTCTCCAAAGTTGAGAGTTGTTTGATCTCTTCGTCGATCTCCTCGACATGGCTAAGGGCATTGGGTGCAATCTCCTAATTGATGAAGTTATTTTGCCAAATATGGCTTCTTCTTTGTCTGAAGATAATGTTAAGCTCTTAAAGGATCTTTCTAAGTCTGAGGATGTGGAGGCTATCAATCAGAAGTGAGACGAGGCCATCCACAAGGGGAGTCTAAGTTTAACTATCCTAAATCTTCTGAAAGCCTCAGGTAAGTATTACTCCACTGAGGAGATTTGTGCTATCCTCAATGCCAACAAAGAAGGCCAAGAGCATGTGGTCAAAGCTGGATCTACTGCACAGACTCGAGTCGGGGGGGAGATGGGCACATAATGTAGGAAACTAATGTAACTTGCCTTGTTAGCTCTTTTTCTCTTTTCATGTAATTTCAAATTTTTGTTATAAACAATTATTTCCCTTTTTTTAATTTGATGTATATTTTTCATCTTTGTAGCGTAACGCAATGTGATGGGGTCAAAGGTCTTTGAGACTGGCAACTAAGAAGGCCAATAAAGCGATGGCTCTTCGAGTCGTAACAATAAACGATCCGTGAGGAAACGCACTAAGAACCAAGGTTCTCGATCAAAACATCCTCGATCAAAGGTTGTGATAAATCTAACTGATTATCCTGAAGAGAAACAGAAGATGGATTTTCAACGCGTAGGCGGCATCAAAATAGAGAAAGTAGAGAAAATGGGAGAGGAATTAAGAAAATTAGTTCCTTGATACCTCAAAAGTTGTATTTATAGATTGTACAATATTCGTACCCTGTTGGAGATTTTTCTCAAATTGGTATTTCCTTGAATTGACATTACTTTTATAAGATATTCTTCAAATACTGCTTTTAGAGTTATTTATAACCAAATATCATGCTAGAACGCATAGCATATGAAACCTTTTACTGATGAGTGCTAGACGAATAAAAATTATCAATAATTAAAAATTGCAAGAACACAATAGATTTTAACCAGGTTCGGTGTTTCCACCTACATCCTACAAAAATGGTTCCACTAGATAATTGATAGAGATTATAATCGACAAGGGTACCACAAGAGTGGTGCTCATTAGCTTTTCACTTATCTCATCAGTCTTAGCTGGAAATACACAAGAGTGCCGCTCATCAACTTTTCACTCATCTCTTCAGCCTTAGCTAGAAAAATATAAGAGCGCCACTTATCATCTTTTTGCTCGACGCCTCAGCCTTAGCTGAAAAAATACAAGAGCACCGCTTATCAGCTTTTTTCCAGCTAAGGCTGTGAAAAATTCAAGAGCGCCGCTTATCAGCTTTTTGCTCAATACCTCAGCCTTACTTGAAAAAATACAAGAGCAGTGCTTATAAGCTTTTTGCTCAATACCTCAGTCCTAGTGCGTGGCATACGACCTTGTGAAATCTCCCACTCTTATCAGAGCTGATGGCATCTCCGTAGATTAGTGACATTCCATCTCCTCTGGATTTAAACTCCCTCCATTGTTTCAAGAACATAGCTACCACCAAGATATGCTTCCACTACCTTATAAGGCCCTTCCCAGTTAGCAGCAAGTTTTCTTTCAAGTTTTCATGAAATTTATCATTCTTTCTCATCACCAGGTCTCCGGGGCTGAATTGGACTTTCTTGACCCTTTGATCATAATAGTGCTTCACCTTTTTTTAACCTTAGCCTTGTTGATGGACACCAGCTCTCGAGCTTTCTCCACTATATCAAGGTCCAAACATCGATTTTTGCTGTTAACTCCTTCCTCAGATACTACCATTATTCTTGGGCTTAGCACTCCTATCTCCACCAAAATCACCGCTTCCGAGCCATATACTAGACTATAAGGCGTTTCCCCAACTGCAGAGGACTCAGTAGTCCTGTGAGCCCATAAGACACTGGGAAACTCACATATCCAATTTTCTCCATCCCCTTTAAGTCTTGCTCTAATTCCATTCATGAATTTTTGATTTGTTACTTCCACCAGGCCATTAGCTTGAGGATGATATACAGATGTTACCTTTGGTTTTATCTTGTATTCCTCGCACCATTTCTTGAACGGCTCATGAGCGAATTGCTTTCCATTATCCGTTATTATGATCCTCGGGAATCCCAATCGACATATAAGGTTTTTCCAGAAAAACAATCACTGACTTCCTCATCATGTTGGTAAAGACTCTGCTTCAACCCATTTTGTAAAATAACCGATAGCCATAATTAAATACTTAAACTTTTTGAGAGCCTCGAGGAATGGCCTAACTGAATCAATTCCCCATTGTCGATGTCCATGAGTTGCGAATATTCATCATTTCCTCCTGAGGGATGTGCTTAAGCGGTGCATGTTTCTGACATTGATGGCGGGCTTGTATATATATGTTAGCATCCTTGAACATCATCAGCCAGTAATACCCTGATCGAATAAGTCTTGTCAACACTGATCTTGCTCCTTGATGGCTGCCATATATACCCTCATAAGCTTCCCTGATCAAATAATCTACCTCATAAGGGTTGGCACACCAAAGAAATGGTTGTAGGTGCCCTCTTTTGTAAAGAATTCCATCTTGCAACACATACTTTGGTGCCTTCAACCTGATTTTTCTGGCTTCGACTGCATTCTCCGGGAAAGCCCATTCTAGAAGATAACTTACTGTAGGCGTTATCCAGGTGTTTTATTCCTCAATAGCCATTACCACATGTTCCTCGAAACTGCGACTATTCAGGGTCTCTCAATGAGCAACTGCCCTCGAGGCTTAGCCCCCAAGTCTAATGTAGCCAATTTTCTCAGGGCATCTGCTTTATAATTTTCTTCCCTTGTCATTTTCTTCAAGACATAGGTTTCAAAATTCCTTAACGAAGGTTTTGCCACCTCCAACTGTCTCTGTGAATTGCATCCTCTAGCCTCATACTCTCGATTAACTTGCAGAACCACAATTTTAGAATTACTATAGATTTCTAAGTTTTCCACCTTTAATTCAATAGCCAATCGCAATCCAGTAATCAGAGCTTCATATTCTGCCTCATTATTCATAGCCTTGAACGCAAAGTACAATGCATATGGGTAATCTTTACCCTCGGGGTTGGTGAGCAACACTCCTGCTCCATTCCCCCCCTAAGTGTGAAGAATCATCAACATAAAGTTTCCATACTTCTTTGTTTCGAGCCTCCCCCTGGAGTTCAATAGGTTTTGTGGATTCCACTATGAAATCTGCCAAAGGCTTGTTCTTTAATCGAAACTCTGGGCTGAAATTGTATATCATGTTCCCTTAATTCCACACCCCATTTTTATCATCCTTCCTGAAGCTTCCAATTTTAAAAGAACTTTCCTAAGGGGGTGATTCGTAGGCTAGACAATCGTATGTCCTTGGAAGTATGGCTGCAACCTTTGTGTGGCATGTACAAATGCCATAATTAACCTCTCAAGGGTTGTATACCTTGTTTCTGGCCCTTGTAGGGCTCGACTCACAAAATATATGGGGTACTACTGCTTTTCCTTCTCCTTCACCAGCACTGCACTGATGGCCAACGGCGAAGCAGAAATGTATAAGAAAATAACCTCACCTTTTTTTTGGTTTCATAAGGGCAGGTAATATTCAAAGATTTTCCTTCAGCTGCTGAAATGCCTTCTCATATTTTTCCATCAACTCAAACTTATTTTCCTTTTGAAGTACATCAAAAAAGGGTAAATGTTTCTCGGCCCCCTTCGAGAGAAATTGACTCATAGATGACAAGCATCCTGTAAGCTTCTACACATCCTTCACATTCTATGGACTTTTAATCCTTATCAAAGCCTTGACCTTTTCTGGGTTGACATCAATGCCCCTCTCAGATACCATAAACCCAAGAAATTTTCCAACTCCTACTCCAATCACACATTTGGCTGGATTCAGTTTCAAAGTTGCATCCCTAAGCCTCTTCAAGGCTTCCTTCAAATCTGTCAAGAAATCCTCATAACCCTTACTCTTTACCACCATATCATCCATATATATTTCCATATTCTTGCCAATATGCTTTGTAAACAACTTATCTACCAACCTTAGATATGTCGCCCCTACATCCTTCAAACCAAATGGCACCTTCTTATAACAATATGTGCCCACATCCGTTATGAACAAAGTTGTTTTTCCTTATCTTCCTCTACCATCAATATCTGATGTTAGCCCTTGTAAGCATCAAAGAAAGCTAACACCGATATCCTGCAACAGCTTCCACGAACTTGTCGATGGGGGTGGGGGATGGGGGGTAAGGGGTAGCTATCCTTAGGACAACATTTGTTCAAATTAGTGAAGTTTATGTACATTTTCCAAGTTCCATCATGTTTTGGGACCATTACCAGGTTAGCCAGCCATTCCAGATAAAATAAATCCTCAATTACTCCTCAATTACTTCTGCCTTTATCAACTTATCTACTTATGCCTTGATGGTCTCTACCCTTTTGGGTGAAAATATCCTTCTCCTTTGTTTAATAGGTTTAACTGTTGGATCAATATTTGGCTTATGGACTGCTAAACTTGAAGGTACCCATGTGAGATACAAGGTACTCTATGAAAATACATCCTCGTACTCACCCATCAAGCTTCTCAATTTCCCCTTTAATGTTCTCTGGCATGAACTTTACTACAGCCACTGTCCACATGTCTTGAATAGACACTTGATGGTTATGGATGCTCTTGAGCAAAAGTGTAAGTGTTTCTTATATATGGGGAGGAAAGTGTAAGAGAAAAATATCATGGAAGAAGCTATGCACTCCTAAGTCATTTGGGGGTCTCGGATTAAAGGATTTTGTAACATGGAATCGTGCTTCAATGGCTCAAAGGATATGGGATACTCACATGAAGAAGGATAATTTGTGGGTCAAATGGATCCATTCGTTTTATCTAAGAGACAATGGGTTTTGGGATATAAATATGAGGATTCAAAAAGGCCGGTTGGGTGAGAGGTTTTCGAGCTATTTTGGTGATTTGTACAAGCTAAGGAATGAATTGCGGCTTATGTTTAATGGTGATGCTCGGGAAGTAAAAAATCATCTTAGTTCTTGGGAAAGTTCTAGCAATGAATATGGTTTTATGCATCAGCACAAATATCTGAGATTGTATGAGGATAATGGTAGACCATGTGAGAAAGTTTTCAATAGCATTTGGCGTAGCTTTATCCCTCCAAAGTTCTCTTCTATTGCATGGTTGGCAAAAATACGGAGGCTGCACACCAAGGATAAGCACCGTGCTGAAGAGGATGAAAATATGGACAAAATTTGTTCTCTATGCCTCCTAGAAAAGGAAATAAATGACCACTTGTTTTTCAAGTGAAAATTCTCGGAAGTAGTATGGGGACGAGTAAGGCATTGAATAGGGTTAAGATGAAGAACACGTACGATAGCAAGTTCTATGAATTGGGTGAAAAGCCAAGTAAAGGGTTCAAAAATACGTAAGAAATTTGGCCCTCTAGCTTTGATAACTACGGTTTATCGTATTTGGAGGGAAAGGAACAATGTGGTTATGGATAGTGCTCAGCCAAGTTTTGATCGGGTAGTTAAACTCATAATGAAGGATTATTACATGGTCCTTAATCGCCTATTCCCGGATGAGCATTTGTGTTAGGCGGCCTGGTTGCTGGACGTGGGATGCAGAAGCTGGGCGCTGGGGCGCTGAGCACTGGATGATGGCCGCTGGCCACTGGTAATGGGTGCTGGACACTGGGTGCTAGTCATTGATTTTTGGGCACTATGTGATGGCATTTGGTTGAAGGGCGCTGGGTGCTGGGCGTTGGGCGCTGGACGCAAGGCGCTGGGAGCTGACCATTGATTTCAGGGCACTGTATGATGGCATTATACAGTGGCCTTTGGTTGATGGGCACTAATCGCTGGACGTTCGGCTACTTGTTGATGGGCGTTGAGCGCTGGGCGCTGGTGCTTAGTGCTTGAATTTGGTTAATTTACGTTAGTTAATGGAGAAGGATGCCATGGTTTTTTCAGGTATTTTGGTGAAGGCATGCTGGGCACTGGCAATTGGATCTTGGGCGTCAAGTTTGGGCGCTGGGTGCGGGAGCTAGGCAGATGCGCTAGTGCCGCTCACTGAGCGCCAGGCGTGGAAGCATCGAATCAGGCGTTGGAGCCATTTGCTGGGCACCATGCGCAAGATTTCTGATGGGGTCATAAGGCTTCAAATTGTTAGCTTTATGGCTAGTGGTAACTTGGAATTAACAGTAATGGTTTTAGGTTTTAAAGTAACGGCCTTTGGCCTATACTTCATCACCTATGCCTAGCTTTTTACTTTGAATTGATGGTTTCTAAGCGCTCTATGCTCGCGCTACACTTAGTGTTAAATTGGCATAAATCTGTCCATTTGCTCAAAATGGAGTGGGCGATTACATAATCGCCACGCCTGATGCACGCGGTACAAGTGTGTCCATTCTCTATCCTGAGGAGAATAGTCTAGTTGGGAATCACAGGAGTAGGAAGCACGACTTCTATACACTTTTGCTTACTAGATTATTCTCGGTCCTCCCCAAGAGAATGATTGAAGGCCAATAACATCCCTCTTTCTTCACCTTAGGGATATATATGGTAGAAACAGATTTCCACTCATGCCAATGGTGCAATAACGGTTATCAGCTTCACTCAGACAGATCTACGCAACATCCAAGACCCGAGACCACTCTCGGCTGCGATAGTAACTCCAAAATTGATTACTTTGGATTTTTGCATCTTCACTAAGATTTCAATGGGTAAACCTCTTCAAGACCCAAGATTAACACTCGGTTTCATTATGGAATCCCAATGAAGAAGGCCATGTATGTTAGGGGTAGAAGTGGTTCATATGTTCATGGGTAGTGAGTTTGTTCTCATCCTGGTTCCTCGTATTTCATAGCCAGTTTTCACTTTGGGTTGCGAACTATAGGTAATTTTTTCCTTCTAGACTTTTATTTATTTTCCCTAGGCTTAGTATATCTAGCTCAGGGTTAGCAGTTTTAAGAAATTGGGGGGGCTGTCTATTTAGGTATCCCCCCTCTCTCGGACTTGTTTTCCCTAGGTTTCACCATGTAGCTTAGGGTTTGAACTACTTTTTATTTGGTAGGGTCGCAGGTGCCTTTCTGGGGCCCTACCGCGGCGTTCCACCACATTTTCTATTTACCATATTTACCTTGAATAGACACTTGCTCAGTTTCTGTGAGGCTAACTCCCTCATGTACCGAGGCTACATCCCTCATCTTTCTTGCCTCCCTTACTTCTGTGAGGTTACAACTTTTAGCTACTTCATGGTCCCCCCGAATCAAAGTTATCCCCTTGCTTGTCTAAAATTTCATCAACAAATGATATGGGGACCATACTACTCGAGCTTGACACATCCATGACCTCCCAAGAATCACATGATAAGGGAGTATGTGTCAAAAAATGCAATGTTACAGTCTATGCTAAGCCTCTATCTTCTTCCAATATCCAGACTGACAAATTATTCTCTCCTAAGGGGTATATAGGGTTTCCAGTGAACCCCGATAGGGGGTGGCCATTTTTTTCAAGTTGTTTCGTCCTATGTCAAGCTGATCGAAACAATCAACAAACATGATCTTAACTTCGCTCCCATCGTCGATAAAGATCTTTTTTACCAAAGAAGTCTTAATTATAGCCAAGACCACCGTAGGATCTGCATGTGAGGTCTGATTTGGAACTGTGTCTGCTTCTGAGAAAGTTATTGTTTCATCTTTTCAGAATCTATTGTGCCTTGGCTCTTCCATAGGTGTTTTGTGAGAATCAACCTTCATAATTGTATTTGAAAACCTTTCACCCACAACTCCACTTATCATGTAGATTACCTTACAGATAGGAGGATTTTCTTCGTTCCTATTCTCTTGATTTCCAGCTGGTTATTCTTGTGGATTTCCGTTCATTCCTCCTTGCTCTCTATCTCAAGGCTCTTGAGGCTCTTGGCCTTGAGTTCTTCTACCCCTCTAACTCCATTATTATGATAATTGCTCCTGTATGGTGGTCGATCATTTCGTGGTCTAAGAGGTTCACCACGATTTCCTCGCCTAGGTCAAGGACCTTGAAGTCATCCTTCCCTCCCACACCTCTCAATTTACATCTTTAAATGAGTGAAGTCATTCATATATTATCCACAATCCCTAAGAAAACCACAATATAAGTTCATGTCTCTCCTCTCAAGCAATGTTGCGGATGTGTTCTGCATTGGTTAGGGATGCCTGAGTATCCCTTGATAAATACTTAGAATTTGTGTTGGTGACCTGTTCATGGGTGTATACCACTCGAAACTGGGTCTGACTACTTCCATCAGTTTCTTTCCCCAAGAGTCATTACTCCTTCCTGGCTTATCAGTCATGCTTTCAATTTTCCTTCTCATGGCCTCTTTAACTTTTGAATATTGCTCGATGACTTTAGAATTTTTTGTAGTGTTCGGGGGACATTGGTACTTAGCTTCTTGTATAACTCTATATCTCGCACCCCCAGTAGGTATCCCTAGATTACTTCATTCTCCGTGGTCTCTTCTACTCCCAGACTTTCATCCACATAACAATGATAAAAAGCCTATGTTGTCTCCCCTGGATTCTATTTGGTCTGATACAACTCCAACAGGGTCTTTAATAAATTTCTTCTTTTGGGTGTATTGGCTCAATAACGTTGCACTGAAGTCTTTATAAGAATGCAAAGAACCTCTCGACAACTTATTGTACCACTCTTGAGCCTTCCCTTGAATGTAACTCCCCACTAACTTACATGTCAATTTTTCATTGAAATCCCTCGAATTCATTAAACTAAGGCATCTGAATGAATTCTCAAGGATCTGATTCTGCGATGTACGTAGAAAGTCCCTCCTGGGGTTTCGTATCCACTAGCCAGCATACCCATGTTATCAATAGAGTAAAGGGTGATCTTGCCGCTTGGCCAAGCGGTCCAATCAGCCTGTCAAATTCCCTCTTCAGTGAAACTTCTGTATCTCCTGTTGGCCCTCAACGCTCTCTAGGTAAATTCAATCGTCTATTAGTATCTCCATAAAACATTTAATACATAGGCTATTGACCCATATACCTAAGTGATCTGCACCATTACGCATGCTTTAAAAGTTTTTAGTTACTTTTAGTTGGTGGATTGCTAGTATTAGTTGAGTTTACTTGACAAGGGGTTTAGACAGCCATGTTTTGTTTTATTGTCTAAATCCCCCATTTTGTAGACTTAATTGGTACTAATGGACATCGTGTATCCCATGGCTCCTTGATCTTCCTTGTGATCATCCTTAGTAAGTCGCTTTTGGGTACTTTTTGGTTACATTCTATGTGAATGTCGTTCACAAGGGTGGTAGAAGATTGAAGGTCATTTGCAAGGAGGGTAGAAGAGGCGAAGGTTGTTTATATTAGAATGGTAGAATATGAAGGCCACGAACATCAATGCATGGTAAAAGGAGATTGAAGCCAAAGATAGACGGCTTCAAAGTTAAAGACGGCCATAGGAGGAAATGGTGAATCGTGGTCCGTGGAGTGTTGCCTTAGTCCAGGAAAGATCCAAGAAGAATTAGCCTTCGAGGTTGGTTCCGTTGGATTTTTCTTCTTGAGTACTACCAAATCAACTACTAGAACTTCTGATTCTGACTAACGGTTCACCCGTGACAAGCAAATGAAGTTCAGCTGAGGAAGCACTGGTGGCACTTCACGGACCACGCATGGTCAAGCACCAGCGGCCCGTGACAATCTTCACAGCCCACACTACACAAGAATCCAGGGGTTCTGTGAAGACCTGCACAAAACCAGTACGAGACCTACACGAGGCAAGGCGTCGGGCTGTGACAAAGAATCCAGACCATGGAGCTTGGAGATGAAGAATTGAAGATTTGGAGAAGTATGGAGCTGGTCCGTGAAAACCATCACAGACCGTGGGAAAACTCGGAGCAAAAATAGTGTACTGTTCATGGTCGGGGCAATCTTTACGGACTGTGGTACAAGACCTATTTCACAAACTGCGCCAGATCACATGGCCCGTGGATATGAATGTTCACGAACCGCGCCTGATCCTATGCCTCGTGCATGAATGTTTCACGGACCGTGACATCCATGCCAGTCCATGAAATCTTGTTGGCTGGCCATTTTTGCCATAAGTCTCTCAATTTTCATCCGATTATCTGCTATCACATATCAAAATCTTCATCTTTCCGAGCTCTATCCATTTCACTATAATTCAGCTTCAGGAGATTCACGTATTTGAGCAGTTTATTCAAGAAAGGTTCCGCGGCTAGAGGGAAATGGTGACTAGGGTTTTGCTACTTTTGGCCTATTTTAGGCCCAATATCCTACTAACATATTAAGGAGCTTTATTCTTCTTGTAAACCCTAGCTAGTTATAATATAGATTTTGCCTCCCTCTAGTTTAGAGAGAAGGGATGGAAGTGTTCTTCTTCTTCTTCCTTCTTCTCATTTTTCTTATCTTTTTCTTTTCATCTTATTTTCTTGATCCATGGCATCTAACCTAATACATGCCATGGATCTAACCTTTGTAGAGTAGTTTTATTAGCTTGGGATTCATTTTGGCACTTGGTATGTTCTAAATGCTTTATGAGTTTCATTAGATTCATCCTATCTTTGTGTTTATGATATTAATTTGATCGTTTTCAATATTATAAATGCATTAATATTACACCACATATAAGCACACACTTTGGGATGTATTCATGTATGGTACAATTATTGATGCCCCCTCTGGAAGAGAAACCTGGATGTAAGAATGGGTAGGGGAGAATGCGTCCGCGTGGGTGTGTGCACGGGGGATTCGAGAATGCTTTGACCTATTTGCCATCACACTACTCTTAGCAGACCTTGTAACTGTTGTCCGAGAGGTTGTGGGTAGAGATAGTGAATAGTAGCAAGCTAGGTGTTGTGTTGAAACCCTAGTATCACAGATAAGGTGCCTACGAACTTCAGACCTAGCGTATATAGGACCCATTGGAAGTGGTTTCATTTGTAGTGGAAGCCTGGGATGTAATAGCACAGGGGAGAAACAGACCTACAATGATGTTTGGACCTTGTTGTACTCCCTTAATTACGATGGAGGTACTGATGGACAGTTGCAAGCGCACCCACCGTGATAGGGTTGGGGATGTGTATGCCATCAACCACACCACGTGTTGTAAACACACTGATAGGTCTTTTGTATGTCTATATGTGAATGAATCGAGGATTGAAGTATTAGAACAACCATTCTGCTAAATTATTCCCAAGTGCCTAGTATAAAAGTTTACTCGTTTGTTAATTGCATGATTTGTAGCTGTTAGTTGAAAATACCAACCAACCCCCCCCCAGTTGCATGACTACAATACTATTGTTTCTTTCACTCGTGCAGATTGACGACCCGCACAAGGTTGTGTTTTAATTAATACTTGAGCTCTAGCATCCTTGTGGACAAACCCATGGCTTGCCGCTTACTACCCATTGGTAATTTAGCGGTAAGAACGGGTGCAGAATATAAAAAATCTCTATTCTTGACCCATGAGCCCTCGGCTCGTGTTTTGATGACAACCAGGTTAGGGCAGGTCAAATTTTGGCGACGCTACCGGGGATGCTCTTCATTTCGAGTATTAGTTAAGCATAACGTGTTAGTGAGTAGTTAGTATTGCTTTTATCTTTTTTTTGTTTTTGTTTTCCGATTAGGTATTGCTTGAGTTCTTGGTGAAAACCGAGGACTCTGGCACTATGATTCCAAATTTTGTGTGTTTTCTTTGTTGAGGCTTAATTGGAAAAAATGAAAAAAAAAATGTGGGAAAGCACTCAACGGAGGGCACTTTGTAGGGTGTGTCATTGCATTCATCCTATAGAGTGTTACCTAAGGTTGAGTGACTATAGGAGAAGAATGGCTCAAAGAATGAGATTTTTTAGGATATGTCATCGCTACCACCCTATGGAGTCTTGCTCTTGGATGAGCGAAAATGAGAGAGAGGTTGGAGTTGTTGGTTCCCAAGGCTGATAAGATCAAGATTGTTACACATACCACGACTCTCCAAATTCAAGGTTTAGTGGTAACTCGAATTCGTGGTATGGAAATGCATTGGGAAATCAACCCTTTTAGTTACATAGTTGGTCTTCACCAACTTACCCAATACCCCAAAACCAATCCCTAGGATTGGTTCCCAAATCGAATTGTTTAGAAATTTTGAAAGCTATAGCTAATGTGACAAGAGTGATGATTTACTCCAATCACAAGTGCTTAGCTAGATTAGCAATTTGGGAACTCAACTATTCTCAAGCATTGAGAAAGTTGAAGGGCAAGTGCTTAATTTGATGAATAGGGTGAGCCAACTTGAAACCCAATTTTTTGCAAATGAACCATCCCTATTTTAATGTGAAATTTTGGTAGATGAATCCAAAGGGGATGGGGAAAGGTTTGTTGAGAGTGAAGAAGTCGAGTAAGGGGTGATTATACTTAATTTTCCATATTACTTATTTGCACCCCTACCTCCACCTATAGAACCTTCTCCCACATTTTAGAAACCTTAGAGGAAACCATAGGGAAGCCAATTGAATATACAAATCTTCCAAACCACTTATTCCCTCTAAGGTTAACTCCTCATCTACTATACCACAAACCCGCACCCTATGAATAACATTAGGGTCGTGCCAAAGACCTTAAATATACGGAGCTTCTGGCAACCCAAGATTTGAAATATTAGATTAATTTAGCATTTTTTTTGGTGTGTTTTATTATTTTGTGGCTTTCTTTTTGTTTTTAGGACACTATTACACTTGGTGTGCATGTTTGTTTTATAAGAAGCTTATGGTTCTTAGGGGAAGTTGAGAAAACGGGGAGTCCAACTCATGAACCACGTACAAGTACATGGTTTGTGATGCTCAAAATGGTGGACAAGGAGGAGAACCAAACCTCAAGTTCATGGGCTATGTAGACGTGCACGACCCATGAAGCTCATATACTTTCCTACTCCACACAATCACCATTTCTTCCTTACCACCACCCTACCACCACCCAAAACCCACCTATCATTAAAACTCATGAGACACACACATCGAGACCTAAGAGGTAACTCTCCACTGTGATTCGATTTGTGGTGCATGATAGTGGTTAGATTGATCTTTCATGATTAGAGGTTGTGGGTAGTATATTGAGGGTGATGGTAGTTTTTTCTTTACATTCCATGATTATGTCATCAAGGGTATATTTTTGTGTTCTTTTTAATTATAAGTGCTTTCCTATTTCATTCCCTTGACATGTGTTCGTTTATTTTGTATATGCATTGAGGACAATGCAAGCTTTATCGGTGACACAACAAAGGATCAGCTTTGTGCGAATTTTCCTGTAGCTTTGTGCAAATTTCAGTGCGATTTCACCAGAATGAATTACAATCTGTCGTTTTAACTTTCCTCCCCTTCTTCCTCTTCATTCTTCCTGTAACGGTCACTGATAACAGTCACTCACCACCGCCGCTATGGCGGCTCCTCCGTCCGGCCGTGGAGGAGGTAAATCCTTCCTCCAGGCTTTAGCAAACCGGCCTCCTCCTCTCTATGATTCCCTCCCTTCGAACCCAGAGATTGTTCCCAAAACACAATATAAGGGAGACATAGCCTGCTTGGTTAACCGCAAAGACGCAGACATCCTCGCATCTCATTACCGTAATGCTCTGGTGGGCAAGTTCGCCAGGGGCAAACCAACAATGGCACAGCTAAACGACTCTTTTAACTCAGTGGGCTTCAAGGGCAAATTCCAGATTGGCTCAATCGATTTCCGTTACGTGCTAATCCGCTTCCAAGAGAAAGACGATTACCAGAGATTTTGGCTGAAGGGACAATGGAATTTCAATAACGCACAAATGAAGGTTTTCAAATGGACGTCTGACTTCTCCCCCGAGGCAGAGTATTCTATTGTCCCGGTATGGGTCTCTATTCCTCATGTTCCCATTTATTTCTACAACTCTGCTATGCTAGAAATAATGGGTAACCAAATTGGTAATTTTATCAAAGTAGATGCTGCAACTGCGGCTCTATCAAGGCCCTTGTGTGTTAAAATGTGTGTAGAAATTGACCTGAAAAAAAAACTTCCGTTATTCATCAGAGTTGGAATAGAGGAAGATGGAAATGAATATAATGTGGTTAAACTCCCATTGGAATTTGAGGATATCCCTCCCTACTGCTATCACTGTAAATGTATAGGCCATGAGGATATCTCCTGTATTTATTTGCACCCAGAGCTTAAGAGAACCCGGGCCTAGAGGCTCGAAAAGGTGCCTCATAACCTCAATAACCTTCAGGATCCAATTGAAGATCAACAATTAAGATATGAAGGTCATGGTGGAAGGAACTTAAATCCTAATCAGGAAGGAAACACAAAAGCTGGTAGTTCAGGAGTTTCAGTGTTAGAAAAACAAAAATCTTTTCATGCTCAGAAATTTAAATATGTTCCTAAGCAACAGTTAGTGTCAATCCCAGTTAATGAACAAGGATCCAATAAGGATATTTTAACTGATAAGGCCCTACTAAGGCCAGTGAACTCTGTGGCTACCTGTGACCAAGAGGTAATAACTAAGGCTGAGGTTCCTATATCCTGTGCTATTCAGGAAACTGTTATTCAGAGTGTTTCTGAACCCCATCCTATGGTTAGTCAAATAGAAGGTGATGTTCTCTTCCATTCCTAGTCACCTGAATCTAGTAAAGTCCTGATCAGTTCTACTATCCCAAAAAAACCTTCATCTGATCCCAGTTCAGTAATACAGCTACCTAAGCATTCACTCTCTGCTCCTCCAAACCTTAGGACTGTATTTGCCAAGGATGATTTGCCTAGCAAATGTGGCAGGTCTTTCTCACCTTTCAACTCTATCATTGCTGCAAAAAACTTTATCTTCTCTCAGCAGAAGCATAAGGAAAACAGGTTCCTACCTCTTGCTGATGAGGATTTATCAAGTGAAGAGGCTTCCCATGGTGATACAATCAATGCAGATTTCCCTGCTTCACTGGACACCTTAGCAGCTCCATATGGTGATGATGCTGATCAGGTAAGTTTGGTTAGCTCTCCAGTCTCTAATTCGGCTAGGCAGAAAAAGGAAAAGTCATTGAGGAAATCTAATAAACTGAAAAATGAGTCTTTCTTCTCACAGAAAAACACTATCATGACTAGATCAAAAAGCTCTAGTAATGTTTCTCTATGACTAATACAACTGCAAAGATAAAAATGCTGGTCTGGAACATTAGAGGAATGGACACATCTATGTTAAGACTTCTTGATCTGATCAATAGGCACAAATTTGAACTCATATGCTTAATTGAGCCTAAACATGATAACACGCAATGTCATGTGTATAGACAACTGTTGAATTATGATAATTGCATCCCTGCTAATAATGGTCAGATTTGGATTTTTTGGAAATCAAGCCTAATCTTAACTATGAAAGGTGACAATTTACAGTTCCTTGCAGTTAATCTGAATTGCACTGACCTCCACAAGACTATGGATGTATTTTTCATTTATGGACTTAAACTAGATCTGGTAGGAAATCTCTTTGGTCTGATCTTATGTCCTACAATCACTCTGAATCCCTATTTATTGGTGACTTTAATACAATTACATCTATGAATGAGTATAAGGGTCCTTCTTCTCCCAAACTTGGGAGCATGAGGGATTTCAATGATTTTATAAATGCTATTGCATTGGAGGAAATTAGCACTGTAGGTAATTTGTTTACTTGGACCAATAATAGACTGAGGAGTCCTACAATTAAAAGATTAGACGGGGGTTTATGTACTTCCTCTTGGTCTCAATCCTTTCCTGCATCTTCGGTTCAGATTTTGAATAGGGTTAGTTCTGATCACAACCCGATGTTGTTAACTGTTGGTTCTGACTCTCCATCCAATCCTAGGCCATTTAGATTTCTGAACACATGGTATAAAAGAAAGGATTTCACTGGGGTAATTAAACAGAATTGGGAGATTCCCATTCCTAAAGCAGGAATGCTTTCTTTCTATCTGAAGCTTGTCAGACTTAAAAAGGTACTAAAAACCTGGAACAAAGAAAAATTTGGCAATATTCATGACAATGTAGTGCATGCTGAATTGGCCTTGCAGGCTCAGGAACTTATATCTGATTAGAATGATTCTGAAGTTGAAAGGGTAAAACTAAGGGAGGCTAGGGCTAAGGTAGTTAGGGCTTTGGCTGAACAAAAAAATTTTTGGAAACACAAAGCAAAAATGAAATGGCTAAGTGAAGGGGATAATAATACAAGTTTCTTTCATAACTCTGTTAAGGAGAGAAATAATAGGCTGAAGATAAATAAAGTCAAGAGCAGAAATGGCCAGTGGTTAGATAATATACATGACATTGAGATGGAGGCAATACATTTTTATCAGGACCTTCTGACTGAGGATAGCTCCCCTAATAGTTCACTCTTTCAATCTCATTTTCTGAATCACATCCCTAAACTGATTGATCATTTGGATAATGAACAACTTCTGAAACCTGTTTCACTATCTGAGCTAAAAGGGATTGTTTTCAGTCTTAATAAATCGAGTAGCCCTGCTCCTGATGGCTTCACAGCTAAGTTCTACATAAAATCATGGGATATTATTGCAAATGATCTACTCTTGGCTGTTCAGGATTTTCTTACTGCTAATAATATGCCTAGGGGTATTGGTAGTACATGGATCACAATAATCCCCCAAAAAAAGACCCCCATCTCTTTTGAGGATTATAGACCAATAAGTCTCTCTAATGTCATAAATAAGATATGTTCTAAACTACTCATGGAGAGACTTAAGTCCCTAATGCCTAATATTATCTCTCCCAATCAGACAGCCTTCCTCTATGGGAGAGACATATCTGATAATGTAATATATTTACAGGAGATGGTTAGATTTCTGAATCGGAAAAGAAGGGATCCAAATTGTATTGTTAAATTAGACCTTAAAAAGGCTTTTGATAGAGTGAGATGGTCTTTTTTATATAATGTCTTAGCTAAATTTGGTTTTCATGCTAAGTTCATTTTTTCCATCATGAAACATTTGTCCCAGGCCTGGTTTTCTGTTCTAATTAATGGTAAGGCTGTGGGATTTTTTCAATCCCCTAGGGGAATTAAGTAGGGTGATCCTTTATCTCCTTTCCTGTTTAACATTTTCTCTGAGGCTTTTTCTAGGAGTTTGGCATTCGTTTTCAACAGTGGTAAGTTGTCATACTTTGACCTTCCAGGTAATTCTCCCAGAACCTCACATCTCTCATATGCAGATGATACTGTTGTATTCTTTAAAGCAACTAACCTTACTCTAATTAGATTGAAATCTTTCCTGTCTACCTTTGAAGAGGTCACTGGTCAAAAAATTAATTATAATAAGAGTGATATCTTCATAGGGAGACATGCATCTGTACATAAGGTTCACTATATTAAAAGGATCCTGGGAATGAAAATTGGGGCTCTCCCAGTTTCATACCTGGGAGTCCCTATTTTTACTGGGAGAGAAAAAAGAATACATTTCCAACCCCTTCTTGAGCAGATTGATAGTAAGATTGGTAATTGGAAACATAAATGGATTTCTACAGGGGGTAAGATTACACTTATTGAATCTTGCATTTACTCTTTACCTCAACACATTTGGTCGGTTATAAATCCTAACAAAATGATCATTAAACTCATTGAGAAAAAACTTAGCAGCTTTTTTTGGGGGGATAATGAGTTGTAACCTAAAAGAGCTTGGAGAAAATGGACTGCACTTTGCTTACCAACTAATCAAAATGGTATAGGTTTCAGATCAATATCCACCATTATTAAAACTTGCTCGGTTAAGCTTTGGTGGAAATACCAAAAAGCAGATGCTCTGTGGACTCACTTAGTGGCTGCACTTCCTCCCTCTTATAGGTCCTCTTCTAATTGGAAAAGGATATGTTCTGTTAACACATGGGCAGAAGCTAACTCTAGAGTTATTATAGGGAAGAGGGATTGTAACTTCTGGACATCTAATTGGCTAGATATTGGTCCACTTATTGACCATTATGACTAGAATTTGATTGACATTGCAGAGGATTGTACTGTGTCTGTTTTTATATCTAATAAAACCAATTACATCACCAAAATTAATCCTTTCCTATCACCTGAAGTTACTTCTCTTCTGCAGGATGCAAAGATATCTACACATGGGAAGATAGGCTAATATGGAAACCTGGTATCAACGGTGATTTCTCGTTTAAAGCTACATACCTCAAGCTCAGCAACAGCTCAGGTTTTTCTCCCTCTCTCCAACACTTTTGGAATCATAGAATTGAGAGAAAAAATCTCAGTTTTTATGTGGAAAATGACAAACTCATTTCTACCTTTTGAGAACATCCTCAAGAATCTGAGATTTAGTTTACCTTCCAAATGTTGTATGTGTAATGTGCATGAAGACTCCTTAGAGCATTTTTTTAATACCTGTAACTTTGCTGTGAATGTCTGGAAAACTGTTCATCAGTTCATGGGAATTAGGGATAGAATTTTCACATCCATTTGGGAGAGATTATCCTGTTACATTACTTTTCCCACCATAAGTTCATTACAATCCACTATGGTCCGAATTACAGCTGTTACTACATGTTGGAACTTGTGGAAGATGAGGAATAAATTCTTATATGATTCTATAAAGCCTTCCACAGTTCTAATACTTCATCATATCAGGGATCAGATTTTTTACTCATTCTGTTCTAAACTGGTTTTCATTAGATCTACTATTGATTTGAGTATTGCTCAACACTCTTTCTTGCCTCTGATCAAACGGCCTCCAAAGCCAAAAATTTTTAAAATTGCATGGGAGAGGCCTTGCTCAGGTTTTAAGATTAATGTAGATGCTTCATGGTGCTGCCATACTAATCTGTGTGGGATTGGAATGATAATTAGGGACAGTAGAGGTTGTTTCGGAGGGGCCTTGACTGTATATGATAGTGCTTCTTCTCCTCTGGAAGCAGAACTGAAGGCAATTAAGTTTGCTATTCAGGAATTTTCTCATTACACCCCACCTTTTATTATAGAAACTGATTGCCTCAATGCTGTACATTTTGTTAGTGATCTGAGTAGGGCTCATTGGAATTTGTTCACCTTAGCCGATGAGATTCACCAATCTCTTAGTGCTTTTAATTTAGTTCACATTTACAGACATGCAAATCTGGTTGCACATACCCTTGCAAAATATTGTTTAGCAACTAAGTCAAACTCTTCTTTCCTCAGATTCTCTGAGCTTTCTAACTCTACCCAGGGGCTTATTAGACTTGATCAAATGGGTACTCCGTCCTTAAGGATGGAGATCTAGTCCGGATGCTACTGATTTTATTCTCTCTATGCAGGTTCACATAATTAGGATGGAGACTCTAGGTTGGGTTTCCTCATCAATTAGATGCCTAAACTAATACTGACAGGAATGAATACATATGGATCGATTGCATGGGTAGCTGCTACTGTGGCTCAAGATTATGCTGGCTAAGGGCAACTTGTGATGAAGTATCACACTCTCTGTTCGGTGTACAGTGGTGCATACTTGGAGTACTGTGGTGCATAACTGGTGTACTCAACTGGTGCAGGCTGATGCAAGCTTTCTGAATTCCTGGATGAGATGTTTGATGTCTCCGGTTTGGAAGAGACTCACACCAAAGAGTCTCCTGCTCTCAGTCTTGGAAGGATTACATCATATTTGGTGTACTAACTGCTTTCTTTGTTAATTGAGGATATGCTTTAGTCTATGTGAATTGATTTGGACTGTCTTGTGTTTCATTAATTCGAGTCACTAATAATTTCAATGACCTCTACTATAGACTAAATGCTTTTGTAATCCTCTAACTATCTTATGGTTAACTAACATTCTTTTGGAAGCAACAAATGTTGCTTTACGAGCCTACTGCTCACATCTGTATATTTCAACTAAGCTACGGCTTCAATTATGTTTCTGTTTAAAAAAAAATAAGTGTGGGGAAGGGGATTAGATAGCACATATAATTTTTCGTTGTTTCTATGAAGTTAATAGCTCTTCTAAGAGTATTTTGAAATTTTTGAAATTTTTTTAACCCGGACATGTCGAAAACCCAAAAGGGCGACTTGGGTAACATTAGAGAAAGCTTAGATAGGTCAAAAGACCTAGGAAAAAGTGAGAGGCTTTGCCCGGCTAGATTTACGAGTCTAGAGAAAAGTGAGAGGTCGTGTGGAAAAAGGTGAGAAGTGAGTACCCTTCGTGTGTTAAAGTAAGAATGAAAATCTGAAATGACTTCTAGGTAAAATGAGAGGATTGAGAGAAAACAAAAAACTAGGCTGAATGCATTCTTTCACGGTGGATTGTTTTTGGAGATGACTCTTTGATTGCTTTGGGATCATTCTGGGAAAAGTAAGCTAGCTTGACACAGATCTTTTGGCTTACCTTTTTCCACCTTTTATTTTGGGTGAATAGGTTACTTTAGGATCTTCGGGGAGTGTGAGAGTTGTGAGGATTTTCACTTCTTTTAGGGAACTAGGGTAGCTTGGGATGAGTTAAATGCATTCACTATTTTTGTATGCTTCATTCCACTTAAACCTTTTTCTTTGATTTTATTTACTCAAGGACGAGTAAAGGTTTAAGTGCGGGGAGTCTGATATGCTCCACTACACAAGCTTTAACCAATGCATTTGACATAGTTTTTAGTCACTTTTTGTTGGTGGATTGCTAATATTAGTTGAGTTTACATGACGCCCAAGTTTGGTTTTCTTGTCTAAATCCAGCATTTTGTAGACTTAATTGGTACTATTGAACATCGTGTATCCATGGGCTCCTTGATCTTCCTTGTGATCATCTTTAGTAGGTCGTTTGTGGGTACTTTTTTGTTACATTCTATGTGAAGGCCGTTCGCAAGGGCGGTAGAACATTAAAAGACGTTTGCAAGGACAGTAGAAGAGGCAAAGGCTATTCACATTAGAATGGTAAAATATGAAAGCCACAAACATCAATGCATGGTAGAAGGAGATTGAAACCAAAGATAGGCAGCTTCGAAGTTCAAGACGGCCAAAGGAGAAAATGGTGAATCATGATCCAAGGAGTGTTGGCTTAGTCTGAGAACCATTCGGGAAGAATTAGCCTTCAAGGCTGGTTCCATTGGATTTGTCTTCTTGAGTACTACAAAATTGACTACTAGAACTCTCGATTCAAACTAATGGTTCACCTGTGACAAGCAAATAAAATTTCAGCCGACGAAGCACCGGTGGAACTTCACGGACCAGGCATGGTCAAGCACTAGTGGCCTGTGATAATCTTCATGGCTCGCACTACACAAGAATCCAGGGGTTCTGTGAAGACCTACATGAGACCAGCACAAGACCTTCACGAGGCAAAGTGCCAAGCTGTGACAAAGACCCTGGACCGTGGAGGTTGGAGATGAAGAATTGAAGATTTGGATAAGTATGGAGCCGGTCCGTGAAAACCTTCACGGACCATGAGAAAACTTTGAGAAAAACCATGTACAGTTTGCGGTCCATGACAATCCTCACAGACCGTGGCACGAGACCTGCTTCACGGATCACGCTAGATCACATGGCCAATGGCTATGAATGTTCATGAACTGCGCCAGATCCCATGCCTCGTGCTTGAATGTTTCACGGACCGTGACATCCGTGTCGGTCCGTGAAACTTTGGCGGCTGACCATTTTATCCAAAAATCTCTCAATTTTCATCCGAGTTCCTTGTACCATATATCGAAATCTATCTTTCCAATTTCTATCCAATGCACTATGATTCAGCTTCAGGAGATTCACGGATTTGAGCAGTTTATTCGAGAAAGGTTGAGAGACTAGAGGGAAAGAGTGACAAGGGTTTTGCTATTTTGGGCCTATTTTTAGGCCCAATCTACTACTACTACATATAAGAGCTTTAGTATTCTGTAAACCCTAGCTATTCATAATGTAGATATTGCCTCCCTCTAGTTTAGAGAGAAAGGAGGGGAGAGTTTTTCTTCTCCTTCCTTCTTCTTCTTTTTCTTATCTTTTTATTTTCATCTTATTTTCTAGATCCATGGCATCTAATCTATTATTTTCCATGGATCTAACCTTTGTAGAGTAGCTTTAGATTGGGATTCATTTTGACACCTGGTATGTTTCTAAATGATTTATGAGATTCATTAGATTCATCATAACTTTGTGTTTATGATATTATTGTGATTATTCTTGAATGTTATAAATTCATGAATATTACACCACATATAAGCACACACTTGGGGTTGTATTCATGTATGGTGCAATAATTGATGCCCCTTCGGGAAGAGAAACCTGGATGTTAGAATGGGTAGGGGAGAACGCATCTACGTGGGTGTGCATGGGGGATTCGAGAATACTCTAACCTATTTGCTATCACACCAGTATTAGCTGACTTTGTAACTGTTGTTCGAGAGGTTGCAGGTAGAGATAGTGAATAGAAACAAGCTAGGTGTTGTGTTGAAACCATAGTATCACTAATAAGGTGCCTACGAACCTTGGGCCTAGTGTATATAGGACCTAGGGGAGTAGTTGTATTCATGGTGGAAGCTCGGGAAGTAATAGCACAGGGGAGAAACAGACCTGCAATGATGGTCAGACCTCGTTGTACTCCCCAAATTATAATGGCGGTGCCGAAGGATGGTTGCTAGCGCACCCACCATGACAGGGTTGGGAAGTGTATACCATCGACCACACCACGTGTTATAAACACACTGATAGGTCTTTTGTGTGTTTATATGTGAATGAATAGAGGATTAAAGCATTAGAACTACCATGCTGCTAAATGATTCTCAAGTGCCTAGTATAAATAGTTAACTCGTTTGTTAATTGCATGTTTTGTAGTTGTTAGTTGAAAGTACCACCCCCCCCCCAATTGCATGTCTACACTACCAGCTAATCCTTTCACTCCTGCGGATTAACAACCAGCAAGAGGTTGTATTTTAATTAATACTTGAGCCCTAGCATCCTTGTGGACGAACCCAGGGCTTGCCGCTTACTACTCGTAGGTAGCTTAGAAGTAAGAACGGGTGCAGAATATAAAAAAAATCTCTATTTTTTACCCTTAAGCCCCTCAGCTTGTGTTTTAATGACAACCAGGTCAGGGCAGGTCAATTTGTGGCGCTGCTGCCGGGGATGATCTTCATTTCGAGTATTAGTTAAGCATAATGTGTTAGTGAGTAATTAGTATTGCTTTTATATTTTTCTTGTTTTTGTTTTCCGGAGTAGGTATTGCTTGAGTTCTTGGTGAAAATCGAGGACCCTTGCACAACGATTCCGAATTTTGTGTGTTTTCTTTGTTGGGGTTTTATTGGAAAAAAAATGTGGGAAAGCACTCAACGGAGGGCACTTTGTAGGGTGTGTCATGCGATCATCCTATAGACTGTTGCCCAAGGTTGAGTGACTATTGGAGAAGAATGGCTCAAAGAGAGAGATTTTGTAGGATATGTCATCATTACCACCCTATGGAGTCTTGCTCTGGGATGAACGAAAATGAGAGAGAGGTAGGAGTTGTTGGTTCCCAAGGCCAATGGGATCAAGATTGTTACCTATACCACGACTCTCCAAATTTGAGGTTTAGTGGTGACTTGAATTCGTAGTATGGAAATGCATCGGGAAACCAACACTTTGGGTTAGATAGTTGGACTTCACCAACTTACCCAATACCCCAAAACTAATCCTAGGATTGGTTCCCAAATCGAATTGTTTAGAAGTTTTGTAAGCTATAGCTAATGTGACCAAGAGTAGTGATTTACTCCAACCACAAGTGCTTAGCGAGATTAGCGATTTGGGAACTCAACTATTCTCAAGCATTGAGAAATTTGAAGGGCAACTACTTAATTTGATGAATAGGGTGAGCCAACTTGAAACCAATTTTTTTGAAAATGAACCATCCCTAGTTGAATTTGAAATTTTCGTAGATGAATCTAAAGGGGATGGGGAAAGGTTTGTTGAGAGTAAAGAAGTCGAGGAAATGGTGATAATACCTAATTTTCCATATTACTTATTTGCCCCTACCTCCACCTATAGAACCTACTCCCACATTTTCGGAAACCTTAGAGCATAGGGAAGCCAATTGAATATGCTAAGCATCAAAACCACTTATTCCCTCTGAAGTTGACTCCTCATCTACGATGTCTTCTTCTTGGAACTCTTACCCCCTGCTCTTCATTTTCGGTTGTCCAAGGTGATGGGGCACAATCCTGCACCCTATGGATAACAATAGGGTCGTGCCGACGACCTTAAATATACGGAGCTTCTCGGGAGGCCACCCACGCTTTGAAAAATTAGATTAGTTTAGCATTTTTTGTGTGTTTTTCTATTTTGTAGCTTTCTTTTTATTTTTGGGACACTATTACACTTGGTGTACATGTTTGTTTTATAGGAAGCTTATGGTTCTTGGGGGAAGTTGAGCAAACGGGGAGTCCAACTCATGAACCACATGCAATTACATGGTTTGTGACGCTCAAAATGGGGGACAAGGAGGAGAACCAAACCCCAAGTTCATGGGTCGTGTAGACGTGCATGACCCATGAAGCTCACATACTTTCCTACACCACTTAATCACGTTTCTTCCCTACCACCACAAAAATACCACCCAAAATACCCTCAAAACCCTTGAGACACACACATCAAGACCTAAGAGGTAATTCTCCATTGTGATTCAATTCCTTATTCGATTTATGGTGCATGATAGTGATTAGATTGATCTTTCATGATTAGAGGTTATGGGTAGTATATTGAGGGTGATGGTAGTTTGTTCTTTACATTCCATGATTGTGCCATAAAGGGTATATTTTTGTGTTCTTTTTTTTTCATTATAAGTGCTTTCCAATTTCTTTCCCTTGACATGTGTTCTTTTATTTTGTATATGCATTGAGGACAATGCAAGCTTTAAGTGTGGGGAAGGGGATTAGATAGCACTTATGATTTTTCGTTGTTTCTATGTAGTTAATAGCTCTTCCAAGAGTGTTTTGAAAATTTTGAAAAATTTTTTAAACCCGGACATGTCGAAAACCCAAAAGAGCGACTTGGGTAACATTAGAGAAAGCCTGGATAGGTCAAAAGACCTAAGTAAAAGTGAGAGACTTTGCCCGGCTAGACTTACGAGTCTAGGCAAATGTGAGAGGCCGTGTGGAAAAAGTGAGAAGTGAGTACCCTTTGTGTGTCAAAGCTTCGATTAAAACCCAAAAGGGCTCCTAGGAAAAATGAGATAAATTGAGAGATAATAAAAAACTAGGTTGAATGCATGCTTCTGCGGTGGATTTTTTTTGGAGACGACTCTTTGATTGCTTTGGGATTATTATGGGAAAAATAAATTAGCTTGACACTTATCTTTTTTGCTTATCTTTTTCCACATTATATTTTGGATGGAGAGGTTACTTTAGGATCTTCGGGGAGTGTAAAAATTGTGAGAATTTTCATTTCTTTGGGGGAAATAGGGTAGTTTGGGATGAGTTGAATGCATTGACTATTTTTGCATGCTTCATTCCGCTTGAACATTTTTCTTTGATTTTATTTACTTGAGGATGAGTAACGGTTTAAGTGTAGGGAGTCTGATCTGCACCATTACGCATGCTTTAACCAATGCATTTGCCATAGTATTTAGCTACTTTTAGTTGGTTGATTGCTAGTATTAGTTGAGTTTACGTGACAAGTGGTTTAGACGACCATGTTTGTTTTTCTTGACTAAATCCCGCATTTTGTGGACTTAATTGGTACTAATGGACATCGTGTATCCATGGGATCCTTCATCTTCCTTGTGATCATCTTTAGTAGGTCGTCTGTGGGTAATTTTTGGTTACATTCTATGTGAAGGTCGTTTACAAGGGCGGTAGAAGATTGAAGGCTATTCGCAAGAACGGTAGAAGAGGCGAAGGAAAATTAACATTAGAATGGTAAAAGCTTAAGGCCACAAACATCAATGCATGGTAGAAGGACATTGAAGCCAAAGATAGACGGCTTTGAAGTTCAAGACGGCTAAAAGAGAAAATGGTGAATCGTGGTCTGAGGAGTTTTTCCTTAGTCCGAGAACGATCAAGGAAGAATTAGCCTTCAAGGCTAATTCCATTGGAGTTGTCTTCTCGAATACTACAAAATCGACTACGAGAACTCCCAATTTGGACAACGGTTCACCTATGACAATCAAACGAATTTTAGTTGACGAAGCATCAGCGGCACTTCATGGACCACGCATGGTCAAGTACCAATGGCTCGTGACAATCTTCACTGCCCCCACTACACAAGAATCCAGGGTTTCCGTGCACGAGACTAGCATGAGACCTTCACGAGGCAAGGCATTCGACCGTGACAAAGACCCTGAATTGTGGAGCTTAGAGATGAAGAATTGAAGATGTGGCTAACTATGTAGCCGATCCATGAAAACCGTCATGACCATGATAAAACTCTGAGCAAAAACCGTATACTGTTTGCGGTCCATGACAATTTTCATGGACCGTGGCATGAGACTTGCTTCACGGACCGCGCCAGATCCCATGGCTTGTGGCTATGAATGTTCACGAACTGCACCAGATCCCACGCCCCGTGCTTGAATGCTTCACAGACCATGGCATTTGTGCCTGTCCGTGAATCCTTGGCGGCTGACCATTTTGGCCATAACTCTCTCAATTTGCATATGATTTCCCTCTACCATACATCAAAATATTCGTCTTTCCAAGATCTATCCAACACATTATAATTCAGCTTCATCAGGTTCAAGGATTTTAGCAGTTTATTCGAGAAAGGTTCAGCGGCTAGAGGGAAAGGGTGACTAGGGTTTTGCTACTTTTGGCCTATTTTGGGCCTATTTTTGGGCCCAATCTCCTACTACTATGTATAGGAGCCATATTATTCTTGTAAACCCTAGCTAATTATAGTGTAGATTTTGCCTCCCTCTAGTTTAGAGAGAAGGGAGAGGAGAGTTCTTCTTCTTCTTTTTCTTACCTTTTTATTTTCATCTTATTTTTTTCTAGATCCATGGCCTCTAACCTAATATTTTCCATGGATCTAACCTTTATAATTGGCTTTATTAGCTTGGGATTTATTTTGGCACTTGGTATGTTCTAAATGATTTATGAGATTCATTAGATTCATCATATCTTTGTGTTTATGATATTATTGTGATTTTTCTTGAATGTTATAAATGCATGAATATTAAACTGCATATAAACACACACTTTGGGCTGTATTCATGTATGGTGCAATTATTGATGGCCCCTTGGGAAGAGAAACTTGGATTTTAGAATGGGTAGGGGAGAACGTGTCCGCGTGGGTGTGTGCACGAGGAATTCGAGAATGCCCTGACCTATTTGTCATCGCACTAGTTTTAGCTGACTTCTTAACTGTTTTTCGAGCGGTTGTGGGTAGAGATAGTAAATAGTAGCAAGCTAGGTGTTGTGTTGAAACCTTAGTATCACAGATAAGGTGCCTACAAACCTCGGGCCTAGCATATATAGGACCTAAGGGGGTAGTTGAATTCATTGTGGAAGCCCGGGACGTAATAGCATGGGGGAGAAACAGAACTGTAACGATGTTCAAACCTTGTTGTGCTCACCTAATTACGATGGCAGTGCCAATGGATGGTTGCTAGCACGCCCACTGTGACAGGGCTGGGGAAGTGTATGTCATCAGCCACACCACGTGCTGTAAACATACTGATAGGTCTTTTGTATGTCTATATGTGAATGAATCGAGGATTGAAGTATTAGAGCTACCATGCTGCTACATAATTCCCAAGTGCCTAGTATAAATAGTTTACTCGTTTGTTAATTGCTTGCTTTGTAGTTGTTAGTTGAAAATACCAACCCCCCCAAGTTGCATGTCTACACTACTAGCTGTTCCTTTCACTCGTGCGGATTGACAACCCATACGAGGTTGTGTTTTAATTAATACTTGAGTTCTAGCATCCTTGTGGACAAACTTACTACCCCTTGGTAGCTTAGCAGTAAGAACGGGTGTAGAATATAAAAAAATCTCTATTTTTGACCTGTAAGCCCCTTGGCTCGTGTTTTAATGACGACCGGGTTGGGGTAGGTCACTAGGATTTATCCAAGATTGCATCGTCCTTGAACTCACGTGAGGCTGTCTATAAGGACCATAAAATCATTGACCAGCTGAGTAGTTTGGTATTCCCATGCTACCATATCCCTGAAGTCCATATCCCACCTCTAATCTGGGAAACGTGACCATCGAAGCTATCAGCATCGAAAGGGTGATGGAATATACCATCCCTAGCAGATATTCTAGAAAAGAAGGCTGAGGTTGTGCCTAATACCCCTCTCGAGCATATCCAAAATAGGGGAATGACATCATGATTTGGGAAACATTACTCGCAGGTATCTCCATGACCTTTGAAGGTATCGCACCTCTCGATATGCACATAGGTACCTAGAGGTGTAACCTGATATCCTACAACTGCCAACATCTGAGCTGCTTGCACTAGATCTGGTTGTGAGCCAACCATCCCCATTTCTCAATTTTCTTGCACGGCCTGTTCATAGGCCTCGATATAGGAAAGACCAAAAGCTTCCTTGAAGCATTCATCTCTTTCGTCATACAACCCATCTGGCATATTTTGTTCAGGGTTCGTGACCCCAACACCCTGTCCCATATTATCCTCCGGAGGCCTCAAAGGTCCAGCTGCGTCTTGAGGGGCCTCGACTATTGGTGGACTAGGCTCGATAGAGCCTTGCATTGCCTCCTGCCCACCAGTCGAGACCTGCAACGCTCCTGGCTCACCTGCTGAGGCTTGCACCATCTCATGGTAAACATTCTGGGGCACCAAAGGGTTAACCATCGTTCTTCTTCTTCCTCAATATGGGGATTGTATCTCATCAGTGGCATCTTTCCCCTTTAATCTTAACATCTCACTCCTTCGAATAGTCGTAGAAGTGGACATAAACCAAAAGAATTCAATATGACTAAATCGGTCCCATCGGGCATGCCAATCGATGCGTCTGGAAATAGATCAATCTGCTCCGTTGAGCCCTTTGGTCGATATCTACAAGACAACAAGCCCCAGGAAGTCCCACAGGAAAACTCTCTGATGCTTAAGTTAGAATAATACATGAATACATATAAAAGAGTGAATGAATAATAGTGAATACATACCTAGTATTTATACTGTATAATTTGATAGTATTTGTCTCTAACTATAACTCTTAATTTCTCATAAATGTGGTCATTGATTATTCCTTCTCCTAATATCTTTATTGGGCCGAAACAGGCCCATCATGCTTCCTGGGCCTTCACTTGGTTAGACTATCATCACTCATGTTGGAACGTCTAGTGGAGTCCAATGTTCAATATAATTTGATTCCATAAAAGCTACAACAACATTAATCTTAGATCCAACTCCTGTAAAAAGTCATACACATTGGATATTAGCAGTTGCACCATATAAGCAAACAGGTACAATCCCTAATTCAAAATGAATAATAATCAACAATGAAAATAAAAGTCAAGCACAATGAAAATAAAAGTCAAGCACAATGAAACTAACAAGTACATATTGGATACTAACGGATGCAATATATAAGTAAAGATAGGCAGTTCCTAATTCAAAACGAACAATCAACATTAAATTTAAAAACAAAAGTCAAACACAATAAAACTAACAAGTACATAATGGATACTAACATATGCAACATATAAGTAAACAGGTGCAGTTCCTAATTCAAAACGGACAAGCAACAATAAAATAAAATAAAAAGGCATGCACAATGCAAATAAAAATTACACACTGAATACTAACAGATGCAGCATATAAATAAACGGATTCACCTCATAATTCAAAACAAACAATCAACAACAAATGGGAAAAAGGTCATTCACGGTACAACTAATATGTACACATTGGATAATATCAGCTGCAATATATAAGCAAACTAATGCACCTCGTAATTCAAGACAAACAATCAACAAGTTTGTTATAATAACAAGGGAAAAATTCAAAACCAAATCTCAGAAAACGCACATAGCAACTCAAAACTCTAGAAAATAATGTCTATCTAATGCTCAACAAAACGAAACACATACATACCAATCTGGAAAAAATCTAACAATTGAGTAATAATCACTGGCTGTAGCATTAACATCTCGGCCAATTTATTTCGCCTAATCCATAACCTAGTGCAAATACAAAACAAAATCAATCGAAAACAAAAAAAAAATGCAGAAAAAATTAAATAATAATACTTATACCTACAAAGATTCACAAAATCAAAACTATATTGAACTAGAAGATAAAAAGCTACAAACCTGATGATCTAGCCGAATGTGATGATTTTCAAAGAATTTTCTCTAAGAATTGAGCTCGGAAAAAAAGGAAACGGGTGCCAGAAAATGACTGGAAAATGAGCGTGGTGAAGAGGGGAATAGAAGCAAAAAAATGCGGCGGAAAAGAAGTGGAGGAGAGGCGGTGAAATAAGGCGTAGAATATGTGGGGAGCAGGGGGAGAACGAGAGAAAACGAGAGAAGAACGATGAGAGAGAAAGTGGAGACTAAAAATGAGGAGGAAGAAACTATTCGAAAGTAGAGAAATGCGTAAAATTAAAAGAAAATTATTATTCTAATTAATACTCAATTTTTAATTAATTATAAATTAAACTCTATTTTTTTAAATAATCCATGACATGTCTATAAACTTATACATAGATCACCTTCCATAAGATTTTCTCTTCAGCTCAAACATGCCATAAGGCTTGAGAAAAAATGACCTTGGAACCATGTTCAAAGGGCTACATTCCCGTCATTTTTTTTAATTAAAACCATCCATATATGGGGGAAATTCTATTAGGCCTTCCCAAGCCGAAAAAATAGACAGAAAAGAAAAGCCGAAGCAATAGTAGGATATACATGAATGCTCACTGGCTAATAGAGCAACGCTTGTTGCCCCCAAAAAGAATGAGAAGAAATGCATATTAGCATCAAGTCAGAGGCCTCTTTATCTATGGTGGAAAGGATCGAAACTTATTAGTGAGTCCAAAAAGAAACACAAGGCAGTCGAAACCCTCTCCACATAAATAAAGAGCTAGCCTCCACATACTAGCCTGAAGTTGAAATGTAAAACTAAACTAGCTGCTTGCAAAAGAAGAGAGGTGGCCAGTAGTATCCACCCATATCAACATGTGTGATCAAACCCTCTGTGTCCGAATCCAACTACAGAAGCAACAAGGAGCACTATTTCCATGAAGCCTGATATCAACATTTGATCTGCAAGAAAAAAGATTTTTGACTGAGTAGCATCCGAACTAGGAGGCAATCCGCAGAGAAGGAGTATTCATTTGGTCTAGTCTAACTAAGCCCTGGACTCGGTTAGGCAGCAAAGAAAAATGTGGAAAAGCCAGGTTACATTTTTGTGACAAGCAAGTTTTTGCCAAAGAATGAGCAACCTGGTTTGGCTTCCCTAAATATGTGCATAATGTGTATATCTCCCAAAGAAAAATGAATCTCATCTGCTAAATCAAACAGTTGCCAAGGGGATCTTAATGGATCAGTAGCATATAGCACAGCATTAAGGCAGTCTGATTCCATGCAAACAGTGGACAGAGAATTGGAAAATTGAATAGCAAATGAAATAGCTTTTAACTCAGCTTCTAGGGCAGATTTTGCATTAGTAAATGAGGTATATGCTTCCTTAAAACACCCTCTACAGTCTCTAATGATCATGCTAAGGCCACACTTATTTGTCTTACAGCACCAAGCAGCATCCACATTTACTTTAAAACCAGTTGTTGGTCTGACCCATGCAATTTTCCAGATTTTTGGCTTTGGGGGTCTCTTAATGAGAGGCAAGTAAGAGTGGTTTGCAATACTGAGATCAAGTGGAGAGACTACATTCCCGTCATCGACATGCCAACAACAATTATGTGAAAAGTAAACTTATCTCATAACATGGTTGTTACGGGGGTATTCAAAACTAGTGAAATGACACTAAACTAATGAAAAGTCAATAAAGCCTTGTTTATAAAAAAAAATTTACGTAAACAAATCCACACTAAATTCAATTGAAACACGTAATAAATAAACAAATCACATACTGTAAAAAAACATGGTCTCTCTACTTTACACCTTTTAGCACATGGTTATATATTACATAGGTTAGTATTATGTTCATTTATTAACCACCACATCTTCAGATGTGTTACCATTTCACTGGTATAGATGAAAATATTACTCCCTTTGTCCCAACCTTTTCTCTGCAGAGAAAAGGTTAGGATTTTTTTCAATTTTGTAAAAAGTCTAAAATACCCCCTTTGTCCTCAGCACCCATCACCACCGGTCCTCCTCTCCCACTGTCCTCAGCACCTATCGCCACCAGTCCTCCTCTCCCTCTGCCCTCAACACCCATCGCCAGTAGTGCCCGTCACCACCTTCAACCATTCTCCCTCTGCCGATGCGTTTCTTCAACCACCACATCACCAACATGTCGCCGAGTCATGACAACCCGTCACCGAGTCAAGACAACCCATAACCGAGTCAACACACCAAGCCACCGAGTCAACTCTGAACGGAGCCGGGTTGACATCCGTCACACTAGATCGATGTTTACATACTCAGTGTCATTTTTTTACGGGAACGACCACCTCTTGGAACCGTTGTCGGTGTCGAGACCGGCCGAATCTAGAGCCCGATGACAGAAAAGCATCTCCAGCACCAGTGGAGCCTCCACGGTGGTGTCAGACCTCTGAACAGAGGTGGCATCATCCATCTCCACTTCGAGAACGAATTCGGAAGGGCTATAGGTGTCGAAAACATAGCATTTTGAGCAGCGAGGGCAAGAATTGTAGGAGGAAGGGAAGGCTTCCATGGGAAGGTTGATTTTCACAGTGGAAAGGGCAGAAATTCGAAGAACAAAGCAAAATAGATGGAAGAGAAGAAACCAGATCTAGGATTTTCTAGAACTTGGGAGAGAAATTGAGAGAAAGATGAAGAGAGCGTATGAGTTGAATGATTTAATGAGAGAAAGTTGAAGAATGGGAAATGTTTGTAAATTGACAAATTCATTTAGGGCAATTTCAGATAATTAGATAAAATATTTTTTCAAATAGGGAAAGTTTTCAACTTGTGCAGAAATGGCTGGGACAACCCATAAAGGAATTTGTGCAGAATAGAATGGAACGTCCATATATTCAAAAAATCAAACCCTAGCATCCATATACAAAATTATCAAACCCACTCCTTGAGGCTGAGGGCCGACCTGGCAAACAGGTCTCTTCGGTCGGATACGGGTGAGACCCAATCGGTTCGGGTATAATTCGGTAGATTGTTTTGTCTTCGGGTATCGGGTCTTGATCGGGTGTGTTCAGGTTCGGTGTCTTTCGGTAGTTTTGAAAAATATCTGAATGGGTCGGGTTTGGTTATAGTTGTTTCAATTTCAATACAATTCGGGTATCATTTTTTTGAATCGAGTTCAGATCAAATTTGGTTCAGGTTGTTTCGGTTACAGGTACAATTCGGTTTTACATTTTTTTAATCAGGTTTGGATCGGATTTGGTTTGAGTCTGTTTGGTATTGGTACTTTTCGGGTACATTCTCTTTCGGGCCGGGTTTGGTTGGATTTCAATATATTCAATCCGGATCTTGTTCAAATAAATATAGCAAATTGTCATTATAATGAACATAAAATTTTAATATATTTATTTTGTAAAAACTTTCGCTGAACTAATCTATTATATATATATATATATATGTGTATATAAATAAAATTATTTAGTCATTTTTTAATGTATACTTTCAATTTTTTGAAGTGAAAAATTATTTCTCTTGTAAAGAACATGACATTTATGCAAACATTGATCTGTATACGTTACCACATAAAGATTATAATAGTATGTAAGAACAAAATAGAATAGTTTGTATTTAATTTTTTTTCTCTATTTTATGTTGTCAATCATAAGTTCATAACTCACAAAACTCCTTACTTGCAAGTTATAATATATATATATATAGTAGTTCTCCTGACAGGCGGTCTGTCCATAAGTTTATGCACATACTACTTATTTTTTACATTGTACATTTACATTCAAATACATATTATTACTTGTTTTAACTTTAAAAATACAATATTTAAAATTTATAAAAAAAAACTTACAACATTTAAAGTAAAAATCACCGTGAACTGTCCATAAGCTTATGGAAAGACCGTCTTTCTTGATATATATATATATATATATATATATATATATATATATATATTCATGATTGCAATACATTTTAAAAAATATAGCATATTAAATTAAGATAAGAAAACATTCATAGAAAGACATGCTCATTTTTTCTTAATCAGGTGAAATATTAGTATATTACCAATAAATCCCTTTAGAACTATTTAACTTTATATAAAAAGCCTTGACTCTTGACCGACTTTATATAGAAATTAAATATCCCTATTTACTAATTATAAATTATGAGTCTCATGACTTAATACTAATTAGTTATTTATTTTCATAACTATGATGACTTATATAATCAACCCTCGATGTGGATTTTTAATATATATTATTTCTCATTTATTTTTATAAATTGTGTCCTACTATTTTACTTAGTTATATTCCACTGTAACTAATTTGATTAACATACATATTTGATTTCTATAAGTACTTATTAATAGTTATATATTTTATGTACACTTTACACTTATGACTTAACTGAGTTAATTCTATATGATATATTGTACACCCAAAAATTGAAATTGTTTAACTACAGATAATTGAAATTAATTTCAATTTGTTTAACATATTGAAATTAATTATCTATTTGTTGAGAATTAATATATATTTGTTGAGAATTAATATATATTAATATATATTTAATATATATTAATTATCTATTTGTTGTGAATTTTAAAATAAATCTCAACAAATAGATAATTAATTTTTAAATAATTTGAATGAAATATTATAAAAATAATCAAATTTTAATGTATTCAATATTTAACTATTTCTAACGATCTCATATAGTTTTCCTTAGATGACTAAACTTTAAAATTTTAAATAAAATTCTTTGTCTTCAATTTAAATGTAGGCAAAGTATAGGGAAAGATCGTCTTTCCACAGGCCTATGGAAAGACGGGTTTAATTAAAATAATGAAAATTTGAAGTGTTTTGATTGCAATATTAAAAATTTATTCTACAACGTACTGTAGTTATAAAGTTTATGACCCAATTAATGCAACCCAAAATTTTATCTTCATTTTTCTAATTTGCAGTTTAAACTCTTCAATTTACTAGTATCTATTAATGAAAATAAAATTAAAACTAAAACTAAAATATATCTAAGAACTAAGATAGAAACCAATCAAGTGAATCATTAATCAACCATGATTCAAATTATCTTTGTAATTAAAGAGCTAATTAAGGCTAATATTTTACAACAAACTTACAAAGAATTGGATGATTGAAAATATTAATTTAAAAACATTGCTAATCAAAATATTACTAGTATCTATTGATTGAAAATATTGATTTAAAAATATTGCTAAAATCAAGAGTAGAAACAGAAGACAACACCGTAGAGGATGGATGCCTAAAACGTTAATGCTATAAATGAAATGAAGATGCAGAAACTGAAACAACTAAGTGACTGTGGATGATTAAAGACAACAAACTTACAAAGAATTGGATGATTGAAAATATTGATTTAAAATATTTTGCAAAATTTAATGAAAATAAATTTTCCGAAAGAAAATAATAATAACGAAAAGTTAATATTGTATGAAAAATTTTCTAATTATAAATAAAAGAACTAATCAATATTAATTTTAGTTTATAAAATAATTTTAAATTAATAATTTACAATGTTTTTTTATTTAATACATAAATTTTAAATATACTCTTAAAATAATTTCATCTAACTGTGCTATTAATACACATTTTAAATTTAATTTATTATATGATATTTTAATATTAAATAACATATCAACACTGTTTATAATTGTAATGTTATGTTCAACTAAATATGATCAAGTTAAAATTTTATACAATAACAATTGTAACACATATTCAATCATATTCAGGTCTTGTTCGGTTTGAGTTAACATTAATCCAGATGTCTTCAAATTCGGGTTAGCATCAATTCGGTTCATTTTGAATCGAGCAGTAGTCGGGTATGATCAGGTTTCTTTCAGGTACGGGTCCTTTTCGGGTTCGAATTCGGTTCGGTCCAAGTGCGGGTCCTTTTCGGGTTTCGGTTCAGGTTCGATTCATGTTCAGGTGTTATTCGAGTTTGGGTCCCATCAGGTCTGGCAATTTAAGTTCGGGTACGGTTCAATCGGGTGATTTCGGTTTTCGGTTATTGATTGGGTCTCACTATTGGGTGTCGGTTCGATTCGGTTCGGTTATTTATTACCGGGTTTTCGGGTTCGATTATATTTTTCCAGGTCTAGCTGAGGGCGTAGGAGGTCAGAGCGGAAATAGGAGTCACGTGTCCGAGTAGAGATAGGCGTCGATTGTTGGAGCGGAGGTAACAACAACGACGTTGGACGTCGTTCAGAGCTTAGGTCGCGGCGTCGCTGGAGCTTAGGTTGCTGGTCGAAGCTTAGGTTGCGGAATCTATGGAGCTTAGGTCGCTGGTCAGAGCTTGGGTCATGGAGTGGCTTCAGACATCGGTGTGGCTCGCCCGAGCTTAGCGGAGGCATGGAAACGCAGTGGATTGGAGGTGGAGTGTGGTGAAGGGTGTCGCTGGAGCTTCGTCGCGATCTTAGGAAGAAGGGAGGATGGAGGCGGGGTTAGTCTTAAGAATGAGGAGGGTAGATTAGGGTTTGGTTATTTTATAATGATAGTGTTTGGGTTAGGTTTTTGGGCTAAGGTAGTATGGTTTGGACCTTTTCTTTCTTTTTAGAGTTTTTTGGCTGAATTTAGGGTTATAAGTGGAAGGAAATAAATGTAAGGTAACATTGGGAAAATAACTAAATTATAATTTTTTGAACTTAAATAAGGCAAAGTCTTGGGAAAGACGTCTTTCCATAGGTTTATGGAAAGACGAAATTTTATTGGAATAACAAAAATGTAAAAGATCATAGTTGCAATATTAAAAATTTATTATACAATGTGTAGTAGTTATAAAGTTTATAATTCAATTCATGCAACCCAAAATTTTTATCTCCCTTTCTTTTAATTTGCACTTTAAACCTTGGTCTTTTCATGACTTATAGAAAGACCGTCTTTCAAGAGACGGACTCATTAAATAAAATATTAATAATTTTTATTGTAATAAAATTACAAACATATTTGATGCCATAATATTTTTGTATATCTACTATGTTATAATATTCAGTTAAAGTCAAAACTTTTTATCAATGTTTATATATAAAAGAAGTCAAACACAAGTCTGGCCTTTGATTACTTAAAATCAAACATATTCCATTAATGTAGCGTAGAAAGTCATGTTTGGATTGATGGTTCGTTAGTAGGATTGAAACCTTACGATTACTACTGGATATAGAATATAGAAAATCGATTACGGATTGAACGGTGATTAGTTAAAATTAAATTTTAGTGTTTAGTGTTTATATAATAATATGTAATACTGCTAATCTTATATTTGTCAAGATTAGTATAACAAATCTTTTCATTAAATGTTATATTTGCTACATTTAAACCAAACCTTTTTATTAAATATTATATATGGTCAAGTAAGGATTATTATTTATGTACTCCCTCTATCCCGAATTAAATTACATAAAATCTTTTTCACGGTTTTCAAGAAATATGTTTGACCGTTAATATGTTTAACTACGTATAATATTGTCAAACAAAAAGTTACTTTTTAAAAACTACTTGTTATGATGAATCCAACAATATCACATACGATAATATTATTGCTTATATACTTATTTAAATATGCGGTCAAAGTTTGACGGTGAATAGTATCAAATAGTAAAGTGTGCAATTTAATCCGGGACAGAGGGAGTATGGAAAGTCAAGTAAGGGTTGATCGTTGATTTGTCAAATATTGTTTATATATAGAAAGTCAAGTAAGGACTGACATTTAATTAGTTAAGGTCAAACTTTTTCATTAGTGATCAAATATGGAAAGTCAGGTAAGGGTTGATCATTCAATAGTTAAAGTCAAACATTTTCATTCGTGTTTATGTATAGAAAGTTGAGTAAAGTTTCACCGTTGATTAGTTAAAATCAATCTATTTCATTTGTGTTTATACATAAAATTCAAGTAAGGATTGATCGCTGATTAGTTAAAGTCAAATATTTTCATTAGTGTTTATGTATAAAAGGTCAAGTTATAAGGGTTGAAAGTTAATCAATTAATGTCAAACTATTTTATTTGTGTTTATATATGGAAAGTCAAGTACGGGTTGACCTTGATTAGTTAAGTTACAACCATTTCATTAGTGTTTATGTATGATAAATCAAAGAGGGGTTAAGCATTGATTAATTAAGGTCAAACCTTAGTTATTAGTGTTTATTTATTTACGGTCAAGTTAGGGTCAATCGTTGATTAGTCAAGTTCAAACATTTTCATCAGTGTTTATTTATGGAAAGTCGTTTATTAGTCAAGGTGAAACTTTTTCATTAGTAAAAATGTTTGAAGGGTCAATTAAGAGTTTCATTAGTGTTCAATTAAGTTCAAATTTAATTATTTCTATTTGTATATAAAGTCAAGTCCTAATTTATTCTCCTATTTAATTAACTAGATAATACCTGTGCGATGTACGATTTAAAATAAGTGATCGTATTTATTAAATATTATATTTTATTTATAAATAAAAATTATAAAATATTATTTTTACTAATAAAAAGTAAAAAGTATCAATTCTACATAATATCAAATAAAAAGTAAAATGTGTAGAAAAATATGTATCAATTCTACATAATATATTTATAAACTATAAACTATGTATTCATAATGAGTTAATATTTAATAAATTTTAGTAAATTTATCTTTTTATTTAATAAGAAAATACTGAAGTATTTTTTTTAGAAATAGAATGAAAATAATTTTATTTTTCTTTACGAATTGGATATTTTTGTAATTAAGTAAAACACAATTTAATTTTAAATTAATATTAAAATATATAATTTTATTTACTATTAATACAATGGAATGTTTGTAATCAGCACTTTGAGAAGCGGATCGAACCAATGCAAAGTACTTATAATTGATAACGAATACCATAACCAGATGGTATTATTAGCAACAAAATTGTATTAAAAAAACAACAAATGCGTCAAAAAACTTAATATTATATTTTTTCATCTAATTCAAACTAAAATTAAACAAACTAAATAATGAATGCTCTACCATTCATTTTATAAAATATTATGTTTCATAAGTTACTAAAGTTGTAAATATTGACTATATAATCCATTTTATCAAAGACTATATTTTCATGAGGAGAAAGCTTAGTTGGTATATTCACAAACTTATAGACAAACTCTTTATTTTTAAAATTTAAAAATATTTTTTTTCATTTAAATATTGTACTTTATAAGTTAAAACATGTAATAAGGTGTGTTTTAATGTTAAATTATAAGAGATATTATATAAAAAGTAAAATATATAACCTTAAAAATACTTTATTTAAATTTTAAATCTCACTATTTAATTTAACAAATACAATATATAAGTGAAAAATTACAATGGACTATCCATAATTTAAGGACAGACCACCCATCATAGAACCTACTCTTTCATAAGTTACTGAATGCTTGAAAAATTAAATAAAAATTAGTATACTTTAAGTTATAAAAAGTAACATTTTATAATTATTGTAATTTTTCTAAACACCGTAATATTGAATTAAACAATATACATTTTTAGATAAATATTATATCTTTTATATAATAATTATATATTTTCACAATAAGAATCACTAAAATAATAAAATATAATTAGTTAAAAAAAATATAGGCCAATAAAAAAAATTAGATTGTGTAGCGGTTGCAAGCGCTGACTCCAAAAACAATAACCCAAAGAAACAAATAATGACAATGGCCTCCCACATGAAAGACCACAGAAATTCACCTTTCGAAGTGCAATAGAGCTCGAGCCGAGATTGTATAGTACTTGAGATCGAACTTGAGTTCAACTAATATTGTTCGTTAAATTCGTCAAACTTATCGAGCAACACAATATATTGAATATATTTTTAAAAAATTATATGATGTATTATAATATATGTGTGTGTGTGTGTATCATATATTTAACCATGACTCAAGTTCAAGCTCGAACACGAGTTTAAGTCAAATTAATTTTTACTTGAGATCAAGCTCAATCCAACATTTTAAAGACTCAATCGAACTCGGGTCGAGATCGAGCTCAATCCAACATTTTAAAGACTCAATCGAACTCGGGTCGGGCTCGAGCTCAAGCTCGAGAAATTTCAAGTTGCTCGACTTGTTTACTTTGACGGCATTTGCCCTTTTAATCTATTGCTTGTAACCAATTGCTATTAACGATTGCAACATTGATCTGATTTTACTGTACATGTGGGCGAATTTGTGTGCGAAACACACACTATTACTGTGCTTCCTCTTCTTCTCCTCAATTCTTTACCACCAACGGTCCTCTGGTCGGAAGTTGTTACCACCAACGGCTATATCTATCCAGGGGGCAGACCATGGCGTCTCCGGCGCCTCCTCCGCCATTGGATCCTACCCACCCTACTCCACCATCCCACAAAAGCTTCCTTCAAGCGCTTAACACCAAACAATCACCACTCCTCTCGTCACTCCCCGATACCCCAAACTTACACCCTATCACAGAATTCAAAGGAAAAATCGCTTACATTCTCCCACCTGAAGAAGGAGAATTACTAGCATCGCATTACCAAAACGCCCTTGTTGGGAAATTCATTCGTGGGAAACCCCCAATGGATACCTTGCTGCAGGCCTTCAAATCTATAGGTTTTAAATCCAAATTTCAGCTTGGCTCAATAGATTACCGACATGTTCTTATCCGATTTCAGGAAAGCGAGGACTATCAAAGATGTTGGATGAAAGGGCAATGGACAATTCAAGGATACACGATGAAAGTTCAGAAGTGGTCGCCGGAATTCTCACCATCGGTGGAATCCTCCATTGTGCCGGTCTGGGTAACATTGCATAACCTGCCTCTTCATTTTTATAACAATTCTGCAATAATAGGTATTAGCTCACAGATAGGTAGATTCCTTAAGATGGATGCTGCCACCAAAGCTCTTACCAGACCATCAGCTATAAAAGTTTGTTTGGAGATTGATTTGTTAACACAGCTTCCTAACACAATTGTGGTAGGAATAGGTAACAAGGTGGCTGAATACCCTATTGAATATGAAGACCTGCCACTCTACTGCTCTCACTGTAAAATCCTGGGCCATAATAACATAAAATGTAATCATTTGCACCCTGAGTTGAGGAAAACATCTCTGAAAAAACCTGAAGTAACTGAGGTATATGTACACAAGGAGAACAAAAGTCTAGAACCTCAGCCAAGAGAAGTAACTAATAAGGAAGGTTCCTCTGCACTAACGGTTTCACAAAAGGAGAAGGATTTTCAAAATCAAAAATCACTTTTAGTGCAGCTTGAAAATACCAACAATTTATCTAAGATTAGTCATAAAAAGAGAAATGCTCCCTTTTACTCACTAGATGACATATCCAAGCCAATAACCACTTCATTCTGGAGAAAAAAGAGTCAGTTACCTGATATTCCTCAATCCCAAGGAAATGTTTTAAATGAAAATGTGGTAACTATCTCAAATGCTTTTAAATTATTAGATGACTTACAGGAAGATTTGGAAGAAGATGTAGTAGAGATATTTCATGAAACTGTGGAATCACAAGATGTAACTCCAACAATCATTCCTGACACAAATGTAACCTCTGCACCTAACTCTCCTGTCTTTGAGATACTCCCAACAGGAGACACAAAGCAAATCATCACAGATGCCAACACAGATGTTAATACAGATGCCAACACAGAGGTTAACACAGGGGATCTTAAACAACCTGGATCAGAGAAAGAGGAAGCCATGCAGATTAAGGTTAGCATTCCTGAACAGATGTCCACCCTTGTTAATATAGAAAAAAGTAATGGTAAGTCAGGCGACAAAGGTAAGACTTCAGCAAAGTCAGGGAGAAATCTAAGATCCGCACAGAAAGCCAACCCTAAAGTTTTTAAATGATAAAACACACCATAATAGGAAATATTTTGGTTTGGAATGTTAGGGGTATTGGAACATCTGTAGAAAGATTAAAGATTCTTAAGCTTAACCACAAGATTGATATTCTGTGTTTGATAGAGCCTTGGCAGGATAAACAAATGCTTACAGTATTACAGCGTGAACTTGGATATTATAATGCTTTAGCTGCACAAACGGCGAAAATTTGGATTCTATGGGAACCAACTTTTAACATTACAAATCTAAGTGAGACAGATCAATTTGTTCAGGTTAACATAACTGATTCAGGTTCCTCTTTTAACAGGCACTGCTTCTTTATATATGCAAGTGTGCATAGACAATTAAGGAGGACTTATGGAATGATCTAAAAGTGACAGGAAATACCCCCTCCATATATATAGGTGATTTCAATACTGTGCTATCTGTTTCTGAATATAAGGGCAGAAAGTCCACACCTAAAAAGAGCATGAAACAATTTAAAGAATTCATTAACTCAAATGACTTGCATGATATTCCTACTGTGGGGAATTCCTACACTTGGAGTAACAATAGATTTAAGGAAAAATGCAAAGATTTAATGTTTCAAAGGTTGGACAGAGGTTTAGCCTCCCTAGATTGGTTGGAGCTTTTCCCTAATAGCTCTATTCAAGTTTTAAATAGGCTGACTTCGGACCATGCCCCTTTATTACTATCTGTTCAATCATCTGAAGAACAAGCCCCTAGACCATTTAGATACCAAGACATGTGGTCAAACAGACAGGAATTTCAGGATCTGGTAGCAACAAACTGGAAACTAGACTCCCCTTTTCTAGGAATGTATAGGCTGGTTTTTAAATTGAAGAGGCTAAAGATGAAAATTAAACAATGGAATAAAAATCATTTTGGTAATGTCTCACAGAATTTGGCATACTATGAGAATGTGGTTAAAGAACTGGAAATCACCTTTCAGCAAAACAATGATGACTTAATCCTAAGTGAGTTAAATAATTCAAAACAGTTGCTTATGAGGGCTCAAAAAGAAAAGTTCATTTTCCTTAAGCAAAAAGCTAGGATTAATTGGTTTAAGTTTGGAGATGCTAACACAAGCTACTTCCACCACTCTGTTAGAGAAAGGAGATCCAAGACAAGAATCAGTAAGATTAAGGATGGAAAAGGAAATTGGATCTCTGATCCAGCTCTAATCAAAGAGGAAGCAGTAAGATTTTACAAAGAACTTTTTCATGAGGAAGTTTCACAAAAAAGGGGACTTTTCTTAATCATTTCCTTTCAGAAATACCTAGGGTAATTTCTGATCAGCAAAATGATCATCTTCTATCCCCATTCCAACTTCAAGAACTTAAGGATGCAGTTTTTGACCTAAATAGATGTAGCTCACCTGGTCCTGATGGATATTCAGGAGCATTTTACACCACTTTTTGGGAAGTCATTAATGAAGATCTTCTTGATGCTGCTAATGACTTCCTTAAAAGTGGAAATATACCTAAGGCTATATCTAGTACTTGGTTAACATTAATACCCAAAAAGCCTATCCCTGTAACCTTCTCTGATTTCAGGCCCATAAGTTTATCTAACTTTGTGAACAAGGTTTTTTCTAAGATGATCATGGAAAGGATCAAACCACTAATGGCTTCTCTCATATCCCCTGAACAAAGTGCATTCATAAAAGGGAGGGATATATCTGATAACATAATTATGATGCAGGAAATGACTAGAAGATTAGGTAGGAAATCAAAAGCCCCAAACCTCATAGTTAAACTAGACATGCAGAAGGCTTTTGATAGAGTATCATGGGCTTTTCTTAATTCAATCCTCTTGCAATTCGGATTCCATGGTGTATTTGTGCATAGAATAATGCAGAACATAGCTTCAGCTCATTTCTCAGTTTTAATAAATGGTGTAACTTCAGGATTCTTTGCATCAAACAGAGGAATTAAACAAGGGGATCCATTGTCTCCTTTTCTTTATAACATTTTGTCTGAGGCCTTTTCAAGAGGGTTAAAAAAATTATTTCAGATAGGCTATCTACAGAATTTCAGTTTGCCCAGGAATTGTCCATTAATAACCCATCTTATGTATGCGGATGATACTGCTGTTTTTCTGAATGGTAATCACAAAAACCTGAAAAGATTTAAAAAATTCCTGCAGGCATATGAGCATACCTCGGGTCAGAAAGTAAACTTTGCTAAATCTAATTTTTTTGCTGATCCTAAAACATCTGTGGATAGATTGCAATCAGTTTCTAGGACCTTAGGTATGACAAAAGGCACCTTTCCTTTCAAATATCTAGGGACTCCTATTTTTGCTGGAAGGAATAAACAAGTACACTATTTCCCTGTGCTTGAGAGAATGGAAAATACTTTAAACAACTGGAAAAACAAGTGGTTAAGCTCAGCAGGAAAAATCATTCTCATTAATCATTGTTTCCTCTCCATTCCAATACATCTGTTTGCAGTACTTAGTCCACCTAAAATAGTCTTAAGAAAAATGGAAAAGCTAGCTTCAGGACTTTTTTGGGGGCATAATGAGATCACAGGAAATAAAAAAAATGGCGCTCATGGCAAAAAATGAGTTTCCCCTTTCAAGAGAATGGTATAGGATTTAGAGATATTCAGGCAACAGTGGATGCCTTCTCTTGCAAGCTCTGGTGGAAACTGCAACTCAATAAGTCTCAATGGACTCAACATTTGTGGTCTCTCCCAGAATCCTACAAGAATTCTCACACATGGCAAAGGATTTGTAAGGTAACAGAATTTGCAAATAGTTTAACAAGAGTTATTTATGGAATTGGTTCTTGTTCCTTTTGGAATGCCAACTGGAAAGGTAGTGGAGCTCTGTTTTATGAATGGCCTGAAGGGATGGAAATTCCATTTCCTGATATAACTTTGAGCTCCTTTGTTGCTAACAAAAATCACTATCTTCCAATATTGGAGCCTCAATTGGCTACCACTACTAACCTAATTTTGCAGAAGGTGGTAATCACAAACACACATGCTGATAGACTGATCTGGACCCCTACACTGGATAGCAATTTCTCCACTAGCTCAGCTTACAAGAATCTCAGACAAAAAGGTACACAAATCAGACACCTTCATAAAATTTTGTCCCCTTTTATTCCTTCCAAAATGTCAATTCTTCTTTGGAGAGCGCTTAATGGAATTCTACCATTTGATAACATATTATGCAAATATGGTTATTCCCTAGCCTCCAAATGCCCTTTGTGTAGGAATCATTCGGATACTTTAGATCACTTTTTTAACTCATGCCCCTCTTCACTTGAAATCTGGAACAGAATTAACACACTCATTCATCTTCACCATCCAGCCTTAGGAAGCTTTAGAAACAGGGTAGAATTTTATTTATCCATAAGAGCAGATTCCAAGATATCCTCTAGTATGAACACTGCAGTCCTCTTAGTCACATCATGGTCCCTCTGGATCCATAGGAATAAGAGTATATTTGAGAACCAGGCCTTTTCGGTAGATTCATGCTTCTATAATATTAAGGACCTGATCAAGCTAATTTTTACTGCAAACCCATTGAGAGGCAATAAAGAAAAACACAAAGACTTAATCCAAGCAGGCCTCTTATCTGATATACTACAAAAACAGAAAAGATTAATTTTAGCTGTTGGATGGGAAAAGCCGATTTCTGGTGCTAAACTTAACACTGATGCCACATGGAAAACTGGAGGTTTGTCTTCCTCTGCAGTGATAGTGAGGGATAGGAATGGTGAGGTGATTAAACTTAGAGTTCATGTTTTTCACTCAGAATCCCTGACGGGCGGGCGGTCGTCGCGCCCGCCGTGCAAAAGATAATTTATAAGCCCTAAATGCTTACTTTCTACAACTAGGTAGATAGTGGCAAATCAGGGTCGTCCAATGAGAAGAGGGATCTTCCTAAGCGTCTAAGCACACAAATGGTTGATACTAGGCTAGGAGTAACTATATATACACACACATAAAACCAAGTAAAGGGGGGGTTGGTTGGTTGGTTTCCTAAGTTAACAAAGATAAAAAGACGAGATAACTAGCAACGTCAAGTGACTATGCTAATCATCAAACAAAACTAAAGAAAAGGGGTTTTAAACTACAAAGATAAAATGCCTTGGGGGCAACGGATATCCACTTCCACGTCTAATGTATTTCATCAAATCATTCACACATTCCATCATATAGCATTCAGGATCCAACACTTACACACCCATCTAGCAAGTACCACAACACACACATCACAAGGAGTTCTAAGTTCATGCTCATAGATCTTCATGCAAAGGCGCTACGGAATTTTTTCACGTTCCTACACCTAGAAAATTCAACCACACAAGCACTACCTATGCTCAAACCACTCATGGCACACATGCAGTGAAACACACCGTCAAGAATACATAAACGCCGAATAACAAATGCTTCAAGAATGAATTTAAATCATCTATTCAATACTTCAACTACTTGTCGTGGAGACTAAACTCCTATCCTTCTTAGTTCGTAGTTTACGAGAGTGAGTTCGACATCTCTCGTCAAACCTCACCAATGACTCCCGAGTCGCGACCACGACTCAAGGTGTCATTGGTGGCATTTAGCACGAAGGACCAACAAGCTTGGCAATGCTTATGACCACTACACCGTGACTAAGCATTAAACCAATTCATGCAATTACACGAGATTGGATGAATGTGCAACGCACATTCATCCACGAGCATATGACTCTCTCGTTTGCTACACAAACGAACATGACGAAGAGTTCAACATCAATCACATTCGTCTAGCACATTGTCAACACACTAACACAATCAAAAGCTCTAATTCACACTCATACATTCCTAACAAGAACAGGGGGAAAATTAACCCAAATCCCCCAAACCCTAGCTAGCAATTCATACAAGCATTCATATCCTCAAGCTCCCAACAACATCAATGGAATCAACAATTAACATTCAAAGCACAATAAATGCACAATAGCAAAAACACTAAATAGATAGATAGAAATGGTTCTTAATACATAGAAGTGGAATCTTCAATCCATAGCTCCCAAGTACAAGAACTACTCTAGAACAACAAAACACATAATTAAACTAAGAAAAACAAAGAAAAGAAAGAAGAGTAAAACTAGGTTTTCGCCCAAAAACTAGAGAGAAAAACGGGCTGGAAAAAGCTGGAGAAGAGGAGGAAAGAGAGGGTATTTATAGTGCAAAGAAAATAAGAATGATTTCTGGCCGCCCGTTGGTCGCGACTCGCGACGAGTTCGTCGCGACTCGCGATGGTGTTGGTCGTGACTCGCGATGGTGTCGCAACGGGAGCCAGAGTTTTGCATTGTTTCTTTGTCTTCTTCATAGCCATCCCTCTCAATCTTCAAGTCTTCAACAGCTCCAAAATGGTCTTCAACGGCCTCCGGTCTTCATGTCTTCGAAGTGAGTATCCAAAAGTCTTCGAAAGTATAGTCTTCAATGTCTTCCGGTCTTCGTTGCTTCCGTGTTCTTCCCTTGTCACACAAAATCCACTTAGAAGAGGTAAAAGAGTACAAAGTTGCTTTTGCCTCTCCTAAGTGAATTTCAAGGTAAAACACAAGCTCTCGATAGTAAAAGAGCACAAAAGTGATCCTAAATACTACTAAATAATGCGTCTAAAATGGACACATCAAACCTCCCCACACTTAAACCTTACTCGCCCTCGAGTAAGAAAAGATTTAAGCATACGGAGGAAATGGCATATCCACATCCTAAAACCCCTAAAATAACCACACAAAATGGACATATCAAACCTCCCCACACTTAAACCTTACTCGCCCTCGAGTAAGAAAAGATTTAAGCATACGGAGTAAATGATATATCCAAAACCTAAACTAATCCCCCAATCAAAGCCTCACAAAAACTCTCAATATCAAAAATCCCAAAATAAAAGCTCACATGAGAATTTTTTTTTTCACACACACATCCCCAATCCTAAATCTAACCAAACCTACCACTTATCAATTCACTACCCATAAAATATTTCAAAGCCCCGAATTGATATTCCCAAAGTCCAATGACACAAGATGAAGTTAAAACCATTTAAGAGGTTTAAGCACATACTACACCTAATGCCAATATATCAACCAAAATCCAATGACAGAAAATGAAGCTAAAACCATATAAGAGTTTCAAACACATGCTTCACTAAATGCCAATATATCAACCAAAAACGAAGTAGAAAGAGATAAGGAATTTCATAACCACACTTCGTTTCCTAACCCACTAAGCTACCCAATCCCAAGAGGTCTATAGATGTTGAGCTACCCGATCCATCCGTGTGACAACCGCAACCTTATGACTCCAACGCCGGCAATTGAGTGAAATCATATCATTCTTCAATTTCTCTCATTTTGCCTAGGAGCTCTTTCGAGTTTTCATCCTAGCCACACATCATATTTCTTTAGCTCACATCTCACCTTTTTCCGCACATTTTAGCCTCTCATTTTTGCCTAGGCCGCCCTTTAAGGGTTTTTGACCTATCCAGGCCCCCAATGTTGCCTAAGTTGCCCTCTCGGGTTTTCAACTTAGCGGGTTTTCTTTTTCTTTTTTTTAATTTTTTTTTCTTTTTCTCATGTTTTTCCAATGAAAAGTAGCAAAAAGCATTCCAAAACAATCTAGCATGCATATGAGTCCTCTAACCCCTCCCCACACTTAAAACATTACATTGCCCGAAATGTAAACACGTAAGGCAAGAACAATAAAAATCAAGGTAAGGGAGTTAGAGTGACACCCATTTCTCCGCAAATTCACCGGTGATATGGCGATATCCAAGTACTTGGATGGTCCCGAGATAGGTTTCGGAACCGGAAGGGTGAGCAAAGATGCCGTAGAAGAACTCACCCCTCGAGAAAAGCATTGTCTCCATGGCGCCGTTTGATCAAGACTACACCACGAAGAACACATTAAACTCACAAGTACATAAGGATATGTAATACTAGGTTTAGCATCAAGATTTAATAACCATAGTATTTTCAAAGAACAACCAAATCACACTCAACCAACACTATAAGAATAATCATGAAAAATATCCAACATATATTGACATGTATACAAGCATCATTATAGGATATGCACTTACGATCACAATGATGTAGTCGGCATACTACAATCAACAAATGTACTATAAAGATGCAAGGATGTTCATATGTCAACATGTGTATGATGGTGGAGGAATGAGTGGGTATGTGGTGGTTCTTGGGAGTGTTGGGTGGAGAAGAAGGTAGGATCATGCAATGTTTAAAATCATTTGGAAACTTGGAAGCTTGGAAATTTGAAATCCGGGCTCAGAAAGATTTTCAACAGTTACTGAGCACGTCGCGACTCGCGACGAACTCGCGGAGAGTAGAGTCCGAGAGCCCAAACTTTTCTGAGCTCGTCGCGACTCGCGACGAAGTGTGTCCCGACTCGCAACGAGCCTCGCGAAGTCATCGCGACTCGCGGAAAGTTGAGTCCGGAAGCTTGACAAGTTCTGATCACGTCGCGACTCGCGACGAAGTTCATCGCGACTCGCGATGGAGCCTCGCGATGTCATCGCGGCTCGCGGAAAGTTGTGTCCGGAAGCTCCAAAATTTCTGAGCTCGTCGCGACTCGCAACGAAGTGTGTCGCGACTCGCGACGAGCCTCGCGAAGTCATCGCGACTCGCGGAAAGTTGGCGCTGGGAGTGATTTTTCTCCCCTGTTCGTCGCGACTCGCGACGAAGCCCATCGCGACTCGCGACGGCAGGGTATCCCAGGCTTAAAATTTTTTCTTTTGCTTACCAACTGTCCAAGCTTTCTTCCCTCGTTCATTGATCTCGTTCCTTCATCTCCTTCATTGCAATGCACTTCACTTTGCTACAAAATCACAGAAAAACAAGCCATAAAAAGAACAAAACAAAACAACAACAAAAACAAACTAAGAAACACAAACTAAGAAACAAAAACTAAAAGAAATGCCGAATTTATTTAACGTCGTCGGCACGACGAAGCTCCGTATTTTTAAGGTTGTCGGCACGACCCTAATGTTATCCGTATGGTGAAGGCTTGAAGCTCTTCACCATGAGCATCCAAAATAAGAGAGGTGGGGGCACAAAACTTTCAAGAGGAAAGTCTTGTGGAGGTGGAGATGGTTCAAAGGGAATTAAGTGGTTAGGGAGCTTGGGATAGTCCTTTGGCTCCTCTCTCGTTTCCCTCAAAACTTCCGAAAATATTAGAGTTGGTTCACTAGGTGGGAGAAGGGGTGACGATGCTAATGGATGTAGCACTATCACCTCTTCCTCCATTTTTCTATCCTCTACAACCAACTCCTCATCCCTTTCAAACTCAAAATCATTTTTATTGGTGACCTCACTCACCGAATCATCGAGTTCAAGTTGGGATGGTGTGTTTTCGGAATCACGAGCTTCCATGCGGGCCAATACCTCTAATATGTTCCTCACATGCCCCTCAATGGCCTCAACACTAGAGGAGAGCTGGGTATCCGGCTCCTCACTAGTAAAGGAGTTCAAGTTTGCTATGGTATTTAAGAAATCCTCACGTGTTGACGGGTTGGGCGGTCGTCGCGCCCGCCGTGCAAAAGATAATTTATAAGCCCTCAATGCTTACTTTCTACACTAGGTAGATAGTGGCAAATCGGGGTCGTCCAATGAGAAGAGGGATCTTCCTAAGCCTCTAAGCACACAAATGGTTGATACTAGGCTAGGAGTAAATATATTTACACACACTTAAAAGCAAGTAAAAAGGGGGGGTTGGTTGGTTGGTTGGTTCCTAAGTTACGAAAGTAAAAAGACGAGATAACTAGCAACATCAAGTGACTATGCTAATCATCAAACAAAACTAAAGAAAAGGGGGTTTTAACTACAAAGATAAAATGCCTTGGGGGCAACGGATATCCACTTCCACATCTAATGTAGTTCATCGAATCATTCACACATTCCATCATATAGCATTCATGACCCAACGCTCACACACCCCATCTAGCAAGTACCACAACATACACATCACAAGGAGTTCTAAGTTCATGCTCATAGATCTTCATGCAAAGGCGCTACGGAATTCGTCACGTTCCTACACCTAAGCAATTCAACCACACAAGCACTACCTATGCTCAAACAACTCATGGCACACATGCAGTGAAACACACCGTCAAGAGTACATAAACGCCAAATAGCAAATGCTTCAAGAATGAATTTAAATCATCTATTCAATACTTCAACTACTTGTCGTGGAGACTAAACTCCTATCCTTCTTAGTTCGTAGTTTGCGAGAGTGAGTTCGACATCTCTCGTCAAACCTCACCAATGGCTCCCGAGTCGCGACCACGACTCAAGGTGTCATTGGTGGCATTTAGCACGAAGGACCAACAAGCTTGGCAATGCCTATGACCACTACACCGTGACTAAGCATTAAACCAATTCATGCAATTACACGAGATTGGATGAACGTGCAACGCACATTCATCCACGAGCATATGACTCTCTCGTTTGCTACACAAACGAACATGACGAAGAGTTCAACATCAATCACATTCGCCTAGCACATTGTCAACACACTAACACAATCAAAAGCTCTAATTCACACTCATACATTCCTAACAAGAACAGGGGGGAAATTAACCAAAATCCCCCAAACCCTAGCTAGCAATTCATACAAGCATTCATATCATCAAGCTCTCAACAACATCAATGCAATCAACAATTAACATTCAAAGCACAATAAATGCACAATAGCAAAAACACCAAATAGATAGATATAAATGAATCTCAATACATAGAAATGGAAGCTTAAATCCTTGCTCCCAAGTACAAAACCTACTCTAGAACAACAAAAGACATAATTAAACTAAGAAAAACAAAGAAAAGAAAGAAGAGAAAAAACCTAGGTTTCGCGCCCAAAAACAGAGAGAAAAATGGGCTGGGAAAGGCTGGGAAGAAGAAGGAAAGAGAGAGTATTTATAGTGCAAAGAAAATAAGAATGATTTCTGGCCGCCCGTTGGTCGCGACTCGCGATGGGGTTCGTCGCGACTCGCGACAGTGTCGCGACGGGATCGCGACGGGGTCGCGACGGCAGCCACAGTTTTGCATTGTTTCTTTGTCTTCTTCATAGCCATCCCTCTCACTCTTCAAGTCTTCAACAGCTCCAAAATGGCCTTCAACGGCCTCCGGTCTTCATGTCTTCGAAGTGAGTATCCAAAAGTCTTCGAAAGTATAGTCTTCAATGTCTTCCGGTCTCCGTTGCTTCCGTGTTCTTCCCTTGTCACACAAAATCCACTTAAAAGAGGTAAAAGAGTACAAAGTTGCTTTTGCCTCTCCTAAGTGAATTTCAAGGTAAAACACAAGCTCTCGATAATAAAAGAGCACAAAAGTGATCCTAAATACTACTAAATAATGCGCCTAAAATGGACACATCAAACCTCCCCACACTTAAACCTTATTCGCCCTCGAGTAAAAAAAGATTTAAGCATACGGAGGAAATGGCATATCCACATCCTAAAACCCCCAAAATAACCACACAAAATGGACATATCAAACCTCCCCACACTTAAACCTTACTCGCCCTCGAGTAAGAAAAGATCTAAGCACACGGAGTAAATGATATATCCCAAAACCTAAACTAATCCCCCAATCAAAGCCTCACAAAAACTCTCAATCTCAAAAATCCCAAAATAAAAGCTCACATGAGAATTTTGCACACACACATCCCCAATCCTAAATCTAACCAAACCTACCACTTATCAATTCACTATCCATAAAAATATTTCACAGCCCAGAATTGATATTCCCAGAATCCAATGACACAAAATGAAGCTAAAACCATAGAGGAAGTTTTAAACACATGCTTCACGTAATGCCAATATATCAACCAAAAACGAAGTAGAAAGAGATAAGGAAATTCATAACCACACTTCGTTTCCTAACCCACCAAGCTACCCAGTCCCAAGAGGTCTAAAGATATTGAGCTACCCGATCCATCCGTGTGACAACCGCAACCTTATGACTCCAACGCCGGCAAATGAGTGAAATCATAACATTTTTCAATTTCTCTCAATTTCTCTCATTTTGCCTAGGAGCTCTTTCGAGTTTTCATCCTAGCCACACATCATGTTTCTTTAGCTCACATCTCACCTTTTTCCGCACATTTTAGCCTCTCATTTTTGCCTAGGCCGCCCTTTAAGGGTTTTCGACCTATCCGGGCCCCCAATGTTGCCTAAGTTGCCCTCTCGGGTTTTCAACTTAGTGGGTTTTCTTTTTCTTTTTCTTTTTTTTTTATTTTTTTTATTCATGTTTTTCCAATGAAAAGTAGCAAAAAGCATTCCAAAACAATGTAGCATGCATGTGAATCCTCTAACCCCTCCCCACACTTAAAACATTACATTGCCCGAAATGTAAACACGTAAGGCAAGAACAATAAAAATCAAGGTAAGGGAGTTAGAGTGACACCCGTGTCTCCGCAATTCGCCGGTGATATGGCGATATCCAAGTACTTGGATGGTCCCGAGATAGGTTTCGGAACCGGAAGGGTGAGCAAAAATGCCGTAGAAGAACTCACCCCTCGAGAAAAGCATTGTCTCCATGGCGCCGTTTGATCAAGACTACACCACGAAGAACACATTAAACTCACAAGTACATAAGGATATGTAATACTAGGTTTAGCATCATGAGTTAATAACCATAGTATTGTCAAAGAACAACTAATTAACCCTCAATCACCACTATAAGATTATGTATGAAAAATATCCAACATATATTGACATGTATACAAGCATCATTATAGGATAAGAATTTACGGTCACAATGATGTAGTCGGCATACTACAATCAACAAATGTACTATAAAGATGCAAGAATGTTCATATGCCAATATATGTAGGATGGTGGAAGAAATGAGAGGTATGTGATGTTCTTGGGAGTGTTGGGTGGAGAAGAAGGAAGGATCATGCAATGTTTAAAATCATTTGGAAACTTGGAAGCTTGGAAACTTGAAACCCGGGCTCAAAAAATTTTCCAAAATTACTGAGCTCGTCGCGACTCGCGACGAGGTTCGTCGCGACTCGCGACGAGGTTCGTCGCGACTCGCGACGAGGTTCGTCGCGACTCGCGACGAGGTTCGTCGCGACTCGCGACGAGGTTCGTCGCGACTCGCGACGAGCCTCGCGACGTCATCGCGACTCGCGGAAAGTAAAGTCCGGGAGCTCAAAATGTTCTGAGCTCGTCGCGACTCGCGACGAAGGGTGTCGCGACTCGCGACGAGCCTCGCAAAGTCATCGCGACTCGCGGAAAGTGGAGTCTGAGAGCTCAAATTTTTCTGAGCTCGTCGCGACTCGCGACGAAGGGTATCGCGACTCGCGACGAGCCTCGCGAAGTCATCGCGACTCGCGGAAAGGTGACGCTGGGAGTGATTTTTCTCCCTTGAGCACGTCGCGACTCGCGACGAAGCCCATCGCGACTCGCGACGGCAGGGTATCCCAGTCTTAAAATTTTTTTATTTTTTTTTTCGTTTTCTTACCAACTGTCCAAGCTTGCTTCCCTCGTTCATTGATCTCGTTCCTTCATCTCCTTCATTGCAATGCACTTCATGTTGCTACAAAATCATAGAAAAACATGCCCTAAAAAGAACAAAACAAAACAACAACAAAAACAAACTAAGAAACACAAACTAAGAAACAAAAACTAAAAGAAATGCCGAATTTATTTAACGTCATCGGCACGACGAAGCTCCGTATTTTTAAGGTCGTCGGCACGACCCTAACGTTATCCGTATGGTGAAGGCGTGAAGCTCTTCACCATGAGCATCCAAAATAGGAGAGGTGGGGGCACAAAACTTCCAAGAGGAAAGTCTTGTGGAGGTGGAGATGGTTCAAAGGGAATTAAGTGGTGAGGGATCTTGGAATAGTCTTTTGGCTCCTCTCTCGTTTCCCTCAAAACTTCCGAAAATATTAGAGTTGGTTCACTAGGTGGGAGAAGGGGTGACAATTTTAATGGATAATGTAGCACTATCACCTCTTCCTCCATTTTTCTATCCTCTACAACCAACTCCTCATCCCTTTCAAACTCAAAATCATTTTTATTGGTGACTTCACTCACTGAATCATCGAGTTCAAGTTGGGATGGTGTGTTTTCGGAATCACGAGCTTCCATGCGGGCCAATACCTCTAATATGTTCCTCACATGCCCCTCAATGGCCTCAACACTAGAGGAGAGCTGGGTATCCGGCTCCTCACTAGTAAAGGAGTTCAAGTTTGCTATGGTATTTAAGACATCCTCACGTGTCAAACTTGAACTTCCTTGTTGGGCTTGGTTTTGGGGTATGGTATAGGGTGGTGATGGCCAACTAGGTTGCTCGTAATATTGGTTTTCTGGCTCATTCTCATACCACAAATCCGGACTACCACTCCATTCCGGATTGTAAGAGTTGTGGTATGGATAGCATTCATGAGCTTCTTGCCCTTGAAAACCAATATCTCCTACCTCTTGATAGCACTCTTCATAGTACCCATGGTTTTGGAAACCAAGGGTTCTTTCTCGGTCATAGTGCTCTTCCCACAACAAAGGGCAAGATTCGGTAGGATGATCTGAACGACACATCCAACAAAACCTTGCTTGTTGAGCCTCTCTTCTCATCATGAGTTCCCTCAAGGTGAGACGCTCCATTAAGAAAATTTTTTTTATTTTTTTATTTTTCAAAAGTTCGGAATCATAGTGCAAGGATTCTCGATAAAATAAATCACCAAGAACTCAAGCAATACTTACTCCGAACAAAAACAACCACCAAGTAGTGGAAAATAAAAACAACTAGCTAATACACAACCAAATACACCTAAATACTTAAGAATAAACGCCTCTTCCCCGGAAACGGCGCCATTTTGACGGGCCGGGCGGTCGTCGCGCCCGCCGTGCAAAAGATAATTTATAAGCCCTCAATGCTTACTTTCTACACTAGGTAGATAGTGGCAAATCGGGGTCGTCCAATGAGAAGAGGGATCTTCCTAAGCCTCTAAGCACACAAATGGTTGATACTAGGCTAGGAGTAAATATATTTACACACACTTAAAAGCAAGTAAAAAGGGGGGGTTGGTTGGTTGGTTGGTTCCTAAGTTACGAAAGTAAAAAGACGAGATAACTAGCAACGTCAAGTGACTATGCTAATCATCAAACAAAACTAAAGAAAAGGGGGTTTTAACTACAAAGATAAAATGTCTTGGGGGCAATGGATATCCACTTCCACATCTAATGTAGTTCATCGAATCATTCACACATTCCATCATATAGCATTCATGACCCAACGCTCACACACCCCATCTAGCAAGTACCACAACACACACAACACAAGGAGTTCTAAGTTCATGCTCATAGATCTTCATGCAAAGGCGCTACGGAATTCGTCATGTTCCTACACCTAAGCAATTCAACCACACAAGCACTACCTATGCTCAAACAACTCATGGCACACATGCAGTGAAACACACCGTCAAGAGTACATAAACGCCAAATAGCAAATGCTTCAAGAATGAGTTTAAATCATCTATTCAATACTTCAACTACTTGTCGTGGAGACTAAACTCCTATCCTTCTTAGTTCGTAGTTTGCGAGAGTGAGTTCGACATCTCTCGTCAAACCTCACCAATGGCTCCCGAGTCGCGACCACGACTCAAGGTGTCATTGGTGGCATTTAGCACGAAGGACCAACAAGCTTGGCAATGCCTATGACCACTACACCATGACTAAGCATTAAACCAATTCATGCAATTACACGAGATTGGATGAACGTGCAACGCACATTCATCCACGAGCATATGACTCTCTCGTTTGCTACACAAACGAACATGACGAAGAGTTCAACATCAATCACATTCGCCTAGCACATTGTCAACACACTAACACAATCAAAAGCTCTAATTCACACTCATACATTCCTAACAAGAACAGGGGGAAATTAACCCAAATCCCCCAAACCCTAGCTAGCAATTCATACAAACATTCATATCATCAAGCTCTCAACAACATCAATGCAATCAACAATTAACATTCAAAGCACAATAAATGCACAATAGCAAAAACACCAAATAGATAGATATAAATGAATCTCAATACATAGAAATGGAAGCTTCAATCCTTGCTCCCAAGTACAAAACCTACTCTAGAACAACAAAAGACATAATTAAACTAAGAAAAACAAAGAAAAAAAGAAGAGAAGAAACCTAGGTTTCGCGCCCAAAAACAGAGAGAAAAACGGGCTGGGAAAGGCTGGGAAGAAGAAGGAAAGAGAGAGTATTTATAGTGCAGAGAAAATAAGAATGATTTCTGGCCGCCCGTTGGTCGCGACTCGCGACAAAGTGTGTCGCGACTCGCGACGAGCCTCGCGAAGTCATCGCGACTCGCGGAAAGTTGGCGCTGGGAGTGATTTTTCTCCCCTGTTCGTCGCGACTCGCGACGAAGCCCATCGCGACTCGCGACGAAGCCCATCGCGACTCGCGACGGCAGGGTATCCCAGGCTTAAAATTTTTTCTTTTGCTTACCAACTGTCCAAGCTTTCTTCCCTCGTTCATTGATCTCGTTCCTTCATCTCCTTCATTGCAATGCACTTCACTTTGCTACAAAATCACGGAAAAACAAGCCATAAAAAGAACAAAACAAAACAACAACAAAAACAAACTAAGAAACACAAACTAAGAAACAAAAACTAAAAGAAATGCCAAATTTATTTAACGTCGTCGGCACGACGAAGCTCCGTATTTTTAAGGTCATCGGCACGACCCTAATGTTATCCGTATGGTGAAGGCTTGAAGCTCTTCACCATGAGCATCCAAAATAAGAGAGGTGGGGGCACAAAACTTTCAAGAGGAAAGTCTTGTGGAGGTGGAGATGGTTCAAAGGGAATTAAGTGGTTAGGGAGCTTGGGATAGTCCTTTGGCTCCTCTCTCGTTTCCCTCAAAACTTCCGAAAATATTAGAGTTGGTTCACTAGGTGGGAGAAGGGGTGACGATGCTAATGGATGTAGCACTATCACCTCTTCCTCCATTTTTCTATCATCTACAACCAACTCCTCATCCCTTTCAAACTCAAAATCATTTTTATTGGTGACCTCACTCACCGAATCATCGAGTTCAAGTTGGGATGGTGTGTTTTCGGAATCACGAGCTTCCATGCGGGCCAATACCTCTAATATGTTCCTCACATGCCCCTCAATGGCCTCAACACTAGAGGAGAGCTGGGTATCCGGCTCCTCACTAGTAAAGGAGTTCAATTTTGCTATGGTATTTAAGACATCCTCACGTGTCAAACTTGAACTTCCTTGTTGGGCTTGGTTTTGGGGTATGGTATAGGGTGGTGATGGCCAACTAGGTTGCTCGTAATATTGGTTTTCTGGCTCATTCTCATACCACAAATCCGGACTACCACTCCATTTCGGATTGTAAGAGTTGTGGTATGGATAGCATTCATGAGCATCTTGCCCTTGAAAACCAATATCTCCTACCTCTTGATAGCACTCTTCATAGTACCCATGGTTTTGGAAACCAAGGGTTCTTTCTCGGTCATAGTGCTCTTCCCACAACAAAGGGCAGGATTCGGTAGGATGATCGGAATGACACATCCTACAAAACCTTGCTTGTTGAGCCTCTCTTCTCATCATGAGTTCCCTCAAGGTGAGATGCTCCATTAAAAAAAAATTTATTTTTCAAAAGTTCGGAATCATAGTGCAAGGATTCTCAATAAAATAAATTACCAAGAACGCAAGCAATACCTACTCCGAACAAAAACAACCACCAAGTAGTGGAAAATAAAAACAACTAGCTAATACACAACCAAATACACCTAAATACTTAAGAATAAACGCCTCTCCCCCGGCAACGGCGCCATTTTGACGGGCGGGCGGTCGTCGCGCCCGCCGTGCAAAAGATAATTTATAAGCCCTAAATGCTTACTTTCTACAACTAGGTAGATAGTGGCAAATCGGGGTCGTCCAATGAGAAGAGGGATCTTCCTAAGCGTCTAAGCACACAAATGGTTGATACTAGGCTATGAGTAACTATATATACACACACATAAAAGCAAGTAAAGGGGGGGTTGGTTGGTTGGTTTCCTAAGTTAACAAAGATAAAAAGACGAGATAACTAGCAACGTCAAGTGACTATGCTAATCATCAAACAAAACTAAAGAAAAGGGGTTTTAAACTACAAAGATAAAATGCCTTGGGGGCAACGGATATCCACTTCCACATCTAATGTATTTCATCGAATCATTCACACATTCCATCATATAGCATTCAGGATCCAACACTCACACACCCATCTAGCAAGTACCACAACACACACATCACAAGGAGTTCTAAGTTCATGCTCATAGATCTTCATGCAAAGGCGCTACGGAATTCGTCACGTTCCTACACCTAGACAATTCAACCACACAAGCACTACCTATGCTCAAACCACTCATGGCACACATGCAGTGAAACACACCGTCAAGAATACATAAACGCCGAATAACAAATGCTTCAAGAATGAATTTAAATCATCTATTCAATACTTCAACTACTTGTCGTGGAGACTAAACTCCTATCCTTCTTAGTTCGTAGTTTGCGAGAGTGAGTTCGACATCTCTCGTCAAACCTCACCAATGACTCCCGAGTCGCGACCACGACTCAAGGTGTCATTGGTGGAATTTAGCACGAAGGACCAACAAGCTTGGCAATGCTTATGACCACTACACCGTGACTAAGCATTAAACCAATTCATGCAATTACACGAGATTGGATGAATGTGCAACGCACATTCATCCACGAGCATATGACTCTCTCGTTTGCTACACAAACGAACATGACGAAGAGTTCAACATCAATCACATTCGACTAGCACATTGTCAACACACTAACACAATCAAAAGCTCTAATTCACACTCATACATTCCTAACAAGAATAGGGGGGAAATTAACCCAAATCCCCCAAACCCTAGCTAGCAATTCATACAAGCATTCATATCCTCAAGCTCCCAACAACATCAATGGAATCAACAATTAACATTCAAAGCACAATAAATGCACAATAGCAAAAACACTAAATAGATAGATAGAAATGGTTCTTAATACATAGAAGTGGAAGCTTCAATCCATAGCTCCCAAGTACAAGAACTACTCTAGAACAACAAAAGACATAATTAAACTAAGAAAAACAAAGAAAAGAAAGAAGAGTAAAACTAGGTTTTCGCCCAAAAACCAGAGAGAAAAACGGGCTGGAAAAAGCTGGAGAAGAGGAGGAAAGAGAGGGTATTTATAGTGCAAAGAAAATAAGAATGATTTCTGGCCGCCCGTTGGTCGCGACTCGCGACGAGTTCGTCGCGACTCGCGACGGTGTTGGTCGCGACTCGCGATGGTGTCGCGACGGGAGCCAGAGTTTTGCATTGTTTCTTTGTCTTCTTCATAGCCATCCCTCTCAATCTTCAAGTCTTCAACAGCTCCAAAATGGTCTTCAATGGCCTCCGGTCTTCATGTCTTCGAAGTGAGTATCCAAAAGTCTTCGAAAGTATAGTCTTCAATGTCTTTCGGTCTTCGTTGCTTCCGTGTTCTTCCCTTGTCACACAAAATCCACTTAGAAGAGGTAAAAGAGTACAAAGTTGCTTTTGCCTCTCCTAAGTGAATTTCAAGGTAAAACACAAGCTCTCGATAGTAAAAGAGCACAAAAGTGATCCTAAATACTACTAAATAATGCGTCTAAAATGAACACATCAAACCTCCCCACGCTTAAACCTTACTCGCCCTCGAGTAAGAAAAGATTTAAGCATACGGAGGAAATGGCATATCCACATCCTAAAACCCCTAAAATAACCACACAAAATGGACATGTCAAACCTCCCCACACTTAAACCTTACTCGCCCTCGAGTAAGAAAAGATTTAAGCATACGGAGTAAATGATATATCCAAAACCTAAACTAATCCCCCAATCAAAGCCTCACAAAAACTCTCAATATCAAAAATCCCAAAATAAAAGCTCACATGAGAATTTTTTTTTTCACACACACATCCCCAATCCTAAATCTAACCAAACCTACCACTTATCAATTCACTACCCATAAAATATTTCAAAGCCCCGAATTGATATTCCCAAAGTCCAATGACACAAGATGAAGTTAAAACCATTTAAGAGGTTTAAGCACATACTACACCTAATGCCAATATATCAACCAAAATCCAATGACAGAAAATGAAGCTAAAACCATATAAGAGTTTCAAACACATGCTTCACTAAATGCCAATATATCAACCAAAAATGAAGTAGAAAGAGATAAGGAATTTCATAACCACACTTCGTTTCCTAACCCACTAAGCTACCCAATCCCAAGAGGTCTATAGATGTTGAGCTACCTGATCCATCCGTGTGACAACCGCAACCTTATGACTCCAACGCCGGCAATTGAGTGAAATCATATCATTCTTCAATTTCTCTCACTTTCTCTCATTTTGCCTAGGAGCTCTTTCGAGTTTTCATCCTAGCCACACATCATGTTTCTTTAGCTCAAATCTCACCTTTTTCCGCACATTTTAGCCTCTCATTTTTGCCTAGGCCGCCCTTTAAGGGTTTTCGACCTATCCGGGCCCCCAATGTTGCCTAAGTTGCCCTCTCGGGTTTTAAACTTAGCGGGCTTTCTTTTTCTTTTTTTTTATTTTTTTTTATTTTTTTTCTTTTTCTCATGTTTTTCCAATGAAAAGTAGCAAAAATCATTCCAAAACAATCTAGCATGCATATGAGTCCTCTAACCCCTCCCCACACTTAAAACATTACATTGCCCTCAATGTAAACACGTAAGGCAAGAACAATAAAAATCAAGGTAAGGGAGTTAGAGTAACACCCATTTCTCCGCAAATTCGCCGGTGATATGGCGATATCCAAGTACTTGGATGGTCCCGAGATAGGTTTCGGAACCGGAAGGGTGAGCAAAGATGCCGTAGAAGAACTCACCCCTCGAGAAAAGCATTGTCTCCATGGCGCCGTTTGATCAAGACTACACCACGAAGAACACATTAAACTCACAAGTACATAAGGATATGTAATACTAGGTTTAGCATCAAGATTTAATAACCATAGTATTTTCAAAGAACAACCAAATCACACTCAACCAACACTATAAGAATAATCATGAAAAATATCCAACATATATTGACATGTATACAAGCATCATTATAGGATATGCACTTACGATCACAATGATGTAGTCGGCATACTACAATCAACAAATGTACTATAAAGATGCAAGGATGTTCATATGTCAACATGTGTAGGATGGTGGAGGAATGAGTGGGTATGTTGTGGTTCTTGGGAGTGTTGGGTGGAGAAGAAGGTAGGATCATGCAATGTTTAAAATCATTTGGAAACTTGGAAGCTTGGAAATTTGAAATCCGGGCTCAAAAAGATTTTCAACAGTTACTGAGCACGTCGCGACTCGCGACGAACTCGCGGAAAGTAGAGTCCGAGAGCCCAAAATTTTTTTAGCTCGTCGCGACTCACGACGAAGTGTGTCCCGACTCGCGACGAGCCTCGCGAAGTCATCGCGACTCGCAGAAAGTTGAGTCCGGAAGCTTGACAAGTTCTGATCACGTCGCGACCCGCGACGGAGCCTCGCGATGTCATCGCGGCTCGCGGAAAGTTGTGTCCGGAAGCTCCAAAATTTCTGAGCTCGTCGCGACTCGCGACGAAGTGTGTCGCGACTCGCGACGAAGTGTGTCGCGACTCGCGACGAGCCTCGCGAAGTCATCGCGACTCGCGGAAAGTTGGCGCTGGGAGTGATTTTTCTCCCCTGTTCGTCGCGACTCGCGACGAAGCCCATCGCGACTCGCGACGGCAGGGTATCCCAGGCTTAAAATTTTTTCTTTTGCTTACCAACTGTCCAAGCTTTCTTCCCTCGTTCATTGATCTCGTTCCTTCATCTCCTTCATTGCAATGCACTTCACTTTGCTACAAAATCACGGAAAAACAAGCCATAAAAAGAACAAAACAAAACAACAACAAAAACAAACTAAGAAACACAAACTAAGAAACAAAAACTAAAAGAAATGCCAAATTTATTTACGTCGTCGGCACGACGAAGCTCCGTATTTTTAAGGTCGTCGGCACGACCCTAATGTTATCCGTATGGTGAAGGCTTGAAGCTCTTCACCATGAGCATCCAAAATAAGAGAGGTGGGGGCACAAAACTTTCAAGAGGAAAGTCTTGTGGAGGTGGAGATGGTTCAAAGGGAATTAAGTGGTTAGGGAGCTTGGGATAGTCCTTTGGCTCCTCTCTCGTTTCCCTCAAAACTTCCGAAAATATTAGAGTTGGTTCACTAGGTGGGAGAAGGGGTGACGATGCTAATGGATGTAGCACTATCACCTCTTCCTCCATTTTTCTATCCTCTACAACCAACTCCTCATCCCTTTCAAACTCAAAATCATTTTTATTGGTGATCTCACTCACCGAATCATCGAGTTCAAGTTGGGATGGTGTGTTTTCGGAATCACGAGCTTCCATGCGGGCCAATACCTCTAATATGTTCCTCACATGCCCCTCAATGGCCTCAACACTAGAGGAGAGCTGGGTATCCGGCTCCTCACTAGTAAAGGAGTTCAAGTTTGCTATGGTATTTAAGACATCCTCACGTGTCAAACTTGAACTTCCTTGTTGGGCTTGGTTTTGGGGTATGGTATAGGGTGGTGATGGCCAACTAGGTTGCTCGTAATATTGGTTTTCTGGCTCATTCTCATACCACAAATCCGGACTACCACTCCATTCCGGATTGTAAGAGTTGTGGTATGGATAGCATTCATGAGCATCTTGCCCTTGAAAACCAATATCTCCTACCTCTTGATAGCACTCTTCATAGTACCCATGGTTTTGGAAACCAAGGGTTCTTTCTCGGTCATAGTGCTCTTCCCACAACAAAGGGCAAGATTCGGTAGGATGATCGGAATGACACATCCTACAAAACCTTGCTTGTTGAGCCTCTCTTCTCATCATGAGTTCCCTCAAGGTGAGACGCTCCATTAAAAAAAAATTTATTTTTCAAAAGTTTGGAATCATAGTGCAAGGATTCTCAATAAAATAAATTACCAAGAACGCAAGCAATACCTACTCCGAACAAAAACAACCACCAAGTAGTGGAAAATAAAAACAACTAGCTAATACACAACCAAATACACCTAAATACTTAAGAATAAACGCCTCTCCCCCGGCAACGGCGCCATTTTGACGGGCGGGCGGTCGTCGCGCCCGCCGTGCAAAAGATAATTTATAAGCCCTAAATGCTTACTTTCTACAACTAGGTAGATAGTGGCAAATCGGGGTCGTCCAATGAGAAGAGGGATCTTCCTAAGCGTCTAAGCACACAAATGGTTGATACTAGGCTATGAGTAACTATATATACACACACATAAAAGCAAGTAAAGGGGGGGTTGGTTGGTTGGTTTCCTAAGTTAACAAAGATAAAAAGACGAGATAACTAGCAACGTCAAGTGACTATGCTAATCATCAAACAAAACTAAAGAAAAGGGGTTTTAAACTACAAAGATAAAATGCCTTGGGGGCAACGGATATCCACTTCCACATCTAATGTATTTCATCGAATCATTCACACATTCCATCATATAGCATTCAGGATCCAACACTCACACACCCATCTAGCAAGTACCACAACACACACATCACAAGGAGTTCTAAGTTCATGCTCATAGATCTTCATGCAAAGGCGCTACGGAATTCGTCACGTTCCTACACCTAGACAATTCAACCACACAAGCACTACCTATGCTCAAACCACTCATGGCACACATGCAGTGAAACACACCGTCAAGAATACATAAACGCCGAATAACAAATGCTTCAAGAATGAATTTAAATCATCTATTCAATACTTCAACTACTTGTCGTGGAGACTAAACTCCTATCCTTCTTAGTTCGTAGTTTGCGAGAGTGAGTTCGACATCTCTCATCAAACCTCACCAATGACTCCCGAGTCGCGACCACGACTCAAGGTGTCATTGGTGGCATTTAGCACGAATGACCAACAAGCTTGGCAATGCTTATGACCACTACACCGTGACTAAGCATTAAACCAATTCATGCAATTACACGAGATTGGATGAATGTGCAACGCACATTCATCCACGAGCATATGACTCTCTCGTTTGCTACACAAACGAACATGACGAAGAGTTCAACATCAATCACATTCGTCTAGCACATTGTCAACGCACTAACACAATCAAAAGCTCTAATTCACACTCATACATTCCTAACAAGAACAGGGGGGAAATTAACCCAAATCCCCCAAACCCTAGCTAGCAATTCATACAAGCATTCATATCCTCAAGCTCCCAACAACATCAATGGAATCAACAATTAACATTCAAAGCACAATAAATGCACAATAGCAAAAACACTAAATAGATAGATAGAAATGGTTCTTAATACATAGAAGTGGAAGCTTCAATCCATAGCTCCCAAGTACAAGAACTACTCTAGAACAACAAAAGACATAATTAAACTAAGAAAAACAAAGAAAAGAAAGAAGAGTAAAACTAGGTTTTCGCCCAAAAACCAGAGAGAAAAATGGGCTGGAAAAAGCTGGAGAAGAGGAGGAAAGAGAGGGTATTTATAGTGCAAAGAAAATAAGAATGATTTCTGGCCGCCCGTTGGTCGCGACTCGCGACGAGTTCGTCGCGACTCGCGACGGTGTTGGTCGCGACTCGCGATGGTGTCGCGACGGGAGCCAGAGTTTTGCATTGTTTCTTTGTCTTCTTCCTAGCCATCCCTCTCAATCTTCAAGTCTTCAACAGCTCCAAAATGGTCTTCAACGGCCTCCGGTCTTCATGTCTTCGAAGTGAGTATCCAAAAGTCTTCGAAAGTATAGTCTTCAATGTCTTCCGGTCTTCGTTGCTTCCGTGTTCTTCCCTTGTCACACAAAATCCACTTAGCAGAGGTAAAAGAGTACAAAGTTGCTTTTGCCTCTCCTAAGTGAATTTCAAGGTAAAACACAAGCTCTCGATAGTAAAAGAGCACAAAAGTGATCCTAAATACTACTAAATAATGCATCTAAAATGGACACATCAATCCCCACTACATGCAGAACTTGTAGGTATTCAAAAGGCATATCAGTTATGTACTGAACTTAACTTACAAGGCTGTGTGATTGAATCTGATTGCCTTTCAGCTGTAAAAGGAATTCAGGCTCCTATGGTTAGTCCGTGGACTGTTTTTTCAATCTGCAGTTCTTTGCATGAGTTGCATAAAGTTAATCCAATCACATTCATCCCAAGGGAGACTAATACAGCAGCCGATTTTTTGGTAAAATATGCTAATGGAAATAATTTGAATGGTGATATAAACATGGATATGGCTCCACCATTTTTCAAAGGTCTCATTGTGTTGGATAAAATTGGAATGAAAGGAATTCGTGTAGTTTCCTGATCTTATGGATGCTACCATCTGTTGCTATTTCTGGTTTTTTATCATTTGCTATGGATACTGCTGGTCTTCTTTATATTTCATGCAGATAAGGTGCATCTCACCAACATAGGATAACTGATTCTAGAACAGACTGAGGAATCCCTTCAGGCTTGCTTTCTGGGATCTGTGTCCTACGGCTACACACGGCCTCTTTGGCTCGAAGCTAACACTTGGTAGATACTCCACAGATGGGAGATAACCACAGATGGGAGATAACCAACATCTCTTCGGACACATCGTTGACAAATAGGAGTATCGTATTTACGTTTCTTCGCCCTGTTCGCGATGCGTTCGGTTAGATGCTATTGGTTAAGATACATTAGAAACTCTGGATGGTTGATCACTAGCTTTTGGAAGCAATCTGATTTGCTATGGGGGCTATACTTAGCCCCGGATTCATCTTACAGGACGACCTTTTGTAAATTTTGTTGCACTTTACGAATTACAGGCTGATTTATTGGTCTGATTTATTGGTCTGGGGAGCCAATATATACCCCCCATCTAAGGATGGTTTTAAATTAAAAAAAAAATCTATTGCTTGTAGCTCCCTTTTTGTTCTTCTACTTTTTCAATGTAAGATTCTTATAAGGGTACCCTTCTTATAATAATAGTCTCTTTTTCTTTCTTACATCCATTAAGGCTGCAATTAATGCTCCATTAATTCTTATGATTTTCATTTTTTAAGAGAAGACATTGGAAAAAAAACTTTTTTTAATTATAGCCACATATTACTTTTTTTTTTAAAGAATGATGTGGAATTTTGTGTGAGTGACACGTGGTAAGAATTATGTGTGAGGGACATATGAAAAAATGGTCTCCTTTAATATATACTATAGACTTACTTTTCTTCGGCTATTATGCTTCCTGAGGAAAAAAATAAATATGAATAAATAGTATATAAAAACAATTTGGTGAAAAAATAAAATTTATTTATTGATGTTCAACTGCGATCATATATTACTCGAACTCTACGTTTGATTTATTTCATTTAAAAATATAAACATAAAGTCATAGTTAAAAGTACAGTTATAAAATCTTTTTTAAAAATCAAAAGAAATGGAGTAGCATAAAAAAATTACAAAAATTATATTTTAGTTTTATTTTTTTAAAATTATATTATTAATATATATATATATTCACTTATTTCTAATTGTACATTGCAAGGGTGTTATCTAGTTATTTATATACTAATAAATAAAATAATAGTATTTATAACAAAATACAGAGGGTGAATGTGAATTTGCGAATGTATAACTTTGATTTTTCATTTAGAATATTTAATTTTCTTTTTACATTGCATGCATATTATTTGAAGATGTACAAAACCTAAAATATTACTATTTTATGAAATGGGACTAAGTAGGAATATGACCCATGTATGCGAGAGGGGAAGGTCGGCAGTGGGCTGGCTTATCTCGGAGTATAGAGGGACCAGTTTTCTATATGGTGGTGGCCAAAAGGAGTTTGCGGGATCCCTCTTTTAGGTTGAAGCAATAGAAGTAATGGTGGGGCTACAACAAGCGGCTCTCAAACAATACAAATCGGTATGTCTTACAGCTACAACAAAACACTATTTTTTTATGAATCATATGTCACAAAACGGTGATGCTTCTTGTTCTTAGTTGTAATCTTCGGTCACAAAAACAACCGACTTCGATAAGCAAGAAAGGCGTGCGATGTCGGTCATTTCATGTCTGTGCGACGTCAGCTACAAAAACAACCAACATCGATAAGTGAGAAAGGCATGCGACGTTGGTCATTTCATGTTTGTGAGAAGGCTGTGCAGCGTTGGTCACAAAAAATTTACGTTGGTAAGAGAGAAAGGCATGCAACGTCGGTCATTCATGTTTGTGAGAGGGTCGTTCGTCGTTGGTCACAAAAGCAACCGATGTTAGTAAGTGAGAAAGGTGTGTGACGTTGCACATTTCAGAGTTTTTACCTCAATTTTTTTAAACTGGGGTAAAAAGAGCAAAGTAAATATTACTTTTTACTTAGTTTTTTAAAATAATCGAGGTAAAAAAACTTTTTACTTCGATGATTTGACTTAAGCCAAAAAAACTGAGGAAAAAAGGTAAAGTAATAGGTCATTTTTCTTGCGGTGTACACTGGTAATAAATATTGATATTAGTAACACTTTGCCAAGAGAATGCATTTAGTGAATTGAAAGTAAGGCTATGTAATGTTCCTGTTCTTACTTTGCCTGATTTTAACAGTACTTTTAAAATTCATTGTGATGCATCTGGTGTTGGTATTTATGTTGTGATTGTGAAAGAGACCTATAGCTTACTTCAGTGAAAAGCTAGGGGGTTGCTCTTAATTATCATGTACTCCCTCCGTCCTACTTTAAAGTTATGAATTGCTTTTTGCACAAAGTTTAAGACAAGTCTATGAGCCCATATAAATCAAATGAAAAGAAAAGTTATGACTGCATATTTATAGCTAAATGTAGAAAGTTTAGAAATATGAAGTTATTAGTGGGATGGACTAAAAAGGAAAGTAGGAAGTTATTAGTGGGACGGAGGGAGTACATGATAAGGAATTCTATGTTATAGTTCGTGCTTTAGAGACATGGCAACATTGTTTGTTACATAAAGAGTTTGTTATTGATGGTGATCATGAATATTTAAAATATTTGAAGAGTAAGTTTAAGTTAGTTTTATTGAAACTTTCCCTTATGTGTTGCGATATAAAAAGGGGAAAGAAAATATTGTTGTTAATGCTTTGAGTCGTAGGCATGCTTTTCTTACACGTCTTGATTATGCTTTATTTGGTTTTACCTTTGTGAAAGAATTGCATGCAACTGATCCTAACTTTGCTTCTGTCGATGTCGCATGTGAATAAGGTGCTTATAATAGGTTTTATAGACACAATGGGTTCTTGTTTCGTGATGATAAACTTTGTGTCTCTCAATGTTTGCTTGTTAGGGAAGCACATTTAAGTATTCTTATGGGACATTTTGGTGCTTTGAAAACATATAATATGTTGAATGAACCCTTTTATTGACCGAAATGGCACTACTTGTTGATAGGATTAGTACAACTTGTATTGAATGCTTGAAGACTAAGTCGATAACTAAGCCTCATGGACTGTATACTCCTTTACCAGTTCTGAAGCATCCTTGGGTTGATATTTCCATTGACTTTGTCCTTGGATTGCCACGATCACAGTCGGGTAATGATCATATCTTTGTTGTGGTTGACAGGTTTTCTAAGCTGGCACATTTTATTCCTTGTAGGAAAATAGATGATGCTAAACAGGTGGCCAATCTATTCTTCAATTCATTGCCTTCCTTCCAGTATAGTTTATGGTTGCGGTGTTAAGTTCTTATCCTTCTTTTGGAATACACTCTGGATGGAGTTGGGAACTAAGTTACTGTTTTCAACTGCAAGTTATCCACAAACAGATGGGCAAACATAAGTTACCAATCGCACCTTGGGAACGTTATTGCGTGCCTTAGTCCAGAAAAAATTGAATAATTGGGAAGCATGCATTTCTATAGTAGAGTTTGCTTATAACATTTCTATTCATTCTACTACTTTTTTTTATCTCCATTTGAAGTTGTTTAAGGTTTCTTACCTATTACTCCTCTTGATCTAATTCCTTTGAATTTTAAACATATTAGGAATCTGCGAAAAGAAGGTTGATTTTGTAAAGAAGATGCATGAAAAAGTTAGAGAAACAATTGAAAGACAAATGCTCAGAATGCAGAGAAAGCAAACCATAGTAGGAGGCTAGTAATTTTCAAACCTAGAGAGTGGGTTTGGTTACATCTTTGCAAAGAGAGTTTTCCTAATGCTAGAAAATCTAAGTTGAGTCCCCGTGGTAATGGTCCTTTCCTCTTGGAACGTGTGATCAACAATGCGTACTAGAATAATTTAACTGATGACTATGGTGTTAGTATTACATTCAATGTTGCTAATTTATCTTCTCACACATTTAAATATAATTCAGTTTTGAGGATGAAACCTTACAACAATGGAGAGAATGATATGAATCAAGATGCGGAATCCATAAATGAAGCCATGGCACAACTAGATCAAAGCTTCAGAGGTTGTGTTAGGGATCCTCTAAGTAATATATTTGGTCTGTTGATAAGAGCCAGGAAGAAACTTAGAGATGTTGTATTGATTTCTTTGATTGACCAAGTTCATGAAGAGGATCCACAGAATCCTAAAAATTCTTGGAAGAATCATACTTAGATTTCGAATTAGGGTTTCTTATCCCTATTTTCAAAATTAGGGTTTGATTAGGGTTTTCCTATCTATTTTGAGATTAGGGTTAGGAGGTTAACAGTACACTCTTTTCCCCAATGAATTTTTTTACAGGGGTAGTTTGGTCACATTAGAGCTAATAACAAAATTTTTGTAGTAAAATAGAAGATTAGTTTAAATTTCATTAGATTAGATAAGTTTAGATAAGTTTAGATAAGATTTGATAAGATTAGGATAGTGAATCTAGACATTATTATTAGAATAATTCGGCCATACTTCTTAGTAGATTAGAATATAGATTCTAAAGACAGTTCTAATTCAGCTAGGAATCAGATCAAATCCTAGCTGAATTTTGTCTTCTTTTCTTGTAATCTAGCTAAATTAGACCCTATAAATAGGGGAAGCTATCCACGAATTTGATACACATTATATCAATCATATATTTAGAATTTTGAGTTTAAACTCTTGTGCTTGCAGGCAATACTTATTTTCGAGAATTGTTAGACTAAAACTTGTGAGATTTTAGTGAACATTTTTCGTGCAACTAGTGCTTTGGTTTAGGGATTTTGACCTCTGTATTTGTGAAGATCTAAAGTTGTGTTTTCTACAAGACTTCGTTTATGTTTTCTTGATTTCAAGTGTGTGTTTCATTCAACCTTGATAGAGAGTGCTTCTTAAAAAGTTTCACATCCAAAATCTTCGCAAGTGGATTCATATCACAAACGTACTAAAGATTTTTTATGAGATGATGAGACCGTACTATTCAAAAGATGATGCAAGTCCAAGTTAAGCCCAGAAGCATAATCAGTTCCAACCAGCAAGGTTTGTTATTTTAAGAAGCCAAGAACAAACTGGAATACAAGGCCCGGAGAACGGACCGTCCAAATAAGCACTATCTGTATTTTTAAGAATGACCAACCCTCTAAAAATGACCATTGATAAACTGTGAAAATTTACACGGCCTGTATTTTTCATATGGAAAAAACTCTTCAAAATATCCCTTTTATAAAAGGACCGTGCAAATATGCACCGACCGTACTTGGGACTTGGACACATAATGTATTTGATAGCACGATCTGTGTTATGGGTTTGACTAGGGTTTCTAAGGCCAACTTTTGCTTTCTCTCTGCCCACCTATAAAAGCACTCTTTTTTTTAAAGATTACATACAAGCAACCAAGTTACATATTAATATCCTAATCTAGGACCGAACTAGGAGACAACGCCGTTGAATCTATTGAAACCCAGTAGAGTCTGAAACTCCATCCATTGAATAGTTAGGGAACGCTCTCTCGAGAATACCCAAATGCTCCACCACCAATGAACCACTACCACCGAATTGAAAACACCACGATCTTACCATCATAGCTTACCTGCAGGTTGGGAAACCACATCGGGGACCACCAACACGGTCCCATGCCGCTGAGTAATCCCCATCAAGAAATTATTCTCTTGACAAGGGTGTGTTTTGAACCATGTACCTCTTAGTTATAGAGGTGTGGATTACCACTAAACCAAACCCTATTTACTAAAACACTCAGTTATAAAAGCACTCATTTATCCATTGGATAAGGAGACAGACTTCTAGACAAAGAGTTGTACTTTTTCATTCCCTCTCAATTTATTTCTCTATGTTTAGCATGTCTAATCCATTAATTTTTATGGGTTATTCTAGATTAGGCTAGATTTATACTTGAGAGCATTTCCTAAACTTGTTTAATGCATAATTTGTGAGATTCTAAGATTCTTCCTATTTAATGCTTTGATTATCAATGTTGCTTGTGTTTAATGTCATGATTATTGCATGGTTCAGAATAGTATATATTACTAATTGCAATTATGCCATGATTTAGTGCTAGAATTGGGAATTAACCCAGAAAGATTTAGTCTTTTTGTTGATTTGATCAATGGTCACTATAAAGGTCGTGTTTATAAATGATAACTACACATGATCCGATGTAAATAGCTAGCACTGGGTTCATATGAACCATGCACACAATATAGATGTTACCAGTGCAAGTTTGCAGAACTGGACTAAATAAACTACGTCAACCGGTGCCTCTTTTAGGTATTGGTTCAGTTTCATTTGCAGCATTAATCTCAACTGGTGTTGCATTTTCCGATACCATTTCTCATAACCAGTGCACAAAAAAACCCTCCATCACCCCTACATAAGCACCAATTAATTAGGAGGCAAAATAACATGTGCCTATACCTCTTCAAACAGGTGCCTATGGGTGTGCTTTCCAGTAGTGCCCCTTATTAATGTGTAGTTTTATATTTGGATTTTCATAATTCACATAATGTAATACAAATAGAGTTGTTAGATTTTCGAATATTCTTGGTTTGTTATGAATTAGATTTTAGCATATATTGGATTCGTTTGGCAAACCTTTGAGATTTAATGTTTCATTTTGTCCACGTTGGCTAGTTTATTTTTCAATAATTCACATTAATATGTAAAATTTGTTTGAACATTTAATAAATTACGTTATAATATGTAAATAATATAACAATCCTAAACTGGACTAGCAGATAGGAGCACATAATAACCCCTATTTGCTAAAAAGTGTTCACAACCTCTAAAGGCGAGGCATAAATGAAACAAACCAAAAAAAAATGGAACCCTATGGCTCAGGGAACATTCTCCCTGGACCGTATACTACTAGTTGCTTCTGCCTTATACATCAAGGCCTTCCAAAGTGTTCCTCTTCAATGGTGCTTATATGAGTAACTCGCGTCATCCATAAAGAGCAAGAAGGTATGCATCATAGTACTACATCCAAGAAATTCGAGCATACATTAACTAGCTTTCGGTAGTCACTGTAGATGAAAAACCCTCCTCGATCTAATAAGTGCCATGAGCTACTTGTCCACTGACTTGTCAGAAATAAGTTTATGACATATTTTGCGCTATGAAGAAGCGTATAATGCTAGCATCAGGCATATCGTAACTTGATAGATCTCCAAAAAAGTGGGTAAACTCATATGCGTGCCAATTCCTTAAGCTGGTGGTAAGGGAATCAAAGTCGTAAGGTACACACATATACTATAGTAGGTGCACACATATACTTCCATCCATCATAATCTGCTCACTAGATGAAAACATCCAAAGAGACTAAATGCTAAGGACCTGAAACCGTTGACCAAATTTGGATAAGTTGAAATCAAGGCGTCCCACGTAAAATCTTCAAAACTCTTCCATAGCCATGCAAGTGGGAGGTTGTCGTTGTACCTCTCAAAGTTAATATCTATGAGCCCTAAATGGTTCCTATCTACAATTAAGTAGATAATGGCAAGTTGAGGTCGTCCACGAAGAAGAAGGATCTTTCTAAGGGTTTAAATATATAAGGTGAATACTAGACTCTCTATATATAAAGATATAAAAGCAAGTAAAGATAGGGGGGGTGTGATTTTGTCCCAAGTTATTAAATTAAAGACAAGACAACTAGCATAGTTAAGTAATTATACTAATCATGCAACAAACTAAGAAAATGGGTTTAAAACTACAAAAGACAAAGCCTTGGGGGAAATTAATATCCACTTCCAATCCTAATGTAGATCATAAAAACTATTCACTCATTCTATCACATTCATTACCTATGGGGAATGCTATCACTTCTATTTAAATAGATATACATTCTTTTCTTCTTAAGAGTAATTCACAAAGATGTTCAACGACTATTTGCAAACCTCATTGATAATCACTTTAAGCGTTCAACGACCATAAAGATATTTCATCAATGGCATTATACATGAAAGACCATAGATTTGATAACAATAAGCATTCGACAAAACGCATAGCCATTTAACCAAAAATAGCATTCATTAGATTAAACCTAGAACAAACCACATTCAAGATGTAACCTTTCATTGCTTCTATAGGACAAATATGAGAACGATCCAAATTAAAATACTCATCTAGCAAGAATCACAACACATTATACACAAGAATTTCTAATTCCATGTTCTTAGATTTTCATGTCAAATGAGCTAAGAAATTTGCAACTTTCCTGACACCCTAACACTTCAATCATATAAACATGTCATATTCTCAAACAACCCATGGCATAAATAAAGTAAAACATCGCATTAAGAACACATGAATGCTAAATAACAAAAGCTTCAAGAAAGGGTGAAATAGAGGTCCTTACTACATAGATTTGGAAGCTTCAATCAATTGCTCTCAAGTACAAAACTAACCTAGATAATGAAAATACATGATTAACCTACAAAAACTAAGAAAAGAAAGAAGGAAAACCTAGGGTTGCCAGTCTCAAAATCAGGAAGAAGAAGAAGAGAGGAAGATAGAGAGGATAAGGTTTGGTATTTATAGTACAAAAAGTAGAAAAGAGTTCTGGCCATCGGTCTGTCACGACTCGCGACCAAGCTAAATTTCAGCATCTTGATTTCTTTCTTCTTTTTGTCCCAAGTCCTCATCTTCACTTCATTTATATTCAATTCTTCAAGTCTTCAAAAGTTCAAATGCAGGTCTTCAAGCCTTCAAATATTCAAAGGTAGTCTTCAAACAATTGTCTTGTCACACAAAATCCACTAGAAAAGTAATAAAAGCGTAAAAGTCGCTCTTAACTTTCTTTAGAGAATTTCAAGGCAAAATGCTACATATAGAGCACAAAAGTGAATCCTAAAAGTCTCAAAATAACCATATAAAATGGGCACATTAGCAAGCAATGTAAAATGTACCCCAATGAGGATGAAAAAAAATCTTAGAAGACCAAAGACTAAAAACCTGAAACCTATCGACAAAAACTTGATATGTCGTGAACAAGGCGTCCTGTGTAAGATCCCCAAAAATCTTCCATAAATCACCAAGCGAGTATATAATGTCCCAGTGTGTTCTTCATTCAAGAAATGTGCATAAGAATTCCCAAAACTCGGCTCCTCCATGTGATATCTTGGCTGGGTAACATAAAAATTAATTTGCCTAGCCCTTACTAACTAAGCCCAAGAAAAAGGCCCAAAACGCTCAAATTTTGGCCCAAGAGAAATAAGAAAACCCGAACCCGATTGGCAATCGCGTGTCAACCCGGGTAAATAATCAGATTAAAAGAAACCAATAATCCAGTCCATTGGAGAAGGCTCTTCAGCTCATTTGGTAACACCCCAGTCCAAAAGTACGACTATTTTTAGGGATATATACTAATATAACCTTATCTACTTGAGTAAGTGCCAATATAACCCTCAGATAATTTTTAGTGCAAAAACAACCCTACTTATTTAATGAAAGTGCCACTATAACCCTAAGACACTATTTCTTGCATAGACCGGCATTGACCAAACATAAAATGACTAAAATGCCCTTTAACCTAAAACCTAAACATGTTAGGACAATTCTGCCCTCAAAGCCACCACCTACACCCCCTACAGCCCCACCACCACCACCCTCCTCCCCGGAAAGTATCTTTTCTATTATCAAACTAGCCAAAGCTTCGTCCCATGCCACGACCTCTCTCACCGCCGATGACGAGATAAGGAAATACATCGGCCCAGTGGAAAAATCGCGGAGGGTCCTGCCACAACGACCGTCTTCTATGGCACTCTGGTCAACGTCCAACCCACCTTGGTCGTCGCTTCGTTTTACGCTCATGACCCAAACCTGGAGACGCTGGAGATCCTGAAGCCCTACATCATCAATCCCGGATTGAACATTCTCTCTGCCTAGCCCAACGGCGTCGCCCCCAGCGGTCACTCCTTCGGCGGACGTAGTTCAATATCAGCAACCTCTTCTCAGCAGACAAAGTTCAATATCAACGCTCCCAGACTGAACATCCCCCCTGGCCCGAAGACGTCGCTCCCAACAGCCTCTCCTCGGTGGACGGGGGGAGAGTGGATGAATGGTGAGGAGAGAGTGGACGGGTGGGTTAGGTGGGAAGAGGAGCTAGTAGGTTTGGGTTTACGAAAATTTAGAAGTTGCTTTAAGGTCCTTTGAATTTTTGGGGTATAATTGTAGTTTCTTCTTTTTTATTTGTTTTTTAAAAAAAAAGTCAGAGGGGGTAAAATTGTCATTTCATAGAATTTTGGCTAAAATTGATCGGAATGAGTAGTTTTGAACTTTCAATAACTAGATAGGGTTATATTGGCACTTTCAAACACTGAAAGGTTATATTGGCACTTACGTGAAGTAGGTAGGGTTATAAAAGCACTTTTTCCTATTTTTATTAAAATTCTAGAACTTAACAATAACCATCACAGCGGAAGTCCAGAATCTTAACATTAAACTAATTCATAATCAAATGAAAGACTTCAAATCAACTAAACAAAACTAAGGGAAACAGCTTCCTGCGTTCGTCACACTTTATTCATCGTGCTCACACTATACCTAGTGCTTAACCTAAAAGATTTTAGAAAAAATGTAGGGTGAGTTATTACCCGTAAGGGTTCCAAGTTTCAGAAAAATCTCATGACATGCATATAACAATATGCATGAACGTCATTTCTTTAAAAATGATGTATTCAAACACGGTGGTCAATAAACATTTCATATAGAAATCATTAATTTATAAAAAAAATGCAGAAAATATAAATCAATAAACAATGAACAGTAACAGTAACAGTAGCAGTCTTATGGGTTACAGATTGAACCCATAGTATCAGTATTCAATAGCAGTAACAGTCCTATGGGCTCAGAGTGAACTTATAGTATCAGTATTCAGTAACAGTCTTATGGGCCACAGAGTGAACCCATGGTATCACTATTCAGTATCAACAACAGTTCTATGTGATTTAGAAAAAAATTGGTACTCCGATGTGATTTAGTGATGCAAAGTAATGCGAAAGCTCAACTATTCAGCGAAAGCTCAACTTGTTTTGAAAGGAGTCCTCATCTTGGGGATTATAGCTACAACGGGGTGACACATACACGTTGTGCCATTCTCCCCGGCCATGTAGGTACACAGCCGAATAGATCCTTCTCGTAATGTTGGATACCATAGGAGCGCCGGTCGTTCATGTTGATTTCCAGGTTGTTCCTCAAGTAATCGGCTCTATTTCGGCTGTTCGACCTCCATTTGTAATTTTGTTAATAACAAAATATACCAATTTTGCAATCGGATCCCTAACCGGTTTTATCGCTTAAAAAATGTCACCCTTTTAGAGACTTTCTCCTTTTAACATAGATGATGATGTGGAAGCAATCTTTGGGTGTGTTTGACATGGCTTATAAATTTGTTGCTTATAAGATAAACACATTTTTAGTATTTGGTAAACTCTTAAAAACCTGCTTATTTTGAAAGTACAAGCCAAATTTGGTTATAAGCATAACTCCACCAAAAACTCTCTTAAATCCCCTCCATTGTGGATGCTACATCCAATTAAAATTATTACTCTCTCCGTCCTACAATAAACTTCCTAGTTGCTTTGGCTTAATATTTTATGCAAACTGATTTGGTAGCATCTTTTGATTCTAAAATCTATTTTTATAAGTTTTTTAAATAAATAATGCCATGAATAGTGTAAAAGTAGCAAATAATGATAAATATGAGGGTTTAGTGGGGGTAAATTTGGTAGAATGAATGTCTACATACGAAAAATTTACAAAGGAAAGTCTTGGGAAAGACCGCATTTTCATAGGCATATGAAAAGATGGGGTTGAATTAAATTTACAGAAAAGTAAAAGATTTTAATTGCAATATTAAAAATTTATTATTCAACATCCAGTGCTATAAGTTTATGACACGATTAATGCAACATGAAAATTTTATTTTAATTTCTTTCCATAACTTATTTAAAGACCATCTTTCAATAGATAGTCTTAATTTGTATATCGAATTTATTTGTGGGACCGGCTAAAAAGAAAGTAGAAGAAAAATTATTTTAAGAGGGAGGTAGTATATCTTAAGCCCAACACAATTGGCAAAGTTGAGCAGTAAAGCCCAATGCAACTACTGGAAAAGTTGGTCCAGTTACTAGGTTGAGTCGTTTTCAATAACAGGCAGGTGCAGTACGCTATTTTTCTCTTTGTTTTTGAGTGGGAAAAAAAAATCAGTGAGGGAGACATGGGGAGGAAGAAGGGATTGGTGTTCGACGAAGGAGCTCCGGATGACTTCGACCCGGAGAACCCGTACAAGGATCCGGTTGCTTTTCTGGAGATGAGGGAGCATTTGGTTCGGGAGAAGTGGATCCAAATCGAGAAGGCCAAGATCCTCAGAGAGAAGGTCAAGTGGTGCTACCGGGTCGAAGGGATTAATCATCTTCAGAAATGCCGCCACCTCGTCGCCCAGTACCTCGACGCCACGCGCGGTGTTGGCTGGGGGAAGGACAATCGCCCCCACGCTCTCCACGGTCCGATAATTTCCCACAAAGTTGTGTGATTTTCCTTATATTTAAAATAATTTTATTGTATTGTTGGTGATTGCAGGGCCCAAGGTCGAGGTTGACGTTGAAGCTGCGGAGTGAATTGCGGGTTCTGAATAATTTCAGGTGTTTTTACTTCTAGTGGTGGTTGTTTTTAGGGTTGTGATTTGCTAATTGTTTGTGTATGTTAATTGGTCATTCTTTAGTAAATATAGATTTTGAACTCGTATCAAGACATGTATTTGCCCTTATCAGATGTGTAAATTGGGTGAAAGGGGCGTTTTTCTTGAGGAATTTGCTTTATATTAGATATCTGAAAGTCTCTTTGGTGAAAAGAAGAAAGAAGTGTACTTGTGATTATGAAGACTTATAACGTTAGTGCGGAGCAGGAGCTAATTCTACTAGCACATAATTTTTGATTGGAAGTGGATGCCTTGTCTTGTGGAATAATGATTAAAAAACTGGACTCTTATTTGGGATGGATGTAGAGTAATGGTTCTTTTACTGAGTGAGGAATAGGGGTGCAGTGTATATCATGCTCCCTTTCTTTCAATACAGGATTGTTTTTTTTACTAGTGATCAGGCCATGATTTTATTAGAGGGAAGTTGTGGAGATGTTGGTTTGTTATTCATTTGAGTCTCAGAGAGATGCAGTGTACTATTTGGATCTAAAACGATCCTGTCATGTGAGCTGAAAAGACTAAGCTTGGAAGTGCTTTTAGTTGATCAAGAGCTATTTTCCAACTTTGCGTTCACCAGAGTTGGATTTTCTTTGGGAAATATGTGTTTCCTGGATTATTGTGTGGCTCGGAATGTGTAATCTCCATCTCTCCTTGAACACGATTAATTTGGCTTTTTTTGGATTACACTTGTCTTCCACTTCTCTATTCCCAGCCTAGCACTATCTTTATAGTTTCTTGTGGGCAAACGCATATCCAATAGCTTATGGTTTTATTTTTCATACCTATTTTGGCTATTTAGAAACTGTTTCCTCAGTTTGGATGGGAGTTTTCTCAATTTTAGCAATTAGCTTATATTCGTCCCCTTTTATGGTTTTGTTATTATGCTTTGTGGACTGATCAAATTATCAGCATGCTGCTGAATGAATGTGTAGAGACAACCTGTTTATAAGGATTGACATAAAATGATTTTATGACTTGAAAGTTCACTTTTGTAGTGCTTTGGTAGATCAAGAAAGTACCTAGCAACTAATGGATTTTCTTTTTGTTTGGTCAGATGACAGACTTTATCGATAAAGTATAAAATGGAGAGAAGCTGAGACTCGTGGATCAAACCCTTCATGGCTGTGTTTTTTAAAGTTTGTTTTGTTTTATTTAAGGCCTTTGATATCTGCACATTGGATTTTGTATCCGATCACCAATCTTTAACGATTGGCTTTGTACTTTTTGTTCTCTCCAAGCCCCATGGATTTTCTAACTGAGGCTGAATGAAATGAGTGGACACATCCTAATACAAACAATAAAGATTATGTTTGCCAAACATTTTACTGTTCTGTTTATGATGAACTAAGTACAAAAATGACTTTGAGTTCCTGTGCCGAAACAACTCCGAGTTTTTCGAAAGTGACAAAAGGATCCCGGACTTGTCAAAAGTGCTAAATTGACCTTGCGGGATTTGGCATTAGTTGGGCATAGTGGCGCTTTCGACAAAAACTTGGGGTGGTTTCAGCAAAAAAAAAGCTCGGATTGTTTTAGCACTTTCCAAAGAGCTTATGGTTATTTTGGGTTTCACCCGTTTATGATTATTGACCTCAAAGGGCAGCCTGGTGCATATGTTTTTCTTACAAGGGCTGAGCCTGTAAGGCTTGATGTATGCTCTTAACTCTTGACAGTAGAATAGTTGGTCAAATTCTGATTTTTTTTAGTTTTCCACTTTCGGAAGGAAATAGGCACCTTAGTTTTGTCTATCAGTTGCCATTTCCTGGAAATGAGCTGGGGATAGTTGCCAAGTTTCCTGGATCAAAAGATAAACCGGATTGTCCTTGAAAGAGTAGTAGAATTAGTGTAAGCTTTTGAAATGTGGCAAAATTTACTGCTTGTTTAGGTTCATCAATCAGCCCTTGAATTGTGCTATTCATTTTGGTGTACAGTTTAGTCATGTTTCTGGGTTTTTATTCATACATAAATATTAACAGGATTTTTTTTTGCTTTTGATTTCATTATTGAATCTGGTTTCTGGAGGTTATCTTTGGTGATTTCTGGAGGTTATCTTTGGTGAGATTTGGTGATTTCTGGAGGTTATCTTTGGTAATTATATTGGATTACAAGTAGTTGAATTGTGTACATAATGGGAATTTCTGATGAGCTGGATTCCTTTATTCATCGAACATCAGAACCATTGGTCCAAACTAATGTTTATAAAGAAGGGTATGCATGAATCCCAACTTCACAACGTCGGTAATATGCCTCATAATTGAAGGGGTAGGACTCATTGCAGTACATGAAACAAAATTTCACCAATATCTTTGTAGCATGTACAGGCATCATCATCTTGCAAACATTCTTCCATCCCTTTTCATAGGCTGCTACCTCTATTTTTCCTCCACCAGCACGCTTTCTGACGTTGCATATCACCGCGCAACTGCACTTCAACGTGCAATCTTTGACCTCCTCCTCCACCACCAATTCTCTTTGATTTAACACTACGAAAATGCATTAATATGTAGTCGGGTTCAAATTGCTCAACCCGACCTGACCCATTTTGCTCTGGTCCATTTTGGTCGGGTCAGGTCAATGTCCCATTTGGATCAAAATGGGTTGGATTTTGATCCAAAACAATCTACTTTGATCAATTTGAAATTTGGTCTCATTTTCTTATAAAAAAAATTCATCAAAAATAATTAATTTAATTCAATATATCTACCATTAATTTACTTCATATACAAGTTTAACATTCTTGAAAGAAAAATATAGTTATAAGCTAAAAATATATTTTAAAAAACAAGTTTACTATTTTTATACGATTTTGGTCAATTGGTTCGACCCATAACCCAGTCCGACCCAACTCGACCCAAAACTATGAGAATTTTGACTCGATCCAACCCGACTTATTTGACCCTAAATTTTAGTCTGACCTGCCCCGACCCATGAACACCCCTATTAATATGCAACGGGTGGTTATCCTCCGTTAGATTGATAACGTTCAGAATCTCACCAGTTCTAACTCTCGGAGTCTCAATCTCTGGTGCTTTATATGTCTTCCCGTTGAATTACACGTGTATGTTCGTCATTGTCACTTGCACACTCGCACATGGTAGGGTGTTCATGTGAATGCAGGTTAGGATGGATAGTAGCGGCCAAACAAAAAATTTAGGGGGCTTAATGGTGCTATATTAAAATAAAGAAAACCTCTTAATGTTTGAGTGGTTTTTTTTTAAAAAAAATTGTGCTAATTTAAAGATGAAAATTACTATTTCAAGCTATTTTTTTCATTATTTATTAAACATGAAATGTAAAATTTTAAAATATTAAATTATTATTATTATCTCAACAAATTAGCAATAAAAACAATTCACATTCCTTCAACAATTAACATCAAAATATAAATTTAAATGATAATAAAAATATAATTTACTAATTTAGATATTATCATTTATTTATTAAATTATATAGAGTAAAACCAAATCACACACCGATTTTAAATATCCATATCTCTCTTTTACTAGTATTTATAGAGAGGATTTCGATGAAAATTCTCTCATCCAAGAGTGGGTTCTTTCTCTCATCCGAGAAAGGGTTTCTTTACGATTAAGTCTGCGGTGTGTGTCTTATCACCGTCTTTTCAATACTTAGTTTCAACGACAATAATATATGTGGAGGGGTTCAAGTTTATCATTTCGGCACCAAAATTTGACCAGCATCCACCCGGGCTCGTTAATTGTAGCTAATTAATCCGAGCAGAGGCTTTGAGAGGTCAAAGATAAAATTTATATTCTTCACCCGTTCTTACTACTACGCTACCGATATGGTAGTTAGCGGTAAGCCCTAGGTATGTCCACATAGATGCAATGACCAAGAGTCAATGAAAACACAACTTCATACGGGTCATCGATCCGTACGAGTGAAAGGAATAACTAGAAAGCAAACAAAAAGGAGGGGGGTGTGTTTGGTTTTTCAGCTAATAACTGCAAAACATGAAAGTAAAAAGCAAGTAATCTAATTAGTTAAGCACTTAGGGAGTCATTGCGCAACATGGTTATTAATGTTTCGATCCTTGATTCATTCACATACAGATTTAAACAAACCTAATAGAGTGTTCATAACACGTGGTGTGGCCGATGTCATACACTTCTCTGTACCTGTCACGTCAGGTGCACTCGCGACCCTCCACCGACACTGTCATCGTACCTAAGGGAGTACAACAAGGCCCGACCATTGTTGTAGATCCGTTTCTTCCTCATGCAATTACGTCACAGGCTTCCACCACGAATGCACTACTTTCCAAATGGTCCTATAAATTAGTCCTAGTGTCGTAGGCACCTTATCTACGACACTAGGGTCTCTTACAACCCTACCTTGCTACTTTTCGTTATCTATACCCGTAACCTCTCGGACTACTTTACGTAATCAGCTAAGACTGGTGCGATGGAAATGATTCAGAGTATGACTTGGGTCTCCCGTGCACACACCCACGCATATTCGTACTCATTACCCATTCAAGCATCTAGGTTTCTCTTCCCAAGGGGCATCAATATTTTCACCAACATGAATATAGACTAAAGTGTGTGCTTCTATGGAGTGTACTATTCATGAAATTCAAATATTCAAGAACAAGTCACAATAATATCGTGAATACAAAATTAGGATGAATAAGTGAATCTCACAAAACATAAAATACCATGCGCCTACAATTTATCCCCAAGCTATAAATCTACTCCACAGATATGGAATTCAAATATAGATTTGAATTCCTTATCATAGAATCAAAACAAAAATAAAAGGAAAGAAAAGAAAATGAGAGAGTGTTTCTCTCTATACGGTTGCTCTCCTAATACAAGATAAAGTCTAAAAAATGATCTCACCTCCTTAACCTAGTAGACTAAGGCTATATTTATAGTAGTAGGGGATTGGGCTTAAAACTAGGCCCAAAATAGGCCAAAAATGAGTAAACCCTAGCTAAGCTGCCGCCCGACGTGGGCCATCGCGGATGGCGCGGCCAGTGGCACTTACTATTGTCCTGGCTAGTGCAGGGCGTAGGATTTGGCGCAGGCCGTGTTTGTTCATCCGGCGTGGGACGCTAGATCTGGTGCGGGCTGCATCACATCGTTTGGCACGGACCATGGCCTTTGGCGCAAGTCATCGTCTGGAAGGTCGATCTGCTCTGAAACTTGGCACGCGACGTGTGATTTTCCGCACTCCGCCGGTTGGTCTTGACATCTTGGACTTGGAACGGCGCGTGCCGTCAAAGATGGGACGGTCCGTGCCCATACTTAGCCGATTTTGAGTTCAATTGAGACTTGTGCTTGCGGTCAGTGTATTTGGCATGGGCCACGCCGTGTCTTCGTGCTGATCCCTTTGGCGTGGGCTGTTGGTGCTGGCCCGCGCTATCCTGTTTGTTCCTTGGTTGGCTAAACTTCTTTCCTTCGCTACGGATGAACCGTTTGTCCAATTTGAGAGTTCTAGTAGTCGATTTTATAGTGCTCAAGAAAAAGAATCCAATAGATTCAGCCTTGAAGGATAATTCTTCTTGGATTGTTCTTAGACTTTAGCACAACTCATTAAACCACGATTCACCGTTTCTTCGTTGGCCGCCTTGAACTCCAATGCCACATATTTTTTGCTCCAACCTCTTTCTACTACGCTTTGATGTTCATGACCTCCATCTACTACCATTCTAGTGTGAATCGCCTTCGATCTCTTCTATCGTCCTTGCGAACGACATTCAATATCTTTTACCACCCTTACAAACGGTTTTCACATTGAATGTAACAAAAAAGTACACGCGGGCAACCTACTAAAGCTGATCACAAGGAAGATCTAGGAGCCTTTGGATATGAAATTTCTATTAGTACTAATTAAGTTTACAAAATGCGGGATTAGACAAGAAAACCAAATATGGACGTCTACACCCCTTGTCACGTAAACTCAACTAATACCAATACACCAAATAAAAAAAACTAAAAACTATGCCGAATGCAACGATTAACGCACGCATAATGAAGGAAATCAAACTCCCCACACTTAACTCTTTACTCATCCTCGAGTAAATAAAGACAAGAAAAAGAACTAAGCAGAATGTAGCATGCAGGCATTAGTTAACCCAGGCATTCAACTTATTCTTAGATTACCCTGTTTCCTCCCAAAGAGTAAGAATCTCACAACTCTCACACTCCCCGAAGAACATAAGCAATCTAACCACCCAAAAGTAAAATGTGGAAAAAGGTAAGTGTCAAGCTAGCTTACTTTTCCCAAAATTAATGATCCTAAAGCAATCAAAGAGTCGTCTCCTAAAATAATCCACCAAGGAAATCAAAGAGTCATCGATTTGGTCGTAACATAGGGATAATTCGTGATTCTAAACGTAGTTACAACCAAGGAAGCAAATGTATCGTCAGCCTAGTTTTTTGTTTTCTCTCAATTTATCTCATTTTTCCTAGGAGCCCTTTTGGGTTTTCATCCTAGCTTTAACATACAAAGGGTACTCACTTCTTACCTTTTTCCACACAGTCTCTCATTTTTACCTTGGCTCGTAAGCCTAGCCAGGCCCAGCCTCTCACTTTTACCTAGGTCTTTCGACCTATCCAGTTTTTTCCAAATGTTACCTAAGTCGCCCTTTTGGGTTTTCAACCTGTCCGAGTTTTTATATATTTTTATTTTTCCAAAATTTTCATTTTTTTTGGTGTAGCACAAAATCACCCCAAAGTAGGCTTCATACTACAAGAGATAAACTCAAAGAAAAATAACATCACCAATGATTTCCCAAAAAATCCCAAAAGCTACTAGAAAAGGTGACCTCACACCAAAAACAACAAAGAGTTCAATGAGGGAAAGAAATAAAAACATGGAAAAGATAGTCATCCGAAAATCCAAAATAGCAGAACATAGGCTAAAGGAAATACTTGCAAAGGGGATACCACAATAGGGAATGTTCCAACCCAACCTTCCCCACACTTAGTTTCTTACGTTGTTTCCAACGCAAATAACTAAGGTGAAGGAAAGGTTGGAATCATAAGAGAAATCACTCCCACCTGCGATGGCTGGCTCCTGGTCCTATCCCGTGTGGATGATCCATATAGCATTCCCCTATGCCTGCACTCGTTAACCTGTCACTGATATCCATAAGTTCGTCTTGGAGAGCTCTCATACCTTTCATCAAATTCTATAACTGACCATCAACCCTATCAAATCTAGCAACTATATCCCAGTGATGGTCATCTAGCTGAGCTATGGCAGTAACCAAGTCCCGCCTCACCCCAAAGGTGGAATCCTCCAAGGACTGTGCCCAATTTGGCTAAGTTTACATGGGATAAGAAGAAGCTGGCTGAAAACCCGGCGACCCGTGCTCTCAGAAAGGGCTGTACTGCGGATGCTACCATGAGTGAACTCAACGATGACAGTGGCCAGAAATACTATATTTGTGAGGTTCAAAGGGTGGAGGGTACCTATGGCTGCTGTGCCTGCTGAAGTGGAGGTGACTGCTCAATGGTGACACCAAAGAGAATCTGATGCTCAGGGTGCTTTGGAATCTGTTCCTGTTACTTATACTCCTCTTCATAATCCACATCTCCCGGGTCATGCTCCTCCAAAACTGCCTCCAAACCTGCATCAGGCTCAATGATGAGATCTGGCAGCTGAAGGAATTGCTCAGCTTAGTTTTCTCACTCTGGGCAGCCTCGTGAATCTTTGTACATCCAGAAGATGGAACCACACTCTTTCTTAATAAGCCTTGCCTCTACCATAATCAGAATAGTGATTGTAAAGAGCGAATCTGGGTTTGCCCTTATATCCTCACTCTTCGGAAGGTGGAAGTGTCGTGCCATAAGTGTAATTATTCCTCCCATCGATATCCTGCCAGTGCGGGCTCCAAAGAAGGTGAGATCCATGCTCCCAGCAACAAAATCTTTTACTAAATTGGGGCAAACCTTCCCCATGCACACAAACCATAGAAGAATCCTACAGTCCTCAACAGTGGAGGCGGTGACCTCCCTAGGACAACTAACTATCACGGTCAACAGCCTGGCCATGTATCTAGGTTTTGGGTGCACTATGTCACTGTTCTTGCTATTCTTACTCTTCAACCGCTTGGTGATGGCACTCTAGAATGTAAGCTGATTACATGTATTCCTCTCCCTGAACCCCAATACCTTCTTTGCTCATTTCATTTGAAGATTTTCCCCAGCTGTTGATAAGTCAAAGTGCGGGGCTCATCTCCCAAATGGAATCTGATACACTTTTTTCCCTGTTCATCTTAAAACTTCTCAATAGTTGCTAAAAACTCCATTGTATAGCTAGTGTAAGTGGGGGCGGCAAGGGTGGTAAACTTTGTCATACCCTTCATAGTAACATCTGGACAGGTTTGTAAAGTTTGAGATCCTTGAGGGTCTCTTTATCTACAAACTTTGTCTCTAAATTGGGGCGACCGATGAGCCACTCCCACCTTTCCTTGTGGGCCCCAATCAGAGTAGTCAAGCCCATATTGAAATGCCTACTAGACTCTCTCCTATCTCTTGATACTTGAAGCATAATATCCAAAGAATATAGCAACCAAACATAGACAAAATATGGCAAAAACTTTCCCCCAACTACCCCCAACACAGAATAATATCTCCCAAATTAATCTACCAACCAATTATTCACCAGAATTTCACATGCATGCAAGCATAATCCCGCAGTAAACACACTAATCTGATTCCTCCAAATAAAACTAGGTTCGGCAAAAATTACCTCAATTGGAGAGTGTGGTGGAATCTCTGCTCGAGGGTTATGCGACACTTCTCATAGGGTGAGTCAAGCATAATCCCGCAGTAAACACACTAATCTGATTCCTCCAAATAAAACTAGGTTCGGCAAAAATTACCTCAATTGGAGAGTGTGGTGGAATCTCTGCTCGATGGTTATGCGGCACTTCTCCTAGGGTGAGTCAAGAAACTCCAATGTCCCAAAAGGAATAAAAAATTCAGCTCCCCGGAGAAAATACCAATCTGTGGCAAATAATTCTTCTAATAAAATGCTCTGATTCACGTACATTCTGGGGTTTAGTCTTAGTAGGTTGGAAATAGCTTGGAAATAGGAAAATTTTGATATATGGTAGGGGAAAATTTGATGAATAACAAGAAAGTTATGGCCAATTTAGTGAGAGAGGGTTGGCTGGAGGTTTTATGCGAGAGAGAGGGAGGAGTTGTATTCGTGAGGAAGAGAGAAAAGGTGATGGCTAATGTGGGAAAGGGTTATGGAGCGAGGGTTATAAATAGGAGTTAGGCTGGGATAGGATTGGCTAAGGTGAGCGGCAGCACAAATCCCTGGGTAAGGTCCGCGCCTACACGTGGCTTCGCATCGATCGTGTGTTGATCCACTCCGTCCACACGCTTGATCTGCGCCAGGTCCGTGCTAGGTGAGTGATTTGTGAACACATGGAAGCCACATCAGCTCCATGATGTTTGGCTTTGGCATGAAACATCGGTTCGTGCCAAATTTCTGGGCACGAATCATCGGTTCGTGACAAATCTATGGGCACGAAATATCAATTCTTGCCAAATCTTTGGGTACGAACCATCCTGACATGCCTTCCCCTATGGTCATTAATCGTAACTAATTAACTTGAGCGGAGGCTTGGGGGTCAGAAGATAAGAATTTATAGTTATGCACCCTGATCTCACTAGTATGCTACCTAGGGGGTAGTTAGCGGTAAGCCCTGGGTTTGTCCACAGAGATGCTAGGTCTAATGTACCAACTCAAAACACAACCTTGTACGGGTCGTCAATCCGTACGAGTGAAAGGAATATCTGGTAAAGCAAACATGCAAGTAGGGGGGGTTGGTTTTTCAAACTAACAACCAATAAACATAAAAGTAAAAAACACAACTACAATATTAAGCTAGCACTTGGGGAAATCATTGAGTGACTTGGTCCATATAATGCTTCTATCCTCGATACTTTCACATAGAGATCTAAACAAACCTAATAGAGTGTTAATAACACGTGGTGTGTCCAATGACATACACTTCCCCGTACCTGTCACGGTGGGTGCTCTCGCAACCCTCCATCGACACTGCCATCGTAATTAGGGGAGTACAACATGGTCCGACCGTTGTTGTAGGTTTGATTCTCCCCTGTGTGATTGTACCTTGGGCTTCCACCCCGAATGCAACTACTCCCCTCGGGTCCTATCAATTAGGCCCAAGGGTCGTAGGCACCTTATCTATGATACTAGGGTTTCTTGTAACCCTAGCTTGCTACTATTAAGCTATCTCTACCCGGAACCTCTTGGACGACTTTACGAAGTCAATTAAGACTGGTGCAATGGTAAGTGGATCCGAGTGACCTCAAATCTCCCGTGCACAGACCCACAAAGACGCGTTCTAATCCACCCATACAAACATCCAAGTTTCTCTTTCCAAGGGGGCATCGATATTTGTTCCTAGCATGAATGCAACCCAAAGTGTGCTTATATCTAGTGTAATATTCATGCATTCAAACTCAAAATCAAATCACAATAATATTATGAACACCAAATTAGGATGAACTATAGAACCTCAAAAAATATATAGATAAAACCAAGTCACTACAATTATCCCCAAGCTATGGAAACTACTCCCTTGACATGGAATTCAAATAAAAATTTGAAGAAAAAGATAAAGTTTCCTAAGGAGAGAATCTAGTAGACAAAGTATGAAGTACGAAGTATATGGTTTGAAAACCTATTAGACAAAGGTTCTAAATATAGTAATAGGAGACTGAGCCTAAAATAGGCCCAAAACAGGGTAAACTCTAGCTCAGCCACTGCCCGGCGCGGAGTGTCACGGATGACACGGCCCGTGGCTTGTACTTGGTGTGGGTCGCGATGCTTCATGGGTGCGAGGTGCCTATTCTTGAGCATGGTGTGGATCTTCATCGTGGTGCGGGGAGTGAGGGTTGGCATCTTTCTCTGGCGCATGCCACGTCATTTACCGTGGGGCACTGTCAGGGTGTTGAATTGTGAAGTTCTGATTCTCGCCCATGGCCATTGGCGCGGGCCGTGGACAGGTAAGTTTTTTTCTCAGAAACTTAGGTGCAGTCCGTGTGGATTCCTACATCCCACGTGCTGGTCTTATCATAATGAACTTGGAACGGCGCGAGACGCCTAAAATGGGACGTCTCGCACTCATACTTAGCCGCACATAGGGGTCTTCAATTTATGCCTAGTGGCCTGTGGCATCTGGTCCATGTCATGTCATTGTCTTACATTGGTCTCCATGGCATGGATGTCTCCTCTGGCGCGTGCCGTTGGTGCCAAACTATGCAATGCTCTCGCCGACCCGTTGGTTCCTTGGTCGGCTGAACTAGTTTCCTTCGCCACGGCAGAACCGTTAATCTAATTTGAGAGTTTAAGTAGTCAATTTTATAGTTCTCAAGAATAAGAATCCAATAGAACCAGACTTCAAGGCTAATTCTTCTTGGAACCTTCTCGGACTGAAGCACAACTCATCAGACCACGGTTACCTGTTTCTATATTGGCCGCTTTGAACTCTGCAGCCGCCTATGTTTGGATTCAATCTCCTTCTACCATGCATTGATGATCATGGCCTTTGTATACTACCATTATATTGTGAGTGGCATTTTTCTCTACTACCGTCCTAGCGAACGACTTTCAATATCTTCTACCGCCCTTACGAATGGCCCTCACATAGAATGTAAACAAAAAGTACACACAGGAGACCTACTAAAGATGTTCACAAGTAAGATCAAGGAGCTCGTGGATAAAATATGTCCATTTGTACCAATTAAGTCTAAAAAATGCGGGATTTAGATAAGAAAACCAAACATGACCATCTAAACCCCTTGTCATGTAAACTCAACTAATACTAGCAATCCCCCAAGTAAAAGTAACTAAAAAGTATGTTAAATGCATCGGTTAATACATGCAAAATGAAGCAGATCACTTCCCTTCGTGCCAAATCCCTAGGCGCGAACCATCTGTCTGTGCCAAAACTCTAGGCACAAACTACTAGTCCTCTCTCCGATGAACTTTCTCTCATACCTGCATCCAAAAACATTAAGAATAGGAGTATTACTATTCTACACAAAAATAGATGACTATAATATCCTAAAAATCTCCACAAAAAATTGAACTCATCCCAAAAATTTCAAAAATTTTGAAAATCATTTTAATTGAAAATTAAAACAACGTTTCTTTATTGTCGTCTTCACGACTTATTTTCCCCTCAATCTTTAAAACTAGAAAGCATGGCTCGGTGGGTCTCCGAAATCATCATCGTTGACACCACCAGGGACCACATCACGGTGGATGGATTGCCACATCATTCTAGGTTTACCTTTCATTTTTGGAGTGATGAACCCAGGAAACTCATTCTTCTCAAACATGGATATATACTGGTGAGTTTGGGGGCTGGAAAGGACTTAGGAGTTTTAAATTCCTTGGCCCGCTTCTTTCCTCGCTGGACATTAGTCATGAGATCCCGAGGTGAAATATTCTAGTTCAATTTAGAATTAACATGATCAATAAGAATGGTATCACAAGAAAGATCATTCAAACAAGATAAGGCATGTAGAGTTTCAACATCGGGAAATATTTCATTTTGGGAATTTTCAAAATTTTCTTTTTCAGTCATCATGCAAACAAAAATAAGAAAAATATAAAAGCAATACTAACTACTATACTAACAAGTTATGCTAATTGACACTTAGACTGAATAGCATTCCCGGCTGCTGCGCTAAAATTTAACCTGCCTCCACCCGGGGTTGTTAATTGTAGCTAAGTAACACGAGCAGCGGCTTTGACAGGTCAAAGATAAAATTTATATTATGCACCCGTTCTCATTACTACTCTACCAATAGAGTAGTTAGCGGTAAGCCCTAGGTATGTCCACGGAGATGCTAGGGCCTAAGAGTCAATGAAAACACAAACTCGTATGGGTCATCGATCCGTACGAGTGAAAGAAATAGCTAGTAAAGCAAACAAAAAGGGGGGGTTGGTTTTTAAGCTAACAACTGCAAAACATTAAAGTAAAAAGCAAGAAATCTAATTAGCTAAGCACTTAGGGAGTCATTGCGCAACATGGTTAATTTAATATTTTGGTCCTTGATTCATTCACATAGAGATTTAGAAAAACCTAATAGAGTGTTCATAACACGTGGTGTGGCCGATGACATACACCTCCATCGACACTGCCATCATAATTAGGGGATTACAACAAGGTCCGACCATTGTTGTAGATATGTTTCTCCCCATGTGATTACGTCCTGGGCTTCCACCACAAATGCACTACTTCCCTAATGGTCCTATAAATTAGGCCAAGAGTTATCGGCACCTTATCTATGACACTAGGGTCTCTTACAACCCTAGCTTTCTACTTTTCGCTATCTCTACCTGTAACTTCTCAGAAAACTTTACGTAATTAGCTAAGATTGGTATGATGGCAAATAATCCAGAGTATGACTCGGGACTCCCGTGCACACACTCACTCAAATCCGTACCCCATTACCTATTCAAACATCCATGTTTTTCTTCCCAAGGGGGAATTAATATTTGTAAAAACATGAATATAGACTAAAGTGTGTGCTTATATGGAGTGTACTATTCATGGAGTTCAAGCATTCAATAACAAGTCACAATAATATCATGAAAATAAAATTAGGATGAACTAGTGAATCTCACAAAACATAAAATACCATGTGCATACAATTTATCTCCAAGCTATAAATATGCTCCACAGATATGGAATTCAAATATAGATTTGAATTCCACATCATAGGATCAAAATAAAAATAAAAGGAAAGAAAAGAAAAGAAGGAGTGTTTCTCTCTCTAGAGCTGCTCTCCTAATACAAGATGAAGCCTAAAAAATAATCTCACGTCCTTAACCTAGTAGACTAAGGCTATATTTTTAGCAGTAGGGGATTGGGCCTAAAAATAGGCCCAAAATAGGCCAAAAATGAGTAAACCCTAGCTCAGCCGCCACTCGGCGTGGATGATGCGGCCCGTGGCACGTACTCGTGTCCTTTCTGGCATGAGCCGTGTCTCTTCATCGTCTGGCGCAAACTGTGGCCTTTGCCACAGGCCGTCGACTGGAATGCTTGATTTGAACTTTTGATCATGCGGGACACGACCCTTGGCGTGAACCATCATCTAGAGTATCAGTCTGCTCAGAAAATTAGAACGAGACATGTGACTTTACACACCCCTCTGGCTGGTCTTGGCATCTTGTACTTTGAATGTCATGGGTCGTAGAAGATGGGATGGTTCACACCCATACTTATCCAAGTTTTAGTGGAGTTGAGACTTGTGCTTGCGGCCCGTGGCATTTGGCATTGGCCATGCCGTTCCTTCATGCTAATCCCTTTGACGCGGGACACTCCTTTGGCGCAGGCTATTGGTGCCATGCATGAACGGCCCGCGCTGACCCGTTTGTGCCTTAGTCAGCTGAGATTCTTTCCCTCGCTACGGATAAACCGTTAGTCCGATTTGATAGTTCTAGCAGTCTATTTTGTAGTGCTCGAGAAGATGAATCCAATGGAATCAGTATTGAAGGCTAATATTTTTTGGATAGTTATCAGACTTTAGCACAATTCATCGGACCACGATTCACCGTTTCTTCGTTTGCTGCCTTGAACTCTAATGCCGCATATCTTTGGTTCCAATCTCCTTCTACCACACTTTGATGTTGGTGGCCTTCATCTACTACGATTCTAGTGTGAATGGCCTTCGATATCTTCTACCTTCCTTGTGAACGGCCTTCAATATCTTCTACCTCCCTTACAAATGGCCTTCACATAGAATGTAACCAAAAAGTACCCACAGACGTCCTACTAAAGATGATCACAAGGAAGATCTAGGAGCTCGTGGATACAAAATGTCCATTAGTACTAACTAAGTCTTTTAAATGCGGGATTTAGATAAGAAAATCAAACATGACTATCTAAATCCCTTGTCCCTTAAACTCAACTAATGCTAGCAATCCACCAAATAAAAAAGCTAAAAATAATGTCGAATGCAACGGTTAACACACGTATAATGAAGCACATCAAATTCCTAAGAAGATAGGTTAGTCATAATTTGGGGAAAGATGATAGCAACATAGTTCTCGGACAGCTAGAAGGGCTACAAGAGTAGGGTTGGTGAGGGGTAATTCACTTTGTAAACAAGTAGTATCTCTTATTGCTTTCAAGGGTTTTCTTCTAAGGTAGGTAGTCTTGGTTCATGTTTGTTCACGAGTTTTAAGGTTTAGTTTTCAAAAAATAAATAAAACATGGGTAAGGGAGAAGCGAAAAAATAGGGGCATATTTCAACATGGGTTTATAAGCTTGGGGTCAGTTGTACAGTAAGGGCAATGAGCATAAGGGGGATGGGTTAGGTGTTAATTTCGAGTCAGTTAGTAATACATAGGGGTGATGGTACAATTGGGCTAAGTATGGGGTAAGTCTAAGTCTTGGTGTTAAGGATGGAAGAAGATTGTTTTTAGGAAATTTTCTCTCGCAAAATAGAGGGGTATCTTTTTTCTGAGGAGTCCAGGGATTTGGTTCATGGCAGGTTTTTTTGAATTGCTAAGAAGGTCGAGTCAAAGGTCTGCATAGATGCATAGACGTTGTCTCTTAGCGTATTGGGTTGACGATCGAAGCTTGGGCATGAGGACACTCACAAAGTACGTTAAGGACTGTTGGAGAGTGCACACGACAATTCTACATAGAGACCGTTCTTTCTTTGTGCCCCATTTCGATTTGGTTGAAGATATGTGGATCATCCTAAGCAATGGGCCGTTTGCGATTTATGGTGTGAAATATATTTTTACCTAATTAATTCAATAATTACTACCATGTTCCAACATAGCCTATCCAACCAAGTATGCAATAAAGTAAAACATGAACACACGAGACTTGGTTATGCAGTTCGGTGAAATTCACCTATATCTGCGGGGCCATGCCTAGTTAAGAATAAATCCACTAATCAGAAAGATACAGTACAAAGTACACCATACAATATACTTATCTAGACTAATTATAACACGTGAATTCTACAAGCTCCCCTTGCTACCGATATGCCTTGATCAAACTCGCTCTGACCTCAAAATTTGTCGACGTTGGATTTCCTCCTACCGAGGAATTAAGGTATATGATTCCGAACTTGATCAATAGTTTAAGTTCATGTTGGAACACAGAAGAATGTCGCTGTAGTACCTCTCGAAATATAAAATTATGTATGTAGATTTTTCTTCAATTAATTCGTGAGTAGCACAACCGTGATGTCCATCAATATATATATCATGAGCAGATTGGAATTCTCCACATTTGTCTTCAAATGATTCTGTTTCCAAATCTGCTTCTGAAGCATATCCAAATCCCATAAATAAAAGGATTTTCCTTATCTCAATTATTCCCATAATATTACATAAATCCAATTCCATAATTATAGCGATTTTCCATAAATCCAATATGCTTCAATCATATGCCTAATATATTGCAAGATCTCCAATATTCCATAACTCAATAGTCACGCAATATCTTCAAATGATTAAATCCTTTTAGGCTTCACCTATCCATTTGTTTCAATATGAAAAGTTTTCTTGTGCAAGCAGTCTTGTGCAAATGTAATTCCTTCTCCACATAATATTCTGATTACAATCAAATACCTTGGAGATAAGAATTACCAAATCTAATCCCTTTAAGTAAGGAATTAGAATAACTAGAATATTTCATCCATATCCTAACCATAACCGAATATTCCAATTCCATAACATTAATCCAATCCCACATTATAGGAACTGTATATTCTCCAACTCAAATACAACTTGGACAAGATGTATACTTCTCATATTCAGTCTTCAACCTTTCCTTATTTAACCAAAATTCCTTCTTTGATGTTGCAACTCAATAACACCATATTTGCATAATTACCACATATTGCCAATTAACCAAATCCGGACTTTACAATCTTCCCATTTGGTATTTTGTGGACCCACCAATCTTTTGGACTTTTAAAGCAATAACTATGCAAATATATACACATCAAGTAAACCACAGATGAATGTTGGAACATAAGCTAGAAAAACTTTTAACTCCCCCTGAATATCACAGCTCCAAATCTTCAAGAATTCAACATCTATGTTGGAACATCAAATTCACATAAACTTCACAATTAGTACTTAGCTACCCAAAAAAACCATGTTCAGGACCAACATAAACACACAAGTACTGAAATCCAAGAATATCCAGAGAATCCAGAAATCCAAAACTTTCTCCCTATTGGGACCATAAACATGTCAAATGCATTAGACACAGAAAACCAAACACATATCCAGTAATTGCAACTCCCCCTGAAGCAAATATATGGCGTATGTTGGCACATAGCTATAACAGAACCTTCAAACCTCTTTAGGAGTAGCTATGTGTGCCTCATCTAATCTGGCATTTTTTGCCTCCAAAACTTCCATCTAAGTGGCTAGAGCTCTCAACTTCGCATTAATGGCGACAAACTTGACCTTCTTCTCATCAGCATCAATAGTTGTAGCCTCAAGATTCCATGACTGATCATGCACATGTCTTAAATCAAATGTCCTCTTGTTTGGACTTTTCTCGAGAAAGAGCTGTAGTACTTCAAAAGGTAATCCAACAGTTTATAACAATCTGGAATAGATAGAAATACCTGATAGTCAAGCTAGATGCAATAGCGTTCCCTTGAGTGGCCAATGAGACTGAAATCCTCCAGTAATTTCTTGCTTCTCTTGTAAACTCTTTTGTACCACTCAAAATCTGGATCAATGTTGCCTCTCATAGAATTCTTCTAAAATCTCTCGGTTGTACTCCTTGTAGATTGAGGCACCAGTCTTGAGACCTAAATAGTCCAGGTAGACTGTAAATCCACACTTCTCATATACACCCAAATCAGTTGTCTTTTCGGCTAAAATCCTCCTCTGACACACAATAGCATATCTCTCATGGCTATCCGCATCAAAGAATAAATAATTGAGTGCATCCTTAATTGAGGGAGCTACTTTTGAACGATGTCCTCCTTCTGATTTAATCTTCTTCTTGGTGACCGTGCTTCATCTTTCACTAATTCTGCAGTCTGATCAGTAAAGCCTTCAATAATTTGCTCTCCTTGTGTTGGAACATCCGTCACCGATGTTGAAACATAACAGCTCTCAGTTTCACCCACTTTCTCTGATGTTGGAACATAGGATCCTTTCATTGTTTCTAAATTAACAACTCTAGTCTGTATCGATGATGGAATATCACAATGCTCAGTTTCCTTCACTCTATCAATACTTTCTCCCCCTATCTCCATGTCTAGTGTTGAAACATAGCTAGCATCACTGCCTTCCAACTCCTCATCATAATAAACAAGAATACCAGAAGTAGTCATTTCTCTCATATACGCATCTCATCAATCACCATAATGTCTTCAACACCAACTTCTAACATGTCTAACTATGCCTCAATTTTTTCTCCTTTTCAATTTTTATTTTATTTTTTCTAATGTATGTACATAAAAAAATAAAATCCCACAAAGCTTGAGAAAAATAATAAATACCTCAAATTCAACAAACACTTAAGTGTTGTCTGAGGAGCTAAAAAGTTGCAGAGTCCAACCAGTTCAATGAAGGTTTAAAAGTTTATGATGTTGGAACATAGTCAAATACCGCTTCTTTCCTCTCAACCATTTCTCGAATACAATGAAGGCTTATATCAAGGAGCTTTGCTCGAGAACGCTGTACTGGATTCTTTGAGATGTCAATAACACTTTTGTTGTCACATAACACTGTTAGAAGCCCTTCTTTAATTCCATAATCATTCAACATTTGCTCCATCAATAATACTTGTGCACAACAACTTCCACCAAATAAGAAACATCCACATTTGGTGCTTTTATGATCATCTGCATTACCGCTCCAATCATAATCACTATAACCAACAAAACGAGAGTCTTGATTCTTAGAATACCAGATTGCATACTCAGAAGTCCCACTAACATATAGAAATATCCTTTTGACTGCAATCATGTGAGATTCCTTAGGATTAGCCTGAATTCTTGAAAATACTCCCACCATACTTATCTCAAATTTATCTTGCATCAAAGTCACAAAATCTTGTACCAAGGATGGCGAAGTAGACCCAGAGATCATATCATCAACATAGATTTGAGCAATCAGTATATTTGATGATTCTCGAAAAACAAGCAATGTGCGATCTACTCCCCCTCGACGATAACCTTTTTGAATAGGAAAGGTAGTGAGTCGCTCATACCACGCCCTTGGTGCTTGTTTTGATCCATACAAAGCCATCTTAAGTAGATGATATACTCTCTCATTAACCACATCATGTAGGGGAGCACTCTTGACAGTTTTTTGGTACATCGTAAAATTCATAGTGCAAGGCATAGCAAGGAGAATGCAAATAAAATCTAACCTGGCAACTGGTTTGAATATCTCATCAAAATCAACTCCTTCAACCTGAGTGTAATCCTGAGCAACTGGCATTGCTTTATTGTCATTACGTTCGACTTTCCCAAGTTCTTCTTGCATAATCTAATACTTATCAGGTAGAACCTCTTTGTAATTCTTGGGTTCAATGAGGGAGAGAACACACTGTAGACCAGTAAGTTCCCTATAATTAATCCGAGGGATCAATTGAGTCCTTCTTCTACTAAATTCAGCTTGCACTGATGTTGGAACATGGGAGAGTTCTAGGGAGGACGGTGTTCCAACATTGTTGAAGTTATAAAAGTTATCAACTTCATTTGTAAGATCTACCTCATTTGATATTCCAACATTATTACGTCCATGATCTGAGAAATCATCCAATATTGGAACATGATCACCCGTAAGATCATCCTCATCATATTCGACAGTCAAGCATTTCACTTCTTGTTCCAACAAGTAACATTGGTTTAATAACCGCATACTAGTAATCACTTTGTTGTTGCCATGTTTCACTATGCACTTCTCCTTATGGAATTCCACGGTCATATTATCATCACACAACTGGTTGATACTTAGGAGATTAGTCTTTAGATCTTTCACCAACAGAGCACTAGTAAATGTTGGAAATCCCTTTGTTCACAGCTCACCTTTTCCAACTACCCTGCTTTTCTTTCCATTGCCAAATATAACGAATCCATCATCATAGGGTTTGATGTTGTTTAGAAACTCTTGAGATCCAGTCATATGTTGAGAACATTCACTATCAAGGTACCACGAATCCCTAGGGTGTGCAATAAGGGAAGTGTGAGCAACAAAGCACAATTTAGGGGTTTTAGATATACATACATTTCTGGCCATCCTTAACTGTTTCACTTGATCCATGTTGGAACATGGTATGGGCTGACGTCCATTCATAATATCTCTGAGAAGTTTAAAGAAACGATCCTCTGTATGACCTTGATAGGTACATTAACCACACATTAAGGCTTTTCGTAGGCGTGTTTTGACAACTTTTCTCTTCATAACTTGAACCTATGGTTTGAATACTTCAGTGCTGGTAGATGGTTTTTCATAGCCTATCCCTTGTTGATTTCCAGAACTCTAACCCATGGTGAGAATTTCTTCCAATTTTGCTTTTCCAGAATTCAATCTTTTAATAGCTGTCTCAGCAACTTCAGCCCTTTTGTCATCGAACTCAAATTTAATTCCAACACCTTAATTTCCTTTCAGAGTCCTTCCACTAGGGATTTCATCTCTCTTCCTTCTTCAGATAAAAGGTTTTTCTCCCTTTTTAAGAGTATGTTAGCATCAGTAAATTTCAGCCACATTTCATACATCTTTTCATAAGAAGCATAAACATCCTCATCACTCACAATCTTATCTTCGTCATCACTCGAGGAGTATTCTTCACATACCTTCTCTATGTTGGAACATTGGACTTCAACAATCTGAACCATGTTGGAACATCGATCCACTTCTTCTTGTCCGATGTTGGAACATTCAGTACCAAGTTTTGAATCTCCTTGAAGTTTTCTCCAAAAGCCATATAGTTGCTGGTCCGTTCCTCTTCATGGTTCTTCTCTTCTTCATATTCACTCCATGAGGGTGCATATGAATTTTCATGCTTCTTCTGAGTGTTGGCACATTCAGCCTGGATATGTCCATACCTTTAACATTCTCTACATTGTATCCTTTCTGACTGCCTCAATTCACCATTTTGATTTCTTGAGGATTGTTGAGTGATTTTCTCCATCCTTGATCCATAATTGTTGTCGAAGTCTTGAAACTGTGATCTATTCCCATTAAACCTTTCTTGGGAATTATTATTTACCACTTTCTTCGACATCTTTGAGAAATTTTGTGATAAAGGCAAAGTCTTCATTTTCATCATTGCTATCCTCATTCGTTGGATGTTCCAATGTCATTTCATAGGTTTGTAGTGATCCCATCAACTCATTTAAATTCATTGTGGCCACGTCCCTTGCTTCTTCTATTGCTGTTACTTTTATGGCAAATCTTTGAGGAAGTGATCTCAGCGTCTTCTTCACCAACTTTGACTCTTTGTAAGTTTTTCCCAATTGATGCACCATATTTGTGATATCTCCAAGTCTTACATTGAATACTGCAATAGTCTCCTCTTCTTCCATTTTCAGTTCTTCAAATTTTGTGGCCGATATTTGTAGCTTTGATTCTCGTACACGACTTGTCCCCTCATCTACAGTTTGTAGGATAACCCATGCTTTCTTTACTTGTTGGTATGTAGAGATTAGTTTAAACCAATCTTCATCTACAGCAGTAAATATGGCATTTGATGCTCTGGAGTCCACCAAGCCGCCCAATTTTTCAACTGGTGTCCACGACTCTTTATGCTTAACTACTGGCTCTTTCGAACTAGATTCTTCTCCTTCAAAACTTCCAAAAATAGGGGGTTTCCATTCTATTTCAACATAGTACCAAGACAATTCATCAAATGATTTTATGAACACCCACATGCGAGCCTTCCAGTAGTTGTAATTTTTTCCTTCCAGCAGTGGTGGCTGAGACACAGAAGCTCCTTCTCTGGTCGCCATTGGTAAAACTGGATCACACTTTTCTTGTCAAAACCAAGGTAAAACAAGTGACTTAGCTCTGATACCAATTGAAATTTGGTTGTACATAATTAATTCAATAATTACTACCGCGTTCCAACATAGCCTATCTAACCAAGTATGCAATAAAGTAAAACATGGACACACGAGACTTGGTTATGCAGTTCGGTGAAATCCACCTACTGCGGGGCTATGCCCAGTTCAGAATGAATCCTCTAATTAGAAAGATATAGTACAAAGTACACCATACAATATACTTATCTTAACTAATTATAACACGTGAATTCTGCAAGCTCCCCTTGCTACCAATCCGCCTTGATCAGACTCCCTCTAACCTCAAAACTTGTTGACGCAGGATCTCCTCCTCCCGAAGAATTAAGGTATATGATTCTGAACTTGATCAATAGTTTAAGTTCATGTTGGAACACAGACGAATGGCTCTGTAGTACCTCTTCAAAGATAAAATTCTGGAAGCAGATTTTTCTTCAATTAATTCGTGAGCAGCACACCGTGATGTCCATCAATATATATATCATGAGCAGATTGGAATTCTCCACATTTGTCTTCAAATGATTCTGTTTCCAAATCTGCTTCTGAAGCATATCCAAATCCCATAAATAAAGGGATTTTTCTTATCTCAATTATCCCATAATATTACATAAATTCAATTCCATAATTATAGCGATTTTCCATAAATCCAATATGCTTCAATCATATGCCTAAAATAATATATTATGAAATCTCCAATATTCCACAACTCAATAGTCACGCAATATCTTCATATGATTAAATTGTTTTAGGCTTCACCTTTCCATTTGTTTAAACATGGAAAATCTTCTTACGCATACAGTCTTGTGCAAATGTAATTCCTTCTCCACATAATATTCTGATTACAATCAAATCTCTTGGAGATAAGAATTACCAAATCTAATCCTTTAAGTAAGGATTTAGAATAACTCTATATCTCATCCATATCCTAACCATAACTGAATATTCCAATTCCATAACATTAATCCAATCTCACATATATAGGAACTGATATATTCCCCAACTCAAATACAACTTGGACAAGATGTATACTTCTTAGATTCAGTCTTCAACCTTTCCTTATTTCACCAAAATTCCTTCTTTGATGTTGCAACTCGATAATACCATATTTGTATAATTACTACAACTTGCCAATTAATCAAATTTGTAGTTTACATGGTGGTTTACTAGCAATCAAGAGATGGGAACCATCTTTAGTTCCAGCGAGGTTGGAGGTGAAAACGATATTTATTTGGGTTCATTTGAATGGGATATCTTTTGAATGCTTGTGTACAAAGGCGGCACTCAAACTTGCCGGGATTTTGGGCGAGGTAGTGGAGATAGAGATAGGCCATGGAGAGGCAAATAATGGGATTTTTATCAAAGCTTGAGTATAGGTAGAGCTTGGTAGACAACTTATTCTAGGCTTCTATTTGTCGTTGCTTTATTCTAAGGAAGTTTAGATCAGTTCTCAGTATAAGAGGCTACATCGTTTCTGTCGACGATGTGGTCGTGTTGGACATAATATTTCTCATTGTTCTTTGTCAGATGGTAATGAGCTCGAGGACTATTTGGAAGAGTCCTTTTGGCACATTGTGCACTTCGGGGTGCAGATTTTGTGTGGGATGATTCGGAGGAATTATTTCCATCATCGATGCGTGCATATGGACATTGTCCAGTTAGATGTTTTACTAAGGTACCAGTATCTTACGTGCATGATTCATGGAATGTTTACAATGATTTGAGAGATACCGGTATTCTTGATAGGTTTACTTTTGAAATGAATGTTGAAGAGCATCCTTATATGATCTCTTTTGCGGAAGCAAATCAGTTGGTGTTGCACCAACAAAGAGAGGTCATTGCCCCAGCCATGCCTCAGGGTGGAGTTAATGCAAGAGAGGTGAATGGGAGTCATTTTCAGAATGTTTTGCATGGGGATGAGGTGTGTAATTTAGGGTTACATGATTTACTACAGCATGACCACTTACTTGGGGATCAAAATATGGTGATGTAGGATGAAGTTTTGGGACTACCAATTGAGGTAAGTGTTGGACAGGGCCCATCTCTAGTGTTTGTTGGATTGCAGGTTAGAGAGCAAGAACAAGAAGAGAGTATGGGTTACTTGCAGCATGGTTTTTAGAATTTCACCAATAATTTAATGAGGGTGAAAACGGGGAGAGCAATGCACTGCAATGTCCTACTCCCTCCGTCCCAGCTATTTTTGCACTTTTTCCCTTTTTGGACGTCCCAGCTGTTTTTGTACTACCTCATTTATTGCCATAAATGGGTTACTTTTATTATTTGTTTACTCAATTTGGGCCCAACTTTTGAATTCTTAACCCAACAATATTAGCCAAAATTATCCCATAACCCTTCATAATCTCTTTTTAGCCAAATCCAACACTAACCTAACCCTTCCCACCAAATTAAGATCTCTTCAACTACCCAACCACCTTCATTACTCTCCTCCCTTTAAACACGTGTGTATTTTTTCTTCCCAATGTCTTCAGCATCGAGATTCTTCAATGTTCTTCAAAGCTGTGAGCATGCTTATCCCTTTACTCCATCAGGGTTTCTGACTCAATAATTTGTTCCCACCTATTTCTCTTCCCTCTCAGCTTCTCAGCTTCTCTCAAGTTGGTCTTCCCATTCCAGATCTTCCTCTTTTCTCTCTTTTTCAATGTTTTCTGGGCTATGGAAAAGGGGCAATTTCGTTGGTTGTGGGTTTAAATGTGGTGGGTTTTGTTCAGAATGTTATGTCTCAGATTCATGTTCCCCATCTCAATCTGATAGCTTCTCTCTGGTGGGTGATGGTCCAGCCTTGAAAGGCTCTGACGCCGGAGAAGAAGGAACCAAGGCGGCGCTGCCCAACCGCTGGCGTGGTGTTCAAAGTCGCAGATCCGACTGGTCTGTAGGCAGCACCACCACTATCGAGCTATACGCGGCATCTGTTTTGACTCCAGGGAACCAATTGGAGGTGGCGTTGCCCACCCGCCGGCGAGGAGAACTAACTCCCGGTGGGTCTGTTGGTGGCGCCGCCACCAACAAAGAAAAACCCGGCCTTGTGGCGCCTCTGTTTCCATATCTAGGGAGCCTTGCAGTTTGTGCGGCAGTGTGCCCCAAGAAAAATGTACTGCTGATCCCTGCGTTATCCCATCTGGAGTGAAATGCGGTCACTGTGAGACTATTGTTGTTTCTGGAAATGACGAAGAAGAGTTCTCTTCTATCCCTTTGATTCGAGCACTTCCCTGGTATGCAAGATAGTCCAGGTCTCCCTCGGACCACATGCCGAAAATGAAACCTCTGAGTTTAGATCAGATCGATACACCTTTTCGTGTGGCTGAGATAATGATACCGGGTCTGAGAGAGCTTCTTGGCCAGAATAGGGAAAGGGACGAATAAAAAGTTAAGTCCTGGGAGTCAACTTCATGTAATAAACTTGTGCTTATATGATTACCAGTTTATGTAATAAAATAGCCTATTTTTCTTGATTTCCATGTTTAATTACTGATTTTATCCCTTTTTTTATTGTCTTGCAGAGCCACAATTGTCTGAGATCTACTATGGCTCAGTTGAATGTGCTTCATCTTTGTTCCAGGAGATGGAGATCTCTCTTTCACAGCCCCTTGGACATGTTTGTAAACAGCAAAAAAAGGGAGTATATTGGTTCATGTTTGCATCTTTTATCCTTGTTGTTTGATGTTTTGTGCTGTGTGGCTGCACCCGAGCACCTGTTATGTGATTGTTCTTTGTCAGATAGTGTTCTTGTTTAACTTTCGACTTAGATGTTGTTTTACTGTGGTTGTGCATGTTCTTGTTTGGCATCCTACTTAAATGTTCTTTTGGCATTGAATGTGGAAGAGCCCTGACGTGCATTCACGAAGTGCATGATACCTGTGCATTCTCGTTCTCTCTATGGCCTGAAAAGATATTATACATAAATGATAATAAAAATTTGCATTAGTTTGAATTGGGTTACACAAAAAAAAACTTGTTTTTTCACACCAAAAGAAACAAGTTTTTAGGTTTCCAAAATGTCACCCTAGTCTAACCCAATGTGAATACTAAAATCCCTTACTACTGCAGTTGATATCCCATGGCTTGCATCATGTCCCCCATTCCTTGAGTTTCCTGAATTGTGATAAGGTGTTCCAGTCCTTCACGAAGTATTCCCTCATCACAACTTAGCATCCTAGGTAATTCTCCTCTCCTTATCAGTGCATCCTTTGACATGTGGGGCAACTTATGATTGTTGCATCCCTTGACTCTTATGATTTCTATCATTGAAGCTTGATGGGTGAGGAAATATTTATTGAGTGTTGCTGGATCTTCTCTGTCATATGCATTGTACACTGTTGTAAGTAACCCATCCAGTGTTGTGCTTGGGGTTTCATGTTGTAGAGACTGTATAGAGTTAAAAAAACCAAGGTCTAGTATATTAAGATCAGGTGATTTGGCTGGTTGACATACCAAGTTGATGCGAAACCCATCAGAGTCAGCTACTACCCGAAATTGAGGATCTGAGTTCCTTATGTGTGCCTTGCAATTATCTTATTGAATATATATGTGCTTGCTCATGAATGGTGGCCAACGTGCTTTGATTGCTGGTATGATTTCATCTATAATCTTTGCATGTGTCACAAGTCTAGTGATCTTCTCCACAGCCTTAGTTTCCATAGTCCCCCTCGGACGATTAATGATGGTTCTTTGTGCTTCAACCCTCTTAATGAATGGGAACACACCATACTTCCGATAAAAAATTAACACACCATCAGGGCTGTAAATTGGCCTACTCACAGCACACATAAACATAAGTTTTGGAATGTGAGACTTGTGTTGGGTGGTTCTTAAGGGCTCAGGCTCACCCGGTGCCAAATAGTAACGGACAGTGGGCTTAGTCATGTAAAACCACTTCTCATCTATGTGAATTACATTGTCCATATGCTGGAATTGAAAGTTGGGTTGCAATTTAGATATGCAGAATTTCAACTTTTGTACCTTGTGTTGAAATGTTAGTGCAGGCTTAATACTGTTTGTATGGCTTTTGATGACCTTTGCTGCCACAACTCACTATATTGTGCTCTTCCCTATCCCTATCCATGCACTTGTCCCTCTGATTGTTCTTCGTTCGGTTGCAGGTATTGCTCTTAAGGCATCAAGATCAATTTCCCTCTTGTTGTAGCCCGGATGGCTGGACATCCTGTTTCTCATGTCCAGCGGTTGACCCATTGAAAGTTGGAGCTTGATTTTTGACCAGATGTAACTGATGGTTCTTTGGCTGCAATTGAACTTCGTCGATGCCTCGATTCTCTTCCCCTGGAGAATATTCCCGTTTCTACTGTTGTCCAACAGAAACTCAGCAATATGTTGCCTCTACTGGTTTGTCATATTCTTCTCTCCCCTCATATTTCTCAAATACCCTATAATGAAGGGAAGATCCAGCAGCAGGAGAGCAATCAGTCCGCGAGGGCTTGGTAGGGCTTGATGAATGCTGACATTTGACCTGAGGGTGAGGAAAAAAAAGATTCTTTCTGTTGCTAGGCTTTCTTGTTGGATTATGACAAAGGGAATTGAATGTTAGTGCAAAGGGGAATGTGGAAGAAGAATTTCAGAGCTGTTCTGTTTGCTAGTGGGATTCTTTTGGACCATGTAAATGTATATATAGTGGGGTAGAAGCGGGGTTTCATGTTTGTAAATTTAAGTTTTCAACATTGTTCATGTTCTTGGCTCTGAAAATTTGGTAACTCATTTTTTAAATTTTGCCAGTGAAATCAAGACATTTTTTGGAGTTCCTTCAAAAAAACTGTGTTTGGGCGCTGAAAATGAAGGCCCAGCGAAAATCATTAATGGCCCAAATAATGGGTTAAATCAGATTCAAAATAAAGGAAAAAAGTTAACAATTTCAGGATACCCCACTTCAAATTCATAAGATAATATGTTATTAAAAATACTTCCATTTTCTCTCTACATGGAAATAGCTAAGACGGAGGGAGTGCTCACTTGGGGGAATTAATGCAAGGAAGCAACCAGGTTTTATATCTGAGCCTATTAACCAAGTCTTAAGAGAAAGGCCCAATTACAGGAGATTTCAGAGGAAGGGAAGGGATCCAACAGATGGTGTTTCACAACTTAATTTTCCTGATCAAAGTTCAGCCTATATGGTTTTAACCAGTACAGATCTTGCTTTGGGGTTCAACAGTTCCAAGCGCCGAGTCAGACGATGAACATGCAGGGGAGATTCGTAGACATGGGTTTGGTGGTTCAAATGGTTTTCTAAGTCAAAGCTTGTCAAATTCTTGCTCGACTGACAACCGGGAGGTTTTTCGAATGGGAATCTCCTCCAATTCAGGTACTTCTTCTTCGTATCTGTCATCAAGGAGCATGGATTCAGGGGTCTCGGGGGAGTTGTTCGACAGAGGTCGCCAGTAACCCGTAAGAAGAGAGCAGAGATTAGGAGGGGTAAAAGGGTTCTCAATAAGAAAAGAATGAGAGTTACCCATCAATTCAATCGAGTGATTAAAGGCAGAAAATGGGATCAGCGGGAGGGATAGCGTTTTTTAGCCCAGAAGAATGGAGTCCAAAGCAGTCATCATCATCGTCGGATACCTCGATAATGGATTGTCTCCAGGTGGGGGAGTAAAATGGTGTCGAATTCCGGTGATGGGGTTTACGAAAGGGGCTCTCTATCTCGCAGAAGGATCAATGATTCAGTCATGGAGGCGGCGGAAATGGAAGGGTGTGATTGGGGGTTTCAAAGGGGGAGAGTCCAGTGCTCTAGGCATGCGTCCATTGCTGGAAGAAAGGCGGAGCTCAGGGAGTAGTGGAAGTCAGGCCTTCAATATGTTTTGCTGAGGCTTTACCGGTGGTTGTGCCAAATCAACCACCGCATTCCCCGTGAGGTTGTTATGTTGGAACTGTAGGGGCTTGAGCCGGCCCGCTACATTGCAGGGTTTGAAAAGGCTGATCAGGTACCACAGTCCTGATGTGTTATTTCCGATGGAAACTATGGCTCGTTTTGAATATGTTAGATACTTGGTTTCAAGCGTCAGTGTTTAATAACTATAGTACAGTCGATGTAGTTACTTTGGAGCTGGTTTCAAAGTTGAAGAATGTTATTTGCGTAGAGTTAAAGAGAAGAATGGTTTGGTATGGTTGTTATTACTGTCGCATGGTTGTCCTACAAGGAAGTTTAGGCAGCAATTGTGGGATTATATTTAGAGGATTCCAGAAGCGTAGACTTTGCCTTGTACGTTGGTGGGGGGTTTTAATCATGTGTTGGGTCAAGAAGATAAGATAGGTGGTTTACCTATTAATCTTAATGGTTCAAAAAGGCTGAGAGATATGTTAAATAAGCTTCTAATGTCAGAGATCCCTCAGTTGGGGAAATTGTTTACGTGGTTGAATAATCGGGGTGGGGATGTGAGGATTTTTGAACAGTTAGACAGGGTATTTGTAAACAGGAGTTGGTTGAACATGTTTCAAAGGCCAGGGTTGAGGAATTTGCCAATTGTGGCTTCTGATCACGGGCCATTGTTGTTGGAAACCAGAGCTCCTGTTATTTCCAACCAACGATCTAGGAAATTTGAAAACTTTTGGGCACGTCATGACCGGACAGAGGTCACAGTTAAGCGTGTTTGGAGAGAGCAGCAACTAGCTATGGTTAGTAATTCAAACGAAGGGCGAGATGTTTTTTATGGTGGTCCAGAAAAGGTTGAAGAGTTGTTGGGAATGACAGTTGAAGGCCTTACGGTCTGGAGTACTTCTAAATTCAGGAATATGGAGGGAAGGATTCAGGGACTTCAACAGCAGTTGGAGTGGTTGCAGTGTGCCGCCTCAGGGTCAGATAATTTACAAAGTATTGATAGAGAGTTGGCTATTAGAATATAATTGGAAATGTTGTTATCGATTCAAGAAGATTATTGGAGACAGGGGGCAAAGATGGTTTGGGCGATTGATCGAGATAGAAACACAAAGGCATTGCACTGTTTAGCTTCGAAAAGACGCTGTAGGAATTGAATTACGAAAATACAGAAGCCAAACGGGGAATGGATTGGGGATGAGTGAACAATTTATAGTTTAGGTTAAAATGGTTTTTATATTGAAGGAGAAAAATCAGATGGTATGTTATACTACTCAAAAAGAGAGTTGGTTTTGAGCATGTATATACTTTGTGATAAAAGGCCATACATCATGAAGCCTACTCGTGTATCAACATGTGGGATAAGGAAATCAGTAAAGAAACAAAAAACCAAAAAAGAAAACAAAGGTAAAAACCCTAAATGAAATGCATCCGTTTTGTCTCTAAGACTTCTTCTTCATGATACCTGCTGCAACTTGACTGCCATCAATGGTAGACTAAACCAAATTACTCTTCAGCCCCCCCTCAAGCTGGACAGGAGAGAAGAATAGGAAGTGTAGATTGACAATATTAAGATGAAACACTGAAGCTTGGAGTAGTTTGGTAAAAATATCCGCAAGTTGCAAGTGAGATGAAACCTTAGTGGGAAGGAAACCAAAATCTGGAAGGAGAGAGCGGATAGACTCATTTGGATGCCTGACATAGCAGGGAAGTTCTCCTTCAAATCAGCTTATAAGCTACTCCAATCCAACAGAGGTACCTCTATTACTCTTAGTAAATTATGGTTTCCAAGAGCTCAGAAAAAGATATCCATCTTTATGTGGAAATTTTTCAATGCATTTCTTCCTTTTGATGATGTCCTCAGAGTTTTTGGATTTCAGCTTCCTTCTAAATGCTTGTTCTGTAACAACACTGATGGCATCCAACACTTTTTTAATGACTGTTCTTTTGCTACTCTTATCTGGAATGAAATTCACCGCATTATAGGGATAACTCCTCTGCATTTTTCAACTCTCTGGAATAGATTATCATATTACCTCACAAATCCAGTTCAAACTACTTTGCATTCATGCATACTTAGACTTTTTCCTATGGTGGTATGCTGGTTCCTACGGAAAGCTAGGTGTGAAAAAATGTTCGAGAATACAAACCCTAACATTCAACTTACGATAACAAGGATTAGGAAGTATATTTTCAACATCTTTTATGCTAGGCCATTGTTCACTAACTGTGATGATACCAGACTGTTGACACAGTCAGGCTTATTACCAAAATGGCCAACAAAACCATCACCTCATCTAGCTATTGTTAAGTGGAACAAACCGGAAGTAGGATGTAAGCTAAATGTGGATGCAGCCTGGAAAACTGATAAGTCTACTGGTTTAGGTCTTGTTCTCAGAGATGAAAATGGTGGGGTAATTACTATGGCTACCTATTCGACGGAGGCACACAGTGCTGTAGAGGCTGAGATTGTGGCAATTCAAAAAGGAATCTATCTCTTACAGCTAGCCTCTCATAACAGTGTAATTGAATCTGATAGTTCACAAGCTATATTGCATATTATGGATCTATATAAAGCTCCATGGCCCTTGTTTGATTTATGTTATGAAACTAAATTGAGCCTTGGAAATATCAAGCTTGTGCATACACTTAGACAAGGTAATACAGTGGCAGATGCTCTGGCCAAAACAGCTGTTCATAGGCAAAATGGTCAGTTTCAATTGGATTTAGCTTTCAATGAAATAAGGGGTCTGATTATACTGGATGCAGCTGGGATACCATGTATACGAGATAATGACTAGAACCGGTTGTTACTGATTTACCTAAATAAATAAGGGGCTTCATTCATCTTGATGCTTGCAGTTCTCCTTACATTAGATCCTGATATTCTCCCTATGTTAGCTATTGGAATAGACAACTGCTGCTATTTTTCTCTTATGGCAGGCACAGCAATTTACGTTCATCTCGAGGGGGCTTTGAGTCCTCGAGGTGGTTTCAACTCCTCGACGGGGCTTTCAGTCCTTGGCGGGGCTCTGAATCCTCCAGGGTGATTCGAGTCCACGACGGGGCAGCGTGTCCTAGAGAGGGTTTCGAGTCATCGGGGGGCTTCGAGTCCTCGAGGTGGATCCGAGTCCGCGAGAGGGCTCTGAGTCTTCGAGAGGGCTTCGTGTCCCCAAGGGGGCTTCGAGTTCTCGAGGGGGATTCGACTCCTCCAAGGGGCTTTGTGTCCTCGAGGTGGCTTCGAGTCCTCGAGGGGGCCTCGAGTCCTTGAGGGGGCTTCGGGTCCTCGAGGTGGCTTCGAGTCCTCGACGGGGCTTCGAGTCCTCGATGGGGCTTCGAGTCCTCGATAGGGCATCGAGTCCCCGAAGGGGCTCCGAGTCCTCGAGGGGGCTTCGAGTCCTCGAGGGGGCTTCGAGTCCTCGAGGGGGCTTCGAGTCCTCGAGGGGGCATCGAGTCCTCGAGGGGGCATCGAGTCCTCGAGGGGGCTTCGTGTCCTCGAGGGGGCTTCGTGTCCTCGAGGGGGCTTCGAGTCCTCGAGGGGGCATCGAGTCCTCGAGGGGGCTCAGAGTCCTCGAGGGGGCTCAGAGTCCTCGAGGGGGCTCAGAGTCCTTGACGGGGCATCGAGTCCTCGGTGGGGCTCCGAGTCCTCGAGGAGGCTACGAGTACTCGAGGAGAGTTTGGGTACCAACGAAGCATTTAGAGTCCTGGAGGGTGCTTCGACTACTTGAGGATGCTTCCAGTCCTCGAGGCGTCTTCCAGGCCTCAATGTGGCGTCGACTCCACCTGCCGCTAAACATCACCAGGACGACACACTGAACAATGGATTTTGGAGCATTACTTGTTCTTTGGGACTTATAAACAAAGTCCCCTGCTGGATCATCGATGTACATTAAACACCACTTTTGGAAGCAAGTGCTATTTTGCTTCAAGAGCTTCTTAGGGTTCTTGAATCATCAATTCAGATGATCTTATGTGTACTGAACTATGCCTTCGAGGCCACTTCTTTTTATGTTCTTTCGGTTCGGGGAGCCTAATATATTCCCTCCATTCTTGGATGGCTTCATTTAAAAAAAAAATAGTGGGAAGGAGAAAACCAGCCAGATAGTATTCACGGACCAAGTGGCAGTCGATTTCCAAGTGTTTGGTGCGTTCATGGAAAACTGGATTAGCTGAAATGTAGATGACCGCCTGATTATCACAGTACGGTGGCAGGGGAAATTGAAGAGGGTCGTGAAGATCTGATGCCAGGAAGCTGATCCATTTGAGTTCACAAGCCATCATAGACATACTCCGATATTCGGACTCAGCGGAAGACTTAGAAACTGTTGATTGTTTCTTGGACTTCCAAGAAATGAGAGATTTACCAAAGAGAATGGAAAAATCGGTAACAGACTTTCTGGAATCCGTACACTTGCTCTAATCTGTGGCACAATAAGCAGTGATGTTGGAAGGAAAAGTGGCCGAATAAAAAAGACCATGTGATGGACAAGATCGAAGGCACCTGACCACATGAACAGCAGCATGGAGGTGATGAACAGTAGGGGACTGGACAAATTGAGATAACTGATGAACATAGTATGTAATATCCAGTCGGGTGAAACCAAGATAAAGAAGCCGGCCAATCAGTCGACGAAATGCACCCGAATTAGAGAGGATTGGAGACGAATCACCATTTCTCCAAGTGAGAGGTAAAGGTGTAGCAACAGATGAAGATTGTTGCAGGCCACAATTTTTTATGATGTCCAAGATATACTTGGTCTGGCTGAGAAAAAAACCTTCGGGAGAGCGAGCCAGTTCGATGCCAAGAAAAAACCTTGCCTCCTGAAGATCCTTAATAGTGAATGCAACATGAAGAGAATGTTTAACCCGAGCAATGTCACCCAATGAGTCACCAACAAGAAGGACATCATCTACATAAACTACAAGAACCAGAAAATGCTGAGAAGTTAACCTGTAGAAAAGGCAGTAATCATGGGGTGATTGTGAGAAACCAAGGGAGAGAAGGTGATCTATGAACCTCTTGTTCCATTGTCTAGAGGCTTGCTTAAGGCCGTAAAGACTTTTTTTTTTAATTTGCAAACAAGGTCAGGTGAAAGCAAGGAATAACCTAGTGGAGGGCTCATATACATAGTCTGATCAAGAGTGCCATGAAGAAAGGCATTGTTGATGTCGATATGGTATATGAACCAAGACCCGGAAGATGCAAGGGCCAGTAGGAAACGAATAGTGACAGTTTTGGCCACCGGAGAAAACACCTCAAAGAAATCAATTCCCTCCAACTGACTAAAACCCTTAGCAACCAGCTTAGCTTTGTGTCTAGCAATGGACCCATCAGGGTTACATTTGACTTTGTAAAACCATTTGGATCTGACCGCCTTTTTCCCTATAGGTAATGAGGCAAGATCCCAGGTTTTGTTTTTTTCCAAAGCCTGGATTTCATCCTGCATAGCTCGAACCCATTCAGGGCATTGATTAGCCCGTGAGTATGAATATGGTTCATGAATACTTGTAATGGTGCTAAGAAAGGCAGTTTAAGCAGGAGTGAAGTGAGGTATAGAAGTAGAATTAGTGATAGAGGAAAGAAAAAAATCTTTGGTCCAAAACGGAGGTTTTCAAATTATTGGAGGTAATCAGGGTTGTGTAGGTACGGAAGGAGAAATAGATGAAGAAGGCTGAGTGTCTTGGACTAGTGGATCAGAAGTGAGAACAGAAAAAGAGTCGGAGATGGGAGAGATGACATGAGATTGATGAGAAGTGGGAAACTGATGGATAAAAGGATTAGAAGAAGAAGGATTAAGCGCAGGTTCAGATTTCTGAGATAAGGGAATGGAGACTGAAGAATCATGAACATGATGTGGTAAAAACTAGGAAGAGTATGAGCAGGAATAGAAGTGGAAGTTGAAGAGGATGATGTGTCCATTTTAGGCGCATTATTTAGTAGTATTTAGGATCACTTTTGTGCTCTTTTATTATCGAGAGCTTGTGTTTTACCTTGAAATTCACTTAGGAGAGGTAAAAGCAACTTTGTACTCTTTTACCTCTTTTAAGTAGATTTTGTGTGACAAGGGAAGAACACGGAAGCAACGAAGACCGGAAGACATTGAAGACTATACTTTCGAAGACTTTTGGATACTCACTTCGAAGACATGAAGACCGGAGGCCGTTGAAGACCATTTTGGAGCTGTTGAAGACTTGAAGAGTGAGAGGGATGGCTATGAAGAAGACAAAGAAACAATGCAAAACTGTGGCTGCCGTCGCGACCCCCGTCGCGACGCCATCGTGAGTCGCGACCACCGTCGCGAGTCGCGACGAACCCCATCGCGAGTCGCGACGAACAGGCGGCCAGAAATCATTCTTATTTTCTTTGCACTATAAATACCCTCTCTTTCCCTCTTCTTCTCCAGCTTTTCCAGCCCGCCTTTCTCTGGTTTTTGGGCTCAAACCTAGGTTTTTCTTCTTCTTTTCTTTTCTTAGCTTTCTCTTAGTTTAATTATGTCTTTTGTTGTTGTTCTAGAGTAGTTCTTGTTCTTGGGAGCAAAGGATTGAAGCTTCCACTATCTATGTAGCAAGAACTCATTTCTATCTATCTATTTGATGTTTTTGCTATTGTGCATTTATTGTGCTTTGAATGTTTATTGTTGATTGCATTGATGTTGTTGAGAGCTTGATGATATGAATGCTTGTATGAATTGCTAGCTAGGGTTTGGGGGATTTGGGTTAATTTTCCCCCTGTTCTTGTTAGTAATGTATGAGTGTGAATTAGAGCTTTTGATTGTGTTAGTGTGTTGACAATGTGCTAGGCGAATGTGATTGATGTCGAACTCTTCGTCATGTTCGTTTGTGTAGCAAACGAGAGAGTCATATGCTCGCGGATGAATGTGCGTTGCACGTTCATCCAATCTCGTGTAATTGCATGAATTGGTTCAATGCCTAGTCACGGTGTAGTGGTCATAGGCATTGCCAAGCTTGTTGGTCCTTCGTGCTAAATGCCACCAATGACACCTTGAGTCGTGGTCGCGACTCGGGAGTCATTGGTGAGGTTTGACGAGAGATGTCGAACTCACTCTCGCAAACTACGAACTAAGAAGGATAGGAGTTCAGTCTCCACGACAAGTAGTAGAAGTATTGGATAGATGATTTAAATTCATTCTTGAAGCATTTGTTATTTGGCGTTTATGTATTCTTGACGGTGTGTTTCACTGCATGTGTGCCATGAGTGGTTTGAGCATAGGTAGTGCTTGTGTGGTTGAATTGCTTAGGTGTAGGAACGTGACGAATTCCGTAGCACCTTTGCATGAAGATCTACGAGCATGAACTTAGAACTCCTTGTGGTGTGTGTGTTGTGGTGCTTGCTAGATGGGGTGTGTGAGCGTTGGGTCATGAATGCTATATGATGGAATGTGTGAATGATTCGATGAACTACATTAGATGTGGAAGTGGATATCCGTTGCCCCCAAGGCATTTTATCTTTGTAGTTTAAAACCCTTTTTCTTAGTTTCGTTTGATGATTAGCATAGTCACTTGACGTTGCTAGTTATCTTTGTTAACTTAGGAAACCAACCAACCAACCCCCCCCTTTACTTGCTTTTAAGTGTGTGTATATATATTTACTCCTAGCCTAGTATATCAACCATTTGCGTGCTTAGACGCTTAGGAAGATCCCTCTTCTCATTGGACGACCCCGATTTGCCACTATCTACCTAGTTGTAGAAAGTAAGCATTGAGGGCTTATAAATTATCTTTTGGCGCGCGGGCGCGACGACCGCCCGCGCCTGTCAGAGGATGATGGAATCTGGAAAGGAAAAATAGAAAGATTTTTGTAAGGAAATTTATCTTCATAGAAAATAACATCCTTGTAAATGATGATCTTTTTGTTGGTGAAGTCAAAAAGTTTGTAAGCCTTTTGACCTAGAGGGTAACCTAAGAAAATACAAAGGAAGGCCCTAGGACCTAGCTTGTCTTTGTGAGGGGCAGTATTAGTGGCAAAAGCAAGACATTCGAACACTCTTAATGACTGATAATCAGGTGATTTATGAAACATGCATTCATATGAAGATTTCCAGTGTAAAACTGAAGATGGAAACCTATTTATGAGATGTGTGGCAGTAAGAATGGCATCTCCCCAAAACTAATTAGGTAGGTGTGAGTTGAAAAGGAGGGATCGAGCAGCCTACATCAAATGTTTGTGCTTACGCTCAACAACACCATTTTGTTGGGGAGTGTATGGACAGGTTTTATGGTGTATGATGCCATAAGCTGAGAACAGTTTTAGACACTCAGAATTAAGATATTCCATGCCATTATCGGATTTAACTGTTTTGACTGAAAGATTGAAGTGATTTTGAGTCATAGCCAAAAAAGATTTCAGCAAAAAATGGGTTTGATCCTTTGTCTTTAGCAAATATGTACATGTACTCCTACTATAGTCATCAACTATAGTGAGGAAATACTTTGAATCATTGTGACTTGGTAATCTGTACGGACCCCATAAATCAATGTGAATGAGGGCAAAGGGTTCAGTAGAATGTGTAGTGCTATTAAGAAAAGGGCAAACAATGTTGCTTTGCCAATGGACATACAAGACATGGAAAAAAAAATTCATCAATAGAACCAATATCAATATTCAATTGTGACATTACATGTTTGGAGGGGTGCCCTAATATGTAGTGTCAATTAAAAACAAAATTTACTGAAGTTTTTGACAACAAAACAGTAGGTTTCTTTGGAATGAAAGATTGAGAAAAACTCTTGATGGTCTGATCTATGACACTGAGATTGAAGGACTTCTTCTTCAACAAATATAGTCCATGAAACTCCTCTGTAACTGCCAGAACTTGACTAGTCATGTGGTCCTGCAGTATGCAGCAAGAAACAAGAAAAATGACATCAATGTAGGAAGTTGTGGCTAATTTGTAGGCAGAAATCATATTGCATTTGAAGTCAGGTATGCACAACACATCAGGTAGAATCAGATTAGGATGGATGGTGACTGAACCTACAACTGAACTAGTTTGGTAGAGTGGTTAGGCATGTAAACTGGAGTAATGGAGGTTACTGGCTTGAAACTGGTCAGGTATTTGGATGAATTACACATGTGGCTAGTAGCACCACTATCAATAATCCATGAATCACATTCAAACAGGAAATCATTGCCACAAGAATGAGTAAGAGTAGTACTTGCAAAGTCATGGTAGTTAGCAAAGCTGACTATTCTTGAACAGGTGTTGACTGATACATTTTCATCTTCCCTTTCATCAATTTGTCCACCTGAATCTGCAATTTTTCCATCATCTCTTGTAGACTTAATTCTGTGGAGTCAAACCGTGTTTCTTGTTTTGACACTTTATGAGCCACCTGAGTACCCATCATCTTGTTTCTGACAGAAGAATCTCTGCTCCCTTCCCACCATTCCAGGTATCCATGGAGCTTAAAACAGGTATCCTTCAAGTGTCCAAGAGCTCCACAATGATCACACTTAAGATATGGACGTTTAACTGTTCGTTTCACAATGCCCTCTCTACCCGTGCCAATAGTTCTATCATAAACCTCCCTGTGATGAGGATAAGTCCCTCTCACTGGTTTAAAAATTTTAACAACCAAAGCGGAATTTCTCTGAACATCCTGGTGTTCATCATGAACATTGTTCTGGTTTTCAACTTTAACAATCATTGAGTATGCTTTAGAAACAGATGGCAGCGGATCCATGGCAAGAATTTGGTTGCAGACAGATGCATACTTAGAGCTTAAATCAATAAAAAATTGATGCAATTTATCCTCATCTTCTTGTTCCAGAATTTTGTTAACTACTCCACAGTCACAACAAGCACAAAATTTCCTGGGCCTACAACATGCATATTCATCCTAAAGCCCTTTCAATTCAGTAAAATAAGTAGCAACAAAATTAGATCCTTGCCTAATATTCGTTAATTCTCTTTTCAATTATTTTAGCACCGGTCCATTACTTTCACCAAACCGTTCCTTCAAATCATCCCACAGACTCAAAGCATTTGTTGCAAACATAAAACCTCTAGCTATCTTTTTTGACATTGAATTCAACATCCAAGATATGAGCATAGAGTTTACCTTCCTCCACTGTTTATAGGTTGGATCATTCAGATCTGAAGCCTTGATTTCTCCATTGATAAAACCCAGCTTGTCCCTGGTGTCTAAGGCAATTATCATGCTTCTGCTCCAAGTTATGTAATTCGTCTCATCCAGCAATTCAGCAACTAGCACCAAAACTGAATGATTGGAGTTATGTAAGAAAAGGGGATTTGTTGACCCATAGCGGTTCATCTCTTCATCAGTTCAATTGCTTCAACCGCAATTTCGCATAACTGAGCTAGCTCCCTCTCCAGCTGAATTCAAATCCATCCTTTACAGTACCAAATCCTTCAGTGACACAAAAGACATATTAAGAATCCAATAATATGAGTGATCTCACGCTCTGATACCATGAACAATTTATAGTTTAGGTAAAAATGGTTTTTATATTGAAGGAGAAAAATCAGATGGTATGTTATACTACTTAAAAAGAGAGTTGGTTCTGAGCATGTATATACTCTTTGATCAAAGGCCATACATCATGAAGCCCACTCGTGTATTAACACGTGGGATAAGAAAATTAGTAAAGAAACAAAAAACCAAAAAAGAAAACAAAGGTAATAAACACTAAATGGAACGCAACCGTTTTGTCTCTAAGACTTCTTCTTCATGATACCCTGCTACAACTTGACTGCCATCAATGGCAGACTGAACCAAATAACTCTTCAATGAGGTGAAAATTAGAGACCTAATGTTGAATTATATGAAGTCAATTCTGGTGTCTCTGTCGGTGTATCCGGAAGATCATATCACAAATTGTACTTTATCAGACTTTGTTGGCGACATACAAGGAGGGATCTCAACTAAGCAGCAGCTGCAGTTACAAAAACAATATACTTCGAAAGAGATTACAAAGGTTTTATTTGATATGGATCCATGGAAGGCATCATGGCTGGATGGTATACCGGCGAGGATTTTATCAGAATTATTGGAAGATAGCTGGGCATACTATAATTTCATCCACGTTGGAGCTACTGAATGGTGGTGACAATTTTGAGTTCATTAATCAGACTCAGATTGTATATATTCCAAAGTCTCCAGCTCCGATAACTCCTTCAGATTTTAGGCCGATTAGCTTGTGCAATGTCTGATACAAGTTAATGGCTAAGGTTCTGGTAAACAGGATTAGGCCAGTGTTAGATACTATTATCTCCCAGCCGCATAATGGTTTTGTTAAGGGTCGTTATATCAGTGAGAATATTCTCTTAGCAAATGAAATCCGGGAGCACATTAGAAAACATCGGAAGGGAAAAGATGTGATAACAGCTGTAAAGGTCGACATGGGTAAGGCTTACTCTAGGATTTCGTGGCCTTTTCTCAGAGCAATCCTAATTAGGTTCAATTTTCCACTGGCGGTGGTTGATCTTATTATGAATCTAGTGACATCTGTATCATTTTCAATTAGGATTAATCAATGGAATTTTGACTATTTTACACCGGTATGTCTCATCAATTGGAATTGATGGCTCAGCCCATGAAAGGTTTGGGGATTAAACTGATCCACAATGATAGCTTCTTAAATACATTTTTCTTAATAATAAGCACTCCTTATTTAAGGACTATCATTGTGGAATTTTAAGGATCACTCATTAATAGGGAGTTGCTTCTTAATTAAAAAGTTGGTATCTCTTTCTTTGTGTAAATGCCAACCAATCAATGAATGTCATTTAACATATATTGTTTTATTAATTATAATTTAGAATTAAAAGGAAGTGCTAAAGAAGTGCTCCTTAGGTATGATACCATTATTGGTAGTTTATTCTTACCTATTTTTTAAATCAAAATTCATGATGTGGCTCTTAATAAGTGCTCATTTAAGTCCACTATCATTGTAGATGCTCTAAGGTAGCTCGAGGGGCGCCGATAATTTCACACCTCATGTACGCGAATGATATTGTGTTTTTTTATATATGTATGTTTCTTGGTCGGCTGTAGCAGTGTTGAGCATTGTTTTGGATATGTATGCAAGGTTTGCTGGCCAAAGAATTAATTTTAATAAATGCCTGATTACTTTTGAGTCCAAATAGATATATCTCAGCTAGAAATTATTTGCAGCTTAGACTTTGTATCAACAACTTCGGGCCTCAGACAGGGTACTTGGGAGTTAGTTTAAATTTTGCTATGAAAAAGTCACAATTATTTGGGGAGTTGATTTCTAAGGTAACAACTAAGCTCTCCAATAACAATACTGCTTTTATATCGATGATGGGAAGAGTAGTGTTGGTACGACATGTTCTTTCTTCGATGTTACAGTATATGAGCATATTCAAATTTCCTATTTTGGTGACTATGAAGTTAAACATGATTATGGCTCATTTCATTTGGACAGGGAAGATTGATGGTAAGAGTATTTACTGGAAGTCTTGGGAGTTCATGTGTAGGTTAACTAGTCAAGGAGGTTTAGGACTTTGTTCGGTAAGAGATGAATCAGGCATTTTTGGGTAAGACGTCATGGAAACTACTACAGGATCCTTCTTCATTGTTGGCTTCATATTTTTCCTTTCCAAGTATTGCATGAAGGAACCATTTATGAAGGTCATAGTGAAGGCAAACATTTCTTGGGGTTGGAGAGGGATTTTGTGGGGTAGAGATTTGTTAAAAAGGAATGTGCGTTGGAGGGTAGGCACAAGGACTCAAATACATAGGGGATGATTGGATTCCGGGAGTTAGATCTTTCAAGTTACAAGCTTCATTGCCGGTACAACATACTTTGCTTAAGGTGGCAGATCTTATAGATGTAAGGGGTTGTTGGCGTACTTCGTTGGTGAAAGGTTTATTCTCGGCTCTAACGATGCAAAGTATCTTGGTAGTTCCATTACCCCATCCAGAAGATTCGACTGCAGATTTGCCAACGTGGATTCAAAATTATTCGGGTTACTACTTAGTTAAAAGTAGCTATAAGTCGGAATGCAATCTAACAAGATCGGCACGTCCATCATCTTAACCTTCTCAAGCTTATGAAAATTCTAAATTGTGGTCTCAATTTTGGAAGCTTGGAGTTCCAAGTCGGATGCTGCTTTTGGTTTGGAGGGCAATTGTGTGAGCTTTTCCAACGGAATATAAATATTACTTGTAATTGTAATTAGATTCTATTTTCATTTTCCTATCTTATATAGGTATTTTGTACTACTATACAATGAACCTGAGGTCATGAATAAAAATCATTATTAATCTTATTTTCTACATGGTATCAGAGCCTAAAATCCTGAAACCTAAGACCTTAAAATACCATCCTAAATTTTCCGCCATCGTCCGTGCGTGACTTCCACGCGCTGCCGATCCGGACTACCTTTCTGCAAAAAAAAAGATGGTTTTCTTCCTCTTCAGTTCGCCGCAACCTTCCTCACCACTGCTGCCTGTCCCGCTCTTAACTCTGTTCGGCCTGCTCCTGCTCCTGCTATGCTCCGTCAAGTCTGCTCCGCTCCCGACTCCGTCCGGCTTCCATCAGCTCCGTCCGGCCCACTCCCGCTCCGACCGGCTCACTTCCGACTCAGTACGGCCCGCTTCGCTCCGATCAGCCTTTTTCCTTCTCTGTTCCATCCGATCTCCTCCGCTCCGACTCCGTCTGGCTTCCATCAACTCCGTCCGGCTTCCATCTACTCCGTCCGGCTTTAGACCGAAAGAGGTGCATATGAGATTCACGCGCTCGACCTTCCTGAAGCGTGTGTGTCCACACGCGGGTGCACCAGAGGCGCAGTTGTACCTCCATAGCGCGTGTTTTCCCCGCGCCACACAGAGGCGCGCGACTCTTGTTTCATTTGGCTTTGGTTCAGGGAAATTTGTTTTCTTCCCTTACTTTATTTTTATTGTACTTTCCATTGTGTTATGGCTCTCTTCGCCGGCGTAGTGACGTCGCCGCAAGGGTTTGCAGCGGCCACCTCTTCTGGCTTACCTACACGATCTGATTTCGGTCCTGCTCTGTCTGACGACCAATGGAGTTCAACCATACATTTATTTAATCAGTTTCATTCATTATCTGATCATGGGTCAGGTAAGTTTACTTTACCCTGGATTCTTGATTTGGCTGCCTTATATCACATGACTGGTGACAAGGGTTCTCTTACTAATATGACTACTCCTACCAATTCTGTGAATGTTATACTGCCTGATGGATCTATGCCGTCTGCTACACAATATGGGTCTATTTTTTTGGTGATGTCACCCTTACTCATGTTCTCTACTTACCTACTTTGTGATGCAATTTATTATCATGCTCTAGATTGTTATCTGCCTTAGAATGTCTAGCCTTGTTTACTGAAAATTATTGCATTTTACAGAAAATCAGTACGAGGACTGTGATTGACGTAGGTGAATAGCAAGGGGGGGGGGGTTATTGGCTTCTTCTCTTAGATACTTGCGTTCTTCCTCATATCTTGCAATTTATTCCGACAGTTGCTTTGGATTCTTCATCTGATTTATGGCATCAATGTTTTGGTCATCTATCATCTACTGTGTTGTCTTCTATTCATACTCTTGATTTTAGCACAAATAATACTACTATACCTTGCTATGTATGTTATAGAGCAAAATAGACTAGACATAGTTTTCCATTGAGTTCTACAAATGTTGTTGCATTATTAGAATTAGTACATTGTGATGTTTGAGGTCCTTATAGAACACCATCTTCTAGTGGTGCATTTTTATATTTTTTAAATAGTTGATGATTAATCCCGAGCTGTTTGGGTTTATTTATTAGTGGCTAAGTCAGAAGTAGCTTCTAGATTTTTGGAGGTTTATGCTCTGGTCAAGAATCAATGGGGTCAAACTATACTGTGTGTCCGGGCTGACAACAGGACTAAATTTTTGCCTTTGAGATCTCATTTTACTGCATCTAGGATCATTTTTGAGACATCTATGGTTGATACACCATAAGAATGGTAGAGTTGAACGAAAGCATCGCCATTTACTCAACGTGGAATGTGCCTTACGACTTCAAGCCAGTCTCACAATTGAGTTTTGGGGAGAATGTGTTCTTACTGCTGCTTATCTGATTAACCGGACACCGACGAAACATCTCAATGGTCGCACTCCCTTTGAAATGCTACATGGACACGCTCTAAATTACTCATCTTTAAAGGTATTTGGATGCTTGTGTTTTGCTGCTCATGTTCTCAGATATCGCGACAAGTTTGCACTAAAAGTCGGCGATGTTTGTTTCTTGGTTATCCTGCTGGAAAGAGAGGCTATCGCTTTTTTGACCTGGAATCCAGAGTCATCTTTAACAGTCGGGATGCCAATTTTTTTGAAGACCAGTTCTCGTATGCAGCAACTCTGACATCAGCATCTTTCGTAGATCTCGGAGGCATCACCACCTCATTGCCGGAGTTACATGCCAAGATCGCGTCACCACCATTCCCACCGACCGCCGCCGACCCTATGCCGCCGGATGCCACCACACCTATACCGTCGGCTATTTGTCCAATTTCGGTGATCGACCCAGATCACCAGTAACCCTTGCCAGTCCGGCCTGATGATGCAACACCCGAGAGGCCACCGGCCACCGACGATCATGCGCCTTATGCACCGCGAGCTCCGGTGATTCCTTCTGCTCCACCGCCTAATGCGCTGTCTCCGGTCCTGACTAATTCCACTCATCGTTTTCTTCTGTCAGCTCCGCTACCTATTTCACCGGTTGTTCTGACGTCTCCTCCCGTCGCTGGGTTGCCTCCTATCACACAGAGTGTTCGCGCTCGCCGACCTCCTCCTTATTTGGAAAATTATATTTGTGATGATTATGCATGTGCTCTTACTACTGAAGACCCCCCTCTTACTGCTACATTCACTCCTGCGCTGTCACGATCCTCAGGTGCTCTCTATCCTCTTACTGATTATGTAAATTTTGATATTTTTTCTAGTATGCATTCTAGATTTTTGGGTGTAGTAACGTCTAGTTAAGATCTCACAACTTATTCTGAGGTATCACATCATGCTCATTGGAGAGATGCTATGATTGAAGAGCTTACTGCGCTTGAGCGCAATTAGACTTAGACTTTGGCCCCTCTGCCCATGGGTAAAAAGGCGATTGGTTGAAAATGAGTTTATCAGACGAAGTTCAAGTCAGATGGTACTATTGAATGTCATAAGGAGCGCCTAGTAGTTCTCGGGAATCGCTAGGTTGAGGGGATTGATTATAATGAGACATTTGCTCTAGTTACAAAGATGAGTTATGTTCGCCTATTCTTATCTCTTGCGGTCATTCGTGGTTGGGAACGGCATCCGATGAGTGTCCATAATGCTTTTCTGCATGGTTATTTTCATGAAGAGGCTTTTATGTGACCCCCACCAGGCTATGCTGCGCCCTATGGTTAGGTATGTCACCTTCAGAAATCTCTTTATGATCTTCGCCAGGCTCCTAGAAATTGGTTTTCCAAATTGGCTCAGGCTTTACGAGCATTTGGTTTTGTTCAGAGCAAGGCAGATTACTCTTTGTTTGTCGTTTCCCATGGATCGATTTCTTTGCATGTTCTGGTTTATGTGGATGATTTGGTCATCACTGGAAGCTCTTTTTCGCTCATCTCTGAGTTCAAGAAATGCTCGTGTTCTTGTTTCCATATGAAAAATCTTGGTTTACTCAAGTATATCTTTGGCATAGAGATTGCTAGAAGACCGGAGGGGATGTTCCTTTCACAAACGAAATATGCCTTGGAAATTTTATTTGATACAGGTTTGTCTACCTCTAAACCGAATGACTTTCCGATGGAGCAGCAACACAATCTGGCGCGTGTTGATGGCACGCTTTACCATGATCCTGAGCAGTACATGCAACTGGTTGGGCACTTGATATATCTTACCATCACACGTCCTGAGCTTAGTTATTCAGTTCACACACTTGCTCAATTCATGAATTCCCCATGTTTTCCCCACTGGCAAGTTGCAGTTCGTGTGTTGCACTACTTGAGTCATCTTGGTCAAGATTATTTTTCTTTTCCCATAGTGCGTTACAGTTTACTGCTTACTGTGATTATGATTGGGCGGCTTGCCCTATTACCTGACGTTCTCTTTCTGGTTACTTTGTGATGATTGGTGATTCTCCGATTTCTTGGAAGACCAAGAAGCAACCTACAGTTTCTTGGTCTTCTGCTGAAGTGGAGTATCGTGCTATGGCTGTTACATGTTGTGAGTTGTTATGACTTAGGTCTTTACTGAAAGGCTTAGGGGTTGTGCATATTGCTCCTATGCATTTATTTTGTGACAGTCAATCTGCTCTTCATATTGCAGCAAATCCAGTATTCCATGAACGTACGAAGCATATTGAAGTTGATTGTCATTTTGTTCGGGATCTTGTGCAGTCTGGTACTATCATTGTTGGACATATATTGATTATATCATACGGAAAATCAAATAACAAAATTGAACGAGCAATTAATATATGCAAGAATAATAATTTTTTATTAATTATTCAAGCATACAATCGAAAAGCTTAAATTACAAATAATCAAAGCATAAATCATGTTTCGAGTAATTACAAATTGATGGAGTCACGAGTAACACTCGCTGCCCTTGAAACGAATGAGTCCCGTCGTGGACATCGTTCCCTAGGATAAAACCATCGAAGGTTACAATTAACACGTAAGAGTTACCTCGGATTCACGCAAGGCCCGAAGGACTATCACCTTGACAGAGCATCAACTGGAAACTTCGAGAAAGACAGACAGAAGACTCAAGTTTAGAATATGGAGGAACTTGAGAAATGGTGTGTTTTTCTGAATGACTTAGAGGCTCTATTTATACTGCTCTAAGAGACCCTAATCATGGAAACATGATATTCTGATTTTCTGTAATTAGAGAAGAATATTCCCCAATCACCAACTCACCAAATCCGAGACATTCCACGAATACTCGAATAAAATCTGCTGGAAATGGAAGAAATATTGGCACAAATATTCTTCATCGTATTAAATATGGTAAACCGCATATTTATTTAAGACAAGATATCTCACAAAATATGGAAATATTTTGTTCTTATCTCTTAAGAATTACACACAAGCAATTCCATATATACTATGCGGTTGGGCCTTCCAGAGACTTCCATGCGGTCCATACGCATTTTGGACAGTCCAGAGAAAATTACCCAGGCCAATTTTCGCCTATTTTTTTCCTCTTTCAAGAGTGATATTTAAAACATTCATATCTCATTCACCCTTGATCCGTTTTGAGAGTTTAAATAGTCGATTTTATAGTACTCGCGGAGGAGAACCCAAAAATGACATCCACCGACCCAAAATCCATTTGGGTCCCACTCAAACGAAGCCCAAAAAGTTGACGAATTTCAACCTTTAACCATTATTTTCCAACAATCCCCCACATGAATAGATATTGATGTAGGAATCAGAACAATCACATCAGACACGGAGTTTGACTTGGTGATAGATTCATTTCGACGGCATAGATGCTGCATAGGATAAGTAGGTGTCACCCTTTGAGAGAGTACACTTAGCCCACTGGTTAGGAAGTAGACGCGATGTCCTTGAACTTCCCCAACCGCTTGTGTGAACGACAATGCACTTCCCACAGACATCTTTCCTAGCCCTTGCGCTTTCCTCGGTTGTGTCCATTAATCAGGCCATGGCACACGCCTAGTTCTGTAAGGTTTCTAAAGAATTGCGTCCCAACAATTCCCTTTCGAAGCGGCCACACTTCTCGCTTACATAGGTGATTCTTGGTGTAAGAGCAGTTCCGTAAACTATTGCGCTCTTTCGAGTACTACATACTCGATGCCTTGAATCATTAAAAGCAACCTAATGCTTAACCTCCATTCACATCACTGTTTCTTCATCATAGGAATGCGACAGGAGGTATGAGACCCCCACAGTGATCGCGATGGGTCTTTGCAGTTTAGTTGTCCCTTTGAACCTAGATCTTGGGATCTCCAGTCACATAGGTTGGGTGTCCACGTACGTAACCCACCATTTATTAGACTTAGTCATATTCCTTTCGATGAGTTCTCAACTAACTCTCGATTCAATTTCTTCGTCAAGAAATCGATTGAATCCTTTCGTCAAAGAATAACAACTCTTATCATATTGACCTTACGTAGTCAACATCGATAATTCTCGTAGAGAGTAGTCGTCCAATGGTAAAGTGTCCATGTCGAGACACACCATCATCGATATGGCTTTAAGCTACAAGCTTTACGCTACACCAATACGCATAAAAGTGCTTTGGTCATCCGAGGGTATATCTTTCCCAATTTTGTCCAACACGATGGACTTAGATTCCTCTATGAATCTAGCAAGAGAGAACCATTTCTCTACACAACTCAAGCCATATCCACGAGTCTCACACACAGCTTGTTTCCAGTGATCTTTTTTAGATTACTCGTGTATCATCTTACTATCCATTGTAAGAATAGTCTAATGTGCACTTTAATAAGTACAACAGACTATCAATGACTCTTGAGTTATCTTCTTAAGAGACACCTCACCTTTACAAAAGGTAACTCATAATGTTTAGAGTCATTCCATTGAATACGACATATCTCCAAGAGACTCAATCATCGTATCAATTTTACTATCAATGAGAAAATCATAAATCAAAGACATAAATGACATGGTCATTTTTCGTGTCTCTTAGCGTATCTGCCTTCATCAAACTCATTGATTTAATATCACTGGCTAGAACAATTAGTTTGGTCACATGATGGATCATTTAGGAGCATTGAGCTTTTCATTTTTGCTCTATTCAGATTTTAATATCTAAGTCTCCAAATAACCATTTAGGTCCATTAGATGTACTTCTAGCTTTCACAAAACCTTGATAGCAAGTACCATCACCCTTGGACTCATTCTCACGTCTAGAGAACACCCATCAAGTACACAAATATACTTACTAATTGTTCAAATCTACTAGTACTCTAGTGATTTGCACTCATGGTAGATCAATCTCTCTATTGATCACCACTTTCCACAAAAATTATTTCATGGAATCTCGTTTCCTTCGTTGGTTTATCCCTGATCCTTAATGATTTCATCTATTGACTCTTAAGTCCATTTAAGATAAATCAAGATCTTTAACAGATACTTCCACAAAATACACTTTCCATTAAGATATATTTCTAGTTTCTGCATAATATTTCTTGTGAATTTCAAGAAATTGATAGCACTTCAACATTGTGCATATCTAGTAAAGATACTGTTTAAGTATTACTTTTACTACATTCGCAATATGCCAACCCACACATTCGAAAGAACTTTTAGGATGGCTCTATGAGGAGCTTTATTTTTCTCCTTCTAGGGGTATCTTATTTAAAAGATCGCCAGCCAACTTAAAGGCTCCCCCACAACGCTTGATCATTTCTAGCAATTTCCTTCAATCACCAAATGACCTTGCAAATGTCTACATTGTGAATCACATTCCCCATAGGATTCTATGTATTCACATCATGGTCACAGATAACCTCATATGTTTTCTATGCATCACGTAAGTGGTTTCGTTAATATACAAACCCAACTTACTAAAAGTCTGTGTGTTCAATAATGAATCGAACACTAGATTCTTACCCATAAAATTTCTTTTAGGGCTTGATCCTTTCAACAATCAAAACACCTTCATGTATTGATCTTTTATCGTGAAAGTCTCTCTTATTCCTTCAACTCCCTTGGAATTAGAGATAACTAAACTTTCCGATCTCAATTAATCATTCTTCCTCGCATGACCAATACCACAACCGATGCAGTATCAATCAATCGAGGATTCGATTAACTCTCACTAGGGCGCAGTGTGAGTTTACCAACTCCACACAATTTCATGCCCATTTTAAAGCCAAGCTTCAGTACAACTGTACTTTACTTTCAGACTACTCAAATCAAACTTGAGTGTCTTTATGCTCGAAACACATTCAAGTCCATTGCTCAACTCAAGTTTGAGTGCACTGCTCGACTTGATTTCGAGTTTACCCTTTTGGTTCGAGTTAAAGTCCTCCCGACTTGATCAACTTGATTCAAATCTCTCGTGGTTACTTTTTCACTTCAAGTACCTATCAAAATTCATATCGTCGTTGAATTTTTAGGTTTTCGTCTACCCCCCACATTGGGCTGGTTTATACACATGTTAAGTTTCTCAAAAACTCGTGTCTTGGGGTTCCTAGACCAAATGTCTTAGGATTACTCATCTCAGAATTCTAAGGCTTTCCAACCAAAAATCTAGAGAATTGACCAAATGTCTTGGGATTCCATATCTCATGATTCTTAGATTTTTCAACCATAAATCAAGAGATTTGACCAAAAGTCTCGGGATTCCCATTCTCAGGATTCTTAGTTTTCTCAACCAAATTCTTGAGATTTTCCCCTCAATTCTTTGATTACAAATAATCAAAGGTTTTTAGCATAGTCATGATAACTCATGCTTTAGGGTTTATACCATGGTTCACAAGAACCAATACCCTAGACATAGTTGTAAACTAATGTCTTCACGTTCACATTTATCAGGTCATACAAAATAACCAGAATATGTCGAACTTCGAGCTCATATGCTCTATCTGTGCAATCTAACAATTGTCACTCGTGAGCCATATGCTCGTAAGCGATCAATCAAGATAGCCAATTATCGGGACAAGCCTTGTCAAACCTTTCATTGCATCAAACGGGCACTTTCCCAAACAATTAATATAATTATAGCATATAAAACATAACACAATTTTAGACACAACATTGATCTAAAATTTTTGTATATGCAGCTAAATCAAGTCCCTAAATGAACGAGAATACATCTTGGATCAAATAACCCAATGTCACATACTTCATTCATGCACGAATATATTTCACTCTTGCCGAGAGATGTCATGTTTAAGTGCAAATGAAGTTTACCAATTTTTCGCATGCGATTCTCAGACCAAGCATATAAAAGTCATGAATCACTAGCAGCACATTTGAACACAAATATGGTTTAAATCTTTAACCAATATGAGCAGCCCACATCACCAAATTATTATACCATGCAAAATAGGTATTTCAACATTTGATCAAGTATTTAAACAAATACTATAGCATTTCAAGGGCTTTGAAAATTAAACATGTCTCATAATTTCCAACCATATGCACTGCTTTCATGTAATTGAATAATAATGTCTGATCCCATATCAATCTTTCATGTAATTGCTCTCATGGCATTTTTTTCCAGTAAATTTAATTCAATCTTTCATGCAAAGAATCAAATATGATTTCTCACCATATCAACATTTAATCTCATAAGCATGAATATCACGGAATTAGCATATTTCCATAATTGCGCCATTTAATTTAACATACACGCTCAACTCATTTTCCCACTTAATTAAGGGATTAATATAACCAAATCCATTTACTATCAAATTTGATAGCCTTAGTGTACTGGACATATATGTGCAAATATTATTCACACAACACTCTTTGTAACAAAGTCTTGTTCACATCCAGATTCACGCAAATGGTTATCAAATATAATCCATGCAATATATGTAGATATAGCATATGCCATGATTCACTTTAATTAACGTGTATACGTACCATAGTTTCCCCAACCGTGGTTACACTCTTGATTCTTTCATGTTTCCAAGCAAATCCTGTTGTATCTCCATGCCTAGTTTCTCTTCCATAAGAGATATACAACCGTGTATACTCGGATTCACCAATGCGTACATACAAAAGATTTCCATCGTTAAATATATGTACAAATCTCAAATATCGTAGTATAATATTTTAAATAATTATACATAACAAATTGCTCAATATGATTTTGTTGTAAATAACCAAAACCATTATCATGCATAATTTTGCAAACATACAATTTCCATAAAGCATGCAATCCCATGTGATTTGCGCAGAATTACAAATCATATGCATATTTTCGATAAATATGGCATGCAGATGGTATGCCGATTAATGAATATATCAGGCAAGTCGAGCAAGTAATATATGAATTATTACCTTACATAAATATTCTGCAAGTAATATATGTATACCATATTTATGCAAGCATTATTACCGCATGATTATTTTGACTACATCATGATTCTTCACGCATGCATCTTTTGACCAAATCAATATAAATCAACAAATATCATTCGTTTCAAGACTGTTGGACATATATTGATTATATCATACGGAAAATCAAATAACAAAATTGAACGAGCAATTAATATATGCAAAAATAATAAATTTTTATTAATTATTCAAGCATACAATCGAAAAGCTTAAATTACAAATAATCAAAGCATAAATCATGTGTCGAGTAATTACAAATTGATGGAGTCACGAGTAACACTCGCTGCCCTTGAAACGAATGAGTCCCGTCGTGGACATCGTTCCCTAGGATAAAACCATCGAAGGTAACAATTAACACGTAAGAGTTACCTCGGATTCACGCAAGGCCCGAAGGACTATCACCTTGACAGAGCATCAACTGGAAACTTCGAGAAAGACAGACAGAAGACTCAAGTTTAGAATATGGAGGAACTTGAGAAATGGTGTGTTTTTCTGAATGACTTAGAGGCTCTATTTATACTGCTCTAAGAGACCCTAATCATGGAAACATGATATTCTGATTTTCTGTAATTAGAGAAGAATATTCCCCAATCACCAACTCACCAAATCCGAGACATTCCACGAATACTCGAATAAAATCTGCTGGAAATGGAAGAAATATTGGCACAAATATTCTTCATCGTATTAAATATGGTAAACCGCATATTTATTTAAGACAAGATATCTCACAAAATATGGAAATATTTTGTTCTTATCTCTTAAGAATTACACACAAGCAATTCCATATATACTATGCGGTTGGGCCTTCCAGAGACTTCCATGCGGTCCATACGCATTTTGGACAGTCCAGAGAAAATTACCCAGGCCAATTTTCGCCTATTTTTTTCCTCTTTCAAGAGTGATATTTAAAACATTCATATCTCATTCACCCTTGATCCGTTTTGAGAGTTTAAATAGTCGATTTTATAGTACTCGCGGAGGAGAACCCAAAAATGACATCCACCGACCCAAAATCCATTTGGGTCCCACTCAAACGAAGCCCAAAAAGTTGACGAATTTCAACCTTTAACCATTATTTTCCAACAATCATTACTCATTATATCCGCACGATAGATTAACCTACGGACTTGTTTACCAAAGCTCTCGGACGTAACCTGTTTCATTCATTACTTAGCAAGTTGGACATTTCTGATTCCCATGCTCTAACTTGAGGAAGGGTGTTAAGGAATATAAATATTACTTGTAATTGTAATTAGATTCTATTTTCTTTTTCCTAGCTTGTATAGGTATTTCGTACTTCTATATAATGGACCCTGAACTCATGAATAAAAATCATCATTGCTTGAACCCGAAGAGAAGAGAAGACATTGCGTGACTTCATTACTTTTTGCATGCAGCGGGGAGAGTCTAGAGTCATCTGATCATGTTTTTCTCGAATGTGATCATTCAAGGAGGGTTTGGCGTATTACATCTCTTGGTTTTGACTTCTACAAGGGGTAGAGGAAATCATTTACACAGTGGTTTTTTGACTGGATGAAGAATGTGCCAGATCAGGATTCAGGAGTTACTGGCTCAGCCTGTCAAACTTTACAAATAAAGTTTTCACCAAACTTTTAATGTTAAGGACAAAGCCTTTAATGCCAAAACTGATATCAAAAGAACAATCGGCTTATATGGCATGTTCTGATATCAGCGACAATGTAATCCAAATGCAACAAATGTTCAGGTTATTAAACAAGAAAACAAGAAACCATAATTTAATTCTAAAACTGGACATGAATAAAGCTTTTGACATGGTCTCTGGGGTTTCTTGAACTTAGTACTACTGAAATTCAGATTCTCGGCTTCTTTAGTGAAGATAATTCTTAACATAACATGCTCATGGTTTTTAGTACTGTTTAATGGCTCACCATCAGGATCTCTAATAACCCTCAAGAGGTATAAAACAAGGCGATCCTTTATCACCTTTCTTATACAACCTCTTGACTTGGTTCTTTTCTAGAACCATTAAACATTACTTTCAGCAGGATCAATTAGAATAGTTTCACTGTACCAACACTGCTGATAGAATTACTCACTTAATGTACGCAGATGACACTGTCGTCTTCCTTAAAGGTGGCAAGAAAAACATTAAATTAATCAAAATTTTCTGCAAGCTTAAAAAAAGACATCAGGACAATTAATCAACTTTAACAAGAGTGAATATTTCCTAGGGAAATATGCACCTTAAACACAAGATGCACTAATTTAATCAATTTTAGATATGAAAAAGGCACAACCCCTTTTACGTATCTGGGCGTACCAATCTTCAATGGCAGAACCAAAAATGTGTACTTTCAGCCACTGATCGAAAGGAGAAGACGGAGAAAACGACGCAATGGAGAAGATGGAATAGACAACTTGATGGTGTTTCACGGCAGAGAAGATGGTGATTTGCGGCAGAGAAGACGAATCTATGACGGCGCTGGAGAAACCATAGCTAAGGCAGGAGGAAGAAGACGTGTGGCTTCACTCGCTTTGTCACCAACCAAAAAAATTGCAGTGCGTCGCTTCACGCGCGCATTTTTTAAATTCTGACTAATTTTATTTTTGAGATTTTTTAATTAGTAAAATTATGAAAATACCTCTGGCTATACTGGAAAACCATTTGGTCTTACCTGAGAACCACCTTTGGGATCAAACAAATCATTTTGTATTTGTTGGTTGTAGAACAAACGCGGTATTGATCTTGGGGACCAAACAAATTATAAGATTCTATGTTGGGGACAAAAAAAATAATTTAGTCTTATCTAAAATAATAGCTGGAAAGGATAATTGCAATTTCTGGTATGCCAACTGGTCAGGTTTTGGACCTTTGTATTATATATGGCCTGCTGATTTAGACCACCCTTTCCGAAATATGTCTCTGCTGGAATTTACTGCAATAAAAAATGCAGTAATATCCATTATAGAGCTACAAATGACGACCAATATCATCTCTTTTTTGCAGGATTTTCAACTATCCTTCCCACATGATGATAGCCTCATCTGGACACCAAATCCTAATGGCAATTTTATTGTGAAGTTTGCATACGAAGCTGTGAGAAATAAAAGGACCAGTACTTACTCTCTCAAAAAGATACGGAAAAAACCTATTCCAGGTAAAATTTCCATCTTTATATGGCGCTTACTCAATAATCTGCTCCCATTTGATAATGTCCTTTCATATATGGGTTTTGCTTTACCTTCGAAATGTGTAAATTGCTGTCATGTTGAGACTGTGGATAATTTTTTCAATTCCTGTCCATATACTGTATCCGTGTGGAAAATCATCCATAAATATATGTTGATAGCAAATAGAACTTTTCCAATCATTTTTGAAAAGGATCTCTTTCTATTTAACAGCTCAGGAATCCCTAAAGTACAGGTTTATATCATAAGATTCCTTGGTTTTAGTACTTTATGGTTTTTATGGAAAGTTAGAAATCTAACCATTTTTGAGGGTATAAAAACTGAACCCAATCAGTTAATATCTCAAATTGTCAATTTTTCATACTTAACTTTTTCAGCAAACCCTATACATGGCAATTACCGTGAGCATGATTTATGGATTAGGAATAAAGTGATTCCCCTCTTTAAAAAAACCAGGAATATTATAGTTGTCACATGGACCAAGCCAGTTTCTGGGATTAAAATAAATACGGATGGCAGTTTTAAATCGATTGGGTCTGGTATTGCTGCAATTTTTAGAAACACAGAAGGAGATATGATTGCTGCTCTTCATGAAAGTGTCCAGGCATCCACTCCATTGTTGGCTGACTTAAGGGCAATCAAAATGAGCATAATACAGGCACAAAATAGAGTTTCTATCATTACTGTATTGAATCGGATTGCATGTCTGCCATCAATGCTATTTTATGTCCTCTAAAAACTCCCCATGATTCTTTCTCCCTGATAACAGGATAACATTAATACAAAGACTTGGGTGAGACGGCCCAAGCTTAAATATTTTTAGGGACATGGAAGCAATACTATATAATATATATTTTAGTTAATTTTTATTTTCAGTTTTTAAATTCAACCGTTCCACCCACCCATCCCCACCCCCCCCCCCCCCCCCCCCCCCACGTGCACATTAACCCTCTTTGAATATCAAAATCGTTGCCATAAATTTGCGATTCAACTGCTCAAATTCTTTCAAATTTGTGAATTCTCAGCGGCATTATATCGCCTTCTTTAATCCAGTTCTATAGAGGTTAGAATTTCTAATTTTTGCTGGATTTAGGGTTTATATTTAGGGTTTTTTTTTGTTTTCTTCTACCTCTCCGATGATTTCTATATCATTTCGGCATTTATCTCTGTAAATTCGGCCATGCATGTGTTTTTTTACCTTATATTGTGTGTTTTTTTATTTTTGTTTCGGCATTTTGTAGATATGACGAAATCGAACGAAGAAATTGCTAGTAAAGATAACCTGGAGGTTGATGATGTTGTTCGTGCCTCATTCGCGCTTAATTCTAAAGTTTTTTTTTCTATTTTTTGTTAATTTTTGTATTGTTATGTTTTTTTGTTCGGTTTCTTTGATTTTTGTGTTTCATTGTTTGTTTATTTGATGTGTTGTTCGTTGTTATTGAATCTGCTTTGTTTTTTGTGTTGTGTCGCTCTGTCTTGCTAATTTTTTAGATCTTGCTCTGTTTTATGTATGAAACGGTGTATAACAAATTAGTTAGGTTGTTCATGTGTTTAGTTAGGCTGTTCATGTGTTCAGTTCAGGCTTTGTTGTGCCTCTCTTGTGGTTTATTTTATGCTCTATTTACTTTGTATGTTTTCTGTTTGAATTGTCTTTAAGTTAGGATGTTTATGTGTTTAGTTTTCATGTTCATGTGTTTAGTTTAGACTTTTGTTGTGCCTTTGTTGTGGTTTAATTTAAACTCTGTTTAGTTTGCATTGTCTCTCAGTTAAGGTGTTTGTGTGTTTAGTTAGACTGCTTATGTATTTAGTTCAGGCTTTGTTGTGGATATGTTGTGGTTTAGCTTAGAATCTGTTTAGTTTGCATATTTTATGTTTGCACTGTTTTTTAGTTAGCCTATTTATGTGTTTAGTTCGCTTGTTAATGTGTTTTCTATTTGCACTGCCTTTCTATATGTGTATATACACAGTTATATTGGTTTGTTTACTTTAGGTGTTTCAGTTTTTAATTTAAGTTTTTAATTTTAATTTTTATGTGATTACTTTTCAAATGTAGGTGAGGGAATTTGCTTGAGGAAATCGAGTAGATTGTAGTCCAAATTGCCAGATGGTATGTATATTGCTAGTTTGTAAATTTTTATTTTAATCTTTATATTTTTCTTTTAATTCATTGTGTAATTTTTAGGTTCTAAACCTCCTGTGAATAAAAGGAAAAAGACCCAGAAGAAAACTACTACAACAGGTATTTAAATATGATTGAATTTTATTCAATTTTTTTGTTGGTTTTTAATTGATTGCTTTATGTATTGCTGATAATTTCTTTTCTTTTTTATAGCTGATATTGTGAAAAGATTGCGCAAAAGTGGTAGTAAATCTAATGTGGATAGGCCAGATAGAGTTTCTAGATTATCTGTTTTGAAGAGATTGCTTAAAAGTGGTAGTAAATCTAATGTAGATAGGCCAGATAGAGTTTCTGGATCATCTGTTACTGGTTGGAATTCTAATTTTTTTTGTTTTACTTTGACTGTTTAGTGATTTTCTTTTGGTATTTAAATATTTTGTTTTTTTATTTGTAGCTGCATGTGATATGACTGGGGTTCAAGATAAGTTTGATAAATTTAATACATTCCGGTCTCTGTTTATTTTACTTTGACTGTTTAGTTGTTTACATTTGGTATTTAAGTATATTGTTCTGCTATTGTAGTTGGAAGTGATCTGTCTAGGGTTCAAGATAAAAGTGGTAAATTTTATATATTCTATTTTTTGTTTACTTTTACGGTTAAGCGTGTTACCTTTGGTATTTATGCCTTTTGTTTTGTTATTGTAGACGCATGTGATGTGACTGGAGGTCAACATAGCACTGGTAATTTTAATATATTCTGGTTTCTCTTTTTATATATATATTTTAAATATTTCTATTGTTTATTGATTTAGTTTTGTGATTTAAATTGTTTGTTTGTAGTTGCTGCTGAGGTTGAAACTGCTGCTTGTAATATTCCAGCTTCAACAAATCTTACAGAATCAGGTTAGTTTAATGCTTTATGATTTAAGATATTTTGATTTCTTGCTACTTTTATTGTTTATTGCTTAAGTTTTGTGATTTACACTTTCTGTTTGCATTTTGTAGTTGTTGATGAGGCTGAAACTGCTATAATAATCCAGCTTCAACAAATCTTACACAATCAGGTTAGATGAATGTTTTATGATTTATTGTCATTTTGTTAGTTCGGGTATGAAATTTATTAGTTCAATCTCTTTTTATGATGTAGTTGTGGAGACGTCTGGGATCAGCAGTCCTCCACTTTTAGCAATTTTCGAACAAAATGATTAGTGTTAGGAGTTTCAACTAGTTTTTTTTGTTTATTAGTTTCAACTAATTTATAAATTTTTAGTTAAGCTATTTTACTCATTAGTTAAGATTGGAGATTTCACTTTATAATCTACATTAACATTTTTTATTATGCGGTTGTGAAGAAGCATGTGATTATTTGTCCTACTACTTCAACAAAAATTGAACATAGTGGTTAGTATTTAAATTATTAGTTCATATTTATTCCTTTTTTAGTTTTGCTATTAAAATCCTTAGTTTTTGTATTTTTTTGCACCAGAGTCTGGAAATGTTTCTGTTGAAAGAAATGAGGATTCTGTTGAAAGAAATAAAGATTCTGCTGAAAGAAATATTGATGGTACGTTTTAATATATTTGTTATTGTGTATCTTTCATTACTTTATGTGTATTTAGTATTTGTTAATTTTTTTAAAATTTGTAGGTTCTACTTTTGTTGCTGCAAGTCCCATAAGTGCCCAGATAAAAGTTGTTATTAAAGGTTTGAGGTGTGAAACTAATTCTAGTATTCATCGGTTTCTCTACTTTTAATTTGTTTTTTTGATTTAATTTTTTTTTCCATTTGTGTGTTGTAGGTAAGAAAATTTGTTAAAAGAGAGGTGTTAGGAAGAAGGTAAAAGTTAAACGAATTATTAGTGATGAAAAATTTATGGAAAATGGTGATTTTATTGGTCTGCCTTCTGCTGTGGTGGATGCAAATGAAAGGGGAAAACAAAAGGTTTGTGAAGGGAAAGGAAATTAATCGGTTGCGAAGAAGGCAACTGCAAAGAAAGCGGCTCCAAAGAAGCTGACTGTTAAGAAGCCGGCTGCTAAGAACCTTGCTGTAAACAAGTCGGCTGTGAACGAGCTTGCTGCAAAGGTGCCAGTTGTGAAGGAGCCGACTATGAAGCCCACAGCGAAGAAGCCTGTAGTGAAGAAGCCTGCATTGAAGAAGTCTACATTGAAGCCCGCAACGAACAAGTTAGCTGCGATGGAGCCTGCAGCGAAGGTGTCTACAGCGAAGAAGCTTACTGTGAAGAAGCCATCTGGGAATAGTAATGAGGATGTTGTTGGAGATAGGAGTGGACCGTCGAATAATTCCTCTATTGTTGGAAAGCACAAGTGGGATGGAGATGGTGTTTCTGGACTTGCTGCGAAGAGAAATGTTTCTGCTCATCGTTTAGCAGGGAACACTAATGATGGCACAGAAGTGACACACCAGATTAAACAAGTCTGTGAAATTCAGCTTCCTGGTGGTTCTAGGTATGTTTTATTACTTTATGTATTTTTGATTTGACTTTATGTGTGTACACATATACTTGAATATTTTAGTTTTAATATTTTTTCATAATGACTTGAATGATTTAGAATTTATTAGTTTATGTATGTTTTCCTTTACCTTTGGTGTTTCAGTGTTTTGTTTCACTATACTTTTAATTGTTTATGTGCAGAGTTGAAGTATAAATTGTTTATATACTTTTTGATTTTATTTATGTGTTTAACTGTTTAGTTTTATTAAACAATAAGTTGTTTTTTAATTAATTTTATATTGATTTGGCTGTGTATTAATTAAAATTTCTTTTTGAAGTTATTGTATGTTTACTTGATGTGTTTTATCTCTTAGTTTGGGTATTTGTGTGCATAGTTGTTATATTTACTAATTACTGTATTATATTATTTTTTGAGTTTTTAAAGAAGTTTATGACTGGAAGCTAACTTGTAAAGATCACAGATCTGTGCACTAATCTCAGTTCTAAGCAGAAGACTGATGTTGAAACCATTGGTTCCGGGGGAATTTTGAAGCTAAGATTGGAGATTGCACTTCCCCCGGGTATAGTGCCTTGGTTGGTGAGTAATTTTAACCCTGGTACATGTGTTCAATTGGTTGGGGTAGATAGGTACTTTGTTACTGCTGATGATGTATATGATCTGTTTTTGCCTCCAACCTCTGGTGGGAAAGTTGTGGAGAAGAGAAATTCTGGGATGGAATTGAAGGATAGTTACAAGGCTAGGTTTGGTAGGGAGAATGAACATGATATACCCCTTCACTTGATTTTAGATAGGATAAATTAACTTGAGGAGGGAGAGAATGAGTTTAAGAGACTTTTTGTTATCTATTGTTCTTCATACTTTTTAGCTCCTGTAGCTACTGAGAATGTAGATATGAAAATTCTTGAAGCTACCAAAAATGTTGACAAGATTAAGAATCTTGAGTGGTGTAATTTCGTGTTAGACAAAATGGCTTCAATGATTATGATATATAAGAGCAATGTAGAATACCAAACCTGTAGGGCTTGTGCCCTTATCCTTTTGATTCTGTATTTGCACCGATTTCCTGTCTGTGGTGTGTTGGAGCCAACATCCCTTTCTCTAGTCCAACATTCGACTGATGCAAAGTTGAGGAAGAGAGTGAAGATGTTGGACATTGGAGGAGGTTATGTCAGGACAATCATGGTGAAGGGCTATCCAATCAGTTGTGCCGGAAAAGTGAAAGAGGGTTATAGGGGTAAAAGTGATGTTGGAGCTCAGCCTGATATTGGAACTGATTCTGTTCCTAAAGTTGATGAAGTGTTGTAGTTCAAAATCCCACGCGGAGTTTTGACCGACTCCAAGATTAAAAGTTTTGCTAAGAATGTAAGTGTTTAAAATTTTACCTAATGTCTTTGCTTTGTTAGTTCTGGTGGTTAACAGGATTTCTTATGTGTTTCAGTATTTAGTTTAAATTTTTATGTGCAAATTTAGGTTTTTAGTTTCATTATTTTATATTTCTTACTTTTAGTATAGTTAGTTCATGTGCTTAATATTTCTATTTAGGTGTTTAATGGTTTGGTTCAGTTTATATATGAACTTTTTATGGTTAGTTGATTGTGCGTTCATTGACTATTTAATATGTTTCTTTATGTTTCTATATAAATTTATTGATATTTTTCTTATGTAGGCTTATGATGAGGCCTTGATGATCGTGAAGTGTAACTTTGAAGTTGTTACCACTGATATGTATTAGAGGTTGGGGATAGTGAAGGTTGATGTTAGGGATGAAGCATTGCGAGACTTGCCCCCTATTGTTGGAACTAGTGCAGAACTTTCGAATCAGCAACATGACTCGCCACTAATTGAAGAATCACCAATCTAATGGAATGACAAGTTAATTGCTATGGTTGATGAGGAATGCAACCAATGGAGGAGAAGAAAACAATACCAGCCTCAGAACGAGCCTCTTCCGACTTTTAACTTGTTTAAAGATGGTGAATTGGATGGCATGGAAGGAACGTCTGCAAACAAAGTAGTTTAAGATATTATTTGAATGATTTGATTTGTTATGGAGTGATTTAAATGTTTGAATTTGTTGAAATGATGTTACGGATGATTCTGAATGGTCTATTTTCTAGGTTGCGGGATTGAATGATTCAGAATGGTGTTTTTTAGATGATTTTGAAAGATGTTTTTAAGACGATTCCAGTATGGATTGAAACATTCAATTTTTTTTATTATGATTCCAGTATGAGTTTAGTTATGATGTTTATCTCTTTAGTTTCTATTATAATTTAACAGTTTGTCTAGTAATCATATTTTGTATGTTCAAAGCCATGTGTCCTTTAGGTAAATTGTTCGGTTATTTTGTTATATAGTTCGGTTTAAATATTAGATATTTTCCAACTATGTATTGTGTAATTTCTGACCCTCATATTTCATTTACTTTTTCTAACATTAGTTCATGTATATTTCATTTTAGCTCATTTGTTAGAGTCATTAGTTTCATACATAGTTTACTTGATGAATATATTTTTGTTTGATTAAACTACACTCGTTAGTTCAAGTGTTTAAAGCATTTAAAGGGAAATTTAAATGAGTTGTTCATGAATTTAAGATAATTGTAGAAAATATTAATATAAATACAATGTCAAATTGGAACTCATACGTCTATACTTGTTGCTTTGGTGTCTTGGTACCAAACTTCTTTGTTTTTGGTTTCTTTTTGTGCTTCCATCCTTCAATTCTCTTGCTTCTTCCTTTTGTTTTTGTGGGAGATGGATCTTGGATTATTGGTGGTTTAGTGATAGAAGATTCTGCTATGCTGGTTGAATTTTCATATTCTTTAGTACTTTTTGAGACAAGAATTTGGTCTGCCTTGTCATTGTTTTTTTTAAGCCTTCTTCAAGAATTTTCTAGATTTCTATGTCACCTTCACATTTTAGTACTAGATTGTAGTAGTTTCTTGCCATTTGGTGTCGCCATGGAACTTTGTCTTTGGTTTTGTCCACTTCTTGATTTTCTTGTGCTGCTTTCAGTTTGTCCCATACTTGCATGTTAGCAAGCTTTGTCCATCTCTATAGAATATATTGTGATGGTATCTCACTGATTGAGTTGATGTGCAATATACGGATATAGTGAAAGCAACGCATTCCATGCATAAAAAGATAACCATGCATATATTCAAGTTAATTAGATAAGCATCCAAACTAAAGCTCTAAAGCATATAATGTTCTGCATTTTAATGTTAAATATGCGAATGAAGAACTAATGACATATATATAAGATGTATTATCAGAAACTTGCTATGAAACCTTTTTACAGAAAGAAGAACCTTAATATTTGACCAAAAGGTAATGATCCAAACTGAAGAACTAAAGATATTAACATAAGTGGTAACATGTAAATTGTATTTCATCCGTACATACCTATTTCTTCAAAAGTTTTGCAAGAGAAGTTAACTTCCACCATTCCACTTTGTTGCGTGAATGTGATAATTTCAACTTTTGTATCATCTTGTTCCGGACTTCATACTTTGTTGCTGATCTTAGAGTGAAAACTCTACATGCTTTTGTTGCTTGTGCAATCTTGTATTCCTTCTCAAATTTATAGTACATTGATAATGTGTACTCTTGAGTTGCATGTTTGAGTAGTTATGATCCATATATAGCTGACTTTGTCACTAATTTTGAGCATTGATTTTCCTTCGCTATTTCCTTTGCTCTCCAGCGATCAATAGTCTCATTGAAGACAGTTACGAGCTTGTTGAGTGTGGTCAATTTGCTGGCATTAAATGACAAAGCTTTGTTTGTGCTCTCACTTCGTTGTTATGTAAGATTTCCTGCGGAGAAAAGTCTTTGCTCATTGCAGGGTACCACTTATCTCTAATAGACTAAAGCCTCTTGAACCATTCCTTGTCTTCAAGCTGAAAATTCTTGATCATATTGTTCCATGCCATTTTAAATTCTTCTTCTTTTTTTTACAGTATTTCAAACAATGTTCAAATGCTTCCTTGAAGGGACCATCCTTATTTAATTCACCAAAATGACTGATGGCATTCTGTGAATGTGCCATAGGCACAACCTATGCCTCGTGTTTGTGAAATCCTGTAAAAATATCATGAATAATTTTATTCAGAAAAAGTTCATGTATAAACATATGATCTAAAAGAAATTAAACATGAACTAAAGATATAAACATGGAATGTAATTGTTCATGATTTCTTTTCTAATAATAGAGTTTTTTTTATTGAGAATGATTACTGAAATTACATTAGATGTTGTGAACAACACAAGAACTATTGAACTAAACATATCAACCCATTATAGTCCAGATCAATCAGATTAAGGAATGGTCACCTTTTCGATTGCTTTGGCCATGGCCGGATCTTGGTATGTAAATTTTGTTACCGGCTCTTTACCACCCATTAATTTTTTGAAAACATCAAGAAGTCATTCAAAAGTTGAAGCTTTCTCGTCGGCAATGAAAGCACATCCAAACATCACTATATTGTTGTGGTTGTTCATTCCGACTATTGGAGCACAAATTAAGTTGTATTTGTTGGTCCTGTATATTGACGGACCACTTTAAAAAGTTAGATCATGTTAAAGCATGTGTTAATGCAGTTACAATATTTATTTAATATGTTAATTAGTATGTTTCAGCAAACTTTAAAATACCTAAATTTTTCAATAAAATACATATCGTACAATTTTAGACTTTGGTGAATTATCAAGTTTAATTATATCACTTTTATTTATGTTTTCATACTGTTACATCGTGTTTCTAATAAATTACTTTATACGTTTTAGCAAATCTAAAAACAACCCATTTTTCTCCAAAAAATGTAACTTATTTTTACTTCATTTGTTCATGAATCTACAGTGTGTGTAACATACTACTTTATGTATTCCTGCCATTACTTCATGTGTGTAAATGTATTTTACGAAATATAAACCATACGTGTATGTGGTGTCAAATACCATTAGATCGCCATAGAGGGAGTAGTCTTTCTTCATCATTGAGTTCCTCCAAAATAATGTTGTCAGCCGGCCATTATCATCCAATTTAACTCTAAAGAAAAAATCTTCCTCTTTGGTACTCTTTTGTGAGAGTATTTCAATTACTTGCTGAACATCGCCCCCTTTAATCTCCTTCATGCGCAACCTGTTCACATAGTTTAGATGATCCTTAATCACGTGTCCTAGATTCTGAATACCACCAGCTTCAAAAGCCATAAACTTGAATCCATGACTAGGTTTTCCCTTTTCCATTTCTTCTATAGCTTTCCCTTTTTCTTCAGTAATTCTCCTTTCACTTCTCTGCAAATACTACCATTCGACTCGAGTGAAAGGATAATTGTAAGTTGTCACATGATGCAAAACTTCACAGGCTCCATCCATAAATTTAACCCGAATTCCAGCCTTGCATCCTGTTCTTGTAACCACATTTTTCCTTGTTTTCTTCTTTTCTTCTCAGAGCCCTCTTATATGATATTTTTATTGGAAGGTGTGTCGGGTGTTTCATTCTTCAATTTTATGTTTCCCTAATTTGAGCAAACAAAATACTTCTCTAGGATGGTTCCGTATTTTTTACCTCTTTGGGTTAAACATCGCACCCCAAATCCCAATGCGCTTGACTGTTTTCGGTATAAATCATGGAACTCTGATAGTGTTTTTGCTTTCAAACCTTTGAAGAAATCTGTGACATCAACTTTCAATAGGTCGCTTAAATTTGTGACAGAATCTGGTCCTGCAAAATTGTATCTTTTCAGTAACTCATTACACCAACTATTATATTGGTTTCTTCGTGTATTTCATAATTTAGTTCAGCCTTCATTAACAGTTTTTTAGTCACTGATAAATTTGTACAATTTCTAATATTTTAATAACAAATCCTACTAATTAAATTTCAGACCTTAATCACAACAGATTATATTTTTATTGAGTTACATCGTGTAACATATTACTTGTTGTGATAAAGTAATTTTGAAAATATATAAATTGTCTTAACAAAATGAAATGTAACTGATTTTAGTTCATGTGTTCATGCAGTCACATCATTGATTTACTATGTTACTTCAAACATTTCAGAAAATTTAAAAACACCTACATTTTCCCAACAAATTGCATATAACCAAATTTTAGACCTTGGGGATTTGTCCATCGGATAATTATCACGTTACTTCATGTGTTCATGTAGTTACATCCAGTGTTCATCGTATTACCTCATATGTTTCAGAAAATTATAAACACCTACATTTTCTCAACAAATTGCATCTAACCAAATTTCAGATCTCGGGGAATTGTCCATCCGAATATCATCACGTTACTTCATGTGTTTATGCAACTACATCATTTGTTCATCATATTACCTCATATATTTCAGAAAATTTTAAAAACACCAACATTTTCCCAACAATTTACATATAACCAAATTTCAGCCTTTGGGGAATTGTCTATCAGAATATTATCGCGTTACTTCATGTGTTCATGCAGTTACATTCAGTGTTCATCATATTACCTAATATGTTTCAGAAAATTGTAAAACACCAACGTTTTCTTGACAACATGCATATAAATGAACTCCAGATCTATCAAAATAAAATTCACAATAAATAAACATTACTTCATGTGTTCATGCAACTACTTCATGTGTTTAACTGTATATACAAAATCAAAGCCTAACCTAGATGTAAACTAGTTGAATTTTCAGATTGAACATAATCGCTGCTCTCTTCTTCATACAAAATAATTTCATTTCCTTGAATTGCTTCATCTTCCATAGTTTATACCAGCAACCTTAGAATGTAGATTTCAACGATAAAGCTAAATTTCAAAATGTAAAACTAAGATTTTAGATCGCAGATCTTACCTTTGCAGATGTAGAAGTTTTCTTTAATGTTTCCATTGCAAAGTTCCGTCTCTGAACCTGATTCCGGCGTACATCTGATGTAATTCCATCGTAAAATTACAGATATGATTTCAGAGATCGCGAGCTTCAGCCTGAGCTCAATCCGACGCAAATTTGAAGCAAATCTGATGCAAATCTAAAAACCTGAGCAGAATTCGTTGATTTCCGAGGATTGATTGGCGATTTTTGACATTAAATTTGGTTTGATCGGATTGAATTTCATAGGGATTCAAATTTCTTGATTTTGGGGATTTTGTTTCCAAAATATGGCAGTTGGTTATGTACTAGATTGATGACCTATTTTCCTTATAACCCGAATTTAAACCCGTTTTCTTCAGCCCTCATTTTTTTATATATTTGCAATTTGGTCCCATTTTTAGTTCATCTCTTATTTATTGCAGCTTGGTCCCTGGTCTCACCATTTGCTTTGGTGAGATGGGCTCGTAGGAGTTTTTCTCTACCATTAAAAGCTATTTGGGCTGGCGGCCAAAATACTCATGCACAAACCCTATAACACAAGTCACACACATATGGGAATGGTATTGGGCCAATAACTAAAAGATAAAGAGAAGTAGGTCATAGACCAAGGAGATTAGGGTTTAGGAACAATATAAATAAAGAGGTATATCTTCTATTTTTGGCAACATATTCTTTGTCCACTTTCACTCTCTATAAGATTGCTGACTAGACCGTCAGAGAATCCCCCCAGAGTTCCCGGGGTCTTTTTCTTTCTTGCTGATCACAGGCAGTGCCAGATCAGGTTTAGATTGGGTTGTGAACGAAGGTCACCATACGCATCAAGTGGAACGCCCAGTGGGACCGAGTTTTGATCAGATCTGGATCCTATAGTGTATGTCTTTGTCGACGACTTCAACTCGTTGGAATGAAAGTTTGAAGAGCAAAGGGACTAGTGCGGGTATTAAGGTTGGATCTTCATATAGATCGAGAGTATGGGAAGAAATGACCCCTCATATCATAGAATACGTCTACAGTGCCAGTCAAAGCTTTGGCGAGACCTGGCTCAATGGCCCTTGTGATCAAAGGGGTCACAGGCTGGGACCCTACCCAAAGCTTCCGCAAGAGTGAAGTTTACTATCGAACCTACTGTAGGAGTTGAAACAACGATGCCATTGGCCGGAATAAGAGGTGTAGACTGACATCTCATGGAGTGTTTTGGTGACTCGCAGATCGAGGCCTATGAAAAAAACTCTAGGAAAATTGCGTGGTAGTTGAGAATCGAGTTTCTCCATGATACTTCAATCAAATCACACAGATGCTGGAAGCCGCGGGATTTCAGGTTGTTCCCTATCGATGGCCCCTCACCATTCAATGGCTATGATACCTCCGGTAACTCATCCCTCTTCGATAATCCTGGAAGCATAGAACAATCACTGCCCCTAGCCATCCGAGCGTGCGGGGTGTCGTACATGGGACATGCAAGAGAGGCTGCACCAAGACCTCAACCTTCCTTCCCAGATTACATGTAGGTAAGCTACCACATACCAGTGCTGGGTTATCCCCCTCAAGGTTTTTACCAGGGTCGGGGAGCCATGCCTTGGATGAGGATCCCAGATCTTATGGGAAGCCTAGGGCTTATACCCTTTGCCAACCCAGTGGATCCTAGAAGACCCTACCCAAGGGACTTTTGAGAACCACCTCAAAATAGAGGAGACAAGTATGGTGGGGCAAAGACAACCCTAGGTAGGGAATTGGATAGATTGATAGGTCCAATGGGGCAAATGACAGGATTCCTGTTTGGACCGGTGGTGACAAATCTTCGTTGGTCCTAGGATATGAAGCCACCGGAGGGACTTCCTACTTACTTGAGGGACTCAAATCTGTTGGAATTTATCCAAAATTTCCTTAGTTTAATAAATTCTTGGAACTTTGATGAGAAACTGACGTACAAGCTGGTGGGCAGTTACCTTTGAGGAAAGCCCAGGATTGGTTCAACAAGTTTCCTTAGATTTTGTTGCATTCATATCGAGACTTTCTAGGGCTCTTTTGAGTCAGTGTTTCCAGAAAAAAGAAATTCACCAAAACCTTGAAAGAGTTGTATCAAACGAAGCAGAAGCCATGGGAATCTACTGCCACCTCCTACCACCGGTACGTCAACAAAAGTCTTTGGGTAGTCAAGGGTCAAAGAATGAAAGTATCTAGGGATATTTTTTGGGAATAGAGGACCTAGAATTATACAGAAAATTGATAACGAATACCCCAAAAACACTTCAACAGCTCCAGGAAATGGTGGAACAGTTTTCAAAGGTAGAAGAAGCAATTCAAAGGAAAAAGGAATCCCAAGTGGCTAAGCAGTCCAAACCCACCTACCCTCGAGGTAAGAGACCAAGTGAAAGGCTAAAATTTGAGATGTACACCCTCATGCGCTGATCCTTGGCTGAAATATGGAGCATCAACAGAGGAGTTTTCAAACCACCACTCCCTATGAGTGACAGTCAATGAGCCTTCGCAAGCAAGAAATCCACCAACATGTTTTGCGATCACCACAAAAACTACGGACACACCACGAATGAATGTGCCCACCTTCAAGGGGAAATTGATTGATGTGAGCAGGAAGCCCTCTTAAAGGAGCCATTTTGCCAACCCCACCGAGATGAGAATCCAAGGCACAAGAATGATAGAGGGAACATGTGCCCACCTAAGAAAAACTTCAATGCTAGAAATAAATGAGATCAAGGCCCTCAGGAGTAACGATATGAGCGCCGTGATGAGCCCCAACAAAACCCCCCAATGGAGAAAAGGAATGAAGGGAATCCTTCCATTAACAGGGTGGTTAATGTTATTAGTGGAGTTGTTGGTAAAAGGTCTTCGAATGCAGTTATGAAAGCACAGTCGTGGTAGGTCCCAACAGGAGAGCCAATGGGGAAAATGCTTCAATCAGATAAAACGATCATGTTCTCGGAGGTGAATGCAGTTTCGAACCCATGGTCATTACGGCAGTAATTGGAGCCACATTGGTGAAGAGGGTGTTCATTGATGATGAAAGTGGCATTGAAATCATGTTTGCAAACTGCTTCGATCAGCTCGGGATTAGGAGAGAAAATTTTAAAAAATCCAATTCGCCCTTATCAGGGTTCACAAGAAAAATGGTATACCCCATTGGGGAGATTACCTTGCAGGTGAGGGTTGCAGATGAAAATAAGGGGGTCACAGTGCAATATAGCTTTGCAGTTATCGATGCTCTCTCTCCCTACAATGTAATCTTAGGGAGACCTTGGATGTGCCAAGCTCGTGCAGTATGGTCACCGTACCATTTGATGATAAAGTTTCCAACGGATTATGGAGTAGCATCCATCTGGGGGGATCAGCCTACTGCTCGAAGTTGTAACTATGAAGCAGTAAAGGAGGCAGGAAAAGAAAGGATCGTTTCTTCCATACACGGAGAAGCTGGACCAGCCGACACTCAACCACTCTCTATTCGAGATGTGAGATCTATGGTGGTAGGAAGTGTGATGCCCGAAATGGTAAGGTAGGGGCTAAAGGCCTTGTTAGATCATTACTATGATGTGTTTTCTTGGGATGTTTCAGACTTGACATAGGTACCTACAAAACTAGCAGTCCACAGGTTGAATGTTGACCCTTCGATAAAGCCTGTTAAGCAGAAGCGACGAATGTTTTCCCCTGAGAGGGTGGAGGCGACAAAATCTGAGCTAGGAAAACTTCTCGCAGCAGATGTTATCGAAGAAGTGTTGTATCCTCAATAGCTGGCTAACCCTGTCCTGGTCCCAAAGCCAGATGGGATGTGGCGTGTGTGTATAGATGTCACAGACCTGAACAAGTGTTGCCTGAAAGATAGTTACCCCTTGCCTTCAATGGATCTGTTGGTGGAAGCAATAATAGGTTACCATATTATTGGCTTTTTCCGATCCGCACAAAGGTTATCACCAGATACTCATGGTAGAGGAATACAAAGAGAAGACTTTGTTCATTGCGGATGTGGGTACCTTCTGCTATAAGAAAATTCCATTTAGATTAAAGAATGCTGGGCAAGTTGCCAACGGTTGGTGGATAAACTTTTCAAAAAGCAGATTGGTAAAGTTTGGAAATCTATGTCCATGACATGGCAGTAAAAAGTGTGACTTACGAGCAGGAAACACCCTATATATTTCATTAGCAAGGCTCTGCAAGGCCCAAAAATGGGGTACACCACCATGGAAAGGCTGATCTTAGCCTTATTTCATGCCGCTCAAAGATTGAGGCCCTACTTTTAGGGTCATCCCATATTTGTGCTCACTAACTGTCCAATCAGGAAAGTACTTCTAAAGCTTGAGGCCTCGGGCCTCAGGGAGAATGAAGAAGTGGGCCGTAGAGTTAGGACAACATGATATACACTACCATCCCAGAACTGTGATTAAGGCTGAGCCTTGGTGGATTTCATCGTGGAAACCACCGATCCAATCGAAGATAGTTGCAACACTGATGAACATGTTCTAAGATACTAACAAACATATTCAAGCCAGTCACCAGTACCAAAAGCATGCACCTATGACCCATGTCCCTAAAGCGGAAATGATCAACATATTCAGCTCCTGGCCATTCTATAAGTGGGGTATAGACCTAGTGGGGCCATTCCCAAAAGAACCATGGAGACTTAAGCATCTGATAGTGGCAGTCGACTATTTCACTAAATGGGTCAAAGCAGAACCGCTTGCAAACATTAAGGGGAAATATGTTATCTCGTTCTATTGGAAGAATATTGTCTGTCGCTTTAGCATACCAAAATCGTTCATCAAGGACAACGGAAGCCAGTTCGTGAATAACCCTTTTAAACATTGGTCTGAGGAGTTCAAGATTGAGCTGAGGGTCACACCACCATCCACATGTGAATGGCCAGGTTGAAGTCACTAACCAAACCCTTGTCAATGGAATACAAAAAAGACTGGAGGGAGCAAAAGGCAACTAGGTCAACGAACTACCCAGTGTGTTGTGGTCTTATCAAATGGTGGAGTCTTTGACCACAGGAGGTATGCCATATGGACTTGTGTAAGGCTCAAAGGCTTTGATACCTACAGAAGTTGGCATGCCTAGTCCAAGGATGATGGTAGCCAGTGGTTTCAGCAATGACGAAAACTGTTTCCTTGACTTGGATCTAATAGATGAAAAATGTGACATAGCATCCATCCGTGAAGCCAAGGTCAAGGAAAGGGTGAAACGGTATCAGGATCGAAGAGTGAAAGGAGCGCAGTTTGTTGTGGGGGATTTCATCACAAGGGACAATGAAAAGAGTAAGCAGGAACCGGAAGGGAAGTTGGGCCCTAATTAGGAAGGACCTTACAGAGTGCTTGAGTCTTACCCAGGAAGGAGTTATACCTTGGGTTCGATGAATGGTGACTGCATCCCAAGCAGTGGAACATTGTTAACCTTCGACAATATCATTAGCTGTAAGGAACAGTTGTGAGTTCCTTGTCATGAAATGTTTGCTTATTTTGCTATGTACCTATTTCCAGACTTGTATGCTTTGTGCAACAACTGGATGACTTAATGGAAGTTTGATTTCTCCCCCAAGATAAAGTGCAAATTTATTATTCTCAAGTGATCAAAGATACCATGTTGAAAAATCAAACCATTTCTCGCCTTCGCGCGATAGAAATTCACTCTCGCCATAGAGTTCAACTCTTGCCCTTGCGTGATAGAATCCGCTTCTTGCCTTCGGACGATAGAAATTTGCTCTCAAACTCATGCGATAGAGTTAAATTCTTGCCCTTGAGTGATAGAATTTGTTTCTCACCTTTGCACAGTAGAAATTTACTCTCGCCCTTGCACGATATAGTTCAATTCTCTCCCTTGCGCAATAAAATCCTTTTCTTGCCTTCGCGCGATAGAAATTTACTCTTGCCCTTGCACGATAGGGTTCAATTCTTTCCCTTGTGTGATAGAATTCAATTCTCGCCTTTGCGTGATAGAAATCTATGCACATTTTATAAGTAAGATTGCTTGAAGGTATGCCATACAATGTACGCTTTATTAAGGTATGACATACAACATAAGCTTTGAGGTATAACATACAACCTAAAATTTAAAACATACAACACACGCAATCATTTAGACCATTGGATGTTCTCTGCCTCCACCTCAGTGGCGATTTTAAATAGGCTATCAATCTCACTCTCCGAGGCCTGGGTGATGGAATTGACACGGTGCCTTCGACGTGGTATCAAATTCCCTGAGGGTGATGGTTCTCCCTCCTCATCAGCTTCGATGATCCTCAACACCACTTCTTCGGCATCACGAGCGCCAACAGGAACTTCCTATAGGTTCGACTAATAACACTCGATAAGAAGGTCCGATAGGGGGCGTGATGCCTTGAATAGGGGATATGCTTGGGGTTGTCTGCTTTGACTGATTATTTTTCTTATTTTGCTTATTTTAAAGAGGGGGTGTCTGCTTTCTTTTCTTCGAACCCCTATGTGAATATTTTCCCTTCGAAGGAATCCCGGACAAGGGACCCCCACTCGAAGGACCTGCTCTTTGAGGGTGGGAATTATTCTCTAATCGAAGACGCTCTTTTCCCTCGCACATGGCATAAAAATGCACGATAGTCTGGATCCCTATCTAGATCATGTCGACCAAAATCCATCTCAGTCTCGTAAAAAATTGAAACATATTTCCAATAGGACCCATGTCGAGGACCCCATATGATAACCCATGTGCTCAAAGACTATCAAAGTAAAATTGTATTGTAGCATAATGAGCCAACACGTGATCCGAAGGATGGGAATTCTGATTTACAAGCTCACTGCAATGTTTTTGGTTACCCTCGATGACAAGTAAACTTTTTTGTTCGTCTATCTAGCTACCTTGTGTTTCGAACTCTTTTAACTTATCTTGATAGTGTCTATTATCACCCAACTAACTCAGGCTTCGATACAACCGAGCATCGGTAAGACACTCGTGCAAACTAGAATACTCAATCATCGTTTCTCATAAAACATCTTGGTGACTGAGCTTGCCGATGGTGCATGATTTATCTACTATGGCAAGAGCAACAATTGATTGACCAGCTGTAGGATTATCCTTCGATTTATTAAGAATTTCCCTTATCGAAGGATGACTGTTATCTTCCCAAGATGATAGCTCCTTGTTAGCCTTAGATTGATCCTCACTCAAGTGGGCAACCTTAGTCAGCCTTTGATAACTCTATCTTAACCGTAGAAAGCTCTTGAACAGATTTTTCCAGGTCATCACGCATTAGAGCATTCTATAAAGTAATAATTGAATATAGTTAACGCTAAGTAGAAAAAAATAACTCACAAAATCTGTTTGATTGCCTTAATGTCATTAGAATATTGGATCAAGTCTCCATTAGGGATTACAAAACATTACTTAATCAAAGAAGAAGATTAGAATTCATACATCTCAAGCCTCTTGCCCTATGCTATGATCCTCATCATTCACAGCCTTGCCATGGTCATTCTCAGCGCCTTCTGGTTTCTCTTTTGAGGCTTGATCACTGGACCTGGGCTGGGGATCATCTTTGGGAACACCCAAAGCACAAAGGTCGGAGGAAGACATAAATTTATTCTTGTTCTTTGATAATGTTGAGGATTTGAGGCCCGAGGCCACCTGAGCCAGAGAGCTTCAGCCAACCTTCATCTTTTCCCTGGCGTCGGGGTCAGTGTGAGCCTTTAAGGCCTTGTCTTGTTCGGGGTGATACAGTCACGTATCCAACTATAAACATCCATTTGACCCCAAGCCTTCCCAATACCCAGAGGATGAAGAAAGGCCATATCCATTTCTTTCAACACCATCACATTGTCAACAAAATCCATTAACAGAGCATGTTGAGCCACGGGGGCACATTTCCTTTCTAGCCACTTCTCTCTTTCCCTCAACTTCCTCACATCTTCCTCCAAATACTCAATCATTTTTGTCAATTTGGCACTCTCATCTTACTGAGCAGCATAGGCAATAACTTCGACAGGCCCTTGTACGAGGGAAAGAACTTGGTCTGCCAATACGTCGGAGGATTGCAAGGTCAATCGAACCGCCACCACCACCTAGACAAAAAAAAATTAATATGTATACATATAATAATACAGTAAAGATCTTAGAGAAAACCTAAATATAAAGAAAATGAATAGAGGGAAACTCACTGAAGGTTTGCTGCCCAAATCCCCAAGGTAATCCAAAGACAGATTATCATCCTCAGCATTGTATTAGAGATTATTGACGTCCACCTCGTCGTCTTCTGCTTCATGGGAAGCCCCAGCCTGCTCAAACCTGGGTTTCTTCTTGGGTTGCTCCTGAATAGGAGGTTTCTCCTGAGATCCCATCGGAACTTAGGCTGGAGTGGGTTTTCTAGCTGACCTCCCTCTCGTTCCAAAGTTATCCTTCTTCAAGGGCTTCAACAAAGCCTTGTGCTATGCTCACTAAGTGAAAAACAAAACAAGTTACAAGTCACGGCCGAAGCAAAAGCAAATGTGTACAATAGCAGAAAAAGATGTCTTTTAAACCTTCATTAGAGTCCAAAGAGGATATCTCCTCGATTACTATCCTGCGCGAAGGATCCACCCTTCATAGGGGTCGTGGACAAGGTAGCTTAATGTCCCCCTTTTCCTTTTATTTAAGCCGGCAAGACTCACTGGGATGGTCTCCTTGAATGCTTGATGATCAGCCAAAGCATAAATGCTTTCGTAAACCCACTCAGGCCAAACAAAAGGTTTAGTGCCCTTAGTAGTCGCTGGGCGATAAAAGTTGGTATCTAAGGGTTCTAGACCTCGAAGATGCTCTACATCTCCATGGATTTTTTCAGAAACAACATATCCCCCCCTTGCCTCGACTACGGCATCAGGATTCCATTGAGGGGTTTGATAAGCTCCCAAACAATCAAATGACAATGCTTTATTCTGTCATCCCGGGTTATTGGAGGGGGGAATGATGAACCGTAGGCCAGATAGCCTATTGCTTAAAGTGAGGGTGCCATCTATATCTTGATTATTGATCAACCTGTATATCGACCGAAATAACTCATAATAAGGGTCTACACCCACCCCTACATCGAACCATGAATGCTATTATTATTACAATTACATTGGGGTGAAGCTGGGCCAAACTCACCTCGAATTCCTCCATTAGGTTCAATAACAAAGAAGGGAAGTGAAAGCTGAGGTCTGATCTGATGTGTTTACTATAGGTAATACCCCTTCCTACAGGTAGAGAAGTATATTCATCTACTTCGAGGGGATTTAACTGGGTGTTTAAGGGAATATACTGGTATGAAGGGATCTCTTCGGTAAGCTTGCTTATCTCTTCGGGGAAAGTGTACAATGACGTGCCTTGGCCCTTCGACAAAGACGCGATACATGAACGAAAAAACCTCTTCTTCGAGGGTTCGTACGAGATTTCATTCGTAACTCTCTCAATTCCAGACTCACCTAGTTGCTCTGGAATACCCCTCGAGGACCTACCTACTTTCCCACAGTTGACCTTTAGATTGATGAGAGTCAATTCCGGTGGAAGCCGCCTCTTTGTTGGGATTTAGCGCTTCACTAGAACTACGAACAAGGTTCGTAGACTCCATTTTTTTCCAAATCGGTCAGGATCTCGATCGACCAAAGGGAAGAGTTATCGAAGGAAGTCGAATTAGCACCACCTGAAAACCTAACCCGTGAAGAATCTACCCTCTCACTATTTTTATCAGGGTTTATAGAAGAATCTATAAACCCTATTTGGGTTGGCGGCCCAAATACTCACGCACAAACCCCATTACACAAGCCACACAAACGTGGGTTTGGTATTGGGCCAATCACTAAAAGACAAAGAGAAGTAGGTCATAGACCAAGGAGATTAGGTTTAGGAACAGTATAAATAGAGAGGTATGTCTTCTATTTTTGGTAACATATTCTTTGCCTACTTTCACTCTCTATAAGATTGCTGACTAGATCATTGGAGAATCTCCCCCGAAGTTCTCGGGGTCTGTTTCTTTCTTATAGATCACAGGCTGCGCCGGATCAGGTTCGGGTCGGGTTGTGAACGAAGGTCACCATACACATCACTCCCTTTGTGTTGAAATAAAATATATGTCAGGTGATAATGGTTTGATTTTCATCCCAAGGGAAGCTAATCAATCCGTAGACTACCTAGCAAAGAATGGTTTAAGCTTCCAAAGATCGGGTACGGATTCATCTATTTTTTGGCATGATATGGATGCCAAACTTAGGGAACTAATCAATATGGACAAAATAGTGCTCCCAAGCATTGCGCATCAGAGATTGACATTTACATTTTTTTTTGTTTTTTGTTGTTTGTTGTTATGATTAATTTGTTTTGTACAGAAGAGGTGCTATTTGTTAAGGCTTCTATCTTCGCCCATCTTTTGTCATATGTTGTTTTGAACAACATCTATGATGCTTTTGAACAGATTATATGTTTGGAATGATGGGAGTTATTAAAAGCCTCATTTCTCAATTTCTGTTGTTGTCCTTTATTTTGTTGCCTTTTGTTGTGCGGAATGGAGAATGAACAGAAAATATGAACGAAAATAACAAGACACAAGATTTACGTGGTTCACCAATTTGGCTACATCCACGGGAGACGGATTCACTATAATAGGTAGCAGGTTACAGACGCCAAGAAATTGGCCAGATTTCTACCTATCTAGGTGCAGAACAGAATTAATGTTTATAGAGAGAAGAGAGACACTTTATATACTGTCTCTACTAAACCCTAACAAACTGGGATTGGAACAAAACACAATTCGGCCCAAATCAACATCAGTCCAAATTGGAATTGGAATTATATTCTTATCATAATTGTAGATGTAGTTGTATTCCAGGCCAGGGTCGCAGAAGCGGCTATTACAGTATTCAAGGCATACCAACAAATCTCCACCTTGACTTGAATCCTCAAAGTAGAAAATTCCAGATGCACCATTACAGTGCCAGATGAGTAGACTTCGCCCTCCACTCCCGGGACTGCCCATAGAGCACCTAATCAGCTCTGATGTTCAGCAAGTCCAAACAGTGTTGAAACTTGCTATGTGGAACAGGTTTGGTGAACATATCAGCGGGGTTGTCAGCAGTTCCCACTTTCTTCACCCTGATTCTCCTCTCACTCCTCAGGAAATGATATCTGACATCAATATGCTTGGTCCTCTCATGATGGACCTGATCCTTGGCTATGCAGATTGCACTCAAACTGTCACAATACACAGTAGCCTGATCATGATGTAGACCAAGATCACTAACCAGTCCTTTCAGCCATATTCCCTCCTTTGCAGCCTCTGTCAAAGCCATGTACTCTGCTTCCGTAGTAGACAACGTCATTGTAGGTTGCAAAGTCGCCTTCCAAACCACAGAACCTCCCAAAGTGAATACATAACCAGTCATCGATCTCCTCGTGTCAACATCACCAGCATAATCAGAATCAGAGTAGCCTGTAACTAAGCACTCGGTATCACCTCCATAAATGAGACCCACATCAGACGTACCTCTAAGATACCTGAAGATCCTCTTCACTGCTTGCCAATGTTCCTTTCCCGGTTGCCCCATGAACCTGCTCACAACACTGACTGCCTGTGCTAAATCTGGCCTCGTGCAAACCATAGCATACATCAAGCTCCCCACCGCGCTGGCATAAGGAACCCGAGACATATACTCCTTCTCCTCGTCTGACTGAGGAGCAAACATAGTGGTGAGATGAATATTTGCAGCACTAGGAGTGTCTATAGGCTTGGCTGTAGACATGCCAAACCTAGCCAACACTTTCTGAATGTAGCCTTTCTGTGACAAGAAAAGCTTCCGGTGACTTCGATCCCTAAGAATCTCCATTCCTAGTATCTTCCGAGCTGCACCCAGATCCTTCATCTCAAACTCAGCACTAAGAAGTCCTTTCAACTTCTGAATCTCGTGCTTACTCTTTGCGGCTACCAGCATGTCATCTACATAAAGCACCAGATAGATGAATGACCCATCTCTCAACCTGCTGTAGTAGACACAACAGTCATAAGCACACCTCGTATATCCCAGCTGAAGCATGTAACTGTCAAACTTCTTGTACCACTGCCTCGGAGACTGCTTAAGTCCATATAAGGACTTCTTCAACTTGCAAACATATTTTTCCTTTCCAGGAACTTGGAAACCATCTGGCTGAGTCATGTATATCTCTTCCTCCAACTCTCCATGTAGAAAAGCGGTCTTCACATCAAGTTGTTCAAGCTCCAAATCCCGATGTGTCACTATAACTAGCAACACCCTGATGGAAGTGTGTCTGACCACTGGTGAGAAAATCTCATTGTAATCTACTACCTCTCTCTGACTGAAACCTCTAGCAACAACTCTAGCCTTGTACTTGACTCCCTCTGTAGGTGATATCCCTTCCTTTTTCTTGAAAATCCATTTGCAAGTGATAACCTTTCTCCCTTGAGGCTGTTGAACCAAATCACATGTCTGATTCTTCTGAAGAGACTCCATCTCGTCTCCCATTGCAGCAAGCCATTTGTCAGCATCAGTACCTGAAACAGCTTCTCTGTAGGTGGATGGCTCATGAGTATCCACCTCCTCAGCAACCTGTAGTGCATAACCCACCATATCCTCAAACCCATATCTCTTGGGCGCCCCAACTCCAACCCTCCTGGGTCGGTCCTGAGCTAAACTGCGGACTGTAGCTCCTGATGGTTGAGGATCTGGTGGTGGAGATTCCGGTATCTCAGATTCTGTCTGTGGCTCTTGATCCACCTCAAATTGTTCCAATCTATTTTCACCTTGAGTGACTTCAAGCTCCACCTGTTTATCAACTCCACTAGTTTCTGGCACAACTGTGGGCTTCACCATAGATCTAAACAAAGAATTTTCATCAAAGACAACGTCCCTGCTCAGAATAACCCTCTTCTCAGATGGAGACCATATCCTGGAGCCTTTAACTCCATCTCCATAACCCACAAAGACACCCTTCTTGGCTCGGGGCTCTAACTTACCATCACTAACATGATAATAAGATGTACAACCAAAAACTTTTAACTTGGAGTAATCAACAACTTTACCTGACCACAACTCCATAGGTATTTTGCACTCTATACCCGTGTGAGGCCCGCGGTTGATCAGGTAACAAGCTGTACTCACCGCCTCTGCCCAGAATCTCGTTTCCAAACCAGCATTAGAGAGCATGCACCTTGCTCTCGCCAGCAATGTCTGATTCATCCGCTCAGCTACGCCATTCTGCTGTGGCGTATTCCTGACTGTATGATGATGGGCAATCCCTTCATCTCTACAAAACTGATCAAACTCAGACGAGCAGAATTCCAGTCCATTATCAGTTTGAAGCCTCTTGATCTTCTTCCCGGTCTAATTTTCCACCAAAGCTTTCCACTCCTTGAACTTCGAGAAAGCTTCACTCTTATGTTTCATCATGATAACCCATGTCATCATTGAGTAATCATCAATCAGAGAAACAAAGTACCTGTGACCTCCCAATGACTCAACTCGGGAAGGTCCCCAACAATCAGAATGGATGTAATCCAATGTGCCCTTTGTTCTATGAATCGCCTTAGGAAACTTGCTGCGGTGATGCTTCCCAAAAACGCAATGCTCACAGAAGTCCAAGCTCTTGACCTTGTGGCCACCAAGAAGATCATATTTCGACAGAATCTGCATCCCTCTTTCACCTATGTGACCAAGCCTCATATGCCATAACTTAGTCATATCATCCTGGTGAACCTCCGAAGATGCAACATTAACAGAATCCATAACCGTGGAACCTTGTAGAAAATACAAGGTACCATGCAGAACACCTTTCAGAACCAGCCTAGAACCTTTGCAGACACACAGAACTCCATCACTCCCTGAGTAGACGAAACCCTTTCTATCCAACGTAGGAAGAGAAATAAGATTCTTTGTCATCGATGGAACATGCCTGACATCGTTCAAAGTACAGAAACTACCATCATGCGTCCTGATCTTGATTGAACCAATCCCAACTACCTTGCACGCAACACCATTTGCCGTAGTAATGATGCCCTCAGCTTGCTCATAAGTTGAGAAATAATCTCTCTTTGGGCATATATGGTAGGATGCCCCAGAATCAAGAAACCACACATTAGAATGATTATTTTGCCCATTAACAGCTAGAGCAAAATCATCTTCAGAACTGAAATCCCCTTCAGCCACAGCAGCAGTACCAGATGTACTCCCAGATTTACTAGCCTTCTTCGGACACTCCTTTTTCCAATGCCCCTTCTCCTTACAGTAGTTACAAACATCATTGGCCTTGGGACCCTTTGAAGATGACTTCTTGCCCTTCTTCTTATTTCCGGTTTCCTTGCCTTTTGTGTTTCCGTCACTAGCAAACAAGCCAGTGGCCTGACTTTTTGTACCTTCCTGCATTCGGAGACCGAAGAGGCGTTGTTTCAGAAGCAACTTGTTGGTTAGAGATTTCGTTATATACAAACTCTCCAACTTCAGCCACAGTTGTGCAGCAGTCTCCTGATCTGAGACCTCAGTGATGATTTCGTCCGCGAGACACAGCATAATCGTCGAGTGTGCCTTTTCTTCCAGACTCACAACATCGCCAGAACTGCTCGCGAAATCCTTCGTCAGCGGAGTCCACAAACCTTGCTGTTTCAGCAAAGCTCGCATCTTGATCTGCCATAAATTGAAACTGTTTCTCCCAGTAAACTTGTCGATCTTCACGTTCAACCCAGTCATCTTTCTCCCCGATCAGCCCCGATCTGATGAGCCCAGAATCCGATATACCCACTACGGATATCGTCGGAAAAAGAAACCGCTCTGATACCAGTTTGTTGTGCGGAATGGAGAATGAACAGAAAATATGAACGAAAATAACAAGACACAAGATTTACGTGGTTCACCAATTTGGCTACATCCACGGGAGACGGATTCACTATAATAGGTAGCAGGTTACAGACGCCAAGATTTCTACCTATCTAAGTGCAGAACAGAATTAATGTTTATAGAGAGAAGAGAGACACTTTATATACTGTCTCTACTAAACCCTAACAAACTGGGATTGGAACAAAACACAATTCGCCCCAAATCAACATCAGTCCAAATTGGAATTGGAATTATATTCTTATCATAATTGTAGATGTAGTTGTATTCCAGGCCAGGGTCGCAGAAGCGGCTATTACAGTATTCAAGGCATACCAACACCTTTTGTATGGAAACTGCTTCGCTCCTTTTTTTTTGTGTTTCAGGCTCTGCACACTTAGGAGTAGGGGAGACCGACTTTATGTAGAAATCAACTCATCTCCAGGAACTAGTTCTGTTGAAGGAAGCAACTAACTTTTTTTTTAAAAAAAACTGAGACCAAAAGGGTTCAAGAGGTTTCCCTAGGTCTTCATGTTTGAAAAAAAAAATTCGATGAATTATCTTGGCTAACTAGTGTTAACACGAGGGGTGGAGACACTTAGTTAGGGACACAATTCAACTAAAAACAACTTAACGAGCTTGTTTATGTCTTAAGATTGGTGTTTTACACCTTTTTGTTTAACAGTAGCTAGGAAAAGTGGTGCTATCACCATAGAATCATCTCTTCAATTACATTATTTTTAGCTATATGGTTTTGGGGAACCAATATATAACCCCCACCTCATGGTGGTTTTTTTTTTAAAAAAAGGAGTTACTAGGTCAGTCAATAAATATTTTGTGGCATATATGGATTTCATGGAACAAGGCTTATTGGGAAGGAAGTGTGACACATCCGTTGCAGGTAGCACAATTAGTAACAAAGGAACAACTATGGTATGCATGATGAGGCCATTTTATGTGGTTATATTAGGATTTTTAGGATTGGATTTTGTATAATTTTGTGCTCTACATGTGGCATTCTGCCTTGAAATCATTTAAGGAGGGATAAAAGTGACTTTGATGTTTTTATCACTTTTTAGATGATTTTGTGTGACAAGGTGATTTGTTTGAAGACTTTGAAGATTTGAAGACGTTGAAAGATATCTTTGAAGATTTGAAGACTTACACTTGGGCTTTTTGAAGATTTGAAGAAGTGAAGAGGTGAAGAAAGGAGAGCAAAGCAACGGGTGAAGGATGGTCCAGGGTTTTCATAATTTTCCGAGAAGAATCAGCCTTCAATAGTGGTACCATTGGATTCCTCTTCTCGAGCACTATAAAATCGACTACAAGAACTCCCGAAACGGATCAACGGTTCACCCGGAGGAAGCAAAACAAAACAGGGCTGGAGTTTACTGATCTGGTCGCGACTCGCGATGGAACTGGTCGCGAGTCACGACGACAGCGTGAATTCAGCCCTGCAGCAGCGTTTTTCTCCTCTTTTTCTTCCCCTATAAATACCTCTTCACTCCTTCTTCTCCACAGCTTCCAAGCCCGCCTTTGGGGCTCCAAAACCCTACTTTTCACCATTTTCTTCCATTTCTTCTTCTTTCTTTGTAGATTGTTGTTCTATGTTATGGGTTTTGTTTATCTAGGGTAGTTTTTATCTTGGGAGCAAAGGATTGAAGCTTCCACTTCTATGTAGTAAGAATCATTTTATCTATCTATTTGGTGTTTTTGCTATTGTGCATTTATTATGCTTTGAATGTTAATGGTTTATTTCATTGATTTTGTTGAAAGATTGAGCATATGAAATACTTGTATGAATTGCTAGCTAGGGTTTGGGGGATTTGGATTGATTTCCCCCTTTTTCTTGTTAGGAATGTATGAGTATGATTTAGAGCTTTTGATTGTGTTGATGGATTGATAATGTGCTAGATGAATGTGATTGATGTTGAACTCTTCGTCATGTTCGTTTGTGTAGCAAACGAGAGAGTTATATGCTCTTGGATGAATGTGCGTTGCACGTTCATCCAATCTTGTGTAATTGCATGAATTGGTTAAATGCTTAGTCATGGTGTAGTGGTCATAAGTATTGCCAAGCTTGTTGGTTCTTCGTGATTAAATGCCATCAATGGGATACTCCTAGCAATAGGGGAGTCATTGGTGAGGTTTGACAAGAGATGTCGAATTCACTCTTGCAAACTACGAACTAAGAAGGATGGAAGATTTATCTTCACAACAAGTAGTTGAAGTATTGAATAGATGATTTTAATTCATCCTTGAAGCATTTGTTATTTAGCATTTATGTATTCTTGATGGTGTGTTTCACTTCATTTGTGCCATGAGTTGTTTGAGCATAGGGAGTGCTTGTATGATTGAATTGGTTAGGTGTTAGGAACGTGAAGAATTCCGTAGCTCCTTTGCATGAAAATCTACGAGCATGAACTTAGAACTTCTTGTGCATAATGTGTTGTGATTTTTGCTAGATGGGTATGTTGATGTTGAGTCATGTAATGCTATATGATAGAATGAGTGAATGGTTCAATGACCTACATTAGATTTGGAAGTGGATATCCCTTGCCCCCAAGGCTTTTTATCTTTGTAGTTTTAAAACCCCTTTTTCTTAGTTTTGTTTGATGATTAGCATAGTCACTTGACTTTGCTAGTTATCTTGTCTTTTTTACTTTCGTAACTTAGGAAAACCAACCAACCAACCCCCCCCATTTGCATGCTTTTATATGTATGTATATATGTCTACTCCCAGCCTAATATCAACCTTTTGTGCCTAAACGCTTAGGAAGATCCCTCTTCTTCGTGGATGACCCCGACTTGCCGCTATCTACTTAGTTGTAGATAGTAAGCATTTAGGGCTTATAAATATTAACTTTGAGAGGTGCGACGACCGCCTCCCAATGCAGCTCACCTAGGAATTCACAGGCTGTCGAGGAAGTTTATGGATAATAACTCAAAGTCGGCACTTCTGGTGATAGAATGATTTGCCGTAAAGAATTGTATTATTGATGACTGAATATATAGAGAGTACAATAGAGGTGTAATAAGGAAAGAACTCTAATCATAATAAATCATAATCTAATCAGTAATCTGATTTATCCTAACACCCCCCCTGAAGTGAAGCATCGGATGCTCGCTGACGCACATCTTGGACCTGAAATACTCGAACAGCGGACGAGAGAGCCCCTTGGTGAAGATGTCCGCAATCTGAAGGCAAGTCTGAACATGAGCAACACACAGCTTTCCAGATGTCACCAACTCACGAACAAAATGATATTCAATATCGATATGCTTTGCCCGCTTGTGCGCCACCAGATTCTAAGCCAAAAAAGATAGCACTGCTGTTATCGCATAGCAGCAATGGAGAACCAGAAAGAGGAACCCAAAGATCACGAAACAAATTAGTGAGTCAAACCACCTCTGAAGTAGTGTTGGCAAGAGCATGGTATTCAGACTCAGTGTGGGAGCGAGAAACAGTAGGTTGTTTCTTGGCACTCCAAAAAACTAGATTCCCACCAAAATAAACTGCATAACTATAAATGGACCGACGAGTCTATAGACAGCGGGCCCAATCAACATCAGAGTATCCTAACACCTCAGGAGTACTAGCAGAATAAAAGCTAAGACCAAAATGAAGAGTGCCACGAACTTACCGCAAAATTCGTGTCACTGCAACGAAATGATCATCTCTGGGATCATCTCTGGGATCCTGAAGATACTGGTTCCCCGTGTTGACCGAGAATGCCAAATTCGGATGAGTGATGGTGAGATACTGGAGAGCACCAACAAAAGAACAATAAAAGTGTAGGATCCCAAAACGGAGGACTAGTAGAGCTGTGAAGTTGAGAACCAGTAACAAATGGCGTAGAAATAGTGTCGCGTCAGACGTACCGGCCCGAGTCAAAATATCTTGAGCATACTTTGCTTGGCCAAGAAGTAACCCTGGGGAGGTACGCAAAACTTCAAGACCAAGAAAGTAATAAAGAGCACAAAGATCCTTGATTGCAAACTCTATGTGTGTCCGATCAATGAACTGGTGAAGAAGAGTCGAGTCGTTGCCTGTAAGAATGATATCGCCCACATACTCAAGTAGATACAGTAACGATGACCCTCCCGAGAGGACAAATAAAGAAGTATCAACTGAGCTGCACTGAAAACTATGTCAGATAACTGCTGAAGCGCTCGAACCAAGCCCAAGGAGCCTGCTTAACACCATAAATAGCCTTTCGCAAGCGAAAAACATAGTCTGAATGAGCGGAATCCTAATACCTAACAAGTTGCTTCATGTAGACTGGAACATTAAGAACACCATTAAGGAAAGTGTTCTTGACGTCCAACTGATGAAGTGGCCAGGAACGCATGGTGGCTATAGCGAGGGTCGTCCGAACAGTGGAGGATTTGACTATAGGACTGAAAGTGTGGTCAAAATTAAAACCTGGAATCTGCGAGAAACCCTGCGCCATAAGTCTAGCTTTGTGATGCTCAATAGTGCCATTTGGTCGATACTTGAGCCTAAGGACCCATTTGGAGCCAACAATGTTGACATTCGAAGGTCGAGGTACCAGATCCCAAGTGTGCTGACCACGAAGAGCGACCATCTCATCATCCATGGCTCCTGAAGAGCAGAGCGATAATCAGTAGGCTCTGTTTGAGAAAGGAGTGTAGCAGAGAGACCATGAGAAATAATATCCAAATAATCCCAGTGCTGAATGGCACCAGTAGAAGACCAAGTAGCTATCTGATGGGTACGAAGCTGCGGCAGTGAAGCTGGAGAAAGCGAGCCAGCTGACGATGCCGAAGAAGATCGAGTAGAACTGACCGGAGAGTGGCCGTCAAAAGTCATTGGAGAAAGGATGGCCAAAATTGGCTGGGGTGTGGTGGCTAGCGGCTATGGCATGGTGACTGGCGGCTAAGGCGTGGTGGTCTTCGGCTGAGGTGTGGTGGCCGTCGGCTGAGGTGTGGTGGTCATCGGCTGAGGACCTGGGTCCAGGTCAACCATCCAGATGGAGCATGGTGGTGAATGAGGGGAGGCTGGAACAGGCACATGCATCGTGGCCCCAATCGATGAAGTAGCAGCTTCATAAAAAAAATGACGAAATCTCCAGGACTGAAATAGAACGACTGGCCAGGGAGGATGAGACATAAGGGAATAAAGTTTCATCAAAATAAACGTGTCAAGAGACATAGATGCGCCCAAAAGTCGGGTCGAGACACTGGAAGCCCTTGTGACTAGGGTTGTAGCCAATAAAAACACACTGAATAGATCGCAGTGCAAACTTATGAGTAGCAGTGGCACGCAGACATGGAGATGCACGGCAACCAAACGGGTGAAAGAGGGTATAGTCAGGCACATGACCAAAAATAACCTCAAAAGGTGATTTGCCACGAAGAGCTGAACTAGGCAAACGGTTAATAATGTAAACCGCACGGGAGAAAGCTTTCACCCAATAACAGTGCGGCAGAGAAGAGTTAAAAAACATGGCAAGACCAGTCTCTATGATGTGACGATCCTTCCGCTCAGCTAAGCCATTCTGAGCAGGTGTATAGGGCGAGGACATCTGATGATGAATGTCACATATTATGAAGTGAGCCTAAAGTCGGTGATTAGTAAACTCTGTGCTACCACCGGTCTGAAAAATTTTAACCCTAGTAGAAAACTGGGTTTCAACAAATTTCTGATACTGGATAAATGTGTCATAGAAATCCGACTTATGCCACATCGGGAGAAACCATGTGAATCGCAAAAAATCATAGATGAAAACAGCATAATAAGGGAAACCACCTGCAGATAAAGTAGGGGCCGGTCCTCCAAATCACAATGCACTTTATCCAACAAACCACTAGCGCGCTTGCACTAGTGGAAAAAGGAAAATGGCTACTCTTGGCCATCTGACAAGGAGAGCAACTAACAGATGGAGGCATAGCAGAAGTGACAGAAATAAGGCCCCGTCGATTTACTAATTGAACATTATCATGAGACACATGACCGAGACGAGAGTGCCATTGCTCAAAAGGAGCATGAAGCTTTCTAGAGCATAATTCGCCTAAAATGCCGAAATCACCAATCTCAAGATAATAAAAACCTGAACTATGACGGCCTTTACCAATTATTATCCATGTATGCTAGTGCTTAATGGAAAATGTGTCGGCATCAAATATAACACGGACAGGTAAATCACAAGTAAACTTACTAATGGACAATAAGCTTCTACTAATCTTAGGGACCACAAGAATATCATTAACAGAAAACCCAGAGAAATGACATTGACCGATGTGAGAAATAGATAATGATTCACCATTTCCAACAAGAATAGCATCAGAACCACGATAACATTGGTACGAGCAGTGATATAAGATGTAGCACCGGAATCAACAATCCACTGATTCGACGAAGGATGACGGTTGGAACTATTCAAACTGGCCTGAAACAAAGTTTTGTCCGTAATCCAATTAGCGGAACAATCTTCTCTAGATAAAAGGCCAAATAAACCATAGGAGGAGCTGAAATAGAATGCGTAAAGAAATTGATGCAAAAACTGAGTGCACGATGCGCCTGCTGAAGACAAAAGCTGCTAGCCTCAGTGGGCGTGTGTGGATCACGCGCGCGTGAGAATACGCACTAGACTTGGGCGCATTGATTCACGCATTCTGGAACTAACTTTTGCAAACCGAAAACAATTGACGCCCTGAGTTTCTGAATAGAATTTTGGCCGAATACCACCTGAAAATGAACAACTGCTATCACCTGAATTCCAATCAGAGAATAATAATCGATACCACCGCTACCGTAGAGAGACACTGCAGGAAGAGATGGCGCCCCCCAGAGAGAAACACCGCCAGAGAGACGACGGAGGAACGTGGTGTGGACTAGAGAATCCTGTTCGGAGAACGTTGCTAGAGATGAAAGATTTGTAAACCGCCGGAGAGAAGGATGACGTCGAAGAGAACACGGGTATGTGTTAACAGGAAGCTTTTTCTGGAATTAATGGCTGGAGAAGAAGACCTGATATGTTGGGAATTCGCCGGAGACTAATCGCAACTTGGTCGGAAAATGGACGCTGGAAAGGGCTGCCAGAGAAGAGCAAGAGAGGGGTCGAAAAAAATTCTTTTTAGAGTTTAGGATTTAGGATCAGAACTGCTCTAATACCATGATAGAATGATTTGCCGTAAAGAATTATATTATTGATGACTGAATATATAGAGAGTACAATATAGGTGTAATAAGGAAAGAACTCTAATCATTATAAATCATAATCTAATCAGTAATCTGATTTATCCTAACAGTTGGTAAGCTCTCAAATGCAGATTTCGGTTACGGTGGATGGTGCTTTTATGGGTGATGCGGTCCTGGGGGCAGTGGGTTGGATAATTTCAGAAAATAGAGACAATGGTTTGAAGTTTCAAGGAGGCTATACTGTGTTTGTGAGTTTGCCGTTGCAGGCTGAAGCGTTAGCAGTTTTAGCAGGTTTAGAGGAAAGTGTAAACAAAGGATATCAATCGATTGAAATTCAGTGCGATTGTTTGGAACTTGTTCAGATGCTCAACGGTGAACGTAAGTTATGTTTACAGTACCAGTGTTTGATGCAACGTAACCAGAGCCTGATGCGCTCTTTTGCTTTTGTTTTAGTAGTTCAAGTAGATAGGAAAATGGTAGAAGTTGCTCATTGCTTAGCAGCGTCGTTTTGTAAGCAATGGTTACTCTAACTAACGGTCACTTTACTGTTACTAGGTGCGATTTTTTGGAGAAAAAAGTGCGATACACACACTACTGTTCCTCTTCATCCTTTCTCTGTCAATACGATCACTGAGCTCATCCATTAATGGTCACCTACCGTTCATGGCTTTACCGACGCCCAATCCCACAGCGGATATGGGTACTGCCACAAATAAGAGCTTTATCCAAGCCCTAACGGCCAAGTCACCTCCGCTCTTTACATCACTCCCTGACACACCAAATCTACACCCAGTCATTGAGTATAAGGGCAAGATTGCTTTTATTCTTCCCCAAGAGGAAGGAGAACGTCTGGCATCCCACTATCAGAACGCACTTGTTGGAAAATTCAATCGGGGAAAACCATCGATGGAACATATTCAATCTGCTTTCAAGTCAATTGGTTTTAAATTTAAATTTCAACTTGGCTCAATTGACTATCATCATGTGCTTATTAGGTTTCAGGATCATGAAGACTATCAGCGATGCTGGATGAAGGGGCAATGGATGATTCAAGGGGCTGTGATGAAAGTGCAAAAATGGTCACCTGAATTCTCACCAACCGCTGAATCTTCGATTGTCCCAGCGTGGGTAACGATTCACAAACTTCCTCTTCACTTTTATAATACCTCTGCTATCATTGGAATGAGTAGTCAGATAGGTAGGTTTTTAAAAATGGATGCTGCAACTGCAGCTCTGACTAGACCCTCGGCAATTAAAGTCTGTGTTGAAATAGATCTTCTGTCACAATTGCCAGCATCTATAGTTGTAGGGATAGGGAATAAGGTTGCTGATTATCCCATAGAATATGAAGAGCTACCATACTATTTTACTCACTGTAAGATTATTGGTCATAACCAAGATAAATGCAATTTCCTACACCCTGAGTTAAAAAGGAAGGCTATAGAGACAAAAACCAAAACTGGAAAAATGGACAGTAACAAACAGGAACAACTTGTCTCCAAGAAACAATTACATTCAGAAGATATAGCTAAGGATAATGCAGTAGGTTCATCTTCATTAACGGTTTCTCAAAAAGAACTCGAATTCCATAACCAAAGTAATCAATCAGGTCTGCACCAGGATAATTCCAACTTATTCACCAAAACTCATAAGAAAAAACCCGATTTCTACTCTTTGGATGATATTTCAAAACCTATTACAAATACTTTCTGGAGAAAGAAGAATAAACAACCAGAAATACCCCTAGTGGAAGATCTAGCAATAACACAAACTGTGTCAATTTCTAATGCTTTTCATGCCTTAGATGCCTTTACAGAAGAAGAACAGGAGGGAGATGCTGTGGAGATCTTCCATGAATCTCTGGAAACTCATGAGCAATTAGCCATCCCAGCTATTACAGGTGCATCTGTAAACACAACAGAGGGGCAACAAACTCCGGAAAAAAAACAAGATGATCGACAAATGGAGCAAATCTTCACATCAGCAACAAAATCACCAACAATTCAGGAGCTGGACCCCTCACAGAATGAAGTACAAACAGATGTAACAAGCAAAGAAGATCAATCAACAAAGGTGGAACACACTAAGGTACATACTAAGGTAGGTACTCCAAATCTGAATTTATCTACGGACAGTAGTGAAAAAGGTGAGGAGACTATTGGTATTATTAGTAAAGCCTCTACTGTCAAACCTAGGAAGCTAAGGTCATCACAAAAAGCAACCCAAATGGTTTTTAAATGATTAGATACACAATCATAGGAAACATATTAGTGTGGAATGTTAGAGGATATGGATCATCCATAGATAGACTAAAAACTCTAAAGTTGAACCATAAGATAGATATACTTTGTCTAATCGAACCTTGGCATGAAAAGCAACATGTTAATACTTTAATGCATGACCTAGGCTTTAAGCATGCTCTCACAGCTCAAACTGCTAAAATATGGATCCTGTGGAATCAATGCTTTCACCTAGACTGTATCAATGAATCGGATCAATATCTACAAGCTAGAATCACAGAAGTAGCTACCTCAGTTAATTGGAACTGCTTTTTTATCTATGCTAGTGTGTATAGGAAGATGAGGGAAACTCTCTAGAACGACCTATGCACTGCACCTACTGAACCTTCCATATATATTGGTGATTTTAACACGGTGGCCTCCGTTTCTGAATATAAAGGAAGGAAAACAACCCCTCATAAAAGCATGAAACAATTTAATGACTTCATTAATAACTCTAATTTGCATGAAATTACAACTGTGGGTAATTCTTTTACTTGGTGCAATAATTGTGTTAAGGACAGTTGTAAAGATCTCACTTTTCAAAGACTAGATAGGGGACTCAGTAATCTAGACTGGTTGGAATTATTCCCTAATAGTTCTATACAAGTTCTAAATCGGATTACATCGGATCACTCTCCTTTACTATTGTCTATTCAATCTGCTACTGAAATGGTTCCTAGGCCTTTTAGATATCAGGATATGTGGTCTAATAGACAAGATTTCCAGGAATTAGTGATCACAAATTGGAACTTATTATGCCCTTTGAATGGAATGACAGGTTTTGTTTATAAGCTTAAAAAGCTTAAGTGTGAAATTAAAGAATGGAACAGGACCAGTTTTGGGAATGTTAAGCTGAACCTCATCCAAGCTGAAGATAGAGTTAGTGAATTGGAAATAACTTTCCAACAATCTCAAAATGAACAGGATTTAGTTGAACTAAACAAATCTAAAGCTTTATTACTTAGAGCTCAGAAAGAGAAGATCATTTTCTTAAAACAAAAGGCTAGGTTAAATTGGCTTAAGTTTGGAGATGCTAACACTAGTTATTTTCACCATGCCATTAAGGAAAAAAGAGCTAGATCTCGAATTTGCAAAATTAAAGACTGTTTTGGTAACTGGATTTCAGACCCTAATCTGATTAAAGAGGAAGGCATTCGCTTTTATAAAGAATTATTAAATGAAGAACCTCCTCCAAAATTAGGATCTTATTTTAACTATTTTCTAAAGGAAATACCAATGGTAATTTCTGAAGAACAAAACACACTCCTTCTCCAACAGTTTACATTTCAGGAACTTAAGCATGCTGTCTTTGATTTAAACAAAAATAGTGCCCCTGGCTCTGATGGTTTCTCAGGTGTTTTCTACACAACTTTCTGGGATACAATTAAAACTGATCTGCTAGATGCTGCAAATGACTTCCCGTTAACTGGAAATATTCCAAAAGCCATATCTAGCACCTGGTTGACTCTGATCCCCAAAAAACCCATCCCAATCTCTTTCTCTGATTTTAGACCGATTAGTGTATCTAACTTTATTAATAAAGTGTTTTCAAAAATGCTAATGGAAAGGATCAAACCTTTAATGCATTCCTTAATCTCTCTTGAACAAAGTGCTTTTATCAATGGGAGAGATATTACTGATAATGTGCTCCAAATGCAGGAAATGACAAGAATCTTAAACAGAAAATCAAAGGATCATAATATAATTGTGAAACTTGACATGCAAAAGGCTTTTGATCGAGTCTCATGGTCTTTCCTCAACTCTATACTTCTTAAATTTGGATTTCATGGCAATTTTGTTAAAATTATATTGAGTAATATAGCCTCAGCTCATTTCTCTGTCCTAATTAATGGAGTCACCTGAGGATTCTTTTCATCTACTAGAGGCATAAAACAGGGAGACCCCCTATCCCCTTTTCTTTATAACCTGCTATCCGAGGCTTTCTCAAGAGTTTTAAAAAAATGATTAACACTGGATATCTCCAACATTTCAGTTTACCTCGGTCTTGTTTAACTGTTTCTCACTTAATGTATGCGGATGACACAACAATATTTCTCAATGCTAAACCTAGAACCCTGAGGAGGTTTAAAAGCTTTTTACTTGCTTGTGAACTTACTACTGGACAAAAGGTCAATTTTGGGAAGTCAGAATTCTTTTTTTCTCATAGAACCCCTTCTCAGAACATTCTCTCTATTAAGAGGTTATTGGGAATGAAACAAGGTTCTTTTCCCTTAAAGTATTTGGGGGTCCCTGTATTCTACGGTCGTAATCTGCAGGTACATTACAAGCCTCTGCTCGAAAGGATGGAGAAGACAATCAACAACTGGAAGAATAAGTGGCTTACTAGTGCGGGTAAGATAGTACTTATTAATCATTGTTTAATTTCGATTCCTACGCATATCTTTTCTGTACTGAGCCCTCCTAAGATAGTTTTAAGGAAAATCGAAAAAATTGCTTCAACTTTCTTCTGGGGGAAAGTAGATAATACTGATAGAAAAAAATGGAGATCTTGGAAAAACATGAGTCTACCAATAGATGAAAATGGCATCGGTTTAAGAGATATAGGGGCTATAGTGGATGCATTCTCATGTAAATTGTGGTGGAAATTACAGGCTAATAAAAATCAGTGGACCTCTTTAATTTGGTCACTACCCAAGTCATATAAAACATCTCATACCTGGAAAAGAATTTGCCATATCACTGCTAAGGCAAACAGATACACTAAAGTGTTATATGGATTGGGAGAATGCTCCTTTTGGAACTCTAATTGGACTGGAGAGGGTGCACTTTTCTATGAATGGCCAGATGGAAGAAATATCCCATTCGAGGATATCTCCCTTAGGTTTTTCATACAAAATAAACCCAATCTTCTCCCACATCTGGAGCCATATCTGGCTACCAATATTATTGCCACATTGCAGGTAGCAGAATTGGAACATCGGCATGAGGATAGGCTGATTTGGACTCCAAGCTCAGACAGCCTTTTTACAATACGTTCGGCTTATCACACTTTCAGACAAAGGAAATTCAGAATTAGACACTTTTCCAAGTTATGGAGCTATTTCATCCCTAAGAAAATGTCAGTCATTTTGTGGCGTGCAATGAATGGCATTCTGCCCTTCGATAATATTTTAGCAAGGTTAGGTTTCCGATTTGCATCGATGTGTCCTTTATGCATGAACCATACAGATAATCTAGATTATTTTTTCAATTCATGTCCATCTTCTATTGCTGTTTGGGAGAGAGTTGGTGACCTCATACATCTTCAGCAACCTTTTTTTTGAAAATTTGAAGAACAGAGTTGATTTCTTCCTCACTTTTAAAGCTGAAACTAAGATTCACTCTAATATAATCACTTCTTCCCTCCTGGTTACAATATGGACCCTGTGGGTAAAGAGGAACAAAATCATTTATGATAATGAACCTTTCTCCACTGCTGCCTGCATACATGAGATTAAATGCATCATCCATGACATTTTCACTGTGCACCACCTTTTTGGTAAGATAGATAAGCATAAGTATTGGATTGAGTCTAACATTATCCCTCACATTTATCCCAAGAGGAGGAAACCTTTAACTGCTATATCATGGAAGAAACCACTCGTGGGATATAAGATCAATACAGATGCTTCATGGTAAATGGTTGGTTTATCTTCTTCGGCTGTAGTAGTTAGGAATATGTTTGGGAATGTGGTTACAATGAGAACTAAAATTTTCCATTCCCCCACACCACTACATGCTGAATTGATAGCTATTCAATTTGGATATGAAATATGTGCAGAATTGGCTACAGAAAATTGTGAATTGGAATCAGATTGCTTAGTGGCTGTCAAAGGTATTCACAATCCGATGACTGCCCCGTGGAGGAACTTTTCTATTTGTAGTGCACTGAGCCTTATGCATACTAAATATCCAATTACACACATTCATAGAGAGGCTAATAGTGTTGCGGACTACTTGGCTAAATATTCACTAGAGAATAACTTACAGGGTAACATAGTTTTTCAGTCTGCTCCTCCTGTGCTCAGAGGACTTGTATCTCTAGATAGATTCGGTTTGCCTAATATATGCGTAGGTTCTTGATTTTGTGATCTCTCTCAGGATACATATCCGCACTCTATTTGCCTTCAATTCTCTAGCATGGAATCTACTTTGCTCTTTCTTTTGCATCAGGTTGGCTAACGACTGCAGTTCGATGACCTCCGAAGACCTGCTGATCAATCCCATCGGACTCAGATGCGAATATACTGCCGGGGACAAACAAGAGATTACACTAACGCCAACACTTGGACCAGCGTCTAGCACGCACTGAACCCATTCCGATTAGCTTCCCACACAAAAACTCCTGCCTAATTTTAGTTTAACTTATATATATTCACTACTGCAGGTTTTCCAAGGACATACTGGAGTTTCGATTTGTCGATTCGCCGACCTGTTTATAGAAAACAGCGGTATGGTATATATAGAAAGTTACCTTTTTCTTATTTCCCTCATAACCATTAGCTCAGTTCTAGGGTACATCTTGGTAGAATCATCACTTTTGATAGCAAGTATCTTGCTTCAGGAGCGTTAGATTGCTCTTCGATCATCATGATGACGTTACTTTGTATACATGTATGAACTCACAGGCTTTATTTCAGTTTCTATGGGTTAGGGGAGCCTAATATACTTCCCCCCATCCTCGGATGGTTTAATTTTAAAAAAAAAAGTTTTGTAAGCAATGTGTTCATCACAATGTTCGGGGTTAATATATATGAAGCTTTCTGGTTGTCAAAAAAAAGTATTTATAAAGAAAGAAACGAATTTTTAAAGACAATAATTAAGCAAATGGTAAATTAAGCCTAAAAGGTTAAGCAATTAGAAGGAAACGAATTTTTGCACAGATTTTGCAATCAAAATAAATGCTAGTATCAATGATGCAAGGAATATATGCAAATATAAGCCTATATAATTAAGAAAGTGCAGACATAATTCTGAGTTAATTTTTAGGGTAAAAATAACCTTAAATACTTTATATGTGCAAATAAAACCCTAAAGACTATATTTCAATATTGACTGACCATTTTCGGTCATTGACCAACTGGAAATGACCAAAATACCCTTTCAGCCTAATGGAAAATTTTGAAAGACAAAAATGCCCTGTGGCTGTTATTATTCTGCCACCATTGTCACCTCCACCACACCACTCCCACCGATGAGCTAAGTCGAGCATCCAGGAACGAATCCATCCCTTCCCGGATGCAGAGAAACTTTCCTGGATACAGAGAAACTTTCCCAGATCCATACCCCCGCTGCCTTCAAATCCCTGATACAGAGAAACTTTCCCATCAAACTTATGTGAATAGCAGCTGCGTAGCGGCACCGCCTCCCTGAGCCCAAACTCGTTGCCGTAGATATCGAACCTCGGAGAACTCCCCATCATAACGTTGCTCGGATCGAAGAAGCTCATTTGGTACACAAACCTCGACTCCAGCCACAAATCCATCCATTATCGGACCGTGGGATAGTAGATTGTCGGCGGTGGCGGCGATGTAATTCCCGACGTAGTTTTTCCGACACATGAGGGTTTAACCTTGTCCGATAATTGACAGTCATCCGCCATCGTGTCTTTTCATCGTAATCCGGCCTTCAACTGCCGGAAAAAGGTTATATTTGCACATAACCTAAATGCCTAGGGTTATATTTGCACATAACCTAAATGCCTAGGGTTATATTTACACTTTCAATAATCGCAAGATTATATATGCACTTTCGTCAATTATGTAGGGTTATGTAAAGTTGTTATCAAAGGATCTCAAGAATTGAAATTCATTTCAAATTCAACTTCTTCCAATCTGAATATAATCTGCAATTAGTTGCGATAACTACCACACTAAGAGCAAGTCCAATGGCTTTCCCATAATAGAGATTTTCATTGATTATCGGAATTATAGTAGGTTTTTCAGCTCCAACAGTTTCCCCATCTCATTCTCTAAAATAAGGATTTTGATGAGAGAGAACATTTGTTTCTCTATATTTGTAGGAAGAGAAAAATACTATAGGGAATGAAATTTTAATGCAATTCCAATTGAATGCATCAAACCATAACACAATATTCATTTTTCTATTAAATTTAAGTGTCATATTTTCTTTATTTTTCTATTCCTAGTATAAAGTACATTCGACTTTCAACAAAAGAAATTTAGAGAAAACTACTACAATTTCGAGCTCAGGTGGGATGCTTCTTTATATATTTTTAAGGATTTTGTCAACAATGATTTGATGTCAATAATAATTTGCTTAGAAGGTTGAAATTATTTTCTTTGATTTATAGTTTATAGTTTATGAATATTTTAGATGTCGTTACCTATTATTTTAAACTGGAAAAAATGAAAAGAATACTAATTTCTAATTATATTCTAACTTTTAGTTTTGAATTTATTATATTGATTTTTTTAATAAAAAAATAACTATTAATTTTTATAATATAAACATGGCCCACAACATCACACCATTAATAGCCGTAATCAATCAAAATGAATCTATTACAAAAAGTAGACTAGACTCAAATATTTATTTTTAAAATTTTATTTTCCGCTTCTTTGGAAGAAAAAAATAGCATTCTAGACGTTGAATGTAAATTCTTGTGCCAGGTTTAATAGATAGGGAATAGGTTGAGCGTAAATTTTATATAATTCATGCATGAGTATGATAGAAATATGGCAAATTTTGTTGAATTTTTTTAATGTTATTTTTCTTTTATTTCAAATTGGATGAAAATAAGAAAAAAGATAGAAAGTATATTAATTTTAATGAACATTTAACATCTAGTTTGCAATTTGTTATATTGATTATTTTTAAAAACTAATTATTAATTTTGTAATATATTTTGGTGTGATTAACAATCAACTCTTAGCTTTAAGATTCCGTCTTTTGAAAGACGGTATTTACTCAAATTATGGAAAAACCAAGGTTTAAACAGTAAATTAGAAGAAATGAAAATAAAATTTTTAGGGACGGTAATTATAGTGTATTAGTGTATTAGTGTATTAATACTTGCCTAACTTTAAATTAAAAGGTAATTCTAGTGTATTAAGACTTGCTTAACTTTCTGAAGACTTGCCTAACTTTAAATTAAAAGGTAATTATAGTGTATTAAATTCCAGATCATGTAAAATAGGGAAGCTGTTGGAGTTGAGTAAAAAATGAGAGATATTAGTTTTCATTCTCTATCCAAGAGAAAGTTTTAGGGAAGCTGTTAGACTTGCTCTAACAAGGCAAAGAAATAGGACCATATAATATATAACCTACAAAAGCAAGCTCGTTTGTTGATCTTTTTCCTCTCATGAAGCTAAACGATGACGTACTAATAATCAAAACATCATTGTTTTAGTATGTGGTGAAACAAAAAAAAAGAACGGGTTGTCTTCTCCGGCTAGAGGGGGCTAAAGTTCTACGGGTAAAAGAAAATTTTTCGATCGGCGAGGAGCTAATCAGTGATATTACCTTGGTTCTTGGATCTTAGGGTGTGCTGGTGCACCCCTCCCCCCTAGATCCGCCCTTGAGGGTGGGTCAACTGTCATGACCCAAACTTTTCAATTGGGATAAAATTCTCATAGTTTTGGGTCGGGTCAGATTGGGTTACAAAAAAACCCAAATCGACCCAAATCATATAAACTGAAAATAGGAAAATGTTATTTATTTAAAGGTCAAGCAAAGGTTGACCTAAGATTATTAAATGTCAAACCTTGATCATATTTAATGGTATACTAATATTAGAAGTCAGGGAACGGTTGACCTAAGATCAATGAATGTTTAACTTTGGTCAATTGTGTTGGTTTATACTTGAACTCGAGAAATAGTTGATCTAGGATCAGTAAAGTTTAAACCTTGGTCAACATTGTTGGTTTATATTCGAAGTCGAGAAAGGGTTGACCTATTTAAGATCAGTAAATATGAAACCTTGGTCATCTTTTTTTGTTACAAGATGTCGTGCAATAGTTAACAAAATATCAGTAAAGGTCAAACATTGGTCATTTGTGTTAGTTTATACTAGAACTCGTGAAATGGTTTACCAAAGATTAATAAAGCTCAAACTTTTCTTAACTGTGTTGGGTTATACTTGAAGTTGAGGAACAATTGACCTAAGATCGGTAATTGGTGTATACCTAGCCTAATAACTAAAAGGTTTTTGCCTCTAGGCCCAGCCCAAATTCACTTCATAGTAAGACGAAGTCATTTCAGCCCAAGGTACGGATCGACCTAGAAAAGGTATACGTGGAATTATGTAGTTGTGGGATAGATCGTGAGCCGAGAAACAAGGAATGAACACTAAGCTATGAATTGAAAATGTGGTGATAGTGGCATGGCCCACAATCTCAACTCCTAAAAACATGGAACAACTAATACAATGTCCTATAAATGCAAGAAGCTCAGAACGAGCTAAGGTCAGCATCACTACACTAAGAAATTCAAGTTCTTGAAGAGAGAGACCGAATTGATCGTCGAAGTCTTTCTCCTAAAATCACTTCTAGGACTTGTTTTGCAAGAGAGGAGATTACAGAGTGAACAACAATTGGCTTTCCTGACCGGATTACCACATCATTTGGCACCGACTATGAGGAATTGGGAATGTTTCAAAATACTCCAGATAAACAATTATGTTCACCAGAAGTGAGAAGAGTCATAACCACTAGACACAAGAACACAAACCTGGATGCAACAGAAACATTCACCCTAGCCAGGAAAAGGAATACGTCCCCAGTAGAGAAAGTGACCGTAGTAAAGAAGAGACAGAGGATGACAAAGAGGAAGCATAATCTCCCAACACGGCCAAAAAAAGAAATGAGGGCATTCGCAGCATTCTTGGAAGCAAGCAAGCAGAGTTTGTACAATCAAATTTTAACCACACTCAATCCAAACACTCCGAGAATGGAAAAAAGAGTAAGTCAAGAGCTTGAGAATCTCAAGTATGAAGAAGAGTTAAAAGGCATAGTTGCAGATAATGATGCAGACAAATCACCCCTAGCACCACATTTGCGGGGTTTTAAAATGCTAAACGAATTTAAACTTCCTTCACATGTTAAAATATACGATGGGACCATAGACCGGAAATATTTCCTGCACTCATATAGAAATAGTATAAGAGTTTGCGATGTGAACATCGAATTGGTATACAAGGATTTTCCTATTTTCTTATCGAGAACAACAATCATGTGGTACGAGGATGTCTCATATGGAAGTATTAATTCTTGGGAACAATTGTTGGATCTATTTTTGGGTCACTTTTATCAGAAGAAAAAATTCATAAAAACAATTGTATACTTGAACAACATAGCTCAACAAAGTGACAAAGTCTTGCGGAGTATCATAATATATTTGTCACAGAGAGTTTGCAAGTTTGTGACTTGTCACTCCAATCTTCCTGGGGAGCATTCATAGGAGGCATACGATCAGGAGAGTTCTATAAAGAATTAACGAAGAACGTGCCCAAAAACCCAAGAGATTTACAAATGATGATTGAGCAACATGTGCGAATGGAAGAAATGAACAACTGCAAGATAGAGCGGGAACGAGGCGAAAACCAAAAAATGGAGGATTCACAAAAGGGGTTCATAAAGAAAGGTAAGGAAAACATCCCTTTCAACGGAAAAGAATCAGGGCTGCAAGGCGTACCATTCCAGGAAACACCTCCGAAAAAATTAAGAAAAGAAATATGGCAAGCGAACAAGGAAATTTTTTGTGAGCCAGCACCTATGATAGTGCTGCTAGATTAGAGGTACAGAGATTATTATTTTGCCTTCCACAAGGACTGTGGCCATGACATAGAGTATTGCAGAGATCTGAGGAGACATATTGAAGAAAACTTGAAATGGCTACTCAAGCCAATATGGGAAAGAAGGAGGAAGCCAGTATGGCAATGCCAACAAAGCAAGAAACCTCGCAGAAAGAAACCAAGGGACAGCGAGCACACTGGCCAAAAATAATTTTAAAAAATGACTGCGGCTGTGGATTACTATGATGATGCAGGGGATCAAGTTCCAGAAAAATTAATCCCATTCATACATGGATCCATGGAATCATTGTCAAACAATGCTTGGAAGGCTAAAGCAAGATATTCTCCCCCACAAGAGCCTGTTATGTTGTTCAAGCGAAGCGATCACTTTTAGTGAGGAGGATGCAGTGCCTAAGGCTTCAACCCATAACGATCCCATGGTCATCATTCCTAAAGTTGGAAACACAACGGTTCATAGAGTGTTTAACGGTTGAGATACTATTCGTGAATTTCTTCGATAGGATAAGGTTCAAGTAAACTGACCTAAAGAAGTCCACGTCCTCGCTCATAGGATTCATAGGGTGAGCTGAAACACCTTTGGGGAATATACAACTTCATGTCACCACTGAAGAGAGTGAAAGAAATTGTACAATAATGTGTGACGTTGTGGTCATGAATGCTCCAAACCTATTTAATGACATCATCGGAAGGCATTGGATGAACACAAAAAAGCAATATGGCCCTCTTACCACTTAGTAATGATGTTCCCAACTCCAGTTGGAATTGCAACAATAAGAGGAAACCAACAACGGCAAGGCAGTGCATGGTTATTGCAATGAAGGCAGTGAAAAAGTTTGGAAAATACTAAGATGGCCAACACGGTCTTGGACGGTAGACTACTCGAGCAGCCAGAATCAGCTGTAAACTTGGGGGAAGAAACTGATCTGGTTAGCTTGGATGACGAAGACAATTCCAAGTGTGTAAAGATAGAGAAACACCTTCCATGTATGGAAAAGAAGAGGGTCATACAAATCCTGCGAAGTCATAGAGATACATTTGCATGAATCGTATAGAACATGGGGGAGTCGACTTAGGCATTTCTACCCATTCTTTGAATATCAATTACTCGGTCAAACCAATCAAACAAAAACAATGCAGCTTCACTAGCGATGGGAAAAATGATCTAAGAGAAAGTTACAGCTTTGTTTCAAGCCCGTATATTGAAAGAGGTGATATATCCAAAGTGGCTAGCGAACCCAACAATGGTTAAAAAATCATACGCAGGGTGGACAATGCCTAAAGAACAGTTATCCTTTTCCAATAATTGATCTACTAGTTGAAGCGATTACGGGGTATAAAGTTCTAGCATTTTTGGAACTGTATAAAGGATACACCAAATCCTGATGAATCATGAGGATACAGAGAAAATGGCATTTATAACGAGCTTTGGAATGTTTTGTTATGTAAAAATGTCATTTGGGTTTTTAAAAAATGAAGGAGCAACATTCCTGAGAGTATTTGATCATGCATTTCGCAATCAAATAGGAAAAAATGTTGAGGCATATGTTGATGACATGGTTATCAAGAGCAGGAAGGTAGGCGACTTTGCTGTAGATTTAAAAGAAACCTTGGACACGTTGAGTAGCATTAGGATGAAACTTAACCGAAAAAATGTGTAATTGGAGAGGGTGCAGGAAATTTTTTGGGATACATGGTATCCTCAAAAGGAATCGAAGCCAACCCAGAGAAAATCCTGGCTATAGTGGATCTTCCCCAGCCATGAACAGTCATGAAGGTGCAAATATTGATAGAATCAATGGAAATGCTCAAGCGGTTTGTTTCAAAAGCAATGAAAAAGTATTTCCCACTCTTTGAAGTCCTAAGTAAGGCAAAAAAGTTTAGCTAGAACAAAAAATGTCAAAAAGCGTACGATGGTCTGAAGGAGCAACTTCAAACATTGCCTATGTTGAAGTCACCTGTTTCTGGAGAACCCCTATATTTGTATTTAGTGATCTTGCAGAATGCGATCAGTTCCATTTTAGTGCGCCAAGAAGGCCAAAAACAAGTGCCAGTGTACTACATCAGCAGAATATAGAAAAATGCAGAGAAGGCATACATGCCAGTCGAGAAGCTAACCATGACTTTGATATACTCAGCAAGAAGGTTGAGAAAATATTTTCACAGTCATCGCATCATGGTCTACACTAATTTCCTAATCAAGAATATCCTTAGAAAGCCTAAATCATCTGGCAGAATGACAAAGTGGGCTCTTGAATTGGGCTAATATGAGATCAAATTTCAACCAAGAACAACAATTAAGGTTCAGGCCTTAGTAGACTTCATTGCAGAAATGACAAGCGAGGATGCACATGATGCGAACAAGTGCCAGAATCTGGGAATCGACAAAGGGAAGTCGAAGTGGGAAGATATCGCATTGAAATTGTTCGTTAATGACGGGTCTAGTAGAGAGGATTTCGGTGCAAGACTACTATTGGTCAACCTGGAAGGAGGAGAACATAGATATTCACTTCGCTTTGACTTCCCACTCACTAACAATGAAGCAGAATATGAGGCTTTGATATGTGAACTAGATCTTACCATTAAAATGAAGGTCAAAAGCATCTGGGGGTTCAATGATTCACTGATTGTAGTTCAGCAAGTATGAGGAGACTAAAAAGTGAGAGAAGGACAGTTGGTGAAGTATTTAAAGAAAACAATAAAATTATGGCCTATTCAATCAAAAAAAATTAATAAATATAAATTCTAGTCAAGATCAAAATATATTTTCTTAATAAAATTGAACAAAAGAAATAGTATAACAATAACATAAGATAGTGAAGCTAGAATCTAAAATTGGTGGAGATTTCTGGTTGAATTACGCGCGCACTCCATCTACCTACATCCACAACTACCTGCATCCACGCGCGCTCCTACTACCTCACGCGTATGTTCAATTGCGCGCACTTGTTCCTGCATGTTTCACAATTGCAATTTAATCATCCATCTCACCATAACTGCAATTTAATCCTATTTCATCATACTTTATGGTGAGACGATTTTACACAAGTCTTTGTAAAAACATTGTTTCTACCTAACTGATTCTTGGATTGCCTTTGCAAAACACTTAAAGGTCAGTTACATGGCATGGGCGGATCTACATGGGGGCTGGAGGGGGCTCCAGCCCTCGCCGAGATGAAAATTACGGGGAATATGGATAGTAAAAAAATTTTAAAAAAAATATCAACCCCCTCCCGTAAGAGAAAAAATTGTTTTTTTTACGAACAGATCAGCCCCCGCCATCGGTGTGTCCTGGCTCCGCCCCTGTTACATGGTGATCAGTTCGTAATGCTCACTAGGAGCCCTCCTACATGAGAAAATTCTCACACTATAACTGCCAAAATTTAAACTCATTTAACTACGCACTTAGGGGCCGTTTGGTTCAACCAGGGAAAATAAAAGTAATCAGGAAAGGGATTGGAAAAGAAATGAAAGGAATAACCCAAAATTTTAAAATAACTCTGATTTTTAAATTTTGTTTGGTTCAATTATGGAAAGAGAATCAAATTCTCTCTCATTCCTTTTGTTACTGTTTGGTTTATTTTAGGGAAACAAATATCAACATTTTTTACTCCCTCTGTCCCAGCTAGAGTTATACTCTTATTTTTTGCACGTTGTTCAAGAGACATGTTTGACCGTTAATATGTTTATTTACGTATAATAGCAGCAAATAAAAAGTTGATATTTAGAAACTACTTGTTATGACAAATTGAACTAATATCGATAATATTTTTGTTCAGATATCTATTCAAATATGTGATTAAATTTTGATGGAGAATAATGTTCAAAAAGCAAGAGTGCAGTTCATCTGGGACAAAGGGAATACTACATCTGTTTCATTGGATGTGGCACACTAGCTTTAGGTGAATGAAATGAGTACATGAAATTGAATTTAGAAATGGAAAAAAAAAGTAAGATGAGTGGATAAAAATGAATGAATCTTGCCAAAAAAGGAAAGTGTGTCAAATTCACAAAAAACAAAAAAAAAGTAAAGTGTGTCACACCCAATGAAATAGAGGGATTATAAATTAACATATATAAGTATAAATTATTTCAAATGATCAAATCTGCTTAAAAAATATATAATATTTCATAAATTATTGTCATAACTAGTTCATATAAAAAAATTAATATGAAATATGTAGTTCATCATCTTTGATTAGTTTATTAATATGTTGTATGTGATTAAAAAAATGTAAATTTATTTATATTTTATTGTAAATCTTTTGTGAGTCTGTCTTTTGAAAAACAGCATTTCCATAAATTATGGAAAAATCAATGTTTGAATTGCAAATTGGAAAAAATTAGGATAAATGATGAAATAAATACTATTTTTTGGAATTCGGTAAAACTTCCATTTCTTTTCAAAATATGCACAACCCCGTATTACAAAGGCCCTATATCGGTCAAAATCTACCATAATCTGAGCACTTAACGCTTTCAACTTTGGTTTAACCCAAGCTCTATATACCACACACTCTATAATTTTACTTACAGTGTTTTTGCTCTCCTTTTTATGGAAGCACACTTCATTTCTCCTCTTCCACGTCCAATAAATTGTTTCTGTTGCTGCAATCTTCAAGAGCTGGACTTTCCTTCACTTGCCTCGACATTTTTGCACCAGCCATGCTATCTCTGCATCCCATGTACCAGGTTCCCTCGCCATCTTCAGTCATCGCAACAGGTCCCTCTATGTTTTCTTCGTTTCAGAGCAAGCAAAAAACAGATGTTGTATCGTTTCCTCCCTACTGCAGAAACTGCACTTTCTGTTTGTGCCTATGCCGAACTTGGCCAATCTTTCTTTCATAGCCAATCTCTGGAAAAAGTACATTCAGAGAGTAAATTTTGCTCGTGGCCTTGCATAGTTGTTGTAGAGGAGTTTTCTCCAAACCATTTCTAGTTGCCCCTGCTTCAGCTCCTCATAAACACTCATGATACTGAATTTTTTGAGCCCTTCTTGCTTCTGCCACACCTCCAAGTTCAATACCATGTCCTTGCATTTCCCAAGAATTTTGATAATCCAGGATGCATTGGCTGGGATCTTAACACCCAGTCCGTCTCTTTCCTTTATGTAATGCGTATGAAGCAAACATATCCATAACCAATCTGCCTTTCTACAAATATTCCATAAGGTTTTACTCTCGCTTGTCATACTTCGTTCCTGCAACGAGATTAAACCTAGTTCCCCAGCTTTCCTCTTTCCACGTATTCTTTCCCATGCCACTGGTGACTCTCTGGAAATTGTCTCCCCTCCACACCATAGATAGGTACGACATAGGGCCTCTATGTGTTTAACTACTGCTTTCAGTAAATAAAACACTTGCAGCCAGTAATTAACAACAGAGAAGATCACACTTTTAATCAACTGTAGTCTACCCGAGTAACTTAACAGCTTAGCACTCCAGTGTTTAATTCGTTCAATTATTTTATCAATCAAGGGATGGCACATATGGATTGTTAACTTTCTACTAGCTAAATGGATGCCAAGATACTTGAATGGAAGTTGCCCTTCTGTGAACCCTGTCAGCTCCAGTATCCTCCTTCTCTGGTCCTGTGTTACATTTCCAAAGTACATGTTGCATTTGTTACTGTTGACCCTGAGCCCAGTGGAATGCTCAAATTTATGGTATGCCCTCATCAGAACATTGACAGAATTAGCCTCTCCCTTTGATAGTAGCAGTACATCATCTGCAATGCTGATGCTATTCAACTGCAGAAGTTCACAATTTGGATGGAATTTAAACCCAGCCTTCTTACTGCAATCCTATAGCACCTTGTCATATATTCTATAAAGAGTACGAATAACAGTGGCGAGAGGGGGTCTCCCTGTCGCAGTCTTCTCTTTGCCTGGATAAACCTAGTAGTGTGCCCATTGGCATTGTAGTTGCATGACACTGTTTTCACACCCACCATAGCCCATCTCACAAATTTCTCAGGTATTCCTATCTCCTTCATAATATCCTCAAGTGCTTCCCATTTGATGGTGTCGAAAGCTTTCTGTATATCCATTTGTATAACACATCTTGGGGTTTCTCCCTTTCTGTTGTATCCTCTGAGAAATTCATAGTCCACCATGATATGGTCGTGAATACTTCTCTTGGGAACAAAGGCAGCCTGGTTAATTTGCACTACTTCTCCAATTACATTGCTCAGCCGATTCGTCATTACTTGAGAGATCACCTTGTATATTGTTGAAACACAAGATATGGGCCTGTTACCCTTCACCTTGCTTGCCGTGGGACTTTTCGGAATGAGGGTCACTAAAGTGTTGTTTGCAGCTTTGTATATCCTTCCTGATTCAAAAAAAAATCCATCACTGCTTCAATGAAATCATTCTTCACCACTCCCCAGTTTACTTTGAAGAATCTCGCATTAAACCTGCCACAACCCAGTGCTTTCATGTCACCTATTCCCTTCAAGGCTGCATATATCTCCTTCTCATTAGCCTCCGCAATCAGCTTCCTTCTGTCTTCATTATTCAATGTTTTCCATTCCTCATGATCTCTACACCAATGCCTTCTGATCTGGTAATTGTCCTGCCAATCAAGTTCTCATAGAAACTGAGTATCTCTGCTTCTATATCCTCCTGTTCAGTGGTCACACTTCCATCCTCTTTTTCAAATTTTAGAATACCAGATGCCTTGTTCTTTGACTTCAGCGATACATGGAAATACGAGTTGTTCCCATAACCCAATCGTAGCTAATCTATCTTCGATTTCTGTTTTGCTATCTTCTCATCTATTTCACTCCACTTGTAGACTTCTTCTATACAGCTTATAACCCTCTGTACTTTCTCCTTATTAAGCCTATCAGTCATCAAGTTTCTCTGGGCTTCACTTAACTCTACTCTAGACAGCTCCAACTTTCTTTTCACCCCACCAACCTGCTTCATAACCATTTTAAAGTCTTGTTGCATCCTCACTAACTTCATCCACAACACGTACATAGGCCTACCATTTACTGGTTTCTCCCAGCTTTCCTTAATAGTTTCCAGAACTTCCTCCCTTTCTAGCAGGCAGTTTAAAAACTTAAACTGTCTAGGTCTCCCCCCTTGTCTTCAAACAGCTTCACCCTGAGTAACGCATGGTCTGAGATTCCCGCCTCCATAATTTCTACTACGGACTCAGGAAATCTCAGAAATCATTGTGAATTCCCCATTCCTCGATCAATTCTTGAATAGATTATTCCTCCCACCTGTCTATTCAACTATGTGTAGAAGTCTCCCGTTGATTCACATTCACTCAGTCCAACAGTCATCATCATTTGTTCAAGTTCCCAATACTCACTAGCATGCACATCATTGCCTCTCATTCTATCATTTATACCGAGGACATTTTTGAAATCCCCTAATAAAAACCAAGGCCTTGTAACCATTTTCTGAGATTTTTCTATATCCTTCCAGAGTACCTTTCTCACCTTCAACTGATTCCTAGCATAGATAGCAGTCAACCAACACAACAATTCCCCACTACTATCAGTTACTTCACACAATAGCATTTGATCAGTCACTTCCCTCTCCAGTACTCTAACTCTTTTATCATCCCATAACAGCTGTATTCTATCACTAGGATGTGCCTCATAGTTATCCATAAATTGCCACCTATTTTAAAAACATTTCCTGACTTCATTCATGTTTTCTCTTTTAACTCTAGTTTCTACTGTAATAGCAATGATAAAATTCATACCAGAAAGATGGGAGTAAATCTCTCTCTGCTTTGCTGTATTATTTAACCCCCTCACATTCCATGAGATAATCATGGAACATGGTCGAAGCCCTCTGAAGAATCAGTCAAAATTCCTAGAGCTGCCTCCAGTCCCATTAAACCTTGTTTGCTACATTCTCCTTGTGTGAGAACCACACCCTCCTTTTGTTTCCCCCTGTTCCTTGGTGCCACCACCTTCCAGGCATTTCCTTGACCACTGCTCACAGTCTGCTGTGCCACCACCTTGATCACTGCCTGCTGTTTACCCTCAGCCTGACTCTCCTTCCCTTCAACTGGTGTCCTTTTCTTTTCTTGCCACACTTGGGCATGTTTCTTCTTTTCTCCCTCATTGTTACACATATGCCCTCCCATTTGGCATTTGTCACAGAACATTGTCCTCCCTTCAATTTCAATTGGTTGTTGGATTTTGTTTCCTTCAACATCCCTGATGGTTACAACCTCCCTAATCTGCTACGAAATATCAATTTCCACCAAAATCCAAGCATATGATACCCGCAGCTTGCTTGCAGTGCATTCGTCTGTGAACATGGGCTTTCCCACCGCACTTCCAATCTTCCCTAAACTCATCGGTCCCCAAAGATGGATTGGTATTTTCAGTAGCTTCACCCAGACAGGCAGAGTTCGCACCATGTCACTCTTCAATGAAAAATTGGGCTTCCACAAATGCAGGAACTTAGCCATGCCATAGATTGTGTACGACCCCTCCTCAAAACTTCATTCCTATCCTTCTCAGATTTTAGACGGAGGATAAAGTATCCCTCGTCATTGTACAGTATCTCCAACGCGCTGACAAACGACCAGAACTTCATTACATACCTCTTCACAACATTCATCGTCAAATTCCCACCTAAAACGTACATAATCAGAGCGTTCTTCCAGTAGTCTAATTCATCCTTCACATCCTCCATTTCAATCTCTACCTCGATTTCCCCCTCTATAACAGTAGGAGCTACATAATCGATCTTCATCCCATATTTTTTAACCCTATTTCTACTGATAATGTCTACCCATAATATCCCCTCTTTTTTCTCACAATGCTCAATCGAATTGCTCTTATCAGTTGAGAGAATAGAGTTTACCTCTTCTGTAGCTTTCACCGCCTCAGTATTCTCCTCCGATAGCTCCTTATCCTCTTCCTCCATCAGACCGGTAGCCTCAACACTCTCCTCCCGTATTGATCTACTCCACTCCACCGTCGTCGGAGCCACCTTATTCCGTGGCCTGCCCCTTCCACGCTTCATAATAAATAATATTATTTATGAAAATTATATTAATATTTTTTCATTAATATTCCACCCATATACAACTCAAAAAGTAAAATTATAATATTATTATTTCACGTGTGAAATTAATTTTGTCTTAAATTTATTTAAGTTAAAGTATAACATTACTACTTAATTTATTACTATTTATATTATAGAATTATAAAATAATATTATTTATATAAAAATAATATATTTATTATAAAATAATATAACTATTGGTTAAATGATTTTTCTAACCCTATATTTAGACTGAAAATGCCAATATAACCCTGTAAAATAAAAAAGTGCTAAACTAACCCTAACTTTACTATGAATTGTGCTGATATAACCTTTAGACCACATTCTGACATTGACTAACCAATTGACCCGCTAACCAGACCCAAAATGACATATATGCCTTTGACATTTCACCTTAAATTTTCCCCCCAATTTAACCCTCATGTTGCTGCCAGTCACCACCGCTCACTGCAAACCACTTCCACCCTCTCCAACATACTCTCTGCCACCACCACCCACTACCCGCCGCCCTCTCCGGTACCACTCTCCACAACCACCCCCACCTGCAACCTTCTCCCATCATCTCCACCACCACCTGCAACCTTCTCCCATCATCTCCACCACCACTGACTCACCACCCACCACCACCCTCTCATCTCTCTCCCATTCTCTCCCCGTCAGCCTCTCCCAGTCTTCCTCTTCCACACGCCATTTCTCTTCCACCCTTCATTCAGCTAGACCCATTGCTGCCCCGCCACCCCAAGCATGACCCCGCCTCTGGCCAACTCGTCCAGTGCCAGGGCCCTTCCTTCGGCCACCACAGCCCAATACCTTCTTCTTGCCACTGCTACCAGCCCCACCATCCCTACCATCTCTCCTCCTCAACAAAAATCCCATCGAATTCCATCGGATTCCTTGGAGTCGATTTCCCAGAAACTCATCGGCATCAAATCCCCAAAACCTTTGTGGAGGAGCAAATTGAGGAGCAAATCAAGAAGCGGTGGAGAGGAGAAGCGGATGCGGAGGTTGATCGGAGAACAGAGGCGAAGGTTGATTGGAGAGTGAAGGTTTCCCGGGGTTTGTGCGTGTGCACAGACAGAAGATGTGCAGAGGCAGTTTTTTTTGACACGGGAGGCATATTTCCGATCAACATGGGTGAAGATATGACATTATTTCAGTTTTATTTTTCATATTTTAACAGGGGTAAAAGTGTTATTTCATTAAAATTTCTCCAATTCCGGCGTTGACAATTAGATTCAACGACCCCAGGGTTATAATGGCACATACATCATAAAATTAGGGTTATTTTGATACTTTCTCGTTTTACAGGGTTATACTGGCACTTTCAGCATAAATTCAGGGTTATTTTGACACTTTACTCTATAAATATTATTCACAGTATAAAGTTAAAAAAATAATATGTTCTTTTTAACTTAAAAAAAGAGTTTATAGGAAAATTATAGTTTTATTTAAATTCGAACAATATACAATTCGAAAAACTAAATTATAATATTTTTATTGAAATCATAATCATAATTTTGTAATTTTTATTTTGATGGTAAAAAGTATAATCGGAGTTGAGAAAACAGAGTTCATAAGTCGCTTGACAATAAACGATGTGAGTGAAGGTGAAATTTTTATGAAGAAGGAAGACTATATGGAGGGAAAGGGAATCTCAGTCCCAAGGTAACACAAGAGAATCACGATACATCCAATTAGGGGAATTGTAAAGCCCAAAATAGGGAAAGAGAGTGCTAAAAAGACCAAACCAAATGCTAACTAAGGGAATCAAGACATCATATTCCCTTTCCCTTTCCTGATTCATCCCAACGAAACGCCCTTTAATCACTTAATCGATCATGTACGTGCTTTTCTTCCTAACTGATTGTTGGTTCTGAGGTACGCGGTTCCATCCTGATGGTTCCTAAAAGCTCTTGATTCCAAACACTTCATTCAAAAACTTCAAATTGGGCAAATTTAGGTTAAGCTACCTATGTTTGAAACATTAATCTAAGTGCAAGTACTCCCTCCGCTCCACTATGTTTGACACCATAAGTTTAGCTTAATTTTTTTAAAGTAGCTACGTAGGAAACCAGAATCTAGATATCCGCAATACTCTCTCTAGAAACCCAAAAGCTCTCCAAACACAGACCCAGAAACCCTATTGACAAGGGAGGCCGCCGCCGGTCTACCCCCCCCCCCCCCCCTCCGCCCCTCCGCTCCCCCTCTTTTTCCCTGTTATACTTTATTTCCTCTTTTAATTACGGGCATCTTGTCCAAATTCCTTCCAGTTTTTACCTTCTCTCTTTGGGGGATAAAGATCTCTAAATCTACAACCCAATCCTCATGGAGTGGTGGAAGACGACTGTTCTTCATATTAGAAGTAGAGATGGTGGAGAAATTGATGAGCTTCTCTCCGCCTCAGGTGATGGTTTTTTCTGGCGAGCTCTTCCCTTTGCTAATATTGACCGGAGGAAGCGTGGATGACAATGGCGATGTGGGTCAAATCTGCCTTTGGGTTGAGGTAGGTTCTATCGGGGAGATGTAAAATTTTAGGTACCCCCATTTTTCTCCGTCGGATGGTCGGATCTGATTTATAAACTGGGCTACAACTGGGCTCGATCGAGTAGGATGACGAACGGAGCTCTGGCCGACGGTGGAGAGTCATGGAAAGATTAAGTTTTGGTCGCCAGACAGTTGCTAGTCGGGTTAGGATTTCAAACACTCAGGTCATGACAGCGGGTGGCTAGTTTCAACGGGTCAGGCTTGGAATTCCGGTACAACATAACGGGCCAGGTGAACATGGTTACCAACAAAGGTTTTCAATGGAACACATACTAGGTTGATTCTAAAAAATTTCATTCCATAGAGGTACTTTCTAGAAAGTCATTCAAGTCGGTAATTGAAGTCAAAATTTGTTTTACATTTGAATACAAATAAATAGAAATTCCGTAGATAGAGAAATGTAGTTGTAACCTCCATTAGCGGCTCTATGATGGATTCACTACTACTATTACTCTTCCTTGTTTCAAAAATTTGTTTAGGTGAAAGGCACGAACTCGGAAGAATCTAAAGCAGTTGTTCTCCACGCCAGACAATGACCCGAGGGAAAAAATCTGAAAGATATCTTTAGAGATACAATGCAGTTAAGGACTGGTTGTATCTAACACAATGACCGGATGGATGGATTTGACAAATTGATCTACACTAGAATAGTTTTAGTTTGTAGAGGTGATAAGGATGAAGATGGCCTGCTACTCTTTTGATTACTATTATTATGTTTGGATGATTTACTTTGTTATATCAAATGTTTGATCTTAATGTAGCGTTCGCATTGCCACCGAAGTTTTAGATTTTACTTTAAATATTGAGTGCTTCTGTGTAAACGGAATCATTCTCTCTTCTCTTGTAATAGGATCAACTTCATTGTAAAAGGTTTCAGCCGATCCGATCATTAATATTAAGGGTTGGGTACCCATAAAACTACCCTCGTCTGACTGACGGTTTTTAATTAATTTTTTTTAAAGTTGAAATATATGGAGGGACTTGAGTAAAAAGAGTCAAAAAATTAATGAGTATTTGAGAATTATGTACTTTTTACCATAAAAGAAAATATGACAATTTTAGAAAAAGATACAAAAACGATAAGTGTGCTAAACTTAAGAAAAAGAGGGAGTATAATTGACAAAAGAAGGATTCCAAGTTTTCCAATTTCCATCGTACAATCATGAAAACATTATAGGTCTCATAAATGACTCATCACTCATACATTAAAGAGTGGTCTCCTTATAGACGGGTCTGTCCATAAGTTTATAGACAAACCACTTATTTTTTAAGGAAATATACAGATATAACCCTATATAATTGAGAAAGTGCAGATATAACAATGAGTATATTTTTAGTGCAAATATAACCCTAACTATTATACATAAGTGCAAATATAACCATAAAGCTATTATTCCGGTATTGACTAGCCATTTCCAGCCATTAATCGACCAAAATGACCAAAATGCCCTTTGGACCAAAGCTGAAAATTCATTTCCTATACTACCTTTTTCTTCTTCATCATACCCCTCTCACCCCAACCATAGGCCACCACCACCAAGCCACCACCACCAAACCACCACCGATCGCAACCTCCGGCCACCACAACCACCAACTTCGATTACCACAACCCACAACCACCACCACTTCTGACCACCAAAACCACCATCTCCCGGCCACCACAACCACCATCTCCCACCACCACCTCCTCCGCCACAAATGCCCACCACCTCCGCCACTAACTCCCACCTCCACCTCTCCCCAGCCCTGCTCCGTCGCCGAATTTTCCCAGCCTTGCTACTTCACCGAATCTGCCCAGACCCAGATACGCATTAGCTAGCGTCCGTGAGAACCATAGCTTCACCCCAGAAGTGACCATTTTTTTTATAATTTGATGAACCATGCATTCGAGAGGAAATGGAAAATCAGTACCACGAGATTATTGAGCAGGAAGTTCCCCGATTGATATATCCTTTGGAACCTTCAAATTCAATTGCCCTGTATCCCATCTGCAACTTTCAATTGTTGCATCAAATCATTGAACCTGCTTTCCAAATTGAACAAGCTTTGTTTGATCTTCAACGCTATTTGACAAGCCCAAGTTCTGACAGATCCAATATGCTTGCCACAAACTCCGGAAAAAAGACAGACTTGTTACTCCCTCCTACACAATCTAATGTCATACTATTGAAAACTGTAAAGTCCTCCGGAGTTGGACTTATGTATGGCATATTGTGAATAGTGGTAATCTGGTGTTTGAACACCACTGAGTGAATCCTGGTGATATGGTGTTTGAACACCACTGCTGTCCAGCAGTTTCCAGCAGCTGCGTTGTTGATGTCCACGATTTAAGGAGTATATTATGGGATATAATTGTGCGATCTGATCAGAATATTATGAAGATAATTGATTGATTTCGTGGTCATCTAATTCTGGTAAACGAATATTCCTGTAATAGTTAGGAATTGGTTAAGTAGTTAATTATGGAACAAGTCCTATTGATAACAGGATTGTTCATTTAAATACCAGATTTGTATTAGATCTTTCCTTAGACTAGAAGTCTATTTGGGGTAGAAGTTCGACAAGGAAAGAAGTCTATTGAAGGCAGGATTGCGATGAGATAAAGCGAAGGAGATTACACGCAATCATGGAGGCTTCCACGACTATTCTCTACGTTGAGAACTTTGGAGCGATCTGCTGTGTTTGTTTTGGAGGTTCGTAAATCAACCGACCAAGTTCTTAAAGATCAGAAACAAGGAAGTCTTAATTCCTCGGGAGGAGGAGATCCAGGGAGACGTGTTGATCGTGAGGGTTCAACGGCGTAGGATCGACAGTGAGGGGAGCTCACAACATTCACTCTGTAGGTTAGCAATGGATTAGTATTTAAGTTAAGCTTCTTGTACTAAAGACTGCTTTCTAGTGAATGGTTTCTGATCTGGGCAAGGCCCCGCAGACGTAGGTGTATTTGCACCGAACTGCGTAAACAAGTTGTGTGTGCACTGCGTGTTTAGTTTTGCGTTTAACACCAAACTAATCTTGGTGTTCCAACACCAAACTGTTAAACAACTTGGTATAAAGGTTTAGTAATCAGGTGAAACGGAATTTCAATTGGTATCAGAGCAAGGCACTTGTTTACCCCTATACAGGGAGAGTGAGATCAGGTTTCACCATGGCACCAAAGGAGGGGGCATCAGTCACGCGACCACCACTGCTGGAACAAGGAAACTATGCTTACTGGAAGGCACGCATGAAAGTGTTCATTGGAGCTCTAGATGATCAAGCTTGGAACTATGTCATAAATCAATACACTCCACCTGCTAGTGACACAACTGAAGGATCAAGCTCCACTGCCACTAAACCATTCTCTAGGTATTCCACTGAGGAGCATAAAGCGCACGTGTCCAACTCAAAAGCATTGAATGCCATCTTTACGGATGTGGACGAAGATCAGTTTAAAATGATTTCGAACTGTGAGACTGCAAAGGAAGCATGGGATGTGTTACAAATTTACCATGAGGGAACAAGCTCTGTAAGAGAATCAAAGCTGCAGTACTACACGACCAAATTTGAAGAATTGAAGATGCGTGAAGATGAAACTATCTCCGAGTTTAATGGACGAGTCCGAGATATTGCAAACAAGGCTTTTCAGTTTGGCAAAAAGTACAAAGATCAAAAACTTGTAAGGAAAGTGTTGAGGGCATTACCTCCACGGTTCAACATGAAGGTCACGGCAATAAATGAAAATGGAAGGATAGGAACAATGACACTTGATGAACTTATGGGATCTCTGGAAACGTATGAAATGGAGATGTTGCAAACTAAAACGGGGAAGAAAGAAATGGCGTTTTCAAGCACAAATACTGGAAAGGTTGATTATTCTACAGATAATGAAGAGACGGATGAAATTGCAAACATAACCAGGAATTTTTCCAGATTTATGAAGAAGATGAGCAGGAAACCACAAGAAAAGTCAGGTGGGAACAAAAATCCAAATGCAAACTCCACTCCACGATTTGGTCAATCTACTGGTGTTGAAACACCAAAATTCAAATCGGTAAATCCGAACCTGAATAGGAGAATCCAGTGCAGAGAGTGTGAAGGTTTTGGACACATACAAGCTGAGTGTGCCAATACACTCAAAAGACAAGGAAAGTCATATGCCACAACCTGGAGTGATGATGATGGTGGAGATGATGTTAAGGATGAAGAGGAGTATACAAATCATGTTGCATTCGGCGTATCAATGGTGGAGGTAGAAGATTTATGCAAGGAAGATCTCAGTATGATGAACGGAGAAGAGAGCTGTAGCTCAGATGAAGAGAGTAGAAGTGTTAGTGATGAAGACATTCGCAAAGAAAGCATGGAGATGTACAAGATGTGGTTAAAAGTGGCAGATGAAAACAAAAAACTCAAGGCTGAAAACAAGAGGTTAAGTGAGACTGCTAAAGTGTATGAATGCGAAAAGGAAGAAGCTACTCGAGATCTGGAAAAACTCAAGGAGGAATTTGCTGTAGTGGTGAAACGAGCAGAGGAAGCAGAACAATCCATTAGACGCCTTAATACTGGGAAAGCTAAACTCGAAGAATGTCTAAGGATGGGACAGACGAGCAAATTTGGCATTGGCTATGAAAGGACAGTGAAAGAAGAAAATCATCAGACAGATCAAACTGAACCAGTTGCAAAAATAATTAAGAAGAATGGTCCCACAAAAAGGGTCAGACGATGCGGATACTGTGGAATTGAAGGTCATGTAACCAACAGATGTTTTAGACTGATGAGAACTCGGTCTGTCAACACAGAATATCGGGGCAGGCACACCACCCCATATCGATGTTTCAACACCAGTCCAGTTCGAGGTTTCAACACCAACTTTGAACATAACACGCACAAATTCAACACTGGAGGATACAAAACTGGATCTCTACACGCACGGGTTAATCTGAATCCGCAACAAGTCATTCGACCAGTACGTCAGGTATGGGTTCCAAAATCTCGAAATGTTTGTTTTTCTAGTTTTGTATGTTTTGGAGCACATACAGGAACCTCGTGGTATTTTGATAGTGCGTGCTCAAGGCACATGACTGGAGTTCCTGAATTCTTGCAAAAATTCAAACCTGGATTTGGTGGACATGTTAAATTTGGTGATGGAAAACGGAGCAGAATAATTGGCAAGGGTGAGTTGGCAATTAAAGGACTCCCTGTGTTTCAAGATGTATTGCTTGTGGAAGGTCTGAAGGCCAATCTATTGAGCATCAGCCATCTATGTGACGATGATATGACAGTTAACTTTGACAAAGGAAAATGTATTGTGAACCATGGGACTGGAGTATTCACTGGAACAAGGTCGATAGATAATTGTTATTTGCTCGATCAAGATGTCACATGCTTGAGCTCGAAGAAGGAAGCTAGCACTCTATGGCACAGAAAATTGGGACATATAAATTACAAGTCTCTAGCACGTATTTCCAGACTGAATGCAGTCAGAGGTATTCCTGAAATCGGTGAAAGCAAGGAGGTTGTGTGTGGCTCATGTAAAGAAGGAAAGCAAATTCGGATCCCACATCACGCTGTTCATGATGTTTCAACGTCAAGACTTTTGGAGCTTCTACATATGGACTTAATGGGGCCGATCAATACACCCAGTGTTGCAGGGAAGAAGTACATTTTTGTGTGTGTGGACGATTTCTCGAGATATACTTGGGTATCTTTTCTCAAAGAGAAGTCAGAGGCAGCTGAAGTTTTCGAGACCTTGGTGTACAAATTACACATTGAAAAGGGATCTACTCAGGCAAGAATTGCTCGTATCAGAAGTGATCATGGAAAGGAGTTTGAAAACTCTAGGTTTAATGACATCTGTAAGACACTCGGTATACACCACGAGTTCTCTGCTCCCATCACACCGCAACAAAATGGTATAGTTGAAAGGAAGAATCGAACACTGCAGGAAATGGCCAGAGCAATGTTGGCCGAAAAGAAAATTCATTCTAAATACTGGGCTGAGGCACTTCATACAGCATGCTACACCATCAACAGAGTATATTTGCGTCCATTTACTGAGAAGACACCATATGAGATCTGGAAAGGGAAGAAACCTGATGTGTCGTATTTCCATGTTTTTGGCAGTAAGTGTTATATTCTAAAAGATCGTGAGCCGTTAGCTAAGTTTGAATCTAGAAGTGATGTCGGGATATTCTTGGGATATTCTCCCACCAGTCGAGCATACCGAGTGCTTAATCAACGTACTGGAACGGTCATGGAATCTATTAATGTGGTGGTAGATGATTCTGAGGATGACAGAGTTGGAGAAGGTGAAGCGTTGGAACCAGTGTTCCCTACCGGTGTTGAAACACCAACAGTGTCAACTGGTGTTGAAACACCAGAAACCGAGACACCTGAACCTGAACAGCGTCCGTCCAGACAGATGCAACTTCGGGATCAACCTCGTGTAAATTACAGGGAATTGGCAGGATTATCTTGTTTCATATCACTCACGGAGCCGAAAAATTATAAAGAGGCTTTGCTCGATGAATATTGGATCTCTGCTATGCAAGAAGAATTACAGCAATTCGAAAGAAACAATGTTTGGGTTCTTACCCAACGACCTGCAAATGTCAATGTGATCGGTACCAAGTGGATTTTCAAGAATAAATCTGATGCAGATGGTAATATCACAAGGAATAAAGCACGCCTAGTTGCTCAAGGATACACGCAAGTCGAAGGCATAGACTTTGATGAGACTTTTGCACCTGTAGCCAGATTGGAGTCAATCAGACTGTTGTTGGCTGTGTCGTGCATTCTGGACTTTACTCTTTTCCAGATGGATGTCAAGAGTGCATTCTTGAATGGGGTCGTAAAGGAGGAGGTGTATGTGGAGCAACCTAAAGGGTTTGAAGATCCACAGTTTCCTGATTATGTCTATCGGTTGAATAAGGCGCTATATGGCCTCAAGCAGGCCCCCCGGGCATGGTATGAGCGACTGACAACCTTTCTGATTAAAAAAGGCTATCGTCGAGGGGGAGTAGATCGGACTCTGTTCGTACTACACAGAGGTGCAAACATTCTGATTGCACAGATTTATGTAGATGATATTGTGTTTGGATCCACCTCGTCAGTCCTGTTAAAGGAGTTTGTTGATTTAATGACTAATGAATTCGAAATGAGCATGGTAGGGAAACTGTCATATTTTCTGGGATTGCAAGTTATTCAGGAGAAGAATGGTCTCTTCATCAATCAACAGAAGTATGCTGAAAACTTGATCAAGAGATTTGGTCTTACAAGCGCAAAAGCAATACGCACTCCAATGGCTACTACTGATAAATTGACAAAAGATGAGCATGGACAAAGTGTTGATCAGAAAATGTACAGGAGTATGATTGGGAGCCTGCTGTACTTAACAGCAAGTAGACCAGACATTTGTTTGAGTGTTGGTATTTGTGCTCGCTATCAAGCAGATCCAAAGGAATCACATATGTCGGCAGTGAAGAGGATTATTCGGTATATCAGTGGAACAGTGGAGTATGGAGTATGGTTTTCTCGAAACAAGGATTCACAGTTAGTAGGATTCAGTGATTCAGACTGGGCTGGGAATGCTGATGATCGTAAGAGTACTACAGGTGGATGTTTCTTTGCTGGACCGAATCTAGTCAGCTGGTATAGCAAAAAGCAGAACTCAATATCTTTGTCTACGGCTGAAGCAGAGTATTTAGCTGCTGGGAGTTGTTGTGCACAACTTTTGTGGATGAAGCAGATGATGAGAGATTATGGGTTTGATGATGTAAGTCTGACAGTGCTGTGTGATAATAAAAGCGCTATTGATATTTCCAGGAATCCTGTGCAACATTCGAGGACAAAGCACATTGATATTCGTCATCATTTTATTAGGGACTTGGTTGAAAAAGAAGAAGTTACAGTCCAGTATGTGCCAACAGCTGAACAACTTGCCGATATCTTTACAAAACCTCTGGATGGTGAGACGTTTGAAGTACTCAGGCAACACTTGGGTGTCTGTCGAATGTGAGGTACTCTGATCTGTACTTTCTGTTGTATTATTTATTGTTGCTTTGTTTCTTAGTTAATATGGTGAAAAAGAAAAATGAAAAACCGAAAATACCAAAAATTTGTGAAGTGGTGTTTAAACACCGAGGACTTCAGAGGGAGAAAAATCGGCTGGGCCGAAAGAAAACTTATTGGGCCTAGGCTTGAATTCAGAAGGAAAGGAAATGAGAAGGTCTTTTGGGTTTCGGAAAAAGGGGGGAAAAAGGAGAAAGTGACAAATTGATTCCCACACAAACTCAAACACTCGACTGTTCATCTTCCTCATAGCTCACAACTCCCTGTTCATCAGAAACAGTTGCCGAACCCTCACCTTTTGTAACCCACTCAAAACCCTGCAACAATGGCGAGCTCCAAGTTCAAGAAGATGGTCCGAGAATTTGTCAAGGTTCGGGTGCCGGAGAATCCGCGATTTGAAGAGCTCGATGTGGATGCGAATGTGGACGAGCTGTGTGGAGATCGAGTGCAGACACTAGCCAAGTGGGGTGGAAAAATTCAGAGACGAAAAGCTAGGTTTGACCATTCTTTCGTCTATGATGGAATGTATTTTAGCTCTGTGCTTGATTTCATAGAGTGGATGGTGCAAAACAGGGGTTATGTAGACCTTAGAAAGTATGAACATTTGCGTGGCAAGATTAACAATTTTAAGCTTGAGGAATTGTTGACTGGTGGTATAGGAGAAATTAAGGAAATTAGTGACTATAATGCCAAACTAGTTGGAGTAGATTTCGGTGAACAGTATAAAGTTGGAGATGATTTAGGCCAATATTTTACTATCTATACACGGATAGGGTCCCTGCACAGGCCTATTCTCAGACAATTGGGTGATGATGCTGTGATTCAGCCCTGGATTAAAGTGGTGAAATCCACTGATGTAGCTATGGAGTTGGTTTGTATTGATGAATCCCTGAATCAGACTCAAGAGTCACTCAGAAATTTGCCTGTTCCAGTCTTGGAGATTAGTGACAGTGAAGAAGAAGAAGGGTGTGCTGAGAAAGTTGATACAGAGGAAAATCCGATGAATGAACCAGGAGATGCTTCTTCGCTGGATGAGGCTCTGGCAACATTTATGAGATCCGAGGAGGCTCTGGCAGCATTTCTTGGATCAGGTTCTGAGAAAGAAGGTGATGAAGATGTGGGAGTAGATTCAGAGAAAAAGAATACTGTTGGAACTGTAGCTGAAGATGAGAATGAAAATGCTGAAAGGATTGAAAAGGAGAAATCAGAAGAAGTGAATATGTTTAGCACTGATGTGGAAGACGATACTGCAGTGCTGGGTTCTGGTGTTCCAACACCAGGAGAAGATCTGACTGAGGAGCAGAAAATTGCTGAGATGTTTGGGAGTGATGTTGAAACACCACTGAAGAAGAGTCCAGCTCAGGGACTTAAGAGGAGAAGGCAGCAAGTTGGTGTTGAAACACCAATTGCATCTGACGCCAGATCTTTACCTCAGATGCCTGAGATTGTTGAAGAGAATTTGGCCTCAGCAAGTAAGAAAATTCGGAGATCAAAACGATGCAGAGACAGGGGCACAGCTGAAAGTTATGATAGTGATGAACCTATTGGACAGAAGCTGAAGAGATTGAGGGCAGAAAGGAAGAAGAACTCTGCAGAGAAAATGAAGTCCAAAGTACTGCCTGCACCTGAGGTCAGTAAAGCAATTAGCAGTGAATGGTATGACAAAGATGTTCAAGACAAGTATGAATTCATCAGTGGAAGGAAAATCCTAGCCGAGAGACCGGCTGATGCCAAGAAATTTGAAGATTGTGGCTTTACTGCTTTTCTCAAATACCTTAAGGTGTTTAGAGCTTCCACCTGCTTTGCAGAATTCAACAAACAAATGGTACTGGAATTTTATTCAAATTTGAAGGAAGAATCTGAAGATGAAGACTCTCGATGGTATCACAGAGTCTATGTGAGAGGCAAAATCATTGCTTTTTCCCCTGAGGCTGTAAATAGGTGTTTGCAACATGGCAGTTTCAAGAACTCTCAATCGGTGTTTCAACACCAAGCTCCAGAAAATTTTGATGAGGTTGCAGTTGAGTTGACAGGAGGAGTGGAAACTAGTTGGCCACTTGCTGGGAGACAACAAATACCAGCTTCGAACCTGACTTCCAGGTACTACTGTCTATATATGGTTGCGGTGCATAACTGGATTCCTTCAGTAAACAGCACCATGGTTACAAAAGAAATGGCAACGCTGCTGTATAGTCTTGGTGCGAGGCAACGAGTGGATTTGGGCAGACTCATATTTAATGACATTCTGAATTGTGCTCGTAAAACTAGAAAGGAATCACTTGTCCATCCGTGTATTATTTCCATGATACTGCTGAAAGGAGGAGCAGGTGCAAGAGAAACAGATGAGATACTCTCTACTCAGGCTTTACGACCAACACTCAGGACGTTGAGCGGTCGGATAGTGAAGGATCTACCCTGGACACCTCCGGCGACTACTGGCTTGGATAGAGGAGCAGCTCGGCTGAAAGCGATTGAGGCAAGGGCAGTTGCGTGTCATGAACTACTAAGTCGTCATCAGGCTAGTATTGCAAAGATTCAGGGGGAGATTGCAGACTTGGAGGCTGAAAGAGAAGCTTTATTGGCAGAAGCTCAAGACGGATCACATGTTGGTACTTCGGATGAATCGGACGATAGTTTGGCCTGATTATTTTTTTTGGTGTTCTTGTCATATTAATGAATTCAGGGGGAGAATTTGGGATTTTTGAAATTTTTATGGTAATTTGTGATGATTGTGCTATCTGGTATTCTGGTATTCTACAGTTATTATGCTGCTTGGTTTTCTGGTGTTCTATGGTGTTTATGCTAATGTGGTATGAATTCACCAATATGCCAAGGGGGAGATTGTAAAGTCCTCCGGAGTTGGACTTATGTATGGCATATTGTGAATAGTGGTAATCTGGTGTTTGAACACCACTGAGTGAATCCTGGTGATATGGTGTTTGAACACCACTGCTGTCCAGCAGTTTCCAGCAGCTGCGTTGTTGATGTCCACGATTTAAGGAGTATATTATGGGATATAATTGTGCGATCTGATCAGAATATTATGAAGATAATTGATTGATTTCGTGGTCATCTAATTCTGGTAAACGAATATTCCTGTAATAGTTAGGAATTGGTTAAGTAGTTAATTATGGAACAAGTCCTATTGATAACAGGATTGTTCATTTAAATACCAGATTTGTATTAGATCTTTCCTTAGACTAGAAGTCTATTTGGGGTAGAAGTTCGACAAGGAAAGAAGTCTATTGAAGGCAGGATTGCGATGAGATAAAGCGAAGGAGATTACACGCAATCATGGAGGCTTCCACGACTATTCTCTACGTTGAGAACTTTGGAGCGATCTGCTGTGTTTGTTTTGGAGGTTCGTAAATCAACCGACCAAGTTCTTAAAGATCAGAAACAAGGAAGTCTTAATTCCTCGGGAGGAGGAGATCCAGGGAGACGTGTTGATCGTGAGGGTTCAACGGCGTAGGATCGACAGTGAGGGGAGCTCACAACATTCACTCTGTAGGTTAGCAATGGATTAGTATTTAAGTTAAGCTTCTTGTACTAAAGACTGCTTTCTAGTGAATGGTTTCTGATCTGGGCAAGGCCCCGCAGACGTAGGTGTATTTGCACCGAACTGCGTAAACAAGTTGTGTGTGCACTGCGTGTTTAGTTTTGCGTTTAACACCAAACTAATCTTGGTGTTCCAACACCAAACTGTTAAACAACTTGGTATAAAGGTTTAGTAATCAGGTGAAACGGAATTTCAAAAACCACATCTGAAACTATCGATAGATGGAAGTGATACCCAGATATGCCACGACAAGCTCGATTTTTTTTCGACGGAGACGACGCCATTGTGAAGTACTGGGATGTGGCAATGGAAACCTCAGCGGTGACGTCAGTTGAAGAAGAAGCATTAGGGTTACGGGGTTAAAGTAGTAAGTGTATTTTTTTTTCCTTTTTCTCAGAGAGGTAAAATTGACTTTCACTCAATTCCGGCCTGAATTTTTTCAAAAAAGTTATATTTGAACATAACCTAAATATCTAGGGTTATATTTGCACTTTCAATTATCACAGGATTATATCTGCACTTTCGTCAATTATTTAGGGTTATATATGCACTTTGCTCTATTTTTTACCTTATAAACTGTATTTGTCAAATTTCATACGGAATTTAGAATTTTAAAAAATATTTTTTTATATCATATAATTTTATATTTTCACCTTTAAATACATATTATTACTTGTTTTAACTTATAAAATACAATATTATAATTTTATAAAAAAATTATAAAATTTAAGGTAAAAGTCCTTGTGAACGATACATAAACTTATGCAAATGTCGCATTTACTAAGACTTTCTCCACATAAAAAATAGCTCTATCACTGTTATTCTCACCAGCATTTTGTCGTTGTTAACAAGTCCAAAACCCATTAGCAACAATGCAATCTTCTAGTGCTAGGCCAATGCTCATTTTTTAACCCTAGCAACATTAGATTCCCGTTTTTTTTAGTTAATCGGGTTTATAGGGTTCTCGGTCCTTTTCAATTAAACATCAATTGTTGCCCGGGCAAAGCTTACATCAAGCGGTTCTCGGAGGTTTACATCAGATGGGATAAACCCATTTATATTTAGACACTAGCTAAATATTACAATTCTAATCTAAGACCTCAATGACTAATATAGAAAGATACACAAAGACACTAATCGATATTGCAATACTAATCAAACACCAATGTGGAAATGCGATGAGAAGGGTACATCAAGGATAAGTGGCTTTCACTGTGCAGCCTTAGTGTAACCACAATATAAATCGACCCAAGACTACCATCAATGTTGAACACAATGAAGTGTCAAATAAAACGCACCCAAAATGTTTTGCCAACACCTCTGATCAAACATTTAAAGCAATGAAAACAAAATAAATGAAGCTCTCCAACTAAAGATCTGGCATGTCTCCATTTAACCCATAAGACCATTTCCCTCAACTAGGAGACTAAAACCAGTCACTTGCCAAAAATATTTGCCTTTAATGTATAGAAATTATTTTATAATGCGTTGAATTATCTAACTTTAACCCCCAAAAGGTCTTCAGAACCAATTCAATTGAATTAACAATATAATTGGTCAGAATATCCTAATTATCCAAGTCTACAAATCTGATTTAAATCCGCTATAGAACAGTATCGCCAAAAGTCCATTTTTTCAACGACTTTGACTTGAATTTCTCCTCACTGTCTCTTTGGATATCAAATTTGAAGTCAATCAAATTTTACTAACTCAGGCTGTCAGAAAAATAAGCATTGACAGATATAATTCTTACGTGATACTTAAATCAAAAAACCTTTTTAACTACCACCCTTTTTCTAAAATAAAGATGAACAGAAAATCAGAAGAAATGATAAAAGTGCAGAATTAATAGTCTCCCACCCCGAAAAGGAGAAAAATAAAGTAAAATAATAAATTAAAAAGAGAGAAATACCCCCCATGTCTGTGAGTTCCCCGGAGAAAGTTCTCGCTAGCCACTGTAGTTGAAAGATGCCATGAAAAATGTCCAACTTTCTCCTTACTGAGTTGACTCGTATTGACCCATTTCCGATTTGATTTGAACCGAGTTGACCCAACTTGGATCATTGCTGACCCGGCACGAGTTAGCTCGGTCGTGTGCTGAGTCAAAAACCCTATCCAATTGTGACTCAATTTGGACTCGGAAACCCATATACCGAGTCTTGACTCGCAAACCCGGAGCTACTGTCAGAGCTGGATCTTGACTCGGAAGTCCGGAGCATACGCCAAGCAACACCAACCCTTACCACCGATCTGAATAGCCATACTTACCGCCGAGACGAGCTGAAACCACCGTGAATCGTCGTTTGCAACCGGCGATGGCCTCACGATAAGTCTGACAAGAGACACTGCGACGAACTGCATCCGTCGTGGAGTCCGATGTGGGCAAGCTGCTTCCAGAACTGCGTTCACCGCCAGGATCAGTGGTATCCGGTGGATGCCGAAGGAGACCGGTATAGACCTCGGGCTTCTACGATTTTATATATAGCTAAAGGCCATGGTTGGCTATTTTCGGTAAGGCTGGTACGGGGGTTTGGATGATGTGGAGGGTGGGAATGGGTGTGGGGGAGCCGCCTCAGGTGATAGTCAGCAGCGGCGGCCCCCCTGGTTGGTAGAATTAGGGTTTAAAGATGGGAAAGGAGAGGGTTCGGTCTAGTGAGAGAAGGATGGGATGCTGACCTAATTTTTTTGAGCATTAGATTCCAGTTCAAAAGACAAAAGGTCACCAAAGTTACTACTACCTCGATCAGGTTTCTCATACAATCATCAGTATAAATTCCCAAATAACAGATAAACACATAAGAGTATTGTCTAGAGCACAAAGCAGTCATGTTGCTACAAAAGGGTTTTCCCCATCTGCATTTTATAATAGTTGGAGGCAGAGAATATATTCAACGCACTTTTAAAGTTTTCAAAACACTTTACAAGATACATTGTAAACACATTTTTGAACAGAGGGATACCATACATGTAGAGGTGAGCTCAAAATTCATCTTGGTTTTTTTACTTCTCAATGTCCAAAAGGTAATAGGAGTGCTCACCAGTACAATACTCCAACTGGCAATTGCCCCCTCAAGTTGCCTCTACAATGACTATATCAAATTGTAGAAAATTATCACATTAATTTAAAGGCATGAGCCACAATACCTTCAAATCTCTGGGGATCCTGTGATATTCTCTACCTAGATGCTGGTGTTTCTATTTTCAGTGTCTGAGAGGAGCCGGCGGGTGGTGACTGGAACGATTGATCGTCGTTGAGAGTAATCAGTAAAAGAAGTCTTACAAACAATCCTCATTGGACTGAATACTGTTAGAAGCTGAAAGCAAACCCAATCCGGAACATCGAGATGACTTGATCTACTCGTATCCAATTTTGGATGCATAATCTGAGGCTTGACGATATCTTTGGTTAATTTTGGACAGTTTTACTCTGAAGGCAGTCTCATGGTAAATTGGGTTCAAGTTGGTCTATTGATTTGGTTGCCACCAGTAGTACTCCAAGCCTTCAATTCCCTTGCTTTAGTCTTCCAGTGAGCAACAAAAGATTCAGATCATCCTTTTGAATCTTGGCTTTGGCACATTGAGAATCTTTTCTTGTTCAATAACTAGAAACAATTATATTCATCTCCAGTCATTCCAGTCATCATAAATATCAGCTTTTTTGGGCTGCAAACTTGGTATAGCCGCTTGACCCCATCCTTTTTGTACCCGCTTCAAGGTTTTCAAGGCAGTTGTGCTTCCATCATCTCTGCAAAAAAACTCCAGAGCTCAAGTAAAGAACTTCTAAGAAGCCAGCAGTTTTTACTTTATGCAGGTTTAGTAACTAAAGTGTTTCAGGTTTCAGTCTTTAGCTGCTAGTAATCCTATGCAAATCTGAGAAACTTGATGATTAACAAGAAAGCACAGTGAACTATAAAGGATGATCTTTCTTTTCTTTCCACCGGTAAACACCCACCATTTCACCTTCTTTTCTTTCCAAAGAAAAGAAAGAGGGTAGGTACAGGATAGAACTGGGGTTAATATTTCACCATCAGACCAATACAATCAAATGTTACTGAGTAAAAATCCAACTGAAAGAATTTGTATAAAGCAGTGCAGGCAACAAAAACAGATATGATCATGCAGGGAGTGTACAGTACGGCATTTTGTGGCAAAAACAAAAAGAACTAGACCATACCTCCGCAAAATTGTTTTCCATTCACTTGAATTCCAGTTATGTTTTCCACGGGGTAACTGTCTGGAAACCCGATTAAGAGATTCTTTGCCTCCCCTTCTATCTGCTATGTCTAGCATCCTCTCAACAAGTTCATCAGCCTCACACTTCCTTCCTTTTTTCGTTAATTCGTCAATCACTGGCATAAAGGATGCAGTATCAAACCTATACCCTTTACTTTCCAACTTATTCAGAATATAGAGAGCTTCTTCCAGCCTATCGTCTTTACACAATCTTTCTATCAGATTTTTGTACAGGAATTTACCAAGATCGCAAGATCTTTCTATTGTAGCTTCAAGCAACTTCTTTGCTTCTAATAGCTCCCCTCCAGCCAGCAGCTCATTGAACATCACAACATATAGAGGCTCCCGCTGCCCACATATACTAAGGGCAATGTTAAATACGTCTATGGCAGGAGTAAACTCACCAACCCTGCACAGTGCTTCAATCAACAACTTAAATGAATTAACATTAGGATGTACATCAGTCCGTAGCATTTCCTCTAAAAGAGAAGTAGCTTCTTCAGTATTTCCAGTTTTACATAAACAGCTTATGATATTATTATAAGAAAAACCATTAGGAGAGATGCCATTTTCTCTCATTTCAGCTATAAGCCCAAACATTTCAAAAATTTGTTTTTTGCTCCCAAGCCCTAAAATCATCGAGTTGTATGTTTCTAAAGTCTTATTGCAACCTTTTTTCTCCATGTCTTTAAGAACCTGTAATGCCATTGATGTTTTGCCCCTTTTGCACAGGTTATGAAGAACAGTATTATACACGATAGAATCAGGGTGCAGATTATTTTGCATCATCTCAATAAACTTTTTCTTTGCTTCCACAAGTCTTCCAGCACTGCACAGTCCATTGATGATCGTTGAATATGTAATCAAGTCGGGGACACATTTTTTCCCACTATTTCCTCCATCAATTAATCCGATGAATGAATTCCCAAGGTCACCAAAAGCAGCACTTCCCCGACTCCATAGTTCATCCACCATTTCAACAGCTTTGTCTACCCTCCCACTTTTGCATAAACCATCAATCACAATATTACAGGTCACAATGTCCATGTCATAGCCTCCTTCATTCATCTTCTGCAGTAGCTTCTCTGCTTCAGATACTTTCCCTTCTTTCAATAGGCTATGAAGTACAATGTTGCATGTGTAATTATTTGGAGTGCATCCTCTCTCTATCAGCTCATGCAGAATCTTATTAGCCTCGATAACCTTGCCTTTATAACAGTAACCATGTAGTAGAGTACTATAAGTGACTGTATCAGGAGTGATTCCACCAGTCGTCATTAAACTCATTAACATCCTCGCATCAGGAAGCATCCCATTCTTACACAGCCCGTGCATTAGAATGTTATAAGAGTATATATTTGGATTGATACCCAGATCAACCATATCTTTGAAAACTAATTCAGCATCAAATATCTTCCTATTCCTCACCAAACCGTGCAACCATATGTTACAGGTCTCTACATTCAGTAACGCAGCATTTCCCTTCACGTACTCAACCAGCGTCCTCGCCTCATCCAACATCCCTTCCCTGCAAAAGCCATCCAACATCAAATTAATGGTCACTAAGTTGGGCTTTGGCAACTCCATCTCCTCATCCATTTGCATATCCCGGAATATCCTGGACGCCTCCAGAGTCTTACCCGCCTTACAAAGCGCAGATATCCTGCAGTTGAATGTAACCACATTGGGAGCAAGACCATCCCCCCCCATCCGCTCGACCAACTTCTCCGCCTCCTCAGTCTTCCTGGCTCTCGAAAAACTCGCAATCAACGTATTGTAAATCACTAAATTCGGTAGAACCCCCATTGGCCGCATCAAATCTAAAACCTCCAGCCCTTTACAAGGAAGGCCAGCTCGACAGTAGCCGCGAACAAGTATTCCAAAGCTAAACACATTGGGTTCACATCCTTTGTCAGACATTTTATCAAGCAGTTTCCGAGCATCCTCAACTCTACCAAGGTCACACAGCCCACCAATCAAAAGATTAAAAGTAAACGTATCCGGCGGGACCCCAGCAAGGATCATATCTTTATACAACCAAGAAACCCATTCCTCGTTTTTTGATGACTTAATAAGCAGATTGTACAGTGGCGTCGTGGGAGGATGGTCGGGAAAACGGGTTCGGAGAATCTGGAATTGGGATAACGCCGTTTCGACGAAACCCGAGTGTGCCAATATGTTGACGAGAGTGTAGAGAGAACTGCGGGGGTTTTGAAGGGGCTGGGTGAGGAGGGAATTATGGAGGGAATTGATTTCGAATAACATGCCGGCGGTTAGGAGAATGCGGGATATGGCGGGAAGCAGATTGAAGAAGAGATGGGGAGAGGAAAGAGCGGTTCGCTTGAAGATTTGCCATGCTAGTTTGGGATTGTTCGAGTTGTTGAGCACAGCTCTGGCCACTGCTCTACCCTTCACCATTTCTCTTCTAAACTTGGAGAATAGAAAACGTGGCATAACATGTCAAACTTAGGAGCATGCATAGTGCTCTTGGTCTCTACATATTGGAATACTCTCATTTTTTATCTTTTAATAGTAGCATCTTCAATTTTTGATAAAAGAAAAATTATTTATATTCACTCAATTTACCTTTCACTCTTTCATTACAATCTCTTTCATCTATTTTACCTAAAAAAAATGTCCATTGGCTTGGTGCCAATTTATTAGAACTAGAGGGAGTATTATTCCCAATTCAAACTGCACATATAACTTTTCACAATATCAATACTCCCTCTATCCCAGGTTAAACTGCACACTTTCTATTTTGGGTTGTCCCTATTTAAATTGCACAAGATCAGCTTTTACCATTTTGCCAAGTTGACTCATAGTGAAAAGATGAAATTGCCCCCAACTCAATACATATTTACAGCCTTAATGGCTGATTAATTATGGCCGGAGGCGTGTTCTTTATCTCCATTTAATGGCCTCGGTTTTTGGGCTGGAGGCGTGTGAATTCGTTTTGAAAAAATGAACCCACGCCGGATAGCATCACATGTGCTTGCTCCATTATTGCTTTTTCACTCTTCCCGTCGCTCCATTGTTGCTCTCAATCATCAGGCTTGCTCTCTCCATTATCGTTCTCAGTCATCTGAGACTTCTCATTTATTCCACATCGCTCCTCTCCTTTCTCTCCCAATCCCTCAAACCCTAGCCGGTCCTCTCCTATTTCTTTACCCAATTTTGCCTCTGTTTCTATTCATTTTGCTGTAATTTTACTTGTTCTTCACTATTTGGTGTTGATTAGGTTTTAATCGTTTCTTGATGTTGGGTTTCGTAAATGAGAGGAAATTGTCAAGATCCATTGTTTTTCATTCTGTGGAGTGGGTTTGTCTTTTATTTTTGTGTTGTTCTTCATAATATTGTGTTCGTTCTTCATATATTTATGTTCGTAGATTAGGGTTTTAGTGATTTTTGCTCTTGATTTTGCTTACTAATTGAAAAGGCATCTCAGATCTGTGGTTTCTGTTTACAAAAATTTGGTTTAAGAAGATTTTTCTAATTAGGGGTTTTTCAAATTTTACCTAAATCGAACTTCGCTGCTATTGTTTACAAGGCGTGAGTAGAGGTCGATTGTGCCATGCATTATTTTGTCTCATGTTGATGTTTTAAAGTTAGATTTAAGTCCACTGTCCATTTCCTTACTGTAATCTTTGAGATTTGTTAGGGTTTCTGTATGGTAACTCCATTTTTCTAGTCAAATATGTTTTAATCCCCGTATTTGTCGTTCTACAGTTGTGCATGTTCACGTCTGTTCTGGGATCTGCTATTTTCCCCATACATTTCATGGTAAACATGTGCTCCATTGTAGATCTATGAAACTTGGCTACATTTCAGTACTCCTCTGTTTCAGATCTGTGTTTTTGCATAATAATTGCTCTGAACTTGTTATTAGCATGTTCGCTCATTGTAGTTTCTGAGTCTCTGTAGTTGTCATGAGCCCGTGTTCTCTTATATTCAGCAATTTCTATCAATAGCCTCTGATTTTGTAGCCTCTGTTTCCTCTGTTGATCAGTCGTTGTTTGACATTGTTCATTAGTTTCTCTTAGTTGTCAATAGCCCATGCCCTCTGTTTGTGCGTTTTGAAATGGCACATAGGGACAAGGATTTGGAGGGGCGGGAACCTTTAGCCCCCAACCAACCCTTGAATGATGTTGACTCTAACGCACTAACAGTTCCCAGTCCTACTCTCAGCCCCAGTTTTATAAAATCACAGCCCCACTGGAACGTGTTCAGGAAAATGCTCCCGATTCTGAAACATGTTCGGAGAAATGGTCCATAGCTATGCATTTCAGTCTAGTTTATTTATCACACATGGACTGGACTGAGTCACAGCCCCTATCTGATGAAGAATTATATTATGTACATTCCATTTCGGAGTCACAGTCCCAGCCATACCCAGAATCTAATTTTGAGTTACTTTATGCTAAGTCACAGCCCCATTTGGATCCCAGTCTTGTATCTGGGAATCCCAAACCTGAGTTACATTCTCTCTCAAGCTGTGACTCAGAGTCTGATTCTGAGTTTGACCCACATCCTTTGTTTACTTCAAAGGAAATGAGTTTCCCGAGTATGGGGAACCAAGATTCTTTGAAACAATTGTAGCCTTATACCCCGGTAATTGGCCTAAGCGTGAACCACCTGAAACACCATGGATTAGGCAAGACATTGCAACGTCATCTGTGCGAAGTGAAATGTATGCCATGGTGGAGAGGACAGAAAAGTATTTGGCTGAAGCTAGGCCTGATTCCGGAGAGAATGGGAAAAAATGATCGTGGAATCAGGTTGTCTTGCCAGTTCCATCACTGCGATTAGGTTGTATCTCTCCTGTTTCCTTATTTTGTTTTCTGTTTCATGAATCATTACTCCATGTGTTTTGGTGTGCATGATGGTGATGTTTGTTGCTTAGGCAGCAATCATGTTTTATATTGAATAACTAAATATGCAGCCTTGTTTATGTGTGCTTATTTTGCACTTAACCTGGCTTGGCATGTTTCTCATTCAACTATGCAGCTTGGGGCTGTGAATGAGCAATAACATGTGATTCTTTCTGATAAGTCATAGTTTTCATGTGAAATATGAGTCCCGTATGTGATGCTTGTCCCTTATTGATGATGAAGCTGTGATGAATGAATATTACATGCAGCCATGCTTATTAGTCTATCAACTGATCTGAAACTTGGTGGGGCATGATAATGAATATAAACAACACTGAAATTATTTGAGTTTGTGATCCTACCTAGTTGATAGCCACCTATGATGACATTAATTATAATTAAACTCTTAGGGTGCAACTATGTTTTGTTAAAAACATTAGGATGGGAGCCTATGATGTTTGTCCCGCGTTTGTGCCTAACCTGCCATTGTCTGTTACTTCTTGACATGCTCCATTTTTTTGCCTCACATCATCCTTAGTCTTTTAAATAAAGCTTGCATTCAAAAGGGATTTCAGCTATCTGAGCATTTACAAGGTTTCCCACTAAACATACATTCACAAAATACATTGTATGTTTACTCTAGAACTAGTTCTAGAAGCACAACCCTACAAAAATAAGATGAACCTACCTTCATTCAGCTAGTTTCATACTTAGGATCAGATCCCTAATATTACCGGTCCTTCCAATCCCAATAAGATGTTGTAAACAGCTCCTAACCAGCTCTGAATCCACAATTAGGTTTTCTGGAAGTAATCCCAACCTCCTTATACGATCTTTTCCCATATGTGGCAGTTTGAATTCATTCCCACCCCTACACTTCATGAATTCTACCATGACACATTGTAAACTCAAGAAAATCTTGTCAATAACTTTAGGGTCCTCTCTTTCGAAAGCATCATTCACTGCATTTAATAAACCCTCTAGCATTGTACTAGGGTTATGGTATTGGAGGCTTTGTATTGAGGCAAAAAACCCTAAGTCCAGAATGTTGAGGTCGGGTGACTTGGTAGGCTGGCACACTAATTGGATACGAAACCCGTCTGAGGTGGCTGTAGCTAAAAATTCAAGGTCATTAGCATAAATATGGGATGAGGCATTGTCTTGTTGTATGAATATCTGTTTACTTTCCCAAGGTGGCCATTTTTCTTCTATGGCTGGTATGAGTTCATAAATCATTTTCTGCCTAATGGTGTCTCTATTAATTGACTGAATGGGTGTTAGAACCAGTGTACCCTTTGGCCTATTCATTGTTTTGGACTTCGCTGCTATGTACTCCATATATGGAAAGGTCCCTATTTTACCATCGAAAAGGACATTACCATGCATATCTATTACTGGTCTACACATAGCACACATAAACATTAGCTTCGGAATGTAATGCTTACTTTGAATAACACTGTATGGTTCTGGTTCATTAGGGGCTAGAATAAACCTGATTGTTGCCTCTGTGATGTAGAACCACTTTTCGTCAATGTGGATGACATTGTGCATGCCCTTAAACATCATGTTGCATTCCAGCTTGGTTAGGCATTATTCCAACCTTGTTTCCTTGCATGCTTGTGTCAAGCATGGATGAACATCGTTGGTGTGGCTCCGTATTTATTTGTTTGCTATTGCTCTTTGGATTGTGCTCTTACTCACGTGTAAACCTGCTGCTATACTCCTGCAGGTTCGCCTATCCCTCTATGGCAGCGCCATTAAGGCTTCGAGATTGATCGGCTTCTTGTTTGGGCCACACCGCTCGTGTATTCTTGAGCGGGCGTTCACTGGTTCACCATTAACTAGTTGTTGCTTCACTCGTGACCAAATGGTGCTGATGGTTCTAATTGACACAACCCACCTTTCTGCTGTCTCAACTTGTAAACTGTGTTTTATTTGCCCTTTTTTATGTTTTCGAGAAGAAAATGGGCAACCTGTTCCCTATGCTCATCCGTCAAATTTCTGCCCACCATCACAGTTTCAAGCTCAGGGATGAAAAAACTGAAGAAGAGGGTTAGGATCGTGGCCAGTTCTTCAAGAACTGGCCAAATGTTTTTCTGAGAGCTATATTTTGAGTTTTTTAGGGATTGAAATGTATAGTGCATTAAATGATGTATATAGGACCCAGTCTCAATTCTGTAGCAGTTGTGTGCAGTAGAAAAAAAATTGCATTTTGGCTCCAAAATTTAAAAATTTTGGAGCCAAAGATTAGTTTTGATGGGAATTTTTAGTCTTCATTTTTTTTTGTTTAAGCACGTTTTCAGGGTTTCGAGCAGTACTATTCATACAGTACTATCATGAAATTCAAGGCTGTCAATTTCAGCTTTTGTCCATCAAATCTGTACCATTTCCACTGTTCCTTTTTATCCCAAATTTTCTCTCTCTGCAAATTAACTAGGGACCGAGGGAGTATATATATATTTAACGGTTAATATTTTTAATTACTACCTCCATTTTTGTATTATTTCTTTATGTAGTTGTCCCACCTAAATCTGTACATTTTCAAAACTTTTCTCCTTTGGCAATTTTTTCATCTGAATTTCTATTTTTAACCTTACTAATTTCTGGAAATTACAATCTTTACCTAAAATCTATCAACCTAAAATAAATCCTGACCACTAAACTCATCAGTATTTAACAACGATTTAACACTTAATCAACTTTCAAAAAATCCAAACCCACCAACTACCCATGCTAAAAACACATCAGATTCACACCCACACAATCGTCCAAGTGGTTGGGTGCATGGCCTAAGTCCTTTGGATTACGGGTTCGACTCTCGGCAGTGGCAGTGTGGGGGTTCTTTCGAGGTAAATACGGTAAATAGTATAAATGGTGGAACCCACGGTAGAGCCCTAAAAGAGCCCTACCAAATACAAAATAATCCAACCCTAGGCTAAATGAAACCTAGGGAAAAATATACGCCCCCCCCCCCCAATTTTTTAAAGAAATGCTAACCCTAAGATAGAAAGTACTAAGCCTAGGGAAAAATAAATACAAGTCTAGATATGTGAATCTAGACCTATACATAGCAACCAGAAATGTGTACTGGCTCTTCATATGATAAGCTCATCGCAGCCGAGACTTGGGTCTTGGGTCTTGAAGAAAATAATGAAGAAGACGCCAGTGGTAGACAAAAAAGCGTAGCCGAGTGTGATGTACTCAGGTCTTGAATGGTTGCCATGGTGTGCTGTTGTAGCTGAATCTGAGCTAGGACCGCCAATGGAGGAGCAACTTCTACCATATACACCCCTAAGGTGAAGAAAGAGGGGTGTTATTGGCCTTCAAACGTTCCCGTGGTATGAACCGAGGCTATGTTAGAGGGAAAGAGTGTCGTAGACAGTGCCAATAGCTCTTGTGGATCCCTCTAAAAATAGCCCCCTTAATGATGGAGAGAACGGACACAACTTATACAGCGTGCGTCAAGCCCGGCGATTATATAATCGCACACTCCATTTTAAGCAAATGGACAGCTTTATGCTAATTTAACACAAAGTGTAGCGCGAGCATAGAGCGCGTAATGACCGCCAAGTCCAAGTAACAACTAGCAGTGGATTAATTAATTTTGCGTACGCTAATTAATTATCCAACTACCCAACTCCTATGGTCGTGCAACCAAATGTAGAAAGGTTGCTCTCCCACCCTCCAAGGGAAAAATGTGCAATTATCCACCCAATACAATTTTAGTCCAAAGAGAAAGCCAAAACTCAACAAAAAAAAATCACAAATTAGAGCCCAAAAATGAAGCAAATTCAGCCCAAGAATAGGCTGAAAATTCTCTAATTAATTAGGCCCATAACACCTTGAATTCACCCCACACGCTTAGTTTTTCACTCGGCCCAGCAGCTCGGCCCAGTACCCTAAAGCTAGGGTTTCAACTTGACCGCAGCCGCCTCTTGTGAAGATGCCCTTGACCGGGTTAAAATCGGGTTATAACCCTGACCCATTTCTTCATGTATTAAATCCGTAAATCAGCTCTCTTTTTCAGCCCAACATTGGCCCAGGGGTTTAATTTCTTTTAGCGCAGCAGCTCGGCCCAACACCTTAACTCTAGGGTTTCGTGTTGTTGACCCGGCCGCCTCTTAGCGAGTCATATGACCTGCGCCGCCATTGACCGGGTCGAAACCCTAGTTAGGCTTAGACCTATTTTTTTCTGCTCAGGTACAATGACCCGACGGTGCCCGAACTGGTTCCTCGCCGAACTTGCTGTTTTTCGGCGTCGGAGAACCATCGAAATCTGGAAAAGTTTGCCAGAATCCGCAAAAATTTGGCAAAAAATTCTATCCAAATCTGGGCCTTCTTCCCTCGTGCAATTCCGACCGGATTTAGCGCAACAAGGAAATTCCATCCTCCAAATCCGAGCATGTGCGTTCCGGCCAAAAAAGTATCATTATCCATGCGGAATCGCGCTTTTCCGACGGGCAAAAACAATCAAATCAACACTCCTTTAATCTCTTTTCCAGCTGTGAGATGCATCTCAAGCATGAAGAAATATGAATCCGAGTCTAGGGACAGAGAATCGAGGCTATTTCATGCTTTACCCCCATCGGAATGGCATTTTTCCGGTGACTTCCAATCGGAAAATCCGAAGCTCCAACCTTCAAAATCCAAAATTTCCCAATTCATCTTCCGATCGGATAATGCATAACAAAACGATATCCAAATCCTTCAAGGCATAATGAGCATTATAACTCACCGAAAAAATGTTTTTCCGGCGAACCCGATCGGAAAATTCTAACAATCACCATCCAAATAATCCATCCTTTATGAAAAATCTGCTCCTCCATTCATCTAGATCTGAACATTATCATGAGATTGAAACAACGAAGAAAATACCTTGGACCTATCGTCGTTTATGATTCCAATTAAACCAATTATCTCCAAACATCTGTCTTGAATCCGACTAATCTTAAACCATCAACCCCATCGAACAACACCATTCAAACACCCAAAATCTTGAATTCCACATGAGTGTTCATCAGTCTAGAAAATAAATTTAAATTCTTGGCATAAAACATAGCAATCTGGTCGAAATTCCAATTAAAGCAAACAATCATGGACAGTGGCACATCTGATCACATGAATGCCCTCTCATCAAATCCATCATGAACACTTCCAAATACTAACAAATTTATGCCTCAAATTCATCTCTACTTCCAATCGAACATGAACATCACATTAACTATCCACCATAAACAAATAATCTTCCATACAAATCCACACAAATTCATCATAAATAAACCCCGCATCAATCATCCAGATTAGATCTATCAACGAAAGATTAAAACTTACTTGGAACAATGGTATATCTTCATCTAATCCGCTCCATCAACGAATATAAGATCAAAAAGTCTAATCTTCACCCAAAAACCCCAGATCCAAAGATCAAATGTTCAAATTCAAGCACAAATCATACACCGAAAGATGCCCGGCGAGGAATCCGACATTAAAGTTGGATTCCTCGCCGGAAACTCAGAATCGTAGGAGAGAAACTGGAAGAAAATCGGCTCCGATTTTCAGGAGAAGGACTGCGTCCTTTTTTCTCTCCAGAGAGAATTTTCTCTCACTGTGTGGGGGTTCTTTCCGTAGGAGGACTCCTTGTTCGCACCGAACACAGTCGAGGGTCATGTGCTCGATTATGAGAGTACTGTGATTTACCTCTCCGATAAGGCCTGTGATGTCGGGTGGTCGGGACGACTTAGGGCGAGCCGATTAACCGCCTTAAAAAACACATCAGATTCCTTTATTAAATTCACCGCCCATTACAACTAATTGAGTGTTCTTGGACAGTGAAACTTCACGTGAATACTGATTTCTCTGTTCCAGTCAATACTTATCCCATTCAATTGTTGTGCTCTCTCATTATTGTCTCTCGAATCTTCTCCCAATGCTCGCTTTTCTTTCTTGAAACCCTAGATTTGAAACTGCATCTCCTCTTCAATCCTTCTGAAATTTTTGCATCTTCCCCTCTGGAGAACTCCGATTTCATGGCTTCCTTTCAATCCTCCTCCAGTGAATCATGCAGTGACTGTTATAAATGCTATGCTTCGGACACTTTTAGCCCTTCTGAAGTTGTACTTGAGTCTTTGGCGGATGATGCCAGATCCCAATGGAGGTCTGACACTGGCGATGAAACCCCCCCTGTGCGGGTGACTCTATCTGATCCCTGAGGCTAAGCTCCGGTCAACCCTGGTGACGGGGAGGGTTTTCATTGCGCCGTACCACCAGCGTCGGGGTTGCACGATGCTTCCAAGGTTGATTCTAGCGTTGTGGTGGTTGGAGATGGTGTTAAATGCGGTGTCGATGATTATGGCTCCCAGATTTGGCGCTCAACCCTTCATCGGCGCTCGACCCTTGTACTAGTGACCCTATCTGACTCCCACGGCTCAACTCCGGTCAACCCTGGTGGCGGGGAGGGTTTTTATTGCGCCGTACCACCAGCACCGGTGTTGCATGATGCTTCTAAGGTTGATTCCGATGTTGCGCTGGTCGGAGATGATGTTAAACCCAACGTCGATAATTGTGGCTCCTGGATCTAACGCTCAACCCTTTATCAGCGTTTGACCCCAATGATTATTAGAATAAATTATATTACTGATTAGATTATGATTTATTATGATTATGATTTATTATGATTATGATTTATTATGATTAGAGTTTTTTACTTACTAAACATCTGTTGTATAATCTATATATTCGATCGTCAATAATAGTCAATAATGCAATTTCTTAAGGTAAATCACTTTCGTATAGTATCAGAGACTCTTCTGATCTAAGAACTAAAAGCTTAAAATTTTTGCTGCCATCTTCTTCCCGTAAAGCAAACTGCCGTCGCCATCATCTCCTTCGGTGCTCCGCTCAACATCGCCCTACTCCCCTTCGACTGGTGCTCCACCGCGGCTCCTCTCCAGTGTAGCTCCCCTCTGATGTGGTGCTCCACCGCGGCTCCTCTCGGATCATTGCGCTCCTGTTGTTTTTCTCTCAAGCTATGATTCAAGAAAAATTTTCCTACAACACTCTACTCGAGATGATGCAAATCAAACTCACTCTATCAAATTATTTTCTCTGGAAGCGTCAAACATGTTATATCCTCCGTCCTCAAAGTCTCAAAGTCTGTATGATTTCATTGATGTCACTAGATCCCGTCTCACTCTACCACCACCACCACCAGCGCAGACTCTGTCATTTGCTGCCACAGTCTCAACTCCTTTGGGTGGCAGCAAGGTTGATCTCCAGGGGGCTTATTTGAAAGCAAAAGAGGAGTATGATCAATGGGTTGATGAAAATCAACGTCTCTGTAGTATCCTATTTTTCTCTCTCACCACTGAAGTTCTTGCGGAACTCCCAGATTGTGCCACTTCCAAAGATATCTGGGATGATCTTGCTCTCATCTATCAGAATAACAGTGTCTCCATCATTCTTTGTCCTTGCACAAATGCGCATGGTATTCGTAAGTCTGGTACTGTTCATGAACTTCATCTCAAATTAAGGAGATTTTTGAACAGCTGTCTGTCATGGGTAATCCAGTTTCAAATGTTAATCAAATTGTATGGTTCTTGACTGCTCTTGGTCCTGAGTATAAAGATTTTTCTACTCCTTTGATTAATGTTGTTCCAATCGCTTTATGCAGATGTCTTGCCTGTGCCAAAAACCACGAGGCCTTTTTGATGAATTTACAGGGACACTCAGGACCGACCCCAGGACCGACCCCATGACAGGTCGTGTTCCAGACCAGCGACGCACCTCAAACTGGCCGCGCATAGGATCACATGCCAACTTGAGGTGGCCGCATGTGGCCTTCTCGTGGTGGCTGCAGAGATCGCTTTGGTGGGAGGCGCGGTGGTGGCGGGAAATCCTTTACCAGTTCTCAAGCAGCTGGTCCGGTCCCTGGTCGCGGTCATCCTTACTGTTTCTGGTGCGGACGGCTCAGTCACTATGCTAAGACATGTTACCAGATGCCGGCACAGATGGTCGTTCGCTAAGCACTCATTTGGCAGAAAATCATCACTCTTCTCAGCACTCTGATACTTCTTCTCATTTGTCATATTGGTATCTTGATTCCGGCGCTACTAGTTATATGGCGACTTTCACCTCAGGCCTAGACAGTTTACTTCTTATACCGGTAAATCTCGTGTTCTTGTTGGTAATGGTGCTCCAGTTATGATATCTCACATTGGTGATTCTAAAGCCTCTGAGAACTTGCATTTGTCTGTTGTCTTGGTTGTGCCTGATATTACTAAAAATTTACTGTCTATTAGTCGGTTAACAAGAGATATTGGTGTCCTAATTATATTTGATGATCGAAATTTTTTCATTCAGAGGAAAGTAACCAGGGCCGTCGTGGGTCGAGGGCACAATGAGGATGGATTGTACGTTTCAAACCGGGGAGATGCATAATTTGTTTCAATTTTACAGCAGAATAAGAGTCGGGCTTCATATGAATTGTGGCATGCATGCCTAGGTCATATTCCGAGTGCGGTGATTACTAGTTTGCATAAGTCTGGTTTACTTGCAGTTTCTTCTTTGTTGCCTAAATCGCATACCTGCGCCCCCTGTATTATGGCAAAAGGTCAACGATTGGCCTTTGTTGAAAACCCTAAATGTGCTGACAATGTACTTGATTTAATACATTGTGATTTATGGGGTCCCTCTCTGATTTTATCTACAAATGGTTTTTCGTATTATGCATTATTTGTGGATGATTTTTCGAGATTCACTTGGCTGTACCCCTTCGTCACAAATCAGATTTTGTTGATACTTATTTGCAGTTTGAGGCACTTGTTGAGAATAAATTTTCTGCAAAAATTAATGTTTTTCAAAGTGATGGTGGCACTGAATTTTTGAATACAAGACTCAGATCACACTTTGCGGAAAAAGGTATTCATCATCAGGTTTCTTGTCCGGCCATTCCGGAACAGAATGGACGCGCCTTACACACGCATCACCATGTTGTTGAAATGGGTCTCACGATGCTTTTTGACTCACATCTTTCGATTTCTCGTTGGGATGATGCGTTCACCACCGTTGTCTACATTATCAACCGTTTGCCTACTCCAGTTCTGGAGGAATCGACCCCTTATAGTCTTCTTTATCAGCGGGATCCTATATATGGTAACTTTCATCCTTTTGGTTGTCGGGTTTTTCCTTTTGTTCGCCTATTTGTTAATCATAAGCTATCTCCCTGTAGTATTCCATGTATCTTTATCGGTTATAGCTCGCAGCATAAAGGATTTCGATGTCTCGATCCTACCACTGGCAAGGTTCATATTACTCGCCATGCTTGATTTTACGAGGCTTATTTCCTCTGGCTCTGATTTCGGGAACTAGGTCTCCCTCCTCAGGTTTGGATGTCTCTGCTTTTATTGATCCAGATCGTGGGATGGCGCTGCCACCAGCCTCGGCTCCGTCTTCACCTCTAATCCGTTTTACTGGTGATGAGCCGTCTCCACCTAAATCCGACGGTGGTGGCTTCTTGCCTCGGTAAGCCGTGGTGGTCTCTCATCCGCATCCGCGCCTAGCCGTGATAGCTCACACTCGGCAGCAACAAGCACTCCAGACGGCTCCTTTCCAGCATTGCCACGGGCCTCCTTCCCGCATGGCCACTAACGACCATGAGCGTCCTTCCCGCACAACCACATGTCCTTTTCCACGGCCATACATTTCCACGGTCGGTTCCAGCTCACGCCTAGTAGCCACGGGCCCCCTTCCCACCTCGGCCACAACCACGGCCGATCATGGCTCCGCGGTTTTGGCCACGTCCCAGATCATGGGTTCCTTACATCCAGCAGCTTCTCGCATGGTTACGCGCTCTTCCACTGGAGTTATTCAACACCAAGATTATTATGATATTTATGCTCACCGTCTTCTTGCAGCTCTTCTTGCTCAGACAGAACCGGCTGATTATCGTTCCGCAAACCAAGATCCTTCTTGGGTTTTTGCCATGGATGAGGAGATGACCGCTCTTCATAGTCAGCATACTTGGGATCTTGTTCGGTGCCCTCTGGACGTCAACATTGTTGGGTCTAAATGGGTTTATCGACTGAAGTACAAACCTGATGGTTCGGTTGATCGCTATAAGGCATGTTTGGTAGCTCAGGGTTTCTCTCAGATTCCCAGTTTTGACTTTGACCATACTTTCAGCCTTGTGGTTAAAGCTTCTACTGTACAGACAGTTCTTGCCATTGCTACTATGCATGCTTCGTCTCTACATCAGTTGGACGTTAAGAATGCCTTTCTTAACGGTGTTCTTGATTCTCTGATTTTTATGGTGCAACCCGTTGGCTATAAGGATCCCACTCATCTAGACTATGTTTGTCGTCTACGGAAGGCCATTTATGGTCTGAAGCAGGTGCCTCGAGCATGTTTTCAGCGTTTCAGTGCTTATCTTTTGCAGTTTGGGTTTCATTGTAGTTCTTATGATACTTCACAGTTTGTGTTGTTTTATGGTTCGTCATTTTTGTATCTTTTGGTCTATGTTGATGATATAATTTGGACTGGCAATGATTCCACTCTTGTTCGGAAGTTCATTGATCACACCCATCAGGAGTTTGCCATTAAAGATTTGGGTGCCTTGAAATACTTTCTTGGCTTGGAGGTCACGCCTACTGCCCCGAGGCTTCTTCTGGGACAGACGAAGTATGCTCAGGACATTCTTTCTCGGGCTGGTATGTTAGATGCAGTGCTAGTCTCTACACCATTTCTGCCAAATTCTCAGCTTCACAATAGTACGAGTTCCCAGTTTCAGAATTCGACGTTATATTGCTCTTTGGTTGATGCTCTCTAGTATCTAACCATCACTCGTCCAGACTTGGCATTTGTTGTTAATTCTGTTAGTCAGTATCTCCGAAACCCCTGGGAAGATTATTTTTTGGCTGTCACTCGGATTCTTCACTATGTTTGGGGGACACTACATTTTGGTCTCAATTTTCGTGCAGCTTCTTCTCCGGAGGTGCTCGGTTATTCTGATGCAGATTGGGCCAGTTGTTTAAAGACACGTTGTTATACTTATGGCTATGTTGTCTTCTTAGGCGGTAACTTGGTTTCTTGGAGTGCGAAGAAACAGCCTACTGTGTCCAAGTCCAGCACTGAGTTGGAGTATCGTGTTTTGGCCAACACTGCTTCTGAAGTTATCTGGATGACTCATTTGCTTTATGATCTTCATGTACCTCTTTCTGGTGTGCCTCTTCTACTTTGTGACAACAACAATGCCATCTTCTTGGCTCAGAATCTGGTGGCGCATAAACGAGCTAAGCACATTGACATTGATTATCATTTTATTCGTGAGTTGGTTTCTTCGGCCAAGCTTCGTATTGCCCATGTTCTTACATCTCTACGGGTTGCAGAAATCTTCACCAAGGGTCTTTCTCGTCCCTTGCTTGAGTTCTTCAGATCCAAGTTTTGCGTCTCTGAGAATCCGACACTTCGCTTGAGGGAGGGTGTTAGGATAAATTAGATTACTGATTAGGTTATGATTTATTATAATTAGAGTTTTTTCCTTATTACACCTTTATTTTACTCTCTATATATTCAGCTATCAATAATACAATTCCTTACGGTAAATTATTCTCCCACTGATGACCCCATCTGACCCTCGTGGCTCAGCTTCGGTCAACCCTGGTGGGGGGGGACTGTTTTTAGTGTGTTGTTGTTGCATGGCACTTCCAAGGTTGATTCCGGTGTGTGGTGGTCAAAGGCAATGTTAAATGCATCGTCGATGATTGTGGCTCTCAGGTAAGCCGCTCAGCCCATCAGCGGCGCAAAGGCGAGCATTGTGGCAAGCTTAAAACTTAATAAAGGTGCTCCGACGACACCTCTAAAGGCACAAACGCCATGCTTTATGCATTGATGCCTTGGTTGAGGTTGATGTGTAAGGCTGAAAGGGCCCGGAAGAAGCTGCTGAGTCGTGATGACTGATTTTTTAGAGTTAAGTTACTGGACATTTTTTCTAATTTATTTAATTTTTGGAAACCCTAACTGTAAATATTTGTATGTTTTTGGTATTCTTTGATTAATTGGAAGCCTGATCATTGTGTCTCGGGTTTCACGATGTGCAAGTCCCTTTTGGTGGTGTGTCTGAGTTTTGAATACCCTTGACAAGAATGGAAAAAAATTGAAAAAAATGAAAAATCATCTCTTCTGTTGGGCATGAATATCAATTTCTGAAGAAAATGAAAAATTGATAAATTAGGTGACACCCTTCTTGTGCTTGACTCTTTTGTTGTGTTGGCATGTTGGTGTCTCTATTTGCTATACTTGTGATGGCCTGTTGGTGCCTATATATTTGTGTATTAGAAGAGCTGCTATTGGATTTGTTGTTGGATATTATCAACATCTGGGTGGGTCTTGAACTTGAATTTGATCATATGGTTGGGTCTTTATATGTTGATAAGATGCATCTAATTTGTTATAGTAGTTGGTGGTTTGCTTCTGAGATGACACAGCCGCAAGCAAGAAACAGTTAGCCTTGACCCGCACATAAATGTGCATACATACATGTGCAACTGTATTCCATTCACGCTTGTTGTGTACGTGTATGTTGTATTCCGGTGTACTTCATCCTGGCCTGAATTTCATATTTATGTTTTTGTTTGCATTATGGTTTGTTGCTGTGAATTCTAAAGTTGAGTTTGTGATTAGGATTTGTATACTAGTTGCTTGATTACTTTATGTGGCTACTACAACAGATTAATGAAACACTACTTGGACATGAAAATGATTTGAAGTTCTTAAAAAGGGTTAAATGGCATGTCAAACATACATTTAATGGGGGTTGGGTGAGAACCTTTCATTCACACCAAAAGTGAAATGTTCCAAGGCTTACAAAATATGCCTTAAACCCAAGCCTAAAAAATATGTGTTTACATCCCTTCATGGCTGATACCCTAATGTATAAGTGGCATCATTTTTTTTCTCCAACTTGAATAAGGTGCTCTAAGCTTGCTCGAGCATGTTCTTCACTTGCACATAGCATTCTTGGTAAAGTACTTTCCCGGATCAGCCTGTCCTTATTCATGTGAGGCGGCTTGTAGTTTTTACCTCTTTGAACTTTGATGATCTCCAATATTGTTGCTTGATGTGTAAGAAATACTTTATTTAATATGATAGCATTTTTCCTCTCAAGTGCATTTGTTACTTCTTGTAGTAGCTCCACCACATTACTTACTACTTGTTCTTCTTGCAAAGCCTATATTGAGTTTAAAAAACCAAGGTTCAATATGTTAAGACCCGGTAAATTTGTAGGTTAGCTTACTAAATTTATGTTGAAACCTTGGAATGTGCCACAACCTGAAATAGTGGGTCATTGTTCTTGATAAGTGGTATTGCGCTATTGATCTGCCATCTGCGGGGTCGTTAACTAGGCATCAATTAGCCTACGTAGAGCTTAATGAAGATCAAAGATAGAGATTTGTTTGTTGCACCCGTTATTACTACTAAACTACCTAAGGGGTAGATAGTGGCAAGACCCAGGTTGTCTACAGAGATGCTAGAAATTTAAAGGTTAACTATACAAAGCCGCAATCGGGTCATCAATCAGATCTATGAATGCTTCTCCCTAGGCCTACCGAGGCAAAGGAATAAGCACCTTATCATTGACTCTAAGGTTGCAACGACATATGTCGAACTACCCCAACCCTAGTTTGCTACTAAGCTATCTCTATATGTAACCTTTCAAGTTCAAAGTCCAGCTAAAACTAGTGTACGATTATCAAAATGGTAACTCGACTACCTATATGCATACGGTCCCAGACCCCATGCCCTCTATTACATCTAGGTTTCACTCCCCGGGGGATATCAATAAATGCACCAATATGAAAGTAGACTACGGTGTATGCCAATATAGTGTAACATCATGCAGTTAACAAGAATATAAAAGCACAAGTCAACATAATGTTCATAAGCATATAAGGATAAGGAGATCTTATAATCTCACAAAATAACTACCAAGTCATGAATACAAATACAAATCCCCAAGCTAAATCACTACTCCCTAAGCACTGAAGCCAAATATTTCATTGGATTCAATGTCCTTGGGTAAAACAAGGAGAAATATATTTGAGAGAAGGGTTAGCCTTTTCTCTCGCTACGTACTCTTTGGAGAATGAAACTAATGAAAACCAAGCTTAAACCCTAGTAGACATAGGCTCCTATTAAAAAAGACTTTAAAAGAGGCAAGAAACCATATCAGCCATCATTGGCACGGACTGTGCTATAACACACGACCCGTGTTGGCTTGGCTTGGCATGACTCATGTTATTCAGCACGAGCCGCTAGCTGGGCTCTTGTCTTGGTCATTCTGAGTGCACAACCGCATCATTCATCATGGGCCGCCGGCTGGGAACTTCTCCACGAGTTTTTGAATGGCACGGGCCTTGTAGATCTTTGCGGGACATCGGCCGGATGCGTGATTTCCTCTTCTGAATGGTGAAGTGCGTGTATATCCTCGTGGGTCGTCGGTTGGGAGTCGGTTTCTAGAAAAACTGATGGCGCAGGCGTGTAAATCTTCACACCTCATGGGCTGGTCTTTAGATGTTGAAATTGAGCAACACAGGCTGTGTAAAATGGCACGACCTGTGCCTGTACTTAGCCGCATGAGACATTCTTTAATGGCACGAGCAGTGTAGAACAAGGTTGCACGTGCTAAGGTCTTCTGGCACCATCGTGTTGGCTGGCACGACCAATTTTAATTCACACGACTGTGCCAGGTCTTCAAGTGTTGGACTCGACTCCCTTCTACTACGACATTTTGACTCGTGACTTCTGTCTACTACCATCCTCGCAGATGACCTTCTACTATCTACTACCACCCTTGCACATGCCCTTCTACAAAACTATGTTCATGAGCATCCTAATAATAAGCTCACAAAAACATAATCTAGGAGCTCGTGAGGACATAGTGTCTATTAGATCCAATTAAGTCTACAAAACTAGGGATTTAGATAATAAAACCAACGGTCATCTAAACCCTTCGTAATGTAAACCTAGCGAAAACTAACAATCAACCAAGAAAAACATAATAACAAACATTTCAAATGCATGGTTAACGCATGATTTTAGGTGCAGATCAATTCCCCGACACTTAAACCTTTACTCGTCCTCGAGTAAACAAAAATGAGCAAATACCTAAGAGGAAAGTAGCACGCAAAGATAAGTTAACCAATACATTCAACCTTTTTCCTAAGCTACCCTAGTTCCCCCAAATCTGTAAGAATCTCACAACTCTCACTCTCCCGGAAGAAGCTAAAGTAACCTATCCAACCAAATCAACCAAGAAAAAGGCAAGGTATACATGATAGATGTGAAACTAACTTACTCCGCCAAAGAAGCCACCAAAGAAAATCTAAGAGATGCATCGCATAGTTATGATTTCTATCAATTTCTTTCATTTTCCTAGGAGCCCTTTCCGATTTTCATCCTAGATTCACACACAAATTAAACTCACTTCTCACCTTTTTCCACACCATGACCTCTCACTTTTGCATAGGTTTTTCAACCTATCCGGGCCTTTTCCATTGTTTCCCAAGTCAACCTTTCGAGTTTTCGACTTAGCCGGGTAATTTTATTTTATTTTTCATTTTTTCAATTCTTTCAAATTTTTTTGTGTAGCACAAAATGCCCCAAAGATGGGCTTCATTCTACATGAAGATAATAAAAACAAAAAGACACCTGACAACCAAACACAAAGGAATCTTGTTGAAATTTCTAAGTGCCTAACTACTCTCTACTCCACACTTAAACATTGCAGTGTCTCAATGCAACACAAAAATAGATATTGTAAGTGGAGTAGGAAAAATAGTGGCACTTACTCTTGGGACCCTGAAGGGCCCTCCCTCAAGCGTCTCGCCTCACATCTTCTCCTCATTTCTTCATGCCTCATCTCTTGTCTCTCAATGGGAAGTAGGTCTCGGAAACCACTAAGCTTCGAAACATGAAACCTCTCGATCAAATGCTCAATATATTTCTCTTGCACACCAGCTATTTCATCCATGAAAGCAAACTCTTCCTCAACCTTCAACTCAATGGACTCCAATCTAACCCCCCAATATCTCATGGTGTCATCCATAGCATCCATCCTACTCTCAAATTCTTCCATTTGTAAGTTCATTCCCTCTACCGCTTGTCCAAATTATTGCACTATATAGGTGGACAACATAAGTTGTTCCCCTAAAGTGAAAAATTGGTCAAGAAACTTTGCGGGTAGGGCACCTCGGATAGGTGCCATTCTAGTGAAATCTCACCATTTTCATCCTCTATATCTATATCCGGGGCCGAGAGAGTGTTGTATAATACCTTCTCAAATCTCGGATCGGGGGCTATAAAAAGGTCTTCCAATGTGGTATCTTGGTTTATGGTTGTTCGTTCGGGTTGTGGACGGATCATGAAATTGCACACCAAAGCACCACCATACAACCAAATGAAGCATTCTTCTGAGGTAGTGGGAGAAACCATTGATGCCCTTTCTATCTTGTCCATGTGTACCTCATCCCCAAATTACCTAAGTTTGCTACGGCGAATGGAGGAGCAGAATGTCCCAAGTGTTATGTTGAAAGTCCAACCATGCCTCCCATCGGTATCTTGCTACCCTTCTTCTTTCCCGCGACTAAGCATTTCTCCACGAAAGCCCTAACCAAATTGGGGCAGAAATTCCTTCCGAGGTCATCGCCCAAAGGATTTGGACATCCTGGCTAGGGCATTGTGAAATCTTTCCATGGAAAAACACTCTCATAGATAGTAGCATGTACACGTACCACAAAGCCGGGTGGACTATTGCAGTACTCTTGTACAAGTGGCTCATTTCTGTGCCTGTCAAATTCTTCCAAAAACTGGTCAATCAGAACACAAGGTCTTCCCGGTGAGTCTTTGGAACTTCCTTCCCGTATTTCCACCCAAAATCATGAGCGATATCCCTTTGGGTCATGGTGTACTCCTTGTCGTCCAAGTGATAATTGACGATCCTCCTTCCATCGTTGTCCGTTGTTTGCTCCAAGGTCACCAAAAACTCCAAGGTCCATCTTATGTAAGTTTTGGAGTGCTTCTCTAGGAATCCCTCTAAGCCTAGCCTACCTAGTAAATAAGTAACGAGCTCGAGTAGTCCTAGTGCTGCAAAGGTCTCCTTGCATGCAAACTTTGTCTCCAAGATGGTCATTTATTTAGAAATCTCTATCTCTGGGCTGCACTCCCAAAAATGTTGGCCAACCCCATGAACTCCTCAACAATGAAGGCATGATTAGGAGGAAGGAAAGTTGTCAGCTCTTGTCTCCCAACTTTAGCCGACTTCTTCCCATTCTCACCCCAGGAAGTTGTTCCTTTCTCCGAGTATTCCTTTTTGGAGTCATTCTATGAGATCACGAAGGAGATGGTAATGACAAAAATATTCAAGGATATGCATCAAGTATCATTCAACAAGAACATTCTTCCTAAATAACCAACACATTGCAAATCATGTCATTTTAACACAAAGGCTATTTAATCAAGAATCATTCTTCCTAATCAACCAACACATGGCAATTCATATTACCTCAACATTCAATCAAGAATCACTCTTCATAAACAGCCACACCATGGTAAATCATATTATCAAAACACAAAAATCATACACTTCCCCCACACTTAGTTTAATGCAAAATCATTCATATAACCCACATACTTTCCCAAAACACCTCAAAATTTTGAGATTCGTGCCTCTATCACAGCACAATCATGCTAAAAAAAAGCAAGTAAAACACAAGGTTTAAAGAGTTACCAGAATTAAGAGCTAAAAATCCACACAAGAAGAAGCAAAAAATGCTAACTTTTGAGAGAAAATGCTTCGAATTTTCGAGTTTCTCCAATGTGAAGTGATTGTGAGTGGTTTTTGAAGTACTTGCAATGGGTTGAATGATTCCTATGGATAGGAGAATGTATTATGAATTTTAACTTCAGAAATCCAAGCTCATCTAAAGTGGGTTGTTCAGGAGGAGGTATAAAGGAGATAGTGATAGTCTAGGCAAAAATAGAAACTTTACGGGACAAAAGTATCACTTATTTAATGCCCAAGGAAGGTGATAATGTTTAGTATTGTACTATTTACATTAATCTCAGGAAATAAATGATCTGCCGAACTAATGGGCCAAAAATGCATGTTTTGGCAAATAAATGAAAATTTGAAAATCTGCATTTTTGCCCCAGCCACAGACTAGCCCGAGGAAATGGCACAACTCGTGCCATATGATAGCCTTGTGCCGACTCAATCTTACACGAGCCATGTAGGTTACATGACCCGTGCTTCCCCAGCGCCTTCCTTTTCCTAACACTTTTCCCACTCAAAAAGTCTCATTGCTTCCTAACCATAAAACACAAGACTCGATCTAAATATGCAAATATAACCATATGTAATTGAAAAAGTGCAGATCTAACGCTGAATAATTTTTAGTGCAAATATAACCCTAACTACTTAACGAAATGACCAAAATGCCCTTTCTACCTAAACTAAAATTTTAAAAGACAAAAAACCCTTTAACCCACCACTATTCTACCACCACCACCTTCACCACGTCGCCGTCACTCCACCTCCCACCACCTTCCACCTGCCACCACCTTCCACCCAGTCTTCTCTCCCTAAAAACTTAGACCCTCTATCACCATCTCCATCTTTTCCCACAATCTCACCTTTACTCCACAAAATTCGACCGCGGCGAGTCAAAATCTGGTGGATCTCTGCTCAATTCTTCCGTACCAATGCGATTCTTGATTCTGACGGCCTTCGTCGATGCGTTATAAGGCTCTGAACAGATTCTTTTCTCAGTCGATAGACTACTGGCATTGGAATAGACATTGGTTCTGGACACGATTGAAGAAGATTACGCCTGTGCACGTCAAATGGGTCGGGTCATCAATTAGATAATCATTATCCATATACTATTTTCACTTATTGGACAATGACCCATTGAGTTAATTGATATAAATGAGTTGTAATTATTGAATTTAGTTTGGTTGAATAATGGGTTATCCGTTGGATAATTTTGGGTGAGTCGAGTTGGGTTGGGTAACGGGTGACTCGTGGATAGTTTCATATCATAAGATAACAATTTTTTCACAAGTTTGATTACGAGTGATTTAACTTTCCCCTAACATGTATAATCATTTTAGAAACGATCAAATTCTTGATCATTTTTTAAAATCTTTTTGGTTCATGTCTTAATCAATTTCAATTTGATCAAATTAAGAATCAATAAATGATCCTAACGAAAGAATTAGTATTTAAGAGCCTTTTACTAAATCAGAAAAATCTCTTCCCAAAAATATAAACATATTTCCTTTTGTTAAAATATATATAAAAAAATAAAGTCCTCATATTTGGCCACTTGAATAAATGAAGAAATGTAAAAATAATAAATAAATATACCTTTTACTGAATACAAATTTACCAGCATGTTACTTATCCAAGTAAGTTGAAAACACTTATCCAAACACTTATTCGATAAAATCACTTGTCGAACAGACTTATCCGTTGTGTCAATACTAAATAATCCGTTGGGTCAATAATAAATAACCCATTGGGTATAAATCATCTTATTGGGTTGAAACTTAGATTAGAGCGTTGAATTACCCAACTCGCGTTCTATTCTTCTTCAGTCCGTCAACCCGTCAATCACTGAGTGATTTGTAATTCCCATCAGTCGGTGTTTCCAAAGAAATTAATCGCGTCAATCCATCGCCAAACACTTCGAGGATTTGGAGCTGCGTTAGTTCATTGGCATATTTGAAGTTAGTTCATTGACGGATTTGGAGTTGCGTTTGATGGGATCTTGTTTTCTGTGTTTATGTTGGATTTTTTCTTGGAAGTTTTTGCATTTTTGTTGCTATGTTGGCTTGTTTTAGGAGTGTTTAGGAACTTAATGGAATTCAGGACTTGTGTTGAATTGTTGTTGCATTATCGTTCCAAATTAGGAAGAAATCCTAACATGAGATAGAGAGAATCGCCTAGTTTCTGTGGATCGTCGTTTATATTGAATGTCAGAAGTAGAAAATGTAACCATCTGTTTGTCGACTTTGACATCTGAAAGAATCAGGGTTATCCTTTTTTTTTAGAGTGTCTATTGTTTTCGGTAAAGTTGAATTCTTGTTTCCCTTCGACTTTTTGCCTATCTTTGCTATTGTGGAGCCTATAGCTCTTCGTTGCAAGACATGCATTGATTTTCTCGTGGTGTGTTAAAGTTGCAATTTTTACGTCTGCTGTAACTTGTGTTCTTCTCGTTCAATGTTTCTACCACAATGAGCTTATGAGAGATGTTTTATAACTTTTCAAAATTCGAGTACGTTGTGTTTCCAAATGTCTGGATACTGATTGTTTTTTTTCTGAAATGTAGACAACTTAATTGTTCTTACGTAGTCTTCTTCTGAGTACTTGTTTGCGAGCTAATTGTTTGTTGTTCTTGTTGAGGAGATTAGCGTCTGAATTGAAGTGTAAAATTAAATACCCTATGCAATATGTCTATGCTTATTTGGTTCTTTATAACTAACCTTATATATAGTATTAGTAGTTTCGCGTAGGAGTAGGACAAGACTATCGTAATTAGTACTATTTGACTGTACTTGAGATTGGTGTTTTAACTTGTAAAAGAAAATTACAGACTTGACGATCATATTTCAGTTTGAAGAAAAAAGCAAAGCAAGCAAGCACTTTCCTCGTCTCGTAATGTGAACATGGACACATTGGGTATCCTTAAATAGGAGTGATTAATCTTTAATTTTTCTTGAAGTTTATTTGTGATAGTTTTTTGACGAAGGACTTATGAACTCTTAGTATTCGGCTTATGTGATAAGCAAAGGAGACTCCTTCTCTGTTGTTACTATCTCTAATCCTAGATAGATGAACTCTTTTGTGCTTTCCATTTCCTGCAGGGCTGTTTTCTGGATCTAATCATACTCTGAACAAGCTTCCTAGCCTGATGCATTATTTAAATCATGGGTTCAAGTATAAAAAATGTAGGATAGTTGCTTAAGTGTAACTTCTAGATATATGTTTAGAAAGGAAGCCCCAAGAGGAAATTACGTGCTTGTGAATTTGAATCTAAACACGATTTTCTGAAGAATTCTACATCGAAGACCATACTGGTAGTACTATAAGATCTCTACAAAACCCATTACCATATAGTTAGAGTGGGAATTGTAGACCATTCGAGTTCAAATCGTTTCATCATGAAAATGTAAAAGTGGCATAAGGATAAAAGACTCATATGGTTACAGAAACTTGAAAGCTTTTGTGTAAGTAAATATTCCAAGCATATTACTACATGTTGAGATATTCCAAGAATATTACTCCTGAATTTCACTGCAACAGTAAATGCCTGTCTATATGTTGAGATAGCAATGTAACATCACTTATTTTCTGTGCAGAATGATGTTAATATCTAAATTTATGGGTACAAAATTACTTTTGATTGTTATTTCTATTTTTTTTGCCGTACCGGACCACTGGTCTTGTTCTCTGCCTTTCCTATGGCTATGGGTGTCCTATTTGGTTCTGAATCTTTTGGTACATGGAATTGATATTATGGATGATGATCTGGCTCGATTTGCAAGATATTTTAACATGGGAAGCGAGCTGAAGTTTGGGGGCTTCGGTATGTTTATTGACATCTTATAATTATCTGGGATTGGTTGATTTCTTGCAATGGATGGTGGTCTGGTACCATCATCAAGGTGTTCTTTGACACGAGCGCATAGTGATTCTTGGAATAAGGACTTTGTTTTGATGATTAAATGTGTTTAATACCTTCTTTGGATATGCAGCCGGGTTTGCCACAATCTCTGCATATGATAGGATATGGCGTTGGTAGTCTTTAATTTCATTGTAACTACTAAATTTCCCATCTCTTAGTTGGGATTGCAATGTAGCATCACTTATTTGCTGTGCGAATAATGTCAGGATATACTTATTGAGGCAAAATGACTTCAGCTTGTGTAGAAATTTCATTTCTACTGCACTGTACTGACTTTGCTAGGAGTGTTGTTTTATTTCATGTCATATATGTTTGGTCTGGTTTGTTGCTAGAGATGTTTTTAACATGGGAGGCAAGTTGAAGCTTGTAATAAGTCTGATGATAGATGCGTTCTATTTCCCTGACGAATCTGAGATTCATAGATTCAAATCAGGGATGGTGGTCTGTTATGATGTGCAGTGTTTAATGTGGTAGCAGGCAAGTCTATTCTGGAATAAGGACTTCTGTTTGATGATTAAATGAGATTAGAACCTGATTGTGCGATGAAGCTAATAATGCATTAGCTCAATTTTATTTTATTTTTCGCATATTGTATATAATGTATAATGCAAATATTGTGACACATAGTTGAGCGTAGCACCGGGAAGTTCACGAGGAGGTTCAGCCTGCCAGAGAATGCGAAGGTGAATGAAGTTAAGGAGGAGAACGATATGCTTATGGTCACTATGCCTAACGAGGAGGTGGATGCGGCTTCGAGAGAGGTGGATAAATGGAGAAGGCATTGGGCACTTTGTTTCTATTGTATACTATTTGGTGAGGAGTATTGTACATTTGATATTACGTTTCATAATTTTGGTGAAGAAACCTCATCATATATTGAAAGTCCAACAATCACATTTTGCTTCGTTTGTTGCATATGGATCAGAAATGTGGACATGTATTTGTATACCTTTTAATTTAAAATCTCTCTCACTATTTTCATCATATAATATATTATAATGTACATAGAAAATAAAAATATATATTTAATTAGGGATCGAGTTCGAGCTCAAACACGAGCTCGAGTCAAGATCTTACATGCTCGATTGAACTTGAACACGGACTCGAGCAAAATTAGTTTCACTCGAGCCCGACCTTGAATGAAGATTTGAGAGATACAATTGGCTTCAAGCTCGTTCAATCTGAGTTCGAGGTCGAGATATTTTAAATGAGTCAAGCTGAAATCAAGGGTTTCGATCTCGAACCGACTCAACAACTCAGGGCTGGAACATAGCCCAGATTAAAAGTTCTAAATATGACTTACCATAACTCATAAAAAATCTATATGATCGATGTCGCACGCATGTCTGGCTTACTGACGTGGTGACGAGGCCGCACGCACTTATCCCAGACATGTATGCGACAAGAATAACTGACGTCGCATACATGTCTGACCTACCGACGTTGTGACCCCATACATATCCCAGACATGTATGCGACAAGAATAACTGACGTCGCATACATGTCTGACCTACCGACGTTGTGACCCCATACATATCCCAGACAAGAATGACCTGCACGCATGTCTGTCTAACCGACGTTGTGATCGACGTCACACATACCACTCCCACTTGCAGACAAGAAATGATCAACGTTGCACGTATGTCTGCCTACAGACGGTGTGACAGAGGTCGCACATACCTATCCTAGACACAAATGGCCAACGTCGCGCATGTCTGGCTTACGTTGGTTGTTTTTGTACGTCGCACATCACTCTCGCAGACATGCATTTTACTTAATTATAAGTATATGAAAAACATATAACACCCTTGCGATGCACAATTTAAAATAATTATATATATATATTAATAATGTAATTTATTTTTTAATAAAACTAAAATATAAGTTTTAATTTTTTATACAACTCCATTTCTTTTATATTATAAAAGATTTCATATATATGCTTTAAACTATGACTTTGTGTTCATATTTTCAAATGAAATGAATTAAACGTATAGTTCAAGTAATACATGATCGTAGTCGAATATAAATAAATAAACTTTTATTTTCTCACAGAATAAAATTTTATGTATAATTATATAAAATAAGTTGTATATAAAATTTTATATACTATTTATTTTATATAATTATGAATAAGTAGTATATACAATTTTATTTATTTGACATGGGACTAATTTCAAGGGTGACACATGTTAAAGGTGACGTGGCTAAGAGTTGCTCTTTTAGTATTTTCTATTTGACACATGGCTAATCCATTTCTTACTTCTATGTGAGCAACTTTAAGTTACTCTATAACACGTACTAGCGCTTTTCAATATTTCACCAAAAAACATATATATTTTATATATCTATATTTATGCAAGAATAATAAAAATCGTGTATTTTGGAGCAATGGATTATAGGGTAATATAGTTTTGGGCCATAGTATAATTTTTCAAGATTGTGTAGAAGTAATCAATGTTGACTTTCGAGGTCCTTCCATTCAGCCATACATGCCCAAATTGCAAAATTGCAACTATATATTATAGAATTGAATTTTTTTGTTGTCAATTTTGTGATTCGACAATTCCTACTTTCTTAAGGGACCAATATGTAAAAAGTAAAAACTTCACTCGTAACTCCAAATTGAAATCCGCTCGAATGTGATGGTACCCTATACACCCAAGTTATATTTTCCAAGTCCATAATATAGTTTTATCAATAAACATGCACAAGAATATATTTGTAATATTTTTTGATTTACTTTTGTTACTTCTATGTAACCAACTCTAAGTTACTGTAGAGCATGTACCAGTGCTTTCCAACATTTCACCAAAAAAATCATTTATTTAATATTTCTATATTTATGTTAGAATAACAAAAATCATGTATTTTTGAGCAATGAATTATAGGATAACACAATTTTGGGCCATAATGTAATTTTTCAAGATTGTGTAGAAGTAATCAATGTTGACTTTTGAGGCCCTTCCGTTCACCCATACATGCCAAAATTTAAAAATCGCAGCTGTATATTATTGAATTGAATTTGATGTTTCCAATTTCGTGATTCAACAATTCCAAATTTCTTGGAGGGACCTAAGTGCAAAATGTAAAAACTTCACTTGTAACTCCAAATTGAAATCCGATGGAACGTGATGGTACCTATACACCTAAGTTGTATTTTCCAAGTCCATAACATAGTATTTATCAATAAACATTCACAAGAACATATTTGTAATCTTTTCCGATTTACCTTTCTTACTTCTACGTAAACAACTCTAAGCTACTCTAGAACATGAACTAGCGCTTTCCAACATTTCACCAAAAAATCCATTTATTTAATATTTCTATATTTATGCCAGAATAACAAAAATCATGTATTTTGGAGCAATGAATTATATGGTAACACAATTTTTAGCCATAGTGTAAATTTTCAAGATTGTATAGAAGTAATCAATGTTGACTTTCGAGGGTGTTTCGTTCGCCCGTACATGCCCAAATTACAAAATCACAAATGTATATTATTGAATTGCATTTTGGTGTTGCCAATTTCGTGATTCGACAACTCCAACTTTTTTTGAGGGATCTAAGTGCAAAAAGTAAAATTTTACTCGTAACTCCAAATTAAAATCCGCTTGAACGTGATGCTATCTTATATACCCTAATTGTATTTTCCAAGTCCATAACTTAGTATTTATCAATAAACATGCACAAGAATATATTTGTAATCTTTTACGATTTACCTTTCTTACTTCTATGTAAACAACTCTAAGTTACTGTAGAACACTTACTAGCGCTTTCCAACATTTCACCAAAAAATTCATCTATTTAATATTTCTATTTATGCAAGAATAACAAAAATCATGTATTTTGGAGCAATGGATTATAAGGTAACACAAATTTGGAGCAATGAATATTTTAGATGAAAAATTAAACTTATACATTCCAAATTCACATTCACCCTTTGTATTTTATTGTTAATATTATTATTCTATTTATTAGTATATGAATAACTAGATAACACTCGTGCGAAAAGTGAATATATATTATTTATTTTAAAACAAAACTAAAACATAAATTTGTCATTTTTATGCTACTCCATGCTAATTATAGTAATTTTGTACACAATTTATTTTATTGACATAGTTTAATTTGTGATGACTTTATAATTTGTCATAATTAATGCACATTTTATATTTTAAAGACATAATTAATGCACATTTTAACTTGTTAAGACTTTGTAAATAAAAGGTTATAGACCTTATTTCAGCCCATACAATCAGCCATATAAATAACTAAACCCTACCACTATAAATAACAAACCCTAGTCCACTTTCATTCCCTTTCGTTCTTAGTTATCCGCCTCCTCATACCTTTGTGCATATATACACTCTACCGCCCCACTGTGAAAAGCCTCCATCGCTCGACTTCGGTGTCCTCCGTGCCACCAGACTCCGACGCACTCCATGCCACCATACGCGCAGACGTATTGCCACCAGACGTGCATCGACTCGCCACCAGACTCCTCGCCAACAGACGACGTGCCACCGGACGCGCCACCATCACCATACTTGTAGACCTCCGACTTCCGTTCCATCCCGACGTCGTTCTATTCCCAGCGTTGTTCCTTCCCCGACAAACTGTTCTTGCCACCGACCTCCGTTCATGCCGATTCGGTCATAGGTTTGGATAGTTTTCCATCGTAGATTTAGGGTTCTACATTTTGTATTTTCCATAGAAGATTTAGGGTTCAGTAAAACTGGAACTGAAATGATGATGTGCATTTTCTGTGTAATGAAGCCAAATATGGTCTGTTTTTGTGATTTGATTTTGTTAATGAGGTTGTGAAGTTGCCGGAAATATGTTACTGGCCTGAGAACTACCGGAGAACTACCGAAAGTAGAGTCGATATCGATTATGCTTTCGGTAGTACTTTTATTTTCAGAAATTTTATGTGCGACGTCGCACAACCTTCTCTTGTAGATTTGATTTTACCGACTTCGACACCATGTCGGTCTAAAAAGTTGTCACTGCAGTTTTTCATGTGCGACCTCACATGTGGGTTTTGTCACTAACCGAGATAAAAAATATTATTTACCTCGATTTTGAACTGAGGTAAAAAATATACTTCTTACTACGACAGTATTTACCTCGATTTTTTTGGGACGGAAAACCGAGGTAAAAACCCCTAAATAACCGAGATAATAGGTGTTGTCTCTTGTAGTACTAGTAACTCAAGGTTGAAACCCAAATCGAAAGAAAATGTTGGATGATATCCTTTTTGGAGGATTAATTACATAATGACTTATTGGACAATAATTTATTGGATAATATATTTTAATCCATTAGATCACATAAGTTATCTCATATGTTACCTAATAGATTATCTATTTAGTGATCCAATTCATTTATGATCTAAATCACTATAATAAATAAGATAATTGAATAATGATTCATTGAACAATGAGTTAATTGAGTTGGAATAATCAGCTTATCCAATTATCCCATTTGACGGGCATACTCACACTGCCCCTGCCTCCTCCTCACGTTCCTGGCTCCGCTTCCTCCACACCTTGCTTCCTCCGCCGCTCCTGGGCCTCGCCGTGCCTGGCTCCGCCGCGCAAAGGCTGAGTTCGCCTCTTCCTATCGCCGGAGTTCGCCGCTGCTCCCTCTTCCTTTCGCCTGAGTTCGCCACTCATTTCGCCGCTACTCATTTGGTGAGTAAGCAAGCTGCTCCCTCTTTGACAGAGGCGGAACCACCTTCAGGCGGGGGCAGGCGCGCGCCTGCCCTGAGCTCCGTCGGCCAGGCGGGAGCTACTGTTCCCGGCCGATGGAGCGGTGGTTTCCACCTACGGCGGCATAGGCGCGCCCGATCACCGGAAGAAGCTGCTGCTTCCCTTTTTTTTCCCAATCACGATGTCAAACGACGTCGTTTGATTAAAGGTTTTTTTTAATTTTACAGATGTATGGGTGAGTTTAAAAAAAAATTATAAAAGCCAAAAGGCAAACGGCCCAAGTGCCCAACGCCCACGCCCAAACCCAAAGCCAAAGTCCATATTTCCCAAACCCAATCCGCCAAAGTCTCTTCTTCAGCTCCCTCTCCCACTCCCAGTCTCTCTCTCCCTCTCGGCTCCTCTCTCAGTTCGCCGCCGCAGCCGCGCCGCCGCCGCCAGTCGTCCGCCACCCGCCACCGCCGTCCGCCACCACCGGCACCGGCCACACTGCCAAGATCCACCCCATTTAGGTATTTTAAAAATTCAAATTTCAATTTCAATTTAATTCAAACTCTTGAACTAAAATTGAAAGATTTAAAACATGAATTTAATTGTTTCGAGTTCAATTCCTTTTCAATTTTGATTTTAGTTATGCAATATTGTTTTTATTCAATTCATTTTAATTTTCGTTTGAATTGTGATTTGTGAGATTTTGAAGAATTTGTGAATTGTGATTGTGAGGTTATTTAAATCCATTGTAATTTTCGTTTGAATTGTGATTTGTGAGGTTATTTAAATTCATTGTGAATTTGTGATTGTGAGATTTTCGTTTTTATTCAATTCATTGTGATTTTCGTTTGAATTGTGATTTGTGGGATTTTGTGAATTAATAATTTAGGGTTTATCATGTATTCATGTTGATTTGATTTATTAATAATTTAGGCTTTATCATGTATTCATGTTGTAATATTCATATACTCTTGTAGATTTTATAATGAGTTGAATTTGGTGTTTGATAGGTTATGAAGAATTTAGTGCAACGGAGTATAGGATTTCCACCTTTGAAGAAGAGAGCTCTTGAATGTGATGAAGGTACCCAAGATAAGTATAATGAGGAGGGTGGTAGTGGTAGTAAGCAATCTCGTTTACAATTTTGTGCCAATGATGTTATAAGTGATCCCGCCTTAAGAAAACCTATAAATGAGTATGATGCTTCCATTATAGATAATGTGAGGTGTGAATATGTGAAAAGAGGGTCTTGTCAACCTAGGAACCATAATTTTCCCAAAACATTTTATTCAAGCGAATATAGAAAGTTTCAAAAGAATTAGTTTGATATGTTTCCTTGGTTGGAGTATAGTGTGTCAAATGATGCCGCATATTGTTTTCCTTGCTATCTTTTTAAGGATCCCACAAGTAATGATGACTATAGTGTTGATGGGGTGAAAACTTGGAAGAATGCCCTAAACTCTTTTAGGAAGCATAAAAAACATGTGAATGGTAAGCATCATATTGCCAATGGGAAATTGTCGGACTTTAGTAATCCAAACCAAAGAATCCCACATTTTTTGGAGGTTCATGGGCGTGAAGTAGAAGAGGCATACCGCATCCGTTTGAGTGGGATTTTGAATGTGATAAGATTCTTGTTAAAGCAAGGTTTGGCTTTCCGTGGTCATGACGAGAGTATTGATTCTCTCAACAAAGGTAATTTTCTTGAATTGGTTGATTGGTATTGCGATCGAAGTGAGGATATTGCTAAGGCAATGCATGACGCTCCGGGAAATAACAAGTTGACATCCCCCTTAATAAAAAAAAACTCTCACATGCTTGTGCCGAAGAGGTAAGTGATGCTATCATTGATGACATTGGAGATGGTGTATTTTCTATTCTTGTTGATGAGGCTAGAGATTGTTCAATAAAAGAGCAAATGGGAGTTGTTTTGCGATATGTCAACAAACAAGGATGTGTTCTTGAGCGTTTTCTTAGTCTTGTGCATGTGAATGATACTAAGTCTACCACTTTGTTTCTTGCTCTCAAGACACTCATTGGAAATAAGAAATTGTCGTTGTCAAGGTGTAGGGGGCAAGGATATGATGGGGCTTCAAACATGCGAGGAGAGTTTAATGGGTTGAAAGCTTTGATGTTGAAAGAAAACTCTTCGGCAAGGTACATCTATTGCTTTTCTCACCAACTTCAATTGGTTGTTGTTAGTGTTGCAAATAGTACTCTATCAGTGTGTGAATTTTTTTCGTATCTTGTTGACATCGTGAATCTAGTTGGGGGTTCTTGTGTTAGAAAAAATATGCTTAATCGTTTAGAACATGATAGACTTGCGGAGGCACTGGAAAAAGGAGATAATGTTAGTGGAAGAGGCAAAAATCAGGAAATGAGTTTGAGACGGCCTGGTGATACTCGTTGGGGATCACACTACACTACTATTCTTCGTTTCGAGGTTATGTGGTCTTCCATTGATCAAGTGCTTCTTAATATATGTGAGTATGGCAATTCAGCTGAAAATGCCTCTAAAGCAAAGGGTTTGATTGATAGAATGGAGAGCTATGAATTTGTATTTTGTATGTTTTTGATGAAACATTTGTTGGGAGTTACAAGTCAGTTGTCTCTTGCCTTGCAACAAAGAGATCAAAATATTGTACAAGCCGTGCATTTGATGAAGACAATGAAGCTTGAACTGAGAGAATTTAGAGCTGGGGGTTTTGAGGTATTGTTGAATAAAGTCGAGACCTTTTGTAAGAAACATGAGATCACAGTATGCCAGATGGAAGATCAACGGAAAATTCGTCACCGTTCTAGACGTCGTGGACAGATGGAAACCAATGGTGACTTTTATCGCGTTGACATTTTTCTTCAGGTAAACTTTAAAATTTATATACTTTAATATATTTTTTTAGACTATTTTACATGTATTTTTTATCTTGTTGATGTTTTTTTCTTTTTTTTTCTAGACCGTGGATAATATGATTGTTGAAATGAATGATCGATTTTCTGAAGCAAGCTCGGAGTTACTCACTTGTATTGCATGCCTTGATCCGAGAGATTCATTTTCCAGCTTTGATGTTGGTAAGTTGGTTCGCCTTGGTGACGAATGACTTCTCTCGAATTGATTGTCTTCAACTTGAGCAAGAACTTAACACTTTCATTCGTGATGTGAGACATAATAATGCTTCTTGGCCAATGATCAATGATCTAGGACGTTTTGCTCAGCATATGGTTGAATCACGTAGCCATATCGTCTTTCCATTGCTATATCGTCTTATTCAGTTGACATTAGTTCTACCCGTTGCAACTGCTTCAGTTGAACGAGTTTTTTCTGCTATGAAAAAAATCAAGACTGATCTACGTAATAGAATGGGAGATGAATGGTTGAATGATATTATGAGGGTTTATATTGAGAAAGGGGTTTTTGTTAAGATTGAGAATGAAGCAATCATGCTTTTCAAAGCTCGGAGCCTCGTAGGATTAAATTGCCTCCACTTCCTAAATCTGCTTCTAGCATTAGAATGTTGTTTTTTTAGTAGTGAATTTGTAGGACTTATTGTATTGTACTTATTTTATTATATTATGTTAATCGATCATTTGTTTTTGAGTTGTACAAAAATTTTTTTTAAGTACAGTGCGATTTCAGCCTACCCTCATATTTTTTCCTGGTTCCGCCACTTCTCTTTGATATTCTCTTTGCCCAACCTAGTACAGAATTTCATTTTCTCTTTTTGTAGATTATGAGTGGAAGTTGCTATAGATCACGGACGTATGTGGAATTTGTTGATTGATATTCAGTAATTTGATTTAGGTGTGAAATGGGTTCTTGAAGTTTGATTCTTTGTTCTTGTCTGTATACTAATGGGGCTGTGTATTTGTTCTTATTTTTGGTTTATTTGATTACTGTTGAAGTTAGCCTTATAAGGTTTTCATAGGTTTTGTTCCTATGGAAGCAGAATATGTTGAAGATTGCTTAGATTCATTCCGACCCTGGATCTTAGGTTTTTATGAACTCCTATGTTGATCTTCAATTAAAGGGAAATGATTAGATGGTCAGAACATGTTGTATGTTCTTTTGAATGCACTAGATCTGTTTGGCTATACAGGTCAAAGTTAGGTCTTGATTCAGTACCTTTGTTTGGCAAGCAGGGTTTGGTCTTAGGCTGATGCAGCTCTCTTTGTAAACTTATTTCAAAACCACATTATCATCAAGCAGTAATTTTGCTAGCTAGAATTTGAAAAAACCCAGAACTGGACTTTTGAAACAGGGTCCATAGATAACAAAGCAAGAAAAGAGGCACGGCACAAGGTAGTGGGGTTTTGATGTCGATTACCTTAGCAAACATACTCTGAAAATTTTTCAATGTTATGGACGTGTGTCGTGGGAGCATCAGTGGTGACATATTCCCCCTTAATTAAACTTATATGTCTGTTTTGTAGCTAAAAAGAAGGGTTCTCGTTTGATTAATATGCTGAAGTCAGTTAAGTGTTGCTTAATTATAACAGTGTCTCATTGCCCTGGAGAATAGAGATTTAGCTGTATGTAGCTTATGCCTGGTTAGACCGTGTTCTTGGTGGGAGTAATATGGACTACTTTTTTTGTTCTGTCATCAGCTGCTTTGTATCACAGCTGTAAACTGGAGGTCATTCTTCGGGAAACAATGAAGATAAAATATTCTGCATGAACTGTCACTGAAAAGGAAATGCGGACATTATTCGCTTTTTTTGCCTCCTTCAAGACATTTTGATCATCATCATCATCACATATGGAATCTAGCGAAAGGTATTCACATATTATGTTGCTCTTTGAGTTTTTCAGCAAAAGGCGATCATCCGCTCTCCCTCAGCGGCCCATACCAGCCCACACCCATGCCATCATATGAGAGGTAAATCACGGTAGCCCAGCACTAGGACCCACGAGCTTGGCATTGCCTCGGTGCGCACAAGGGAGCCTTGCAAAGCAAGAACTCCCCACACTGCCGCTGCCGAGGATCGAACCTGGGTTTATTGGCTTTCCCACCCATGTCCCAATCACTGGGGTACACCCGTGGGTGTGCTCTTTGAGTTTTTCAGTGCAATAAATGTTTGTACACATGTCCTCAAGCTAATTTAACCTTGCATATGTAACAATGTGTATTGTTTTGTTCTGTAATGTGTATTGTTTGAATCTGTAAATTTTCATTTGCGAGCTGTTTCATTTGGATCTGTATTTTTTGGATCTGTTTCATTTGCAAGCTGCCTTTCCGGCAGCCTTTTTTTGGGACCTCTGGAATGAGTTCCGAATGAGGAATGAGTTCCGAATGAGGAACCTGTTCCGAGCTCGGAACACATTTAAAGGCAATTCCTTTGGTTCGTCAAGGACACAAAATAACCGCCTTCTATCGTGCATTTTAAAGGCAGTTCTAGGAACCGTCTTTAATCGCAGACGATCAAAGTCAGGGCCAGCGAAGTCACTACCAAAGTGATTTATCTGGTATGAAAAAATCGTCTTTAATCACCCCACCCTCCACTAGTAATGGAATGACCATTGAAACAGTTTATTCTAGTGCAAAATGCTTTTCTGCTCTCTTAACTTTAATTGGACGATGAGCATAATCAATCACTTAAAGGATGCTACGAAATTGACTCAATATTTGTTCATATTCCAATGTTGAAATAATGGGTCATATCTCGGCAGTTGCTCACATTCGTTGTCACTATCATTAGATAACGACGGTTAATTGAAATTGCCACTGATAGCATACTTAAGATGACGGTCTAATTAGAACCGCCGTTTAATCGTTGCACGACCTCCTTCTATCTTTCTTCAGTGTGGCACTTTGAGACGGGATCATAACATATGGTGAATGGTTGTTCCAAGCTAGTTTACAAAAAATGTCGCCCATTGGCGCTGTTAATGACCCCCTTTTTGCACTAGTGAAAGCTACTCTTCTCAGAGTATTTTTTATGCCTTTCTTTCTTTATGCGTTTTTATGTTTAAAGGTCATGTGCTATGGAACGGGAAAATTTTAGAGCCTTGAGTGTGTTTTGAATATGCAGAAGATAATGACTCTTTCTTTAAGAAAGGTGCCTTTGGCAGAGAGGGTTTGCGATATCTTGGGGGATATATAGGATTTACTGGTTATAGAGATAGATATGTCGGAGTTATCTAGGATATGGGTTGGGAAGTCTACAAGGAAAGGGATAAATCGTAGTGCATGGAAGAGGCGATAGCCTTGATCTGATTGGTGGTGGTGCAATGGTGCAAGTATGCTTTACTCCCCTTAAAGAATGTCCCAAAAATTTATGTGCTTACTGGTGTCGCTAAACTACCAATAATTTCTGAAAAATGATAAGAATCACTCTTAGCTAAATGATAAGCTAGGTCTATCCTATAAAGAACATTGTAATTAAAATATAAATTCATAAAGATCAAATTTGGTGTAGCCACCACACTTAACTACAAGAGGGTGATTTTTATGACGCATAGTGAGAGAAAATTCTCTCTGGAGAGAAAAAAGGACGCAGTCCTTCTCCGGAATACCGAGGCCGATTTTCTTCCAATTTCTCTCTTACGATTCAGAGTTTCCGGCGAGGAATCCGACATTAATGTTGGATTCCTCGCCGGACATCTTTCGGTGTATGATTTGTGCTTGAATTTGAAGATTTGATCTTTGGATCTGGGGTTTTTGGGTGAAGATCAGACTTTTCGATCTTGAATTTGTTGATTGAGCGGATTAGACGAAGATCTACCATTGTTCCAAGTAAGTTTTAATCTTTCGTTGATAGATCTAATCTGGTGGATTGATGAGGGGTTTATTTATGATGAATCTGTGTGGATTTGTATGGATGATTATTTGTTTATGGTGGATAGTTAATGTGATGTTCATGTTGGATTAGAAATAGAGATGAATTTGAGGCATAAATTTTTTAGTATTTGGAAGTGTTTATGATGGATTTGATGAGAGGGCATTCATGTGATCAGATGCGCCACTGTCCATGATTGTTTGCTTTAATTGGAATTTCGACCAGATTGCTATCTTTTATGCCAAGAATTTAAATTTATTTTCTTGACTGATGAACACTCATGTGAGATTCAAGATTTTGGGTGTTTGAACGTTAATGTTCGATGGGGTTGATGGTTTGGGATTAGTCAGATTCAAGAAAGATGTTTGGAGATAATTGGTTGAATTGGAATCAGCAACGGCGATAGGCCCAAGGTATTTTCCTCGTTGTTTCGATCTCATGATAATGTTCAGATCTATATGAATGGAGGAGCAGATTTTTTCGTAAAGGATGGTTTATTTGGATGATGATTGTTAGAATTTTCCGATCGGGTTCGTCGGAAAAACACTTTTTCCGGCGAGTTATAATGCTTGTTATGCCTTGAAAATTCGGATCTCGTTTTGTTATGCATTATCCGATCGGAAAAGTAACTGGTAATTTTTGGATTTTGGAGGTTGGAGTTTCGGATTTTTCGATTGGAAGTCGCCGGAAAAATGCCATTCCGGTGGGGGTAAAGCATGAAATAGCCTCGATTCTCTGTCCCTAGACTCGGATTTATATTTCTTCATGCTTGAGATGCATCTCAACGCTGGAAAAGAGAACAATGGAGTGTTGATTTGGTTGTTTTTGCCTGTCGGAAAAACGCGATTCCGGCATGGATAATGGTACTTTTTTGGCCGGTAAGCACATGCTCGGATTTGGAGGATGGAATTTCCTTTTTTTGGTGCTAAATTCGGTCGGAATTGCACGAGAGAAGAAGGCCCAGATTTGGATGGATTTTTTTTGCCAAATTTTTACGGATTCCGGCGGCTCTCCGACGCTGGAAAACCGCGAGTCCGGCGAGGAACCAGTTTGGGTACCGCCGGGTCATTGTACCTGAACAGGAAAAAAATGGGTCTAAGCCTAACTAGGGTTTCGACCCGGTCAGTGGCGGCGCGGGTCATATGACCCGCTAAGAGGCGGCCGGGTCAACAACAACATGAAACCTTAGAGGTTGGGCGGTTGGGCCGAGCTGCTGGGCTAAAAGAAATCAAACCCCTGGGCCAATTCTGGGCCGAAAAAGAGAGCTGTTTACGGATTTATTACATGAAGAAATAGGTCAGGGTTATAACCCGATTTTAACCCGGTCAAGGGCATCTCCACAAGAGGCGGCTGCGGTCAAGTTGAAACCCTAGCTATAGGGTACTGGGCCGAGCTGCTGGGCCGAAATGTGAAGCTGCTGGGCCGAGAGAAAAAATCAAGCGGGTGGGCCAAATTAAAGGTCTTCTGGGCCTAATTTAATTGGGAGTTTTCATCCTACTCTTGGGCCAAATTTGCTTCAATTTTGGGCTCTAATTTGAGGTTTTTGTTGAGTTTTGGCTTTCTCTTTGGGCTAAAATTGTATTGGGTGGATAATTGCACATTTTCCCCTTGGAGGGTGGGAGAGCAACCTTGCTACATTTGGTTGCACGACCATAGGAGTTGGGTAGTTGGATAATTAATTAGCGTACGAAAAATTAATTAATCCACTGCTAGTTGTTACTTGGACTTGACGGTCATTACGTGTTCTATGCTCGCGCTACACTTTGTGTTAAATTAGCATACAACTGTCCATTTGCTCAAAATGGAGTGGGCGATTATATAATCGCCGGGCTTGATGCTCGCCGTTTAAGTTGTGTTCGTTCTCTCCATCATTAGGGGGGCTATTGTTTAGAGGGATCCACAAGAGCTATTGGCACTGCCTACGACACTCTTGCCCTCTAACATAGCCTCGGTTCAAACCACGAGAACGTTTGAAGGCCAATAACACCCCTCTTTCTTCACCTTAGGGGTGTATATGGTAGAAGCTGCTCCTCCACTGGCGGTCCTAGCTTCATTCGGATTTAGCAACACCAGCACACCATGGCGACCATTCAAGACCTGAGTACACCACACTCGGCTGCGCTTTTTTGTCTACCACTGGCGTCTTCTTCATTATTTTCTTCAAGACCCGAGACCCAAGTCTCGACTGCGATGAGGTTTTCATATGAAGAGCCAGTACATTTTTCTGGTTGCTATGTATAGGTCCAGATTCACACATACATCTGGACTTGCATTTATTTTTCCCTAGGCTTAGCACTATCAAGCTTAGGGTTAGCATTTCTTTAAAAAAATTTGGGGGGGGGGTACCCATTTGGGTATCCCCTCCCCTCCCGCATCTTTTTCCCTAGGTTTCATTTAGCCCAGGGTTGGATTCATTTTGTATTTGGTAGGGCTCTTTTAGGGCTCTACCGTGGGTCCCACCGTCTATACTATTTACCGTATTTACCTAAGAGGGTGATTTTTATAAACTAATAAAGCAATTAATAAAACTAAAACTATGAAAAATATTAAATAAAGAAACAACTCGACATTCGAATAAATCCACACTAGTTTTGACTCGATTCTCGGTGCAATAATAAATTAATATATATAAATCAATCAGTAATAGGATAACAAATACATGTTGAACCACCCCAATTCTTTCTAACTTTGTCGATAGCTAGCAAGTATTTGTTGAACTAGCTACATCTCTTATCGGAATACATCTAGCAAGTATTCACTAAACCAGAAATATTCCAATAGCATAAACGCAAAAAGAACCCAATACATATGGATACCCTATTACCCTAGTATTCGAAAGTAATAGTTATCTACCCAATTATTCACTACCATTGTTATGCCAATTTATTGCTTTTGTGGAAGTTTGCTACTTATTCAGTCTTGATAGCAATTACGGATTTGTGGATTCAATTAGCACTATCACATATACACAAATGACTTTTAATTTCACTCCTTTCATTTTGGTTGTTAGAATAACTAATGTTAAAAGTTAAAAAAATTTAAGTTAGAAAACCTTAACCTTCAATGTTAGGATAAATTAGATTACTGATTAGATTATGATTAGAGTTATTTCCTTATTATACATCTATTGTACTCTTCATATATTCAGTCATCAATAATACAATTCCTTACAGAGAATCATTCTATCATGGTATTAGAGCAAGTCTGATCCCGAACCTAAATTTTTTCCTTTATTTTTTATTTTCTTTTCTGACATCCGTCTCCGGCCACCGTTCAATTTCCGACCAAATACCATCCAAAATTTTTGGCCGATTTACCAATCGTAACTTGGTCTTCCGCCATCCTTTGCGCCGATCACCACTTCCGGTTGATCGGTCTCTGCTGCTGCTCAAGTCCCCAGCGTCGTTCTCCGGCGACAGTCTATTATTCCCTGCATCGTTCTCTCAGCCTCTGTTCCCACCGTAGTTCTCTCAGCCTCTGCTTGCCTGTTAACCTCTTCACAAGCCTCAGTTCTTCTCGTCGATCAAGCGTTCTCTGACGATGGTCTATTGTTCCCGGTGAATTTCCAGCAAGAGGGGCGCGTGATCAGCATGCCCCATTACTTTTCCCGTGAGTGAATCTCCGCAGCCAGCTCTTCCCAATGCGTGAGTCAATGCGACTCGCCAGCAAGGGAATATCTCGCGTCCTCCAATTTCTCGCGAGTTGCAGCTCTTTCTCGCTAGTTGCTTAAATTCTCGCAGTTTTTCGCTAGTCAATACCCAGTCAATTTTTGCGCAATTCTGTCTGTTGTACAATTTTTGGTCCTTTGCTATGATTTATTTGGGCCCCATATCTTGGGAAGATTGCTCCACTAATTGGATTACGGACAAAGTTTTGTCTCAGGCCAGTTTGAATGGTCCCAACCGTCATCCTTCGTCGAATCAATGGATCGTTGATTCAGGTGCTACATCTCATATCATTGCTCGCACCAGTCATCTTGATAAGGTACAATGTTATCGTGGTTCAGATTCTATTCTTGTTGGAAATGGTGAATCATTATCTATTTCTCACATTGGCCAGTGTCATTTCTCTGGTTTCTCTGTTAATGATGTCCTTGTGGTCTCTAAGATTACTAGAAGTTTATTGTCCATTAGTAAGCTTACTCGTGATTTACCTGTCCGTGTTATATTTAATGCCAACGCATTTTCCATTAAGCACAAGCATACATGGAAGATAATTGGTAAAAACTATCATAGTTCAAGTCTTTATTTTCTTGAGACAGGTGATTCCGGCTTTTTGGGTGAATTACGCTCTGGAAAGCTCCAGGCTTCTTTTGAGTAGTGGCACTCTCACTTTGGTAATGTGTCTCATAATACTGTTCAATTGTTAAGTCGACATGGCCATATTACTGTCACTTCCGCTATGCCGACATCTGTTAGTTGCTCTCTTTGTCAGATGGCCAAGAGTAGTCGTTTACCTTTTTCCACTAGTGACAAGTGCGCTACTGGTTTGTTGGATAAGGTGCATTGTGATTTATGGAGACCAGCCCCTGTTTTATTGGCAGGTGGTTTATCTTATTATGCCATTTTCATCGATAATTTTTCGAGATTCACATGGTTTCTCCCGATGCAGTATAAGTCGGACTTCCATGACACATTTATCCAGTTTCAGAAGTTTGAAGAGACCTAGTATTCTGCTAGGTTAATTTTTTTTTCAGACCGATGGTGGCACAGAGTTTACTAATCATCGACTTCAGGCTCACTTCATATCATGTGGCATTCATCATCAGATGTCATCGCCCTATACACCTGCTCAGAATAGCCGAGCTGAGCGGAAGCATCGTCACATCACAGAGACTAGTCTTGCCATGTTTTATCACTCTTCCGTGCCACACTGTTATTTGGTGGAAGCTTTCTCCTCCGCAGTTTACATCATTAATCGTCTGCCTAGTTCAGTTCTTGGTGGAAAATCACCTTTTGAGGTTGTTTTTGGTCATGCGCCTGACTATACCCTCTTTCACCCATTTGGCTGCCGTGCATTTCCATGTTTGTGTGCCACCGCTACTGTTAAATTTGCACCGCGATCCATTCCGTGTGTTTTTATTGGCTACAACCCTCGTCACAAGGGCTTCCAGTGTCTCAATCTGATTTCTGGGCACATCTATGTCTCTCGTCACGTCCGTTTTAATGAAACTTTATTCCCATATGTCTCATCTTCCGCAAACAATCGTTCTACGTCAGATCTGGAGATTTCATCATTTTTTGATGGAGTTGTTACTTCATCGATTGGGGTTACCACGTCTGTGCCCATTCCAGCCGCCCCTCTTCACCACTCCTTTTGGACGGCCGACTCGGACCCAGCTTCTCAGCCACCGACCATCACATTTCAGCCACTGGCTACCACACCTCAGCCAGTCTCGACTATCCTTTCTCTGGTGTCTTTTGAAAGTCACTCTTTGGTAAGCTCTGCTCGATCTTCTTCGGCGTCGTCAGCTGATTCGATTCTTCCAACTTTGCTGCCCCAGCCTCGTACCTATCAGATGGCTACTCGGTCTTCTACTGGTGCCATTCAACGCCGGGATTATTCGGATATTATTGCTCACGGTCTCACTGCTGCACTCCTTTCTCATATAGAGCCCACTGATTATCGCTCTACCCTTCATGATCCAGTCTAGGTTTCAACCATGGATGATGAGATTGCTGCTCTTCGTGGTCAGCACACTTGGGACTTGGTGCCTCGACCTTCAGATGTCAACGTTGTTAGCTCCAAATGGGTCTATCGGCTCAAGTTTCTACCGGATGGCACTATTGATCGTCACAAAGCTAGACTTGTGGCACAGGGTTTCTCGCAGATTTTGGGTTTTAATTTTGACCACACTTTCAGTCTTGTGGTCAAAGCCTCCACTGTTAGGACAATCCTTACCATAGCCACCATACGTTCCTGGCCACTTCATCAGTTGGTTGTCAAGAATGCTTTCCTTGATGGTGTTCTTGATGTTCCGATCTACATGAAACAACCCGTTGGTTATCAGGATTCTCCTCATCCAGACTATGTTTGTCGCTTGCGAAAAGCCATTTATGGTCTTAAGCAGGCTCCCCGGGCTTGGTTCCAACGTTTCAGCTATTATCGACACATCTTGGTTTTCAGTGAAACTTAGCCGATACTTCTTTATTTGTCCTCTCGAGAGGGTCGTCGTTACTGTACCTACTTGTGTATGTGGACGATATCATTCTTACAGGAAATGACTCGACTCTTCTTAGCCAGTTCATCGATCAGACACACAAAGAGTTTGCGATCAAGGATCTTGGTGCTCTTAATTACTTTCCTGGTCTTGAAGTTTTGCCTACCTCCTCAGGGTTACTACTTGGCCAAGCAAAGTATGCTCGTGATATTTTGAATCGGGCCAGTATGTCTGGCGTGACACCTGTTTCTACCCCATTTGTTACTGGTTCTCAGCTTCAGAGCTCTACTAGGCCTCCGTTCTGGGATCCTACACTTTATCGTTCTCTTATTGGTTACGCGGTTTATCTTGGTGGGAATCTGGTTTCTTGGAATGCTAAGAAACAACCTACTGTTTCTCGCTCTAGCACTGAGTCTGAATACCGTGCTCTAGCCAACACTGCTTCAGAAATGGTATGGCTCACTCATTTGCTTCGTGATCTTCGGGTTCCGCTTTCTGGTTCTCCACTACTGTTATGCGTCAATAGCAGTGCTATCTTTTTGGCTTAGAATATGGTGGCGCACAGGCGGGCGAAGCACATCGACATTGACTACCATTTTGTTCATGAGTTGGTGACATCCGGAAAGCTGCGCGTTGCTCATGTTCCGACTTCTCTTCAGATTGCGGACATCTTCACCAAGGGGCTCTCTCGTCCGCTGTTCGAGTTCTTCAGGTTCAAGCTGTGTGTCGACGAGCATCCGACGCTTCGCTTGGGGGTGTTAGGATAAATCAGATTATTGATTAGATTATGATTTATTATGATTAGAGTTCTTTCCTTATTATACCTCTCTCTATATATTCAGTCATCAATAATACAGCAAATCATTTCATCATTCAATTGTTTTTTTACTGAAATTTAAATTATTTTAACTTTGATTTTCAAAATCCAAAGTAAAAAGTTGGTATAGTCAAAGTTAAAAGGTCTATTTATTTTCTTTGTAGTGTGAAGTTGGTTGGCCTCATATTGAATATAAATTATTATCGATTACACCCCCCCCAACTACTCGATTAAGATCTCATTAAAATGAGTGGAAAAGTTATTTCAACGGTGGGGAGAAAATCGGCTCTTCATACTTGATTTTTTCTGAAAATCTTCATGCTTGATTAATATCCAATGAATGGTCAAATATTCGAATTAATGGAATGAACGTTTGGTTTACATTTTGGTAAGTAACGTCCAGGTGGAGATCGGCAATGAAATAAAAGTTTTGTCGATTAGCTGGTCAAATATAGACTAATGTTGAAGTAACGCTCGTACAATTTCGTCGGATAGCTTAGCATCACTGTACATTTCAAAATCCTAGGAAATTAACCGTACGTTTCTTTTGTTGGTCAAAATGTGTCATAAATTCACGTATCCACACAGGCACTCGGCTACAGCTACATAAGAGACCCCCAATGGCCTGTCAATTCTAAGTTTTCGAGGAGAGAAAGTAGAAGGAGCTCTCTTCAGTCCAAGAGCGAGGGCAGAGGAGCGGGCAGAGCTGCCATCTCATGCATGTGGTTATGCTTAATCATTAACTGAAATTGTTAAACATTGACCCATTGTATGATGTGGGAGCAACTCCTCCCGCTCCTTTTATCCACTCATTGGAGTGAAGGGAGCTCCTCCTACCCTCCATCACACAAACATATATTTTTTCCGATTTAGATTTATAACGTCATGTGTTTGTTGTTGTTTCACAGATTAATTAACTTGCGATGCCGAGAGTTTGAGATGCATCACGTACAACCATCTTGCGCCACGGGTGTATATGCATCGGGCATGATTGAACCCTATCATAGCTCTCGGGAATGAGTATGAAATCATGAAACCTGTTCAATTCCTCTTACGAACCGCGGCAACATACTTTTTTTTATCGTATGTTGACGTCCTATGTTTGTTGTTGCTTCACATCGCGGCAGAAGAGACCAAGAGAAGAATTAACATGTGATCCGAGGGTGTGAGATGCTCAGAAGCGGATGTTCTTACTTTCTTGGAGTTGTTTTGGAAGACCTGTTCTAGTTTTTCTCTTGGTTAACAGATGTTTGAACACAAACACACCCTTTTTGAGCAGCGAAAGCTGACGTATATGGTGAAAACCAGGGTAATTCATGAACTAGCAGTTCTTGATCCAGATATATACATTAGATGTTTGTGAACGAACTTCTTACTTGTATTAGTCCAATTATTCTTGCCAGCCTAACATAACACATTAATTCTACAATCCAAACCGTCCTGCTTTATGAACATACGTTACTTTGTTGATACGTTATTTTTATTTTTATATAAGCGATGTCATGTGAAGTGCGGTGTTCGGTTAAGATTGCCAGACATCATGTATTGCTGTTACTTGAGTACCTGTACTCCAATTGTTTGTATACATCTTGAAAAACCAATTGTTTGTATTTTATTGGCCCTTTAAAAAAATTACAAGAGAAGGGCTCCTCTTACAATATTAGGGTTGGTCCAATAATAAAAAATTAATTGTTAGTCCAAGGGACGTTCCCTTGTAAATATTCTTAATTCGTTTCGAAAATACATTTTATAATTTCTAAGGTTGAATTATAATTAGTTATATGTTACTCTATTAGGGTTAGTTCAATTATAAAAAATTAATTGCTAGTCCATTTAACAAGAGATGTTCTCTTGCAAATATTCTTAATTTTAGAAATAAAATTATAATTTCTAAGGTTGAATTATAATAAGTTATATGTTGAGATTCACCTTAAAAGGTTTTCGTAATTATAGGTACTTTATCGTAATCAATAAAAATAATATCAAATCACCTATTAGTCATACTAACAAAAAAATGATCTTTAAATAAAAAATAAAAAAATAATAAAAGAGTCCGTCTCTTGAATAAGCCATAGAATGACCGGTGTTTAAACTGCAAATTAGAAGATTTAAAGATAAAATTTTTGGGCTGCATTATTCGAGTCATAAACTTATAATTACTGCACGTTCATAATAAATTTTAATATTGCGGTTAAAACCTGTTACCTTATTATTATTCTAATTAAACCACATCTTTCCATAAGCCTATGGAAAAAGTATTTCCCAAGATTTTTCCATATTAAATTGATCTTGTTTAACGGTTAATTAGTCAGTATAAAGCAAGACATTGTAAATTTTCAATCAACTTGAATTATTAGAAATATTTTTTTAAATAATAGATTCCATCAAATACCATTATAAAAAATTTTACACAACAAATTTTATAATTCAAACAATATTGCACTTGTCTCAATTCGCAAAATAATTTAGAATTTCACCCAATATTTCAAGGCAAAGTCTTGCGAAAGACGGTCTTTCCATAATCTTATGGAAAGACGGAGTTTAATTAGAATAATAAAAAGTAAAAGGCTTAAGTTGCAATATTAAAAATTTATTATGGAACATGTAGTAGAAATAAAGTTTATAACCCAATTCATGCAACCCAAAAATTTTATCTTCATTTCCTCTAATTTACACTTTAAACCTTGGTCTTTCCATAACTTATGGAAAGACCGTCTTTCAAGAGACAGACTCATATTTCAAAGTAAGCAGTAGCAATATTCCCTTTATTTCTCTATAAGTGGCACACCACTTTTGGGTGTTAGAATTTAGGAGATGCTAAATGAGTGGATGAAATTGAATTGAAAGAAAGAAAAAAAAAGAATGAATATAATACTTTAAACTTGCCATAATTAGAAAGCGCTAATATAAAATAAACATTTCAAATTAGAAAGTGTGTCACTGTTAGTGAAACGGAGGGAATACTAAAACTAACTCAAATAGAATCACAAGATTAGAGTGAATTTCAACCGAAATCAGAACTAAACAACAAATTTAGACAAAGTCTTGTGCGAGAGGGAGACCAGGGATTAAATTGTTAAGAATCTAGCATGGGGTTTTTAATTAAGGTTTTTAAAAGTCTAGGGGCTGGATGTAAAATTTCACTATTTTACATTTAAGCCCATATATAAATATCAACATTTCCTCATTATTCCCTCGTATTTTTCTATAACTTCTCTCTCTTCTCCTTTCCTCTTTCATGCGAAACAAACATGCATATTCTCTTTCCTCTCCAACTCAAATCTCCTTCTTCTCTCTCTTTCTCCAATTCTCTTCCATCTTCTTCAATTCTAGCTCGATTTCTTTGATTCAACCGCTCATTATCTCCATTTTTCTTCCTCTTTCTTGCTCGCAAAGATTCATCGCGATTTTTGGAGTATTTCGGCGAATTTTCCGGAATATTTTCGGCTGCCAAACACTATACAAGCTTCGTTTGTGTTAATCTTTGAAGGTAATGTTTTTGCTCAGAGTTTTTATGCATATTTTGTTATTTTTTTTATTTTTGTTTTTTTATTCATGTGATTTTCTAGGGTTTATGTTGTTCAATGTTATAATATTTGAGGATTTCTCTTTTTTTTGTGTGTTTTGTGAGTTGTTGCTACGGATCCGTGCTAATATTTGTGTTGCTGCTGCTGTTTGTTAGATGTCTAAGGATATTTGCATCATCGCTGCTGCAATCGAGAAGGAATAATCATTTGTAAATTTTCTGAATATTCGGTCGTGATGTTTTAGCTACAGGTATTGACATTTCTCATTTTCAGTGTGATGTTTCAGGTTTTAGGCTTTACATACTGTTATCAGTGTTGTGTAATGTTTTAATTTCAGCACTTGATACTTGTGGTGTTTTCATGCTTAAGTGTGCAATTGATGTTTAGTTTTGATTGTGTGTGTGATATCTTAGGGTTTTGTTACGATTTGAGCTAGTTTTTTTGTCGTTGTTGATCTTCCTTAGATGTCTAAGAATGCTTTTACCACTGTTAATCGAGAGGAAAGAGGATCTGTAAATTTTGTTATTTTGCATATGTGACTTTCTAAATACTGTTGTTGACCTTTCAGGTTTTATGTCTGACCTTTTATGTTTAGGTTTAAAGTACTGTTTATCTGTGTTGGTGTGATGATTTAATTTCAGTTTTGATGCTTGTATTGTTTTAAGTGTGCAATTGATGTTTAGTTTTGTTGCTTTGATTGTGTGTGATATCTTAGGGTTTTGTTATGATTTGTGTTATTTTTTGTATTTTTGTTGTTGTTTCTTAGATGTGTAAGAATGCTTTTATCACTGTTGCTGCAATCGAAAAGGAAAGATGATCTGTAAATTTGGTTATTATGCAGATGTGACTTTCTAAATACAGTTTTGACCTTTCAGGTTTTATGTTTGACCTTCATGTTTAGGTTTAAAGTACTATTTATCTGTGTTGGTGTGATGATTTCATTTTAGTATTTGATGCTTGTAGTGTTTTAAGTGTGCAATTGATGTTCGGTTTTGTTGCTTTGATTGTGGGTGTGATATCTTAGCGTTTTGTTATGATTTATGCTAGTTTTTGTGTTGTTGTTGTTTCTTAAATGTGTATGAATGCATTCCCACTGTTGCTGCAATCAAGAAGGAAAGATGATCTGAAAATTTTGTTATTTTGCAAATGTGACTTTCTAAATACTGTTGTTAACCTTTCAGATTTTATGTTCGACCTTTCATTTTTAGGTTAAAAGTACTGTCTATCTGTGTTGGTGTGATGATTTAATTTTAATATTTGATGCTTGTAGTGTTTTAAGTGAGCAATTGATGTTCAGTTTTGTTCTTTTGATATTTAGTGTATACTATTTGATGTTTTTAAATTTTGATATTGATGTTTTAAATAATGTATTTGACTTTTCCTCAATGTAGTTGTTATGTAATCTGTGCTATTGTGATGTTTTAGTTACAAATATTGATGTTTTAATTACTGTATGTGATATTTTATATTATTCCACGGGAATACTTTCCAAGACAGAGCTCTACAATGCCACTGATGAGTTAATATAAAAATGGTATGAGAAACCATACTTCTGAAGGTGTTCCCTTGAACAGAAGACTGGAAATCGACCTTTGATCACTGCGTTGATGGAGTAGAAGAGCCATCTTCTTCGGAACCAGGATGAGAGAACAAATCTGTGAATAAGCGAGCAACGAAGGAAAACAAGTCGGCGAAAATAAAATTTGGTTGTTTGGGATGTATTGAATTACATTGATTTTTCAGTTATGATGGTTAATTGTTAATGTTAGTGTTGAGGCGCTTTATTGCTATTGATGTTTTAGCTTGATTTGAAAATTTTTGGTCTGTAGGTTAGCGATTTTATGGCATTTGAACCCTTGTGTAATGAATGGTGTTTTATGGGTCGATAGTTTTGGCGATTGACATTTTTACATGTTAACGTAAAACTTCAAATTAAAGTTTGCAAATTTATATTTTCTAATTTTATATATTTTTGTTGTGACAGTGATGATTCATTTAATTAATTCAATTTTGAGTTATTAGTGTTTGATGTGTCTTGTTTATTTGTAATATACATAAGTGCTACGTATCATCTTACATCTGTGAATTATCATGTCAAAAACTAATAACATTAGTTTATAGAAGTGGAATGTCAAATTAGTTTTTTTTCATATGTAACAAAATAATTTTGAATTTTAACTTATATTTTCTTTTTCATTGATGTGTTAGCTTTTCAGCATGTCAATTTTAAAAATTGATGTTTCTTATTTTTGAATATTAGATTTTTATTTGATGTATTATTGATGTTTTAATAGTATGAAATGATCTTTTAAATTTTAATATTGATTTTATAAAGTTTTCATTTGATGTTTGACTATATTTATTTAATATTAATTATTTAAAATACTTGATGATTCAATTAAGATTAATTAAACAAACTCTTACAATGCATCTAATATAAAATTTGAGTAGGTCTTCTGACAGACAGACTGTTCATAAGTTTATGGACACACATTTATTTTTACCTTATAAATACATTACATACTAAATTTAATTTTTTTAAAATTTGTTTATATTAAATATTTTAATATTTTCACATTCATATCATATTATTATTTATTTTAAATTTTAAAATACAATATTTAAATTTATTAAAAATGACAACATTTAAGATAAAAGTACTATGTAATGTCCATAACCTTTTGGAAAAGTTGCATTTCCTTAATAGTTTCTCATAAAATTTTGTTGCCATTAAGCATGGTCATCTTATCATTTACATGGGAAACAATACTACAGTGGAATTACATTACTATCGAAAAGTTGAAAAAGGGGTAGATGATAGATTTTTATAAACAAATTGGTGGGTCACATTTTATATTAAATGGAGAAATTGTATTAATTTAGTATTTTTTTTATAAAGAAAATGGAGAAATGTAGTAAAAGTGAGATGACAATATTGTAGGTTCAAAATTTAAAATAAGATAGGGCATTGATCAAAAGATATATTTTAACTAACAAAAAAAAACACTATTTTTTTAATAAAACAAGGCAGAGCAACTGCGCTGGGTTACCCATAGCTAAGGGTGGGCAAAAACTTTGAAAACCAAAGTGAAAACCAATTATCCGAATATTGAATAAATCATACCAAATTCAATATTCTAATATTTGAACCAATTAAATTGAATTATGAATATGACTTATGGTTTGGTTTTCACTTTCTAAACACAAATTAAGTGTGTATATATATATATTAAGTACATGTAAATAAAATATAAAATATAAAATATTTTTACACTAATACTTTAAAATGAAAATTTTCATAAAAATGAAGAAAACAAATGGGTTTCTTACAAAATTTTAAATAATTTATCCTTGCATATTCTAATTCATAAACAACTATCGTGATTAGTTTATGAAATTCTGAGTCGCCAAAATTCCTTGTTCTTCGGTTGAATTGGCCCAAGGTCAACATGCAGCAGCAACATTGACTCAGTGAGACAATGACAAGGTATAGGGTACAGAGTCTGCCTCCTACGAGCCCATCTCAAGGTGAGATTAGGGACTAGAGGAAAAATTGCAAAATGGAAAACCAAATTTTGGGGAAAAATTACAAAGAATTTGGATTCGGGGTCTACAATGAAAAGTGAAAAAAATAGATGGACCAAACAGCAAAAATGAAAAAAGCAAAGAAACCCAGCCATCCCAAAGGCGTGATACTCATCCCCCTTCCAAAACATGATTTTACTGAATCTCTTCAACCAAAACAGATGGAACATCACTTTTTGAAACAAAAACATTCCAACAAAACCAAATCCTCCAACTGTTGTTCATCATCGAAATTCAACCACAATGAATTTGAAGAAAAACATCAACCTACATAAAAAATCCATCAAGTAATCTACAACTACAATCAGTTATTGTTTTAACATCGATCCTTTCAGATCTGTGAATCAATCAATTTTGAAAATTGCAGATTCACTTCAAAACTATAATCGTGACTGAAGAAGGAGATTAGAAGTTTGACAATCAATAAGAACTTATACAGACGACGCAACAACAGAGTCAACATGAAACAATTTGAATAAAATGAAAATGATGAACAAATCGTACCTGTTTCATAAGGTAGGCTACTGATATTTCAATAATTGATTCCGAGCTTTCAGTTTGATGATTTGAAATCGAATGAGCATGAAACTATGTTTGAAAAGCAAGTTTGTATGGCTGATTTTCCACAAATGTTGCTAATTTATGTAAAAAAATAGAGCAACATTCGGTCAATTTGTTGAGAGTTCCATTTAAAATGCCTAATCTCTAACATGTTGGAATTCACTTTTTTAAGAGTTATTTTGAAGTTTTAAACAATGAGCCTATTTAACATTATGAAAATGACTATATGTAGTTGAAAATACGATTTATAGCAGATGATGTTCATGAAATTTGGCATGATGTTTTAACGACATAGCATGATGGTAAAAAATTGGTTGTGCGTGATCAAGATTACAATTTGCAGCAAACATGATGCGATGTTTCTTCTGACCCGTTCGATGTTACAAGTATATGATATGATGGAACTTCACTGAACCTGTTCAACATTACATATTACAACATCATTATGTGATGTTGCAAACATAATCTCTAATGAGCCTATACATTAGGCAAATACTTTGTTTTCAAACTACAGTTCAAAAAATACAACAAATGATGTTGCTCATTTAATGTTGTATGTTATAAATTTATGGCATGATGTTTCATTATAAACATAAGTAACTGAATTTCAGAATAACAGCAAGCTCAGATTTCATTGTATTTTTTTGGGGGTTTTAGATACAGGTTTACCAAACTTGTTCGAGAGAGATAAAACTGAATCCTTTCAAGGAGTACAAGAAAATACATGGGAAGAGTTTGAAACATTATATCGTGCACATGCAACTTCGCTTGGATTTTCTTTACGAAAGTCGACAGAGAGACACCATATGCTCAGTTGATAAAAAAAAACAGGTTTTTGAGAGTTGATCATTATTTACTGTCATATTGTGATGTTACACTGTTACATTGTGAACATTAAATTTTTTGTTTGATGTTTTACAAAAACTTACTGATGAGGATGTTGATTTGAACAAGGTATTCATATACTCCACTGTACTTGTACATTCCACTGTTGTTGCATTTGAAAAAACTATTTTGATGTTCCACTTCTATCCACTGATGTTATTATTATTTTTACATAATAATGTACATATGTAAGATGATAAGTATCACTTAATGTATATTATGGATGAAAAAGACATAAAACATCACACTGATAACTCAAAATCGAATGAATTCAATGAATCAAAACACTGATAACAAAAACTTATAAAATTAGCATATAAAAGTGAAAACCTTTAATTTGAAGTTTTACTTCAGCATGTGAAAATATCAGTCGCCATATCTATTAAACATCATTTATTACAAAAGGTTCAAATGCCCTAAAAATTCCCTAACATAAAAAATTGAAAGATCCAAATCAACCTAAAATATCAATAACAATCAAGTGTCTCAACACTAGCAATTAACTGTCATAACTGAAAAATCAATGTCAAATAATACATCCCAAAAAATGAAATTCTATTTTTTCTCGACTTGTTTCCCTTCGACACTTGCTGTTTTCATTGACTTTCCTTCTCCAGCTGGTTTTAAAGAGGATGACTCTCATACACTTTCAGTGCAAAGATCAAAGGTCGACCCCGGTCCTCTGTTCAAGGGAACACCTTCAGGAGCATAATTCCTCATTTTTTAATTATCTTATCAATGACAGCTTTGGCTTGGAAAGTATTTCTTTGAAATTTACATAAAAAATCACATACAGTAATAATAACATCAATATCTGAAATTAAAACATCACAATAACACACATAACATCACTGAAAAATACATTGAGAAACATCACATACAACATTTAAAACATCAAACTCAAAATTTAAAAACATCAACATCACACACTAAAATATCAAAAGAACAAAACTAGTCATTAGTTGCATACTTAAACATGAAAACACCATAAGTATCAAACATTGAAATTAAAAAGTTACACCATCACACATAACAATACTTAGAGCTTAAACATAAAATATCAAAGACAAAACCAGAAACATCAACAACAATATCTAAAACATCACACCTGAAAAAAAGGAAAAAAACTTACATATCCTGCTTCCTTCTTGATTGTAGCAGAAGTGGGAAAGTCTTCTTAGACATCTACAACACATCAACAACACAAAAATTAGCACAAATTGTAATAAAACCCTAAGATATCACACACAGTCAAAACAACAAACTAAACAATAATTTCATACTTAAGCATGAAAACACCACAAACATCAAACACTGAAATTAAAAAATCACACCAACACAGATAACAGTACTTAAAACCTAAATATGAAACATCTACAGAAAACTGAAAACCTCAACAACAGTATCTAAAACATCACAGCTGAAAAATAACAAAACTTACCCATCCTCCTTCCTTCTTGATTGCAGCAACAATGGGAAAGCCTTGTTTGACATATAAGAAATGGCAACAACAATACAAAAATTAGAACAATTTGTAATAAAACCCTAAGATATCACACACAAGCAGAACTGAACATCAATTGCACACTTAAGCATGAAAACACCACAAACATCAAACACTGAAATTAAAACATCACACCAAAACAAATAACAATACGTAAAACATAAACATCAAACATCAAACAGAAAACAGAAAACCTGAAACATTAACAACAGTATCTAAAACATCACAACTGGAAAATAATTAATTTACAGATCCTCTTTCCTTCTTGATTGCAGCAGCAGTGAGACAAGTCTTCTTAGACATCTAGGAAACAACAACAACACCACAAAAATCAGCACAAATCCATAAGAACAATTCACCAAACACAAAAAATAGAAAAATCTCAAAAATATTAACACATTGTTCAACTTAAAACCTAAAACACACAATAAAACACGATTGAACTACATAATAACCAAACCCACAAAAAGCACAATAATACTCACTATAACCTACACAAACCCTAGAAAATTGCATGAAATAAAAATATTAAACAAAAATTGGAAAAAAACAAATTGTGCATAAAAATCAGTGTGAAGACATTACCTTCGAAGAGAAACACAAAACGGAGGTCAAAGTGTGTTAGATCGCCTGAAACCAAAGCTATAACTAGAAAAATTGCTAGAAAATGAAGTGCAACTTCCCTGCGTTCCTTGCGAATCACCGCAGGCAACAAATATGGAAGAATAATGGAGAAAATGTGCAACAAAATAGAAGGAAGGGAGTAGTTATGTGCGATATAAATTTGGAGCTCAAAAAGAAATTAGGAGAGAAGTTGCGATTGCACGCAGGTCTTGTGTGGGGAAAGTGAGAGAAGAATGTGAAAAGTTTATTATTTGTACAAATACTTAAACGTAAATTAATCTAATTACACACAGTCCTGAATTTGAAACTTCAATTTGAAACCCCATTCTGAATTCTCTACACTTTAATATCTGGTATCGCTCTGAGACGGTTTTATACAAGACGTTGTCTAAGGTATAAGGATACATCAATAGAATTGAGCCTATGTTCATTTGTTGAAGTTTATTGAAAATCAGGTGTATGAAACTATGGCTTATGCCTCTTTTTTGTCATCAAACAAATATGAAATGATTGGATTTTATGTTCTTGTTTTCTATTTCTTCCACAAATTTACCTTTTTAAAATTTTTTTATGGATAGCATCTTTTATTACATCCAATTATTATTGGAGATATGAATTTAGCAGATTGAGACCTTATTACCTCGATGATTGAAAATTTCACTTTTGAATCGAAACCTATATAGTCTTGATGATTGAAAGTTACTAAGCATATTGGGTGTTACATTATTTAAAAATTTTGGTCCTTTAAAAAATTCACTTAAAAAATACCCATTATGAACTGCATTTGAAATGCCAGAAGAACCACCTTTAATAGGTTCCGAACTCGGAACGTTATTTGCTTTTGGACTTGGAACCAAATTTGGGGGACCAAATTCGTAACTATGGAAAGGGCAGAAGACTTCCCGATTTGGACCCGAAATTTGGCGCTTCTCTGTAAAATGACGCTATTTTTTAGGTGATTAATGTTTCCGAGTTCAGTAGGTGAATCAGGGCTAAAAATAATGAATGACCAAAAGTCGTGACGAGTTCGAAAGTGCGTACGGGTGTAACAGTAAAAATAAAATTCCATTCATATTCCTGGATCAAAATAAGCCTCATTTGACAGCCATAATTGCATCATAATACATGGAAGTATTCTACAAACTAACAAAAAACTATAAAATGCTAAAGAAGCAATAATCTGAATAGAAATCAAGACAATTCTATTCCGAACTTTCACATCACAATAATTTATCTAAATTGTGTTACTCTACCATGTTAGGGTTCCCAAGGGTCGCTGAGCGGTTGAGAATGAGATGCCTAACCAAACGATTTCTTGTGTTTTTGATATCTTCTTTCGAATAGGGTCTCGTTGCCTTTGGAATAACCTATGAGTAGCAAGATAGTAGCAACTATTATGTTGAGATTCAGACACTAAGAATGTTTAGTAGATACATATGTATAATTACCTTGTCAATTTCAAGTAAATCCAACTTTACGCCTTCTATGCACTCTATTGCTTACAATATTACGTATTAGTCGCACTCCCAAGTTTGTGCTTATTTCTTATATTGATTTAAAGCAACATAAAATTTGAAATGTCTAGAAACACATAAATAAATTCCTATGAAAAAAAAGAAGCAATTGTACCGTGTTACCTTGATTTTGACCACTTCACAATTGATTTCACCTTATTCTCTAGTGTTCTTCTTTGTCGATGCCAAAATCTTTACAAATTCTTTCGATGGTTGGAAGTGTAACGGATCCGTCCAACACACCCGTTTCTTTGCAGGAACAATCATGATCAACCGCTAATGGTACCTAAACAAAAATAAATTAAATTTATGTTCATAAAATTGCGTAAATGATGTTTGTAAACGTAATGAAAATCGTAACTATAACCTTTCAATGCAGGGCGCAATGAATAATTTCTTATCCTTCCTCCCAAGGTTTTTGCAAATGTAGTCGATTGTCTCTTGGTTTGTACAACCAATTTCTTGAGTCATCATCGGGCAAATGCATCCAACACATCCCTTCTTTTGATTATACAAAAATACAAGTACCTTGAAATTAATAAAATTTTCACATTAGTTGTAAACAATTAGTAAACTTGAATTAAATATACACACACAGATATATACATATATATATATATATATGTATATATACACACACACACACATATAGTACTCACAAGGTGTATATGGACATTAGCCTCTGATTAACTTGCTCATATTTCCATAGGTCCTCAAAATCACTCCATAGAGCAATGAATTCTCGTTTCCCACCAAATACGTATTCGTTTAATGAAGGGCCAAAAGCCTTTACGAGTTCGGAAGTGCGTATGGGTCCAATGGTAAATATACAATTCCATTCATATTCCCAGATCAAAACAGGCCTCATTTGACAGCCATGATTGTATCACAATACATGGAAGTATTTTACAACCTAACAAAAATCTATAGAAAACGCTAACGAAGCAATAATCTATAGATAGGAATAGAAATCAATACAATTCTATTCCAAACTTTCACATCACAATAATCTGTCTAAATTGCGTTAATCTACCATGTTAGAGTTCCCAAAGGTTGCTGCACGGTTGAGAATGAGATGCCCGGCCAAACAATTTCTTGTGTTGTTGATATCTTATTTCTAATAGGGCCTCGTTGCCTTTGGAATAACCTGTGAGTAGCAAGATAGTAGCAAATATTATTCTGAGATTGAGACACTAAGAATGTTTAGTAGAAACAAATGTATAATTACCTTGTCAATTTAAAGTAAATCCAACTTTACACCTTCTATGCACTCTATTGCTTACAACATTACGTAATAGCCGCACTCCCAAGTTTGTGCTTATTTCTTGTATTGAATTAAAACAACAAAAAATTTGAAATGTCTAGAAACACATAAATAAATCCCTTTGAAAAAAAGAAGCAGTTGTACTGTGTTATACCTTGATTTTGACCACTTCAAAATTAATTTCTCCTTCTTTGCTGGTGTCCTTCTTTGCCGACGCCAAAATATTTACAAATGCTTTTGATGGATGGAAGTGCAACAAATCCATCCAATACACCTGTTTCTTTGCGGGAACAATCATGATCAACCGCCAATGGTCCCTAAAAAAAATTTATGTTCATAATTGCGTAAATGATGTTTGTAAACGTAATGAAAATCGTAACTATAACCTTTCAATGTAGGATGCTTTGAATAATTTTTTATTCTTCCTCCCAAGGTTTTTGCGAATGTAGTCGATTCTCTCTTGGTTTGTACAACCATTTCTTGAGTCATCATCGGGCACATGTATTCAACACACCCCTTCTTTTGATTATACAAAAAATACAAGTACCTTGAAATTAATAATTTTTTCACATTAGTTGTAAACAATTTGAATGTAATAAACAGTAAACTTGAATTAAATACACACACACATATGTATTGTACTCACAAGGTGAATATGGACATTAGCGTTTGATTAACTTGCCCACATTTCAACAGGTATTAAAAATCACTCCACAGCGCGATGATTTCTCGTTTCCCACCAATTACGCATCGTTTCCCAAAAATAAATATGTTGAGTTGCGGTCATGTGTTTGAAGCCAATTGTAAAACACTCGTATGAAGTGAGGTGTGTCTTTAAGGACTTGTGCTCTTAGAACCAGTTGTCTACTCTTGTCTGGTGTTGTTTAAACCGGTTTTGGTGTCCTTTCGACCAGTTTTGGTGTAGTTTGGACAATTTTAGGTGTTGTTGTCCGTGTGACTTTCAAATTCCGATCCTTAATAGGATTGCCATAAATTAGTCGATGCGACCACAAAAGAAACATTCCACGAGTGGGACCAAAATTCTTTTATTCTCTATTCGGGGTGCCTTTCACCAACACTTTCTCCAAAGAAACTCTCGATAAATCTTCTGCAATCGGTACGGTGTGATGATGTTTCATTAACTCATGCAAAACTCGATCAACTACATGAGTGGTCTACTATTCATGTCTTGATCGATGTATAGCTCACACACATGTGAACCTACATCGCACCAATTGTAATTGTTAAATATGAAAAAAACATCATACTAACTATTTGATAAAGTGAAATGTTTACCTTTTTATCACTTGCAAGGATGGCCTTGTCGAGGTTGTTGGCTTTGTATCTAGGAGTTTGGATAATTGCCTCCTGATTAACCTCAATGTCTTTGGGAGAATGGTGCGATCCTCTTGATGGCGAAGTCCAATCGGATATCAAATCATCTAAATTCTTGGGAAGAGCAAGCCCAGTGTGTTGGACCAACTTACGAATGAGAATTTATTTTTTCTTAATTTGTTTCTCTTGGAGAAGCGCCTGTTTTTCCAAAGTGTGGATTCGTGATGGTTGTGCATGAGAAAAGTACCGAGCAATTCCAAATGCCTCTCGTTGTGTTAAGAACACACCCACTCTATTTACGCATCCTAGATGGTTGGATTTTGTAGTTGCCTCACAAAGAATGTCGTGCTTACCCATGGTATGAATTTCCATTCCAATTAATCATTCTTCAGTTTTTCCTAAGTATCAAAATTATAGGAATAAGTTAGTACACGTGAACGAAAATTATGTGAATGAAGAATAAAAATAATAGTTGAAGGGTTTACCACTCGTTCCGTAGTTTCTTTTTCTTCCTCCTTCTCGTACATACCCTCCTTGTTTTCTCGGCCTTTAAGGAATAGATCACACCTCTCACTTTCATCCACATCCATTAATTGTACCATAGCCCCTGCTTCTTCTTCGGTCATCCCGACCTCAATTGCATTTTGAAAATCTATTTCTGGATGTTCTTGCACTAACTTCCTTGCCGCCAATCCATACGCCCTAAGGCTCAATTGGTGAGGAATAACATTCAAACTGGAAATGATTTTTTTCTTTCCTCGTACCATATGTTAGCTTGTTAGAGGTATTCAATCCCTAAAGACATGTTAATCTAAATACTTTGTAAATTTAATTTAACTTTACTAACTTTAGAATGATTCTCTAAAGCCTTTCTCTAGTGGATCTTCCAACACTTTGGTTGAATGTGTGTGTAGGTTACCACGAGCGATCATCTTTCTCCAAAGAAAATATGTTTTCCCTCGACAAAGTGTATTTATGTTCCTTCCAACTCTTGCACATCATGGTCGTTGCCTTCTTTCTCAGGTCTACCATATCTGAGGCATCAATTTCAAAGGGTCTCTATGAGGACTTAGAACAATGAGAGTTACAATATGGGAAAGTAAATTTGTAGAATAAAAGAATTGGGAAATTAGATGGGGAACATCACTATGTCCAATAACGGTACCTTGCACTCCATCCATAGGGTCTCCTCATAGTCTTTCGGTACATGCCTACTATCATACTTTATGTCTACCCTTATTCTTCTAACATTCGCGACCCAACTTGACCACTTCACACATTCTTTGGACAAACACTTGCCTGAATTTTTGAAAACCAAAGAAGTTAACCCTTTTCTATCCATCATATGTTCTAATGTAATACAATGTGCTCTAGCTATTCCTACCTTGTCGGATCCATCATCGTTATCACAACCAAATCCCAATGTCGCGGGTTGGCTATTTCGGGAATGTGACGCATCATCAAAATTCCTTTTCTTAGACATTATTGAACCTAGATTCAAAATTTCTCCAACCCATCATGATACTAACTTCATATAACAAAGTTATTGAAGAAAATTCTAGACATGCAATCAACATCGAACATCTTCAAATTTTTACACTGTGTAAACAACCAACCCACACTAAATATAATACAAAATATCATAACCCCGGGTACTATATAGCTCAAAATCATAAGGCATTCACTAAAAACTCACATTATACTATCAATATAATCAAAAGCCCTAAAAATTATCATCTATTTAAGAATCCATTTCCCCTTTAAAAAATCCAGGGTTTAGAACCACTAACCTTTACATCAAACTAGTGGGAGCTTTGTTTTGATCACCTTCAAGTAGAATAGAAAATGAGCTTCTTCCTCCTTGATATTGATAAAATGAAGTTGTAGTTTACCAAGTACAAGAGGATTGCAGGAGTAACAAGCATTAACACATACCTTTCATTAATAGATGATGAAATGGTGAATTGGAGATGAAGAGAAATGGAGTAGAGGGATGGAGAGGTTTTGGTGTGGGAGAAATGGGGGAAACTCATGGGTTTTCTTAGGGTATCTAATACCCTTTAAATACCCATATTTAATGTTATTTTTTTCCATCAGTGTTCACTTCTGAACTTGGAAGTGCATATGGCTCTTTGAAGTTTAACCTATGAATATGTTCTGAACTCGGAACTTGTATTAGTATGAAAAATTCCCCTTCATCGGCAAATCGGCATAAACTAAAAAAGCCCCAATTCAACCCCTCCTTAAACCATAGTCGTCAAATTGTTGCACAATTCCCCCATCCCATCACAATGTCAAGGCCAAGGTACAAAAATAAGAATACCGAGGTGGTGAGTGACCGTAGCCATCAACCATTCACCGAGATCGAGCCGTCAAAGCAATTTTTTATTAAGAAGGCGGAGGAGAGGTATGTTGAATTCCTCAAGCATATGGTTACTAATTCCAAGGTTATTTGTGCATAGTCAATTTCCGATTTGAGCCTACACTATTTGTTTGATCCTTTCAAAGTTCAACACCTAGAGAATTTGTTATTCTTAGAGGAAAATGTGTACGTAGATGAGGTGATTCAATTTTATGCTAATTTGGAACAAAGCATGAATAATAAGGATGTTACTAAGGTCAATGGCAGAATTATCGTAGTTACCAAGTATACAATCATTGAGGCCCTTGGATATGTCTACACCTCCCCAAGAAATGGATAATCGACATTGATCCCCATGGCTACCTAGAAATATATCACCAACAAAGTTGGTCATCAGTCATCAAAGCCACCCTATTAGACCCCACAGCCAATGCTAGAAATGATTTCCATCAGAACTGAAGTACCGTGGGCCCAACTGAGAGCTATGACATTGGCATTCTTACAATTTAGTAGCGACTAATTTATAAGTGGATATGCTTAAATATGTTGCCCATGGGTGGGTACACATGTGAGCCAACCATCAGTAATCTAATGCTTTTCCACTATGTCATGGAGGGGGTGAAGATAAACCCCGGGTTTATTATAATTATGAGCATGCTCAAGGCTGCGAGTACGAAGAAAAAGGATCTCCCCTATGGTGTATTGATATTTTCTATGATCAAGAAAGATGGAGTCCATCCCCAAGATTGCATTCTCCGATTAGAGTACCATGATATGGCATGGTACCAACATAAGCAGTTGAACATCGTATTTTACGGTAGATGGGAGCAATGGTTGATTCCTGGACATGCCGCAAAGAACGCAAAATGGGCTAGGGACAAGGATCTTGATAGAGCCGAGGGATCGTCTTCCTGTAAGTTTATAAATTTATTTTACATTTTATTTAAAAAATCCACATCAATTTGTTTAATTTTTTATGTATGTGTGTGTATAATCTATTTGTGTTGACAGGTTCGCAAAGCGATAGGAAGAGCGAAATTGGTCAGTACTTGAACTGCATTCGTGGTGACATGGAGGAGACCTACAAAATGTTGGATAGAGCGGAGGTACAAAAACAACGTTTCATGGAAGCTTGGGGAATCCAGCTTGAGCCAAACGAGAACGAAGAGCCACCGAATTTTGAGCCAATTTTCTTGGAGAGCAAGGAAGAAGCGGAGGAAGGGGGGCAATGATGGTGAAAACCAAGAGGAAGGTAATGTCTCGGAAGACATTGATCGTATGTTCAAATAAGTGTAGAATATTTTCCACAAAAAACTATCAATCTATTTTTCCATAAAGGGATAATTTATTAGGATGTTTTTTATGATGGTTGGTACAACTGACTATTTGTTAGGTGATTTTTAAAAAAAGAATTGGTACAATTCACAATTTGAAGGTTGTTTGATTAGTTTAACTTTTATTTCCTTGTTTATCACTATTGTAACACAAGGGTATCTGCACCGGTAATTTAGGACAATATCACAAGTATTTTGGCCCCCCAGAATACTGGTGCATATGTACAGGGGTGCGTATGGTAATTTAGGGCTATAACACAACTACTAATCCAAGTTTTCTACGAATAATAACGAAAAATGGTTCAACCCCATCAGGAGTTCCTGTTGCATCACCATCACGGGTACTTGTGCCAACATCCATGTCCTCGACATCGCCTTTGCGGAAGGTAGGGAAATTTCCAACTGCTTCCACGTCGTTGGGAAATTGATACGTCATAACCTTGGCCATATTTTTGTGCCAGGATCTTTGATATTTGGATTCTTCAAGTAAGTTTGCTACACCGACCTCCAAGGCAGCAACTCTGGATTCAATAGTAGCGACAAGCGTGTCAGATGTTAGTATGTAGAAAGAGTCACACAAATCTTACCCACTGGTTAACCCTAAACGTTATGTACACATGCACTAGCTCCCACTTTTGACAAAGCGCAACGATGATACTGCAATAAGAATAAGATCCCATCCGATCCCGTTCCCTCTACAACATAGGACAAATTCAACGACCAACATTCCATCGAAGCTCCTTCTTTATTGCATAAAAGAAAGTGAGGCGAAGTTTGTGGACTTCTGTGTTCACAGTTACTGGATGGATTCTAGACACCACGAAGTGGTACCACCCATTTATTTCCAGAGTTAGGTTTTTCTTAGGTATTTTGCTCCAACCTTGTTTGACCAACTTATCTATGTCCGTACCTGCCCTAGTTACTGTCCTAACGATCTCCTTCTCAATTGTTTGTTGTAGAATATAGCAGTCATCACCTAGAAAATGGAGTGCGAGAAACTCATCCTCATCGTTGGAACATTGGGCAACCCAAACAAGCCATTGATAGATTTTGGTGTGACAGGGACAGTTTTACCTCTACAATACACGTGATCATAGCTCGGCCCGCACTTCATGTTTGTATAAAACTCAGTTATAATGGTTAGGTTAAATAGTTGCAGAGTCTTGCAAAATTTTTCCCACCCAAGCTTCCAGATAGTTTGTTGGAATGAGGGAGATGCTTCAATTCCTCTCTCTATGTGATGATAGCGGCCTTTGTATGATTCACAGACCAACCTAGCCTCCCCGAACATGAAGGTACCATCCGGGTAAGTGTGCGGTGATAATGTTGGCAATGATGGATACAGTGAATGGCGTATCCTTTTCGAATTGGATTTGAGAGGCATTTCCTAAAAAAATAGATTGAAGCATTTCATCAAACACCTTATATGCAAGTCAAGCTATTCAGGATGTCACATTCTCAATGATTCTATTTCATATGCAATTGCTGATAAGGTATGGAAATGGTTTACCTGATTATATAACAACCTCCGTAGGATTTCAACAAAGATGGGTAGAGATAGAGACGGCATTGAGTGAGAGATATAAATTTGCTACTGTGAAAATGGGGATCTGAGAGGGTTTTAAATAATGGAACATTTTTTTATATACCGATATGCTACATATACCAGTGTAAAACGAGGCCTAAAGCAGCTGCTTTGGGTTGCTTTAAATAAATTTTTTTTCTACCTAATATGTCCGAGAGTAAAGTTCAATTTTTTTTCTAAGTACCCAGCACCGGTTCATTCACCAATGAAAATTGAAAATAAAAAAGATGTTTTAGTCATGTTTAAAGGCCAACAAAATTTGGTTCTTCACACCAGATACAAATGCTCAAAATGTTTTTCTAAGTATCCAGCACCGGTACACCTACCGGTGCATATTTTATAAAAAACAGGTGCTTCGGGCTGCTTTAAATACCCAAAAATTAACATTGTCAGACCCGAGAACAAAAAACAAAAAAAAATCTACATATTGTGCACCGGTAAGAGTACCGGTGCATAAGTAAAAAACAAAGTATCTCCCCTGTTTCTCTACACAGGTAATTTTATTCTTTACCGGTGTAAAAAACCAGCACCTAGTAGAAATTTTAGGTAAAATTAAAACACCTTTTCACCGATTTAATTCATAAACACTCCATTGAATTCACATATCATACCAACCAATTCATAAAAGAGTGTCAATTAAATACATTACACGCTAATTCGCTTAATGATCATACAATTTTTCACAAAACATGGTCACAAAAACAATGGCCAGGAACGAGCAATCTATCGCTTCTGCTTCAACACATTGTCCGCACCTACTAGTTCACCTCTCTCATCAACCCACAACCCATGACCATGAGAACGCCTTCCAACAGCGGTCCCTCAACATCTTCCAAACTAGGAAATACTGATGGAAACTTAGGACTATTAGTTCTGGCAGACTGATCAATCTTCTCATCAAAGTAAAACTTCTTCCCATGCAACACCACATGATACTTCTCATTCGAAGGGTCCTTGATGTAAAAAACCTGTCGTGCATGGGCAGCTAAGATGAACTTGTCATCTTTATATCCTACACGATTCGAGTCGACCAACATGAATCCCATGGGCTTCTCAACTACAACACCTAAACCATGTTCCACCCAACGACACTTGAAGACAACAACCTTGAACTCTACATAATCCAATTCCTAAATTTCTTCAATCACCCCATAGAAAGGTATCACAACAATAACCAGATGTTTATCTCTCTTGCTTGCCTGCCATATGGATTCAGATTCAATATAAACACCACTGTGGTGCTCTTCTCATCCTTTGCCAATGTTGAGAACAAAATCCATTAATGTCATAACCAAGGTATCGTCTAATGGTGCAGTTTAGCTTCCTTGCAAACGCCGGTAGCTTACTGGGCATCCCTTCGACATTACAACAATTGTAAACCAGTTAACAAAACTTGAAGAATGCTTGACCTGAATTTTATTCGAGGGCCAGTTTAGATGAAACTCTTCCAGCAGGGAAACATGCTCTTCAACATATATTACAGTCTCGCTACTATTACATAATACATACAGGTGAACAATCATCAACTCAGCGTGATAGGGTGTATGAGGCGTACCCTTAGAACGGGAATCCCATTCTGCCTTCTGCATTGGGGTCAACTTGGAACACCAACCACTCTTCTTCCAACCAAGTTTCTTGTACAATACTCGATGATCTCCTCAGTGACGTACCTCTGAACAATGGAGGCATCAGGATGACTACGATTATGAACATAACCCTTGAAAACAGCCATGTTACACTCAAATGGGTACATCCAATGCATTCCAACAGGCCCGCACATACGTATCACCCTAACCAAGTGTACCACTAGGTGCACCATAATGCCAAAGGATGATGGGGGAAAATACTTCTCCAAATGGCATAGAACAACAACAGTCTCTTGATCCAGTTCATCTAGCTGTTGCATGATAATATATTTCCTACATATCGAGTTGAAGAAGAAACACAAGTGCATAATTGAAAACCTAACTTCCTCTTCCAAACACTCACGATTGCAATGGGCAAAAGTTGTTGCATAAGGACATGACAATCGTGTGATTTCAAAGCATTAAGACACAACTCATCATTCACATACCGACTAACATTAGAGGAGTAACCGGACGGTATTCATTCCTTTGATGCTCTCACACACCAATCTGCTCTCAGCAACTAACAGATTGTAAGGAGCGGGGGCACGTACGTTCACTTCCCTCTTACCTCCGGTGCCAGATCCAACTGTATACCAAGGTCCAATAGATCTTTCCTCCCACTCAAGCTATCATTATTCTTCCTGGGAATGTTCAGAAGCATTCCAATTAGACTCTCACAAATGTTCTTTTTGATATGCATGGCATCTAAACAATGGTGAACCTCTAAATTTTCCCAATACGACAAATCGAAGAAAATGGACCGTTTCTTCCATGGTTCGTTTACAGCCCCACCACCCATTGACAACTTCTTACTAGGAACAACATTCAATTTCTTCACCTTCTTGTGAATAGCTACACCTGCCTAAGGTTTGGGTGCATTTCTCCTCTCATTCCCACCAACGAATGCAACCGCGTTATCCCAAAACTTGTGCTTCATAGGTAAGAATTTACGGGGACCCAAATAAATAGTCTTCCGCCCATTTCCCAACTGATGGCAGTCTGTCTCATCTTCACAAATTAAGAAAGCCTTGTGACCCTTGACCACATACCCTGAAAGGTTACCATATGTTGGGAAATAATTTATGGTACAAAAAATCATCGCCCTTAATGTGAACTCTTCACCACTAAAACCATCAAACATTAAGGCGCCAACCAACCAAAGCACCTTCAAATCTTCTATCAAAGGGGCAAGATAAGTGTCTATGTCATTTCCAGGTTGTTTTGGGCCTGAAATCATGATAGGCATCAATACATATTTTCTCTTCATGCACAAGTTCGGGGGAAGATTGTAAATGGAAAGCATAACTGGCCATGAACTGTGTTTCAAGGACATATTCCCAAATGAGTTCATACCATCAGTACACAAAGCAATTCTCAAATTCCTAGGTTTAGATGCAAAGTGTGGATACATCTTATCGAATTTCTTCCATTGGTCCGCATCAGCCGGGTGTTGAATTATATCATCATCTTTACAACATCCCCTATAAACACAACATGTCAAGTTCTTTGAATCCTTTTCATTCTTAAACAACCTTCTCAGCCTCAGAATAATGGGAAGATACCACATACATTTGGCGGGCACCCGCATCCTCATCGGTAACATGCTCTCCACCAACAACCACATTTCTCTTCTTCTTATAACGCGACACATTACATAATGGACAAAAAATATTATCCTTAAGGTCACCCCTATATAGGACACAATCGTTCGGATAAACATGTATCTTTTCATACTCCAATCCCATCAGACACAAAATTCTCTTAGCTTCATAAAGGTTATCATGAACCCCGTTACTGAGTGTAAGCCTTTCATTCAAAATCTTAAGCAATTTATTCATGCTAGCATCACTCCATGACCCTACACCTATGAAATTAAAAAAACTCCATCAAACACGACATGACCATGTCTTTCTTCTTGCAACCGGGATACAATGGTGTATCGTTCTCACCAAGAAAGTTATCCAAAACCTCAGGCCACCCTCTAAACTCATTAACAACCTTCTCACACATGTCATCAAACTTAGCATTCCCAAAACACTCTCCCTCACTACTAACTCTCACTTCTGGTGGTGGTTTTTCCCCATGAAAGGTCCACACAACATATCTTTCGCAAACCCTAGGCTAAACAAATGGAGTTTCAGCATGTCCTTCTAATCAGTACGAATTTGATTTCCACAATCACGATAGGGACATAATATTCGCTTCTCTCAACTAAAAGCATGCTCCATGAACTCATTCACGAACATAATATATTCATTGGTCACCCTACTAACGTTGGCATACACATGCTTACATCTCTCGAATGGCATGATACAACTCTACATATCAATAAATGTCCAACAATCAAACTTCAACACATTTAATACAATAGAATTTTTCATGACGACTTCCTAATCATGCAACATCATAAATGCACAATATGCACCAATATTTCACATTACAATTACAACATTCGTAACATGTCCAACACTATAAGAATCAAAAGCCATAACATTATAACTACAACAACCTTGAGAACAAATCACAAATTAATATCAACCATTCTACCTCAATCACCATCAAATGATCAAACAAAAAATGTAAATATCTCTACTAACCAAAACCATACATGAAATCCTTGATATCCATAAATGTAATTAAAAAAATGGTACCTTCAAGGATCTTCATTGTGGAGAATTCAATGCCTTCATCAACCAAAAGACACCATTAATGAACCTTTTCTTTCAAAAATCCCATTTTTAACCCACTAAAAAAAGGTGGTAGTTGAGCATTTAATGCGATTTTCTACACCAATATTTAGACTTTACCGATGCATTTGTAACTAATTACACTGGTAAAAATAGTCACCGGTGTAGATATTTAGCCCAATACTGTGTAATTTCTTCTTCTGCACTGGTAAAATCATAGTACCGGAGCAAAAATGAATATTCTTGGCGCTAAATTACTTTTAAAAAAACTCCTATGCACCAGTATTAAGAAAATACCGGTGTGTGTTTAATGCCTACACCGGTTCTAATAGTAACAGGTGTACAAATGCAATTTTTTCCCGCATTTTTTATTTTTGCACCGGTAATTTCTCGTTACCAGTTTAAAAAGTTGTCCTCTTGGCTCCAAATTAATAAAAAAGAGAAATATGTACACACCCGTAATTGTTTAATGCTACATATGTAAGCAAATGCACCGATCATAACCACCTATACAGATAATACCGGTGAAATATTTTTGAAATTGTACACCGGTAGAACCAACATCGGTGCAAAATTAGGTGAATTGTTCACCGGTTGGCAGGATACCTGTGCGTATGTAATTATTTGCACCGGTAATGATGTTAACATGATAAATACCGGTGCAATTGGTTACATGCGCACCAGTATACCTGTACTCATAAATTTATACCGGTGCGTATGTATCTTCGTTTTCCAGTAGTGTATTAGTAAGTCAATGGTGATTTGAAAATAGAACATGTTATTAATTTACTCGAAAGAGATCGGCTTCAAAAACTGTTTTTATGAAATTTACCATTTGAAGCGACACAATTTTGAGTTTGGATTTCCATTAGCCCTTTAAAAAAGGGCCCTAAAATCGTTCTGAGTCCGGAACTCATTCGGCTCTAATTGACCATGGGAGCCGGATTTATTTCCGAGTTTGATACCCGGTTCCGAGCTCGGGGCCAAAATTTGGCCTTTTTGGGTAACATAAAGGCGAGCATTAATATCCTATAAAAATTGGTTTCGAGTCTAGAATCGATTCAGATCCTAACCAAGAAGAGATTAATATCAGTTCACGAGTTCAGAAAGCTAAAAGTGGCCCTTTAAAAACAGAACCCGAGCATCTTTCGAACTTGGAAGATACTCTGTATATAAAAAAACCCTAAATCAGCCATATCCCTCATTCATACCCAATTCACAAAACCTAAAAATCCATTTACACATTGGAGAGTAAATTAGCTCCTCCCAACCTTCAAGAAAATACCGGTTGATTATCAATGGCAAGACGAGGTTCATCACGTGTACCCCAACCTAGATTGGTGGGAAACAATCTGGGTATAACTAAGTCAAATTTGTGTCCTTGTTCACTCAAAATAGGTATGATCAATTATGTTCTAAAGTAAAATTGCTTGATTGTTATGTGGTTGATTTCAATGAGTATTTGCAACTAAGATTAGCTGATCCCCTAGAAAATTTTAGGGATCAACATGTAGAGAAGTTGCTCTCGTGTAATGAATCGTTGTATTATGATTTGACTTGTCAATTCTATAGTAATCTACACGAGGTTGCGAATGACGGTTACTCCACTAGGGTAGTGGAGATTGATATTACAATTGATTAATTGATTTTGAATGAAACCCTAAAGTGCCCATATAAGTACCTGGGAAGCATTTACCTGGAAGAATTAGAGAGGGTCCTTTGGATGATGTTTAACTTAGGGGAAAATGGCCACTAGTTGTTGATTACCCATATAAGACCCTATCTAATGTAGTGAGGTATTTCCAACACAATGGGGTGGATTTGGGTTAGCTAGAGACTTTTTCTCTAAATCATTTGACAATCGATTAGTTTATTGTATATGAAATGATTGCTAGATGTTTAGTTCCGACCGTCCGACACATCAACAAGCTTACCTATTCCACCTTAATGTTGTTCTATTTCATAATGGAGGGTCGGAAAATAAACCTTGGGGTGGCAATATTTAGGTATATGCTTTGGGTTGCCACCTCGACGAAGGTAGTGAGGAGCTTCACATTTGAGAGTTTGATCACCCTTATATTGAACAAGGTTGAGGGGTTGGTATTTACCAGTGAGGAGAAACCACTGAAGTACTTTGGCAAAACTTACTTAAAAAATAATAGGTGGTATGTTGGTCGATCGTAAATGGTGCCATAAGACCTAAGGCGATGAGAGTCGATCAAGAGGCCTAGAGTTGATGAAGGTTAGTAAAATTTATTTCTTTCTTAGTATTTATGTATTTACTCTCTATTGTCATACATTTTTATGTGTATGCGTTTAAATTTTGTAGATTTGGAGAAATCCTACCTCAAAGGTGTTAGAAATTGCTATAATTGGGATCAAAAGGAGTTCACCGCCATGAAGGCAAGGACTTTGAAGATTGAGAAAAGACAACAATCCTACGAACGCCATCTTGCGTCCGCCAACCGACCTTGTCTTGAATGATCCACATCGACGGGTAATATTAAGGATGACTTGGAGCTGGACATTCTGTAGATCTTGCTTTCTTTGATTGTTCTTTGATCATTGAGCTTGTCTCATTTTTAGGATGATTTTTTAGTATTTATTGATGGTACAAGTGAATATTTTGGTTTTTGTTGACTTTAGCAATCATGTAGTTTTTATAGTTTGTAAGAGGATATGCTAGTTTCTATTTTTGTGAATGCTATTTCTAACTATGGATACCATTTCGATTATTAAGTTTGAATGCTATTTTCTATTTCGAGCTTGTTTTGTTCTACTTCTTAAACATAATTGATTTTTGATTCAAAAGGAAACTTGGCTCATTGAGATTTGAAGCAATTCATTTTCAAAACAAAGACAAATACAATTGTTGACACTACTTATGTTTTCTTTTACGGGTGACCTTACCATGGATGCCCACCCAAATTCCCTCCTCATTATTCCTACACCCAACAAAACAATTCAAACTATAATCATGCTTCTCAAGCAAGATAGCATCATTGGTTCCAACACCCATTGAATTTTTGCCGAAACCAAGAATTTCTCCGACTTCATATTCTTCAACAAAAGCGCATTTCCCTTCCACAACAATCTCTCACCTAGGATTGGAAGGATCCCTTACATAAAAAAAAATCTGGTGCGCTTGGGAGGCCAATATGAAAGGATCTTCCCGCCAACCGACATGACTCATGTGGAAAGGGTGAAATAAAAATCCCTCTTCCATTGCCCATTTTCGAAATCTACCCATTAACATTTAAAAAATGTGACTCACATTGTGACATAGTCAAGCTCCTAGATCTCAAAAATTGTTCCAAAGTCACACTAATGAGCGTGCATAGGATTATCGTCACTTCTATTACCTACATGAAAAGCCTCGGACACGAGAAACACTCCACTGTTTTCATACACGCCCTTATCATCCTAATTTTGTGGCAAAAGTAAAACCATTGATGTCATACCCTCTGTAAGTTAGTACAGTACCTAGTGGTCTACGTCTTAACCATTTAACTTTCATAGAATGATCACCATGACTACGTCGTCACACAACCATGAGGCAAAAGTCCCACTGTGTAATTGGAGCACCTGGGCTTCATTAAAATTAGGGTTGGCAACCCTAATGGCATACATGTGAATCAATATATATAAGACAACGTCTACATGATTCTGAAGAGCATAAGGATGGGCGGTACATAAATCTTCTGTACTAGAGCTGAAAAGTATCCCCTTCCTAACACCTTGACCTTCCAACCGTCCTTCATCTCTATGACTTGGAACCCCAACCGAATCGACGCCCTTCTTAAAAGCAGTACAAAATTTGATGACCTCTTCTACCACATACCTCTGTACAATACTTGCATCAATCCCATACCAATTCTTCAAAAAATGCTTGAATATTATCATGTATCTCTCGAACGGGTACATCCACCTCAAAACACTAGACCACAAAGCCTTATCTTCCCGACGAGAAGAACACACAAGTGGATCACAATGTCAAAAAATGATGGGGGAAATATATTTCCATTCGGCACAAAACTTTTATGATCATTGATTGCAACCGGTCCAAATTCGACACACTAAAGTTTTTGCTACAAATGGACTTGAAAAACAAACATTTAATGCACAATCTTACATGTGATGGCAATGACGAGTGAATCTCAATGGCATTCAATTCTTGCATTAGATTGTGACTATCATAAGACTTCAACCTAACCAACTTCAGCTCCTCAGCTGACACACATGTACTGAAGTTGGGCGAATACGTGATCGGGACCTTAACACTACTCAGGGTCTCAAAAAAATCTTTTCATCGACTGAGACATAGAATAGAAAGCAGGGGCAAGTAACAATTTTCTCTAGAAGTCACTGGTTCTAAGTTCTTCTTAATTCTCATCTCAACCAAATCCAACTGAGCCTTAAGCCCATCCTTTGTTTCTCCGGGGGTATTCAACAACTTCCAACCAAAGAATCACACACATTATTCTCAATGTGCATGACATCAAAACAATGTCTAACATCCAAATACTCCCAATAAGGCAATTTGAAAAAAAATTGGCATTTCTTCCAACTCCTATCCATGGACGCTTTACGTTTCTTCTTCCCAAAGTCAATGGGAAAATTCTTCACTGATTTGAATATCTAGGTACCTGTTTGTGCTACCAGTGCTCCTTTAACCTCTACTTCTCCATTGAACCATTTCTTTACCAATTGCCATGGATAGTTCTCTCGAAGAAACCTCCGATGACCTTGATATATAGTTTTACAACCATGCTTCAATGGTGATAGTCAATCTCCTTCTCACACACAGGACAAGCCAAGTGATCCTTCACTGAGTAACCGGACAAATTCCCGTGGAAGGGAAATCCTTAATGGTGAAAAATAATATTTCTTTAAATGTAACTCACATGAAATAGAGTCAACAAATCCTCGACAAGAGGAGCAAGGTACACATCTATGTCATTACCCAGTTGCTTAGGACCGGAAATCATCACAGAAAATAACACATACTTACGTTTCATTGTCAACCATGACAGAAGGTTGTAGATAACCAACGCAACTGACCAAGAACTATGTGTACTACTCATATTACCAACTGGATTCATTCCATCAGTACATAGGCTGAACATCAAATGCCGGGTCATAAGCTAAACTCCAGATAAAGAGCATCAATTTTTTTCCATTGCTCACCATTTGAAGTATGTCTAATCACATCATCCATCAATCTATCACTACAATTTTACATCTTCCTTCTCGTCAAGTACAGCATGTAAGACCTCGGGTTTACCTTTGAACTCTCTTGCAAAATCCTCCACCATTTTGTCAAATTTCGCATTCCTATCTAATTCATCTTCCAAATTCATGTTACTCAATTCAATCGCCCAAGACGTTTCTCCAACTTCCCCATGACATACCCAACAATTGTAGGTATTTTGAAACCCCCTCATTATGAGATGTACCCGCAATTTCTTCCTCCCTTAAAACATATCATTTCTACAATCTTTACACGGGCATCAGGCTTGCACAACATCATTTTTAAAAGCATCTTCAAACTCTAACATAAGAAATGTTTCAACCAATGGCATGTAATCAGGTGATTTTCTAAGATCATTACCAATGAGTTCATTCCGATCCATTATCCGAAAAGTCAATTGCAGTGCAACCCATTAGATCGCTCACAACAATAATCATAAGCCACCCCTAACTAACTTAAATATGAACCCTAATTCAATATATATATATATATATATATAACCCTCATTTCAAGATAATGTCAAGTAATAAATTTATATACAACTTACCTTCTCTAATGGAAAATGATGCTCTTCAATGTTTTAACTTTAATTCTTCATCAATGAACTATAAATGGGAGAAAAACCTTCAAATTTGATTGTTTGTGAGAATTTAAACAAATGGAAGCATCCCCCCCTCTTATATACAGAGTGGGTTCCAAACTCGGAACCCACACTTATAAAATATATTGCAAGTAAATACCCTTCCGAGTTTGGAACATGGCTCCGATAGACCTTATAAACTCAGAAGTCTGTTATCTTTCTAGAAATGGCAGAGGACTTCGATTACGAAATCATAAGCAATATCGGGGCCCTGTTTCGAACTTGGAACCATTGTCAATTAAACGTAGTTTGACACAACCACCTTTAATTATGAATAATTAAAGGCGGTTGTAACATTAACTGCCGTTAATTAACTCTAATTAAAGGCAATTATTTTAAAACTGCCTTAATTGGCAGTTTAATCGCCTTTAAAATGAATTAGCTCATGTGGAATAGGGGTTCACCAAGGCGGTGTAACATTTTTTTTCCAGAATCGCTTTCTATCACAACCTTTAATAGGCTTGACCTACCTCCCCCCGAGGTCATTAGTTGTAGCTAATTAACCCAGGTGGAGGCCTTTGTTAGAAGATACTAGATTTATAATTCTGCACCTTGTTATCACTGATATGTTACCTAGGGGGTAGTTAGCAGTAAGCTCTTGGTTTGTCCACAGAGATGCTAGGTCTAAGTACCAATCAAAACGCAACCTCATACTTGTCGTCAATCTATACGAGTGAAAGGAATAGATAGTAAAGCAAACATGCAAAGGGGGGGGTTGGGTTTTTCAATTAACAACTACTAAACATAAAAGTAAAATAAAAAGACAAGTAATCTAATTAAACTAAGCACTTGGGAAATCATTGAGTAACATAGTTAATCTAATGTTTCGATCCTTGATTCATTAACATAGAACTTTAGGAAAACCGAATAGAGTGTTCATAACACGTGGTGTGGCCGATGATATACACTTCCATGTCCTGTCACGACTGGTGCACTCACAACCCTCCATCGACACCAACACCGCCATCATAATTAGTGGAGTACAACAAGGCCTGACCATTTTTGTATGTTTGTTTCTCCCCTGTGAGCTTACGTCTTGGCTTCCACCACGAATGCACTACTTCCCAATGGTCATATCAATTAGGCCAAAGGGTCGTGGGCACCTTATCTATGATCTAAGGCCTTTCACACCCTAGCTTGCTACTATGCACTATCTCTACCTGGAACCTCTCGAAAAACTTTACGAAGTAAGCTAAGACTAGTGCAACGGAAAATAAGTCAGAGCATTTTCAAATGCCCCGTGAACATACCCATGTAGACGCGTTCTCCCTTACCCATTCTAACATCCAGGTTTCTCTTCCCATGGGGGCATCGATATTTTCTCCATACATGAATATATCCCAAATTCTGTGCTTATATGTGGTGTAATATTTATGCAGCTCAAATAATCAAGAACAATCATAATAATACCGTGAACACAAATATTAGGATGAATTATAGAATCCCACAAAAACATATAGATTTATACCATGCTACTACAATTTATCCCCAAGCTTTAAAATACTTTACAAAAGATAGATAGATGGAAAATATTAGGTTAGATGCCATGGATCTAAGAAAATAAGATGAAAGAAAAAATAAAAGAAAAAGAAAAAGAAAAAGAAAAAGAGAAGGAAAGAGAAGAAGTTCTCCTCTTCCTTCTATCTTAACTAGAGAGAGAAAAAAAATCTACATTATGACTACTTAGGGTTTACTAGAAGACTAAGACTCCTACATATAGTAGTAAAGGATTGGGCCTAAAGATAGCCTCAAAATAGGCCAAAATTAGGTCAAACCCCAAGTCACCCTTTCCCTCTTGTGATTGAATCTTTCTCAAATAAACTGCTCAAATCCGTGAACATCCTAGAGCTTAGATTTAGTGCGTTGGATAGAGATCAGAAAGATGAATATTTTGATATAGAGTATAGGGACATCCGATGAAAATTGAGAGAGTTATGGCCAATATAGAGAGAAACCACCACCTAGCGCGAGCCGTCACGGATGGTGCGACCCGTGGTGTGTCATGTGGCACGGGGCGCCCATTCTGGTGCGTGGTATGGATCTTCAAATGGCGTGGGGCACGAAGTCTAGTGTGGGCCATGTCGTTCCTCTGGCAATGGGCGCTATCAGAGTGCTGAAATTGAGGCTTCTGATCTGCGCCTATGGCCGTTGGCGCGGGTTGTGGTCAGGATGGTTGATCCGCTAAGAACTTTGGCACATGCCGTGTGATTTCCCACACCTTCCAGCTGTTCTTGGCATTTTGGATATGGAAAGGCATGGGATGTCGAGAACAGGACGTCCGGCACCCATACTTAGTTGATGTGGTGGGAACTTGAGATATATGCTTGCGACTAGTGGTGTTTGGCGCGGGCCACACCAGTGCCTCGCGCGGAACATGTTGGCACAAATCTTTGCCTTGCATTATGGCCTCGTGCTGATCATTTTGGTGTGGGACAACTCTTTTGGTGCAAGCCATTGGTGCCATCCAAGAATGGCCCGCACCGACCAGTTTGTACCTTTGCTGACTGAACTTGTTTCGTTTGTTGCGGGTGAACTGTTAGTCCAATTTGAAAGTTTTAGTAGTCGATTTTATAGTGCTCGACAAGAAAAATCCAATGGAATCAGACATGAAGGCTAATTCTTCTTGGATCGTTATCAGACTTTGGTGTAACTTATTGGACCACGATTCACTGTTTCTCCCTTGGCCTTTTTGAACTCCAATGCTGCCTATCATTGGCTTCGATCTCCTTCTACCACGCATTGATGTTCGTGGCCTTTGTTTACTACCATTCTAATGAGAATGGCCTTCATTTCTTCTGCCATCCTTGCGAACAACCTTCAATATCTTCTACCACCCTTATGAACGGCCTTCACATAGAAGGTAAACAAAAAGTAACCACGGGCGACCTACTAAAGATGATCACAAGGAAGATCAAGTAGCTCGTTGATACAAGAAGTCCATTAATACCAATTAAGTCTACAAAACACGCTATTTAGACAAGAAAACCAAACATTGCCGTCTAAACCCCTTGTCACATAAACTCAACTAATACAAGCAATCTACCAAATAAAACTAGCTGAAACTATGCTAAATGCAACAGCTAACGCACACATAATGAAGCAGATCAAGCCTGGTCTTTAATAGTGCGATGCCCACCCCTACCCATAGATGTCTCCGCCTCTAAGTCGAACACAACACATGATTTCCAAGTTCTTAGGAAAACGTAAGTCTTTGTTGTTTTAGCTTTAAGACCATGTTCTTTTCTTCAAATTTTATCTAAGTTGAATTGAACTAAATTAAGAAGTAAATTTAAAATAACTATAGTGAAAATACTAATAGTGTGATTTAATTCAATTTAATTCAATGAAAAGATACGTAAATAACTTGAAAATAGAACCTAAATAACAGAAATAAAACATATGAGATAACTACATATTACGAATTCTTTTTTATACCATAGAATAATCACATGAACTATTGGTAACCTGCTATTTTTTAAGCCAAGCCATTTTTTTTTATTTTTGATAAATTGTCAAAATAATGCTTGTTTTGAAAGTAGAAAGTTTCTTTTTAGGAAAAGCAAGTTGGTATTCTCCATATTTTTGAAATAAGCTAAGTTTAGCAATAACAACAATTAACATAGCCTATCCACCTCATCGAATATGTCTTTTTCAAGACCATCTCATGGTAAAACCAAAGGCATAACATAAATATTACAATAATATAATAAATGTTTTCTAAACTTGGGGTCGAAACATAATTACTTTTAATTTGAAGTTTATTTTATAATAAGCCCTAAAACTCAGGGACCTGCATGCAGTTTTACAAAATGTAACACCTCATTTGCAAACCCCTTGTGCCTTCGTCAACCTTTAACGGTAAGTTTTGCAGATGGCAACACCTAAGAACTCAGGGTATCACGGCCAACGACGGTTGCAGTTTGCAGCAGGTGAGGCAACACCTTTTTATTAAACCACACATATATAAAGATTACCGATTAAAGGAGTTGTTACACAAATATTTACCTACTAGTTTACTAGAAACCAAATTACAATTAACCTTAATACATTTAAATCTACGTAATTGATCAACTTTGGCTAAGATAAGCCAGATCGTCCCTTTGATATCCTATGGCACAAACTTATTGTTGTCTAATGTTGATGCAAGCACCATAGAATCCGCGTAACAAAATATGTCTGTTGGATAATTTCTCAATGTTGCTGTAACAACTCTTAAGCAAGCCTCAACTTCTGCTTGTGGTGGTGATACAACTACGAAGAAATCCGAACCTGTCACACATTCTCTACTTGTGTTGTTGTTGCAAATGAGATCCTCCAAGCTACGGTTCCTAACACTCTTTGTTTTTCGAAGGAACCATCTACTGAAATCGCATGAATGTGATTCTGAGTTCCCCGACCATGCAAACTTCCTTGACCATTAAGATTTAGATTTTTTCCTCGAGATCGTCCTCTAGAGGTTGATTGATATTGCTGTTGTTGCAAATGTTGTGAATGTTGTTGTGAATCCTGTAACAAAGGAAACTCCTTTTGACTTTGTTTTTCCATCACTTATGTCCTAGCCTTATGATCATTAAATTGTTTTTGGTATATTTCCAGACTATGAGAAACTGTGTTTTCATTACTCGTTGATGTTGAATTTCTTCTCTTCCATATTTTCCACAGTACGCAGAGAGATATTATCATAGCCTCCTTATTTGGTGCTTGCTTCATCCACTGCATAAACCAAAATGTAACATCTTGTTGAGGAGCTAGGTAGAAGTCGAAACCTAGAGATGATATCCTCCATATTCTTTTAGAATCTTCACATCCTATAAATAGATGTGTCAGACATCTGGCACAGTTCTGATCAAGATCTATCTCACGTCTTGACAAATTCTTCATTATTAGCGAGTGTTGAGTTCATTAGTCTCCATATAAAAGACTCGTAGCTTATGAGGAATTTCCAGATTCCAAAGTAGTTTCCAAACATTACTTCATTTGTTGTTGTTCTGACTTGTTGTGGCCAAATTTACTTTAGGATGAGATGATAAGCTTTTTTTACCGAATAAGACTCATCCGTATTAGGTCTCCAGATTGGTTTATCTGGCTCTGGAGAGGTTTTATCAGTGTGAATTGAAGTTATATTTGTTGGACATATATTGATTATATCATGCGAAAAATTAAACAACAAAATTTAACGAGCAATTAACATATGCAAGAATAATAAACTTTTATTAATTATTCAAGCATACAATCGAAACGCTTAAATTACAAATAATCAAAGCATAAATCACGTTTTAAGTAATGATGGAGTCACGAGTAACACTCGCTGCCCTTGAAACGAATGAGTCCCGTCGTGGACATCGTTCCCTAGGATAAAACCATCGAAGGTAACAATTAACACGTAAGAGTTACCTCGGATTCACGCAAGGCCCGAAGGACTATCACCTCGACAGAGCACCAAATGGAAACTTCGAGAAAGACAGACTAAAGACTCAAGTTTAGAATAAATGAGGAACTTGAGAATGGTGCGAATTTTCTGACTGACTTAGAGGCTCTATTTATACTACTCTAAGAGACCCTAATCATGGAAACATGATATTCTGATTTTCTGTAATTAGAGAAGAATATTCTCCAATCACCAACTCACCAAATCCGAGATATTCCATGAATACTCGAATCATATCTGCTGGAAAAGGAAGAAATATTTGTACAAATATTCTTCATCATATTAAACATGGTAAACCGCATATTTATTTAAGACAAAATATCTCACAAAATATGGAAGTATTTTGTTCTTATCTCTTAAGAATTACACACAAGTAATTCCATATATACTATGCGGTTGGGCCTTCATAAGACTTCCATGCGATCCATACGCATTTTGGACAGTCCAGAGAAAATTACCTGGGCCAATTTTCGCCCATTTTTTCCTCTTTCAAGAGTGAAATTAAAACATTCATATCTCATTCACCCTTGATCCGTTTTGAGAGTTTAAATAGTTGATTTTATAGTACTCGCGGAGGAGAACCCAAAAATGACATCCATTGACCCAAAATTTGTTCGGGTCCCACTCTAAACGAAGCCCAAAAAGTTGACAAATTTCAACCTTTTAACCATCATTTTCCAACAATCCCCCACATGAATAGATATTGATGTAGGAATCAGAACAATCACGTCAGACATAGAGTTTGACTTGGTGATAGATTCATTTCGACGGCATAGATGCTGCATAGGATAAGTAGGTGTCACCCTTTGAACTTTCCCTTGAGAGAGTACACTTATCCCACTGGTTAGGAAGTAGACGCGATGTCCTTGAACTTCCCCAACCGCTTGTGTGAACAACAATGCACTTCCCACAGACATCTTTCCTAGCCCTTGCGCTTTCCTCGGTTGTGTCCATTAATCAGGCCATGGCACACGCCTAGTTCTGTAAGGTTTCTAAAGAATTGCGTCCCAACAATTCCCTTTCGAAGCGGCCACACTTCTCGCTTACATAGGTGATTCTTAGCATAAGAGCAGTTCTGTAAACTATTGCGCTCTTTCGAGTACTACATACTCGATGCCTTGAATCATTAAAAGCAATTTAATGCTTAACCTCCATTCACATCACCGTTTCTTCATCATAGGAATAAGATAGGAGGTATGAAACCCCCACAGTGATCGCGATGGGTCTTTGCAGTTTAGTTGTCCCTTTGAACCTAGATCTTGGGATCTCCAGTCACATAGGTTGGGTGTCCACATACGTAACCCACCATTTATTGGACTTATTCATATTCCTTTCGATGAGTTCTCAACTAACTCTCGATTCAATTTCTTCGTCAAGAAATCGATTGAATCCTTTCGTCAAAGATTAACAACTCTTATCATATTGACTTTACGTAGTCAACATCGATAATTCTCGTAGAGAGTAGTCGTCCAATAGTAAAGTGTCTATGTCGAGACACACCATCACCGATATGGCTTTAAGCTACAAGCTTTACGCTACACCAATACGCATAAAAGTGCTTTGGTCATCCTAGGGTATATCTTTCCCAATTTTTGTCCAACACGATGGATTTAGATTCCTTTATGAATCTAGCAAGAGAGAACCATTTCTCTACACAACTCAAGCCATATCCACGTTCATCAAACTCATTGATTTAATATCACTGGCTAAACAACAATTAGTTTGGTCACATGATGGGTCATTTAGGAGCATTGAGCTTATCATTTTGCTCTATTCAGATTTTAATATCTAAATCTCCAAATAACCATTTAGGTCCATTGGATGTACTTCTAGCTTTCACAAAACCTTGATAGCAAGTACTATCACCCTTGGAATCATTCTCATGTCTAGAGAACACCCATCAAGTACACAAATATACTTACTAATTATTCAAATCTACTAGTACTCTAGTGATTTGCACTCATGGTAGATCAATCTCTCTATTGATCACCACTTTCCACAAAAATTATTTCATGGAATCTCGTTTCCTTCGTTGGTTTATCCCTGATCCTTAATGATTTCATCTATTGACTCTTAAGTCCATTTAAGATAAATCAGGACCTTTAACAGAAACTTCCACAAAATACACTTTCCATCAAGATATATTTCTAGTTTCTGCATAATATTTCTTGTAAATTTCAAGAAATTGATAGCACTTCAACATTGTGCATATCTAGTAAAGATACTATTTAAGTATTCCTTTTACTACATTCGCAATACGCCAACCCACACATTCGAAAGAACTTTTAGGATGGCTCTATGAGGAGCTTTATTTTCCTCCTTCTTGGGGTATCTTATTTAAAAGATCGCCAGCCAACTTAAAGGCTCCCCCACAACGCTTGATCATTTCTAGCAATTTCCTTCAATCACCAAATGACCTTGCAAATGTCTATATTATGAATCACATTCCCCAAAGGATTCTATGTATTCACATCATGATCACAGATAACCTTTTATGTTTTCTATGCATCACGTATGTGGTTTCGTTAATATACAAACCCAACTTACTAAAAGTCCGTGTGTTCAATAATGAATCAAACACTAGGTTCTTACCCATAAAATTTCTTTAGGGCTTGATCCTTTCAACAATCAAAACACCTTCATGTATTGATCTTTTATCGTGAAAGTCTCTCTTATTCCTTCAACTCCCTTGGAATTAGAGATAACTAAACTTTCCGATCTCAATTAATTGTTCTTCCCCGCATGACCAATACTACAACCGATGTAGTATCAATCAATCGAGGATTCGATTAACTCTCACTAGGGCACAGTGTGAGTTTACCAGCTCCACACAATTTCATGCCCATTTTAAACCAAGTTTCAGTACAACTGAACTTTACTTTCAGACTACTCAAATCAAACTTGAGTGTCTTTATGCTCGAAACACATTCAAGTCTATTGCTCCACTCAAGTTTGAGTGCATTGCTAGACTCAATTTTGAGTTTACCCTTTTGGTTCGAGTTAAAGTCCTCCTGACTTGATCAAATTGATTCAAATCTCTCGTGGCAACTTTTTTCACTTCAAGTACCTATCAAAATTCATATCGTCGTTGAATTTTTAGGTTTTCGTCTACCCCCCACATTGGGCTGGTTTTATTAAACATCCCCACACATGTTAAGTTTCTCAAAACTCGTGTCTTGGGGTTTCTAGACTAACGTCTCCTCATCTCAGAATTCTAAGGCTTTCCAACCAAAAATCTAGAGAATTGACCAACTGTCTTGGGATTCCCTATCTCATGATTCTTAGTTTTCTCAACCAAATTCTTGAGATTTCCCCCTCAATTCTTTGATTACAAATAATCAAAGGTTTTTAGCATAGTCATAATAACTCATGCTTTAGGGTTTATACCATGGTTCACAAGAATCAATACCCTAGACATAGTTGTAAACTAATGTCTTTACGTTCACATTTTTCAGGTCATACAAAATAACCAGAATATGTTGAACTTTGAGCCCATATGCTCTATCTATGCAATCTAACAATTGTCACTCGTGAGCCATATGCTCGTAAACGATCAATCAAGATAGCCAATTATTGGGACAAGCCTTGTCAAACCTTTCATCGCATCAAATGGGCACTTTCCCAAACAATTAATATAATCATAGCATATAAAGCATAACACAATTTTAGACACAACATAGATCTAAAATTTTTGTATATGCAGCTAAATCAAGTCCCTAAATGAAAGAGAATACATCATGGATCAAATAACCCAATGTCACATACTTCATTCATGCATGAATATATTTCACTCTTGCCGAGAGATGTCATGTTTAAGTGCAAATGAAGTTTACCAATTTTTCGCATGCGATTCTCAGACCAAGCATATAAAAGTCATGAATCACTAGCAGCACATTCTCACACAAATATGGTTTAAATCTTTAACCAACATGAGCAGCCCACATCACCAAATTATTATACCATGCAAAATAGGTATTTCAACATTTGATTAAGTATTTAAGCAAATACTCTAACATTTCAAGGGCTTCGGAAATTAAACAAATCTCATAATTTCCAAACATATGTACTGCTTTCATGTAATTGAATAATAATGTCTGATCCCATATTCTAAACTCATGGCATTTTTTCCCCCGTAAATTTAATTCAATCTTTCATGCAAAGAATCAAATATGATTTCTTACCATATCAACATTTAATCTCATAAGCATGAATATCACGGAATTAACATATTTCCATAATTGCGCCATGTAATTTAACATACATGCTCAACTCATTTTCTCACATAATTAAGGGATTAATATAACCAAATCCATTTACGATCAAATTCGATAGCCTTAGTGTACTGGACATATATGTGCAAATATTATTCACATAACACTCTTTGTAACAAAGTCTTGTTCACATCCAGATTCGCGCAAATGGTTATCAAATATAATCCAAGCAATATATGTATATACAGCATATGCCATGATTCACTTTAATTAACGTGTATACGTACCATAGTTTGCAAAACCGTGGTTACACTCTTGATTCTTTCAAGTTGCCAAGCAAATCCTGCTGTATCTCCATGCCAAGTTTTCCTCGGATAGATACAATCGTGTATACTCGGATTCACCAATGTATACATACAAAAAATCATTCATCGTTAAATATATGTACACATCTAATATCGTAGTATAATATTTTAAATAATTATACATAACAAATTGCTCAATGTGATTTTGTTGTAAATAACCAAAACCATTAGCATGCATATTTTCGCAAACATACAATTTCCATAAAGCATGCAATCAAATATTTTCGCAGACTTGCAAACCATATGCATATTAGTAGCATGCATATATTTCCAAACATACAATTTCCATAAAGTATGCAATCAAATTTGACTACCAGCATGTACTTTTTGGAAATTCTGGATCATATATATTCTGGCGCATGCAATCTATATCAATATGGAGTACATGCAAGCATATCAATTGGAATATATCATGCAATAACCATCGTGCATACAAATTTCGTGTCAATATAGATCAACAGATATCATTTGTTTCAAGACTGTTGGACATATATTGATTATATCATGCGAAAAATTAAACAACAAAACTGAACGAGCAATTAACATATGCAAGAATAATAAACTTTTATTAATTATTCAAGCATACAATCGAAACGCTTAAATTACAAATAATCAAAGCATAAATCACGTTTCAAGTAATGATGGAGTCACGAGTAACACTCGCTGCCCTTGAAACAAATGAGTCCCGTCGTGGACATCGTTCCCTAGGATAAAACCATCGAAGGTAACAATTAACACGTAAGAGTTACCTCGGATTCACGCAAGGCCCGAAGGACTATCACCTCGACAGAGCACCAAATGGAAACTTCGAGAAAGACAGACTAAAGACTCAAGTTTAGAATAAATGAGGAACTTGAGAATGATGCGAATTTTCTGACTGACTTAGAGGCTCTATTTATACTACTCTAAGAGACCCTAATCATGGAAACATGATATTCTGATTTTCTGTAATTAGAGAAGAATATTCTCCAATCACCAACTCACCAAATCCGAGATATTCCATGAATACTCGAATCATATCTGCTGGAAAAGGAAGAAATATTTGTACAAATATTCTTCATCATATTAAACATGGTAAACCGCATATTTATTTAAGACAAAATATCTCACAAAATATGGAAGTATTTTGTTCTTATCTCTTAAGAATTACACACAAGTAATTCCATATATACTATGCGGTTGGGCCTTCATAAGACTTCCATGCGATCCATACGCATTTTGGACAGTCCAGAGAAAATTACCTGGGCCAATTTTCGCCCATTTTTTCCTCTTTCAAGAGTGAAATTAAAACATTCATATCTCATTCACCCTTGATCCGTTTTGAGAGTTTAAATAGTCGATTTTATAGTATCGCGGAGGAGAACCCAAAAATGACATCCATTGACCCAAAATCCGTTCGGGTCCCACTCTAAACGAAGCCCAAAAAGTTGACAAATTTCAACCTTTTAACCATCATTTTCAAACAATATTTGGGATAACATGATGCGGAAAAAACAATCTTAGAAGTGGTAGTCTCCACTGATTTTGTTGCGTGATGAGATCGGCTACCTTTAAACCAACATGCAAACCAACTATAGAGGTCTCTGATAGAGGATTTTACTGATTTGGTATCCATTGATCCGTAATTTTGTTTCTCTCTGCGTTTGTGACCTTCCATGCAAGGTTTTCTTTAACCACTCTTTTATCAAAGAGTCGGTCTCCAGCCCCAGGAATCTCCACTCCTAGGAACCATTGTATGGAATCGTCTATCTTTGATATATTTCTCTTTGTATACTTTCCCAATTAAGGAATTTCCATCTGAGACAATATACCATGCATGCTTTCCAAGTGAAGCTTTATTCATAGCCTTCGTGGATTGTAAACCCAAGCCTCCATCTTCACTTGATCTACAATTTTTTTTTCCAAGCTTTCCTATGTATTTTCTTCTTTCCAGGCCCTCCTCCCCAAATAAATTGAGCTATCATATTATCTAGCTTTGTAGCAACTTTTTTTGGAATCCTAAAGATTCCAAGCGGATAAATAGCTACTGAAGCTAATACATGTTTAGCTAAGGTAATTCATCTTGGCAATGATAATAATGCAGTTTTCCAAGAGGAAAATCTTTGATTGAATATGGTAATAAGGTAATTGAATATATGGACCCCAAAGTATTTACCTCCCAAGCCACTTCCATGTATGCTCAAAGTGTATCTTAACTATTGCATTAGACTTTCAGGTGTGGTGGGGCTACACATCATTGCAAATTTCTCAAAATTCAGTCTATGCCCTGAATATCTTGCAAAAAGTAAAAAAAATTAATCTTCTTTGCAATCTCATCCACAAACTGATAGTTACATTTTGAGAAAATTATACAATCATCTGCGTACATTAGATGAATGATCCTCAGGCCTCTTTGTGATATTTTTAGACCTAGTTTCTAGTTTGTTATTATTATTTGTTCCATCCAAGAAAACATAAACTATTGACATAGAATGAAGAGATATGGTGATATCATGGAGCCTTGTCGAAGGCCTTTATATGGTGTAAATAAGGCAGATTTATCTCCATTTAGTAATACCTGATAGGTTACAGTTGAAACACAGGACATTAACAATTGAACCCATTGCTCTAGAAGACCAATTTTCCTGAGTACCTTATGCAGGAAACCCTAAGAAATTCTAAACCCTAAGAAATTCTATCATAAGCTTTGCTCATATCAAGCATAATAGCCATATAGCTTTTTGATCCCACCTTATTTTTCTTTTTCATGAATCTGATAACCTCGTGTGCTTGTAGCACATTTTCTGATATACATCTCCCTAGAACAAAGCCATTCGACGCTTCTGAGATTATTCCATCCATATAATTCTTCATTCTGTTGGCTAAGAATTTAGCCACCACCTTGTATTTGACATTGCATAAGGATATTGGTCGATAGTCAGCCGCACTTGATGGGATCTTTTTCTTCAGAATTAGGATTCTGTGTTTTATTCCATTGTTGGGGGGTTGAAATTTGATTAAGAACATTCAGTATGGTCTCTGTGAAATTTTTCCCTATTATGTTCCAATATCTTTTATAAAAACCTGGAGGAATTCCATCATCTCCAGGAGACTTCCATGATTTCATATATTTTATGGCTTGCCAAACTTCCTTACCTGTAAATCTCCTGATAGCATTTTTACCTCTCCTATTGAGATAAGCATGTACTCTTGCTTTGCATATAATTACCGATACAGATTTAATCTAAATGTGCTGGCGGGTACCATTACGGTATTGTGAAGATAGATTTTACAAGATCAGTAACACTGTTGAAAATTTGGGTCTTTTCTGATAACCATTGTCCAGACTGTCTTATATTCCCTGAACTATATTAATATTCCTTCTCTTAGTAGCCCATTTGTGATAGAAAGAATTATTCTTCTCTCCAATTTCGATCCATGATAATCTTGATCTTTGTTGCCCATAATCCGATTGTTTTTTTATGCAGATCCTTCAGTTTTAATGTTTTTTTTTGTATCTCCTCCTTGTTGTTGATCATGCCTGCACCTTTATGCAGTTTGAGTAGTTTTTTTTCCAGAATCCTGATGTTTTTGTCTAGATTACCATAGGAATTGTCACTCCAATTCTGTAGATGCTTGATAGTGATTTGAAGTTTTGAACTTAGAACTCTATGCATCCTCATATGTTGGACATGTTCTTATGTGATGCCTCTTTTCCACGCCTTTTGAACAATTTGATCAAAGACGAGGGATTTGGCCCAAGAACGCCTCATATATAATTTTCCTCTTTTGAATTTTATTTTCTGTCTTTAAATCCAGTAACATAGGTCCATGATCGTAGGCAAAAATTGGTAGATTGAAGACTCTTGCCTCTGGAAACAGAGCTTTCCATTTTTTACTTTGGAAAGCTTTATCCAATCTCAATGATTGTGTCTGGTTGATATATGTTATTTGTCCATGTATACCATAGACCTTCGTTTGGTATTTCCTCCGGTTCATAATCTTCTGACACTTGATGAAGTCCGGTTTTGAGATTTATGATTTGATTCCCTCCTCTCTTGTCCTTTTTTGATAATACATGGTTAAAATCACCTAATAAAACTACTGGAAACAGGGAATAAGAACATAAATCCTTCTTAAAATTCCACACAAAAGGTATACCCGACAACTCTGTGTGACCATAAACCAGTCCTAAACACCAGTCAGGCTGGTTGATACTTGAAATTTCAAAACCTACAAAATTCTTCGACTTAAAGAAAAGATTAACATTCAAACTACCAGACCAAAAGACAACTACACCTCCCGATCTCCTAAGTGGATCAACATATTCCACCTTGTCATACTGTGAATTATCCTTCCAAAACTCCAAGATATGCTGTTGCGCCATGGTTTCCAAAAGACATAGTATTACCAGATTTTTCAGCTTCACCAGTTGATTGACCTTATTTTTTTGTAGAGGCAGTTTTGAAGCCTTTACAGTTCCATGAAAGTACTCTCATAGTGCTTCTAAGAATTGTTTTGGTACAGTTCCCGAGAAACCAACATGAGCTTCCTGCTTTCCTTCATTCTCCTTACTGGTGGTTGTTTATCCTCTTCCTTCCTTTGCCTACTTTTCACTTGGTAGAATCCTTCCTACAAAGATTACATCCCTCCTTGATCTTGTAGTATCTAAACTGAATTTCTTCATCAGTAATCTGAACCTCTTTTTGGGAGGCAAATTTCCCAGTTCCTGTTCTTCATACTCATCATCTACTTCAGATAGTGTTGTCATCCAGACTCTACCTTTTTCATTTTGAATTGGGATAGGTTCTAAGCTGGATAAGCTCTTTTCATTCTTCTTACCATTGAATGAAACATCTTCCCCTTTCTCTCTCGCTTTCTGACCTTTAAGTTCTATCATAACCGCCTTCCCTTTCCCTTTACTGCTAATTTCTGCAAGTATCTTATGAGTTTTGAAGAGTTTTTTTGTACTCCCCAACCGTAATTATTTTTTGATCTTCTTTTTTTGGGTGACAGTCTTTTTTGGGCCTCTCTCTTCTCCATCAACCTCCTGTTTCTCCTAACTGATGGCCTGTGAATCTCCTGAGTTGGTGCAATTTGAAATTGCTCTGAAGCTTCCATCTGATTCCCTCCCTCCTAATTCCGTGGTTCTTCAGTGATGTTCACCCTGCTTAAATCTAACAAATCAGCTGCAACACTATTCATGGCTTCCTCCTCCTCCTACAATAACTCCCTAGATAGTTGTCTTGAAAAGTGTGATAAGGCAGAACTACTACTCCCCCTGGTCCACTATTTATGGCCCCCTTTGACCAACAAATTTTTTATGGCATGTTTGACCATCGATAACTTTTGTTGTATATAGTAATGGACCTTATGTGAGATGTCTTTGGATTCTCCATAACGTATAGTTTTTGAAAAGTAAAATTTTATAAACTATTATCGTACGTAACAAAAGTTATAGATGGTCAAACATGCCTTGAAAAAATGTAAGAAAAAAGGGGGACATAAACAGTGGACCAGAGGGAGTATTTAAGATAACAGTAAGACTTAAGAAATTATATGCCTGCTGAGCCATTTCCATGTGATCCTTTCTCAGGACATAATCTAGTATTACAGTATCTATCATTCCGAAATGGTTCTTGCTATTGACTTCAACTTCTTCATCTCATGTTGCATTCATATTATCAGCTTCCACCTGTTCACCAATGTCCATGTGACCATTTGGTAAATGACCATTGGTAAGGACATGTTGTTGAGGTTGTTGGAGTTGCTGTTCTAGTGGTTGTTCGAGAGGTGGATGTTGTTGCTGCCTGGCACCAAAATAAGGTGAGGCAATACCTTACTCCAATCACCATCTTCATTATTCCCGATGAGGGTTTTCAGTTTCTCCCAAATTCATCGCAATTAAATTAGGGTTTAATTAGTCGAGCAACTACATTTTTGATTACGTGGGAGTCGACAAAGACAGTATAAGAAACACAACTTTTTACCTCAGTTGTTGAATTGTTTTTACCTTGATTATTTTCATGAAAATAACTTAGGTTGATAGAGGCGAAGTAAAACGTATACTTTTTACCTCAGTTCATAACCGAAGTAAAAAATGTATTTTACCTCAGTATTTTCTAAAAGGTGAAATTTTGTTTTACCGACAACAGGTTATCGACATCAGTCGGTACAGTATGTGGCTGACTGGTATACTATTGACTGACATTGGTAACTACCAAGCGCAAGACAGATATCGGCCATATGTTGATTTAATCGAAAATACGGTCATGTTTTAATTGTGGTCGTGGTTGGCTGACGTCGGTTGTGTAGGTGACAAACATCGAATGGATAGTCATTTTCCCCTATTTTCATGCAACCGAATCATCAATATCGTTCACCCGATTTGGGACGACCAAAGGTCAATCGACATATGACACAAATTGATGCTATAATGAAATGATGGTCAACTAAAGAGAAATGGAAGCCAATCACACAAAAATAATTAGAAAAACATATTACAAACTTATACTGACTAAAAATAACTGTAAAAATACTCTTGTTGTAGTCCATAATCGGAAGTTGGTCTCCTTTACATATTCTATATAGAGGCTTTGCAATGATACATAATAAAAGTTCATAAGGATTTTACTAGAATAGTGTTTGGAATCAATATCCCCTACAATATATTAGTCACATGGTATTCGATTCAAACACTTGGTGCAAGTGGTTTATCGAAACATTCAAACACTAATAAACTTAATTCTTTCATGAATACGTCAAAAGTCCATATAAAATTTTCCGCCTCATTACTAAAATTTTACATAAATCATATATTGTTTTACAAACAAGAAATCCGCAAATGAAATATATAACAATCATACTTATACAAGACTAGTAATTATGACATGTCGTTAAAGATAATGGCTTACCGATCTCAATTATATTGCATCCTTCCAACTGTCGTCACACGTTCCCATCAGTGACATAACAATTTCCACTTTTATGAGCCATAGCATGAAGTCTGTCAAATATCATAACAAAAAATGGCATGAGTGACTGACGTCGGTGATATATTGGTTCTGCTATCGATTTCAACAATAGCATGTGACAAATGTTGGCCATTCAAGCACTTATCTAGCAAAAACCCATTGTTTGTCTAGAATAAACCTTAATATGAGCATGTAGCTCCTCATAAGTTATACATAGCATCATATTCAAGACAGCAATATTGGATAATCCTATTTACAAAATAAACATCTAACACAATCATTACAGAAGTCATATAAACATTTAATCTTATATTCTTGTCATATAAAATGATTTTCACGGAATGAATTGAAATTGAAGCTTATGATGAATGAATATAGCCTCAATTCATATCCCTAGAAACTTCCCCCTTTTGTAGTTTCTTGCATATGATTGAGTTTTCCAATTCATTCTATTGTAAGTTTGTAGATCTCTTGGTTTGGTGTGAATGGGAAGGGGGAGGAAGATGTGGAGGTGTGGATGTAGGGGGAGATGGTTGGTGGGAGGCATTTTTTGTTTTTGAATAACTTTTGATAGGTTTTGTTGCTAATTAACCAAAATTTGTGCACTGAAATTCCATTCTCCTGCCAAAGTTTCCCTAAGATCTGACAAGGGACCGACGTCGGTCATGGAGTCGGTCCTGGATGTCGGCAGCCCACGAAGGTTCATTAGAGTAATCAAGCCAATATTGGTAGGCTTCTCACGTGGTCTCACATCGACCTATAGGAGGATCGAATTCACATATTCTTCCACATCTAACTGAATTCAAGACAAAAAGGCAAAATAATTTAGGGATGCCGAGGAAGTTATTCTGTAACTTGATTTGTAAAGTAAACCTACTCAAATGTTGGTAGTTTGACGTTTAATGATCTTAGTTCAACCATTGTTGGAATTCTAATATTAACAATAAAGATAGACTAAGGTTAGACCATCACTTGTCAACCATTGTTTGACTGCTAATATAAACTAACAAAGATGGACCAAGGTTTGACCTTCACTTATTTTAGGTCTATCATTGTTCGACTTCTAATAATAATCAAAAGACATGGGTTGAGCTTTGAACTTTAATAATCTTAAGTCAACATTGCATTACTTCTAGTATAAAACAACATTGTTGACCAAGATTTGACCTTTACTGAACTTTAGGTCAATCATTGCTCGACTTCTAGTATAAACCAGCACGGGTGAACAAGGTTTCACCATTACTGATGTGGTAATACAATCAGGCAAGCCAATCATTGTTCACTCCATAAATATCCTCTCCTGCAAAACAAGTCTCGGAAGTGATTTCGGGAGAAAGACTTCGACGATTAGGTCAGTCTCTCTCTTTAAGAACTGGAATTTCTTAGTGTAGTGACAATTACCTTAGTTCGCTCTGAGCTTCATGTATTTATAGGCCATTGCATTCGTGGTTCCATGTTTTTGTAAATTGAGATCGTGGGTCATCCTACAATCACCACATTTTTGGTTCATGGCTTAGTGTTCATTCCTTGCTCCACGTTTCTTGGCTCACGATCTATACCACAACTACACAATTCCACGTATACCTTTTCTTGGTCGACAGGCACCTAGGGCTGAAATGACTTCATCTACCTATGAAGTGAAGTTGGGCTGGGCCTAGAGGCCAACAAAATTTTAGTTACTGAGCAAGATATACACCATAAGCCCCCCAGCCACGAAGTCAGTACTACATGAAGCTATGACCATGTTTAGGAGCTGCTTGCAAACTTATTATTTCATCTTCAACTGATGCGTAATAATAGGTTCATTTTTGCTACAACATGAACTGTGCTCGTGAAGTGTTGTATGCTTCTTGGCTGTGTTTCACTACCTCATTAAATAGTGTAATCTTTGAAATTTGAATTTCAAAATTTAAACGTGGAGGTATCGTGTAGACATCCAGCTGTTGCGATCCTGTAAGCCGAGATTCGCTCCTTTGTATTCGCTATTCATTCAGAGATTTCCTCCTTCGCAGTTACACTTTCTTTCTTATATAATTGCCTTGATTTTTGCAATTTGAAGGCTATCACTATTTAGTATACTCGTATACCGCCGCCTTATCGGATTCAGAAAAAGGTATTTCACTTTCTGTCAAGCTGTCATAATTAATTACTTTTCACCTTTTGTCTTTTGGCTTTTCACTTTCTTTAATTAAAACTACCAACAATTAAACTTCTTCATCTTCTTCCTTTCTCCTTTACTGCTCTGATATTTTATCGCACTCCATGTTAATCTCGTAAGTTCTTTTCTTCTTCTTTTTTATTTATCTGAAGCGAGTCCTGTAGGTTTCAATTTGTAGGGTTTTGTTTCTCGTAGTTTTTTTTTCCATTTTCCTCCTAAGTGAGGGGATCTTTTTGTTTCTCTGGCATTCCATTTGTGTTTTTCTTTTGCAGTTTGGCCGGAATCTTCAGTTCTGGCTTTTTTTTTGTTTTAATTGATGCCATCTTCATCTGAATTTTAGGGATCTTAAGTGCTTCAATGTCTACTTCTAAACTTTGAGGAGGATTCCAACCACCTCGCTGGCTCGTCTATCATTATTAGTATCCTCCCTGATTCTTATGTTGAGGATTTAAAACATAGTTTCCTTTTTTGTCTTCGTATGAGCTTAGGGCTCCCGAGTTCTCTGAAAGTGTTCGCACCCCTCCTTCTGATTATATTTCATGTTACTTAGACTACCATAAGTTTGGAATTTCCTTCCCCTTGCCTCAACACGTCATGGACTTGCTTTTTCATTATTAGGTCATATTATGTCAGCTGCATCCTAAAGTTGTTTCTATTATTGTTTTCTTCTATCATGTGTGCAAAGCAGCTGAGGTTCGTTTCTCCATTGACTTATTTCACAACCCTGACCATCTTCAAAAAGTGAAAAATAGATTTGACATGTTTACCCTTTATCCCGTGATTCCAACTGTAGAGTTTGTTAGTGGGTTTCTAGATAATTGTAGAGTGTGGCATGACAAATATTTCTATATAAAACTTGGTAAAGATAGTAGACCAGCTTTTCCAATTTAGAACTATGGTGTTCCTAAATCAAAACTTCCTAAGGATAGGGTTCGTCTTAATACCAAGTTCGAAGTTGTGTTATTGGTCAGCCAGTATTCTATTTCCATTCGCCCTATTGGCTCTTTCAGCAAAGGTGTTTATTTGTCATTGATTTGGTCGCTTCTACTCTGTCCAACTTGTTTTTATCTGTTGTTGGTCTTGTTGTCCTTCTATGTTTGTATGTTCGCCTAACTTTCTTTCTATGTTGAATTGCAGATATGGATCTAACCAAGCACTCCACTGATAGAAACTTCATTTCTGATGACAAGAATAACGAGTTAGAGACTTTGGAAACCAAAAATAATAACAACCTTGAGATGGTTGTCCCTTGGGAAGTGACTATTAAAGCTACCACTCAGCCAACAGCTTCTGGGGCCATAACCAAAGAAGGAAATGGAGGAGGTAATCACATATCCAATGAGATCTCTCATAGAAAGAGGCAAAAAGAATGAACCGGTGGCACTACAACAAATATGGAGCCTATTAAGAAGAAGGGGTGTCTTAGCCATTCTCTTCCTAACCTTCTGTCTCGAAGCTGCAATGTGATGATGGAAGGAACAATTCCTGCTACTCTTTCTAAGTTGTTGCTTCCCGAGACAATGGATGTGGTATGTTCTCTTTTTGTTGAAATGTTATCGTGATTCAATTAGGTGTTTCCTAGTGAGTAACTATTCTATTTTTTTTCTTTTTTTGAAAACAAGGTTGGTGAGAGCCTTCAGCTCGTCAGTGAACAGGTTGCTGAGTTATCTAAGGGAGATGAGATGGAGCAATGCTGGCAAAGTGACAAGCCAGTGAAACAAATTGTGCTGCCCTAAATGTTTCTATTAAAGCCGTCGAAAAGCGAGAGCATGTTGTTGAAGATCATGCTTTGGCCACTGAGGAAGAAATGAAAAAACTGCTTTCCCAGTTAGAAGAGATGGGGGCCACTGGCCCTGCTTTGCCTGGATATCATCAAGTTCTAGTTGATTGACTTGTGAAGACAAAATATTTTTATGCTTTATTTGAGGAGGTCACAACTAGCGCTCGTGACGTTGGGTAGTGTGAGGCCTTGGTCGAATTGCGGAAGCTAAATCCTACTGCAATGGTTGATAAGCTACCTAACTGGCCAAATCTGAGAAGGTCTTGGAATAGTAGAAGGAAATTCTTAACAAGGGTTTCATTAGGAGCATTTCAGGTGGTGGTCATCCTTTCACGCTGCTATTCCATCTCGCTAGTCTTCCTAATCTATCTCCTGCAGCTAAGTTGAAGGAGTGTGCGGTTGAATACTTTGAGGATCTTCCATTTAGCTCCCCACTTTTGAGCTTCGTATTCCCGAGCATACGTCTAATCCGAATGATAATGCAAACCCTGGGGGTGATTTACATGGCGAATGTTCTGCTCAGCACGTAAACAAGGAGGGTTCTACTGTTGTTATCTGCACTCCATCCGCTTCTCCTTCTAATGTTAGTCAATCTTAGTGCTATTGACTGTAAGAAGTTTTTATTGTAATTTATGACAATATTATGAAGTATTTTTGTACTATTTTTTATTATCAAAGATATTATTATTTTGGTCGTATTTTCTAATTCGATCGTTCTCCTCATATTTATTTATATGCAGAGATTTGATATTATGGGTGATCATAATTTTTTGTAAAGTGTTGAATATCTGGGATATTATGTTCGTTTTCCTCGTCCCACTGGGTTTTTGTCTCCTCGCTTATGTTGCCATGTTAAACTGATTGAAGCTACTAAGTGTATATCCAAGGAATATCGACAACTTATTTCTTCTGATCCTCTGTCTCGTGTGGAGTCCATTCCTTTACATATTGGGTGGGAAGCTCCTACATCTTCATTAATTCCATCTTCTTCCACAACATGTCCTTGCAGCAAGTTTATTCCCGATGATTATAATGTTGAATCGCTTTGCAAGGATATAATTCATAGTTTGGTTGATTTGAATCCACTGGTGTGTAAATACGTTCACTTAATCTTCCTGCTCGTGTCAAAGAATTGGCGTTATCGTTAGGCATTTGTGTGAAATATATGCTACTTGGTATTAATGATCTTGAAGCGAGGTGAGAGAAGACTGTAAAAGACACCAAGGATTCTGTGCGTGAATTAAGAGGGTCTTGCGCTGAGCAGGATAGTCTTATTTATCGTCAACAATTGACTATGGTGAAGATGCTTCGACAACAAGAGGAAGCTAAAAGTTTTGCTGCAAGTAAGACTCGTGAAGCCCATTAGAAGACCTTGATCATTGATAAAAAATGTACTCACATTGATGACTTGTTGTATCGGTCAAAGAAAAAGAAGGATGAGTGTGATCACCTTTCATCTTCTGCAATCGGTTGGCAAAGCAAAATGACGAGCAGTTTGCTATAAATACACAGCTACAAAGTGAAAATAAACAGCTCCGCGCTGAGTGCCATTGCCTTGATTCATCTGCGGACCAACTTGAGCAAGCTTGTGTTGATTACAAAGATAAGCTTCAGGCCCTCCCTTCATCGTCTCAAAGCTCTACTGGTCGTGGAGATCTTACTATGGAAATTGGAGGGCAGAGGATTAATTTGTCTGAGGCTGTCTGGTGGCATATTTGGTGTCTAGAGGAGGAAAGTGAAAATTTGATGGGTAAGAGTAAGAGGTATCAAGAAACTTAGTCATGTTAGGAGTATGCAGCTGGATCACGAGGAGTTTAGCTAGCTCTATAACTAACTTCAAGGTGTATTATGCTACATATCTTAGTCATATGGAGCGAAGGGATCTAATACGTCATTCTGCAATTTTGATACAACCACATAGTAAGTGAGGAGCGTGTGACTGAGGAAACCCAACATAGGGCTTAGCACTCCCATCTCGAGACTAAGCACACTCGTCATTGTGGTGGTTGGTCATCTTCTGGATCATCACGGACATCTAGACGTAGATAATTCTCATGTTTTATACTGTTCTGTCTCTCTTGTAATCCTTTAAATAATTTTGCTATAATTTTGTAAAATTTTATGTTCGCTATCACTTGATAAGCTGTATTCCACCAACACTTATGCGGGATATCACTCATTTTTTGCAAGTTGTATGAGTCGTATAACTAAGTTTTCAAATTTCAAGATCTATAGCTTGCTCTATCACATTTATTATTTTGGTTTTGTGGGCATTCTTTCCTTTTTACAAGATATATAGCTTTCATATTAAATATAGTGAAGCTACAAGATCTATTGCTTACAAATTTAAGAGCTTCGGATTTTAAGACGTGCAAGATCTATTGCTTGCTGGTGTTATTTTTATGAGCAAATATATGATCTTGTGCAAGGTCTATAGCTTGCGAATGTAAGATTTACGAAGTTCCAAGATCTAAAGCTTGTAAAATCTAGTAGTTGTGCAAGATCTATAGCTTGTGAATGTAGGATTTGCAAAGTTGCATGATCTATAACTTGTAACTCGATGTTCGTTATGCTATGCATGATTGTGTTTGGCCTTTGATAATTGGAAGACCTTAGTGCATTGATTTTAATGTACTATAAATGTGTTATCATCTAAAATTTGCAAGTAGAGAACTAAACATTTAATCTTGGCCTTGAAAGACGGTTTTAAGTATTTATAATGTACGATTGCGATAATGTTGACTTGGAAACAAAAGAACGAATGGAACCAATGATAATATCATGGTTTATGTACAACTAGATATTTCCTATCTATTTCCTCAAATCTAGACATAGAACTTTCTCAAATTGATCACGTGCCAAGCTTTGGGAACACTGATGTCGTCTAACCTTTCTAGCTTGTAGCAATTGGGTTTGTGTGCCTTCGTAACCTTGTAGGGTCCCTCCCACTTTAGGCATAGCTTTCATCTTTCTTCTTCCTGGCTTTCCTCGTTCTTTGTCAACACAAGATCGCCAATATGAAATTGTATTTCTTTTACCTTCTTATTATAAGCTCTAGCCATTCTTTCCTTATACTTAGCTTCTGTGATCATTTCCAATTCTTTTTTTTCTTCTAGTTTATCTAAATCCAACCTCATCATGTTCGGATCATCATTCTCCTTGTAATCATCTTCTCAGAGACTTAAATTTTCGATTTCCACTGGTATCACTGCCTCATGAACATAGACTAGATTGTATGGAATCTCTCTTGTTGGTTCTCGAACGGTCATTTTGTATGACCATAGGGTGTTGGGTATCTCATCCACCCAGCTGGTTCGCTTTCCCTCCAACCGCTTCTGAATTCCTTGAACTATGGTCCTGTTTGTGACTTTTACTTGTCTGGTAGCTTGAGGGTGCGCCGCAGATGTAAACTTTTGAAGAACCCATAGCTTTGAACACCATTCAGTGATGGTACCACTTGTGAACTGTGTACTATTATTCGTGAAAATAATGTGTGGCACCCCGAAGCGACACTCTATATTCTGCCAGACAAATTTTCTCTTTACCTCAACTAATAATCATTCTAATGGCTTCACCTCTGATCCGCCTCCACCCGGGATTGTTAATTGTAGCTAATTAACCCAAGCGGAGGACGTGTGGTCAAAGATAGAAATTTGTAATTCTGCACCTGTTCTCACAGCTAAGCTACCAAGGGGTAGTAAGTGGCAAGCCCTGGGTTTGTCCACAAGGATGCTAGGGCTCAAGTACTAGTTAAAACACAACCTTGTACGGGTCGTCAATCTGTACAAGTGAAAGTAATAGTTAGTAAACAAAACATGCAAAGGGGGGTTTTTTGTTTTTTGATTATCAACTACAAAGCATGAAAGTGAAATAAATCAAACAATTATATAAATAGGCACTTCAGGGTATTTGCGTAACATGCAAGTGACTTCTATCCTTGATTAATTGACATATGGACTTATAAACCTATCTTATGCTCATGTCACACAGTGTGGAGATAGCCAGGTATTTTCGTCCATCTGTCACACGTGGTACTTTCCACACTGCCCATATCTCACCATCTCCGTAATTTTAGGCAATGCACTCTAGTCCTACGACACTGTAGACCATTACCTAATCAATCACTCCCAAGGCCAATGCGCCCCCGCTTAGAGGAACAATGCTCGCCTGAAAGGGCATTGCCTCACATAGGTCGCAACCGTTGGATGTGTAGTAAGATGCATTACATTCTCGGACACTCCACTGTGGATCACAATCCCTAGGCCTATAGAGGCAAGGGAAAAGATACCTTGTGATGACTCTAAAGTTGGCACAACTCTAGTCACTACATACAACACGCTAATCTCTCAGGGTAAGCTAAAGGCTATTCCCCTGCCGGCATTTTTTGAATCGATCGGCTGACATGTGATTCCATCATCAAAGAAATCCAATTGGAATCATGGTATAACACATATAAGGATTTTCTCTCAAAGCACATGAATGCACTCATCTCCTCAGTGTTCTATACCTACTCCACTATTCCAACACTTCCCAAGATTGTAATGAATCGTAGGACAACTTTATGCTACCATACATGCATGAGTGCATCATCATAATGACATAGAATAAATCACAATTCTTAGAAAACAGAAGTTCAAGCACAAATATTCATAAGCATTAGGATAGGAAATCTAAATCTCAAGAAGATATCAGCAACGCATGAATGAAAATATCCCCAAGCTACTCTACAAAGGTTAGATTCATGGAAAATATTTGGTTAGATGCCTTGGATTTAGAAAACAAGATGAAAGGAAAATGAAAATAAAAGAAAAAGGAAAGAGGAGAAGAAATCTCCTCTTCCATGTATCTTACTAGAGAGAGAAACTAATCTACATCATGCCTACTTCTATTCTAATTCCTAATAGTTTAGTAGAAGACCAAGGATTCTGTATAAAGTAGTAGGGGATTGGGCTTAAAAATAGGCCCAAAATAGGAAAAAAAATAGCAAAAACCTAGATCAGCCGCCAAGGTTCACGGACCGGCACGGATGTCACGGTCCGTGAAGCATGCAAGCCCGGACACCAGATCTGGTATGGTTTGTGAACATTCATTGTTTTGGTCCATGGGATCTGGCGAGGTCCGTGAAGCTAGGTTCGTGCCACGGTCTGCAAAGATTGTTACGAACTGCGAACAGCACACAATTTTTGCTCAGAATTTTATCACGGTCTGTGGAGGTTTTCACGGACCGTGAGTAGCTCATGGTCTCTACTCAAAAATTTTATCACAGCCCGTGAAGGTTTTCACGGAACGACTCCATACTTATCCAAATTCTTCAACTCTTCATCTCCAAGCTCTACGGTCCGGGGTCTTTGTCACGGCTTGACTCTTTGCTTTGTGAAGGTCTCGTGTAGGTCTTCAATAATCCTCTGGAGTCCTTCATGTAGTGCAGGCTGTGTGCTTTGTCACGGGCTACTGGTGCTTGACCATGGCAGATCGTGACTGGCTGTTGGTGCTTCGTTGGCTGAACTTCGTTTGCTTGCCACAGGTGACCGTTAGTCCGAATCGGGAGTTCTTGTAGTCAATTTTGTAGTACTCGAGGAGACGAGTCCAATGGTCTTAGCTTTTAAGGCTAATTATTCCTAGATAATTCTAGAACTAAGGCAACACTCCTCGGATCACGATTTAACGTTTTCTTGTTTGACCACCTTGAACTCCAAAGCCGCCTATCTTTAGCTTCAATCTCCTTCTACAATGCATCGATGTTCATTGCCTTCATCTACTACCATTCAAATGAAAATGAACTTCAAATATTCTACCATTAAAAACAAACGGCCTTCACAAGAATGTAATGCAACAAATAGCATTCACGGGCGACCTACTAAAGGTACTCAAAATGAAGACCAAGGAATCCGTGAACACTATATGGCAATAATCACTAATTAAGTATACAAAATATGGGATTTAGAATAGAAAACCAAACATGGTTGTCTAAACCTCTTGTTATGTAAACTCAACTAATATAAAAAAAACACCAACCAAAAGTAACTAAAACTATGTCAAATGCATTGGTTAAAGCATGCGTAATAGTGCAGACCAGACTCCCCACACTTAAACCTTTATTGGTCCTCGAGTAAATAAAATCAAAGAAAAAGGTTCAAGCAGAATGAAGCATGCAAAAATAGCCAATGCATTCAACGTATTCCCAAACTACCCTAGTTCCCCCAATAAGGTGAAAATCCTCACAACTCTCACACTCCTCAAAGTTCCTGAAGCAACCAAACAACCCAAAGCAAGTAAATGTGTATGGAAAAAGATAAGTGACTAAAGATCGGAATAAAGCCAAGCTTACTTTCTCCAAAGTAGTCCCAAAAGCAATCAAAGAGTAATCCTCAAGCAAAAAAATCCACCAAGGAAATCAAAAAGTCATCGAATTGGTTGCAACATAGGGACAACTCAAGATTCTCGACCTAGTTGCAACCAAGGAGTCCAATGTATCGTCAACCTAGTTTTTTTTTCTTTCTCTCAATTTCTCTCATTTTTCCTAGGACCCTTTTGGGTTTTCATCCTAGCTTTATCCCATAAAATGTGCTCACCTCTCACCTTTTTCCACACGGCCTCTCACTTTTGCCTAGATTCTCAAGCCGGGCCAAGCCTCTCACTTTTACCTAGATCTTTGACCTATCCGGACTTTTCCTAATGTTTCCCAAGTCGCCCTTTTGGGTTTTCAACTTGTCCAGGTTTAAAATTTTTTTCTTTTTGTTTTCAAAATTTTCAAAATGCTCTTAGAAGAGCTATTAGCTACATAGAAACAACTAAAAATCATAAGTGCTATCTAATCCCCACCCCCACACTTAAAGCTTTCATTGTCCTCAATGCATATACAAAATCAAAGAACACATGACAAGGGAAAGAAATAGGAGAGCACTTATGATGAAAAAGAAAGCACTGAAATCTACCCTTGATGGCACAATCATGGAATGTAAAGAACAAACTACCATTACCCTCAATATATTACCCCAAACCTCTAATCAAGAAGGTTCAATCTAACCACTACCATACATCACAAATCAAGTAAGGAATTGAATCACAATGGAGAGTTACCTGTTAGGTCTCGATGTGTGTGTCTGAAGGGTTTTGAGGGTAGATGGGTTTTGGGTGGTCTTTCGGTGGTGGTAGGGAAGAAATGGAGATTGGGTGGTGTAAGAAAGTATGTGAGCTTCAAGGGTCGGGCACATCTACACACCAAATGAATTTGGGGTTAGGCTCCCCATCTTGTCCACCATTTTGAGCGTCACAAACCATGTACATCTACATGGTCCACGAGTTGGACTCCCATTTGCTCACCTTCCTCCAAGAACTGTATGCTTCCTACAAAACAAACATGCACACCAAGTGTAATAGTGTCCCAAAAACAAAAAAGAAGCTACAAATTGAAAAACACACCAAAAATAATATCATGGTCTCTCCATACTTAGCCAAATTCTTCAACTCTTCATCTCCAAGCTCCATGGTCTGGGGTCTTTGTCACGTCCCGACTCTTTGCTTCGTGAAAGTCTCATACAGGTCTTCCCGGATCCTCTGGTGTCTCTCATGTAGTGTGGGTTGTGTGCTTTGTCACAGGTAGCTTGTGCTTAACCATGACAGACCGTGGCCGGCCACTGGTGTTTCGTTGGCTAACTTTGTCTACTTGACACGGGTGAATCGTTAGTCCGAATCGGGAGTTCTAGTAGTCAATTTTGTAGTAATCGAGGAGACGAGTCCAATGGTTTTATCCTTGAAGGTTAATCTTCCTGGATCATTCTCGAACTACGGCAACACTCCTCAGATCACGATTCACCATTTTCTCCTTTGGCCGCCTTGAACACCGAAGCCGCTTATCTTTGGCTTCAATCTCCTTCTACCACACATAGATGTTTGTGGCCTTTATCTACAACCATTCAAATGCAAATGGCCTTCAAAAATTCTACCGTTAAAAATAAACGACCTTCGCAAGAATGTAATGTAACAAATAGAAATCACAGGTGACTTACTAAAGGTACTCAAAATGAAGACCAAGGATCCCGTGAACACGATATGTCAAGAATCACTAATTACGTATACAAAATGTGGGATTTTGAATAGAAAACCAAACATGGTTTTCTAAACCCCTTGTCATGTAAACTCAACTAATATCGACAAACCGCCAACCAAAAGTAACTAAAAACTATGTTAAATGCATGGTTAAAGCATGCGTAATGGCGTTGCTCTCACCCTTTAGGAAGGGTCTAACTAGATCAATCCCCGAGTTTTTGAATGGCTAAGCTCCATATATCCCTCTCAAAACAATGTGTGGTTTATGTAACAACGAAGGCATTAATTTGATAGCTTTTGCATTTAAGCACGAAGTTATGCACATCGTTAAAAATAGTCGGCCAGTAATATCCTGCTCAAATGATCTTCTTTGCCACTATTCTAGCTCCTTAATGCATTCCACAAAGCCCTTCATGCACTTCCCTGTGAATTTCACTGGCATGCAATGTTCCTACGCATTTTATCCACGGAAATAAAAAAAACTTTCTTTTATAAGAATCCTTCTTCATAGACGTAGTTGTTAGAACGTAATTCCAACTTTTGGGTTTGCACCTTATTTTCTGGAAATGTTCCCTTTGCAAAGTACTCTATTATCAGTGTCATCCAATTTACACCTCCCGTCTGGATTATTGACACAGTTGTCATTACTATGCTTCTGACTGGAATGACCTTAATTATCACATCTTTATGTTTGATCAAAGATTCAAACCTAGTTGTTGCTAGCCTGCTTAGTGCGCCCACCTCTGTATTTTCACTTCTTAGTACGTGTTGGATGTCGAAGTACTCGCAGATAGGAGAAATCCAACAACAAGCTCTCTAAAACTATAGAACTGATGCAACCGGGTGAGGGTGAAGATGAAGATTAGAGGTGCGGATCAAGTAACAGATTGCCAATATGGTAGGCGAACCTCATGATAGGTTCATTTGTGGCAGACTCACCCCAGAGTGAGTGAGCCAAATGATATGTTCTAATGTAGACATATGTAAAAGATTAGTAATAGTTGTTAGTTAGGGGTTGTACGACATTAATATGGCACAATAATGTAACGATCCTAAAATTAATGAGAATGAGAACACTTGCTTAAAAAATTGTTATTTTGGTGTTTATAACATAAGGCAGTTATATGCATTTCATTTTTACATCTAATATTTATTAAGTATGGTTGAATGCATTGTGATTGGCAACACATTGTTACATCTAACACGTACTTGTGTATTGGATAGCAAGATCAAAGATTAATATGTAATATAATGAAATTTAATTAGAGATGACATTCCCACTATAATTTATAGAACGTTTGGAGAATAAGGATGAATCTATGTGCAAATACTACTTTTTGGGGATGTTGAATACAAATAATTGGGGAATTACCGAATTAATGATTCCAGGTCATAAGAATCTCGCGGGTAAAGAATCTGTGTCTGAGAAATTTGCTAATAAATTTTTCTACTCATTTATTCGCATTGTGTTAATTTTAATACCATATTTGATGTTTCATTTCCAGAACTTGATGTTTCAATCAAACATTGTGATGTTATAACAGAAGTTTTGATGTTTTATTTCCAGAACTTAATGTTTCAATCAAACCTTGTGATGTTATAACAAAAGTATTTTTTTTCTACTAAACTCGTGCTTTTAAAGTTGAATCTTGATTTTTATTTTAAATATTATATTTATATGTTAAAATTTTCACACTTTACTTATTTGACACTAGTTTTTGATATTTTACATCATAGTTTTTAATTTATACTTTCATTATCAACATGTCATTTTAAAAGTTAATATTGATGTTTCTATTTCTTTTTACTAACAGATTTTTATCTAATGTATATTTTGATATTGAGTCCATCTCTTGAAAGACAGTCTTTCCATAAGTCATGGAAAGACCAAGGTTTAAAGCGCAAATTAGAAGAAATGAAGATAAAATTTCAAGGTTGCATGACTCCGGTTATAAACTTTATAACTACTACACGTTCCATAATAAATTTTAATATTGCAACAAAAACCTTTTACCTTTTATTATTCTAATTAAACCCGTCTTTTGCAGTCTTTCCCAAAACTTTGCCTTTGATGTTTCAATAGTGTGAACTGATTTTTAAATTTTAGTATTAAAGATTTATGTTTTTGATATTAGTGTCACATTTTGATGTGACACTTGGTGTTTTAAAGTTGATGTGACACTTGATGTTTTTGATATTAGTTGTATGCTTTTTTAGTGTATTAACTTGATGTTATCAAGTCTCATTCGAAGCTTATTATAGTGTTTTTTTATCTAATGTTTATTTATTATAATTTGATGTGCATTTTATTACTTATATTTGATGTTGAACTATTGTAATTTGATGTGTATTTTTAGCATTATTATTTAATATGTTAATGTCAAGAGTCTGTCTATTGAAAGATTATCTTTCCATAAGTTATGGAAAGATCAATGTTTAAAATGAAAATTAGAAGAAATCAAGATAAAATTTTCATGTTGCATTAATTGGGTCATAAACTTATAACTACTGCACGTTGCATGATAAATTTTTAATATTGTAACTAAAACCTTTTATCTTTCTATAATTCTAATTCAACCCCATATTTCCACAGGTATATGAAAAGATGATCTTTTTTCATGACTTTTCCCAATGTCAAAGTATTTTTTATTTTTGGTATATACCTAGCCCAACAACTAAAGGTTGCTGACCTCTAGGCCCAATCCAATCTCACTTTACGAATAGACAAAGCCATTCAGCCCAAGGTTTAAGTCAACCACGAACTGATAATGGAGGAACTGTGTGGTCGTGGATCCAATCGTGAACTGAGAAAGATGGAATGAGGATAAGCACTTAGCCATGAACCAAAAATATAGTGATCATGGTGCAATCCACCATCTCAAACCCTAATAATGTGGAGCCACGACTATGATAGGCTATAAATACAGGAAGAGCAACACTGGCTCAGTTAAGTGAGACAAGATTGAGAAATTCCAATTCTCTTAGGAAAAGGCTGACTTGATTGTTAGAGTGTTTTCCCCGAAATTACTTCTGGGATCTGTTTTGTAGGAAGAAAGGTTTCATGGTGATCAACGGTTTCTTTACTTGGTTGGATTACCACATCATTCGGCGCCGACTGTAGGGAAAGAAAATTTTTCGTTTCAAAATCCTTCAAGACAATAGTGTTCAGCAGAAGCGAGAAAATCCACAACTACCAGACATAAGAACAAATAGTTGGACGCAACAGAAGCATGCATCCCAGCCAAGACCAAGAATATGTCCCTAGTAGAGAAAGGGAAAGCACTAAGAAAGATACGGAGGATAATGGGGAGAAATCATATGCTCCTAACACAAACCAAGAAAAAAAACGAGGAGAGTGTTTGTAGCATTCTTAGAAGCGAACAAAGAAAGCCTGTACAATCAATTTTTAACCACGCTCAAGCCAAAATCCCTGAGAATAAATAAAAGACCAAGTAAAGGGCACGAGAGCCTTATGTACAAGGAGGAGTTAAGGGATATAGTGGCAAATGATAATGTAGATCAATCACCCTTAGCTCTGCATTTTGAGATTTCAAGATGCCAAAGAACTTCAAGCTTCCTTTACAGGCTAAAATCTATGATCGGACCACGGACCCCAAAGAATTCCTACACTCTTATTGCAATAGCATGAGATTTCGAGATGTGAAAATTGAATTGGTATGCAAGGATTTCCCTATTTTCTTATTGGGAACAATGATCACATGGTACGAAGACCTACCAAACGGAAGCATTAAATCTTGGGCGCAATTGTCAAATTTTTTAGGCCACTTCTATCAAAAGCAGAAGTTCACCAAAACAATTGCAGACTTAAACAACATAGCTCAGCGAAGTGACGAAAGTCTCGCAGAATATCATAATAGGTTCGTCACTGAAATTTTGCAAGTTTACGATCTGTTGTTTCAATCCTCTTTGGGTGCATTTAAATGGGGCATACAATCAAGAGAATTCTACAAGGAACTAATGAAGAAAATGCCCGAACACCTAAGAGAGTTCCAAAAAATGATTAAACAATATGTGCAAACTGAAGAAGCAAATAATCACAAGATAGAGCAGGAGCGATGTGGGAAGAGAATAATGGAAGATCCACAGAAAAGGTTTGTAAAGAAAGGAAAAAGGAAACATCTCTTTCAAGGGAAGAGAACCAGGGATACAGGTCGTGCCAATCCAAGAAACACCTCCGAAAAAGTTGTGAAAAGAAATATGGCAAGCGAACATAGAGTTATTTCGCGAACCGGCACCAATGATAGCACCTCCAGATAAGAGATCCAGAGAATACTACTGTGCCTTCCACAATGACCATGGCCATGACATCGAGTATTGCAGAGACTTGAGGAGGGAAATTAAGGGGAATCTGAGGAATGGCTATCTGAACCAGTACAAGAAAGAAGATGGTGAAAGCCGATACAATGAGGCGAACAAAGCAGGAAACTCCGTGGAAAAAAACCAAGGTATAGCGAACACACAAGGCAAAAATCAGAAGATGACAACAGTAGTGGATTACAACGAAAACATAGCGACCGAGGCTCTAGAAAGAGTAATCATGTCCATACATGGATCAACTGAGTCGCTATCCAACAATGCGTAGAAAGCCAAAGCTAGATATTCCCCGCAATAAGAGCCTGCTGACAAAAGACTCCAGTCAAACGAAATAATCACATTTAGCGAAGAGGATGTAGTTCCCAACGCTTCACCTCATAATGACCCAATGGTCATTATCTCTAAAATTGGAAATGCAACAATTGATAGAGTATTCGTGGATAATGGAAGTGCGGCCAAGATCCTATTTGTTGATTGCTTCGATATGCTAAGGTTTAAGCGGACTAATCTAAAGAAGTCAACATCCTCTCTGGTAGTATTTACAGGGCGAGCAGAAACACCTCTAGGTAACATATAGCTGCATGTTACCATTGGTGAAAGTGATAGAAATTGTACCATCATGTGCGATTTTGTGGTCATGGACACACCATGTCCATTTAATGCCATCATCGGAAGGCCTTAGATGAACACAAAAAAAGTGATATTGTCACCATACCACTTGGTAATGAAGTTCCTAATTCCAGCTGGAATCGCAACAATAAGAGGAAACCAACAAACAACCAGACAATGCATGGTTATTGCGATGAAAGCAGGAAAAATATGAAAAAAGCAAAGATGTTTAACGCTGTCTCTGATAATAGCTTACTCGGGTAATCAGAATCAGCAATTGATTTGGGGGAAAAAACTGAAGTGGTTGCTTTGGACGATGAAGACACTTCTAAGTGTGTCAAAATAGGAAAACATCTTCCACATCTGGAGAAAGAAAAGGTCATAAAAATATTGTGAAGTCACAAAGATACATTCGCATAGAGTGTAATAAAAATGGGAGGATTCAACCCAGGAATCGCTACTCATTCTTTGAATATCAGTGATTCGGTCAAACCAGTCAAGAAAAAGCAATGAAGCTTCAATAGTGATAGGAACAAAGCAATCGAAGAGGAAGTTACAACTTTCCTTCAGGATGGTATCCTTAAGGAGGTTATCTATCCAAAAAGGTTGGCAAACCCAGTGATGGTAAAAGAGGCAGCAGCGGGGTGGAGAATGTGCATAGACTTCACTGATCTAAATAAAACACGCCCAAACGATTGTTATCCTTTGCCTAAAATTGATCAGCTAGTCGAAGCAATTTTTTAGATATGAAGTCCTAGATTTTTTGGATGTGTATAAAGGATACCACCAAATACTGATGAACCCAGAAGACATGGAGAAGACTTCATTCATAATGAGCTTCGGAATATTTTATTATGTGAAAATGCCAATTGGCCTAAAAAAATGCAGAAGCAACATATCAGAGAGTGATCGCCAATGCATTTTGCAATGAAATAAGATGAAATATGGAAGCATATGTTGACGACATGGTTATCAAAAGCAGAAGAATAGGCAAATTCGCTGAAGGCTTGAAGGAAACTTCGGAGACACTAATTGAGATTGGTATGAAGCTTAATCCTAAGAAATGCATAATTGGAGTAGGCACATGAAAATTTTTAGGATACAAGGTATCCTCTAAAGGGATCGAGGCTAACCCATAAAAAATTCAAGCTATAGTTGTCCTTCCTCAACCACGAACAGTTAAGGAAGTACAAATATTAATGGGATCATTGGCAATACTCAATAGATTTGTTTCAAAGGTAGTTGAGAAACATTTTCCACTTTTTGAAGTCCTTAAGAAGGTTAAAAAGTTTAGCTGGAACAAGGAAAGTCAAAAAGCGTATTAGTCCTTGAAAGAGCAACTTCAAACATTGCCAACATTGAAATCACACCAATATTTGGAGAAACCCTATATTTGTACTTGGCGGTTTCAAAAAATGTAATAAGCTCCGTTTTGGTGCATCAAGAAGGCCAAAGACAAGTATTAGTGTACTACATAACCATAATACTATAAAGTGCAGAGAGGGCATACATGCTGGATTCAAAGCTAACTCTAGCTTTGATATACTCAGCAAGAAGATTGCGAACCTATTTCCACAGTCATGGAATCGTCGTCTATACTTATTACCCAATCAAGAATATCCTAAGCAAGACTAATGCATCTAGTAGAATGACCAAGTGGGCTCTCTAATTGAGGAAATATGAGATCCAATTCCAGCCAAGAATCGTAATCAAGGCACAAGCCTTAGAAGATTTCATTGCGGAGATGACAAGTGAAGATGTAGAAGACACGAATGCACAACAGAATATTAGAACTAACAAAGGCAAATCCAAGTGGGTAAACGTCGTATGGAAGTTGGTCGTTGATAGAGGATCTAGCAAAGAAGGTTACGGTGCATGACTGCTGCTAATCAACCCAGAAGGAGGGGAGCATGAATATTCACTTCGTTTTGACTTTCCACTCACAAAAAATGAGGTTGAATATGAAGCATTAATATGCGACTTAGACCTTACAATCAAGATGAAGGTTAAACGTGTTCAGGGCTTTAATGATTAACAAAAATTGGTACAACAAGTACGAGGAGACTACGAGGTTCGGCAAGAACAATTGATAAAATAATTAAGAGAGTTCGTCAGCTCATTGCCCAACTCGAATACTTCGATATTCAACATGTGCCAAGAAGTGAAAACACAAAAGCATATGCCTTAAGCAAGCTAGCAACAGCTGGATTCTATTCATTGGTCGGACACAAAGATGTGAAAGTGGAGGTCATTCTAGTCAGAAGTACAGTAATAACAACTGTGTCAATAGTTTAGACAGGAGAATTAAACTGGATGACATTGTTGATAGATTACTTCGCGATGGAAAAGTTACCAATAGACAAGATACAAGCCAGAAAGTTGTCACGACAACCTTACAACTACGTTTATGAAGGAGGAACCTTATACAAAAATATTTTTTTTATCTCCATGGATAAAGTGTGCGGGAACTTCACAAACAGGTGAGATCTTGAAATAAGTACATAAAGGATTATGTGGGATGCATAAAAGGTCTCGAACGATTGCAAAGCAGATAATTTGGGCAGGATACTACTGGCCAACTATGTTCAACGATGCACACAACTTTGTTCTCAAGTGCAAAAGTTGCCAGATTAATGCTCCAATATTGAATAAACCACATGTTGCGTTAACAGGAGTATATGGAGCATGGTCGTTTGACAAGTGGGGAATTGACCTGGTTGGACTCTTTCCAAAGGGTGCTAGCAATGCAAAATTCCTAATTGTGGCAATTGACTACTTCACAAAATAGGTAAAAGCAAAGACATTGGGAAGAGTTACAACAAAAGTAATAAGAAAATTCATTTGGCAGAACATAGTTCGTCGCTTTGGGGTGCCACAAACTATCGTCACAGATAATGACATACAACTCACAAGTAGGGCATTTACTGAATGGTGCTCGAAGTTAAAAATTGCACAAAAGTTCACGTTGGTAGCCCACCCCCAAGAAAATGGTCAGGTGGAAGTAACCAACAGAACCATAGTTCAAGGTATCCAAAAAAGATTGGAAGGAAAGCGATCTGGGTGGGTGGACGAGATACCTAACACCTTATGGTCGTACATAACAACTGTTTGACAGCCACGGGAGAAACACCATATAGTCTGGTTTATATCCATGAGGCAGTAATACCACTAGAGATCATTAATTCAAGTCTCTGAGTCAAGAATACCAGGAGGGCGACAATCCCAAAATGATGAGGTTGAATTTGGACAAACTCGAAGAGAAAAGACAATGGGCATCAATCACCGAGGAGAAGTACAAAAAAAAGGCTAGAGCATAAAATCAGAAAGTCAAGCAAACGCAATTTCAAATTGGTGATTTCGTGCTGTGAAAAAATGAAGCAAGCCTAGCAGATGAAAAAGGAAAGCTAAGCCTAAAGTGGGAAGACCCGTACATGATAATGAAGGCACATCGATCCAAATGTTATGAGTTAGAAAGATTGGATGGCAGTAGCATTCCCAATACTTGGCATGTGATTAACCTCATAAAGTTTTGTGTGAAGATATCAAGTGGAGGGTAGGAAAAACCCAATTGTATAGAAGCCATGAGATGATCATTGGTGATGTTCGCATCCTTGTTTTATTTTGAAGGCGATATTATCAGAGCTTACATTATAAATATCAAAAATCATCAGAGGCAACATAATTTTCATCCTTTACTTACATCATACCCAAGTATAACACATCGCAAACAAAATATCAAATCTTGTAGTCGCAAAACCACTAAGTCTAACCAATCGCGACACAACAAGCTACATCTTTTTTTATTTTGCAAGCTACAGATCTTGCAACATCGCAATCTTACTTTCGCAAGCTATAGGTCTTGCACAAAGGCATACATGTCTACAAAAACAACGATGTAAGCAAGCAATAGATCTTGCAGTTTGCACAAATACAAGCTCTCGAGTTCGCAAGCTATAGATCTTGCAACTTCTTCAGACTTGTCTACAAAAATAAGGATGTAATCAAGCAATCACTATCAAGGAACCCACCTCTAGCACCGGTTTTTTAGCACCGGTTATTAAAATCGGTGCAAAAATTGAATAGCACTGGTTTTTATTTTGTTAGCACTGGTTTTAAAACCGGTGCAAATTTAACACCGGTTTTTGTAATTTTGTCACCAGTTTTTTTTCTAATAACCGGTGTAAGTTTAACACCGGTCAAAAAACTGGTGCTAAAAGTGATCAAAACCGGTGTTAGGTAACACCGGTTTATAAACCGGTTCTAAAAATAACAAAAACCGGTTAGGAATTAGCACCAGTCAAAAAACCGGTGCTAAAAATCTATTAAATTGGTGAATTGAAAACCGGTGCTAAATTGGCACCGGTTTGAAAACCGGTGCTAAATTGGCACCGGTTTGAAAACCGGTGCTAGAAATTAAAGAAAACTGGTGACATGTAAATATATGGCACCAGTTTTTAAACCGGTGCTAAAAACATTTAAAAAACTAGTGTGAAAAGATTTTTGGGAAAAAAGTGGGAAAAATAGCACCGGTTGATTTAGAACCGGTTTAAAACCGGTGCTAATGGGGAAAATGGCACCGTTTTACGTAGTATTCACAAAAACTGGTGCTAAACAGAGCATTTAATGCTCCGAACTACCCCTCAAAAATTAGATATGAATTTGTGGTTCCCTTCTCTCTTCATTGATGGAAGATTTTTTGGATGGTGAACAATAACCCAAAGCAATGAAGACCAATGAATGTAAGTTTTTCTTAACTCTTATGAATTTCAATCAAATAGTAGTTATAATAACCATTAATGCATGCATGGAGAGAGTTTATTTGTACTCATTAATGGTTTCTATGCTTGAAGTTGGTTTAGTATCATGTTGTGAGAGTGTAAATGATTGTGGATGTAAACATGGTTGTGTTTGGTAGATGGTATGTGTGTGTGTGTGTATATATCTATATCTCCCACGAACAAGTTGATCGATTCACATACATATGCACATACGTACACATGATGACACTTTTAGTATTGTGTAGTAAATTGGTTGTTTTTATTTTTATTATGTTTGAACAATGAATATTTGTGTAATATTTGTATTTTTTTATTTAGATACAATGGACTGAGAATTGATGCTCAGGTGGAGAAAAAAATGGTTAGCTATCCAAGTGTAGCTAGAGGGAGTGGTGAAAATATTGCATTTATTGATTCGTTTCTTGATTATGCCTTTGGTCGGGAGGAGAGGATACTTTGTCCATGCGAAAGATGCTTGTGTTGTGAACGGTTTGATGATCGTGGGCTTGTTAGATTTCACTTGCTGAAGAACAGATTTGACGGAGGTTACATTGTATGGACATTTCATGGAGAGGTTGAGCAACAACATAATGGTGGTGGGTTTGACTAGGTAGATGGAAATAAATGTACCGTTGATGCTATGTTCGATGACATTGTAAGAGATTTTCAGGGGAAGCCTAAAATGTTGAGTGCTTTACTCGACGAAAAAGAGAAGCCATTGTATCCGGGATGTAAAAGTAAGGATACCATAATCTCCTTTTTTATGGAGGTTTTCAATTTGAAAGCTACAAGTTCTTGGAGTGATACAAGTGTGAATTGACTCCTTAAGCTTTTAAAGGATAAGTTTCCGGAAGGGAATGTAATACCGGAATTTTTTTACGAGGCTAATGATTGTGTGTTGTATGATGGTGATTTGAAAGATGCGGTTGAATGTCACGTGTGTAAACATTCAAGATATAAGGGTGTGAGGAATGATGATGATGGGTGTTTGGCTAAGAAGAAGAAGAAGGTCCCATTGAAGTGTATGTGGTATCTTCCTTTAATTCCTAGGTTGAAGAGGTCCATTGCAAATTCAAAAGATGCAAAAAACTTGTGATGGCATGGAGAGCGGGAAAGACCAAGGGACGACAAGATAAGACATCCGGCAGACGGTGAACAATGGAGAAATTTTGACAAGCGATATCCTTCATTTGGTTCAGAAGTTAGAAATTTACGCGCATTGTGTACTGATGGGATGAATCCATTTGGTAATATGTCATCGAAGAATAGTTCTTGGCCCGTGATGTTGGTTATATATAATTTGCCCCCTTATTTGTTCATGAAACGTAAATATGTTATGATGCCTTTGTTAATCTCAGGCCCTAGACAACCTGGGAACGAGGTTGATATGTATTTGAGACCACTGATTGATGATTTGAAGATATCGTGGGAAGAAAAAGGGGTGTTGGTATTTGATGCCTATATGAAGTGGATTTTCAATTGTGTGCCATACTTTTTTGCATGATCAATGATTTTCTAGCCTATGGAAAATTTTTGAGGTATGTTGTGAAGGGACACAAAACATGTCCTATTTGTGAGGAGAAGATAGAATTCAAACAGCTAAGACATGGAAGAAAGACAGTGTATCTTGGCCATAGAAAATGGCTGCAAGGAAACCATAAATACTGGGATGATGTGATCAATTTTTTTGGGGAGAAAGAATGAAGGAAATCCCCTACACCACTAACTGGTGTGTAGATTCACAAGAAGGTTAAGAAATTGAGAGTGGTGTTGGGAAAGTATAAAGGTAAGGGCGGAATACATTGTGATGGTCCATGGAAGAAAAGGTCAATATTTTTTTATCTACCGTACTGGGAGCATCTTGAGGTTAGGCATTGCCTAGACGTGATGCATATTGAGAAATTTTTTTGTGAAAGTTTGATAGGAACCCTCTTGAATATTTCCTGGAGGACGAAAGATAGTTTGAATGCCCGGTTAGACTTGGTAGATTTGGGAATCAGAAATAACCTCGCTCCAGAAGTGAAGGGTAAGCAGACTTACTTGCCCCCTACACTTGTACATTGTCAAAGGATAAGAGGATCTCAGTTTGTGATATTTTGAAATCAGTGATGGTACCAATTGGTTATTCATCAAATGTTAGTCGGGTAGTTACAGAGGATTGTCGGATGACTGGGTTGAAATCTCATGACTGTCATGTTCTGATGCAACAACTGTTACCTGTTGCTATTAGCGGGGTAATGAGGCTAACGTAAGGTACTCAATCACTAGACTTTGATTATTTTTTGGTTCCATATGGCGGAAGTCTATTGACCGGGACCATTTGGACGCCCTACAAAATGAGGTTGTTGTTGTGCTTTGCAAGTTGGAAATGTATTTCCCTCCATCATTTTTTGACATAATGGTTCACTTGGTTGTTCACTTAGTGCAGGATATAAAGATATGTGATCCGGTTGGTATGCATTGGATGTATCCTTTTGAGCGACACATGAAAGTATTCAAGGGATACGTGAAATGTATGAGTCAGCCGGATGCTAGTATTGTTGAGAGGTATGTCACCGAAGAAGTAATTGAATTTTTCTCTAGCTATTTGAAAGAACATAGAAATTTTAGGGTGCCCCGGAATCGACATGTTGGAAGGAAGGTGGGAAAACCGAGGTGAAGGGGAATGTTATTTACTCCATTGAATAGTGATCTGATGTCAGTTCATTTGTATGTCTTGAGGAACTATAGGGAGACTATTACTTATGTGGCCGAGCACCTTAATTCGATCACAGAGTCTCATCCCATGTGGCCCCCAAATAAAGTTTAGTTGGAGCACAATGACAAGTTTGTGAATAGGTTATATGATCGATGCAATGTAGGTGATTACGACCCAAAAATTAGAGCATTTGCAAGTAAGTCTAACTGTACGGTTTTGAGGTATTCCAGATATGACATTAATGGTTTCTCTTTTACTACTAGGGACCAAGATTTAAAGAGAACAACACAAAATAGTGGGGTATACATAGATTCAGAGATAATGTGGCAAGTAAGTAAGAAAAACAATAAACCGTCCTAGCTGTGATGTCATGTTATGGTGTTATTGATGAGATGTGGGAGCTTGACTATGGAGAATTCAAGATTCCAGTTTTCAAGTGCCTATGGTTTGATAACACAACTAGTTCGAAGTGATGACCCAATGGGATTTACCCTTGTTGACCAGAGTCGTGAAGCATATGAAAATGATCACTTTATCTTGACCGAACAAGCAAGACTAGTTTTCTACGTTAATGATCCGTGCAATGTAGGTTGGTCTGTTGTGTTACAAGGTAAGAAATACTCTTTCTGCGATGAAATTGATATTGAAGTTACAAGTGAAAGGTTAGAGTTCCTCTCTATTTCCCCCCGACTTATTAACGACGGGATTGAGGCGGGAGCAATACAAAGGAAACATAGAGATGGCATTTGGATAGATGAAGATGGACAAGAAATTGGAGACGTTCAATTGAAAAAGAGGAAGATAGTTGAAGACTAGTGGGTGAAGAGCAATGAATTTGTGAAAAATTTTGTGTATTTTTGTAGTATGTTGTGTTATGTACCACTATTAACTATTCTACAAATGTTCTAATTGGTATCTATTTTGAGCAGCTCTGAGAGCTTGGACCAAATCAACTTCATTTTGCTATTGTAGTGGCTGCCAGCTGCAACGCACTGCAGCTCTTTCACACATAATACCTATTATGAGTTGCTCGTTCAGTTCTTCTAAGACAAAAAATTGAATACTTTACAAGCCTAGAAACTTCAACTTCCAAAATCATATCCACAGAGTAGCAACATAGTAGCACCATATGTTATGGGAATTAAAATCTCGATAAAACAGAGATCCATATAAACCAAGCACAATAAAGAACTTGAGAAAATCAAGATGTGAGCACAATGAAGGTGTTCAATCCCCGCGCAAGCTGCCCTCCTCAATATTGGAAGATGGAGAATCTATAGTAGGGATTGGACCCAAATCCTTGATTCTCTAGCCATACATGGCTGTAAGGATCTTCCCTACCTGCTCAGTCCATCGCACCAAGTGATCAACCTTCACTTTCAGCACTGCTATGTCCCCATCCGAATTCTCCTTCGATGATTTACTTGTTGCTGGCATTGATGACATAACAATTTTCTTCTTCTTCGAGAATATTTAAGGGTTGATGGGAAGCTTTGGCAGGAGTATGAAATCATCATCTTTAAATTTGCAACCTGCTTCCATGCATAAGGCAGTGATGAGGGAGGAGAAGACTATACAGTTGTGGGCATTGGCACAATCCCAAATGTACGCCATTATCATGCCCTCAACATCGATGCTTAAGTTACTCTTGATCTTGTACAACAGCAACATCCGGGAACGATGAACCTCACTATTCATTTTCACCGGCAGCAGGCAGGCAGCTATGAACTGTACCACACATTCATATCCTCACTTAAGTATTTATTCTCAATGTTGGACCATTCCGGTGGCAGATTCTGGATAACTTCATCGCCATCATCACAGATTTCCTTTATAATCTGCTCCCAAGAAGCTTGTTCAACAGCTTTTTCCCCGGCTTCGTACACACTTGTGGACTTCGGGGAGATCTTGTAGAACCGGTTGATCACATCTGCTTTGAGCTCTATGAACTAACCACGGAAGAAAACCAATGTTGAATTCTTGTACTTCATGAAGGACAAGAAGTCGCATGCAAGGGTCTTGTTTACACAATCCGGTTGTGCGAGGAAGCCCTCCCACCCGTGCTCGTTGACATATTCCTTGTAAGGCCTTTCCATTCTCAACCCTCTCTCCAAAATGAGGCTCTGGCTAATGAATTCCTTGTACACACTCATTGCCTCATGACAGTCCGTCTCTGTCATTGGTATTAAAGAGTTCCCTTGAACCAACTGAGACCTGTTGTCTCGCTCCTCCACATCGCCTACTCTGGATTTTTTCCTTAGTCCTGCCTGTTGGTCAATTTCTTGGGTGCTCTTTTTTTGGTGCCATACCTGGTAAAATAAATGTTGTATGGTACACGGGAAATAATAGCAAAATGTTAACTCAAGTAAACACATTCAAGAAGAATGTCAGCACATGGAAAATAAATGTTATCACATGGAAAATAAATGTTATCCCATGCAAAAAAGATTGGAAAAATGTCATAAATTCCACACTGTGGTTGTGATCACCCTTTAAAACACCCAAAAAATAACGAAATCAAAAATATTTGCATCCAGATGTCAGCACATGAATAAATTTGCAACCAGATGTGTGTTGAGTTCTTGTAACATAACATAGGCATATAACTATATTTCCATCAGTAAATTTAACCAGGATTCGTATAACATAGGCTTAGAGATGTATGAAGAACAGAGGTATAGAACCGTTCCATGAAGTTAGGCATAGAACCAATTCAACAAACATATGCATAGAACTGTATTCGCATAGAACATAGGCATAGCATACAGTGGTAATAACTCCCACATTTCCAAAACAAAATCATAATTAGATTTTTTCATTAAACCAAACAATCAGGATATCAAAAATGTAGACAATCCTAGGCAACCAAAAACGAAAGAGTATGCGCTTACCTAGTTCAGACAAGGGTTTTTTGACGACAGGTGTTTGGAGGGCGGAGAGTGGTTGGCGGAGGGAGCTTGGCGGTGGAAGCTTGGTGGACGAAGCTTGGCGAATGGAGCTTGGCGGGTGGAGCTTGGCGGACGGAGCTTGGTGGACGGAGCTTGGCGGACGGAGCTTGGCGGACGGAGCTTGGCGGACGGAGCTTGGCGGACGGAGCTTGGCAGATGGAGCTTGGTGGATGGAGCTTGGCGGACGGACCTTGGCGGATGGTAGCTTGGTGGATGGTGTATGGATGATGGATGATAGATTGACGAAGGACGGAGCTTCGCCGCGTTGGAATGAAAGAAACTCGGGGGGTTGAATGAAGCGGGGATGACGGAGGGAGCGGGGACAGTGGACGAAGCGTGGACAGAGCTTGCCGGTGGAGGGAGCGGGAGATAGTGGAGTGAACGGGGAGTGTGGAGGGAGCTTGGCAGAGGAATGGTGTTAGGGTATTGGGTTGAATGAACAATTTTACACACATTAGCTGCATTGTACACACACATGGGCTGAATTTTACAGACACATGGAATGAATTAAACACACACATGGGTTGAAAGATAGGAGGCGTGATGTAGAAGGCTTGAGGTAGGAGGCTCGATGGTAGGAGGTTGAAAGGTAGGAAGCTCGATGGGAGGAGGCTCGATGATTTGAGGGAGGCTCAAAGGCTCGAAGGTAGGAGGTTCGAGGTAGGAGGGTCGATGATTCGAGGGAGGTAGGATGCTCAAAGGTAGGAGGCTCGAGGTAGGAGGCTCGATGTTTCAAGGGAGGTAGGAGGCTCGATGGATCGAGGGGCTGGAGGGGCTCGAGTGCTCGAAGGGCTCAATGTCTAGATAGAGCGGGGGGACTCGATGCTTCGAGAGATTGAGGAGCTTGATGGCTTGAGAGGGTTGATGGTTCAAGGTGTTCGATGGCTATTGGGCTCGAGGGGCTCGATAAGCTCGAGTGCGCAAGGGAGGAATGAATTCAAGGGGAGCAAGAGCTCGAGTGGCTTGAGGGGCTCAAGGGGTTCGAATGGCTTGAAGGCTCGAGGGGCTCGAGGGGCTTGAGTGCTTTAGGGTTTGATGGTTCAGGCTCGAGGGCACACCGGTTTGATGGTTCAGGCTCAAGGGATCGAGGTTCGAGGCTCAAGGGGCTGCATGGCATGTGGGTTCGAGAGTGTTACAGTAAATCAGGATTGATTTGATTGAGTTTGGATAAGTCTTGTTGACTAAGCCAGAGTCTTAGTAGGACTTGATTTCCTTGTGTATTCTATTTATTCCTAACATCAATAGATCACCACATTCGGGCACGAGGACTCGATGGCTCAGGTTGAAGTTTTCGGAAATCTGAGGCCTGATTTCCAAAAATTATATTATGTATAATATAAGAGTAATGACAAGAAGCATTTTCCGTAACCAATTATGGTATTTCTGACAAGAATATATACAGTACAATAAGGAAACATAATATGAGTAGAACTCTGGCTTAGTCAGCATAACTTATCCTGAATCAATCAAGATCTAATCATAAACGTGATTTACTCTAACACGTAAGTCAAGAAATTAATTTACATATCATTATTCTATATACACTGGTTAACTAAATATGATCGTGTTCAATACAACTAAGGCTTGTTCAAGCCCTAGTCCATTACTTGATAACCCATATGGTTATCTATAAGTCACATGTAGTCAGTGAGCATTACATGTACAATGGTTAATCGACTATAACTTAATTGGCGATCCGTATACACTAGTAATATGCAATCGTAAAATGCCGTATTCCTCAAATACATAAACATTTTTTAATTGAAGGAAACATAATTCCTTGTTAAACTCTATTTCTCTAGCCGTCTATGTATACAAGTAATAGTATGAAACACTAAATACACGAATCTAAGTAGAAGCTTCTATTGTAATTAAACAGTCTCCAGACCTTTATTAATTTTTCTTGAAATATTATTTAAAATTCTGTACCTAACTCAATACGAAGTAGTATAAAAATCTCATGAAAATGAGCAAGTTGGCCAACAAAGGAACTTGACAAATTGAACTCCAAATTGACCCAACAAAGCAGCAAGGATGGTCAAAATAAACTCCCAATTGGCCCTACAGAGCATCATTTAGCTTCCCTCCCAAATTTTCCCTCTTCCCTCCATAACCTTATCCCCAAATTTGAGCTGAACTCCCACCCTAAAACTTCTACCAATTTTCCCTCTTCCCTCTTCCCACCGATTTTCCCTCTTCCCTCTTCCCACCAATTTCACTCTTCCCTCTTCCCTCCCTACTTCCCCTTCTTGTTGCTTGCAATTTTGGTCGAGTAAAGTGGGCGCTTATCCGTCCGGTGGCAAAAAACATTGCCGAGAGTGATTGGTTTTGGGGTAAGTCTTCTACATATCGTTAAATGGGTCATAGTTTGCTATTTTCCCAAGTTCAATGAATAGATATATGTTGGCTGTTGGTATCTTAGCTTGCAAGTTTGTGTTTAAATTTTTTGGGTTATTAGTGTGGGTAGTTGTTCATGTGCATAGATGATTTGTTTGCTAATAATTTTAGAATTTTTGCCCACTTTGTTTTTGCCCCCTTACAAAATTTTTGGATATTATGTTGATAGGTCATGTTAAGATTTCAATTTTTTGATTGACTCATACAAGCGCAAGTGAATGGCTAAGCCGAGGAAGAAATTGTTTGACTCCGGTAATAAAGCCGTAAAAAAAGACAATTGTGTTACCCCTACAAAAGATAACAATTCTAATGTCAATAACAAGGAAGTGGATGATGCACCCAAATCATGCTCGGGATTGAAAAACTCGGGGGAGGAAGAAGAAACTATATTAAAAGATGACATTAGTGGGAGCTTTGGCAAGTTTGAGATTAAAGAGTATTGCAAGCGTAGAGGCACCGCCACGTGCAAGTCTGTGTTGCTAGCAAAGCAAAAGAAGCCCCTTAAAATATTCTTCGACGATGACTTCGAACCCTTAGTGATGCGCAACCGGTGGTCGATGTATGCTGGTTATGCTGTCCGACGAAGAGTCCGCTTTGGCACATGCCATAATTGGAAAGCAGTCTCAGGCCATGTAAAGAAAGATGCATGGGAAGACATTCTTGTAAGTGTGTTCTAATCCTCCATTTTCATTTGTTCAGTTCAACTCCATTACATTTTACACTAACAACACGTATCTTTGTCCACTAGATTAGCTGGGATATACAAACCAAAATGACATTCAATGAGATGAATAAGTTCCGAAATAAAAGGACAATTTATGCAGGTGAAAAGTGGAGGAATTGGAAGGCTAAGGTGGCTTACAAGTACATCGCGCAAAAAAAAACCAGGTTCTTATGCATGGACTGATTATCGATGGATGGACAAAAAAGAATGGGAGCTATTTGTGCAACACAGATCAACCCCTGAATTCAAGGTTATTCCTTCAAAATTATTAATGTCTAGTCATTACTATGTGAACATTTTACAAATCGATGAACATATAGGCATTAAATGATGCAGCAAAAGTAAGCGCCTCACATAAGAAGTACATCCATCACACAGGCAGTGGAGGGAATCGTAGGCTTGCTATAGAAATTGAGAAGAGGAAAAGAAGGGCTAAAATTGACGAGCTTATGGATCAAGGTCAAAGTGTAGAAGAAGCGGAGGCTTTAGTTCAAATCTTGGATTTCAAATTGGACCGCTCAGAGGTGTTCCTAGAAGCTAACTGGGACAAGAAATTATCGACCTACACTGACGACTGCGTTAAAAGAGCATCCCCAACTATTGTGAGCCATAATTGATTCGATGTCTATTAATATTATCAGATGGAATGCATAGTAATGACTTGCATATGTTTTTGTTTAGTAGAAAACCTTTTGGATAAGAAGTAGAAGGGAGAGTTGGTAATACAAGGGCAATAAGATATTCTCGTTCAAGCAACGGGTAAGAAGGATCATGGGGGTCGTTGGAGAGGTTGCCCCACAACGATCAAGGTGAACGAGGCCCTACCACATTTTCCTGTGAGCCATTATGCATCTAGTCGATGTGGGAACACAAACACAAAGCCATCTGAAGAAATCTCAAATTCAAACAAACTACCAACAGATGTCATTGAGCTCAACGAGAGATTTGTTGCCTTATTTGAGCCCCAAACAAATTGGCTGGCTAGAAAATTGGGTAAAGCTATTCCCCCAACTTGGATGCCCGCAATTTCCTTACTACATCTTCCAACCCCGTGAATAAGGTCAACAGGGTATTCATTCCTTCAGCATCTGGATGTAGTGACCCACAAGGAACCGTTGCGAATGACAAGGTATTCTATACCATGAACCTCATCGTTAGCTGCTTTCTTGCTCTATGAACGTTAGTTTCTGGATTTTAATTTACTGCCAAATTTTTTTTTTGCTTTTAAGTTGAACACTGAAAGCTGCAGCTGTATATAGAATTCATTTCTTGTTGTAGTCAACTTTTCGGGCCAAACACATCTTCAACGACCCGTGGTCCCTATTAAGATTGATTACATTTAAGACATAATTTAATTTTCATTACTTAATAACACTTACTTATTGTCCAACTGATGTTTTTCCCCTTTATCTGAATTTTGTTCTCAGAAAGGAAAAAAAGTGTTGCCTATATGTTTTGAACCATAATGGAGAAAGGGATGTAGCTGCATTTGGTATCTTATTTTCGAAGGATAAGGAAACCCATCAAGTGGGAGCGAGTAAAGCTTCGTGAACCTGTGATCATTCCCAAGGCACCTTTGCCGATTGAACACAAAGAAGAGTTTGTCACTGAGGCCATTGGATATAACATTCTATGGCCGAGAAAGTTGATAAGTGTCATTGGGCAACAGGATGATGAGGTGTGATAATTGTATTCTTCCTCTCATCCTATCACACACACACACACACACACACACACACACACACACACACACACACACATATATATTTGTAGATATTACTAAAACATGCTTTCTTGTTCAACTGCTTACGTAGGAGAACGAGCAGCAATCGCCTTGGAAACAATTGGTAGTTGATGAAGATGGAAGTCTTGAAATAAACCTCACACCAAAAACTAACATGGAGATTGAAGGGGTTAAACAAATAATTATATCAACTAGCTATGGCATCCAGATACATATTAACGCACTCTCCCTTACAGGAGACGGTGGCTCAGGAAGATACTCCGAATGGAGAGGTGGTCGCTCAATCAGTAAAAGGAGAGGTCAAACATACCCCCACACTTTTTCATTCCGACCTATTTTTTTCAATGCCTGATTAACATTTTACCCATTAGCAAGTAGCAAAAGAGAATACTACATCGACGGAGAATGGGCAACCCAATCCTCCCATGTCGGTTTTTGACCATTACATTTTTGTGAGAACTCATTTTAGCCTTTACAATATAATCCACTAATGAATTATATACATATATTGCTCAACTAACATTATTAGATTCTCAATGTAATTAGGGGGTCACGGAAGACAAACAATGCATCGCTGTTGTTCAATAGATTAATGATGTTTTAAGGCTATCTACATAAATATGTGGACCTAACAAAGTCTTCCGCATCAATTTCAACGCAGAGGTGCTTGGATCAGAAGAAGTCTACACAGCCATATTTAATGAACAGCTTGGACGTGGATTATGAAATGGAGTGGATCAGTGGGTGCCAACTTGATATATGGGCATCGTAAGAATTGCATAGTTACATTATTTATAGATATATCATTATATTTGTTTCACTTACAATATTATTATGCCAGATACCCATGTGATGGGGTGGTTGATCGAGGCCACGTCCAATTTATTCCAGTCGGTTCAAATTCAATAGCTCAAAAGGCAAATTAGAGGGTCGAACTTACTGCAGACGAGGTTTCAACTGCCATGTGCCGCACTCAAGCAGGGATGTACGTCTTCCCGTACAATCGAGAGTGAGTTTTATTCTTTTTTGTGTTGTTTGACCCGGCCCCATGGAAGCAATAGCAACCATATGCTGTGATTTTATTTTTTAAAAATATTAAAAGTATTTTGGCCTTTCCTTTTTTTTATAGAAGCCATTGGTTTTTGCTCGTCTTCGTAACGGAAATCTTTGAGTATATTGCATCGACTCGATGAGTGGGGGAATTTCCAAACGTAATAGGCTATGCCTTAAATGGATTCATTTGTAAGTGGAACACATTTTTGTCATTCCTTCTACTTTAATGTTTTACAAAATTGTTTGTTCCCATCAACGTGTTGTTGTAGGTGTCTCACTTTCTTTGCTCGATTATTTACATTCACTGTACAATGAATGTACAATTAGGTCTAACTTTAATAATCGGTACAATGACATTCATTGTTCTATTCATTACTTGCGTTCATCATTGCATGTAGGAAAAAGTTAGACCTAATTAAACTATTATGTGTGTCCCCAATTTTTGAAAAAATATTTTTACATATTGATATAAATATATTTTCATCGATAGTAGGGTTGCAACAAAATATCGACAGTTCAATTCTGACCAAAATACATCCTACCCTTCGAACTATACATGGAATTTCATAAACATCAATGTACGTATTATCCTGTAACATCATATTTCCTCTGTCATTTTTATGTTCGTAATCATTTCAGCAAATTCTCTTTTATATCAGCACAAGATACAAAGTAGTACTTGGGAATGTGGATACCATTGCATGTATTATATGGAAAAAACTGTTAGGGACGTGAATGACATTGACATTATTCTGGTACGTTTTCCTATATTATTTTTTTGTATTTGTTAGTCTCACATATATATCCTTTTCTAACATGCAATTTGATACATTGTTTCAGTAATTTCCAGATGATTACACTCCTCTGAGGAGCGATCTACTACGGAGCAGTGCTCTAAAATGGGTTTGTATTTTTGCGAAATGTACTCTTCCAAAATGCATAGCTCAATTGAATGTCATACAAGGACTTGCCTCCTTCATTGGATAGTAGTTACTATTATCTCTTATGAGAAAGGTAATTGTCCTTCACTTTTGATACTCGTCATCTCCATGATGAGGGGGGGTGTTCCACTATCTTATGTATGCCACTAAGAACCACGTTTCATGCACTTCTTTCGCTAGTCTAAAATTATAGTTGATCAAATTCAATGTTTATTTTCTACCTACTTGTTGTCTATTGTGATGATTGTTGTATTTATTGGAAATTGATGTTCGGTATTTGTGCCTTTTTTATTGGTGCATCGATTTAAGTAATCTACGCACAAATGATAATCAGTGGCATCTATGAAAAAGAAAGAACGCACCCGTTTGGAAAACAAGCGTAAATATGAAACCATCTGCGTGAAGATAGACTGAAAGAGCGGCAGCGCACCGTAGCTTCCAGCGACCAGATTAGTCCCACATTTAACACCGGTTTTTGCTAAAATAATAACCGGTGCTAGCCTATCATTTAATTCGCTATTAAATAACAGGTGATAATAATAGGTGTATAGCACCGGTTTTATAACCGGTGCTAATTTTTAGCACTGGTTATAAAACCGGTGCTACAAAATAAACCTGTGCTAACAACCGGTGCTAAAAATACACTTTAAACATAATTTTTAAAACCGGTGCTAAAAAATAACCGATGCTAAAAATACACTTTTAGCACCGGTTTTAAAATCGGTACTACTAGGACACAATTTTAACACCAGTTTTTTTTAGCACCGGTTATAAAAAAACCGGTGCTAATTCAGTACATATTAGCACCGGTTTTTTATACTGGTGCTAGATGTAGGAATTTAGCACCGGTTTTTTTCAACTGGTGCAATCGTTTCAACGGTTACTTAGGCACTGGTTTTTTTCCCCGAAAACAACCGGTGCTACAACATAAAAAAAATTGGTGCTAGAGGGTGGTCTCTGTGGTAGTGAATATATCTTGCAGTTCACACAATACAAGCTCTCGAGTTTGCAAGCTATAGTTCTTGCAACTTCGTAAAGTTAACAAGTCAAGCTATAGATCTTGCAAAAGGCAGATATGGATACAAAAAAAATGACAAAAGAAAGCAATAGACCTTGCAAGTTCGCACAATACGAACTCTTAATTTTGCAAGCCATAGATCTTGCAAAAAGGGCAAACATGATAGCAATAACAACGATGGAAGCAAACAATAAACTATACAGCCTCGCCTGGCAAAAGTTAACAACTTAGTTTTGTAAACGAACAAGGGAAAATGCAAGAAGCACAATGCTTTATGATGATAAATAGTGAATGAATTAAGTTCCGAAATACAAGTCAATATAACATAGAAGCAATACTCCATACATTCTAAAAAATAAACTAGTATATCAAAGGGAAGAAGAGAAAGAAAAATACCTGCGCCTGGAGACACGAGATGATCTAGAAGATGAAGAAGCACCACGACGACGACGTTACTCAACCTCACAACGAGATTGCTCAACCTCGCGATGAGACAGCTCAGCCTTGCGCTTATCATCTAGGATATTCTCCTACCGACACTTCATGTACAAGTAGGCGGGATTCCGCGTAGACCTCTTCATTCCATATGACCGATATACTTGGAATAGTATACCTTTAAATTAGTTATAGGGCCAAATTCTTCGCGGTCAAGCTGCACGCTTATCACATCAACAATATCTTGATAACTCTTATTCGTAGCTATCAAATTTTGCACTTCGTCTTCTAGTTGGAGAATATGAGACCAAACACATTAATCGATAGGTCCCTATGACAAGTAGAACCATGAGATGATGATGAAAGGGCCTGAAGTTTATCTTTGTAATCAACACAAGCTTGGTCAAGTTGATGCACACATGAGTCAAGAAGATTACAATCAGCACGAAGCACATCATTCTCACTACGAAGATGAGTATTTATGGCAAGTTGTTCATCATATCTACTTTTCCACCCAGCTGAAGAAGAAGAAAAATGATCACACTCGTTATGTTTTTTCTTTAATAGCTCCAATACATCATCAATACGAGAACACTGCTTATCAATGATCAGGTTCTTTTAATGAGCTTCGCTAGCCTTTCTCGCAGCAAAATCTTGGCCTCTTCTTGCTGGCGAAGCATTCTAACCATGTTCAATTGTTGGCGCTAAATAAAATTATTTTGCTTAGCTCAAAACTTTTTCAGTTCGCGGATAGAATCTTGAGTATCTTTTAAAGTCTTCTTCCATCTAAATTCAAGATCATTGATACTAGTAACATATACTTTAGGTGAATACCCAAACATAGCGCCCATTCATAAACACGGATGGGAAGATTGAGCGAACGCATGTACATGCTTACATATTCAAGATCGACTAAACTACGAACTATATCTTTGTCCACAAACCGGATGCATGGATATACCGAAGAAGGAGAGGGAGATGATGTGGAAGTAGGAATTTTCCACCCAATATATAATGGAAGGGGTTCCAAATTCGATAAGCGATCAGAAGAAACAAGCTCAGCATATTCCTTTGATAAAGATGGGGTAGCTTCGATCAACATAATAGGGCAAGGAGAATGATGAGAGAAAAGCCCAGGGTAATGAGGAAAGCGAACATTAGATCCCAAATAGTCAAGACTTTTCAAAAACTTATGATCAACCAAAATATCAAAGCCCTGCATATAAATAAATACAATGAGAATTGTCAAAATGGGAAAGGTGATCAAAAATTAATATTCATGATAGTACAAACAGTACAGACATACTTTAAAATATTGTTACGAATTACAAATAAAGTTTCGGAATCCATAGCACTAGGATTGACTAAAATTAGAAGGGGAGGTGGATGAAGGCTAGATAACAACAGCAGAATCCTCCTTGCTTACATGCTGAGCAGAGCCTTTAAAGTTCGGATTGACCTCAGGGTTTGCGTCAACATCAGGATTAGAGAGAGGCTTAGAAACGTGGAGCTGAGAGACACAAGAACCGGAGGGAAGACCCTCAAAATAATCAACTGCACATTCTGTCAACTCAGCTGCAGAAGGAAAACAAGGAAGACTGGCGAGGTAGGATAGCAAGGCATAAGGATAACCACCATCAGAAATGTTACTATAGCCTTCTGTTACTCAAACACTTTATCAGACTCTGCCCGTTTAGGTAGTTTCTGAGCCTTCACTGTAGGGTTCAGTCCTTGCAGTTCGACCAGAGCTTCTCAGTACCCAACGTTGCAAGCGGAAGTTGAAACTTATTCAAATAAAGAATAAAAATACTTTGTCTTCACAAGCCGATCAACAAGAACCTAAGGATACCCAGGTGAAGCAGGACCAGTAGTCAGCATCTCCTCTAACTCGGAACACAACTTATCAGTTTCCTTCTCAGTGGCTAAGGCACTCTCTTCAGTAGAGCGTGCATGCTTTTCAGTGGTATCAAGAGATATTCAGAGTAATGCACTTCCATTTGGTAGCCTGCCATTTTTTCTAAAACCGAGCCATCTCCCTTAGCGAACTCAGTAACTTGTTCGCTGATAAGCTTAGGACTCTCACCAACCTTATTTTAAAAAATAGGTAAGCCAATATAACAGTTAGACATCGAAATAAAGATGCGCCAAATTAAATCACAATAACATCGCTAAAGAACGTACCACATTCATTGTCTCATGGAGTGACAGCTTAGTTAGGGTAGCAGGAATATTTCCCTCTACCATTAAGTTATGTCTTCATGATAAAAGTTTGGGATGCGAATGACTAATACGCCCCTTTTTCTTAATATGCTCCAAAGCATTTGAAGATACATTTGTTCAATCCTTTTTCCTTCTTCTGTGGGAGGTCTCATTGGGGTTGTGAGCAGCCACCTCCTTACCTTCTTCAGTTATAACCCCAAAAGTTATTAGTTGCACGTTGGATTCGATAGCATTTTCCTGGGAGATAACAGGTGTAGTATTGTCATTTGTTTCAGTAGCCATAGTTTCTGGATCTTCATTTTCATCATCAGAGAAAATTTTTACATTAATGGAGCACTTGGTTAAATCCATATCTGCAATTCAATATACAAAGCAAGTCAGACGAACACACAGAGATAACATGACAATGACAACAGTAAGGGAGAAAAATAAGTAGGGCAAGGAAATTTGACAAAATAATGACAAATAAACACCTTCGCCCTCGGAACCAGCATGGCGAAGAATGATCAAATGTTTCCTGAGTGTTAATACAACTTCAGACTCAACATGAAGATGAACCATAGCCTTAGGAAGTTTTGATCTAGGAACATTATAGTTCCAAATCAAAAAAATTGGTTTGCTATCATTACTAAGTTTTAGAAAGAAAAATTCTTTACACCATACACCGCAGTTATTCGGAAATCCACTGACAAACTCGACAGTTGGAATCACGGGATAAAGGGTGAATTCGTCAAATGAGTTTTTCACTTTCCAAAGCTGATAAAGGTTATAGAATAAGTCAATTGAAAAAAATCACTTGAGCTACCTCACATACATGATAGAAGACAACAATAATTGAAACAACCTTAGAGTGGAGTTGAGATAATGCAACCCGATAATGTGAAAGAAAGTCCAGGACATGCTGAGGAAAAACAAGTTCAAACTTAAGATAATCCAAGTAGCAGGAGATAAAGCCAGAAGGAGGGGTGCAAACACTTTCAGAAGGCTCAGGAGCTCTAAGCTCGTACGAAGATAAATAAGGAAAATTATGCTTTAAATTTTCCAAGTAGCAATCGGAAAGAATCCTCCCCGGAATCAACATTGTCATCGGGGACATTTTGTGTGGAAGTTTCGGCAACATTAGAGGTAGACATTGAGAAAGTGATAATTCCTAAGATTCGAACGAAAGTCTTATCAATTACAATACATAATTCAAAAGGGAAAATTCCGGGAAAATTTGAGAGAAAGAGCCCAGATAATAAGATGGAAAACAAAAGGATAACCTCTAGATCAAGATTGAAAGGGAAAAGTACTACAGAAGAGACACCCTGCAAATTCACAACTACAAAAATCATTTTAGAAAGGAAAAAAACTGATGGAGAACAGAAGAACTTACGAGATTAATGGAGTGTGATGGAAGATCGAAGCAATAAAGAAGAAGAGAAGAAGATGAATAATTCAAAAGGGATGTAGATTTTAATTAAAGAAAATGAAAATCCAAAAGGAAATTGAAAGTAATAATGACGGCTTGAAAAAAAGTGAAATACCTTTTTAGGAATTCGAGAAGGTGGCGGTGTATGAGTGGAGAGAATACACTGAATAGTGATAGAGTTAAGTCACAAAAAACAAAGCAATTATAAAAGGGGGGGGGGAAATGTAACGGCAGGAGAGGAAATCTCAAAATTTTGATAACGAATAAGAAGGAGAGAATCTCAGCTCCAGGATCGCAATAGCTAGAAGTCTACCACAATCCTTATAGTTTAAAATTTTGAATTCAAATTTCAAAGGTTAGACAACTCAATAGGGTAACAAACACAGCCAAGAAACACACAACACCTCGTGAGAGCAGTTCAAGGCGTCCCGACAACGAACATGTTATTACAGTTTAAGAAATTAACAGAACAACAGTTTGTGTACAGCTTTTCGACCACTGTCATAGCTTCATGTTTTATTGGCTTCATAGCTGGGAGGGGGGGTCTTATGGTGTATACCTAGCCCAACAACTAAAGGTTTCTGACCTCCAGACCCAGCCCAATCTCATTATACGAATAGACAAAGCTATTCAGTCCAAGGTTCAAGTCAACCATGAACCGATAAAGGCGGAACTAAGTGGTCGTGGATCCAATCGTGAACCGAGAAAGATGGAATGAGGTCAAGCACTTAGCCATGAACCAAAAATATTGTGACCATGGCGCGATCCACGATCTCAAGCCCTAATAATGTAGAGCCACGACTACAATAGGCAATAAATACAGAAAGAGCAACACTGGCTCAGGTAAGTGAGACAAGATTGAGAAATTCGAATTCTCTAAAGAAAATATTATCTTGATCGTTAGAGTGTTTTCCCCGAAATTACTTTCGGGATCTTTTTTGCAGGAAGAAAGATTTCACGGTGAACATTGATTGCCTTACTTGGCTAGAATACCACATCAATATTTATTTTTTATTTGTAATAAATATATTTTGATGATTATTTTTATTTTTATATTTGATGTTAGATTTTTAGACATGCATTGGAGTTGCTCTTAGTAATTGTAGTTGTGAGCAGTAACTATTCCTCTTTTCGTGTGTTCCTAAGAACATGTACATTGTAAGGCCATGGGCAGTGGTAAAGATCGCTAGCGGTCTCTTACCAATTAAATATATTATTTTTATCTCTCTCTCTTCCACCTCAGCTTAAGAGACCACTTAAGAGACAACCCTTTTTTTCGCAATGGTTAGAGACCACTATGTACAATTCATGGAACCCGCTTGATTTTCTCTATCATACTCATTAATTTGACCATTAAATATTATTTTAAATAAATTTGTCCACCCAAAATAAGTTGAATGTAAAATTTAATATAATTATTAAAATGAAATTAAAAAATAAATAATAAGAGAATTCCATGTTTTTAAAATTATATAAAAACCATTAAAATTGCAAAAAACCAATTATAACAACTATAAAAATTACAAAAAATACTAAATAAAATATTGATCTAGTCCGACCAATTATTACAATTTGAAAATCAAAATTATAATAATATTAAAATTCTTTAAAAAAAATTGGAAAAAAATACGGTTGGGACACGTGTCGCCACCAGAATGGGACACGTGTCCCATTAAACAAATTTCAACCCACACAAGAAAATAGCTGTTGCGGACACGTGGCCCAATCCATGGGTGACAAGTGTCCGCAACAGAAAATTTAAAAAAATAATTGCAATTTAGTGGGACACGTGGCCCACTCCTGGGCAACATGTGTCCCAGGCGGACCAAAACAAAAGGGCCGCTTTTCAGCGGCCCATGCACCGTGTGCGTGTGTCAGACAATTGACCCCATGACCGGTCTCTTGCTTGATCTCTTAGCAAGAGACTTTTAAATAGTCTCTTGTTAAGAGACTACTCTAGAAACTACAAGTGTGATGATTTTTAATCTCTAAAATGATCTTTTAATTTTAAGAGATACGACTCTCCATGCCCTAAGACTTTAACTCCCCATATGAATGCATAAAGTATCCATTTTTTTCACAATGGGGGTCTTTTAATGCTAGCTTTTACTCCAATTTGTTGACGTGGATGGAGGGAGTATGTGCATGAAGTTACCCAAAAAAACTCTCCAAACCCATTGTTTATTTTATTTTTGCTCCATCTTATATGCAACATGTGATTTATTTTCCTTTTCAAAAAGTGTTTACTTTTTCTCATGCAATATCATTTATTTTAATATTTAATTTTCACCACTATTTTTAGAGTCCATCTATTGAAAGATGATCTTTTTAAAAATTATAGAAAAATCAATATTTAAACTCCAAATTTGAAGAAATCAAGATAAAATTTTTGGGTTGTGTTGGATCCTGATCCTTGTATTTCTTCCATCCTCATACTCCTTTGCTTGTGCTTGCTCCAAAACCTACAAAACAGATGAATTGAGGTCAGACACGCAGGCGCAAGGCTGTGCCTAATCCGACGCTTCGATCAGTCATGGTTGACGCCGAGAGCATGTATTATTAATAGTGTTATGATTGTGAGATCTTACCTTCTTCCCACGTTGATCCCCAAGTTATATGCGTATTTGGAGCTGATGGGACGTGGCCTATCCCATCAGCCCACATTCGTTATTTTCCCTAGGTTCTGCGTTAGTTTCCCGTTTAACCACTGATGGGCCGTCTCCGCAATTTGGGCCTCCTCCATTATTCCTTTGTCGGGCTGAAGAGCTGGGCCACTAAACGCTCAGGCTCGTTCCCTGTCAGGTTGCATTAATTGGGTCATAAACTTTTAACTGCTACATGTTGCATGATAATTTTTTAATACTGCAACTAACTTTTTTACCTTTTTATAATTATAATTCAACCCCATCTTTCCATAATATGGAAAAATGATATTTCCTAAGATTTTCCCATATTTTTATATGAGAAATTTTATATGACAAAAAATATTGTTGCCAATATTATGGTCATTCATATGTTGCTTCTCCCGGAAAACACATATTAGAAAATGACTACATTTAATAATTAGTTGATCTAAAATAATTTTTTTAAATGAATGTATTTTTATTTTAAGAGTGCGTCTCTTGAAAGACGGTCTTTCCATAAGTCATAGAAAGACCAAGGTTTAAAATGTAAATTAGAATAAATGAAGATAAAATTTTCGGGTTGCATGAACTGGGTTATAAATTTTATAACTACTACATGTTGCATACTAAAATTTTAATATTGCAACTAAGACCTTTTACCTTTTATTATTCGAATTAAACCCCGTCTTTCCATAAGCCTATGGAAAACCGTCTTTCCCAATACTTTGTCTTATTTTAAAGTTAATTCACAATTATTAAGAAAAAAACATAAATCGACGTATATAAAATGTTTGTATTTCAAATTTCTTCAACCATATTTTTTTATCGTAATTTAACTTTGCTTTTAACATTATTTATAATTACACTATTTTAAATAATATATAAAACGTGTATACCGTTAACTTTATTAGTTACATAATTGATGTGGGTTTAACATTAACTTATTATTGTGAATTTATAAATTTATTTAACATTAAAATTATGTATTCAACTTTATTTTATAAGGCAAAGTCTTGAGAAACACTGTCTTTCCATAAACTTATAAAAAGATGAGTTTAATTAGAATAATAAAAGGTAAAAGGTCTTAGTTGCAATATTAAAATTTTATTATGCAACGAGTAGTAGTTATAAAAGTTTATAACCCGATTCATACAATCCAAAAATTTTATGTTCATTTTTTTTAATTTGCACTTTAAACCTTAGTCTTTCCATGACTTATAGAAAGATCGTTTTCCAATAGACATACTCATTCTATAATGTGGTTAACGAATATATAATTAATTCTATTTTTTAATATATTAATTTTTACAACTTTAAATAATTAGATATAAATTTTATTTATAATAATAAAAGATACAAAATATTATTTAGACAATTAAAGTTAATTTATTTCTATTTTAATAATTAATCTACAAATATAAATAGTGGATTAAATGTTTTATTGGTCCCCTAAATATAATGCAGTACCATCATTTGGTCCCCAAGCCCAAAACCGCGTTTGTTCAGCAACCAACAAATATAAAATGATTGTTTTGATTCCCAAAGTGATTTCTGGGCGGGTTTTAGGTAAATCGGACTTAATTCCCTATATGAAGGGGTACTTTTTTTTTATATAAATTTACTAATTAAAAACCGAAAAATAAAAGTTTGATATTTTAAAGAAATCTGCGCGCATGCATCTCACGCGAGCAAAAAATTGGCCTTCTGAATGCACGTGAAGCCACGCGCGTCTTCTTCCCAGCGCTGCGTGAGCTTCACGCACATCTTCTTCCTCGTCACTATAACACCCTTGTCGCCGCTAACTCCTGGTGGTGACCTCCGCCTGGTGATTGGACAACAATCAAACACGGCTCCGGCCTGGTGGTAGCCTCGCGCTATTATCAATGCCAACCTCGATCCGCCTGGTGGTGGCCTCCGGCCGCTGTTATCAACGCCGACCTCCATATGCTAACTCCTTAGGCACGCCCCCTTGATTCAGGCGCCGCTTCCAGAGACTCGACCCAGAGATCTTTCGGAGACGTTCGGGCTAATCTGCAGAGGCTTCAGATCAGAAGGCGACACCGGCGCCTGTCTCTGCAACCTGGTTTTCGAAGAACTGGGATCCATGAAGAGGAGTTAGCGGATCTGAAGCCTCTACAGCGGGCGGGTCCGGTGGTGATAAGTGGAGGTTGCCGGCAGCGGGCAGTTTCCGGGCAGGGAAGAAGATGGTGCATTCTTTTTTTGATTTTTTTTAAACTCAGGAGTATAATGGTCATTTTACTTGAGTTGACCAATTTTACCGTTTACTTACCTAAAAACTACCTTTGGGGACCAACGCAAATTATTTTGTATTTGTTCGTTGCTGAATAAATGTGATTTTGGCCTTAGGGACCAAACAGATTTTAAGATGCTATGTAGGGGATAAAAAAACTAATTTATTCTAAATAGTGAGTAAGAAATAACTGAAAAATAGCAGAGTCAAAGATGATGTGAAAAAGACTGTATAACGTGTACGTGACTGAATGCTTGTAGAATTTGAGACGGTTGAGAAGATAAAGAATGCAAAAGTCGCAAAATAAAAATTTTGCATTGTACATGCTCTAACACCTCGGAGAAAGACTAACGGAAACCGTCATACCATAAAAATCAGTAAGACGGAGGACTATGATTCAAATTATAAAAAATATAAGGTAAAATCGCGGGTCAAATATATGGGTTAAAAGTGGGTTATGACATCAAAAGCGGGTCAAAGATATAAACTATGCGCCTATTCTATATAAGATCCCCAATTTTTTCAACCACTAACCTTTTTCGCATCTCCTCTTCCGCCTCCAACCTTCTTCTCCAATTTCCTCCATCAACATTGAATAGATAACGCTGGAAATGGTAAGGCTTTGAGGTCATCGTAGTAGTCGCGGAGGAGCCCTGGAGAAGAGCATTGGACCGTCTGTTCGAGGTATGGCAACATTGAGTGTTGGTTTGATTAAAAAGATTGTGGAGATGAGGTAGCGGTGGCGGACGTTCGGAGCTTCTGACAGCGAAGTTCGGGAAAATTCAGTGGCAGGTTTTATATAGGAAAAAGGCTCTGCTATATTCACAACTCCTGCTTCTTATACTCGCTCTCACGAGCCATTTTCCTCCTTTGAGATAAAGGAGATTGTTGTAGTTTGAGAGAAAGAATGGCTGTGAACAATCATATGACTAATTCCTGAATGTGGTGTTTATGTTTGCTGTTATGGTTGGTTTTAACGGTTTGGACATTGGTGAAAAGAGGTGGCCGGAGATGACATTTCTGAGAGCAAGTGCAAGGGAATTTCTTAAATTTAAAAAATCGCTCCAGAAATTAAAAATATCCACAGTGGTGTATCTAGGCCGAGTTCTTAACAAGAAAATCGGCCCTTAGTTGCCAAGGAGGGAACCGGTTAAGAAAGCGTTTGTGTCAGGCCGCACATGGCATAGGAGGCCGCTTCCAATGATCCATTTTTCTTTCAGTATGTGGGACATGTGTCAACCATGTATTGGGTCATGTGTCCCGCAAACAGGATTTTTTTTTACCACCGCTGACACAAGACACCTTTTGGGTGGACCACGTGTCCAGTGGATTAAAAAAATTCTAGATTCGGGGCAACAAAAATGAGTGGGACACGTGTCCCACTTATATGGTGACACGCGTCCCATCTCAATGGCTATATCTGCTTTCAATTTTTAAATGGGACACGTGTTTCAACCGTATGGTGACACGTGTCCCAACAACTATATTTTTTAAAAATTTGCAAATTTTGTTTTTAAAATTAAATTTTAGAGGTTTAAATTTCTTCAAAAATTTCTAATGGTTACCTTTTTTTTACTTATAAATAGAGATAATTCACCCAATTTAACCACACCACTTTCAATTCCAACACTTCTACCTCAATCTTGCATCTCCTAAATTTGTCTCCAATATTCACTTTGTTATCAATTTTTTAAATGGATTCGCGAAGACCGTCGATGGGAAAGATAAGGTAATCTCAAATTCTTCTAATTCCAAAAATTCGTCCCAGAATCCGAATATTCGTCCAATTTCAAATTCAAAATTTTATGAAAATTCGCCAAACATCCCGGCCAATTTTTATATGAATTCCCAACATTCGTACATGAATTTCCAAAATCAACATAACTCTTCCCAAAAAGCATACACGAACTTTCCTTAGCCGAACCACTATTCCCAAAATCCTAACGCCCAATCGCAAAATTTCTACCCAAAATTTTATAATCCAAACTTTCATTCTCCACACCTTGAGGCAATTAATGAATCAGGATCATTTCGCTACCAAGGAGGTCGGAGTTCACCGGATCAAAATTTTGCAAATGACCATGGGCGTCAATTTGGAAGTCACGAAGTTCCGGATGGTAAACCCTATCTTAATGTGTTATATTTTAATTATGAAGAATCCAGATCATCATTAATTTTTATTGCCTTTAATTATTTATGTTATATTTTAATTATGAAAAATCCAGATCATCATTAATTTTTATTGCCTTTAATTATTTATGTTATATTTTAAAATTAGTATATTCGATATATTATTCAAATGGATAAAAGTATTTATTAAATGTAAAATAGTTCATGTACTTATATGTAAACATATGTAAAATACATCAATATTTACTATATATGTTCATTATGTATAGACAAATTTTTTTAACTTACATATAGTATTTTTTTTAAAGTATTTAAATTACAATATGTTAAATAGTATTATTTTTATATTATTTAAATTATAAAATGTACATAATTTATTTTCGTTGGCTCTATTTAACAATGTAGTATGTTTAATTCAACAACGTTGCATCTCTTTTTACTTTATATATTGAAATTCGTATATTTAATTTATCCGTATATTATAATAGAATTTGAAGAAAGCAATGACCTTGCACTAGTGTGCGGGAGTAAGGATACGAAGAAGAAAAGTAACCAGGAGAAATGGACTGTAGAAGCTGATAATATTCTATGCAGTGCTTGGTTTGATAATTCCACCGATTGTATAATGGGTACGGGGCAGAATGCTAGTGTGTTGCGGCGTAAAATTACATCCGATTTGAATAAGTATGGAAAATGCAACCGGACAATGAAGTCGTGCAAGGCTAGGTGGCAAAAACTTTCTCACGATATCGCCAAATATGTGGGATGTGAAAGTAAAGCCGCACAACACTACAGTCGGATTGAGAGTGGCTCCAGCCAAGGAGATATGAAGTCATGGGCCATGAATTTGTATGCAAATGAAAATGATAGCCAACAGTTTCTATTCTTTCATTGCTATGAATTGTGCAAGACTAACCCTAAATTTATGGCACAATATGGCCCAGAGGACACTGATGGAGAGGAATATTCACCATGGGTGCTATCAACGCCCCGTAGTATCGATGATGCTCGGACAATACAATATCCATCCAGGCTTATTGGTGTGAAAGCCGCAAAATGCAAGGCAAGGGGAAAGGGAAAGGCAACGCGAAGAACAACAGATGATGAGCAATCAAAAGAATCATAACTAATGCAGTGTATGGCCACAATCGAAGAAGCTACTAAGAAGGCTGAAAAGATTGCAGATAGCGAAATAGCTAAAATGGTGTATAACATAGCACAACGGGAGTTCGTCCAAATGCAATCAGAGCACGAAGTTTATGTAGCTAACACTAGACTACTTAATACTTTGATGCAAAGGGAAGAGTTGAGCACAACAGAAGAAGCACTACGAGATAAATTATTTGGGGTAATATATGGTCGGAATTGATTGTAATAATTTATTTGTAATAATTGGTCAGACTAGATCATACAAAATCAATGTGATTGTCATTGACACCTCCCATCGAGTTACGTGGGTCGAATTCATCAATTGCAAAGATTCCGACATACAAATCCAATGCGGTTGTCATTGACAAGTCTAATCGAGTCACGTGGGTCGAATTCATCAATTTCAAAGATTCCGACAGACAAATCTAATGCAGTTGTCATTGACACGTCCCATCGAGTCACGTGGGTAGAATTCATCAATTTCAAAGATTCTGACATACAAATCCAATGTGGTTTTCACATGTGATGGTTCTATATAAATGGGTCATTTGCTTATGTTTCATTTCATTCCCAAATTCCTATCAACCTAATTTTCTTTCTTCTACACAACTATGTCTTCCTCTACCTCCCCCAACAACGATGATGACATTCACTTTGGAGAATCATCAAACACAAATACTTATGATATTCCCAGTTTTCTACCCGATACCGATCCGGAGACGATTAACTTTGTCATGAATTTGCCAGAAATGGCAAGACAATTGTACGCAACCCTTGAGGATGAGTGTGCTCAAACTTCTTCAACCTTACCAAAGAAAACCAAAAATCATATAAGAAGAGACCGTCTCCGAGCACAGAAAGTACTCCAGAGGCAATATTTTTCTCCACCCCCTGAAAGAATGTACGATGATCAACATTTTCGTATTAGGTTTCTATGCGGCAAAATGTATTCAAGCGTATACTGGAAGATATCACCAACCACGATCCCTATTTCAGACAAAGGGCCAATGCAACCAGTTATCAAGGATTTTCGTCACTCCACAAGTGCACGGTGGCAATGCGCCATTTGGCATATGGTTGTGCATACGACCAACTGGATGAAAGCTTACAGATGGGAAAAACAATAGTCAGAGAAACGGTGGCTCATTTTATCAAAGCAATTATTGTCGTGTACCGTCCAGCATACCTCCGACCAGCAAACCCAGACGATATTGCACGGCTTATGCATGTAGCTCGTGGACGTGGATTTCCAGGTATGTTAAGAAGTATTGATTGTATGCATTAGGAATGGAAAAACTGCCTCGTGGGTTGGAAAGGTCAATTTCAGGGTAGAAATGGGCGTGCCTCAATTATATTAGAAGCAATGGCCTCATACGAAACGTGAATTTGGCATGCATTTTTTGGCATAGCAGGGTCAAATAATGACATCAACGTCCGAGACAAGTCACCTTTGTTTGATGACGTATGTGAAGGAAGGGCTCCACGTTTTCCATATGAAGTTAATGGTCGTAGCTACGATCAAGGGTACTATCTTACTGATGGAATCTATCCTAAGTGGGCGACCTTCATGCCAGCGTATACGACTCCAAATGACCCCAAGAAACAACTGTTCACAAAGCATCAAGAGAGTTACAGGATAGACGTCGAACGTGCTTTTGGTATTTTACAAGCCTGGTTCTCCGTGATCCGCAACCCAGCCAGGTACTGGAACATAGAAACGTAGGTGAAATTATGATAGCGTGTATCATACTGCACAACATGATAGTCGAAGATGAAAGAGATACATGTGGGTTGCGGGTTCAACCAGGTGATTATGACCAAATCGACGACACTCCTTGGCATTACAACGCAGGGCGGCATGTTGATCTACCGACTTTTAGACAAAATTGGAGGGAAGTACGCAACAAAACTAAACATGACCAATTGAAAAAATACCTAACTGAACATCTGTACCAATATTGGGTGGTCAAAACTAGCATGTCGGTATGGTTATGTCATCCATGTTTTTTGTCCTTTAATGTTTACCTTGTTTTGTATTAGTAATTGGTCAGACTATATCAATATTTCAGTTTCATATTTGTAATAATTGGTCAGACTAGATCATTATTTATATTTTCAATTTGTAATTATTGATCGGACTAGATCAAATATTTTATTATTTAAGTATTTATTTTAATTTGTCTTGTCGTTATAATTGACCTTTCTAATGTCATATTTTTATTTATTTTTATAAAATCAATATGTCTTATTCTTTATTCTAGATAACAAAATATTTAACAATTTCATAACAAGAAAAAAGAAATTTTATTTCATTTTTTAATTATAAAACACAAAAATTATATTAAAAATGTATTATTATATATATTTTTAAATAAAATGAAATTATATTAATAAAAATTATAATGTATTATTAAATTTCACATTCAACTTATTTTGGGTGAACAAATTAAATTAAATGAAATGTTAATGGTAAAATTAATGAGTATGATTGAGAAAATCAAGTGGGATCAATGAATAGTCAAAAGTGGTTTCTTACCATTGTGGGAATAAAAAAGTATGGTTTCTTAAGTGATTTCTTAAGATTAGGTAGAAGAGAGAGAATGAGAGAAATAATATATTTAATTGGTAAGAAATTGGTTTTAGTTTTCTCACATTATTAATGTGTGTACTTCCTCTGTTTCTCTAATAGTGGCACATCATTTTTTGTGTTAGAATTTAGGAGAGGCAAAATGAGTGGATGCAATTGAATTGAAAGAAGAAAAAATAAAATGAGTGGATGTAATAACCTTAAACTTGCCATAAATAAAAAGTGCCAATATAAAAGAAATATCTCAAATTAAAAAGTGTGCCACTATTAAAGAAACGGAGGGAGTACATAATTTCTTGAAGAGTTATGATCCACCACTTTTGCTTTCCACTAATTTTACTGCAATATTAATGTTTTGTAGATATCAGAGTTTTAAATGAGCTAATGTGGGCATATTATAAATCTGAAGAAAATTGGTATTCAATTAACAACACCGTTTTATTGTTTGTGACTAAAAATTTTGTTCAATAGTAATGAACTAATGCCTCAAACATGTGATCTAATCACTTAAAATTATGAAATGAAAACTTCTATAAACCACACATTTTTTCTGAAATTTAGTGTACTCTTTCCATCCCACTTGTTTTTGCATTTTTACTTTTTGCACGTTGTCCAAGACACGTATTTTATTGTTAATATCTTTACCTACGTATAATAACGTTAAATAAAAATTTAATATTTAAAAACTACTTATTACGATGATTTGAACAATATCACATACGATAATATTATTGTTTATATATCTATTCAAATATGCAGTCAAACTTTGATAGGGAACAGTGTGCAAAAAAACAAAAGTGCAAAAATAAGTGGGATTGATGGAGTAAAAACGTTGTTTATAATAATGAACTAATGTCTTAAACTTGTGATCAAATCACTTAAACTATGAATTAAAAAATTCCCTATAAACCACACAATTTTATTATCTAACACTAAAGTTTTTGTTTAGCAATAACAAACTAATTCCTTAAACTTATGATCTCATCACTTACAAATTTGCACTAAAAATTTCTATAGAACACATACTTTTGTTGTCTGTTACTAAAAAATTTGTTCAATAACAATGAACCACTGTTTTAAACGTGTGATTTAATCATTTAAAACCGTGAACTAAAAATTCCCTTGAACCACACAGTTTTATTGCCTGTTAACTAAAATTTTTGTTTACAAGTAATTAACTAATGCATCAAACTAGTGATTTAATCAGTTAAAACTACGAACTGAAAAATTCATATAAACTACACAATTTTATTTTCTATTACTTAAAGTATTGTTTAATAGTAATGAACTAATGCCTTAAACATGTGATCTAATCAACTAAAATAATGAACTAAAGATTCGCATAGACCGCGTAATGGTTTATTTTTAATGAACTAATACCTTAAACCAGTGATCTGATCACTTAAACCTATGACTAAATTTTTTTTATAAACCACATATTTTAGTTATATGTTACTAAAAATTTTGTTTAAAATTAATGGACTGATGCCTTAAACATGTGATCTATTCAGTTAAAACTATGAACTAAAAAAATTCATATCAGCAACACAAATTTGACTATTACTAATAATTTTTGTTTAGAGTGGGTTTTCTGACAGTTGGCATGATCATAAGTTTATGGACATGCCGCATATACTTTACCTTATATATTACAATTGTTAAATTACATACAAAATTTAGAATTTTTAAAAATATTTTTATATCATATATTTTTATATTTTCTCAAATAAATATTATTTTTTTAACTTATAAAAGAAAATATTTAAATTTTATAAAAACTACATCATTGAAGGTCAAAACTCCCGTGGACTGTTAATAAACTTATGAAAAAACCGCATTTCCTAAGACTTTCTCTTTTATTTAAATGAGAAAATGCCTATTACTTGTGATATAATTAATTAAAGTATGAAATAAAAATTCATATCATTCATACTGTTTGTCTACGGTATGCTAAAAATCATGTTTAATGATAATGAAATAATGCCTTGTAAATATTATCTAATCAGTTAAAGACATGAACTAAAAAAAATCACATTCAACAACACAATTTTTTCAACTAACAAACAAAGTTATAAAAAAATTAAAAAACATTCTAAATATATTAACAAACATTCTAAACGTACGATCTAATTTTATATGATTTGATTTGTATAAGTTCTACAATTATCCCATAGAAAATGAAAGTCTAAACAAAATCAAATGATTATTAAACATTCTAAATATATGAACTAATTTATATTTGTGTGCCAGTTGTAACTCTCGCACAAATATAAAAATTATAAACTACATATTTAAAATTATCAACAAACATTATGAACATACTATTATTCTCGCAGAAAATAAAAGCTTGAACTACGTTTTAAAAATGGTTAACAAACATTATAAACACAAGAGCTAATTTATATTTGCTAGTTTTAAGTCTTGTGAAATAAATTTGAAATAAATATTTAAACTGATTAACAAATAATTTAATCCATGAAAAAATAATAAATAATGGAACAGAATTTCTTAATTCTGAGTGTCAAACTGCTCTCAGCTTATGGCATCATACACCATAAAACATGTCCATACACTTCCCAACAGAACGATGTTGTTGAGCGTAAGCACAAACATTTGCTGCAGGTTTCTCGATCCCTCATTTTCCACTCACATCTACCTAGTCAGTTTTGAGGAGATGCTATTCTTACTGCCACACATCTCATAATATCCTCTCTGATCCGGGTGTATTTCGCTGACTTATTGGCCGGCTTCTTTATCTTAGTTTCACCCGACCGGATATTACTTACTATGTTCATCGACTGTCTCAATTTGTCCAGTCCCCTACTGCTCATCATCTCCATGTTGCTCTTCATGTGGTCAGATACCTTAGATCATGTCCATCACGTGGTCTTTTTTATCCGGCCACTTCTTCTTCCACCATCACTGCTTATTGCGACACTGATTGGAGTAAGTGATGGATTCCAGAAAGCCTGTTACCAGTTTTGCCATTCTCTTTGGTAATTCTCACATTTATTGGAAATCCAAGAAACAATCCATAGTTTCAAAGTCTTCAGCAGAGTCCAAATATCGGAGTATGTCTATGACGGCTTATGAACTCAAATGGATCAGCTTCCTGGCCTCGGATCTTCACGTCCCTCTTCAATTTCCCCTGCCACTGTACTGTGATAATCAGGCGGCCATCTACATCTCAGCTAATCCAGTTTTTCATGAACGTACCAAGCACTTGGAAATTGACTGCCACTTGATTCCTGAATATTATCTGGTTGGTTTTCTACTTCCCACTAAGGTGTTATCTCGCTTGCAACTTGCAGATATTTTTACCAAACTACTCCCAGCTTCAGCGTTTCATCTTAATCTTGTCAATCTGCACTTCCGATTCTTCCCTCCTGTCCAGATTGAGGGGGGGCTGAAGGGTAATTTGGTTCAATCTGCCATTGATGGCAGTCAAGTTACAACAGGGTATCATGAAGAGGAAGAAGTCTTAGCAGGAGAGACTAAACAGCAGCGTTCCATTTAGTGTTTTACTTTTATTTTTTGTTTCTTTTCTGATCTTCTCATCCCACGTGTTGATACTCGATTGGGCTTTACAGTGCACTCTTTTTTTGTCTCAGAGCATTATATATGCTCAGAACCAATTCTCTGTTTTGGGTGAGATGCAACAGACAATCTGATTTTTCCTAATCTGATTTTCTTCTTCAATATAAAACCATATTTACCTAATCCTTAAATTGTTGAAGAACGAATTTTTATTTTTGCAGTGATGTACATACTACAGCTTGTGTGGTATACGGACTTGCAGTTTCCTGAATAATGTGTTCAGAAAATTATATTTTAATGTTGGCCAGATTTATCCTCACCGGGTTGCCACAACTCTATAGTTCTAATTTTTGAGAATTTCTTTGAAGGTTGTTGTTGGATTTCTCTAATCAGCGCGGCAGAAAGTAGTCCAAATCTCGTCAAAGTCGCGAGAGGACCAACAACACACCTAGAAATTTAAAAAAACATTAAAAATAATTAAAGCAAGTTAACCTAAAACCCTGTCTTGATCTAGGGAAATCATTCTACAATGCAAAACTTCTATAATGGAGAAACAGGTATCACCTAAGGAGCATTGTTCTCCGACCCATTTCAGGTGTGATACTACAAGCCCCTGGGAACTCCGTTGTACGCCAGAAACTCCGATTCCCGAATACATACTAATACGGAAGGATCTGTTTTCCTATAGGATGAGTGTAGGGCTTGCGACTGATTGATTTGCCATCAAAATAACAATAATGCGTTATGTAGATTATAAATAATAAATGGAAAAAATGAGAAGTGATTAATAATATATATGTACATACATATGTATTATTTGGGATATTTTTGAATTAGAAATTAACTATAACTCATTTTTTATAGACAAGGTCTTGAAAAATGTCGTCTTTCCACAGACATATACAAAGACGAGGTTGAATTAAAATTATACAAAGGTAAACAGTTTTAGCTGTTACTTATTATGCAACGTACAGTAGTTATAAGTTTATGACTCGATTAATGTAACCTAGAAATTTTATCTTGATTTCTTCTAATTTTCAGTTTAAACCATGATCTTTTTATAATTTATGAAAATACCATATTTTAAGAGATGAACTCAAAAGTATCCCAAGCACCATAGTAAAAATTGTTTTCTTTCTGGTTTGGTTGGATGGTGCTGTCAACCGGGGATATTGAAGTCATTTTGACTAACCTAAACCCAAGTTGTCTAAAAATAATATACTAATATTATAATATGTTACTGATTTAAATTCTTTACTATATATAATCAATCGTAACTTGTTAACATACTAATATTAAAATTTGTTACTGATTTTCCTTCTTTACTATACAAAATATATAACTTCTAACGATATTTTACTAATATTATATATATATATATGGCAAAGTCTTGGGGAAGACCATCTTTCCATAGGCTTATGAAAATGGCGTTTAACTAGAATAATAAAAAGGTAAAGGGTTTTAGTTGCACTATTAAAAATTTATTATACAACGTGTTGTAGTTATAAAGTTTATGATCCGATAAATGCAACCCAAAAATTTTATCATCATTTCTTCTAATTTGCAGTGTAAACCTTGGTCTTTCCATGGCTTATGGAAAGACCATCTTTCAAGAGATAGAATATATATATATATATATCACTGAAGAAAATATAAAATATTCATTTTTTTATACAATGATAGAGTACTTTTGATAGAAATACTTATACATATTGTAAAGTCTAAATTTTTCTAGTTGGCAATTTTTGGAAATTATGCAAATATGGAATTATTGTGTTGAAACATCAAAAAAGGACTGATTGAGATTTATGGAAGTTTGGGAAGAAATCTGAGAAGGAAATATTTTGTCCATGGAGTTTAAATTCAGAATATATCAATTCCTATGGGATTAGATTGGATTTATGAAAATTGGAATTGATTTGATAAATATCCTTTGTGGAAGGATTAGATTTGATAATTTCTATCTCCAAGTGATTCGATTGTAATCAGAATGTTTATGTGGAGAATGAATTATATTTGGACATGACTTCATGCGTATCAGAATTGGAGATGGAATAAACTTCATGTGTGCAATGACTTTCCATGTTGGAACATATGGAAAGCTGAAGCCTAAAAGGTTTTAACCGTTGACTGAATATTGCGTGAATATTTATTTATGGAAGAAAGAAGATTTCAAAATATGGTATTTTAGGCATGTGGTAGAAGCATACCAGGTTTATGAAAAATCCCTATAATTATGGAAAAGTATTTATGGGATATTTGAGATAAGAAAAATTCTTTTATTTATGTGATTTGGATATGCTTCAAAAACATATAAGAAATAACAATATTATGGAGATAATTATGGAGAGTTTCGATCTACTCGTGGACTATATGTAGAGGACATCACGGTTGTATTAATCTCACGGACTTAACAGAAAAAAATTTCATACATATTTTATATCTTTCAAGTATTGCAAGAGCCAGAATTTTATGTTCCAACATACATAACCTGTTGTTCAAAGTTCAGAATCGTCTACCTTAACTCCTCGGGAGGAGGAGATCCAGCATCGATGAGTTTCGAGGTCAAAAGGGGTCTGATTTAGGCGGATCGGTAACAATAAGAGCTTGCAGGATTGACATTATAGTTAGATAAGATGAGTATAATTGTATGGTATACTTTGAACTTTATCTTTCTGATTAGTAGATTCATTTTGAATGGGCAAGGCCCCGCAGGTGTAGGTGGATTTCACCGAACTGCGTAACCAAGTCTTGTATCTTTATGGTTTATTTTATTGCATACTTGGTTAGATAGGTTATGTTGGAACACAGTAATGATAATTGAATTAATTAGGTAAAGCCAAATTTCACATATTATTTATTTATTAATGTATGACAAAGTCTTGTTTTAGACCGACTAACTGTTAAATGAGGACATTTTATAATCAGTGAGACTAATAAAGTCATTTGATATTTACTTTTACATATTGCAATGAGATACATATAATTATGACAACCTTTTAAAATGAATCTCCACATATAAATAATTACTTTTTAAAATAATTTGAACAAAATATTATAAAACATAATCAATTTTATTGTATTCAATATTTAAAGGTTTCTAACTAAATTAATTATTTCACTTCATAACTCATATAATTTTCCTTAGATGACTAAACTTTAAAATTTTAAATAAAACTTAATCTCAATATTTTAATTAATGATATCGCATAATGCATGGTGGTATTCCACTAGTATAACATATTAGACTAAAATTAAAATTACATTAAAAGTAAAGCAAAGTCTTGGGAAAGACCGTCTTTCCATTGTCTTATGAAAAGACATAGTTTAATTATGATAATAAAAAGGTAAAAGGTTTTTGTTGCAATATTAAAAATTTATTTGCAACGTTCAGTTGTTATAAATTTTATGACCCAATCCAAATATTTTATCGTCATTTCTTGTAATTTACAGTTTGGTCCTTGGTCTCTCTATCACTACAAGAAACATCACCTTTTACCTCGGTTCCGCAGGGATTTTTACCTCGATTTTTAGCCCCAAAAAAATTGATGTAAATGTAGCCGAAATAAAAAATATTTTTTTGCCTCAGTTCAAAACTTTTTTTACCTCAATTAAAAAAAGGAAAAGAACTGAGGTAAAAAGTGTGTAGGATCAAAAGAGATGCAACATCGGTTCTGATTAAACTACAGTTAAAAAGAGCGATGCAGGTGTGACATCACACTTAATATTTTCAAGGGCAAAATACTGATATGACCCTATGTTTTGGAGGTTTGTGCTAATATGACTATGTGAATTTAAAAGTACTATTGTAGCCCTGTGTTTTGTATCAGAAGTGCCGATATAACCCTATGGCACTATTCTGGCATTGACTTAGTAATTTCTAGTGTTTACCAAAATTAAAAAGACTAAACTACCCCTAACATTAAAATTACAAAGAGATAGACTAAAATACCCTAAGGTTCTTCTTCCTCTTCACCACCATCACCATTGATGCCGTTCCACCACCACCGCCGCCGCCACTCCACCTCCACCTCCACCACCGCCGCTGGTCCACCGCCGTCCACAACCACCTCTGCCCACCTCCGCTGCCACTGTCGCTCCACCGCCACTGTCGCTCCACCGCCGACAGCTGGAATCTGTAAAAACTGACAAAAAACATACCTCAATATAAAGCCCCAGCATCAACACAAACAACTACTGCATTTAAGGGGGTGAATTTCCATCTCATACTGCATTTTCCACACATCTCATACTGTAATTTCAAAATCATATTACTATTACCTTTTCCACACACACGATTTACATAAACAAACTCAGATTCCCAGAATCAGATTACCACTGCATTTTCCACACACACAATTTACATAAACAAACTCAGATTCCCATAACTAGATTACTACTGCACTTTCCACACACACGATTTACATAAACAAACTCAGATTCCCAGAATCAGATGATTCCCAGAATCATATTACTACTGCATTTTCCACACACATGATTTACATAAACAAACTCAGATTCCCATATCTCACCTCACATTCAACCTTGGATGAAGATATCAGAATCGGACCGGGTCGAACATACACAAAGGAATGACCCAAGTTGTCTAACGGTCGGATCACACCGCAGCAAAATCCTTCCTCCGGCGAGCTCCGTACCGACCATCGCCACCTCCGGTGAAGCACACATGGCCGCTGCCGTGCGCCACCTCTGCTCCGTCGTGCACCATCGCCGTAACCCCTGCCACCTCTAACCCTAAGCCATCCCCTCTACCTTTAGCCCTAAGCCCCATCGTCACTCCGTCGTGTGCCGCTACCGCTCAGCCATACATCTGCCGCCAACCCCAGCATCATCTCTGACCTCCAAACCCTAACATCTACCCCGGATGACCACCAACCATCCACCTCCTCCTCCGACCACCAAACCCTACCCTCTGGAAATTGATGGGGATTTTCTAGGGGATTTGCAGAGCTAGGGGTTCAGACGAGAACGAATCGACAGGGATTTGCTAGGGGATTTGCAGAGCTATGGGTTTAGACGAGCTAGGGGATTTGCAGAGCTAGGGGTTCAGACGAGAACGAAGAAGAAAAGAGGAGAAGAAAAGAGGAGAAGAAAAGAGAAGAAGAATAGAGGAGAAGAAAAGGGCAAGAAAGGATAAGAAAAGAGCAAGAAAAGAGAAGAAAAATTATGTGGTTAATAAACAATGAGGGGATAATTATCTTTTAACATTTTTTAATTTTAAATTTTTTTAAAACAGGGATATAATAGTTATTTCATGTATTTTCGACCAAATTCAAGCCTCCAGGGTTATATTAGCACATTTTAGCAAAACACATAGTTACAATAGCACTTTCCAACTTCACAGAGTCATATTAGCACAAACCCTCAAAACATAGGGTCATATGATCACTTTATTCTATTTTAAATTTTTGTAAAAAATTTTACTGCAGTAAAAAAAATTGAATGAGACTAGTACGACATCCACGTCGTATTTCCAGAATTTTAAAAAATATATGTACACAAAATTGCCGTCGATTCTGTCTTCAGTAGTTCATAACCAGAGTTTCCAGCCAGATCACATATTAATAGCAACATGAAACTAATAAAACAACTCTTATTTCAATTCAACAACACAGGTCTGATGAAATTCAAATCAAATAACAAAAAACAAATAAAGTACATTGGAGCTGTAAAGAAAATACATCAAGATGATTTACAAAAATAAAAAACAAACATATTTCGAAAGCATGGCAGAGCAAAGTTGGACAACAGCGGAGCGAGGGTGGACAACGATGGAGAATAGCGAAGCTACGTCGGAGAACAGCGGAGCCCCGAGCGAGAACGGCTTAGCGAAGACCGAGAATGGCGGATCCAAGGCTGAGAATGGGGGAGCCAAGGACGAGAACGTCGGTGACAGTTGGAGAATGCCAGAGACAAGGCAGAGAGCGGCGAAGAGCACAAATGCAGCAGAGGACAACGTCGATGGAGTGGAGGATGCCGTCAATTGGGCCGAGAACGCATCAATGGGACAGAGGATGGCGTCGATGAGGTAGCTATTGTTCAGCAGTGGCGTATGAGACAAGGCGGTGAAGGGGACGGCGATGTAGGGGTGTAAGAAGGAGAGGGATGTCTGAAGAAGTAATGGATGTGCCATTAGGGTTTCGTCACATTTATAGGGCTAGGGTTTGGCACATGTTTTTGGGCTAGATTGGACTTAAAACCTAAGTCTTTAAAATACCAAATTGAGTCCTTCTACTAAGTCCTTAAGCTTTATATTTAAAATTTTGTAAAAATCAAATTCTGCCTAAACCTTTTGTTTTATAAATTCAATTTCAAAATGTCAATAATAAAAATTTATTATTATTATATTTGTACTTAGAATTAAAAAGAAATTTTTATGTTGTTGCGTAAACTTTCATAAATGTATGAAGATAAAAAAAATAGTATTCAAATTTCATTAATTAATTTAGGGCTGACCTTTTATTAGTTGAAATTATGACCGTTCATTAATATTTATAATAATAAGTTAAGTAATAATTTACCATTGATTAATTAAGGTCAAACCCCTTTTTAATGTTAATATGTAGAAAGTCAAGTAGGAATTGAACCTAGATTAGTTAAGTTCAAACCATAAATATTTGAATTTATGTATAGAGAGTGAAGTGGGGGTTTTGCATTTAATTAGTTCAAATCAAACATTTTCATTATTAAGGTCAAACATTTTCATTAGCATTTATATATGGAAAGTCAAATAAGGGTTATCTGTTCATTAGTTAAGGTCAAATCTTTTCATTAGTGTTTATATATATGGATAGTCGAGTTCGGGGTGAACCAATCATTAGTTAAGGTCAAACATTTTCATTAGCATTTATATATAGAAAGTCAAATAAGGGTTGATCATTCATTAGTTACGGTCAAACATTTTCATTAGTGTTTATATAAATGGACAGTCAAGTAATGATTGATCGTTGATTAGTTAAGGTCAAACATATTTATTAGTGTTTATGTATAGAAAGTCAAATAAGGGTTGACCATTGATTAGTTAAATGAAAACCATTTCATTAGTATATATATATATGGAAAGTGAAGTAAGAGTTAACCGTTCAGTATTTAAGGTCAAATCCAATAATTAGTGTTTCTGTATGGAAAGTCAAACAAGGGTTGGCCACTGATTACTTAAGGTCTAGCCTTAGTTATTAGTGTTTATACATGGAAAGTTAAGTAAGGGTTGACCGATGTTCCCTCAAGGTCAAACCCAATCATTAGTATTTATGTACGAAAAGTCAAACAAGGGTTGACCACTGATTACTTAAGGTCAATACTTAATTATTAGTGTTTATACATGGAAAGTTAAGTAAGGGTTGACCGATGTTCCCTCAAGGTCAAACCCAACCATTGGTGTTTATGTATGGAAAGTTATACAAGGGTTGACCACTGATTACATGAGGTCAAGTCTTAATTATTACTGTTTATATATAGAAAGTTGAGTAAGGGTTAACCGATATTCCCTCAAGGTCAAACCTTAACATTAGTGTTTATGTATAGAAAGTTAATAATGGTTGACTGTTGATTGATTAAGGTTAAACCTTAGTTATTAGTGTTTATTTATGTAAAGTCAAGTAAGGGTTAACCGTTTATTAGTTAAGTTATAACTATTTCATTATTGTTTATGTATGGAAAGTCAAATAAGAGTAGACCATTAATTACTTAAGGCCAAACCTTAGTTATTAGTGTTTATGTATGAAAGGTCAAGTAAGAGTTAATTGTTGATTAGTTAAAATCAAACTATTTATTTGCGATTATATATGGAAAGTCAAATAAGGTTGACCATTTATCAATTAAAGTCAAACTATTTTATTAATTTTTTATATATGGAAAGTTAAATAATGTTGACCGTCATATGTGATCGAAGTCGAATATTAATAAATAAACTCTATTTTTCACCGAATAAAATTTTATATACTACTTATTTTATATACAACTTATTTATATATTACTTATTTTATATAATTATGAATAACTAGCATAAAAAAATTTATTTGGTGAAAAAATAAATTTTATTTATTTATATTATACTTCGATCATGTATTACTTGAACTCTACAATTAATTTATTTCATTTGAGAATATAAACATATAGAGTCATAGTTAAAATTATAATTATGAAATATCTTAATATTTAAAAGAAATATAGTTGCATAAAAGATTAAATTTAAGTTTTGTTAAAAATAAACACAAAGTTTTGTATTAGCTAGCCTAAACTTTAGGTCAGAGGTTATTGTGCAATTGTAAGAAGTTTCATTTGGGATGAATTTTTTTTAAAAAAAAAGAAACTGAAAAACTGGAGGCCTTTTGTTGTAAATATGGATTTTTTTTAGATATTTCATTCTTTTTTCTTTTTATTTTCTGCCGGAAACTGCATCGGTTGCAGGTGACCGCAGCCGCCGGTCGGCTTTATGCAATCCACTGCCACACGTCTGCAATTCACAGATCTGCATTTCACTGGAATCATCGTCGTTCCTTGCCGCGCTGCATCCGAATCCACCAGAATCCTAGCCTTCAACGCCTCACCGTCGAAGCCTAGCTAAGACGTGACACAGAGCCTCAGATTTACAGACAGTGTTGCTCAGTCTTCTCAGGAGAATTCACACTTCTCTAACTCAAGTCTTTTCCAGCGGATTCAGATGCTCTGTCTCTGGTGTAGCTCGAGTCTTCTCCGACGGATTTCATCGCAAAACTAGCATTGCTTGAGTCTTCTCCAGCGTTGCTCGAGCGTTCAAATTGGAGAGGCTCGCACCTTCTTCTTATCCATTTTTTCACTGGCTAGAGGAAGCAGAAGACGAAGATGCTGACGGAAAAAGTAGAAGACGATGACGCCGGTGGAAGAAGCTGAAGAAGACGATGGGATTCAGGCGCCTAAACGAAGGAGAAAATGGGCGTGACTTCATGTGCGACCTGAGGCGGTGGGCGGCGGCGGTGACAGGGCTGAGATTTGGCATATGAGAGGTGAGGTTTGATACTGTGTTTTACTTTTTTTAAAGACCTGGTGGGGTTTAATATTTATTTGACTGAGCTTTTTACCAAAAAAGTTGTTTGGCCTAGTGGTTAGTACTCTCATTGTTGTTGTTGTAGGTCTGGGGTTTGAATCTTACTAACACCTTTATTTTGAAGAAATTATATTCTTGATGTACATGCTAAGGTTTAATATTATTGGAATGAGTATATGTTATATAAGAGTCTTTAGTGTAGTGGTTATTGCTCTATGCTTTGAGGATAAAGACCTAGGATCAAATCTCATTAGATCATTTTTTAAAGAATATTTATTTTTGAGGTACTGTAACTTTTTGTTGATGTTCATAGTTTTTTTTCTCTTATGTTGATGTTTTTTTTATAATTCGGGTGAGGTTTATTTGATATGAGTTGATGTTTTATAGTTTTTCGGTGATGTGGATTAATATTTGTACTTTTTAAAAAATTTTCTCATGTTAATGCTTTTCATTTTCCGGCTCAGGTTATGGTAGGATAGAGACCTAGGATCAAATCTCATTAGGTCATTTTTTAAAGAATATTTATTCTTGAGGTACTGTAACTTTTTGTTGATGTTCCTAGTTTTTTTTCTCTTATGTTGATATTTTTTTTATAATTCGGGTGAGGTTTATTTGATATGAGTTGATGTTTTATAGTTTTTTCGGTGATGTGGATTAATATTTGTACTTTTTAAAAAATTTTCTCATGTTAATGCTTTTCATTTTCCGGCTCAGGTTATGGTAATAGGAGTTGGTATTTGTAGTGTATTTTTTTTTATGTTGATATTTTTCATTTTCTAGATGAGGTTCAAGTGTTAGGAGTTGATGTTTGTATCTTTTGGGTGATGTAGGTTGATATTTGTACTTTTTCTTATGAAAAAAATTGTTGATGTTTTATGATTTTCAGAGTGAACAATTTAAACTCTTAAGGTACAGTAGTTTTTTTGTTGATGTTTTTTGTTTTTTTCTCTCATGTTGATGTTTTCATTTTCTAGATGAGTTTTAGGTGATAGAGATTGATGTTTGTAGTTTTGTTTTTGGGTGATATGGTTGATTTTTTGTAGTGTATTTTTCCTCATGTTGTTTTTCATCTTTTGGGTGAAGTTTAGATGATAATAATTGATGTTTTTAGCTTTTGGGTGATGTAGGTTGATGTTTGTAGTTCTTTTTAAAAAATGATGGTTTAGCTTTGTTGATGTTTTTATGATTTTCAGTTGATTTTTTGTTAGTCGTAGTCGAAGTTTTTTTTCCAATTTTTTGTTGATTTTTATTTGATTTTCAAAAATATTTTTGTTGTTTTATTTATATATTTTATGCCACAGTTTTTTAGTTGATGTTTTATGATTTTTCGTTGATGTTCTATTATTTTCTGCGGATGCTGCTGGAATTTTTTGCACCAGTTTTAATTGATATTTTGCATTTAAAAAAATATTTTTAAAATATCTTTTTGAATATTTTTTAATTTGTTTTGTAGGTTGTAGGTAGCGGGAAAATGATGGGAAAAAATTGGACGAAAAAGCCCTAGGAAAGTTATTAGCAATAGGTCCCTGTAAATAATTAGACACAGGTCCCTGCAAAATTATTAGAGATAAGTTCCTAGAGCTAGAATATTGTTAGAATTGTATAAAGGCCCTTGCCTAAAGTTTAGGCCGCCTCACTGGAGACCATCTCAAAAATAAATTACAATATTAATATATATTCAATTATTTTAAATCGTGCATGGCAAGGGTATTATCTAGTTATTCATATACTTATAAGTACCATGTCTACGAGAGTGACGTTCGACGTCGGTCACCAAAACAATCGACGTCGGTAAGCGAGAAATGCATACGACGTCAGTCATTGCTGTTTGCGAGAGGGAAATGCGACGTTGGTCATAATAATAAACGACGTTGGTAAACAAGAAATGTGTACAACGTTGGTCATTCATGTATGCGAGAGTGACGTGCAACGTCAGTCACAAAAATAACTGGCGTTGGTAAGTGAGAAAGCCGTTCGACGTCAGTCATTTCATCTGCAAGAGAGACGTGCAATGTCGGTCACAATAATAAGTGACGGTAAGTGAGAAATGCATGTAACATTGGTCATTCATGTCTGCGAGAGTGACGTGCGGCGTCAGTCACAAAAAAATGGACGTCGGTAAGACAGAATTGCTTGCAACGTCGGCCATTTCAGACTTTTACTTCAATTTTTTAAAATCGAATTAAAAAGTGTACTTTTTACCTCGGTAAATATTCTTTACTTCATAAAAAAAAGAACCAAGGTAAAAGAAGTTTTTACCTCGGTTATTTGCTGTTAGCCAAAAAACAGAGGTAAAATGGTGAAGTAAAAGGTCATTTTTGGCTCATGGAAAGATCTTTTTCAAGAGTCGGACTCTAAATCTGTATTTAGATTTTCCCAAAAGTAAACTCACCATCCAAATTATATGTTGACTTGCCTCCTCCCGCGATCGTTAAAACAGCAGCTCTAAACCCAGATGGAGGCGGTGCTGTCAGAAGATAGAAATTTATAGTTCTGCATTTGTTTCTACTGTTACGCTATCTATATGGTAGTTAGCGGCAAGCCTGGGTTTGTCCAGAGAGATGCTAGGTCTAATGATCCAACCTAAAACACAACCTCGTACGGGTCATCTATCTGTACGAGTGAAAGGAACAACTAGTAAAACATACATGCAAGTAAGATGGGGGGGTTGGTTTTAAAAACTAATAACTAATAAACATAACATTAAAAATGCAACTACAATATTAGTCAAGCGCTTGGGGAAATCATGGAGTGACTTGATCAATCTAATGCTTCTATCCTTGATTCTTCACATAAAGATCTAAGCAAACATAATAGTGTGTCCATAACATGTGGTGTGACCGATGATATACAATTCCCCATCCTTGTCACTGCGGGTGCTCTCATAACCTTCCATCGACACCTACATCGTAATTAGGCAAGTACAACAAGGTCCGACCGTTGTTGTAGGTTGGATTCTCCCTAGTGCGATTACGTACATCCTGGGCTTCCACAACAGATGCAACTCTCCCCTCGGGTCCTATCAATTAGGCCTGAGGGTCGTTGCCACCTTATCTGTGACACCTAGTTTTCTACCACACAAACTATCTCTACCCAGAACCTCTCGGACGACTATATGAAGTCAGCTAAGGCTGGTGTGATGGTAAGTGGATCAAGGTGACCTTGAATTTTCCGTGCACACACTCACACAGACTCGTTCCCCTCCACCCATACAAACATCCAGGTTTCTCTTCCCAAAAGGGCATCGATATTTACGCCTAGCATGAATACATCCCAAAGTGTGTGCTCATATATGGTGTAATACTCATGCATTTAAACTCAAAAGCAAATCACAATAATATTATGAACACAAAATTAGGATGAACTATAGAATCTCAAAAGGCATATAGATGAAATCAAGTCACTACATTTATCCCCAAGCTATGGAAACTACTCCCTTGAAATGGAATTCAAATAAAGATTTGAATTCCACATCTTAGGATCAAAGCAAAATAAAAGATGAAAAGATAAAGTTTCCTAACGAGAGAATCTCCTATACTCTTCTAAAAATGAATCTAAGCTATTGTAAAGTATGACAACCTAGTAGGCATGTCACAGATGATGCGGCCTGTGGCATGTACTTGACGCGGGATGCGAGACCTGGCACGAGTCGAGCCTCTTCATTGGTGCGGGGTGCCTATTCTTCAGCGTGGCACAAATCTTCATCGTGGCATGGGGCACAGAGGTTGGCATAAGTCGTGTTGTTTCTTGTAGTGGACCGCATCGACTCCTACGAGGCGCCATCAGAGTGTGGAAATTTAAGGTCCTGATCCGCGCCAGTGGCCGTTGGCATGGGTCGTGGTCAGGATGGTGAAACTTTGAAGTTCTGATCCGCGCCCCTGGCCATTGGCGCGGGTTGTTGTCAGTGATAGTGCTTGCTCAGAAACTTTGGCATGGGTCGTGTGAATTCCCACACCCCACCAGCTGGTCTTGACAAAATGGACTTGGAATGGCGCGAGACGCCTAAAATGGGACATCTCATGCCTATACTTAGTCAGGTGGAGGGGTTCGTTGCTTAGTGTTGCGGCCATTCATGTCTGGCATAGGTTGCGCCCGTGCGTCACACTAGTCTTCTTGGCGCGGAGGCATCTCTTCTAGCCCTGGCCGTTGGTGCCAAACCATGCACAGCCCGCACTGACCCATTGGTACTTCGGTCGGCTGAACTAGTTTCCTTCGCTACTGGAGAATCGTTAGTTCGATTTGAGAGTTTTAATAGTGATTATATAGTACTCGAGAAGATGAATCCAGTTGAACTAGCTTTAAAAAGATAATTCTTCTTGGATTATTCTCGGACTGAATTACAACTCATCGGACCACGATTCCCCGTTCTCCATTGGCCGCTATGAACTCCGTAGCTGCCTATCTTCGACTTCAATCTCCTTCTACTACGCATTGATGATCGCGACCTTCATCTACTACCATTCTAGAGGTGAATGGCCTTGTGGACATACTTCAATATCTTCTTCTGCCCTTACGAACGACCTTCACATAGAATGTAAATAAAAAAAATTCCCACAAGCGACCTACTAAAGATGATCACAAGGAAGATCAAGGAAATTGTGGATACAAGATGTCCATTAGTACCAATTGAGTCTACAAAATGCGGGATTTAGACAAGAAAACCAAACATGGTAGTCCAAACCATTTGTCACGTAAACTCAACTAATACTGGCAATCCACCAAGTAAAAGTAACTAACAAGTATGTCAAATGCATCGGTTAACGCACGCAAAATGAAGCAGATCATTTGTACTTAGAAATTCCTTAACTGTAAATAGACTTTGAAGAAAGTCTCAGGAAAGACAGCATTTCCATAAGTTTATGGATAGTGCACAAGGACTTTACCTTAAATGTTGTAATTTTTAATAAAATTTAAATATTGTATTTATAGGTTAAAACAAGTAATAAAATTGAGGCAAAGCCATGGGAAAGACCGTCTTTCCATAGGCTTATAGAAAGATGAGGTTTAATTAAAATAATAAAAGGTAAAGGTCTTAGTTGCAATATTAAAAATTTATTATGCAACGTGTAGTAGTTATAAAGTTTATAACTCGATTCCTGCAATCCAAAAATTTAATCTTCATTTCTTCTTATTTGCACTTTAAACCTTGGTCTTTCCATTACTTATGGAAAGACCGTCTTTCAAGAGATAAACTCTAATATTGAAGGTGAAAATACAAAAATATATGATATAAAAAAATCGTCTCCTGTGAGGAAGCCTAATTGTTAGAATTCTAACAATATTCCCTGTGAGGAATCTACAATTCTAACAATATTCTAGCTTCAGGGACCTATCTCTAATAATTTTATAGGGACCTATTGCTAATAACTTCCTTCAATTTTCCCCCACATGCAATCTGCAAAAAAAATCAAAAAATTTCAAAAAAATATTTTAAAATGCAAAAAAAACCAATAAAAAACAACAGCAAAAACTGCAGTAACATCAGCAAAAAAAGAGCAGAACATCAACAAAAAATCATAAAAGAACAACTAAAAAACAGCAGAAAAAATATTTAAAAAATCAAATAAAGTAGCAAAAAAAATATATCAAATAAAAATCAACAAAAAATTGAAAAAACGTCAACTACATGCTCTATATTTTACTAGGTTACACCCTAATATGTATACACGTGTATAATACAAATTTTAATTTTCAAAAAAAAATGGTACCGTCGGCGCACCTGCCACCGCCGTCCCCAGCCTTTTACCCCAGCCATCCGTCCCCAGCCACCTTCGTCCCCAGCCACCTTCGTCCCCAGCTCCACCGTAGCCCTCTGTCCCCGTCCCCAGCCACCTACAGACGATGCTCCACTTTCGTTCCCAGCCATCCACCGTAGCCCTCCAGTATGAACTCCACCCGCTTGAAAATGCACGCGAACCCAGACCCACCGATGACGAGAATGGGGCAACAGAGAACAAGTCAGGTCAGAAAAGAGAAACGAGTGAGAAGTACTGGGCAAGGAAACCGAGCGACGAGAAAGGGTTGGGGCGAAGAGAGCGGGGCCGGGCCGGAGTGGAGAGCAAGGAGAGGACACCAGGAGAGGAGAGCGAGAACGACCGATAGAGAAGAAGACCGAAGAGAAGGAGATAGAAGATGAGTGACGGAGAAGGAGATAAAAGATGAGTGGTGGAGAAGGAGACCGGAGATGAGTGGTAGAGAAGGAGATCGGAGACAGAGAAGGGAAACAAGCGGTAGAGCTTCGGTGACCACCATCGCCAACAAACGGTCGGCGATTCTGGAAAACGAGATATAGAGAAGGAGAACCCACCTGAGAACAAAAGCTCCGGCGGAGTTCAACCACCACCGCTGGCAAACGGTGGATCTTCGGTCCGGTGACCACCACTGAATTATTATTAACTAATCAATTTCTTTGTCCATTTAAATACATTGAAAATGCATATTTTATTTACACTAGTACAAATACAGGGCGTGTTTAAGTAAAATACAGGGCGTGATATAGCGATTCACACAAAAAATCAACTAAAAAATCATAAAAATATCAACAAAGCTAAATTATCATTTAAAACAAAAACTACAAACATCAACTATATCACCCAAAAGCTAAAAATATCAATTATTATAAACTTCACCCAGAAAATAAGAAACATTAACATAAGGAAAAAAACTCAACAAAACATCAAACATATCACCAAAAAAATCTACAAACATCAACCCCTATCACATAAAACTCACGTAGAAAATAAAAAACATAACATATGAGAAAAAAAATAATATCAACAAAAAAGCTACAATACCTCAAGAGTATAAATTAATCACTCTTAAAATTATAAAACATCAATTTTTTTTTAAAAAAAATCACAAGTATCAACCAAAAAGCTACGAACATCAACTCCTAACCCCTAAAGCTCATCCTAATATTGAAAACATCAACATAAAAAAAGAATACACTATAAACACCAATTTTTATTATTGCCCTGCAGAGAGAGAAACCAGAACAAAAAATTTCAGCCACATGAAATGACTTTATTGCCCCTCAAGCACTCTAACCCAGCCCTTCTTCCACCACCCGCACTATACACTGATTCTAGAAAATCTCCCACCACCTGCACACAACCACTATGACCACCTCCTCCAAATTCTCTAGACAACATCAAACATGCAACTATAGGCAGATAGATCTAAAGTCTCGACTTTAAATTACCCATAAAAATCTGCCAGAGACAAAATTCAGGGTATGGTGCGACAAATGGGCGGCGCCCTGTGAAAATTCGTCGGTGACATATTAAAAAATTGAGTCGCCAGCGCTAATGAAATAATCTAAATCAAAGCCTAGAAGCTCTGACTAGAAGTAGGTCACTGGGATTTGTCGAAGGATTTGTGAATGGAGATAAATTGTTGAAGAATCCGTTGAATAATCTCGGTGGTAGAGAAAGGAGAGGAACGTGAAGGTTGAAGTTGTATAGCTTTTCATGTCAAGTTATATCAGATTGGATTAGTTCGTAAGTATGAAGAGATCTTTGAAGAATTTCGCTCGCAGGCTATCGGCAAAGACCCCTATCTCTCTTAGCAATATATCATGTCAAGTTTTATTAGTGGACTTAGGGAGGAATTGAAGCCTATGATTAAACTCTTTGAGCCTGAAACCTTGCAGGATACAATAGAGATAGCATGTCTTCAAGAGATGAACATAGATGTGCAGAATATGTGACATAAAGGAGCTGCTTATATAGGTTAGGGTGGAAATCAAATTAAAACAGGAACAGAGAGGCCTAAATGGACTACTGTTGGGAGTGATAAGTAGATTTCAAATAAAACAAATTGGAGAAGTAATATTGGGACCGAGAAAGTTGGAAATGATAAATTTCAGAGGATTTCACCTCAAGAATTGCAGTATAGGAGGGATCATAATCTTTGTTTCAAATGTGGGGAAACATTTACCCCAGGTCATCAGTGTAAATTTAAACATGTCCATGAGATACTTGGTTGTGATTCACTAGCTCCATGTGAGATTTTAATTGAAGAACAAAAGGAATATGAGGAGAGAATGTGCAGTGAAGAACCTAAGTTGATATCACTAAACACCATTGGAGGTGATATGAACTCTAGGATCTACACTTTGACCATGTATGAAGTGATAAGGGAGTTGAAGGTCAGTATCTTATTAGATACAAGATCAACGGATAGTTTTATTGATCCAGCTGTAACTGAATATTTGAATCTTGAAATGATAAGAACTCGACCTTTTCTAATTACTGTTATGGATGGTAGCAAGGTGTATGGTACTGGTTTAAGTCCAAGGGTAGTTTGGCGAATCGGAAGTTGTGAGTTTACTTTTGATCTGAAAGTGATGGAATTAGGCGGTGTTGATATTATTCTGGGTGTTAATTGGATGAAGAGCTTTAGTCCTATCCCCTTTGATTTCGGCAAGCACCATGTTTTAGTGTACAGTGAAGGATATCATTGGATTCTACAAGGGACTACTGAGTAGATGGAAATTAATATGATAAAGCAGATTAAGAAGCAAGAGTCCAGGAAAAGGAAGTTGTTCATGGTTCAAGTATAGCAAGAGGATGGGGATTACTTTTCAGTTTCTGAAAATGGTTAAAAAAATAGAAGTGAATGCATCAGGAAGATTATGCATAGCAAGGCTGAGTAATAATGGAAATACTGATGCAAAACTAATAAGTGAAGATGAGGTTGCAAGATTGAATCACAGAACAAACTCTGGGAATGCTGAAGTTGGGCTAATGCGAGAGGATTTTGAGCATGGCCAGAAGCAATTTGGCACTGAGAATGATAAAATTATTGCAGAACTAAAAGTGCCTACACACATTAAGCAAGTTTTATTTCCTTTTCAAGACATTTTTGCTATTCCTACAGAGTTACCACCACAAAGAGCAATTTATCACCAAGTTATTCTAAAGCCTAACTCACAGCCATTTAAAATAAAACCTTATAGGTATCCTCATGCATACAAGGATGAAATAGAGAAGCAAGTAAAAGAGATGCTGGATAACAAGGTGATTTAGTTAAGCAATAACCCCTTTGCATCACCGGTGGTTTTAGTGAAGAAAAAAAACTCTACATGGCGAATGTGTATAGACTATAGGAAGTTGAATGATTTGACTGTAAAGGATTGTTTTCCGATTACAACAATCGATGAACTTCTTGATGAGTTAGACGGAGCTAAGTATTTTTCTAAGCTCGATTTGAGAGCTGGATACCATCAGATTCATGTTAGAAAAAATGATATTGATAAAACCACATTATAGACTCACCATGGTCATTTTGAATTCATTGTGATGCCTTTTGGTTTGACTAACACACCAGCTATGTTTCAAAGTTTGATGAACCAGATTTTTTGTGCTTATCTACAAAAATATGTACTAGTTTTTTTCAACGACATCTTGGTTTACAATGAAACTTTGGAGGAACATACATGTCATTTGGAGTAAGTTTTAAAGGTTCTTCATCAACACAAGTTTTATGCAAAATTTTCTAAGTCTTTGTTTGTGAAGAATCAGGTTGAATACTTGGGGCACATAATATCAGGAAAGGGATTCGAAATGGATAGCAGCAAGATTGGAATTATTTTGAATTGGCCAGTGCCTAAAACTGTGAAAGAACTGAGAGGTTTCCTGGGCTTAACAGGGTATTATTGGCGGTTTATAGCTTATTATGGTGTTATATGTAAGCCTATGCATCAATTGCTAAAAAAGATTAATTCAAGTGGGGAGAAGAAGCTACAAGAACTTTTGAACAATTGAAGAAAACCATGACTTCTGCTCTGGTTTTGAGATTACCAAATTTCAAAGACCCATTTATTACTGAAACATATGCATGCGAGGAAGGGATGGGCGCCATTTTGATGCAAGATCATAGACCAATTTCATTTCTAAGCAAGGCATTCTGTCAGAGAAATAAAGGGTTATCAACGTACAAAAAAATTTTTAGCAGTGGTGATGGAAATCGATAAATGGAGACATTACCTTGTGGGGAACCATTTTATTATTCGAACCGATCAAAGAAGTCTGAAATACTTGATAGAGAAAAAATTAACTCATGCTTTACAACATAAATAGGTGACAAATCTCTTGGGGATGAGTTTTGAGGTATAGTACAAACTAGGCAGTGCTAACAGAGCTGCAGATGCTCTTTCAAGAAGACCACAAGTGCTCATTAATGAAGAAGAACAAGAGGCAGTCATCATAAATTCTGAATTGGAGCAAGGTTATAAATCTGAGTTGTCTTGTTCTTTTGCACTCTTTGGGAATGCGTATGCTTCCAATGAACTTGGAATGATCAAATTCTATCATGATGATTCCGAGATAGACAACACCAAACTTCATGATTATACTTCTATGGTTTCAAATGTTGTATTTCAAGATGATTCATCTTCGGAAAATGTTGAAAACTTGATTACTGGAGATGGGATTTTTAAGGATTGGGGAGTACCTTGCAAGGTTAGAGCAGTGACTTCTATTATACCTACATGGATGAGTCAAATCGAGAGCAGCTATGAAGGAGGTCCAGTTAGTCAAGAGTTAATTGCTGCATCCATTTTTGCTAAAAATAATGCAAACGGTTCAATATAGTGTAACTATGTCAAGGGAATCTTGAAGTAAAACAACAAAATCTATGTGGGAGCTTCTAATCAGATCAGAAATGACATAGTGCAAGCAATGAACGCTTCAGTCATTGGTGGACACTCAGGCCAATCTGCAACAGTTCGAAGGATTCTTTCTTTGTTTCATTGGCCAAAAACGAAAGAAGAAGTGGTGGATTTGATAAAAAAATGTGATGCATGTCAGAGAAATAAAGCAAAACACTGCTTAGCACCAGGTTTGCTACAACCCATTCATATTCCTACGCATCCCTGAATGAAAATCAGTATGGATTTCATGGATAAACTTTCGGAATATGAAGGGAATAATATAGTATTAGTTGTGGTTGATCGACTCACAAAGTACGACCATTTGATAGCTTTGTCACACCCTTGTTCAGCTCCTGACATAGCTAAAATATTCCACAATGAGGTTTGCCGATTGCATGGGATTCCAGAATCAATTATATTAGACAGAGACAGATTGTTTACAAGCTATTTTTGGAAAAAATTGATGGCTTTGATGGGGGTTAAGCTTAACTTCAGCTCAGCGTACCATCCTCAAACTGATGGTCAGACGGAAAGGTTAACCCAGGTTTTGGAAAATTATTTACGTTGTTTTTGCGGAGATAAACTCGATTCGTGGAATAGTTGGTTAGCATGGGCGGAATGGTGGTACAATACGTCGCATCATACAAGTATACATATGACACCATATGAGGCATTGTATGGAGTAAAGCCACTATCAGTACCACTGGGGACATTCCGGGAAAGCCTTATTCCCGCAGCAGCGAGTGTAATGCATCAAAGGGACCAGGTAAATCAATTGTTAAAGAAACATCTGCAAGAAGCTCAAACGCGAATGAAATTCTTCGCAGATAGGAGAAGATATGAGAGGACACTGGTTGTGGGGGATTGGGTACTCTTAAAGCTGCAAAAGTATAGGCAAAATTCTTTGGTTCAAAGAGATTCGATGATGTTGGCTCCTAATTCTATTGACCATACTAGGTGGCTCAGAAGATCGGCGAAGTGGCATACAAATTGGATTTGCCTAGCACCAGCTGTATACACCCAGTTTTCCACGTATCTTTGTTAAAAAAATATACAGGAAATCAACCTCAACATAGGTCAGATATCCCTGATCAGGATGTTGATGAAATCACAGTGTTGGGACCTTTAAAGATAGTACAACGTAGGTTGCAACAATGTGGAGAAGAACAAGTGGTTCAGTGGTTAATACAATGGGAAATTTTGCTGATTAAAGAAAACTCATAGGAGGATGCACAAACCATTAAGACACAGTTTCCAAGATTTCGAGCTTGAGGGCAAGCTCAGTTCAAGGAAGGAGGATTGTCATGAATACAAAGGATAGATTGGTCTTTTTACTACACTGGTTAGCATGAGCTCTAAAAGAACCATGGACGGAGAACAGAGCTTGGAGTTTATGCAACAAAATAAATGATAAACAGTTATTAGATGGATGGAGAGTTGTTAATTCAGTTAGAATGAGAGGATATGGAGCTGCATTATATAAACAAAATTAGCAATCCATAGGGGGGGGGTGTCAGGAGATTTCTGATCTTGAATTCATGTGGTTGAAGCTGTATAGATTTTCTTTCTTCTTATATTCTCAGCAATACAGTTACCCTTTTCATTTTGATTTATCCAAACCTGACAGGATGTGTAATTGAAAAGTTGGCCCAATTAAATAAGTTAGCTGGGCTTTAATTCAATTTTGAATGCCTTAATCCAATTTTCAGTGAAGAAAATATTAACGAGGGTATATGTATCTTCTTATGATTCTTTCCTAAATTAGAAAGTGTGCATAATTGTCCGAGACAACCCAAAAAAAAAGTGTGCATAATTGTCCGACACAACCCAAAAAGGAAAGTGTGCAGAATTGGCTGAGATCGAGGGAGTACCAAAACCTCAGCCGAAAAATGAATAACATCAGCATGAGAAAATTAAAAAAACTATAATATCTATCCATATTACCCAAAAAAAAAAAATACAAAACCTTAACTCATATCAATTCAATCTCACCCGAAGAATGAAAAACATCAACAAAAAGCTCCAGTACCTCAAGCATAAAATATGAGAAAAAAAACTACAAATATCAATCCATATTACCAAAAAAAAAACTACATAATCTCAACTCATATCAATTAAATCTCACCTGAATCATTAAAACATCAACATAAAAAACAAAAAAAGCTAGAAACATCAACGCAAAAGCTACAGTACCTCAAGAACTAAAAAATTCACTAAAAAAACCCTGATGAGATTTGAACCTTGGTCTCTAACCTCAAAACCTATAGCAATAACCACTACACCAAACACTCTTATTCCACATGGACTCAATTAGATAATATTAAATCTCAGCATGTGCATAAAAAAATTAAATTCTTCAAACTAATCACAGTGTGACTCAAACCTGAAACCTCAGACCTTAACAACATCAGTACTAACCACTAAACCAAACAAGCATTGTTGAGAAAAGCTCAATCAAGTAATTATTAAACCCAAGCAAGTATTTGGAAAAAAAAAGTAGAACACAATATTAAACCTTACATCTCAGAAACTAAAGCTCAACTTCGCCGTATTTCACCACGTCCGCTGCCGTCCGCCGTTGTAGTCATCCACGGCCGTTGCCGGTGCGTTCTTACATGCACCTATCATCTTCTTCATAGCCGCGAGTGGATCTGGCGCCTAACGATAAACGAAACAATGCCGACACCTCGCCTCACCGCCACTTCGCGTCGCCTTTGCCTCAGTCGCCTAAGCCCTAGCTCCGCCGTCACCTCCTCAACCGCCTCCACCAGCTTCTTCGTCGTCGTCGAAGTTAGCTTCGCCGACGTCTTCAATTAATCGCTTCCGCCGCCGCCTCCACGGGCTCGGATTGCAGCATCGCCGACAGATTGAAGCGTTCTTCAACTGTGGTCGTGTCCGAATTGGCCAATCGAACAACGTCGCCACTTCGGATGATTCTCACCTGCGCTGGAAAATGAAAATCTTCGTTGGAAAAGCTTTGCACAGGCGGTGGAGCGATGAAACCCAAGCTCCGCCTGTGAGTTTTAGTGACGACGCAAATGCGAGATCCGACTGTTCAGCTGGAGGTTCCATCGCAGCGGCGTAAAACAGGCAAAAATTCGATGGAAACCAGCGGACGGAGGCGGTTACCAGTGGAAGGAGGCAGTTTCCGATCGGGATCTGGAAAAAATGAAAATGAAAATTCTGGATATTTTGGTGATATATAAAATTTTAGCAATTTTTTTTAAAAAATCCAATCCCTAATGAAACTTCTTATAATTTCACAATAATCCCCAACCTAAAGTAAGAGTTTGTGTAAAAAATATTTAAAAAAAAAGTGAGTTTCCTGACAGACGACCTAACCCTAAACTTATGGGCATGCCACTTATTTTTTACCTCATATTACATTTTTTAAATTACATACAAAATATAGAATTTTTAAAAATATTACTTTTTATCATATATTTTTATATTTTCACATTTAAATATATATTTTTACTTATTTTAATTTATAAAATGCAATATTTTAATTTTATAAAAAATTAAAATATTTAATATAAAAATATTTGTAATTGTGTATAAACTTATGGAAAGATTGCATGCACTAAAATTTTCTCTTTTGAAAAAATTTAAATTTTGTATATAATTTAAAATACCGAAAAATGAGTTGGACGTTCACGAATCCACTCCAAATTTTGTGTTTTTTCTTTTTCTGAAGTGTGAATACAAAACGATTTCTTCACGAATTTCCAAAAGTTTAAGGTGTCCCGGTAAGGATTTCGCTTTTCCGCCACTAAACTTAACGAGCTCCGCCGTCGGAGGCATCACGTCCTTCATAATCAGGCAAAGGCAAAGAGCATCCGCATTGACAGAGTATCTCCAAAGAAAGAAAAAACAAAAGTTAATGGAAGCTAAAGCCCTAAGCTCAGTTGTGCCTACCTCTTCTCACAAGAGGAAACGGCCGCACGGGAAAAAAAGAAGCAGAAATTTAGCAGCGGAAAGTCGTCAGTGGAATTATTCCCATCGTGATTTCTCGAATTGCAAAGGTAATTGCTTTAATTTTGTTGAATTTTGACTATGTGTAATTTTGCAATTTTGATGTTTTATTTTTTATTTGGGTTGCAGATCGGATAGTTTTTGTGTCATACAATATATTAGGAGTCGGAAATGCAGTAAAGCATCCGCAGTTGTACTATGGTGTACCACCAAAGTATTTAGATTGGGATTACAGAAGACGAATTTTGCACAAGGAAATTAGGAACTACAAGCCAGGCATTATATGTTTGCAGGTATGTTTTTTCTCTTTATGCTTCAACTCCATGGATTAGTCCGTTCCACTTGAAGAACTAATTTGGCCATACAACTTTTTGATTTTAGTAATTTGAATGTAGGTCCTACCGTACTTATCTTTTGAAACCTTATATCTTTGCTCAATTTGTTTTTGTGTTTTAAATTTCCAATAAATTGGAAATCAAATTCTAGAAACATAGAGCATTAAGTTGTAGAATATGATTAAATATCATGTTTGATATTTGTATTTCATTTTGAAATTGGAACAAAAACAAGTTGAGTCTTCATGTGAAATGGAAAAAGTTCTTTCTTATGCATTGAGGGATTGGTGTAACTTGAAAGTTTTGGCTGCAGGAGGTGGATCAGTATAAAGATTTGGATTATCTTCTTCGAAAAGATGGGTTTAGGGGAGTTTATAAGGTACCATGCAAAGCATTTTGTTGTTCTTTACATTGATGGGCTTTGAGGATTGAGTTTCACACAGATTCATTTGTTGTTTTTGAGTAGGGTCGAACGGGTGAAGCATTAGATGGGTGCGCCATATTTTGGAAAGACGAACTGTAAGTTACTTCTATTTCCTTAAGTTGTACTTATCTATCTACGACTCTACATCAATTTATTCCTCTTGAAACATGCTTGAACTTGAAATTGCTTTTATCCAGGGTATAATCTATCTCTAGCCTCTTCTCTAGAATAAAATCACTTGAATATTTTCCGAGCACTAATGAATAAGTATGGTTTCAGGTTGGAGGCATGGGCAAGGGTTAAATTGTTATTAAAAATATATTCTGTTTTATTACTTTCACTTTTATGTATGGTAATTGTCGGTTATTTTATTTTTGGGTATATAATGGATTTTGTCTCAGATTTACCCTGCAACATGAAGAGAGCATAGAGTTCCAGAGTTTTGGACTTCGTGATAATGTGTGTCAGTTCTGTGTTTTAAAGGTACTTGAATTTGATCATTATGCATTTTGCATTTTCATGACTGAAATTTGTGAATTTGGAGGAGCTGGAACATTTTACTACTCTTGCATAATTCCATGTGGATTTTTCTCTGGTTTTCCTGAACCACGCAATTTCAGTGTGAGTTGGGGACACAGATCTCTTAGTAAAGATTTTCTGTATGTGCAGCTAAATGAAAATAAGTTTGCATCATCTCGAAGCTTTGTTGTTGGAAATACACATCTACTATATAACCCAAGACGCGGAGACATCAAACTGGGTCAGGTAAAGTAGAAGTCAACCTCAGAGTAAGCAGTTTTCCTCCAACTAAGTATAGCAGATTTCTTCTGGTGCACATTGCTTGACCCCCATTCATCATTATTCTAAAAATCCCTCAAATTTGAAAATTCTCATCGAAGCTCTTCTATATCTATTATTGGTGATATACCTTATTGTTTGACACAAAGTTATTCTCAGATGCGACTTTTTCTTAAAAAGGCCCATGCACTATCAGAAGAATGGGGTGATTTACCAGTTGTGGTTGGTGGGGATTTTAATAGTATGCCGCAGGTTAATCTAAACTTCTAAATTACATCTTAGATCATATACATTCTCTTCTTAAATTAAGTTGGTTCCCTGTGTTTTTCTCAGAGTGCAATGTATCAGTTTCTTACTTCATCAGAGGTAAGCTTTGCTAGAAACTTGCCAGATTTGTTTTCTATATTTTGTTTTATTACACTTCCAGTTTGCCGGTTTTGTTTTCTTACCTGTTTCCATCTTTTTTCTTCTTTATTCACTATAATTTTCTCAGTTAAATGTACGGCAGCATGACAGAAGGCAAATATCTGGCCAGATATGTCAACCGGACTATTCAAACTTTCAGTATAAGGCTAACCGGGTACCAAGGTCTGCTTCGGCCTCTTTTCACCTTTCTTCTGTCAGCGGTATTTCTTGTGCGCAGAAAATTGAAATGAAAAGTTTTTTCCTACTTTAATGTCAGATAGCCATTAGACTACAACCAAGCCTAACATGTATATTCTGCTGCAATGATAGAGCTCCTGAATTTATACTTCTTATGAAAAGGTCATTCCTTTGCTCCAAATTTAATAACTTCGCTAACGTCAATGAAAGAAAAATGCATATTCAAGTTGACTACATAATCATCTGGATTTGAATTGTCATGGTCTTGTTGAACTACAAGAAGAGGAATCTAGTATTAATTTGTTCAGTTATAAAATTTAATAGCTAGGTATCACATGCAGGTTTCGTACTTCAGGAAAGTCATTCCTATATGGATGGAGTGCAGATGAACTTAGACTAGCTACTGGATCAACTTTAGATTGCCTGAGTCACCCTTTGAAGCTATGCAGCACTTATGTTGGAGTTCCGGTGAGATTTTTGTGCAGAAGAGTTAAGAAGTACTTGATAAGCTATACAATCATCAAGCTAAAAGCATCTATCATTTGGCTCTTGACAGTAATTGAAAAGCTCATTTTGGCTTGTTTATATTGTTCAGGGAAGCACTCAAACCAGGAGCTGTCACGGGGAACCCTTAGCAACGTCGTTCCATTCCATGTTCATGGGTACTGTGGATTATATATGGTAATACTCTCCAACTTATTATTTTGTTTGTTTGTTTTTGATGTACTCGTTCTTCTGTCTAAGCTCTTTATTGAGATTTCTGGATCCTTCACCTAGCTACTTATTCCCATTCAGCTTAATTTACGGCTCCATAGCAATTTCGAATTTGTTGTGATAATACGTTAGCTGATGCAGGCACACAAGAGAGCTTCTTCCTGTTAGAGTTCTTGAAACACTACCCATTAACAAATTAAGGGAAACAGGAGGACTCCCGAGTAAGGTATCTTTTGTAGCTTTCATTTTCATGTGTTGGAGTGGAGGTAGTTAATGATGAAACCATCCTAGATACGGTTTTTTTATTCTTCATCTGTCAGTAATTGGGGGCATATGTGCTATGAACATAAATATCTGAGATTAATGCCATAATAAGTTTGAAACATTGAGGATCTGCAAGAAGAAATTCGAGTTTTTGTGACATGTGATGGACCACCTGTGCTGGGTTTCCTTATATGACTTTTTTGGTTATAACCCGTCTTCTCTCTTGAATTGAGAAGCTTCTTTCACAAAATCTGTTTTTTATGGGGCTGTGAGCCTGTGAGAATTTGCAGTTTTTCATCGCATAGCGATTAAACACTTGAGTTCATTTTGCAGCAATGGGGAAGTGATCATCTTGCTCTTGTATGCGAACTTGCTTTTTTTGACAATGACACCAGCAAAGATGGAGAGACGTGACTGATATAGTTGACATCAGGTTGTAGACATCAGAGATAGTATTGGGAGTGGAGTGAAGTAAGTAAAGTTTATTACTCCCTCCGTCTTCTTCTGTAATTACAATCTCTAGCAAAGGCACGACTGCCTTAGATAGCCCTTAAAATATCCGCATTTGACAGTGTCCAAAGTTTGATGTCCTCAATTTGGTGAAAGTGCAGTTTATCTTGATACATGTATTTTTTGGAACCAATCTTCTTACATGTTATAATGTGAATGATTCTCTTAGGCGCAGATGTTTTTTAGTTTTTCCCCGTATGTTGACATTTTTCATTTTCCTGGTAAAATTAAGGTGTTAGAAGTTGATGTTTTTAGCTTTTAGGTATATAGGCTGATGTTTGTAAATTTTTTTTTGATAATTTAAGTTTTGTTGATGATTTTATGATTTTCAGCTGATTTTTTGTTAGTCATAGTTGATGATTTTTCAATTTTTTGTTGATTTTTATTTAATTGTTAAAAATATTTTTTGATGTAATTTTTTTGTTGATGTTTTATGATTTTCTGTTGATGTTCTGCTATTTTTTCCAACGTTTATAATTTTTAGTTCGATGACATATTGATTTTTTGCATTAAAAAAATAATATATTTTTTTTGATATTTTTTGATTTTTTTGCAGATTTCAGATGACGGGAAATTGATGGGAAAAAATTGGACTAAAAAGTCCCTGAAAAAAATATAGCGATAGGTCCCCGTAAAATGATTAGCGACCTTCTAAAATTATTAGAGACAGGTCCATGGAGGTAGAATATAGCTAGAATTGCATAAAGGTTCCTGTCTAACGTTTAGAGTGTCAGGAGACCATCTCATTGAATTGATATGATATTTGTATCCATATGCTGCAACGAGATTTCATAATTTAAAAAGAGTCCGTCTCTTGAAAGACGGTCTTTTCATTAATCATGGAAACACCAAGGTTTAAAGTGTAAATTAAAAGAAATGAAGATAAATTTTTCGGTTTGCATGAACCGAGTTGTAAATTTTATAACTATTACATGTTGCATATTAAAATTTTAATATTGCAATTAAGACTTTTTACCTTTTATTATTCTAATTAAATCCCGTCTTTCCATAAGCATATGGAAAGACCGTCTTTCCCAAGACTTTCCCATTTAAAAACTATTTGAAAATACATCTTGAAATATAAATTATTGTAATATAGCCTTAATAGTTATGAAAATGAGGTTTTTTATGATAAAAAATTTTGTATCGTCTCAACATAGATTATGGTGAGCTGGGGTCTAAAATGCAATATAAGAAAAATAAAAATTTGCGCCTTATAAGAGATTTGCGGGTTATAGAAGATTCCCAAATCAATTCATAAACCACTTTCTTTTCTTCACACACCTTACCCTAACCTGAATATACTGTCTACATCCCTCCCCTCCTCCTGACGGAAACTTTCAATATACAACCTCCAATGACTCTTTTATTGCAAGCCACTCCAATCGTTGTGGGTTTTTCTGTGGGAGAATCTGTGCAGACCCTGACCAATAGCTCGAATGATAATTATTGACTCTGGGCTTCAACTACCTTGTCTGTCGCCCGTACATCGGATCACTTTTCACCGAGTTCCACTATCGACAATGACCAAGGGCGTCCCCACACACCAGTGACACACCACTACCATTCGTCGGCCACTCCGGCTCCACCGCTCTAAATCGGGCCAATTCAGATGCCACCTCCACCGCAACTCTTTAACTCCGCTTAGCATAAGATCGAACAACCTCAGCTCGTAGACGTTTTCTCTCATGGCATTGACAACAATATACAACCCGGGCAGTCAGAGATTAAGGTGTTTAGTGAGAGTTTTGATGGGAAGATTAGGGAGGGTTGTGGTTTTGCTTGAGGGGCACGAGAAACGGGTGAGGACAATGGAAGCGATTCATGCTGGCGCGCAGTTAGACTGTGTGTTTAGTGACTTTTTTCGGGGAGATTAAGAAGGGTGGTGTTTTCTGTTCAGTTTTGATAGGCGGGTAGCTGGGATAGAAGGTGGGCTAAGAACATGGTTGGGGACAAAGGTGGAGCTGAGGACGGAGGGGCTGGGGACGATGGTGTGGAGGAAAGGTTCTGGCTGGGTTGGGCTAGGCTTGGGAGGGAGGGTGGTTTCCGGCGGACTTGATTTTAAGCGGTGGCGTCGGCAGGGGAACCAAAGGGGCATCTCACTTCAGTTTCGATTTAAGGGGTATTTAAGTCTTTTTGGGCCAAGTCAACGACAAATTTGTTAGAGTCAACACCGATAAGGGTACTTCAGGGTTATTCAGTACTTTCGATGAAAACTTAAGTTTATTTCTTTACTTTCGAAAACCTGAGAGTTAATTGACACTTTCAGAATTATATGGGATCATTTTAGTGTTTTACCCTAATGATAGTGTGGATTTTTGGTTGAGTAAATTTTTAAGGAGATATAGGTTTGGGGATCCATTCCCATCTCATATAATTTTGTTAAAATTTGCAACAATAGCTGCATCCAGGCTGCTCCACACGTGCATTCAGCAAAGCTACATCCGCATGCTTGGAAATTTGCATTCAGACTGCTCCATGTTAATCAGGATGCGCACATTCGAACAAAGCTACATCAACGTGCGTGCATCTACGCATACACACGTGTTCCAATAAACTACATCTGCGCATTCCAAAATTTGAATCTGTATTCACATTTATTGACGTTTAATTATTGGGATGGTCTAACACTAATATTTGTAATATAATACTCATTCCGTCCTATAACTTAAGTAATGACCTATTTATTTGTTCACAATCTTCAATGATGTCTGATCGTTAATATTTATGACTACATATAATAATGTGCAAACGACTTTAGGGGTCCTCCAACTCTTTCCATTTGTCACATTTGGCTCCCTCATTTTAAAAAAAAAATACTTTTACCCCCTGAACTAACAAAAGTGTTAAATCCTCATCCTTCCGTTTGGTCAATCTGTTAAAAGTGAAGTCAATACCGTTAGTTTCTGAATTCTTAAAAAATTGAAAGGTAAAAAAGACTTTTCATATTTTATTTAATTACAATCCAGCCCTCACTCTTCTTTTCTTCTTCCAGCCCCACCATCCTATAGAACCACCGCCTTCTCCGCCATGAACTCCATCTTCCGCCACTGCCACCATGAACTCGATGTTTTCCAATCGGCGACTGATGTTTTTTGACCAGCGGAAGACCCTGAAATCTCAGCGGAGATGAGATCGACCACTCTAAATCTTCTTCACCCAGATTTTGCAGAGACTGGAGGAAGACTTTGCAAGAGTTGTGGCTTTGAAACATCGGTGTCGGAGTTTATGGCCACCACTCCAAAGTCGATGGGAGGAGGCGGCGGGTGCGCCTCCCCACCGCCGCTACCTTTTCTCTACATCCCGCTGCCATTTCTAACACCCTGACTTCAAAGCTTGCGCCACCACTCCAAGAATGACAATGATGCCACCACTATAAATCATGTTATGGTCGATCAATTTGGTTATGATGACGGCACCACAAATCTAAGAACGACGACGACACCACCACTTCAAATCAGGTTATGGTCGATCAATTTGGTCATGATGGCGGCGCCACCACTCCAAGAACAAGTTGGTTTGGTCATGATCGATCAATTTGGTCATGTCGGCGGTGAGAGAGGAGCTACGTGTGGTGGATTGAAGGAGAGGGCGAGATGGTGGGTGTGGTGGACGACAGATTCAGGAGCGGGAAGGGGAAGGGGAAGGGCAAGGCGAAGGGAAAGGGAAAAATAAAATGAAAAAGAAAAAGAAATAGGGGAAAAGGGAAAAGAAAAGGAAAAAAGGAAAGGAAATAGAAATAATGGAAAAAGTAAAAAAATGAAAAAGGGGGAAATGACTATTTTGGCCTTAAATTTGACGTTTTGACCAATTTTAATGTCTTGACTGAACAGAAGGATCACGAATCAACACTTTTGTTAGTTCAGGGACAAAAGTGATCGATAAAAATGGGGGCCAAAAGTGATCGAAAAAAATGGGGGCCAAAAGGGTCAAAGCGAAAGAGTTGGAGGGCTCCTGAAGTCATTTCCCCTGTAATAATTTCGTATAAAAATTTGACACATAAAAAATAGATGTTAAAATGAACTTAAAAATATTTCACATGATATTTTTATTATATTGTATATAAATTTGATATTTAGGGTCAAAGTTTACTAACTTTGACTTTAGAAGAGCAAATAGGCCAACACTCGTGAGACAAATGAAGTAATATTCAAAAGCAAATCTCATCCACCACTGAATACGCTTTACTAGGAAACCTGATGTTAGAAGGCCAAAACCTTTATGGTTCCAATTAATGTGGTTAAACAGGGAACAAGACCTAGGAAACCTCATTAGCAGTGACTGAAATAAAGCATGCTCTCTAAAAGGAATGGAAATATTTAGTTTCAACTTAAAAGGCTTAAAAAGACTCTCAGAAAATGGAATGAAGAACATTTTGGTGATATTCACCAAAATATTTCTATGGCCGAAAGTCTGGTTTCTGAAGTTGAGACAGATTATTTGACTAACCAATCAGATATCAACTTAGTTAAGCTTAATCAGGCAAAGGCCTCCCTCTTAAGAGCATTAAAATAAGAATCAATGTCCTGGCACCAAAAATCCAAGCAAAATGGATTAAACTTGGTGACCGTAATACCAAATTCTTCCATATGTCTACTAAGGAGAAAAAAAAAACTAAAAACCGGATCACAAAAATCCAAAAGCAAGATGGCTCTTGGATTAGTAACCAAACTAAAATAGAAGCTAAAGGTGTTTCATTCTTAAAAAATCTTCTATCCCAGGATGGTTCTGACCATTCAACCTTTCATTGGAACAACTTTTTAAAAGTGATTCCTTCTCTCATCTCCACTCAGCAAAACTCTGATTTAATCAGACCTGCTGATATGGAGGAAGTTAAGGCTACTGTATTTGGATCTAATCCAGATAGTGCCCCTGGCCCTGATGGATTCCCAACAAAGTTTTACACTTTTACTTGGGATTCCATATAAAATGACCTTTTGGAGTCTGTCAACTCATACCTCAAAGGTCACCCAATTCCCCAAGCCATCTCAGCCATATGGATCACACTTATCCCTAGGAAAGCAACCCCCAAAACCTTCTCAGACTACAGACCAATAATGTTGTCCAATTTAATTAATAAAACCTTGTCTAAGCTTCTAATGAATAGGCTAGGTCCCATTATGGAATCCCTGATTTCAATTGAACAGTCCGTCTTCCTAAAAAATAGGGACATCTCTGATAATGTAATCCAAATGCTACAGATGTATATGCTACTCAATAAAAAGAGCAGAAACCAAAATCTCATCCTTAACCTTGACATGCAAAAGACATTTGATATGGTTTCTTGGGGTTTCTCAAACTCCATTCTTCTACAATTTGGATTTTTCAGGTCACTTTATTAAATTAATTTTAACAAACATCTCCTCTGCCACTTTCTTAGTTATGTTTAATGGATCCCCTTGTGGCTTGTTTAAAGCCTCCAAGGCATCAAACACGATGATCCGTTGTTATCATTTCTGTATAATGTACTCACTGAATCCTTCTCTACGGCTATAAAGCTATATTTTCTGTAGAGAAAGTAGAGTACTTTCACTGCTCCACTCACTTAGCTAAAATCACACATCTAATGTATGCTGATAATATTGTGATTTTTCTCAGAACTGGAAAACAGAACTTGAAAGAAACTAAAAACTTCCTACAAGCCTATTAGTCCACATCTGGCCAACTAATAAACTTCTGCATAAGTGAGTACTATTTACCCACAAAAGCCTCTACCGTCTGTCATAGACTTGTTCAATCCATCCTAGGTATGAAAAAAGGCCAAGAGTGTTTCAAGTATCTAGGAGTCCCCATTTTCAGGGGAAAAACAAGCTGTCTAACTATAATCACCTAATTGAAGTAACAGATGCAAAACTTAATAATTGGCAAAAAATCTAGTTAAACCAAGCAGGTAGTCTAACTTTAATCAAAACATGCCTCACGTCTATGCCTCTGCATATTTTTGCTACCATAAAACCCCCAAAATCACTAGTTAAGCTTCCTGAAAAAAAAGCTTCAACATGTTTTTGGAGAAAAAATGAGCATGGAAATAAGAAAGTGCGGAGATCCTGGCCAAAAACATGCTTCCCAATAAAGGAAAATGGTTTATGTACAAGGAATCTTCACACATTCATTTCTGCATTTTCATGTAAGCTCTGGTGGAAAATACAAATTAATGACAGAGTATGGACAAAATTCTTATCTCTCCATGCTTCTACACTAAAATGGCCGTTTTGGTCAAGGATTTGTCAAGTCACTGAGTTCTGTAACTCACACTCAAAGATAATCCCAGGCAAGGGCAGGTGTAGTTTTTGGAATGGAAACTGGTTTGGTACTGGAGCCATGTGCTATCAATGGCTAGATCAGAACCCTCGATTCCCTCATATCTCACTGGTAGAATTTGTAGCTAACATGCAGATGTATATGACCACTCTGGAGCCAATTCTGGCTATCAATGTTTTATCAATTTCTCAAGATGCTCAGCTGATCCCAGAACAAGAGGGCAGACTCATATGAACCTCAACTGAAAATGGTTCTTTCACCATTAAGAGTGCATATCCAGAACTTAGACAAAGAGCAACCCTAAGACCATATCTAAATAAAATATGGAAGCAAAGTATACCAGGTAATATCTCTATCTTCATGTGGAAACTCATGAATAATTTCTTGTCATTTGATAACATCCTCCGATCAACAGGCATAAATATGGTCTCTAAATATCCATTATGTAATCAATTTGATTTTCTTGACCATTATTTAAATGAATGTCAATTCGCATCCTCCGTGTGGTTTAAAATGCATCTTCTCATGAACATAGCTGACCAAACATACCCTTCAGTGTGGGATATAATTAACTCTTACATATATTTTAACACTCTTTTTAAGTCACAAAAAACTGTAGTCCTTACTTTTGCCTTATCACCATCTGGCACTTGTGGAAATAAAAAAAATACCACTTGTGGAAAGAAAAAAAATACTTTCCTCTATGATAATAAGGCCCAGACCTTTGACTTAGTCGTGCACTGCATAAAGGAAATGTGTTTCAATATCTTTGCTGTTTTCCCAATGTTCAAGAGCTCAAAATTTGATATTTACTTGATACATGCCGATTTAATGTCATACTTTAGAAAGAAAAAGGTTAACCTCCAATACCTGTATTTTGGTCTCCTCCAGTTCTAGGTTATAAGTGTAACATGGATGCATCTTTCTCCTCAATTAGTAAGCATGGACCATTATTTAGAATCATAGAGGGTAGGTAATCAAGGTTAGTTTTCTATCCTCTTAGGCTAAATCTCCTTTGGAGGCTGAACTGATCAATATTTAGGTAGCCATCCAAATTGCAATGTCAGAATATTTCAATGGAGTGGTTTATGAATCCGGCTATTTAAAAACTTTTCAAATGATAAACAATCCACTAGTAGCTCCCTTTGAACTGTACTTTGCAACACTCAAAGTGAAAAGGCTACTAGGGTCAAACAGTCTAATTTTCATTCATAGAGAAGGGAATAAACCAGCTGACTACATTGCTAAATTTGGTTACTTACTGTTTCCAGATGATTTAGGTAACATCGATGCATCACATTTTGATAGAAAACTAAAAGGACTTATTCATTTGGATAAAATAGCCATGCCATCTATCAGATTCAGGGATTTCCACCCTCCCTAACTGGGGTTACATTGATTTAAACATATATCCCATGTTTGATTTTTATGTCTTTGGTCTAACTATCTGATCATGCTGCTCTGATACTGCTTTCTATTAGTAATTCTGTATACTGAAAAGATTTCAGTATATGGTACTTATTAGTAGTTCTGTGTGTTGAAATGCTTTACTATCCTACAGCTATACTGACGTGTACCAAAATGATCTTCCATGTTAATCCTTGTCTGATGCCATGGCATTTGTCTGGTACCGATGAGTGCTGCATTTGTTTCTTTTCCTCTGTTATATCGCACACAAGTACTGCTATTTTCTTCTTCTATGCAGGGGGAAGCGGCTTATACTAGCAACGAAGATGCTGAATTTAATTCTCTAACTTCAACTAGCGGCTAGATTCACTGAAGATACTGGACTCTTTTGTACAGAAGATCACTGGCTGGAACTAATCTCACAAGAAGAAGGATTTATTTGAGTAGGAATTAGGATCTTGCATGTATGATCGTCACTCCTACTTGTAATCATTCTCCCCTTCTCTTGACAAACACTTTCTCATCTCTTTTGAAGGCTAAATTGTTTAGCCTTAGTACTTCCTTGTCTGGCTACCTACGAATCGACACAGGGGGTGGAGTTTCGTTTGAGTGGAATCACAAGGAAGTGGATATACTAGTATGTAGTATATTCGGGGTCTTAGATATTCTTCTCACATAATGGGAACAATAGTTCCTCCACATGTAAAATTTTGTAATATCGGATCACTTGTATTTTTTTTGGTTTTCTATGGCACGGGGAGCCAAATTATATACCCCATAATTGTTTTTTTAAAAGAACACGCTTTACTAGTTTGTTAATTGTTACAACATTGGTAAAATATACACGTGTTAATCAATGGTGCATTGATATCTAATCAATGATACACCTCATCAATTGTGAGGATTACCATATATAGGTCTACAAACTAAAGTCAAACATGAATATGATTCCAAAGTTTATAACGAAATTACCATCTATAATCTAATTTATAAGGAAACAAACTGCATAATGAAAACTACCGTTTATAACTTTTTCTACAAAGAAAGGATTTCTAGGATTTGTATTTCATTATCATCCTCCCTCAAGTTGAAATATGATGAACAAGAATCCCAACTTGCGAAGAAGATTGTGAAATTACGAATCATTGAAAATTTAGATATTTTTTCATAGAACGAGATTCAACTTCAGTAGCTGTAGAAGTAGCAACAACAGTAACAGTAGAAGCCAATAGAGCAGTATTCAAATTCATTAGCACTAGTAGCAGCAACATCAGCTTCGGGATTCAACATTCGACATGTTAAAGATCGGCAAAAGTCAGTCGTTCGAGCTGCGGTAGAAATCAGTCGATCGGGCAGTGGACAGAGATAGCGGCGGGCAGCGGACGATGGCGACAACGAAACGGTGCAAGAAAATGGGATGCGACGCAAATCTGTAGCGGGTTAGGTAGCAGGTAGCGACGAGAAGGACGTCGACTCTGATCTGGTCAAATTTAGGGTTTAGGAGGGTTTTAGGATCTTTGGTTCTTATACCAAATAAAATATGAACGTGTTAATTGATGGTGCATTGATATCTTATCAATGACACACCTCATCAATTTTGAGAATTACAATATACTTCGTATATTTTATTTGAAAGTAGAATTGCAATATATATGAATAAAAACTAAAATCGAACAAGAATATAATTCTAAAATCTGTAGTGAAATTATCATTTGTAATCTAATATACGAGGAAACTACTCCCTATGTCCCACCTATTTTTGCACTCTTTCCTTTTTGAGACGTCCCAACTGTTTTTGCACACTTCACTTTATTTCCCTTTTGACCTGTTTTTATTCATTTTTTATGTTGAAAAAATATGAAAATAAATGGAAAAGGAAAATAAAATGAAGGTACCCCCATTAGCACATGGGCAAAAAAACATATAATTATGGACTCTTAAAAAAGTTTCCTATTTCTCTCTCCACAAAAATAGCTAGGATGGAGAGAGTAATTCTATAAGGTAACTATTATTTATAACATTTCCTATAAATAATAATTTCTATGATTTCTATTTCCTTATCGGAAAAAAAAATTCAATTCTCTCACTCCCTCAAACAATTGTTTATCTGAAGACATTACACTGAAATTGAAATTATAAGGCGGCCAAAGATCATTATGAATTTATATTTCTTCAAAAGATATGTCTACATCACCATCCAACAAAGACTAAAAAAATAATCTTGGAGGGATGGGCAACTACATTAATCTTCATTAACAGTTACAAACCCAACAATGATCTAGTTGCATAATTGATCGTGGTCTTTGATAAGCAGATCCTCACTCAATTGTTCCCATTCATGTTCATCCATTTCTCGATCCGGAGAAAACATCAGAAAAGACTCCACTTCAAACCAATCAGATAACTCATCTCTAAAGCAATCAGTTGCAAAAATCTCCCCAAAACCCAACTGTTTCAAGTCATTGCCATTCTGCAGATTTTGTTCGAAATCGAGTATTGGAGTAATTGTAGGCGAATTCGGAACCATGAATTCACCATTACCTAGTTTAGCTTTCTTGGAAGGTTGCCATACTCCCAGTTCTTTGATGGCTGGCTCAATAATATTAGGTGGAGCTGCTACTTCCGATTCCGAGCACCTTTCTACATACCAAGAGTACATCAAATCCTGAAATTTCTTCAGATCAAATTCTTGGTCGATATCCATTTCAGGGACCCGTGGGAGTGGTTTCTGCACCTGAATACTCGAATCAGGTAGATTTGCATCGGCCGTTTTCACAGCAATTTCCCTTGAGTTGATGGGAGCTGTCTCCGTGTCATCGAATACATCCACATCAAGAACAGATGATGGAGAACGCTGCGAGTAGCTACTCGGATTTTTATTCATTTCTGCCATTATCTTTTCAAGTTCCAACTTCTTAGATTGATATGCCTTTGCTGCATCCTCCTCGCTGTCAAATGTTCCAAGCCAAATCCTTTTCTTGTTGACAGGGTCCCGTATTTCAGCTGCGAATTTCCCCCACTCCCTTTTCCTTACTCCAGGGAATTTCGACGACGACTTCTGATTTTTCTGAAACTTCTGATTCTGATTTTTCAGAAACTTCTGATTCTGATTTGTTGGCTTATTAAACTTGGGTTTTTCATCTTCATAAATTGGTATAGGATTGGGTAAACACCGCTCTTGCAAGATAACAATCTCTTTGCGTTTTGGATGATTCCGCTGCGAATTTCTCACCTCGCCAACATCTGAATCAGAATCAGAATCAGAATCAGTGGCGTCAGGATCGTTATAAATGATTTTGATTTTCCTGACTGACTTCAACAGAGGCCCCATATCACCCTCCGCCAATTATCCGAAAACACCTGAAACATTCGAGCCCAAAAACTCCGATAAACTACGGATACCAACCCAAACAATTCTACAAACTCATAAACTGAAACAAACACATTAAAAATTCCAAAACACATATATATACTACTGTGAAATTCTCGTAAAAGAAACCAAACCCTCATGATCATCTACTTGAATAAGCTCACAATCCAAAAATACCTTTTTGGTCTAAAAGAGATGGAGGAGATGATTGGATTCCAATGCACAGAGCATATGATTGGCGATTTTTAGTATACGGGATGGTAGACTTCAACAGTAATTAGTATTGTTGGTTGACACCAAAACTCCCAAAGCAAAACGAACACAGAGCCGATCAAACTTGCAATACAATTGTTTTGACCCGAGCGAAACAAAATCGGAAGGAGGCGGAAATTGAGGAGGCGCCAGATATTCTTTGTATATAAAGACAATAAATTGATGGGGAATAAGGAAAAGGTAATAACCATAAATATGGCATGCATGCACTTCACCGGAAATTTACTCTTGGTTTCCTTAATAAAACTTTTGAAGATTTCCGGAAACCTTTCCCATTAATTGTACTACACCTTTTCCTATTTCTCCTTGCTCAACTCCACTGAACCTGTTTCCGTGTATTTTTGAACGGTACATGATGTTCTGAAATATATTTGAACCGGCGCAGCTGGATTTTTTCATGATTTCGCCAAATTAGGCAAGCATGGTTGGTGTACAGTTCACTATCATGCTCTAGAGTTCATTTAAAATGGAACTGAAAATAGAACAATCCGAATTCGAATAACCCGAATCAAATTTGAAATACGATTTTTGGATAACGGAATTGAGTAAATCGATTCTTGAATATGGTTTTTGGTTTGGTTTTGGATATTGAAATTCAAGTCGAAAATCGATTTGAATACCGAATTGCAGTTAAAAATAAATAAATAATATATATATATATTAATAATATAATTTTAAATTGTTATGGTTGAATTTGTGTTGTAATTGTTGAATTTTTATTTTAGGGAAAAGTGCATAAATAACCCTATTAAATCCCGAAAGTGCAGATATAATCCTGTAAAATTTGAAAGTGCGAAATTAATCTTAAGTTTTTTTAGCAATGGTGCAGATATACCCAATTTGCACTATTGCGACGTTGACTAAAGGAATTTAGGTGTTGACCTAATCTAAAAAGACAAACTACCCCAAGGTTTAAAACTTAAAATTTAATGACCATTATACCCCTAGGCTCTACCACCAATGGTCAACATCGATCAACAATGGTCAACGACAGACCGCCGCCAGTCGCTGCCCCCGGCTGCTGGTGGCCGAGTTATATCAATGCTTTTATTAATAAGATAGGATTAGATCAACACTTTAGCAAAAAATACAGGGTCAAATTAGTACTTATGTAAAAAAGATAGAGTCAGATCAACACTATCATAAAAAAAACATTTTTTAGGAGAGTTTACTTCTTATAAATATTCCTTCATTACAACTTCATAATCTAATATATCATTAATATATTTATAATTTGTGTGTTAATTTCTAATTAATTTTCAATGCTCCCTTTATCCCAGATAAACTGGTACAATTTGACATTTGGAAGTTAACTGAAATAACTTTCAACTACTCCCACTGATCTTCTAAATATGACCTCTTACAAAATGGCACAATGATTTTTAAAAGTTGGAATGAGTGGAGGAAGTTGTATGGGGAGAGTAAAAAGTAAATTGAGTGGATGAAAATAATATATAATTTGACAAAAGAGGAGTACAAAGACTGGGGTGAGACCGTCTCACCTAAGCTTATGTGAGACCAGGGGTCTCTAAGAAATTTTTATAGTTGAAGGAACTTAAAAGAATAGTGTATAAGGTATATATTTTAGGTATTAATTAGATTTCTTTTCATTCTCTCTCTTGCATTTTTCCAGATTTCTGAAATTTCCAAAGACCCTCTCAAACCGCATCCGTAATTTTTTATTCAAAATCATCAGAAACCAGTATAAAATTGCGAATTCGTAGGCTACATTGAATTGCATTTGATAATCCCGCGTCATGGAGGTATGATTTGCTTAATTTGTAAACAAGGATCGGTTTTTTAGCAAGGTACGGAATGTATCGTCAAATATTCAATATGATTCCACAAAATCGATTCGATTTTGAGGTTGATTTTGGGGTATTTTTTTGTTCTCGATGTTTTACCGGCGATTTTCTCCGGCTATGTTTGTATTTCCGGCCACGAGTCTTAAGTGTTAGTTGTTTATTGTGATTTTGTTTTTCCATTTTGCAGATTTGTAACTATTATGTCAAAATTGAAATCATCTTAGGAAGTTCTACCGGGTAAAGTTAAAACAATTGGGCATGAAGTTGTTATTTCTTCTTCAGCTCTGCTACGAATGTTTTACAAGGTGCTTTTTCTGATTTTTATGTTCTTTTATGTATTTATTTAGTGTTTTGCTTTGTTTTATTGATGAATCTGCTGATTTATTCTGCGTTTCATTTCTGATTTACGTATGTTCTAATCATATCTCTCTTAGCTATTTGATATTTCTTCCTTTTTTGGCTCTTTCCTTTATCGTGGAGCTCTACTGCATATATTTACTTTTGTGATTTGATGCACAAATATATGGCTCATACTCTGAAGGTCATAAAATTCTTCCTTGATGTGGTTAATGGTTTGAGATATCATAATTGTCTAGCTACATCAATTGCTTAACTCCTTGTTAGGCATGCTTACTTTCTTCTAGAATATTTGGCTGTATGTGCATGAAATGATATTGAAATCCTCATCCAGGGTTGATATTTTTATTATTATTTGTTGCAGATCCAATCAAAGAAGATTCAGAGGAATAAGATTCTTTGGGGGCATGCTTTCTAGAAATATGATAATTATTTCACCTTTTTATATGTTCTTTTTTTATAGATTTAGTTCATGTATTACAGAGTGAATGTTCAAGATGCATAACTTGGGCGTGTGGATCGAGAATTCTTAATTAGTCATATTCTAGCGAAGAGAATGTGAGTTTCATTCCTTTGTTATGCTAGTCATGAATGCTGACATTGATGGGCTTGGTTAATTATACATATTGACACATACTGCTAATTTTTATTTGCTCTTCTTTGACAACCATTGCTTTGCCACTTAATATATAGGAAATTGCCACAAATCCACATATTGTTTCAAAAATAATTTGTGCTCTCTTTTTATTGTTTGTTGTTGTTTGTTGTTGAATTTGTGAATGTATACTGTGTTTCTTAGCTAATGCTTGTTTTTGTAGATTGTAATTAGGTTTTTGTTTGATCTAAGGTTTCATTGTTTTTATGCTTACTGATTTGTGTTACTAGCCACATTTACCTGCAATTCCAGATCCTATGGATGGAGATCTTATGCTCTTCACTGTTAGAAGCTCACTATTCATGCTGGTAGTTAATTTGGTTAAGCACCTGCCTATGTACTTATGATTATAATTTATTCTTATATTTATACTGTTGGTTTGACTATTTAATGCATTAGTTTATCTCTTTTAAAAATATAAATTGATAAGGATGATGTTGTTGCAGAGGGCAGCATAATTCAAATTGGTAATTTTTAGCATATTTTGTTCATATTTTTGTATTATTAGTTTAGGTATTTCATGTGTTTCTTTGTTATATTATATGGCGGTTGTTGTGGCCATGATGAATGATCCCTAGTTTCAACATGTGAAAAAGACTCTAGCTTGATTTTATGATTATAATTTCTTCTTATTTTTATGTTGTTAGTTTAGCTATTTTATTAATTAGTTTATCTCTTTTAAAAATATAAATTGATAAAGATGATGACGATATTCCCGAGTGTAGTGTAATTCAAATTGGAAATTTTATGCATTATTTGTTCTCTTTTTTTTGTATTATTAATTTTGATTTTTCATGTGTTTCTTTGTTATGTTATATAGCGGTTGCTAAGGTCATGACAAATAATCCTATGGTTTCAACATTTTAAAGAGATTCGGGTTAGATGTTATCCTACTGCTTCAACATTATAATACTAAATAGTATTATATTCTTGTTAGAAGAAATTCTTATGCATATGTTGTTAGTTTGGATATTTAGTTTGTTAGTATATTTTTTTAAAATAGAAATTGAGAAAGATGTTGCTGATGGTAGTGTAGTTGAAACTAGTAATTTTTAGCTTATTTTTTGTTCTTCATTTTGTATCATTAGCTTAATAACTACAAGAAAATAATATAATACTATTCATGAATGTGTCAATAGTTTATTGATGAAGAAGTCGCAACACCAAAATATGTCCTCTTTTGAACGGTTGAATGACGAGGAATTGGATGGCAATCAATGTGTATCTACAACTACTAGAATGGAGGATTTGGCTAGCAATCCAGGAGCATCCACAACCGTTCAACCCCTGACAAAAGGAGACAAAATTGTTTGCAAGATGTTAGTGAAGTAAAAAAATTAGATTAAATTGGTGTAGAGGATTTGGTTAGATAGTATATGAATGATGAATAACCTTAGTTTTTGTTTATTACGAATGTTGAATTTGCTACGATGTTGATTTTTCTGTCTTAATGGATAATAACTTGTATTTTTTATGGCAATTACTGAACTGGATTAGTTTAATGAGTGGATTATAACTTGCAGTTTTTTATGACTATTTCTGAATTGGATTAGATCGGTGGTTTATATATTTTGTTCAGTTGTTTAATGGTTTAGTTTGTTATTCAAGTATTATAGTCTCTCTTGGAAATTCTATCTGGGTGTTTAATTTTTAGTTTGTCAAATTAAATATTTTTTTGATGTTTAGTTTATGTATTTTTTTCGTTAGTTAACATATTAGATTTGAGTTTACCAAACTGTCTTTTAGTTTATAATATTGTTTTAGTGTTACGAGTTATGGTTGTGGTTTATTTTAAATTTAAAAAAGTTATGGTTATGATTTGTTTGATGGTTTACCGCTTAAGTTCGACTATTTAATTAGTTACTTAGTTCGAACATTGCAAATTTTATAGCCATGTGATGTGGTTTACATTGTGTTCTTCATATTTTAATTTTTTTACGGCAAGTTTGGTTCATGTGTATATGCATTTAGTCCATTTATTAGGTTCATTAGTTTAAATAAACTACTTGGTGGGGCTTACTAATTTGAACATTATGTTAATTATTTGAACTTCAATAGTTAGTTCAGGTGTTTAAGGAATTGGAAAAGCAATTTAAATGACTAGTTTAGAGTTCAAGTAATTTGTACAAATTAGTAATCTAATTATAATATAAAATTAATCTCATGGTTCTAGACAAATTATTTCTTTGACAATCTCGCAATTGCTTGTTGAACATCCCCTCCTTTAGTCTCTTTCATGTGCAGCCTGTTGACATGGTTCAGATGACCCTTTTGATAAGTCGCTCAAACTGGTGTCTAAATCGGTTCTCGCATGTATGTATCATATGTAAACTACAACTAGTAACATATACAAACTCATTAGATCGAATGTTTATGCAATTATTTTATGTATTTGAGGGTTTAGTTCGTCTATCCTAACCAATTACCTAGTCACTGATAAATATGTATGCACATTTCTTCCTGTGTTTAAGCATTTAGATTGTGTATAGAACAAGTTACTTCAGACATTTCAGTAAACATTAAAATAGAAACTCTTCATGACAAAATTCATCTAATTAAATCAAGACATTCATGGTTAATTTAGTTATAAATAAACACACCAGTTTAGGTGTTTAAACAATTTCACCGGGTATATAACATCTTATTTCACACATTTCATAACAAAATGCGCATTATAAAATCTACACCTTCATGATTCATCTACCCACATATATACAAACCGCTTCATGTGTTTAGACAGTTTAATCGTGTAGAGTATATTTTATCTTATTTCATACGTTTCAACAAAAAATCAGATATTAAATTTGTCATAAAAACATTTATCTTATAAAATATCACAGTCCTTGATGAATCATCAAACATCTAACAATTTTTATACACATTAATCCACGTGTTCATGTGGTTACATTCCAGAAAATTTTAAAATACTAAAATCTTTTGAACAAAATGCATCTAATTAAATTCTATACTTTGACGAATCATTTAGAAAAATATGAACTCATTACTTTGTGTGTTCACGTAGTTATTTTGTGTGTTTAACATAATACTTCATACGCTCCAGCAAATTTTAAAACACAGAAATCCTCTTAACTAAATGCGTCTAATTGAGCTATAGACCTTGACGAATCATCTAACAAGATATGAACACTTTACTTCATGCGTTCATGCGGTTACATCATGCACTGAGCATATTACTTCATACATTCCAGCAAACTTAAATTACCAAAATTTTCTTAGCAAAATGCACCAATTCAAATTCCAAGCCTTGAAAAATCATCTAGCAAAATATGATCATGTTATTTCATGTGTTCATACAGTTACATCGAGAGTCTAACATATTACTTTTTACATTCCAGCAAATTTTAAAACACCAAAATCTTCCTATAAAAATGCATAAAACTAAATTTCAGGCTTTGGTGAATTATCTAGCATAATATGAAAACATTACTTCACATGTTCATGCAGTTATATCGTGAGTTTAATATAATAATTCATACGTTCCAACAAATTTAAAAATACCAAAATCTTCTTAACAAAATGAATATAATCGAATTCCATAGCTTGACGAACCATTTAGTATAATATGAACATGTTACTTCACGTGTTCATGCAGTTACATTGTGAGTTAAACACGATACTTCATACATTCCAACAAATATAAAAACACCAAATTTTCTTAACAAAATGCTTTAAATATGATGCAATTGCATCGTGTGTGACATCTTTCAAAAATAAAAAACTTGATTTAAAAAAACATAAATCTTCAAAAGGAGGTCTCCTGACAGGTGACCTATCATAAAGTTATGGACAATCCACAATATTGTTCCACTTTTACATTGGATTTGTTAAATTACATACTAAGTTAAAAAAAATTAAATGTACTTTATATATATGTATTTATATTTTCACATTAAAATACACATTATGATGGAGATGCCAAGACGACTACCACCATAAATGAAGACATTCCACATCTTGATCAAACATTTAAAAGATATGTTCGGGATCCTCCAAGTGACGTGGTGAGACCTATGATTAGGTCAAGGACGAAGCTTAGAGATGCAGCTTTAAATGCTTTGATTGACGCCTTTATGATGAAGAATTGAAGAAGGAGTCATCATTGACATCTTGGAATTATTGTTCAAGATTGTCGAATAATTGAAGACATCATGAAAAATACTATACTCTTTTTTCCCATTGGATTTTTAGTTAGGTAGTGTGATCACTGTAAAATATTGTAAAATTATTTTATTTTATATTTTAAACTGTAGAGCTCGGCCATGTGGGCTTTGAAGAGCTAATTTTTGAATCCAGTTCATCAAGGTTTCAAAAATATTGAGTTTTATTCTGATTAGACTTAGATTTGGTAAGATTAGTTGAGACAATATTCATCCGGGTGTGTCTTGAAAGGTATTCGGCTGTGTGTGTCTATTATTCGGCCGTGTCGATTCAAGTTGTTCAAGCTATGGTTTTTGCTATGGTTAGATATGGTTTTTGCTTGTTCAAGCTGCCATAAGTCGATTCAATTTGCAGTTGTGATTAGAGTTTGGATGAATTCAGCCCTATAAATAGGGGTTGTATTTTCGAGTTTTACACACACTTTTATCAATCAAATATACAAACCTTTGAGCTCATACTCATGTTGCTTGCGAGCTTCTTCCATTGTTGCTTAACCCCGAGGGCTAGTTTAGTATCAATACACCTTGTGATCTGATCCTCAGGGCTAGTTAGAGACTAAGTTAAAATTAGGTGTACCCCGAGGGCTAGACTTCTGAATTTCGTGCGGCACACTAGGGTTTGCGAGTCCCCTTTCTTTTGTCAAAGATCTTAATTCCGTAATCTAGAGTCTCCACAAGGAGATTCACATCAGTTGGTATCAGAGAAAAGCGAAAGAACACTTGGTGGCCGAAACTTCAACAGGGGTTTTCAGTTTTTGTTTTATTTTCAATTTTTTTTAAATTTATAAACTCTTTCGTGTCACATTTTAACTGCGTTTGTTTGATCTTTATTACTAGGAGGACTAAATCTAGAGTCGAAGGACGTCGAAGGGTCCGAGAGTTTGAATACTTTGGTATTACTATCCGCCTTCACCTTCATCAATCGAGTCAGGAGGAAGTCGAAGGGCTAGAGCCTTAACAAGTATTATCCACCTTCACCTTCCGGTCAGTTTTGTAGTTTTTAAGTAGATTATACAGCTTATCTGCTTGTGATAATTTTCATCCACTCTTCTGAAAATTATTGCATGCTCATAATCCTATTTGTTTTCTTTATCGGTCGTTGATTCCGTGATCTTGAATTGTTCTTTGATTCTTGATTACACCTTATTAAAAAAAAGTCTCTTGTCATTTTCCACATATAGTGTCATATTCTTGATTATTACGATCTTGGATACCTCAAAGGTTATTTGAATCGAGAGGAAGTTGTCACCATTTTCTTATTCCAAGTGTTATATAGACTAAATTTATTCCAAGATTTTTTCAAAAACAAAAATAGAAAGCAGAAGATTTTGGGTTTTAAAATTGGAATTTAGGGTTTTGCCATCGGAAATTTAGGGTTGATTTACAATTTTTGAAAGTTTAATTTTAATTTTGTTAGGTAAATATTTATATTAAAACTAAAGTATAGTGATTCAATTATATTATATTATATTATATTTTACATTAAATTAAGAAATATTATATTTGAAAATTTAAATACTCATTCAATTCTAAAAACAAAAAATTAAAGATAATAGGCAAAGTCTTGGGAAAGACGGTCTTTCCATAGGCTTATGGAAAGACGGGGTTTGATTAGAATATTAAAAGGTAAAAGGTGTTAGTTGCAATATTAACATTTTAGTATGCAACATGTAGTAGTTATAAAATTTATAACCCGGTTCATGCAACCCAAAAATTTTATCTTAATTTCTTCTAATTTACACTTTAAACCTTGGTCTTTCCATAACTTATGGAAAGACCGTCTTTCAGGAGACGGACTCAAGATAATATTCATATATAATATAAAAAATATAAAATTATATAAATTATTATGCAAAATTTAATATGGAGATTAGATGATATTTTTACATTTCTGACCTTAACATTTCGCTAAAAGTGCTAATATAACCCTGAAAAATGGGAAAACACAAAATTAACCCTAACTTTATGACAAATTGAGCAGTTATAACCTTTTAGTTCAATTCTGGCATTGACCGTTGATCGAATCTGAGATGTCAAAAATACCCTCAACCCTTGAGCTGAATTTTGTCCTCCCATTTTACCTCCTTTCAATCTTTTTCCCTTTTATCAAAAAATAGAAAAACACCATTAATTTCTTCTTCTTCTTCAACCTCACGCCGATTATCTCGACCACCTCCTACCACCATCGCTCCACCACCCACCACCGCCATCACCGGGTAATGAGAGCCGATCATTTATGCAAGAACCTGATTTTAGCATCCCTGGAGACAATTAAAACCGCGTCAGAATGATCAATTGACCAAAGTAAAATTCAAGATAGCTTATTGGGTTATCGGGTTGGTGGATTGCGGGTTATTTTTTCAAAAGAAAGGAAAACGTGTTAGAGTATAGATGATGTATATGTTCATTGTATAGTTAGTGTATATTTCTAGAAGTCTAGAATACTTTATACGTATTCTTAGGATTTTATTAATTGTATTGTGCTCTTCATGTACTCCTATTTACACCGATAATGAAAGGCCATAAAGGCAAGGAGTTTGGCCTCTTTCATGGTATCAAAGTAGCATCGTATCCTGCTTCTCAATTATAATTTTATTTATTTTTTCCCTTCTTTTCTTGGCCAATATCCCGTCACCTACAACTTCTTAAGAAATTTCACGGCAAGTTTCCGGCAGCAACAACTCTCCGACGGTTCCAGTAGCTGTTGGAAAATGATTGTAAAACAAGTTGAATTTTGTCAACTTTTGGTCTTCGTTTTGAGTTAGGCTCGAACTGAATTAGGGTCACTTTGCATCATTTTTGGATTCTCCTCTGCGAGTACTATAAAATTGACTATTTAAACTCTTAAAAATGAGTAAAGGGTGAATGAGACATGGGTACTCAAAGAGTTACTCTTAGAATGGAAACTTAGGCGGAAATTCATCGCACGTAATATGTTTTCTCTAATTTTTGACTATCTAAAATACGTTTGGATCATGTGGAAGTCTTTAGAAAGCCCAAAATGCATAACAAAGATTCTTAGAATCACGTGTGGAATATATGAGATTTGATACGCTGTTAATCATGATAAGGAATATCATATTCTTATCTTTCCAAAATCTATTCAAATATTGTAAAATATTTGGTGGTTGGAGAATATTTTCTCATATTACGGGAATCAGATCTTCAGCGTATCTTTCCATAGGGTTTCTTAGACATCTATAAATAGAGCTTCTATATCAGACAGAAACTTCGCACCATTATCAAGTTCATCCCTACTTCTAAACTTGCGTCTTATCTTCTTTCACTGTCTTTGTCGGTGATAGTCCTTCGGACTTTGTGTGACTCCGAGGTAACTTTACTGGTTAAAATTACCTTTGATGTTTTTATCCTAGGGAACGATGTCCACGACGAGACTCATTCATTTCAAGGACATCGAGTGTACTCGTGACTTCATCAATATGTGATATATTGATTGCTTGAAATGTGCTTATTAATTGCATTTTAAGCTTTCCAATTTATTGAGTTATATTGATTAAACTTAGTAAAAAAATTACACGCCAAATATTAATGCCTATGTCGTATGCGAACTATACGTCTAATTTGGAATTGCGAATTATATGGCAATGATGCCATACATGTGAATTATATGTTAGTTTAAAATTACAAATTATATGCCTATGTAATACATGTCGTACACGAATATGCCTAATTTGGAATTGTTAATTATATGCAATGCATGTGAATTATATGCCTAGTTTGGATTAATAGCACGTATGTAGTATACTTCGTAAATAATTAGAATTTGCATGTCATAATACTCGACTAAATAGCTGTTCAAAATTTACGCATGCCAAAATGAAAATGTGCATGTTGATTAAATGGTTGTTCGAAATTGTGTATACCTTATATCTTATAATTTGCATGCTATATGTGCTGCGAATTTTTTGTTGATACAGTGTAGCTTCACGCATGCTGTATTCAATGGTTGAAAATGGTTGATGAATTTGAAATGAAGGATTCAAAATTTGTATGTTATATAGTATGTTAAAAATTATGCTTTAATTTTCTACGGAGATTCTTTTAGAACAATATGTGATTTGAAAAATTGATCAGTTTTGGTTATTTACAACAGAACCATGTTGAGCGATGAGACTACCCAGTGGGCGATGCCTCTTGTGACTGTTCAGGCTCAGACTACCCTTGGGGCGATGCCTCTTATGGTTGTTCCTCATGCTGAGAAACCCGAGAAGTTCAACAATGGTATGAACTTCAAGATGCTTTAATTTGGAATGGCTATGTTTACGAAGATCCTCCAGTTGCGAATGAGAAGAGCGATGTGGAAGTCCAAAATGCCACGGTGGAATGGAACTCTAAGGAGTATATCTATCGCAACCTCATTTTGAATAACCTTCACGATGCCATTTGGAGTGTGTATCAAGTGCATGAGCCTTCTAAGGTGTTGTGGGAAACTCTTGACTAAGAGTACAAGGGTGAGGAGGTTGGATCTAAGAAGTGGGTCGTTGGCAAGTTCCTCGACTACAAGATGGTTGATGCCAAATCTGTAGTCAGTCAAGCTCAAGAACTGAAAGTGTTGATCAATGAGCTGACAGTCGAGAAGATGATGATAGGCGAGACTTTCCAAGTCTACAGCATCATTGAGAAGTTTCCTCTAAGCTGGAAGGACTTCAAGAGTTACTTGAAACACAAGTGAAAGACGATGACCCTGAGGGATCTAATCCAAAAGCTTCTTGTTAAAGAAGATAACTATAACTCTGAAAGGAGGATCAATGGTTCTGTGCCTGTGGCAAGAACCAATCTTGTAGAGGTTGGTGGAAGCTCCAAGTCGAAGAAGTTCAAGGCAAAGAAAGGATCCAAGTTGGGAGCTAAGGGTGGAGCTGTGAAGAAGTTAAAGTTCACTGGCAAGTGCTACAACTGCAACACCATTGGCCACAAGTGCTTCAACTGTAGGAATACCAAGAACGAGGCCAATATGGTTGACGATCTTGCACTTGATGTGGAAGACATCGATCTTTGTGCTGTGATTTATGAAGTCAACATAGTAGACTAGGACACATTAATTATGATTCGATAAGAAGATTAATTAACATTGAGAACATACCTAACATGAAATTTGATGCAAATCATAAGTGTGAAACTTGTGTTGAAGCCAAGATGACTCGAACGTCTTTCAAACAAGTTAAATGAAATACAAAACCTCTTGAGTTGATACGTAGCGATATTTGTGAACTCAAGTTCATCCAAATAGAGAAGGTAACAAGTATATCATCACCTTCGTGGATGATTGCACGATATACTGCTACGTGTACTTGCTGAAAAGCAAAGATGAGGCAATTGAGAAATTCGTACTCTACAAAACGGAAGATGAAAATCAACTTGATAATAAGATCAAGATGATTAGGAGTGACCATGGAGGTGAATATGTAGAGCCATTTAAGGAACTGAACATGGAATCATTCACGAGGTCACTACCCCCTACTCGCCACAATCAAATGGTGTGGCTGAACGTAAAAATTGCACTCTTAAGGAGATGATCAATGCGATGCTGATAAGTTCTGGGTTGCCACAAAGCATGTGGAGGGAGGCCACTTTGACGGTCAACTATATTTTAAATAAGATACCACGTAAGGATGAGAAGGTGACTCCGCATGAGTTACGGAAAGGCACGAAGCCATCCTTTACGTACTTGCGAATGTAGGGGTGCCTTGAAAATGTGTTGATACCAACCCCTAAGAAGCTAATGATAGGACCTAAAACAATTGATTGTATCTTTATAGGGTATGCACATGAAAGTAGTGCTTATCGCTTTCTTGTACACGAATCTCATCATCCCAAGATTCACAAGAACACAATCATGGAATCAAGAAATGTGAATTTCTTTGAAGATGTGTGCGATGGAAAGGGATGGATCGTCGAAAAGGACTATTGAGTCTATAGACGAAGATGTAGGAATTCCTGACGATCTCGAGGATCAAGAGGAAGGGGATGAACCTAGACGAAGCAAATAGATTAGGACTGAGACGTCATTGGTCCTGAATATCTAAAGTTTATGCTTGAAAGTGAGCCACAAAGCTATAAAGAAGCTATGAATTCGTCTGAGGGTCCTATGTGGAAAGAAGCGATTAAGAGTGAAATTGACTCGATTCTACAAAATCATACTTAGGAGCTAGTGGAATTAACACCTAGGTGTAAACTACTAGGCTACAAGTGGATCTTCAAAAGGAAGATGATAGCCGATGGTTCGATTGAGAAGTACAAAGCAAGACTTGTAATCAAAGGTTATAGACAAAAGGAAGGTCTTGACTACTTTGATACTTATTCTCCTGTCACAAGAATAAGCTCCATTAGAATGATATTTGCTATCACCGCGTTACGTAAGCTTAAGGTTCATCAAATGGATGTGAAGAATGCCTTCTTGAATGGAGATTTAGAGAAAGAAATCTACATGGAGCAACCTGAGGGTTTTAGCACTCCAGGTCAAGGAGGAAAGGTCTATAAGTTGATGAAATCATTGTATGGTCTCAAACAAGCTCCAAAGAAATGTCATGAGAAGTTTGACCATGCCGTTCTAGCCAATGGTTTCAAAATCAATGAATGTGATAAGTGCATCTATTTGAAAGACACGGAAAATGAATATGTAATCCTATATCTATATGTAGATGACTTGCTCATTGTGGGCAGTAATGAAAAAGATGATCAAATCTACCAAGGACATGTTGAATCTCATTTTGACATAAAGGATATGGGACTGGTGGATGTGATGTTAGGGATAAAGATCATCCGAAGCTATGATGGTATTACCTTAACATATTCTCATTATGTAGACAAATCCTTGAGAAATTCAACAAGAATGACTCAGAGGTGGCGATGACTCCAATAGATCCTAATTTGCATCTACGAAAGAATAAATTGGAGGTTATTAATCAGGTGGAGTAATCGAGAGTCATTGGAAGTTTGATGTACCTATATGAGTTGTACTAGACCAGGCATTGCTTACATTGTAAGTAGGTTGAGTAGATACACGAATAACCCCATTATGACTCACTGGAAGGCTATAACTAGAGTATTGAGATATCTATGTTTTACTCATGATTATGGTCTACATTATGCGAGTTATCCAGTTGTAGTTGAAGGATACAATGATATAAACTGGATACACGGTATAAAGGATCTGAAATCCACTAGTGGGTATGTATTTACACTAGATGGAGGAGCAATCTCATGGAAATCCTCTAAAAAACTGTTATTACTCGGTCCACAATGGAATATGAGTTTGTTGCCTTAGACAAGGCAGGTGAGGAAGCCGAATGGCTCCTCTAATTTGTAGAGGACATTCCTAGATGACCAAAGCCCGTGACAGCCAAATGTATACATTGCAATAGTGTGTCGGCTATTGGCAAGGCTAAGAATATGCTGTATAATGGGAAGTCTTGTCATATTCGATGGAGACATAGTTCCATTAGACAACTTCTCTCAACTGGAGTGATCACATTTGACTTTGTAAGGTCGAAGGACAACATAGTCGATCCCTTGACAAAAGGTTTGAATCGAGAGATAGTTGAAACATCATCAAGAGGAATATGACTAAAGTCCATTAAATGATGTGTTACGTACCTGGACACCCAACCTATGTGACTAGAGATCCCAAGATCTAGGTTTAAAGGGATAACTAAACTGCAAAGACCCATCACGATCACTGTGGGGGGTTCATACCTCATGTCTTATTTCCTATGATGAAGAAACAGTGAAGTGAATGGAGGTTAAGCATTAAATTGCTTTTAATGATTCACGACATTGAGTGTATGATACTTGAAAGAGCACATAGTTTACGGAATGGCTCTTATGCTAAGAATCACCTATGTAAGCGAGAAGTGTGGCCGCTTCGAAAGGGAATTGTTGGGACGCAATTCCTTAGAAACCTTACTGAACTAGGGGATGTGACATGGCCTGATTAATGGACACAACCGAGGAAAGAAGAAAAGCTTGGAAAGATGCATGTGGGAAGTACATTGTCGTTCACACAAGCGGTCGGGAAAGTTCAAGGGCATTGCGTCTATTTCCTAACTAGTGGGCTAAGTATACTCTCTCAAGGAAAAGTTCAAAGGGTGACACCTACTTATCCTATGCAACATCTATGCCATCGAAATGAATCTATCACCAAGTCAAACTCCATTTTTGGCATGATTATTCTGATTCCACATCAATATCTATTCATGTGGGGGATTGTTGGAAAATGATTGTAAAACAAGTTGAATTTTTTCAACTTTTGGGCTTTATTTCGAGTTGGGCTCGACCTGAATTAGGGTCAGTGGGCATCATTTTTGGATTCTCCTCTGCGAGTACTATAAAATTGAATGTTTAAACTCTCAAAATGGATAAAGGGTGAATGAGATATGGGTGCTCAAAGAGTCACTCTTAGAATGGAAACTTAGGTGGAAATTCATTCGTAATAAGTTTTCTCTAACTTTTGACTATCTAAAACACGTTTGGATTATGTGGAAGTCTCTAGAAATCCCAAACCGCGTAACAAAGATTCTTAGAATCACGTGTGTAATATATGAGATTTGATACGCGGTTAATCATAATAAGCAATACGATATTCTTATCTTTCCAAAATCTATTCAAATATTTATAAAATATTTGGTGGTTGGAGAATATTTATTTTCTTTGATTAAGGGAATCAAATCTTCCGCGTATCTTTCCATAGGGTTTCTTAGACATCTATAAATAGAGCCTCTATGTCGGACAGAAACATCGCACCATTATCAAGTTCCTCCCTACTTCTAAACTTCAGTCTTATCTTTTTTCTCTATCTTTGTCGGTGATAGTCCTTCGGGTTTTGTGTGACTCCGAGGTAATTATACTGTTTAAAATTACCTTCGATGGTTTTACTCTAGGGAACTATGTCCTCGACGGGAGTCATTCGTTTCAAGCATGACGAGTGTACTCGTGACTCCATCAATATGTGATATATGTGATTGCTTGAAACGTGCTTGTTAATTGTATTTTAACCTTTCCAATTGCACGCATGAATAATTAATAAAATTTCATTATTCTTGCTTATGTTAAATTGCTTGTGTAGTTTCATTATTTAATTTCCACATGTTTTATCAATAAACTTCAGCATCATCTCTAGTGTCCATTCTCCGTCGTTTGCTCTTATTTCCTGCAGCTTCCACCCAGGTTGTTCCTTCGTTTCTCCATCTCAGGCCCGCAGCAGTTCGTCTTCGGTACTTGTCGACTCCCTTCCCCGATAACTAATTCGTCCCAATCATCGGCAGTACCTTTCAAATCTGGGCACCCTCTTCATTCTTTTTGGTTGCACAGTGGCTCATCCCACCATTCCACGGCATCACTGATTGTTTCACGGCAACACCAGCAAGAACTCCTGGAGAAGACGCTGGCCTTCACGCATGCACCTTGTTTATTTGGCACGTGAAACCCACACGCCTGGTCTCTCATGCGCTGTTCCTTGGTCTTCCCAGCGACTTTACACGCATCATTATTTTAGCACTACTTTTGTGCTATTTTCTTCATTTATTTATTACCTGGGCATTTTGCTTACCATTATTTCCATGGCGTAGCAGTTCAACCAACTAAAACTGAACGAATTACAACTCACCGGTGTATAGATTCTAGTGCTAGTACTCATATGACTTCTCAGACTTCTCATCTTGACAAGGTACCTCCTTATTATTGTGGCTATAATATTGTTTCTGTGGAAAATGGTGCTTCATTGTCAATTTCTCATATTGGTAAATGTGATATTTTGGGTATCACGTCACATGATGTGCTCATAGTTCCTCAAATTACAAAGAGTTTAGTTTCCATAAGTAAACTCACTCGAGATTTACCTGTAACAATTCTATCTGGAGAAATCCGTGCCTCATTTGAGTAATGACATTCTCGGCTCGGTCATGCGTCTTATGACACTCTCCAATTGTTGAATAAATAGGGTCATATTTCTATTACATCTATTTTACCCCCTCAGTCAGTTACTCCTCATGTATGATGGCTAAAATCCATTTTTTCCTTTTCCACCATTGATCGCCGGCTAAAATCCATTTTTTCCTTTTCCACCATTGATCGCCGATCGATTTCTTTGTTAGAAAAAGTGCATTGTGACTTGTGAGGGCCTGCACCAGTTTCAGGAGTGACTGATTATTCTTATTATGTTATCTTCATAAATGGCTTTTCACGTTTCACGTGGTTCTATCCCCCTGCGTCGCGAGTCCAATTTCTTTGATGTCTTTATGATGCTCCAGAAGTTTGTGGAGACCCTATTTTCCACTAAACTTAAAGTTTTTCAATGTGACGGAGGAACAAAGTTTACTAATCATCGTCTCCGTGATCATTTTATCTCTTGTGGCATTCATCATCAGATGGAAAACCTTATGCACCTGCTCAGAATGGTTGAGTTGAGCGTAAGCAGCGTCATATCACTAAGACATTATTGGTCATGTTATATCACTCGTCTGTTCCCAAGTATTATTGAGTAGATGCTTTCTCCTCAAGGCTCTATATTATCAACCGTCTGCCTAGTTTGATTTTCGGTGGTAAATCTCCGTTCAAGATAGTTTATGACACTGTCCCTGACTATTCACTTTTTCATCCATATGGTTGTCGTGTGTATCCATGTTTGCACGATATTGTTGCTATATTCTTCACCCCGTTCCATTCCATGTGTTTTCATTGTTATATCGCTAAACACAAAGTGTTCAAATGTCTTGATCCTTGTTTCTTGCCACGTTCAGTTTAATGAGAATTCTTTCTCTTACACTTCATCTTCTCGGGGTAGTCGCTCACCCTCTCATTTGGAGATTTCTTCTTTCATTGGGCCCACAACTACATCGACTTTTTTTCCAGTTTCTAGTGCCACTAATGTTGATCATGTCTCCGCTCGTATGACGCAATCCCAGTTTCCATGTGATTTGTGTCCCTTTGATGCAGATCAACCTGCTCTTGAGCTCTCACAATCTCTATCTCTTTCACCTGAGGGTCCCCCTGTCTCTTCGGCCTCATCATCGCCTTCATCACCACCACCTCCTCCTCTTCCAACTTATCCTATGACGACCCGTTCTCAGAATGAAATTTTTCAGCAAAAACAATATCCTAGTTTTGAGGTTCGCAGTTTTCTCGCAGCTCTTATTTTAGAGACTGAGCCTAAGAGTTACCGCTCTTCCCTTAAGGACCCTAAGTGGGTGGGAGGCCATCGCCGTAACTCTCAAAGTTAAATTTATAAGCCCTAAATGCTTACTATCTACAACTAAGTAGATAGTGGCAAGTCGGGGTCGTCAACGAAGAAGAGGGATTTTCTTAAGCGTTTAAACATAAATGGTTGATATTATGCTAGAAGTAGTTATATATATACATATAAAAACATGTAAAGGGAGGGGGAGGTAGGTTGGTTGGTTTTCCTAAGTTATGAAAGTTAAAAGACAAGATAACTAGCAAAGTTAAGTAACTATGCTAATTATCAAACAAACTAAGAAAAATGGTTTTAAAACTACAAAAACAAAGCCTTGGGGGCAATTGATATCCACTTCCAAACCTAATGTAGATCATTAAATCATTCACTCATCCTATCACATTTGTTACCTATGGGGAATGCCAATGGAAGATCAACATTCATTCCTTCTTAATAGTAATTTGCAAAGACAAACAACGACAATTTGAAAAAAATCATTGATGATCAACCTAGACAAACAACGACCATATGGGTATTTCATCAATGGAATTATACACGAAGGACCATAGATTTGACAACGACAAGCCTTCTACCAAAGAACTAGCCATTTAACAAAATATAGCATTCATTAGGCTAAACCTAGAACAAACCACATTCAAGGTTCAACCTTTCATTGCATCTATTGGATAAATATGAGAACAATCCAAATTACCATACTTTTGTAGCAAGAATCACAACACATTATGCGCAAGAAGGTCTAAGTTCATGTTCTTAGATTTTCATGCAAATGAGCTAAGGAATTCGTCACTTTCCTAACACCCTAACACTTCAATCATACAAACACTTTCTATTCTCAAACAACATATGGCATAAATGAAGTAAAACATAGCATTAAGAACACATGAATACTAAATAACAAAGGCTTCAAGAACGAGTGAAACAACCTATTCACTACTTCCACTAATCATGCATTTACACACGATTAGCCAAGAACAATCACCATTCAATGACTTCTCTCATTTGCTACCTAAAATAAACATGACAACGAATTCAACATTATCACATTCATCTAACAATTATCAACACATCAACATTATTAAGAAGCTCTAACTCATGCTCTTGGATTACACATTAAAAGAGGGGAGAATTAGCTAATTTCTCACAAACCTAACAAGTAATCACACAAGCAATTCATATACTCAAGCTCCCAACAACATCAATGCCATTAACAATTCACATTCAAAGCTCAATAAATGAACAATAGCAAACACACTAAATAGATAAATAGCTTCAATCCATTTCTCCCAAGGTAAAACTAAGCTAGATAATTAAAAGACATGATTAACCTACAAATACTAAGAAAAGAAAGAAGAGAAAAACTAGGGTTTGAACCCAGGAAATTGCAGGAAGAAGAGGTTCTAATCGTGTTCTAAAGAGGAGATGATAAGGTGAGTATTTATGGTACAAAAAAACAAGAAATATTTTTGGCCATACGTTCGTCGCGAGTCGCGACGGTTCCCAGTTCCAACATCTTGATTTCTTTCTTCTTTTTGTTTCATGTCCTCCTCTTCACTTCACTTTTCTTCAATTCTTCAAGTCTTCAAAAGCTCAAATACAAGTCTTCAAATCTTCAAAGATATTCTTCAAAGTCTTCAAACAAATTGCCTTGTCACACAAAATTCTCTATAAAAGTAATAAAAGCGTAATAGTCGTTTTTAACTCTCCTTAGAGAATTTCAATGAAAAATGCCACATTTAGAGTGCAAAAGTGTACACAATTTAATCCCAAAAGTCCTAATATATCCATATTAAATGGGCACATCAGTGGGTTCCAGTTATGGATGAGGAGATGTGGGCTCTTCGTAACTAGCATACTTGGGATCTCGTTCCTTGCCCCTCTAGTGTCAACGTTGTTGGCTCCAAATGGGTCTATTGCCTTAAGTATCGGCCTGATGACAGTATCAATTGTTACAAGGAATGACTTGTTTCTTAGGGATATTCTCAGTTACCAGGATTTGACTTCACTCACACTTTCAGCCCTATGATTAAAGCTGCGACTATGCGTATTATTCTCTCTTTGGATACTTTGCTCAATTTTTCGCTTTATCAGTTTGACGTCAAGAATGCCTTTTTAAATGGTGTTTTGGATGCTCCTGTGTATATGGAACAACCTACAAGTTATACGGATCCCCTTCGCCCCTCTCATGTTTGCAGACTTTGGAAGGTCATTTTTGGTCTCAAGCAGGCGTCTCGTGCTTGGTTTCAGCGCTTTAGTGCCTTTCTATTCCAGTTAGGCTTTACATGTAGTGGAGGAGATACTTCTCTTTTCATTTATTCTCGAGGTTCTTAGATGCTATATTTTCCTGTCTATGTTGATGACTTTATTATGGCTGGCAATGATCCTTCTCTCACCAGCCGGCTTATCTCTCATGCTCATCAAGATTTCTCCATCATAAACCTGGGTCATTTGCATTACTTTCTTGATTTAGAGATTTCTCGGTCCAATACTGGTCTTTTCATTGGGAAAGCCAAGTTTGCCATGGACATTCTTATGCAGGTTGGTATGACAAATGCTACTCCTATCTCTACTCCTTTTGTTCTGGGTAGCCAGCTACACAGAACTTTTGGTCCTGAGTTCTCCAATCCTACTTTTTACAGGTCACTTGTTGGGGAACTTCAATACCTCAATGTTACTCGGCCAGATATCTCTTATGCTGTTAGCACGGTCAGGCAGTTTTTGCAAAGTCCACGTGATGATCATTTTTAGGCAGTTACGAGGATTCTTCTTTATCTTCGGGGCACTCTTTATTATGGCCTTTCTTTCTCTCCATCCTCTAGATTCATTCCCATTTTTCATTACTCGGACGCTGATTGGGCTCGTTGCCTTGAGACGCTACGCTCCACTTATAGCTATGCTATTTTTCTTGGTAGTAATCTAGTTTCTTGGTCTACCAAGAAACAACCTACTCTCTCTCATTCTAGATGTGAGTCTGAGTGTCGTGCTATGGCCAATACCTCTCCCGAGTTGGTGTGGATATGTCACCTTTTGAGGGATCTTCGTGTCACTTCTACCTCAACTCCACTTCTCTTGTGTGACAATACTAGTGCCATCTTTCTCACCCAAAATCTGGTTGCACACAAGCGGGCAAACCATATTGATATCGACTACCATTTTATTCGTGCACTTGTAGCCTTTGGCAAGCCGTGTGTCACTCATGTTCCTTTCTCACTTCAGCTTGTCGGCATCTTTACTAAGAGCTTACCCCACCCTTTGTTTGAGTAGTTTCAATCCAAGCTCTGCGTGTCGTCAAATCCCATGCTTAGCTTGAGGGGAGGGGGTGGTTAGAGTATAGATGATGTCTATGTTCATTGTATAGTTCGTGTGTGTTTCTAAAACAGTAGAATACTCTATACATATTCCTAGGATTGTATTCATTGTATTTTGCTCTCCATGTACTCCTATTTATACCGATAATGAAAGGCCACAAAGGCAAGAAGTTTGGACTCTTTCAAAATGGACCTCACCAAGGGGATTCACTGCTACCGGTGGAAGAAGCGTGGATGGATCAAGGACAGAGGTGTCTTTACCCCCTTCTTGAGCACTTGAGAAGCGTGGAACGCCAACAAAGCTTTGAGGGGAATCGCTAGAAGAAGCTATCTTTCATAAATAAAGTTCCCGCCATTTCCCACAGTCTCGAGTGGTCATTTGATTATGGCGAGGCTCCTAAGGTGGGGCAGGGCGGCAGTGTAAGAGAATGTGGCATCGCCGTTAACACCAGTGGAGTGGAGCAGCACCACTGCACCAAATTCAGATCGCCGAAACCTCTTCTCCCAGTGCGACTGAATCCAGTCGTAGATGGGAGATGCTAGCGAGTTCAGACCACCATCGGAGTAAGTGATTCGTACGAGCTCGAGTATCGCCACCGCAGTAGCGCCGAACATAGTTTGAAGACCATCCGAGCACTCTATCTTGCAGCTAGAGCAGAGGTGATGCACAACCCCATCACTGCCCACTTCTGTCGAGAAAAACCTAGAGCTTCACCCTTTTTTTGTCTATTTAAGCCAATACATAACCTAGTGGTTGGAGCCGAGCCGCAAAAAATTTGTGCGAAAAGATGCCCACCTCTGCAATCACAATTATTTTTGCCGGCGAGGATGCAATTGCAGCCCACCCGCTAATTTTAGATGTCGCGGAAGTGAATAATAATACACTATGGGGAGAATAAAAAGGAAGAAGAAAAGGGGGGAAAAGAAAGAAGGGGGAATTTTTATCTTTTCCTTTTTCTCCTTTCTTTTATCCGGGTGCAAAATAACCATTTCATTAAATTCCGGCCAACCTTCCTGTTGAAAATTGAATGCAACGGTGCCCAAGATTTTCCCATTTCAATTTTAATTCTTCTCATTGAACCACCAATTCGATTACATGGATTCATCACAGCAGGAGGATAATCAAAATATTTTTCAATGTAATATCTGAACTCTTTAGGTTTTGGCTATTGAGAAGCGGTTCTTTGTGATATGTTTTTTATGAACACTAATAATTGAATGAGCGACCTATGTTAATAGAGTTTTAATTGGTTCTAATCTAATTTTTCATAGCAGTCGATTGTTACAACATATCTGAATATTTTGGGTTTTACGAGAAATTCTAGACCGTCATTTTTGGTCGTATCCGTTGTTAAAAATATATATTTCATTTCCTTGGGTTTCTATAGGTGGAATTCATTCCATTATAGGATGAAATTAGAAAGAAAAAACCAACAATGTAATACAATATAGATTTGGAATGTGAGGTAAAGTTTCTTTCATGCATATGTCAAACGGCCATCTATTTGCGACCTAGTCATGTTTACTAACTTTAAGAATCCCATTTTTGTGTTCTATGTTAGGTATACTTGGAAACCTAGTGTACAAGGTGACGGCTGTATCAGTTGGTTGCTTCGATCCTGCTTTCAAGTTTAGGGAAAATGATTAAAATGGTGAACATTAGGTTGAAGGATAACTATCACGCTATGGCCCTTACGATAACTTTTGTACCATTTTGCTTTTGTTCATTTGATATAGTCATATATATGTATATTATGTAGTTTCAATGCTAAATGTTTCATTGTGAGTTCATGTCCACTAGCGGTTCCTATAGGTACTGTTCTTCGTTTTGTTTGGTTGTAATGCATAAGGTGTTATTCAAATGCTTTTAGCTTCGAGACAAACCGGTGCATGTAGCCACATTTCTATGGAGAGCTTCAAATTCGTAAACGTAGAAAATGACTAAATTTTCCGATTGAAAAACTGAAATCGTAACTAGCATCAGATCGGCAACAAAAAGAGGGGGTTTTCAAATTATTTAAATTATTTAATCAATTTTTAACCAAATGTGTATTAGGTATATTATTATTGTTATTAATAATATATAAAAAATTCTTATAAAAATAGGGTAGAAAAAAATATTCAAAATCTAAAAAATAAACATTTTATAATGATTACTTAATGTAATAAATACTAATTTAATAACTAATATGAAACTAACATAATTCGAATGTGAGATGGTCTCCTGTTATGTAGCCTAAACTTTGGGCAAGAGCCTTTATGAAATTCTAACTCTACTCTAAGTCGAGGGGCCTATATATAATAATTTTACAAGGATCTATTTCTAATATTTTTCAAGACCTATCTCTAATATTTTTTATGGACTTTTCTCCAATTTTCCCATCATTTTCCACCATCTGCAATTTACAATAGGGTTAATTTTTGCCGTGTCCGTTGTACAACCCTTTTGTAGATTGCAGAGGGTGGAATCCATATTTTTATCTACCCATATTACCTAACCTATATTTGACCTGTCCGCCCATTTGCCATGACACAACATATTCGTTTATGCTCACAATGAAAAAGGTGCAAGAACGAACTCAGAAAAGAAGTGATGAAAAACTTGGTTTAAAAATGGGTCTGGGAAAACTTAGAAATGGGTAATAATGGGTCTGGGAAAACTTAGAAATGGGTAATATCCTTGGGTCTTCTTATTTCATCAACCCGCAGTCATCTCGTATACCGAATATGTTCTATCCATATTTTTAAGTTACCTATTTGACCCAATACTCATTTAATTATTACCCATTTGATTCAATATCCATTTAATTCGTTATCTATTTGACCCATATTCAATCGGATTTGAAAATAGACAATCCACTTGACCCGCGGGTTATGGGTTTATTTTGCCACCCCTGGCTCTTATCATCTAGACCTCACATATGAAATGAAAAATATCAACATGAGAGAAAAAAGCTAAAAATATCAACTCATAAAACCTAAAAAAAACTACAAAACATCAACTCATATAAACTAAAACTCACCCGAAAAATGAAAAAAAATCAATAAGAGAGAAAAAAAACTAAAAATATCAATCAAAAAGTTACAGTACCTCAAGAGTATAAATTATGCACTCTGAAAATCATAAAATATCACCAATTTGTTTTTATAAAAAAAAAACTAGAATTATTAACCTATATCACCCAAAAGCCACAAACATGAACTTCTAACACCTACACCTCATTCAGAAAACGAAAATCTTGAACACGAGAAAAAAAGCACTACGAAACATCAACTCCTATCAACAAAACCTCAGACGGAAAATGAAAAAACAACATGATGAGAAGAAAGACACTACAAAACATAAATTCCTATCACCTAAACCTCAGGCAAAAAATGCAAAATATCAATATGAGAAAAAAGACACTACAAAACATAAATTCCTATCACCTAAACCTCATCCGAAAAATGAAAAACATCAATATGAGAAAAAAAAAACTACAAATATCAATCCATACCACCCCAAAAAACTACAAAACATCAGCTAATATCAAATAAACCTCACTCGAATTATGAAAAATATCAACAAGAGAGAAATAAAAGCGACAAACATGAATAAAAAAGCTACAATACCTCAAGAACATAAATTTTACAAAAAAAGGTCATGGTGGGATTCAAACCCAGGGCATTTACCTTAAAACCCTTTGTACTAACCACTACACCAAAGAATCATTTTTGAAGTTTTTCTAAGTCAAATAATTATAAACCTCAGCATGTATCTTAGGAATATAAAATTTTCAAAAAATAGGGCCTAGTGGGATTTGAACCCAGACCACTAGCCTCAAAGTCCAGAGTACTAACCACCATACTAAAGAACCTTTACTAACACACACTCATTCAAATACATTAAACCTCAGCATACGTTTTTGAAAAACATAAAGCATAAAATAAAACCTCACCTCTCATGCACATAAGCTCAATTCGCCGCCATCGCCGTCGTTGCTATTGATGTTACCACCGTCCACCGCCGATGTCACCACTGTTCACCTCCGCCTCCGCCGCCCACCGCTGCCGCTGCCATCCGCCTCAGCCTTTGCCGCCACCGTCATCGTCGTTTGCCTCCGTCGTCGCCACCACAAGAACAGTGTATTAAGCAAGGCTGCATGTGAACTCCACACGCTCCACGCGTCATACCCAACTAAGCGTGTGAATATCACATGCTCTTCTTCCTCAGATCGTTAACGTTTTGTGCCCTAGCTTGCACTTCGTGTCCGCCGTCTCCAACTAGAAACGTTAATTGCAGAACGGTTATAGAGTCAAGCTCATGAAATAAGAAATACCGATGTGTCCAAATGCAAAAATATCAGCGCCAATCAATGATCTCACGTGAGCAGAAACATCGATCTCACTGTCGTCTCCATCCGCCGCCTCCAACCATTCACCGTCACCCATCTCCAACCGTTCTTCATCTGACGTCTCCAACTGTCCCCAACCGTTCATTATTAGCCGTCTCTAACCATTCTTGTCGCAGAATAAGGAGAAGAAGCGCGGTGGCGGATAGGTTGCAGAGCAGTGATTTCCAATTGACACTGCTGCAACTGTCGACGGTGAACCCTAGCTCGCCGGTGACATTGCTGTAATTAAATTTGTTGGTGATGCCGCAACCCTAGTTGCGTCGCGACGGCGCTACAATAAACCGTCGTGGTGGTGGTGTGGTTACAATATTCAGATCGGAGAGGAGAGAGGAAATGAAAAAGAAATTCTGTTATATGTATGTATATATATATATATATATAACATTTTGATAATTGCACAGTAAGTTCCTAAATATATTAGCATATATTTTTTTAAAACTCCATCCCAATTAACACTTACAGTAATTGTACAATAAACCCTGACGTAAAGTTTATCCCGGGTAAAACAAGAATTTGTGTTCGCATGTAGGAGGACAAAAAATAACCAGTAGATATATGTTACGAGTGACATAATAAAAAATATACAGGTTGAATTCGGAATGTTTAAAATGAGTTTTGTAAAAAAAAGAATCATTTGAAATGATACTAAGGCAGTACTACACATCAGTGGCGGAATCAGGAGTAAATTTTAGTGGGGCGAAAATGAGATTAAATTTTTTTTTTGCAACGCTAAATAAAATAATTTTTAACAAACAACACTTACATAATAATATGAATACATAATAATTAGATTTTTACAACAAAGAACTACCACTGCATAAAAAACTACGTTCCAATACTTGGGTTGCTAGAACTAGAAACACTAACCGCAGGAGACAACTGTGTCCTGCGATGTTGCATACGCTGATAACGTTGCAAAATTGGTTCATTATCAATTTTGGAACGTATCAAAATTGGTTCATTATCAAAAATTGGTTCATTATCAAAATTGGTTCAAAAAAATGTCTAATTAAAAATGTCTGATTAAAAATGTCTAATTAAATATGTCTAAAAAATATGTCTAATTAAATATGTCTGAAAAATATGTCTAATTAAATATGTCTAATTAAATATGTCTAATTAAATATGTCTATTTAAAAAATATCTTATTAAATATGTCTAATTAAATATGTTTAATTAAATATGTCTAAAAAATATGTCTAATTAAATATGTCTAATTAAATATGTCTAAGCCTAAATTCCGATGGCTCTAAGCCTAAATTCCGGGCCGCCGGATCTTAGGGGAGGCGCTAGCACCCCCTCGCCCCCCAGTTACGCCGGTGCTACACACATACATGGAGTCTTAAAATATTTTGTCTTTCATAAGCCTGTTGGTTAATATTCAAAACTGAGCTAACTAGATTCCGAAACTGAATTAGACAAATGTTTTTTTTTAAATAAAATTTTCTATTAATATTCCAAATTGAGCGTCATAGAATTCAAATGGTTAAAGCTAAATTGTAATAGGGTATGTAGTCACAGTAAAGAGTGGTATCACTGGAGCTGGAACATATATACATCCACTGATAAAACACATGTAAAATCATATTTGAAACACTCAATTTTCTTGTAAGCATTTGTTTATAAATTTCAAGATTTATGGCAACTTTTCAAGCCAATTTGTTTTTTATTAGAAGCCATCGATTGAGAAAATATTACAAAACTATGAACCATGTATTATGATTACCTTACAAAATTGTAGTTGATATTAGTAATTAATTTTGCCCACCTAACTCCACACTCGTTACACAAATCTACCAAATACCTTTAGTCTAACAACAACGACATATAATTTATATTGTATACACGGTATAAAGTGTTGAGACATTTATTCTAACTAACGATAGCATCAAAACAATAATAAATATAATAATTTTTCTTGAAAACTTATAGACCTGTATTCTAATTTATACGTTATCGTTTTTACGTTGACCCATCTAAATAATATTAACAGTTAAAAAAAATAAAAACTATTCAAAATTCAATATGAAAATTTTCAAAAACACAATCTACCACCTATTAAGTTTTAGTTGACTTTTCCACCATATGCTAGAATAGGAAAATAAGTTGCAATCAATTTCACGATTTAAATTAACGAATCATTTAAATATCATCGCATTTAAATGGATGGGAATGAGACATTTTTATTCTAAGTCAAACAGGTAGTCAGTCAACCACACTTGGTAAATCCTAATTAAACGTATTTGTTAATGTAAACATAACCTTTAAAAATTATAATTAAATGCACTTACAAATGTTAAAATTTTATATAAATTTTTTTTATACTTTTAAACGTATTTGTTGTATATGATATATTTTTTAATCTTTCATAACTATAAATATGGATAAGTACTATCCAAAGTTTATCTGTATAATTATTTTTTATACTTTTAAACTATATATATTTTTAAAATATAATTTTTCATATTTACAAGTATTGATAAGTATTATCCTGGCAAATAGAAGTACATACGAGAACAAAAAAAAAAAACTATAAGTGAGTTTGTGAAGCTATATATATGGAACTCAAGGCTTCTTACCCTCAAATGACATAATTCCGATTCTAATAAAAAAGAATGAGTATGAAGTTTACATTAAATTACACAATATCTTTAATTACACTGAAATTTAAATTTATAGTACTTGATAAATAATTTTTCATCAAATTACAGCATTCTAAATCAGTCCTAATTAATTTGAAGGTTTACAATCCTCAACAAACAAACTCTCAACTAATGTTTTGGCATACTGATCTGTTTCCGGATCAGGAAAAGGCATCACAGTGAAAGATTCTAATTCAAGTAAATCCGAATAGCTATCCCTACGATTATTGTGTAGGGAAATCTCCCCAAATCCCAATTGTTTCAAGTCATTCCCATAACACATATTTTTTTCAAAATTGAGTATTGGACTAATTGGAGGTGAATGTGGAATGAATTCACTCTCACCCAATCTAGCCTTCTTGGAAGGCTGCCAGACTCCCAATTCTCTGACAACACTGTTCTGATTATTCATTGTCTCTGTGTTCGCGGTCGATTCTTCAGATTGCTTTTCGAGATACAAAGAATACATCACACTCTGAAACTTCTTCAGATCAAATTCTTCCCCATCAGCAAAATGAACCGTTTTCTTCACTCGATTAACCTGGTCGATTTTCGCAACATTTGCCCCAGCCCTTGAATTTCCTATACCTTCATCTATCTTTTCTTCAGAATCGCGGGGATTTTCGGTCATTTCATCCCACCGCTGTTGAAATTCCGCCTTCTTGGCTTGATACGCGTTGGCTGCATCTTCTTCAGTGTCGAATGTTCCGAGCCACTCCCTTTTCTTGTCAATTGGGTTCCGTATCTCAGCTCCGAATTTGCCCCATAATCTTTTCCTCACTCCAGGGAACTTCGAAGATGGAGAACACTGCATTTGCTGATTCTTCTGTCCATTTTCCGACATGAATACAGGATCATTTACACCACTTCTAGTCGGGTGTTTATGCAAGATGACGATCTCTTTGCGCGGATTCCGTTCACTGGCCTCTTTATCAGAATCAGAATCAGAATCGGTAGCATCAGGATCAGTATAACTGATCCTGATTTTGCTGACGTGCATTAGAAAAAACCAGCACCATAACCCCCTGTGTGATCAACAATTGACACATACACGGCCGTCGGAAAAAAAATCATTAACCTCAAAATACAAGTATGAGATTATTAATCTTTATCAAATCCTGCATTTTAGGACTAAAACCAAAAATCATTCATAAAATAGTTCGGAATTAGACTACTAACATGAAAAGATGACTAGAGAAAATTTTGAACTATAGAATGTCCATTCAAACGTACCTGTTTTTTTTTTATTCAAACGGATGAAGTGGGGAAGATGTTGAATTTCTCGTCAACTTACAGGATTAATGGGCAGAACAAATTCTAAGAGAAATTGACTTTTGTTACTCTACAATTTCCACTGTCAAAAACGACATATATATAATACAAATAGAATTACACTTCCAACTGGATCACCATTTTTGGAGAATAAACGGAACGGTCACCGACTCACCGTTCATTCACGCGATGGTTAATCATAGGAAGGAAATCAACTTTGAAGTGCAAAAAAGAGGCGATTACAAACACGCGGGTTTGGTTGTTTAAACGAAAATTACTGGTCAATCTGTGACAACGCATACATTAACCAAGATTTTAATGTTATAAATAGTTGGTATTTAAGTGATAATTGTTCGAATTCGATTATATTAACAAAATATTACAAAAATGTACAGTGGGTAAAGAAATTATAAAACGAACAGGTAGCATGATTATGAACAGTTAAAATAAAATTTAAAATTAAAACTAGTTCGCCTCTTGAAAGACGGTATTTCCATAAGCAATGGAAAGAACATGGTTTAAAGTGCAAATTAGAAGAAATGAACATAAACTTTTTGGATTGCATGAATCGGGTTGTAACACATTGCATAATAAACTTTTAATATTGCAACTAAAACCTTTTACATTTTATTGTTCTAATTAAACATCGTCTTTCCATAAGCTTACGGAATGAAAGTCATTCCCAAAACTTTGCATTTACAATTTAAAAGTAGAGTTGAAGAAAATATTTGGTAAATAAAATATTGATTATAAGTGGCTTTTTAAGAAATTTGTGTTTTTTTAACCCTCGATTATTTGATAAGTGTAAGTACAACATAAATTTTTTAAAAGTGCTAATATAACCCTGATTTATCTGAAAATTTAGTCAACCACCGGTTTGGTCGATTTGATACGAAAGTGATAAAATTACCCTACCTTTTGGTTAAAAAAACCAATATAACTTTGCAATCTCACAAGCAATTTAACCCTGGACTTGGCCGACTTTTTAGTTAACATTCATTTGGCCGGATTCTAGTGAAAAGACAAATTTTCCCCTGGCTTAAAAAAAGTTAAAAAAAAATGAAAAGGATGAAAACCCTTTCACTCGTCGTCATCCCCCGTTTCTTCTTTCCTCAACGACCGTTTCTTTTTTCCCCCTATTTTTTTTCACCATCATTTTCCCTAGCTGCGGTAAGGGCAGAGTTCCTCAGTGACAGTAGGGGTAGAGGGCTCCACAGCGCATAGGGGTGAGCAGGATGGAAGATGATGCAAAGAAGAGATCCGGTGAGAGGGAAGGAGCGGTGATCTCAGGAGGAGGAGGGCGGCGGCGAGGGGGAGAGGAGAGGGTGGCAGAGGTAGGGGAGGGGGGAGGGGCTAGGGTTTCTGTCGGTGGTTTTTAATCGGTAGTGGGGGCAAAGCGGCGGGGGCTAGGATTTTCGACGATGGGTGGTGGTGTGTTTAATTGGAGGTGAGCACCGGAGTGGGGGAGGGGGGAGGGGGAGAAGGTGGGGCTAGGGTGGTGGAGGTGAGGGGGACAACGAAAATTATTGGGTTTTGTGTTCAGTGAGGAAGAGCTTGAGGGGGATAGTGAGAGCGAGGGCGACGAGGATGGTGGGGGAGATGGCGATGGGGCAGTGGGGGAGACGGCGAAGGGGACAAGAGGGGGGAGGGGGTGGGGGAGACGATGACAGAGACAGCGACATGGATGGAAACGGTGGGGGATAGTGAGGGCGACAACGACGACGACGTTGGGGGACGATGGCGGGAATGGCGACGACGACAATGAGGGAGAGTGTCAAGGACGTCAATGGTGACAATGAGGGATGACAACAAAAAGGTTTCAAATGAATTGAGGCTTAGTTTTACAGTGGCTATGGAGGTTGAGTTTCTCATTTTTGCATTTGATTATACAGATTTTGCTTTTAGTTTTCGAGCATTGGTCTAAATTAGACACGGTCACAGAGTGGTGGTGGGTTTAATCGGCGCGAAGAAGCAGTGATAGTGGACGGGGCACGACAGAGGTGAATTGTGAAGAAGAAAGTAAACAAGGGTATAATGGACATTGAATTTCCAGCTTTGGTCTAAGGGGTATTTTGGTCATTTCAGCACTGGTCAATGCTTGAATTCTTTGGGTCAAAACCAAAATTCAGGAGTTTGGGTATATCGCCATAAGTTGACCAAGAGTTATGGTTAGATTGACCAATTTATTGATAAGTTAGGGGTAGATTGACACTTTATCCGATTGCAGGATTATATTGACACTTGAAGTCAAAAGTTAGGGTTATAAGTATATTTTGACACACAAAATGCAAAAACATAATTTTAGACCCAATCTCAATCCCTAAGCTTGTCATCCCAACTCTGCCTCCGTTCACAAACACAAATCCTGCCAAATCCTATTGCAAAATCCCAAATCTCCCCCGTTTAGTCGACGGTGGTAGAATCCTCCCAAATTTCAAACCCAAATCCAGCCATCCCAAATTCAAATTCGTCAATCCGCATCCATTCAATTGATGGTGCCATCGCCTTCATTTAATCGATTCCGCCACCGTTCCTGACCTTCACCAACGCCTACAATTCAATCCTGAATCAGAGCTACAAATAAATTTGTTAAATTTGTTTCCGCACGCGCCAATTCAATCCTGCGCTTTTCTTGACCTCTAACAGCTCCTCAGACTCCAGTGGCGCCTCGTCGAAGTACGGCGAGGGAATGATTTAATTGCTTCGGTGGAAAGGATTTAACTCCGTAATGGGAAGGTATCAATTGCTTTTAGGCGGAGGGAGGGTATCAATTACTTCTGGGTATCGATTGTAGTAAATATGATGGCAGGAAGTATAGTTTACTTCAGTGGCACCTCACTAAAGTACGATGGCAGAAGGATTTGATTGCTTTGGCAGGAATGATTTGGTTCTGGCACGAGGGAGGTATCAATTGCTTCTACGCGGCGGGAAAGTATGAATGATAGTCCAATTTAGTTTAATCCAATAGTTTATTGGGCTTGATGATGATTTTGCCCGATAAGCCTAAATAATTCCCTGGGAAATAATCAATAGAGCCTATTTCAGCCCAATGTATGCCAACCCTAATTCTTGTATTCCATGACAAGTATATATATTAGGTATGTATATGCATTAAATAAGATATAGAAGACGGTATTCAGACGGTCTGGGCTAACTTAGGCATCAAAGTTAAACAATCGAGGAGCTTAAAGGTGTGGCTTGGCTAGTTTTGAGATGCACCAATTGGTACACCCAGTGGGACTCGTACGCTATATTTTAGTTCCTTGGTTCATGTCCAATTCCACGGTTGCTCTAAGGAGTGAAATGTTGAGTTTGAAGGGGATAGGAGTTGGTGACGAGGTGTAATCTTTGTGCAAGAGAAGGAACGAGATGGTTAATCCCTCAACATCACAGAATGCTGAACGAGAATTGTTGCAGGTCTCAACATTTGAGTTGGGGATAGTGCAAGTCTTGGAAGTTCGACAGGAGATGGAGCAAATCTCGGGACGAGTTCATTTAGAATCTTTTGAGGCCCCTCAAGCCAATGTGGCATGGTCGTCAAGGTACTCGGAGGGTAATTTGGAGCTTGGTGGTAGAAACATAGGTCTGGTGCAAAATGTACCTATGGATTCGCATGGCGGGCGAGATGGGAATTTTACGGAGGTTTCTGGTGACTTCTCTATCGAGGCTCACAATCGAACTGATCAGGAAAATTTAGATATGAGAGTGGCTGATTCACAACCAGATTTAGCGCATATAGCTTAAAAGTTGGCGGCAACAGGATATAAGGTAACACCTCTTCTGACGCCTAAAGGTATTTCGAGGGGTGTGGCACCTTTGATGACCATGAATGTGCCAGTGAGGCCAGTGGGTATAGCATTCCCAGTGGCTATGGATGTGCCAGCAAGACTGGTGTCTCAACCTATGATAGCATTTCCGTACATGGGATATGTAGGAGGGGTATCTCAGCCGAGAGCTCAACCTTCATGCTCGGATCAATTTCAGGGGATTCTGTGTACAATGACCCCTTAGATGCTGACAATGCCGGTAGTTTCAATGACTATTTTCCCGGCTGAAACTGCATATGGAGTGATGTCTTTCATGGGAATTCGAAGGTGTAGTAGTGCAAGGCTACAAAATCCTATGATTAGTTAGGAGTCTCATGGTTTTAGGAAATTTCCCATGCATTCGGAAGCCCTGGGGTTAGGGGTTCCTCTTGGTTACATGGGTTCTCAACTAATGTATCAAGTGCCATATGAAGAAGCTCATTGAAGTGTGAACCTACTAAGGGATATGCAAGGGTTAGTAGGAGATGTTGGAGATTCGTTAAGGAGGGAATTGGATAGATTTATGGGCCAATGAGACAGGCAGTAGGTTTCCATTTTAGCCCTGTAGTAACCGCAGTTCGATGGCACGTGGATGTAAATCCTCCCGAGGGACTTCCTACTTATAGTGGGGATTCTGATCCACGAGAGTTCATTTAGAAATTGTAAATTCTAAGAAATTTAAGGGATTTTGAGGAAAGACTGACATGCAAGCTAGTAGGAAATGATCACCTGGGAAAAGCCCATGAGTGGTTTAATAAGCTACAAAAGGGTTCTCTGCATTCCTATAGAGATTTGAGCGGGGCTTTGTTAAGTCAGTATGCCTAGAAAAAGAAGTTCACTAAAACCTTGTTGGAGTAGTACCAGACTAAGTAGAGGCCAAGAGATAATACAGAGGAGACATTTTTGCATAGGTGGTCTAAGAAAAATTTGAGCATACATCGAGGTTTGTTTAGACCACCTCCACTAATGAGGGATAAGAAAAAGGTTGTGGAAGCTATAGGTGATCTGTACCTTTGAGCATACGTTAACTAATACATTCGACACATTTGTTATTATGTTTTGTTTGGTTGATTGCTAGTTTTAGTTAGGTTTACACGACAAAGGGTTTTGATGTCCATTATTGGTTTTCTTATCTAAATCATGAGTTTTGTAGACTTAATTGGAACTATTGGACACTTAGTATTCACGAGCACCTTGATCTTCTTTTGTGAGCTTACTAATAGGTGGCTCATGAATATTTTGGCATCATTTTGTAGAAGGCCACTTGCAAGAGTGGTAGTAGATAGTAGAAGGCCACCCGCAAGGGTGGTAGTATACAGAAGGCCACGAGTCAAAATGTGGTAGTGGATGGAGAGAAACTAGAAAAAGAGTGGAGTCAGAGTTCAACTTTTCAAGATGAGGAATGATCGAATTAGCCGACATGGGACATGCCAGCTAACACGGGCGTGCCAGATGCCATCAGCACAGGTCGTGCCACCAGGCACGAACGTGCCACAACCTCTTGGTACGAGGCACCCGATCCAGCAGGGCTCGTGCCACCACCCCTTAGCACGGGCCGCTAGCTTCAGTACAGCCCATGCCGCCCAAGACCATTGTACGGCTAAGTATGGATGCAGGCATTTCCTTCAAAATGTCCTTTGTTGTTTCAACTTAATATTTGAAGACCAGCCAATGGGGTGTGAAGTTCTACATGGTTGTGCCATCGTTTTGCTCAAAAACCGACTCCCAACTGATAGCCTGCAAAGATCCACATGTCTCGCGTTGTTCAGAAGTGAAAATCAAGCACGCCACCGACGCTCCAAAAATTCTTACACAACCCGCGCTGTTCAACTGGTCGAGACACCACTCCCAGCTAACTGCCCACACCCAACGATGAGGGCACAAATAATCAGAAGGCCAAGGACTAAGCCCCAGCCAACGGTCTGTGTCAACCGACAGAGCCCGTACCGAGGCTGGCCAGCACGACCGTGCCAACCATCAGGACCTGTGCCATAGCCAGACGACATGACCGTGCCAGGCAGCATGGCCTATACCACAACCAGCCATCACGACCGTGCCACGTACGACAGCCCACACTCATTGCAGCTTCTAGGGTTTTTGGTGTTATTTTGGGCTTTTTTCAAGCCCATGTCCCTACTACTATATATATGTGCACCTATGTCTACTAGGGTTTTAAGTTTGGCACATTGTTCTCTTCTCCTTGGAGTAGGTAGAGAGAGAAAATGAATAACCCTTCTCCCTAGTTTATTTCTTTTCTTCTTATTTTTGCCCAAGGGCATTGAATCCAATGAAATATGTGGGTTCAATGCTTAGGGAGTAGTTAATTAACTTAGGGTTTGTATTTGTATTCATGTTGGTGCTTGTTTTGGGAGATTATATAAATCTACATTCCCTATGTTGCTTATGATTATTATATTGGCTTATTCTTCATATTTTTGTTAATTGTATGATTGTCATACTAAGATCGGCACACACCATAGCCTATTTTCATATTGGCGTATCTATTGATATCCCACGGGGAAGAGAAACCTAGATGTGATTGGGGTGAATGGGCTGTTTGTGTGTGTGCATGTGGGTCACCGAATAACCGTTACAATAACCACACACTATTCTTAGATGGCATGTTGGCCTGTAGGGTTACAGATAGAGATAGTGTTGTTAGCAAACTAGGGTTAGCGATCGAAACCTTAGAGCCATCGATAAGATGCCTATTTCCTTTGCCTCTGTAGGCCTGTGGATAAAGCATTTGTAGTGTAGTTCCAGGGATATAATAGCACGGGGGAGAATCAAACCCGCACAATGCGCCATGCTGTTGTAGCACTTCCCTAATTATGGAGGCGGGATCGGTGGAAGAATTACATGTGCACTATAATTGACATGTATGGGGGCGTGTTGACAATCGACCACACTACGTGTCATAAACATTAGGATAGTTTCATATGTCTTAAATGTGCCTGAATCGAGGATAAAAACATTTCACTTGTCGTATTACGCAAATATTCCCCAAGTGTTAGTCATATATAGTTTTATTCTCCTGTGATCTTGCATGGTTGTAATTGTTAGATAAATCCCTCCCAAAACCTGTTTTGTAATATTATGTATTCCTAACACAGAGGCGGATTGGCAACACAGAGGCGGATTGGCGACCCAAACGTGGCTGTGTGTAGTGAATTTTTAGACATCTAGCGTCTTTGTGGGCGATCTCGATCTTGCCACTATCTACCTTTTAGGTAGCTTAGTAGTGGGAATGGGAGCAGAATACAAATATTTATTTTTGTGAATCCACTCCTCCGGTTAGTAGATCTCCCGTAAAAAGGTTGTTTAGCGACCTAGAGGGGAGGCGGATCACTAGGTGAACCTCGAACAAGTATTGTGAGCACTATAAAGATTATGTACATGGCACGAATGAATGTAATCATTTGAAGATAAATATTGAAAGGTGTGCTAGGGAAGGTTTATTTCAAGGCTCGGCACCTCAGTATAAAGATCGAGGAGTACATCCGAGGCCGAGGCAACGGATGGGGCAACCCTTCAAAGGGTCAAGCAGAACAATGAAGTTAGGAGTAGCATAGGACCTTGAGACATGGGTCCTAAAGGACCACGAGGGACCTTATGGTCAATATGGGGGGAATCAAAATACAAGGAATGAGGAAAACCCGGTGATTCATAGGGTGATCAATGTTATCAATAGTATAGTTGGTGAAAGATCTTCGAACACAATCCTGAAGGCCGATTCATACTATGTGCCTGCAGGAGAGCCCCGACATAATCGATTACGAGTGGATGAGGCTATAAAATTTTGAAAATAAGATGCGGTTCTTAACCAGGCCCTACATGTAGATCCTATGGTTATTTCAGCCATCGTTGGGAATTCCTTAATTAAAAGGGCGTTTGTAGATGATAGAAGTGGCAAGGAAGTGATGTTTACGCACTATTTTGATCAATTAGATATAGGTCGTGATAATCTCAAAAAAATTTCCTTGCCATGATTAGGATTCACGAGTAAAGTTGTGTTTCCATTGGAGGAAGTTACTTTTCCAGTGCGATTAGGATGTGTGTGCGTTTGCTATTGTTCATGCCTATTAAATGTATAATGTGATTCTTGGTCATCCGTGGATGTGTCAGGCTCAAGTTGTATGGTCCCCATATCACTTAATGATGAAATTTCCCACAGAAAGAGGGATAGCGACCATTCCAAGAGATCAAGCAATAGCAAAAAGTTGTAATTTTACAGTAGTAAAAAATGTAAGAAAAGTGGCCTCTTTATATGGGAAAGTTGGTCCTGCTAATACAGAACATATGGCCATTCAAGATCTGGGCACAGTAGCTGTCGGGAAGCTGATGCCAGAAGATATAAGAGAGAAGTTAAAGATACTGCTCGATGGATATAGTGATGTGTTCTCGTGGAGTATACTTAACCTTAAGGGAGTACCTCCGAAATTGGCAGGTCATAGGCTGAATACCGATCCCTCGATAATACCAAAGAAGAAGAAGAGGAGAGTGTTTGCTCCAGAAAAAGTGGGGGTAGATAGATTGGAAGTTGACAAGCTTCTTAAAGTCGAAGTTATTGAAAACGTGTATTATCTAGAAGGGTTGGCTAATCTTGTGATGGTTCCAAAGCATGATGGTTCATGGAGGATTTGTGATGAGTTTACTAGCTTGTATAAGTGCTTCCCGAAGGACAGTTATCCGTTTCATCCATCGAAAAGTTGGTAGAAGCTACAACTGGGTATCAGGTGTTGCCGTTCTTTGATGCCCATAAGGGTATTCATCAAATATTGATGGCTATAGAAGATTAGGAGAAAACTTCATTCATCACAGATGTGGGGACTTTCTGTTATAAGAAGATGCCATTTGGGCTTAAGAATATAGATGCAACTTATCAACAGTTGGTGGATAAATTGTTTAAAAAACAAATTGGCAGGAATATGGAGATATATGTAGATGACATGGTTGTGAAAAACAGGTGCTATGAGAAATTTCTAGAAGACTTGAAAGAAACATTCGATGAGCTACAACAATCGAGTCAGAAGCTTAACCTATCTAAGTGTGTGATCGGAGAAGGGGCTGGAAATTTCTTGGGGTTTATGGTGTCTGAAAAGGGTATTGATGTTAACATTGAGAAAATTGAAGCTTTGGTGAACATGAGGTCTCCACAAACATTGAAGGAAGTATGAAAGTTGACTGGGTCTCTGGCAGCCTTAGGTAAACTTTTTTATCAAAAGGAGCCGAGAAACATTTGCCTTTCTTTGATGTGTTGAAAAAGGCAAAGAAGTTCAAGTGGAATGAGAAGTGCAAGAAGGCGTTAAGGGAACTCAAAGAACATCTTCGGAGGATGCCAACACTTATGAAGCCTGAAAGGGGTGAGGTTTTGTATCTCTACATGCGCATCTCTATTGGTCGTTAGTGCAGTATCGGTAAAAGAAAAAAGAAGGCAGTAACACTTAGTACATTTCTTGAGCAGTGCCTTACAAACACAAGAAATAAGATAGACCGCCCTCAAGAGGTTAATTTTGGCATTAGTCCACGCAACACAAAGGTTGTGGCCATACTTTCAAAGGCACACCATAGTGTTACTTACAAACCATCCGATTCGTTAGATACTCTTGAATTCATAATTTTTAGGCAAAATGATGAAATGGGCGGTAGAATTGGGGGAACATAATATACAATTTCAGCCCTGAATTGCAATTAAAGGTCAAGCACTTGCAGATTTTCTGGTAGAAACTGCGGAGCCCATAAAGTTGGAGGAAATACAAAACAACGAGGAGATTTGGAAGTTTTACATCGATGGTTCTTCTCATTCGGGGGGGGGGGGTAGTGGAGTAGAAATATTTCTTACTAGCCCCAAGAGTGTGGTCTATCCTTATGCCCTGCACTTCGAATTCAAAGCCACAAACAATGAGGCTAAGTACGAGGCCTTGATTACCGATCTTTATCTGGCTAAAGAACTCATGGTGGAAGATTTGGAGATAATTAGTGATTTGCAGGTTAATTTAAAGGTGATTAGGAGGCGAGAGAATGCAACTTGTAGAAATATTTGGAGAGAGTAAAGTCCTTGTTGAATGGTTTTCGAACATACATTCTAACATAGGCATCGAGGGAGGAGAATCATAAGGTGGACACTTTAAGTAAGCTTGCTTCCTCCGACCTTGGGGTTGGACCGCAAAAATAGTTGATGATGGAAACAATAGAGAAGCTATGTTTTGAGGTAGAGGACCCCCGAGGAAGGAGATTTGTGAATAACGCACATCATTCAGTATCTTTGAGATGGAGTCCTACCTGACTGGGCTATAGAAGCAAGAAAGATAAAATTGAATGCTCCATGATATGTGTTGCATGATGGAGTTCTGTATTGTTTAGGTTATCTTCAACCACTTCTTCGCTATGTTACTCCTTTTGAGGCAAATTATATAATCAGGGAATTTCACAAAGGAATGTGCAGAAGCTATCAGGGGGGTAGATATATTTCCAGGAGGCTTATACGAGCATGATATTATTGGCCTACGATATTTGATGATGCAAATAGGCATATCCAAGCTTGTCATCAATGCCAGGGACATGCACATGTTGCCCATATTCCTCAGTAAGAGATGATGAATATCCATAGCTCGTGGCCTTTCGATAATGGGGAATTAATCTTGTAGGCCCATTCCCTGAAGCACCAAGAAGATTTAGATATCTCATTGTGGCCATCGATTACTTCACCAAATGGGTGGAGATCGATCCCTTGACGAATATGAAGGGAAAGTCAGTGATAGCTTTTTGTTGGAATAATATTATCTACCACTTTGGTATTCCCAAAACTATAATACCAGATAATTGGGTGCACTTTATTCATGATCCATTCAAAAGGTGGTGTGAGGAATATATGATACAACAGAAAGTTACATCGGTATATCATCCCCAAGAAAATGGCCAGGTGAAAGTTTCTAATCATATCATTGTTAATGGTATTCAGACAAGACTTGAAGGTGCAGAGGGGAACTGGATACATGAGCTTCCAAGTGTTTTATGGGCCTATCGAACAACTGAGTCATTGGTCATTGGGGAAACACCATATGGTTTGGTTTATGGGTCTGAGGTTGTAATTCCTGCAGAAATTAGAATACAGAGTCCTAGGGCGATAGCGGTTTCTGAATAAGTAAATGAAAGCAATCATCGGATGGATTTTGACTCGGTGGAGGAGAAACGAGAATTGACATCTCTACATGAAGCTTGGGTGAAAGATAAGGTTAAGTGTTTCTGTGATCGTAGGGTTTGGTGGGTATAGATCAAACCAGGAAACCTTGTTATGAGAAAGAATGAAAAAAGTCGACGAGAACCTGATGGAAAACTAGCAGCAATTTGGGCAGGGCCATATAAGGTAGTTGAGGTGTATCCCGGAGGTAGCTATACTCTTAAAGGCCTAAATGGGGATCGAGTCCCAATGCAATGGAGTGTTGTTAACCTACGAAGGTACCATCAACTTTAGAAAGATGGATGTTGGTGTATGTTGAAACGCTGCTCCATAGATTAAACTAGTGTGGTGTATGTTGAAACGTTGCATCATATGAAAATATATGATGTATGTTGAAATGATGCATCTTTTGAAAATATATGATGTATGTTGAAATGCTGCATCTTTTGAAAATATATAATGTAAGTTGAAACGCTGGATCTTTTGAATATATACGATGTATGTTGAAACGCTACATCTTTTGAAAAATATACGATGCATATGGAACCACAACATCTAGCAAGATTAGGAACTAATAAATCGTACATGAAATTAATAAATATTACAGATGTCACATACGACATCAATAAAATATACAATAATGATTCGAAGGCTACAACTCCCAGGGAACTAATTTTCCTTACTTCTCCTATAGCAGTTCAACTTCCTCCCTCTTAATCCCAGTTGCGCGACGGAAATCGTGATCTTGCTCTTCTTCGTGGTATTTGAAAGGATCAATTTCATCTTTTGAACGAGAGCGTTTAGATCTTTAACTTGATTGGCAATCGTCTTCCAAGCTTTCTAGTTGAAGGTATTCTATTCTAGGATACTTTCTTTTGTTACTAGGCATTTTTTCTTCCCTCTGTTGGAGTTGAAGGATTGAGCTTTCTTTGTAGTCCTCGAAGTTGTAGAGACTAACTTCTTTGACTGACCTGGTCGATAATGTACATGGGGTAACTCTCTTAACTAGTCTAATATAGCTTCGATTGCTTCCTTTGGCGCCAAGTCCCCTCGGTATACACTTTGCAACTTTTAATCCAATTATCAGCTGCTTGTTGGAGGAATGCAGGTACATCTGTGATAAGCTTTGGTTGAAGAACACCATGATACAATCCATGGGCTTGTAGACTTTCAATATAAACCTTGAGTGTAGCATGTAAATGCTTATTTTTTGCATCAAGGCGAGAGTTTCAGTAGCTAAAAATTCGGCTAATGAGGAATTCCCGCCTGTAAAATTAACCTAGTTTACCAAAACCTTTTTAAACGATTATTCTCATTTAAAATAATCTCATACAGTTGCGATACTTCTTTAACTTGAGCCTTGAATTTATAAGCTTCAGTCTGGCTGAGATTAAGGCTAGCTTCAATAATTAGAAGTCATTTAGCATCAGCAAGACAAGAAGAAAGGGATCCAAATTTTTGCATTATGTAATAGACAATATATTGATAACTCATCTCAACTGGATCGCAGTTATCAACAACTTCGAGGGGGACAACCCTGTTATACTTCTTTGTTTTCAATTCCCTTATCAGCTCCTGAAAGACGGGACGTGTCCATTGTTTCCACAAGTTTAATTATGTATTCATGTCAAAAAGGTCTTTAAGAATCTTTTGTATCGAGGAATTACTATTATCACACCAAGAGTATAATTTCTGCTTCCCCTCGACCAAGTCCAACATCATTTTTATTTGGTTCTCTTGTATCTCATTCAACTCTTTTTGGGTCTCGGAAAGTTCTCGACAAGCCCTTTCGAAGTGTTATGCTACAAAGACAAAAAGGCAATGAAAATTAAAAAGAGGATTTCTCGTAAATAATGAGGGAACATAAGGAGGCCATAAAGGCAAAGTTTACATTTTATCCTACCCTAGTTTTGTCAGTATTGTCCTCCTAGACATTTTTTTGGCTACTCCACCCATGTTTGCTTTGCTTCCGGTTGTCTTAGCCTCTATTACTTGGGGTTCATGTACCTTAGCTGCTTCCTCATGGGATAAACCTTTGAGGGAGAGAGCACGAATGTATTCGGTAGTATGAAACCAATTTAAGGCCTTCAAGGAGTTCAGAAGAGCAGTTTGGTGGATTCCATTTTTGACAGCTTCATCCCATTTTTTCCAAATATCACCAGCCTTGGGTTTCAAAAGAGACTTTAAATACTTGACCTTATTAGCCGGAAGATGGTCAGAGACCAAAGGCAGTACTGTATCCTTAATTAGGGAATGGCAACCCAAATCTTAACCTGTGTCAAGAAGGCTAAACAAGAAACCAAAGAATTATGGAGTCTAGATGAGGTTATCTTTGAAGGCCTTGAGCAATGAGATCTGGGCCTTGGGATTTTTAGCCCCCTATAGATCCTTTCGATTTTATACGGATCTTCTTGCTAGAGAGTAAACTTTCTATTTTCAGCTTTGAGGGATTCAATGCTCTTTCGGGCTTCAACCAACTCCCGAGATAGATCTTTGCCCTATTCTGGGCCATTTCAAGTTCTTTTCTCATTTTAGCTACCTCAGAACATTGTTGCTGAACTTCCTCAAAAAGTTGAGAAACCTCCTTGTTATGAATTCCCCCTTGCTTGACACTCAACACCGACAAGAGAGAAGTAAAAAAAACTGGGATACTTGATACATAAAAAAAATAAATGAACAATAATAAGAGGTGCAAAATAGGGTATAAAGACACTACTTAAAGTGTTAAAGGTATGAACAAACCTCAGGATCCTTAATTAAATCACTCATAACTGGCGCTGTAAGCACCAGATAATCCGAAGGCGCCTGAGGAATAATGATAGTATGGGAAGTTGTCTGATAATTTCTCCTCTTCTTTGAAAATTCGTCTGGGGAAAGTCCTCTAAACTCTTTTCTCTTGAGAATAAGCTTCTCCTTGGGGATCTGAATCTCTCGATGCTCTTTATCTTGCGAATGTGGATTTGAGGTAACGGGAGTACTAGTAGAATATGGAGGGTGATTGTTGGGGTTGATTTTCTGGGACCGACCCTTAATCAAAGCACTGCTAAGGCCCACTGGAAAATAAAAAGAATGACAAATTAAAGAAAAAAATAGAAAAATTATTACACAACAGATTCTGTCAGTATAACAAATAAAAATTCTATTATTAAAACACCTTCGGAGGTCTCTTATTAAAACACCTTCGAGGGTTTATGGAAATTTATTGAAAGGGTGTTCTCAAGTAGGGTGGTTGAGAAATTCCTGACATTTATCTCCTTCCTTAACAAGTTTCCTCAGTTTCTTACTTCTTTCGGGGCCATCCTCGGAGACTATGAGATGTAGCTTCGATAACCTCTTATTCTCTATTTTTATAGACATATCTGTTATAAATTTCAGATGACCAGACAAAACCACCCACTTTCTCGTCGTGATGGAGAAATATATTGTAATTAATAGATGTTTCTTGGAGACGTTTATTATCATCTTCGAGATCACTAGGGAGAATGTACTTCTTCCCCTTCAAAGTTTCGACCGCTACTCTTGACTTCCATTGGGGGACTTTGTACCTCAGGCAGTTGAAAGAAAAACTCCTTTTCTTATTTCTCCACTTAACTAAGTTAGAGGCTTTCTTCTTACTTACCTAGTAGCGAATGTGATACTCCCTCCGTCTTGGATTAAATTGCACAAGATCAAAGATTCAGTCAAACTAAGAAAACTTTGACTACATATTTTAATAGATATAAAAACAATAATATTGTTGTGTGTGATATCGTTTGATTCGTCATAACAAGTAGTTTTTAGAAAGTAACTTTTTTTACCGATATTATACATAGTTAAATATATTAATGGTCAAACGTGTGTATTGGAGACTGTGAAAAAGATTCTGTGCAATTTAATCTGAAAAGAGGGAGTAATATTTTATGTCATTTTGCCATTGTACGTCACACTGTATAGTGAACAAAGTAACCTGTACTTGTGCTTGATCTTGAGTTTATCACATCTCGTCATGATCATCATGATGGTCACTATCACGTTTGGATGAACTTGTGTAGGACAAACATTGATTTCCTTAAGAAGCTTCGAAAAAAAGGAGGAAAAGGGAAACATAGTTCCACTCGAAGATGCTTGGTGTAGATAATTGAACGCCCTGCTGGTGGATTTTCAAAAGATTCCTCTAATCCTAAAGGTTGTAGATTGACACCAGGAGGAATTCTTTGACCCAATGGAATGGAAGCTAAAAACTTTGAAACCAGAATTTTACTCCTCGATGGTATAGAGCTCACTAAATGACATTTCCTTCCCCTGGCTTCAAGGGAGGGGGCTTCTGAAGACTCTTGTCATTGGAAAAATGTTTCCCTCCTCGAAGAAATTTTTGAGGAATACCTTTCTTCACATACTGGAACACGAAGCTCTATTTTATCGGTAATTGGGAATTTTTGTATAAAGGGTTTGCCTTTGCCAGCGGGCTAAATGTTGGGAAATCCCCTGAGGGGTATATCAGTGATCAAAAATCAGTTGGGATTTTAATTGGTACAACCAATATCATCAGATTCTATATCAGAATTTTCCAATTCGCCGAATTCAGAGCCAAAATTTGACCACTCGTACAGATCAATTTCTTCTCATGCTAACCCAAACTCATTAGTAAACTCCCTCTCCGCATACCCCTCATTATATACAGGAGTATTGGTGGCCATTACAACAATATTGGGGAAAATAATATGAAGAAGGTAATAGGACTTACTCTTTGAAGAGGAGAAGATGATTGAGATGATGGTAAAGGGAAAAGAGTTGGGGTGCTGTTTATCTTCTTCAGATAACCTACAAATGAAACAAGGAAAAATTGGACAAGTGAAAAATTAAGAAGCCCTAAATGGCAGCTAAAATAATGATTGCCTTGGGAAGATTGAAAATTTTGAAAAGGAGTTGGGGCTCTTCACGCATTTTCAGGAAAAACTGTTGCTTACACACCCTTCAGTGAAATTAATAGAAACACGCATCCCCTCAAATTCTGCAAAAAAACTTGAAAATTAATAATAAATAAAACAAAATACCACCTCGATGCTTGAAGTTAACTCTCATGTTCAAGGGTTATCAAAATAGTACAATCCCTAGTCCATGAACATGCATGAGCTTGAACCCTCGAATCATTGCCTTGAATCTTCACATCATCGAGGAGTTATTTAGTTTTCTGGGAGCTCTTGATGATAGATGATTAGCACCTAATAGTTTGCGTTAACCAATGCATTTGACACATTTGTTATTATGTTTTATTTGGTTGATTGCTATTTTTAGTTAGGTTTACATTACAAAGGGTATAGATGACCATTATTGGGTTTCTTATCTAAATCCCTTGTTTTGTAAACTTAATTGGATCTAATTGACACTGTATCCTCACAAGAGCCTAGATATTGTTTTGTGAGCTTATTAGTAGGTTACTCGTGAGCACTTTGATGCAGTTTCGTAGAAGGCCATCCGCAAGGGTGGTAGTAGACAAAAGGCCACGGGTCAAAACATGGTAACAAATGGAATCAAGTTGGAAGAAGAAGGGAATCAAAGTTAAACATTGAAGACATGACATGACCGTTTGAATTAACATGGGTTGTGCCAACTAGCACGATGGTCCCACAAGCCCTTGGCACGAGCCACTCGGTTCTACACAGCCCGTGCCATTTTGATGCTCTATGTAGCTAAGTATGTGCATGAGCCGTACAATTCTACATGGTCCGTGCTGCCTTAAATTAAACCCACAGGGTGCAAAGATCTACACGCCCACACCATTGTTTTGCTTAGAATTTGACTCCCAATCGACGGTTCGCAAGAATACACTCGACCCGCAGTGTTAAGAAGAGAAAACCATGCACCCGGCCGGCAGCCCGTGAAGATTTACATGGCTCGTGATTTTCAAATGATCAAGGAAGAGCTCTTAGCTAGTGGCCTGTGCCGAACAATGCGGCACTGCGGTCAGAACGACCAAGACAAAGCCCCACCCGGTGGCCCGTGCCAAACAACACGTGTCGTACCAGACACAGCCAACACATGCTATGTGCTATAGCATGACCCGTGATAATGATGGCCGCTAGGGTTTTTGGCCTCTTTTTTGGGCCTTTTTCAAGGCCCAATTCCCTACTACTATATATAGGAACCTATGTCTACTATGGTTTAAGTTTTTATAGTTTTATTTCATTCTCCTAATTTTCCTAAGAGTAGGTAGAGATAGAAATGAGCTAACCCTTCTCTCTAATTCATTTCTCCTTGTCTTTTACCACGAGCATCAAATCCAATGAAATTTTTGGGTTCAATGATTAAGGAGTAGTGATTTATACTGGGATCTAATTTGTATTCATGACTAGATGTTGAATTGCTGACATTTTTAGATTCCCTTATCTCCATGTCCTATGAATATTTGTGCTTGATTTATGCTTTCCATTCTCATGAGATTTATGCTATGACATGTTTTATGCTGCATCCATACATCCATAAGTAGTGTAATATCGTGCTAGGCTTAATTGCTATCCTCAGAGTGTTAGATTATGCCTATTTTAGGTTTGAGAGTACCAGGGAGATAAGTGCATCCATACAACCTTGGGAGTACCATTTTGATTGGTTAGACTATAATTCAAATTGGCTAGTCATGTAAGGAATTGCATGTTAGGGGTGCTAGACTAATCCTTAATGAGGGAAACCATTGGCTTACCCCGATAGATGAACATTATAGTTTGTAGCGAATAGGGTTGTGTCAACTCTAGAGTTATCACAAGATACCAACTCCTTTTCCTCTCTAGGCCTGTGAATTGGTATCCATAGTGGAATGCATGGGAAGTAGTGTTCTCACTTTCATATCTAACAGTGGCTACTTACGCAAGGCATTGTTCTTTTAAGCTGAGGCGCGTTAGTATTGAGAGTGAGATGACGGGGATGAAATGCAGAGTCAAAGGATTGGAGTGCATTCTTAATTACGGAAGTGGTGCGGTAGCTTAGTGGAAATGAACCTTTGGGTGACAGACATTGGAATTACCCGGTCTACACTATGTGACATAGGCATAGGATAGGTTTATATATCTTGCATGTCATAGAATATAGAATTTAAGTCATCATCGATCATGTAATGCAAATATTCTCCAAGTGTTAGCGATAAAGAGCAGGGGACAGAAGGCTAAGTTTCTACAACAGGTGCATCGGTGGGGATGCAGATGAGAATGGTGTAGGTTTAAAAAATAAATGGGCTCCACAATATTTAAGGGAAAAATTGTCCAAATTTTTTTCTAGAATGAAATGAGGGCTATTTACATTTTTTAATCTTATAATTAGAGGAAAATTTTAGGCCAATACCAATCTATGGCATTAAAGTTATGAGTTTCTGAGTCAATGTTGGTCAAAAGTTCAGCACTTTAGAAAAATTAAAAATTATATTTGCACTTGTCAAACAATTGGGGATCATCAAAGTATTTTGCTCAATTATTTATTATAGATATTTTTAAATATAAATCATTCTGCTTTTATATCACGAAACATCGCCATCCATGACAACTTTGCCTGTGCCATCTCTATTTTTTATATTATAATGGTTGTCTTCTCAATTACTTTCCTCGGTTAAACTGCCACAACTTTTCTTCAATATTTTTTCAATCTTTCCATTAGGGGAGATGGGAAATAACAGTTTATTTTGATTAATGTTTTGTTATTGAATAAGTGTGAGATTTGTCACCAATTAGTTTTGCTTTTCGACCTGGTCGATTAGATCCACTGTAAGAAACTGGACCTTTTACTTTGCCTCATTTACCTCAATTTTATTTACCTCGGTTATTTTTTTTTCGAAGTAAATTTTTATTTACCTCAATTAAAAAAAATGGAGGTAGAAAGTTTGATATGACTAACGTCGCACGCATGTCTGGTTTACCGACGTGAGACCGACATCGCACGTACCTATCCCTGGCACAAATGACCGACGTCGCACACATGTCTAGTTTACTTACGTGGGTTATTTATGTGACCGACATCGCACCTACCTATCCCAGACAAGAATCATCGACGTCACACGCATAGCTGGCTTACCTACGTAGGTTGTTTATGTCACTGATGTCGCACGTACCTATCCCAAATAAGAATGACCGACGTCACAAGTGCTCGAGAAGACGAATCCAATGATGCCACTCGTGTAGGATGATTCTTCTCGTATGATTTTAAGAACTTTGTCCAAACTTCCGGGTGACAATTCATCCGCTTCTCTGTCTTCCTTCTTTCGACCCTTCTATCTTCTACCTCGTTTTGGCACGTGGCCTTCCCTAAACCACTCAAAAGAGCTCACGAGACATCTACCAATAAAGCTCACAAAGTGGAATCTAGATGCCCGTAAGGACCAAAATCCATTAGACTAAACATATGTTACAAACTAAACGATTTAGATATAAAACCGAAAATGGTCATCCAAACCCCTTATCATGTAAACCTACCTAAATCTAACAATCTTACAACAAAAATATGACAAAAGAGATGTTAAATTCTTTGGAAAGTACATGCATTCGACGTCTCATCAAATCTCCCCACACTTAAACCTTACTCGTCCTCGAGTAAACAAGAATAAGCAAAGATCAAAGCGTAAACTAGCATGTAAAAGGTTTCCCAAAACATCCAACATCATATTCCTAGACTACCCTAACCCCCAAGACATAAGAATCTCTCACACTCTTACATCCCGAAGCCTAAGACAATCTAAACAACCAACAAACCATAACAAAAGTGAGGTATACATATAATGCGAAGCTAACTTACTGTACCGAAAAGCCACCCAATAGACAAACCAAGAAAAACATAAAATTTTTCAATTTCTCTTGTTGTCTCTTGATTTAAATTATAGATAGGAAAAATGAGAGAAAGAGAGAAAAAGGAAAAATGTTATGTGCTCACTCATTTTTTGGTGTTGGAGTCATAAGGTTGTGGTGGCCATATGGATGGATCAGGTAGCTTGATATCTTGAGACCTCTTGGGATTAGGAAATTTAACAGGGAAAACGATGTAAGTTATGAAATTTTTGATTGTTGATATACTTTGTTTTTAGGATGATATATATGAATAAAGTGAAGTATGTTTTTTTAACTTTATGTATGCTTTTAGCTTCACCTTGTACCATTGGATTTGGGATTGCCAGTTCAGGATTTGGAGATGTTTTAGGGATATCAATGAATTGATAGGTTGATATGGTTTGGGTAGATTTAGGAATGGGAGTTGTGGGCAACTTCTCATTTGACCTTAATGTTGAGATGTGTGATATTGAGAGTTTTGTGAGATATTGACTTGGGGAATAGTATTTAGGATGTGGATACATCAATTCCTTCATGTGCTTGGATATTTTCTTACTCGAGGGTGAGTAAGGTTTAAGTGCGGGGAGATTTGATATTTCCATTTGATGTGCATATTTTAGTAATTTTTGGGATCACTTTTGTACTCTTTTGTTATCAAGAGCTTGTGTTTTACCTTGAAATTCTCTTAGGAGAGGTAAGAGCGACTTTACGCTCTTTTACCTTATTCTAAGTGGATTTTGCATGACAAAGGAAGATTATCGATGCTTGAAGATCCGAGACCATTGAAGATAACCTTTTGAAGACTTTGAAGATCTGAACACTAACTTTGAAGATTGAAGACAAAAAGAATCGAGGATTTGAAGGCAAGACGGCACAAGGATGAAAATGGGCATCCCGCCCGGCGAGCCCATTCCCGCATGGGTGGGATCTTGCTACACTTTTGCCTTTTGCTTTTCTTTTCCTCTCTTCTGTACTATAAAATTTTTTTAACCACCCACTTCATATCCACTTCTTATTGGCCGAATTTCCTCCTCTCCCAATCCCAGTTCTCCATTTTCTTTCATTTTTCCTTCTTTGTTTATGTATGAATTCATCCATGAATGTTAGCATGATTTGTATTAGCTAAACTAGTTACTGGGAGCAATTTATTGAAACTTCCAAACTTATGTAGTGAGATTCTATATTTGCTCATTTATGAACATTTATTGGAGAGCATTTATTATGCCATTAATGTTGTGTTTTGCCTCGTTTATACCTTGGGTAGTTTGAGTATATGAAATATTTGTATGACTGAAGTGTTAGGGTGTTAGGAAAGTTGCAAATTTCTTAGCTCATTTGACATGAACTCCAAAAGCATGGATTTAGAACTTCTTAATGTGTGGTGATTCTTGCTAGATGATAATTTTAATGTGGATTGTTCTCATATTTATCCCATAGATGCAAAGAAAGGTTGAACCTTGAATGTGGTTTGTTCTAAGTTTAACCTAATAAATGCTTTGTTTGGTTAAATGACTATGTCTTTGGTAGAAAGCCTGTTGTTATCAAACCTATGGTCCTTTGGGAGAAATTCCATCGATGAAATACATTTATGGTGTTTTTTTTCTAGGGTGATCATCAATGAGGTTTGGAAATGGTCGTTTCTTGTCTTTACAAACTACTATTAAGAAGGAATGAATGTTGATCTTCGAATGAGAAGTGATAGCATTCCCTATAAACAATAAATGTAATTGAATGAGTGAATGAATCAATGAGCTATAGGAAGTTTGGAAGTGGAGTTCAATTGCCCCCAAAGCTCCATTAGTTGTTGTTTTCATCATCTATTTAGTTGTTGTTGCATGATTAGCATAGTTCTCTTGCTTTGCTAATTGTTGTATTTCAATTTTATAACTTAGGACCAAAAACAAACAAAATCCCCCCACTTTTTTACATGCTTTTATATGCATCTATATATGCGTATATCTAGTATGTTTTCTCCTATATATGTTTAAACACTCAAAAAGATCTCTCTTCTCGTGGACGACCCCGACTTGCCATTATCTACTTAATTGTGGATAAGAAGCATTAGGGCTTATAAATATTAACTTTGAGAGGTACGGCGATGACCTCCTAGGAGTGGGTGAATTCTTGACCCAACGAGAGGAGTTTGGAATTGCTCGGTCCTATGATTGTGCCTAACCATCGAGGATCCACACATTACAAAAACAAGCGCTTATCCAAGATAAAAAAATTGACCAACAAGACATTCTCATTTGTAAGTTGATCCAATACACCAGACTTGCTCTCTCAGAGAATTAAGATGATATGAAACCCGATTGGACTCCGCCATCAAGAGGATCACACCATTCTCCTAAAAAAAAGTTAAGGTTTATCAAGAGACAATTATTGAAACTGGTAGAGATGATGTAGAAAACCTCGATAAGGCCATCCTTGCAAGTGATAAAAAGGTATGTATTTCATTGTTTTCAAATCATTACTACTATGTTCGTGTCATATTTAACATATGTTATTGGTGCAATGTGTGGTTCATATGTGTGTGAGCTATACAATGATTAAGACATAGATGGTAGACCACTCCACATAGCCGATGGATTTTTACATGAGTTAATGAAACTTCATCACACCATACAAATTGCGGAAGGTATTTTGATATTTCTTTGCAGAAATCGTTGACGATGGATGCCTCTTTGTCAATTCCGGACGGAGAATACAAGAAAGTTTTTCCCACTCGGGAAATGTTTCTTCTGTGGCCTCATTAACTAATATACATTGATCCTATAAAGGATCGGCAGTTGAATGTCACATATCCTACAACAACTAAAGCGGTCCAAACTACACCAAAAGAACACCTAAACTAATCCAAACAACACAAAACAACATTAGACAACCGGTTCCAAGAGCACAAGTCCTTATAGACTCACCTCACTTTATCCGAGGGCTATAAAATTGGCTTGAACCGCATGACCCCAACTCTACATATGCATTTTTGGGAAACGATTGTGTATTTTGTTGCAAATGGGAGATCATTGATCTATGGAGTTATTTTGAAGACCTAGGAAGATGTGAGCAAGTTAATTAGGCAATAATTTCCACATACACCTTGTGAGTACAATATATACATATATATATATGTATATATATATATATATATATATTTTTAATTCAAGTTTACTATTTATTACTTCCTACTTGTTTGCAACTAATGTTAAAACATTCATTTTTTCAAGGTACTTGTATATTTTGAATGATCAAAAGAAGGGATAGATTGGATACATGTGCCTGGTGATGCCTTTGGAAATTGGTTGTACAAACCAAGAGAGAATCGACTACATTAAAAAAAAACCTAGGGTGGAAGGATAAGAAATTATTCACTGCGCCCTACATTGAAATGTTAAACTTACTATCTTTATTACATTTACAAACATGATATGCGCACTTTTGTGAAGATAAATTTAATTTTTGTGTCTAAGGACCATTGGCAGTTGATTATGATTGTTCGCGTAAAGAAACGGTGTATTGGATTGATCCCTTGCACTTCCAACCATCAGATGCATTTGTGAAGATTTTGGCATCAGCTATGAAGGTCACTAGCAAAAAAAGTGATATCAATTCTGAAGTGGTCAAAATGAAGGTATAATCAGTACATTTGCTTCTTTCTTTCGGTGGGATTTATTTATGTGCTTCTAGACTATTTCATATTTTATGTAGTTTTTAATTAGTCCAAGAAACAAGAGAAAACATGGGAGTGCGGCTATTATGTAATTGATTGTGGCTTAGTTCTATTGTGGGTCTGCTTCTAGTAACTATCAGTTGTGTGTTTCATGTTGTTATTGAAGCTGTAGTGAATGCGTGTAGGTTGTAGACTTCCTATGGTAAATAGGGTATGGGGCTCTGGGGGTTGTTGGATTTTGTACCTAAGGCCTTATTTGTATTGTGATAATCCTCATTGGATGTGTTGTGTGGAGAGATTATTTCCATTTCCGGCGACATAGGCTTGATTAACAACCCTTATGGGATTTTCTAGGGAAGCTCATGTGAGTTGTAAGTAGTTTTACTATTATATGTGTATTGGTTAGAATGAACTCTATGTGTTTTATTAATGTCTCTATCATGGTTAGGATCGATGATTGGGATTTGTGAATGACGATGATGAGGTAACAATGAAACTCCTTCTATCCAGCCATATTTTTTGGGGGCCGATGGAAACCTGCATGAGGTGAAGCATACGCTTATTGCGGCTTTGCTCTAGGGGACAAGTAGGTTGTGTAGCCGATAGACCCACCTGAATGGATTGTTACAGGGATTCGTTTGGCTGTGCAAAGATGGGGTAAAGTATGGCTATGGCATGAAGAGTGCCTAAACGTCATATTTTCCTACTTTCAGGTCGGGTGCCCTTACTTTGGAGGGGCACTATAGGTGGCGCTATGGTGCCCCATTTGTTCTGTTCTCGATGGGGCACTAGTGTCATATGCACCATCAACATAGCGGGCTTATCTACCGCGTAAATCTTACTTTATTATTCTATCTACTTTAATAGGTTGCTATTTTAAACTATATTTCATTCCTCGATGTAATCTACTAGATTAGTACCACGTTTTGTTGCTGTAATTTTTTGTTGTAAAGTCTATCTTGGATTTTTCGACCTGAAACATAATAGAACTATATTGGTCCCTTTTGACCGACCCTTTATTCTAATTTTTGTTGTTGTATTTGTTTTATCTTTCCATGCCGTGTGTTTCTTTCGATACGCCTGATTTCCAAGACTATTATGTTATCGTAACTATGCCTTTATGATATTCCTAATTAATAGAATTTGGGAAGGCAAATATATGAGAAGTCATGTGAAGTTTGTATTATAAATGTTAGTGTCATTGCATGCATAAGGTTCAATGTGTTGGAGCTACCTTGTCGATGGGGGTTGGACTAGGATAACAATTGTTGGTATAGCAATTACCGCTCCTCCGATTCCTGCCACGAACTTGATTGTTTACATAAAGAAAATATTTTAATATTGTTTACATAAATAAATTCAAGTAAAGATGACATTTGAGTGGAGGAGCTCATCGAAACCCTCCCTTATGTGTATATTTATTATATGCTCTAAATTTTGTCTAAAGATGTATTGTAGAATTGATTTAGATACATTTACATGCATATTTTGCAGTTAAAAAAAAAAAATCAAATTCTCATATATTATCGATATTTAAGTGTGATAAATAGGTTTATTTCTGAATCTAAAACAAAAAATATTATTTTCTGTAAAATTTATATAACCTAGCGGTTTTAAACACCTTCAATTATCAATTAAATATTCAAAACTCTTAAGCTTCTTGACATTTTCCAAATTCACGTATTCATTAGTCCTATAATATTTGGTGATGACATCATCATTGCAAGAATATGAAGTCGATAAGGATACCATCTCAATTTTCCTCTCCGCTGTCGCTGTATAATCAAATTGCAAACTGGTATAAGCCAATGAATTGTGTTTTTATACAGAAAATTTTGCATTTGCGAAGGCTAAATTATCAGGTGTATATACATTAATTAAGCCATTTGACTAAAGGTTTGTTTTCCCATCTAAAGGTGAGCTCAAGGTTGAGAAACTGAATGTCATCAGAATTGAAATCAGGATAATTGATTACTGAGAATTCATAGTATCTCTTACGATGATTTTTTTAGATGGTCACAATGTTACATATAGTTTTTTGTATAAAAAAGGTCCGAGACGTGAAATCTTATTTATAATGTTTCCTCATGTTTGGCAGGTAGATGGATATTTATTTTATTAAAAAATCTACAATTTTTCTTTAAATAAATCGTTGTAAAAAAATTGATTCCCATTGAAGAAGATTTTGAAGTTGAGATTTTTTCCTCTACATAACTTTCTTTTAATTTCCCTACATTTAATATAAGTACATGGCTTTAAGTAACTAAATAGAAACACATTTTCAATTATATTATCCATGTTGTCCAAAGGACCATTTGTGCTACATACACAAAATTACATGTATCCAATTATGACAAACTAATTCAACCACCCTTTAACCCTATTTGACTATATCTACCATCGATTGATATTCAACATTGGTTGGAGAATGAGCGATAATGCGTTAATTTTTCCCCTTTATGATATCAACAAAAAAAAGAAAATATATTATCACACTACAAGAAAAATGATCTTTTACTTCGCCCCTTTTACCTCGATTTTTTCCTTAACACCAAAAAACCGAGGTAAAAGGTTCTTTTACCTCGGCTATTTTTTAAGTAAAAGGTATTTTTACCTCGGTTATAAAAAAATTGAGGTAAATAATTGGTTTTTTACCTCGGTTAATAAAATAACCAAAGTAAAAGATTAATAAAGTGAAGCGAATAATGTTATTGAGTAGCGTTCGAACTCGCTCTTTGTTGTGGTCCTGGCAGGGCCAATGTTGCTTAACACGTTGTTTCTAGCGATACAATTGTGAATGACATTGCAAAGTCGCACATATGAACTTTACGGTGATAGAAAATAAATCTTCCCTAATTTGTACACGACCAGCACCCTCCTTGTTCAATGTTTTTAAATTATAGGACCAACAAATGATTTATAAAATAGTGCTCACATGAAGTCACACATATAAACACATACAATCAATAACATAATGTTCAAATAAGATACTTAATTAATCAGCAAAACTGTAGGCATGAGAATATCCTTACAAGTACAGAAATTCGAATGAAAATTGTCCTAGTTCACACAAAATAGAAATTACAATAAACTTAATCAGCTCGGACAGTGATGACCTTGAAGACAATTGGTACTCTAGCTTCTATCATATCAAAGAACAAGATGTCCCCGATGCGTAGGTTGTTTCCCCTAAGTAACTCGCCAAAACCATTTGAGGAAAATGCCTTCATCTTCCCATTCCGAGTAGTTCATATATAGTCTGTCCTATAGGACCTCCGCACTATGGGGGTCTTCTCAGTCGGTAGGAGTGGTACACCCTCCCACGGGATGTACTAAGTCACAGTAAAATATATTGATTATAAATATAAATATATATATGAAATTGTCAATAAATAAAATTTATTCAACCGTACCAAAGTTGGTATTTTTCCATTGTTGAGTTGCTTCAAAGTGCAATCAAAGTGTGTGCTATCAATAGCCATTAAATGATGTTCAATGTAGAAGAAAAAAAGGCTCTAGGTGGCTTTGTTGTGCAGTGAACTGTAAGATAACCAAAATGTATTAGTTGTTACGATGTGTGTAGTTTTGTCAGTATATAAATATATATTTAAATAGGTGAAATACCTAAAAAAAGGGTCAATTAGATGATCCTTTGCCAACCATTAGTCCCGCATCATATGTGGAAATGTTAAGTGTGAAACTAGTGTATACAATGCAATGTGCGACGTCGGGCCATCCGTCACTGGTTCACATTTGTTCGAAGCAGTGGGTTAGTCGATATATAGATACGACCTCACAAACTTTCCGGTCAAAGCGAACAGAAGACAGAGACATAACCAAAGTTGCAAATTCTGAAAAATGTGTTATTGAATAAATGAATATGCGTCTACCATCTTATATTTTGATCTACCATCTTATTTTTTGAAAGGTTTGGGGAACCTAATATACACCCCCTCACTTAGGTGAGTTTTATATATATATAAAAAAGAATAAATGAATATGCGATGTCGCTCTATTATCGCATTGACCAAGTTGTGACCAATAAGATAGCGACATCGCATAATTCAGAGGCAGCAATGACAAGAAACCCATAAAACCGGGAAAAAAAAGAAGCTTTATACACATCGAAATGAAGTTAAACCCTTTGGAGACGTACAAAAACATTGTCTAACTTAATTGTAAAGTAAGAATCAGAAAACATATTCACAGACCACGGATCGAACATTGCAAACTAAGAATTACAAAACATATTCACAGACCAACATATCAAACTTGCAAAGTAAGAATTACAAAACATATGTGTTAGGGGATTAGAAAATCCATACCATTTTTCAAGGGAGAAGAGAAGGGAAGGGAGGAAGTTGAAGACCGTTGGAATTTGTGGGAAATTTGTGGATAGATGCTTTAATTCTTTGGTAGGGTTCCTCTATCTATACCCGTTTAGTAATGGCATCGTTTTGAACCGCCTCAAATTATGAAATATTGCAAACATAATTGGGTTGGGAGACATGATGTAAACCATCAATCGACATCGGTTGAAGCCATTGTGTTGTCCATCAACTAGTACGACTTCGCACCACACACAGAGTAAGTGACATGATTTTGACCACTTAGCAACGTCGTAGCATTCATGGGCCAAACAATCATAGCCTATCAAGCAGGTGGTTTTCAGTTCGACTTCCCTTACAGTATTTGTTTGCAAGAACAATTTGCTAAGAGGGAGAAAGAGTTACATATGTTGAAAGAGGGACAGGACTGGAGTTGCATGGATATGAAGGATTCAATAACATTGAAATAAAGTTCAATAAATAAAATTCTTGATATAAAATTCCAGAATTATGATAAATTCAAGAAATTTTGTTCTGAATTTGAACACATCTATTTAAAAAAAACGTTTTAAAGTGAATAATCGGTCAAATCTACGGGGCAGAATGGTTACATTCAAAACTATGGGCCCAGAACCATTTACCTTCTCAAAATATAGCGTGACCCAATCATGAGTTCCTCCTCATCAAGAAACTTGTCAAACCCCTTCGGGTGAGGGTATTGTACTTCTTGGCCCCCGAGTAGTGCATCTCATACACCCTTCCATTACACCACAGCACAATGGGGGTCTTGTACGGCGGTAGAAGCTCTGAATTGTGGTCTGGGATGTACTGATTTATAAAAAGAGAAATATTTAGCAAATATGAAAGTAAATTGTAGAGAAAGTGAATTGAAAATATAATACATCATGTGTAACAAGGGAGGACTTACCAAAATTGGAATTGAATCGAAGTTCGTCCTAGTAAGCGTATGGACAAAGTGTTGAATGGCTACCCCGAATGTGGTCCTAAGAATGACTTTGGAATTGCGAGAGATATGAATTTTGATCATTGAAAGTGTTAACATTATTATTAGAATAAAAATTAGAAAATGAAATGGAATTCAAATCGAAACAAGAAATGACTTACCTCAATCGGGGCACGTATACTAGAACTAGCACTGTTAGACGTAATCCCTCAAATTCGATACAAATGGGTGAAATTAATATATATGGGGCCCACAAAAATTATAATGCCAACAATCATAAGAACCGTCGCTAACACGTTGTGTATATACAATATTATAGCCAACCTTCCACAACAACGTTGGCACCCAATCGTTAAAACCGATATGTTAAATGAACAGAATGCGACATCGGAAAATACTAGGTTTGAGAGAAAAGTATGATCGATGTCGCGAACGGTTTGGCCTAGAAGTATAACCGACGAACCAGCAACATCGCATTTTAGCCTTAAAGATGCACTTTCAACAGATGAAAACAAGAGCATATAATGGTTAGAAACAACAAATTAGGTCGATTGACAGATGAGATCTTCAAACCCAAATTACTACCTACAGAAAACATCCATGGAAACTTGAATACAAAAAACAAACAACATTATGGATTTTCCACCACAATCATATTAATTTAATGACAAATAATAAAAATAAAGTAATCTAGGGAATCTAGAAAGTATACCTTTGACAAGAAAAGGTCAGAGACTGCAGATATTTGCCGAGAATTTGAATGTTTTAAGTGATGCATGAGGTGGGCTCCATATATATTCGTTACAGATCATAGGGTATTCCTCCTGCTGTACTGCGAGGTCGCACATAAGTCGATAACATCCACAGGATAGCGAACCATGAGCGACGTCGTCTAATCTACTTGTGAGCCTCACCATTTCAGCCAATTACATAAGTTAAGGCCTTATGTTAGTCCAACTGCACATGCAACGTTACAAGTCCATCGGGATTATAGATCATCCATCATTTTTATTAGTATTCCATTTATACCCCTACAATAAGTATTATGAGAACAATAATTTCCACCACATAGAATCGCATGAAATTTCATATTTTAGGTTTTTTACGAAATATAAATGTAATAGAATTTTGTCCATGAAGATTTTTAAAGCGATAACACGTGACCTAGAGTAAATTGTACCACATTACTTACAAGTATACAATGTGTCATTCTGAAGAACTTGTGGAACTATATGTTGATTAAGACTACTTTCATTATTGCACTCTGATACTATAAGTTCAACTTCGGATTTGATATTTTCTTTTAGCACTAATCGTAATCAGGTTAGGGACTGACAATGTACTTTTATAAATTTGCACTTAGGTCCCTCCTACAAAGTGGGGGAAATCGATGGTTGACTGTTGCTTATTTTAATATTGACAAAAATTATGTTCCGCCTTTTCCATAAATCATTTGACAGAAGGGCCGCAATCTTAACACCGAGGATTTTACCACACTTTTTAGAAATTCAACTATGGACAATATGTGCGACATCACATTCTTCTCGCATACAACAAAACAAAAATCGAACATATGCCGACGTCGGTTATTATGAAGATTTCAGCGGGAAATGAATATTTCAGGCAAAATATTGAACCCAAAATCCCCCCCCCCTTCCCAACCCCATTTCAAGTAAATAAAACTCAGCACTTACACTCATTTCCCATAAAAAACACAAATCCAACAACTCAAACTAACACAACATCCATTCCATTCTCACCATACAATTATTAAAGATAGTTCAATCACATTTCATCTCGCAAACATCAACAAGATCCAAGGGTGGAGCATCCTAAGATTGAAATCCCTTGAGGTATTTTTTTACCCATTCCATGTTCAATTTACAAATTTGGTCATAATCTTACAACATGTTTTTTTTCTTCATTGATTAATGATTCTAAAATTTCATGAGTTTATGATGATTTTTTTCCATGTTATATAATGCATGTTATTTCTTTTTACAAGATAATGGCATGTTTGTAAAGAGTGAGACATGATGCTAAGATTTGTATGACTATAGTATGAATTTACGACGTCGTCATATTGCATTGATCCATGTAAAATGTTACCGAACAAAGGCCGAGGTCGCATATGCCAATGACTTGTTAACATTTTTATTAGTAACATACTAATGTCATTGTTGAATCAGTGTTTGCGATGTCGTTTTCTCTAATTTTTGAAATTGGTAGGAAACATATCAGATACTATATTCAAATTGGGATTAATGTCATCTACTTTTCACTCCATTCTGTGAAATTATTTTGGGAACTTCCCTATTCTAACATATATTTTGTTTACTATGTATTTGTTGTAATAGGGTTGAAGAGAGTCATCGATGGGCTTCCAACATCTAGTTGGATGGACTTGTCAGTTCTCTAGTTGCCTTCACATTCACAAGTCGTACAACATGGAAAATGGTGGTTCAATACGATTCAGTTTTCAAATTCATACTAATGTTTCAATAGTGTTGTAACATGTTATTGTAATAGTTGATATAGTTTTGTTTCTTCGAACACGTCATTCCTTTCACACATTAAATGAACACATTTATATTGTTGTATGACATTTATTCGTTTTACAATTTATCACATTTTTAATAACATGTAATGCCTTTCGACGAACGCTAGTTATGTCATTAAATAATAAATATTTTAATAACATGCAATGTCTAACCAATGCAACCGCGACGTCACATGAACCAGTGCCGAATTAGAAGCTGACCAATGTCGCACAAACCAACCTTGTTTGTTGTTACGAATGACTGTTACATAAAATGACATCGTACTCATCCATGTTCCACGTCAGAAGGTAAATGATGTGGGTTCCTAACAACTAGCGATGTCGCATTGAATGATAAGCGACGTCACCGATCATCAGATCGACGTCGACTACATCGATGTCAATACGTTTGATCTCCAGTCAATTTATCCTGCATCAACTGACGTCGCATGAATATGGATGCATACATTATCCCAAATGACATTGTAGATATTATCTCTTCGGGGGGGGGGGGGGGGCTAACTGCCTTAATCAATGTCCCACATGTAAACAACCGAAGTCAGATAAAAACCAAAGTAAATGGTAATTTTTCACTCTTCCAAACAACAGTAAAAATGTACTTTTTACTTCAGCAGTAAATACCTCAGTTCTTTCAGGACGAAAAACCAAGGTAAATTGCAAAACAGAGGTAAAAGGTCCTATTTTTTGCAGTGTGAACATTGATAAACGAGTGAAACTAATATGAATCAAATATGTTTATCATTTAAAAATTATATATTTATTTTCGGTTTAGTTTAACTAAGATGACAGGAAAACTTGCATTTTACTTTTAACTTTTAACATCCGTTATTTGAAAAAATGATGTAAAAAGCATTATTACCTCGGCTATGATATAAGTACTTTTTTTTGGTTAAAACACCCGGAGGTGGGGGATATTATTAGGGCCCCAACCCTTAAAAGAAATGGAGAACATTAGCCAAACAGATAGCTGAGGCAACATGGTTGCCTCCAAAAGATAAACTAGATTCCTAAATCTAAAGTTTAGGTGCAATAAAATATATGGTACAAATAGGATTAGCATATGCGTTTCCAAAGATTGAAATCTCCTCCCCACGTGTTAATTATTATCTTTGGTCGGGCATCTACTGATTTCCTAGAAGAAAGAAAAGTTTCTGGATAAAAACATATGGAAATGTGAAGCTTAGAGGCTTGCTGAGTGGCTTTAATCTTGAAAAATGATCTGTTGCATGGCCTTAATTTGAAAAGTTATCCTTTGAGTGTGATTGAAAACAGTTTCCTTGTGTGATCATCTTCTTTTAAGATTAATTGAAAGTACGCTTCATTTCTACTGCTTCGGTTGCTTTCCACAGCTGTGAAACCATTGTCCGATTGTTTGTCATGTAAACCTGAGTGTGTAAAAAACAGAGAGACATTAGCAGTATCAATCATCATCATAATCATGCCTATGCACTTGAATATATGGAGTTTGAGTCTTATCGAGATTAATAGTTCTTCTAATGTGAGCAGAAAGGTTTATAAAACTCCATTCCTTCTCTGAATGTAAAGAAGAAGCTAACTTGACAATCTCATTAGCAGCCGTGTTACATTCTCCTAAAACATGGATTAGATCAACACCATTTAGTAATGTGTGTATTTGGAAGGCAAGGGTGTAGGGAGACCACCGTGCCTTTATAGGAGTGTTAATAATTTTAACAGCCAAGAGAGAGTCAAATTCAATTGTGATTTCGCAATAAGATATTGGAAGAGAAAGACATGCAAAAAGGATAGCTCTTATTTCAGCTTCAAGGGGAGAGGCTGCAGTGATGTTGGTTGTCTTAATTATTATAGGGTTGCCTTCTTGATCTCTAGCTATCAGACCTAGGCTTGATTTTTTAGAGGACCAGGCTGCATCCACATTAAATTTAATACGGTTGACTTCAAGTTTTGCCCAATGCAGAATAGTGAGAGAGGATTTTGGGAGAGGTCCAAAAAGTGGGATGAAACCTGCAATTGATAACCTAAGGCCAGGAGGATCATTAGAGAAAATTGGTTTGGCCATGAGGGAAAGATACAAGTTTGTCTAACTTCCTTGGTTATTTTTGGAATGGAAAAGGTAATACTCTAAAAAACAAAGGTATTTCTTGCTTTCCATAAACACCAGCAAACCAGAGATGGGAGAATGTTAGAAATCAATTTATGAATTTTTTATATACTAATATTATTCCAATATGCAAAGAGTCTGTCTGTGAGATTTCTAAAATCATGATTACTAAGAGTAATTAAATCTGCAGTATAATTCCATACATCTTTAGCAATCACACAAGAATTGAAAAAATGGTCCAAAGAATCTGAATGATTGCAAGCAGAACATTTAGAGGCAAGACTAAAACCACATTGAATTAGGACATCATCAAAGGGAAAAAAGGAGTTGAGCATTTTCTATGTGAAAATGGATACTTTTTTTGCAATCTAAAGTTCCAGATCTTTTTGGTGGCCGGGAAAATACCTGATACATGTGTAAGAATTTTATATGCAGACCTAAAAGTGAAGGATCCATTTTCTTCTAGTTTCTATATGTGTTTGTCCTTTCTATCTTCATTGATTTCTGCTCCCTACAAAATAAATTAAAGTATCAGGGTTAAAATAAGAACTTATCTAGGGTAGAAAAGTGCTTCTATCGTCAACAAATTGAGAGACTGTGCATGAGATGGGGATAGAGGAGTTGACAGGAGAGACATAGTCAATTAGAGGACTATCTGGGCACCATTTGGAAGTCGAAAAATTACATAGACCTTGGCCATGGAAAACTGCAGAGTTGTTTTCTGCAATGTGATTAACAAAGCAGATTCTTTTCCAAATTTGAGACTTTTTGTAGGACCGTGGTAGTGCCCAGAGGAGCTTAGACCACATTGTTGTGCCATGTTGGCACTTCCACCACAATTTTAAAGAGCATGCATCAACTATTGCTTGGACTGACCTAAATCCTAATCCATTATGAGATCTAGGTGGGCATAAATCAGACCATTTTTCCACGCTTTATTCTGTTTTCCTTCTCTCACTCCCCAGAAGAATCTGGTCATTCTTTTTTTTTCCAGGGATTCAATTACCTTTGGGAGGTTTAAGCACAGACCATATGTGTTGTGGTATAAAGCATATGCATATTTGAATAATGGTCATTTTTCCCCCTGTGTTCAGCCAATGATATTTCCAATTGCTCAATTTTTTATCAATGAGTTCAAGCAAAGGCTGGAAATGAATGTTTAGAGTTCTACCTATGAAACTGGACACCCTAAGTATTTAAAAGGAAGTTTCCCTTTTTTCATTCCTAAGGTATACCCGATCTGATTAATTTTCCCTACTGTAGCATGTTTGCTTAAGTAAAAATCTGATTTCTCATAATAATTTTTTTGACCTGAGGTAAGTTCAAAAATTTCTAAAAAAGGCCTTGATCCTAATTAGATTAGACTTTGATGACTAAAGAAAAGTTATAGTATCATCTGCATAGCTCAAGTGTGAGACTTGTGTTATGCTTTGGGTCAGCTGGAAGTACTCCAGTTTATTACTACTGAAAACAAAGGACAAGCTTCTGGAGAAGGATTCAGAGAATAAGTTGAATAAAAAAGGGGAGAGGGGACCACCTTGTTTGATACCTCGGGTAGCTTTGAAAAAACCCACAGGATTACTATTTATAAGGACTGAGACAATTTTTTCATGATGGCATTCACAAAATTTCCATGGAAACCAAAATTTTAAGAGAAAGCTATTTAAAAAGGACCAACTAACTCTATTAAATGCCTTTCCTAGGTCTGCTTTGAGAATACAGTTTGGGATTCTGTGGTTTTTATCAAGAAATCTAACATTTCATGAAGATACATGATATTATCAGATATATCCCATTTTTTCATGAAAGTAGTTTGATTAGGTGATATCAGAGAGTCCATGAAAGGTTTTAGCCTTTCCATGAGTACCTTGGAACATATTTTGTTAGCTACATTTGATAGACTAATTGGTCTATAGTCATCAAAAGATGTTGGAGTTGATTTTTTAGGTATTAGAGCAATCCAAGTGCTTGTAATACCTCTAGGCATGTCTGTACCTAAGAGGAAGTCATTAACATTTGATGTTAAGTCTCCTTTGATGAAATCCCAACATTTAATATAAAACTTTCTTGTGTAGCCGTTAGGTCCAGAGCTGCTATTTTTATTTAGGCTCATGACTATTGATCTAAGTTCATTATTTGAAACTAGCTTTGAAAGTTGTGAGTTATCTTGGTCAGTGATAATACATGGGATTTGACTAAGGAAGTGTGAGTAGTAGGTGGGAGGAGCTGGCTGGTTGGGCTCAGATAGGAGATCAGTATAATAAGCAACAATCTCATTTTGTATGTTCTGCTGGTTATCAAGCCACTGGCTCATTCTATTTTTAAAAATGGAGATATATAGTCTACTATATTTTTCTACTACAGTTTTTTTTCTGACCCAAGCTTTATCCAGTTAGTTCTGGATTTTTGCTTCCATTATTTTTCTTTTTCTTTAAGTGATCTAATTAGCAAGGTCCTATACTCATTCAATTTGATGAAATATTCCTGAGTATGTGTTGAGTCATATTTAATCTCTTGAAATCTGAGATTTTCTTCAGCTGATGAAACATTAGAGTCAATATTCCCAAAGGAGCTTATGTTCCATGCTTCAATTATTTTTTTAAGTCTCACTAGTTTAAGGTACAGTTCTAGCATTCCTGTTTGTGGAAGTGGGATAGACCAGTTACTCCTAATTATGTCAATGAACTCTGGTATGTTAAATCAAGTATTTATAAACCTAAAAGGCTTGGGGTAAGTTGGGGGGTTAGGGTTGAAACCTGTAGGTACAAGGGGCAATGATCAGATGGCTACTTGTTAAGAATTTTGATAGAGGATGATGGGAATTTTGCACTCTATTGCAGAGTGCAAAGGCCTCTATCTAATATTTTATTGGTAGGATTTCTAAGTTTTGAGTTTGTCCAAGTGAATAGGTTACCTACCGTATTAATTTCCTGGAGGTCTTTGGTGATAATCCATTCATTAAAATCTTAAATGCTACTTAGTTTGGGTGAGCTGGGACCTCTGTCTTAGAAGAAGGTATTAGGCTGAGATCATGCCATAACAATTTCCTACCTGCTCTGGTTCTAAGTCCATAAACAAAAATTGCATCCATTGCAATATTTGAGTTTGGACTGATAATTTTAACATACATAAATTGATTGTTATGGGAAATAGGAGATATCTGTAAGGAAATAGACCACATAAGCCATATTTTCCATTTTGTAAAGCTAGACATTGAGACAACTTCAGTTTATCCATATAGGACTGACATTGGCTATTGTCATGCATTGGTTCAATAATACACAGAAGCTGTATTTTTTCAATTTGATTAGATGATTTAATCTGAGCATTGATGATTCCACGCCTCTCAAATTCCAAACTAAAAACATTAGTTTACAATTGTGCATAAATGTTCACATGATTTGTGGCATTTAATGGATGACCTTAGCATCATCTTATTTAACTGAGTCAAATAGTTACTCTTCTTATGTTTAGTCTTACCCTGATTACCTGTATTCTATGTTGGTGCAAGGGGAGTTGATACCTGAGGTTGATTATAATTTGAGCATGAGAGGAGGGAGAGTTCCTTATCAACCTCTTGTTCTGCATTTTGTTCATGTTCCCAAAGTTCTGTAGCCTGAAAATTCTGATCCATGTCCTGCAAAATAGAAAATATGTTTTCCATCATTCCTTTTTGAGAAAGTGTAGGGTTAGCAGATTAAATGGGGTGAAATAATAAATTTATGAGAACCAATGTGGATGTCATCCTTAGCATAGGGTTTGGAAGAAAAGATTGGTACAGTGAGGGCTGTTTCATTAATCAATTTGGTTAGTGATGATTCCGGACATCCAGGATGGTTGGTGGCTGGGCTTGGGGATTGAATTAGGGCATGTTGATTAGTGTTATTATTAGCTACTAGTGTTGCTAGCTGGGATGTGTAGCAGGATGGATTTAAAGGGGGATTGGTTGTAGCTAACTGATATTGGATTTTTCCATTATCCTTGGAATTGGAAGATGGTTGGTTCACTGTTAACTTATTTGGTCCCTTGTTAAATTTGTTACCAGTAGTTTGCCACTGTGTCAGGTTCTGATTTTGGGACATGGCTCTACAGTGTGACTGGAAATGACCTAGTTTGGCACAGTGATTACAATACAGGGTAATGTTCTCATATTCAATAGGGGTATTTTCTATTATTAGAGTGAGTTCCTAATCTAATGTAAGGCTTGAGTAGTTTCTGAAGGCCTATTTCTACACAAAGTTTAACAGCAGAAGGCCTTGTTAACATCTCAGTGTCCAAATCTTTCTTAATGAAACTCCCTATATTATTTCCAATAGCCTCAATAAAAGAAGTATTGTAATAATAAAGGAACTTCCCTGATTGTTACCTAGATGGGAACAATTGAAGATTCTTTGTGAGTGGAAAAATCTGATGTCCATTTTAGCACCTTCATTTGAGTTCCATTGAAAGTTCATAGGCCTTTGATCCAGCATCTCTGATAGTCATTTATCTGATCAAATTTGATTAATATAAGTTTGTAATCGAGGGATCCAAGCTGGTACTTTCCAGAGAATCCAGCCGTTTTGAAAGCAACGTCCAGCTGTTCCATTGTTAGTCGACCTTTGATAAAATTTCCGACCAAAGCATTTGAGTAGTGGGCGGAAAGTTTGGAAATTTCTTCATTGGAATAGAGGTAGGCTTGTTCTCCTAGGTGTTTAAATTTGGGGGTTATTTCTGGGTTATTGGGGAGGGTTGTATTCAGGGGTGGTGATTTAGTTTGGAGGGCTGCGAGGAAAGATTTGGAACCCCTTAAGGGAGGTGGTTCCGCCATGGGAGCAGAGGTCGAAAGAGCCATTTCCGGTGAGAAAAAGTTGTCATTAAAGAAGAGAGGGAGGGGAGAATGAGGGAACGTTATGATATAACTAAGGTTAAATGTTTGGAAAATCAAAGTAAAAAAATGATCGATAGGTGACCGACGTCGGTCTAACCCACACCCCAACCAAAGGTTGACCGACGTTGGTAACATTATATATTCAAGAAATATTTTAATAAAAAAATTGAATCAACTTATGTCAGTCATGTGTCTCACCCAATTTTGGTTGAACGAACAACGTGCGATATCAGTAGTGATTATGGTTGAATAGACACATCAAGCAACAACGATAGCTCCTTTGGTTGAATAGATAGCAAACCACATTCTCCCACAAGTTAAAAAAGATCAAATTTAAAGTTCATTCCTTTTTCCACAAACATGCTAAATTAAGCAACTAAAAACAAGAGTTAGAGTGAACCTTAGGAAATGAAGATCCCAAAAGACAAGCAAAATATGCCCTCCCTTGCAAGAATGGTCCAAAATCTAGATTTGTAGATTGGGTGTTGATTGAGTTAAATCTTTATAGCTATGGATGTTGGAGAAGTTTTCTTTATGGAAGGAAGAAGGTAGGGATGAATTTTTGTTTGAGAATTAATGGTTTTTGCCAAATGGGCTGTCTTTGGTAAAGAGGGGAAGGTAAAGATTGTAATGGTGAAGGGAGAAAGAGGAAAAAAGAGGGTTGAAAGGTCTTCATTTGGAGTTGAAAGGCGAAGTTATGACATGGGTCATTGCTAACGGGCACTACCTAAATTAGGGAAGAAGAATACTGTAAATATGAAGTGGGAAACCTTCTCAATTTGGAAAAAGATGATTTGACTCGAAAAGTTGCAGCGTTGTGCTTTGGGCATGGACCATGTAGCTGGCACATTCCATGCTCCTTGAACATTCAAGACAAGAGTTCTTATGGAACGGGCCATGCTAGCCTGGCACAGTCCATTCCTGATATTTGCTATTTTGTATTCATATTTTTAGGATTATTGTGGTTTTATTGAGGTATAAATTGCACTTTGGGTGTTTTTCGTGCATGAATGGATTGTGAAGAATTTTAGAGGGATCTATACATTTTATTATTTCCTTTAATTAACGTTTCTTTCCCACTGGTTTTTCCAAGGTTTTTAATGAGGCTCTGTGATCCAGTGGAAAAATGTTCTTATCTTATGAGATATTATTCTAGAGAAGAAGAAAATTAGTTATGGGCTTAAGTAGAAAATGGTGGAAATTGAGGAGAATTCGAGCAGAAAAAGAATACAGATTTAGCAAAAATGTGTACATAAGAAGGAATCGGAAAAAGCAACCACAAGATGAGATTAGAATGGAAAGAAATCAGATTTTGATCAGATTTGGTGGTGATTTTGAAGCAGGATCATGTGGAATTTGAATTTGAACATGATTCTTATATTTTGTTTAGATATACCTAGAAATAAGTTTGAAATGGATTTGGATTGCGATTTTGGCTGATACTCGTAGTATATAAGATCCATCGGATTAAACTTTTAGAGATACACATTTTACATTCTTTTTTTTTAATTGAAACCATCGGAGAGATGGGGGGAAATATATTAGGCTCCTCGAACCAGTAGAAGAGAAAGAAGAGAGATGAAAAGGAACAGACCTTGAAGAAGGCATAATACTATACAAAAAGGTCATCCTAATGATGATCCCAGAGCTGTATTTAGCTCTTGAAGCAATGTAGCACTTGCTTCCAAAAGTGGTGTAGCTATCTATGGAAATAGAAATTATATTCTAAGCTAATGAACATCGATGATGGAGTAGGGCACTGTCCTTATATACCATCTAGTCGAATTGCCACGAACAGGTCGGCGAATCGAATTTTTGAAACCCCAGTTTGTCAATGGCAAGTCAGCTAGATGGCTTCGAATCAGTATTTGGCCCAAAACAGTGCTCCTAGAACAGGTTTGGCAAAAAAAGTGTTGGATGCGTGTTATCTCTGTAGAGCAGTTTTGCTTCCATATGGATACCTTCTAATGTGTAGGGGCGATTTGCATCAGTTTGGTATTTGTATGTACAAGACCACGGCCGTTGTGATACTCTCCATGCCAAGGTAGGGCACCTGTGAAAACAAAAAACAAAAAATCATTGTGTAGTTTCTATTCACAGATGTCATTAGCAATTCTAAACGAGGGAACACCCCTTTTATCCAAATAGATTAGACCTCTAGTCTTGCCATCCAATTCATCAAAGTTGATAATGGAATTTATATTCTCGGCTCTGGCTCTCTTTGCTAAGCAGTCAGCTGGCATATTACCTTGTCTAAATACATGGGACAGTTTCTTATTACCTAGTAGATTATGTATCTCGTCAGATAGAACATATAGCTTCCAAGGAGCACTGAAAGGGTTCATTACACACGAGATAGCAATCATGCCCAGTTTCAAGCTCAAAATCAGATATGTTTTTTTCATGCATCAGTTTAACAGCACTCTGTATGGCAATCAGTTCCGCATTCAGCGCTGAGCAAACAGTTATACTGAGTGCTTTTGCCAACAAACATTTACCATATTCATCTCTAACAATCAGACCAATACCACATTTATTAGACTTTGAATCCCAGGAGGCATCAGCATTTACTTTAATAAATTTGTCAGGTGGTTTCCATATTACCTTTTTGACTGTTCTCCCTTTTTTTGTTTTCAGGAAAGGCACTATGTTGGATGATGTCCATATTTTATCAAACTCACCGCCTAAGAAAAAAGGATGAATTATGGATATATCATGCAGTGACTTCTTAATGTCCAATAAAATAGTAACATATCTCGGTTTGATTTCATCAAATAGCAATTTGTTTCGTGCTTTCCACAGATGCCAACAGACTAGTAGTGGTAGAAGATGAATGAGTGCAGAGTGTGTGTTGGTGAAACCCACCGTTGACCAGTAATAAGACAGTCTATCCCACAGTGAATTAAAACGAAGCACAGGTAAGGAAAGCCATCTATTTATCTCATCCCACACAAGTAAAGTGAAAGAGCAATCATTGAAGAAATGTGAAATGGAGTCCATGTGTGTGCAGCAGCAACATTTTGATACTATTTGGAATCCCATAAATTGAAGCACATTATCAAAAGGAAGTAAACTGTTTAAGAGTTTCCAGTTAAAAATACTTATCTTTTTTGGTATTCTGGATTGCCATATTTTGCTCATTGTCCTCACCCTTTGCCTGGATTCCCTTATCAGGTTGTATGCACTCTTCAATGTGAAAGATCCATTCCATGAAGGTTGCCAAATCATTCTATCCTTTCTGTCCGAGGTTATTGTGAGATTTGCCAGCATGTGGAAAATAGGTTGAGGTAGTGATGTTTCAAGGGTTGCAAGATTAGCATTTCTATTTTCCAGAAATTGAGAGATAGTTAGATTCATGAGTTCCTGTGGGTATTCTGGTGGTAGGAAGTCCTCTAATGGGCCAAATTGAGACCAGTTGGCAGTCCACATGTTGCAGTTTCCAACTCCTAAGATGGTTTTAGAGAAAGATTCGGCTAGGCAGTTTATCTTGCAAATTCTTTCCCAATTTCTAGACTTTCTTGTTGCTATTGGTAGAGACCATAGGAACTTGGACCAAGGGGTCTCTCCTTGTTGGAGTTTCCACCAGAGCTTGATGGAGAAAGCTGTGATGATCGATTTTGTATCTCTAAGCCCAAGACCATTTTCCTGTACAGGAAAACAAAGCTTCCACCATGCTCTCCACACTTTTTTCCTCTTACCATCCTTTTCACCCCAAAAGAATTTGGAGAATTGCTTCTCCAAAGTATTGATCACATTCTTAGGTGGATTAATGGTTGCCCAGATATGTTGTGGAATGGAATATAGGCATGTTTGGATTAAAGTTAGTTTCCCACCCATTGAAAGCCATTTATTTTTCCAATTGGATAATTTAGATGCTACTGTTTCCAGTAAAGTTTGGAAATAGACTTTTTTGATTCTTCCAACATACATAGAGCATCCGAGATACCTGAATGGGAATCCTCCCTTTTTCATACCAAGAGTGATTTTGATGGTTCTGTCACGATTTGCACTGACAGAATTGCTCACATAGTATTCACTCTTGGAATAATTTATTTTTTGGCCAGTTGTTAGCTCAAATTTCTGGAGGAAAGCTTTTATGCAGATAAGATTAAGCTTGGTAGCTTTTAGGAAAATTACAGTATCATCCGCGTAACTTAAATGAGTTATAGGAATAGCATTCCTTGGCAAGTCATAGTAATCAATCTTTCCATTATTAAAAATGAAGGATAGACTTCTAGAGAAGGATTCAGAGACTATGTTAAACAGACATGGAGATAGGGGGTCTCCCTGTTTGATGCCTCTGGTTGCTTTGAAAAAAACCATTAGGTTTGCCATTTATAAGTATGGAAAACCATGCATCCGAAATGTTATTCAAAATATTCCTCACCAGATGACCATGGAAACCAAACTTTAAAAGGATGCTATTCAGAAAACCCCAGTTTACCCTTTCAAAAGCCTTCATAAGGTCCAATTTGATGATACAATTTTGACCTCTAGTTTTCCTGCCCAGAAACTTAATCATCTCCTGTAGATATATCACATTATCTGCAATATCTCTACCTTTTAAAAATGAAGTTTGTTGAGGAGAAATGATTTTATGCATTAAAGGCTCAATTCTGTGAACCAGGATTTTAGAGAAAATCTTATTGATGAAATTTGAGAGAGAGATGGGTCTATACTCTGAGAAACTGGAAGGAGACTTGGTTTTTGGGATAAGTGTGATCCATGTACTGGAAATTGCTCTGGGTATATGAACTCCACACAGGAATTCATTTGTGGCCTGAAGTAGATCGTGGCATATAATATCCCATGCTCCACAATAAAAAGCACCACAAAAACCATCAGATCCAGCAGCACTGTTTTTGCTAAGGCCAAAAACTGCCTTCTTAAGTTCCTCCATAGAGGCCAATTGGACTAGTTTAATATTATCCTCTTCACTGATCAGTTTTGGGATTTGGCATAGAAAGTGAGGGAAAAATAGTCCAGCTTTTTGCTGATATGGTTCTGTTAGGAGGTTTTTATAGAAGTGAACTGCAGCCTCTTCGATTTCAGATGGTGAATTTTTCCAGTCCCCGTGAAGATCCTTTATCTTAGTAATTAAAGTCTTAGATATTTTTTCCTGAACCACCTTATGGAAATAAGATGAGTTATTATCTCCATCTTTTAGCCATTTCAATCTAGCCTTTTGTTTCCAGAAACCCTCTTCTTCTTTGAGAGGTCTGATCAGCAGAGCTCTTTTCTGATTAAGACTGATAAGTTCAGTTTCTATAGGGTTATCTTGGTAAATTAACTCTTGTGTGTTCAGATTTTCTTCAGCTCTGTTAAGATTTTCATGGACATTGCCAAAAGTTTCTTTATTCCATTTTTTAAGAACAGGCTTGAGTCTGCTTAATTTGATGGAAAAGCCTAACATTCCCCCCTCATGGAGCGGGAGATGCCAATTATCCGCCAGGATCTAAAGAAAATCAGATCTGTGGAACCAAATATCCATAAAGCGAAAAGGTTTGGGGGATGTAGGTATTTCAGAACCTAAGGTCAGAAGCATGGGGCTATGGTCTGATGGGTTCCTGTTCAGATTATGCAAAGAGCTATTGGGGAAGAAATTATTCCAAGAGGAAGTACATAAGGCCCTATCCAATTTTTTGAAAGTTGGGATTTTCCTGCCATTAGTCCAGGTGAAAACATTTCCCACTGTATTGATTTGGTGAAGATTATTGTGGGAAATGAATTCAGCAAAATCATTTATGCTACCTAGTTTTGGTGTACTGGGGCCCTTATATTCAGTAACAGATGAAATTGCATTAAAATCTCCAATGAATAACCTTTCAGTATCAGAAATCTGTGTTAGATCAGTCCATAATATTTCTCTTTCTGCTCTACTATGGGGGCCATATATGAAGGATGCTTTCATTTTCCTATCTAATGTGCAACAGTCAATATGTACAGATAAATGCTGAGGGTGATCTATTTCTATAGATACATTAACTTTGTGGTTCCACATTATCCAGATTTTTCCTGAATTTGAAGTAATGCAATTTTCGAAACGTAGTTCATGCATATAATGAAAACATTCTTTATTAGCATGCTTAGGTTCAATAATGCACAGAAGATCAATATGATGTACTTTCAGCAGTCTCTCTAGTCTTAGCATAGCAGGGTTCATGCCTCTAACATTCCAAATTAAGAATTTTTGCATGACTATTTTGTCTATCATTTATAACTAATCTTGGATCTCTTTGTCGAGGATCTTAAGTTCCTCAAATTAGCCTGAGTGAAGAAGGTTTGGAGTACCTATTTTCCTGATTCAGAATTTGCAGCTGATACAACCTTACCTAGCTTTTTTTTCCAGCTCCTTCCCTAGAGATATATGATCCTTTTTTGAGGTGGTGGATGTTGAAAGAGGTACTTGTCCGCTCACACCCTCCTCAGTAGGTAATAAGTCGTTGCCTTCCTTATCTTCTGAATCCATCATGTGTCCCAGAATCTTAAACCGATTTGGGGAAAAGACTTGCTCCTAAGGAGACTGAGAAGGTGAAGAAACGTTAGAGTTTAATTCAGTCTGAAAAGTGTTAGTGTTCTTACCCATAAGGTCATCATGACTGAAGTGTAGTTTGATCTGTGGGAATAACTCAATGGCATCACACAGTTGTCTTTCCATCTCAGTTAGTTTTTGAGAAGTCTCTATCAGTAACTGATTCTTCTGTGAGCATCCCTGTGTGTGTTTCCCTATTTGATCAGTGTCATCTAGTAACATACCCTCCACTGAAATCCCAACAGTAGTCTGAGCTTTCCGTATAGATGTATCTGGTTGTGTAGATTCGGGTGAAAGGATTTGTATCTCCTTTTCAAGGTTCAGCACTGGGCTCTGAGTGTGAGAATGAGACTGAGGTTGTTCTAGATTAAATTGCAGCCCTGTTTGAGTGGAGGGGGATGGTTGGTCAAGGGGGTTTGGTAGTACCAGTTCCTGATTTTGATTTATTCCTTTCCTTAGTGGAAATTCCTGGCTGGTATTGCTAAGGGATTCAGGCTGTAAAGTTCTTCCTGTGGGTTTCCATAAGGTTTGCTGATTATGGTTATTTACATCTTGAACCAGAGGAGGAGACGGCCCCAGGATACCACCTCATTGACCATTCCTATGGGTTGCTAGCATAGCATCTTCCCCTAATTGTGGTACATGTAGAGGTTTTTTAGTGTCCAAAAAGGGTCTAGGTTGAGACCTATTAGGGTTCAGATGTTTGCAGTTAGAGATACTATGACCCAGCTTTCTACAGTAATTGCAGTACAGAGGGACATTTTCATAATCAATTTCACACCTTACACTATGTTCAGGGGATCCTAATCTTAAGAAAGTAGGGAGGGGGGAACTCACATCGACCTCAACACAGATTTTGACTGCCGAGGGGCGTGTAAGAGATAGAGTAGCAGCGTCCATCTTCATGTATTTTCCCAGCTGGTTTCCCACGTCTTCTATTACAGTAAGGTTGTAATAGAAAATTGGGACATTTCGAATTGTAAGCCACACTGGTGCGATAGGTGATTCCGTTGATGTGGAGAACTCAGAGGTCCACTTGAAGACTCTCATCTGTTGCCCGCCCAGAGTCCAATTTGCTTTAAGCCAACAGTGCTGGTAGTCCTACTTTGACTGGAATCTGATGAGCAGATGTTTGTAGTCGATAGCCCCCAGTTGATATCTTGACTGAAATCCAACCGTCTTGAACGCCGTTTCCAGAACCTCCATTGAAGGTCGGCCGTTGTTGAATTTGCCGATTAGGGCATTTTGGTAATGGATTGATAGTTGCTCAATCTACTCCGAAGTGTACATGCAGGCAAGCTCCCCTTTGTATTCTTTGATCGGTGTTAGGTTGGGAGTGTAAGGAAGGGTAGGATTTAGTGGCGGGGATCTGGCTGTGAGAGCTGAAAGAAAGGATTTCCCCCCCACAGGGGGAGGAGCCTCCGCCATTGACGGTGGCGTCAGTATAGGTGGCTGTTTTATGACTGTTATCGGTGGAATTTTGGCCATTGCCAGTGAAGTTAGGTTTCAGTGAGGAATTTGATAAAGGAGGAGAGAGAGAGAGAGAGAGTTTGATGCCGGTTGAAGCAGATACCCAAACACGACACATTTTACATTCTATAGATAGTTTAGAATATCGCAGACATAAATTTTAGTTTATTTTTAGATTCTGGTCTGCTGGAGAGGGTCTAGTTTTCAAAATGGAACCCAAATTCTGGGAGTAATTTCATTTCGTAGTTTTAATTCAACATCATGTTTTCAAATTATATATTTTGCGATTTATACTTGCATATCATGATTAGCTAATTTTTTTATTGGCAGAGAATAACGAGTGTTAGTTATGAATCGTGAGGCCTAATTACTTTATCATTGATTCTTATGTGTTTTTGATTTATTTTTTCTTAATATGTTTAAGTATGATCAACTTGAATATTTTTAGGATAATGCTAGATAATTCCATCAATACGTAATCGTTCGAAAGGGTGAATATGTAGTGCGTTCTTGTGGAAGAAATGCAGATAACTAGTTAAGACTGAAACATCAAGATAAGGAACAATTGAACGTGCATTAATATTTTCTTTTAGTTTGGTAATAGCTATATCATATTCTTTTCATTCTTAAAGTTATCGAGGTGTGAATTTGGTTCAGCGAATACTTTCGAATTTGGTTCAGCAAATACTTTCTGGTAGAATCTTGGTAAGAGAAATGATTAGTTAATTATAATTAATTAACTATGGACAAGGTAAGAAAGAATTGAGGAGGTTAAGCATACCTACCTACCTATAACTGATAGATACGTAAGAATTAATTTCATCATAGAAAATTTCCCCACTTCTGTCTCTTCCCTACGCTTTCTCGCCTCTCCTATTACAAAACTCATAACCCTATCTCCAGGGGGCCGCTGCTGTAGAACAACCACCTCCGGCACCCCCATCCCATTCCTACCCTCCCCAAAACCTCTACCCCTAATACCTAGCACTTCTCTCGTAGATGTACTGAGTAGGTACAAACCGTGCTCTGGGATCTAACTGTTTTCTTCACTAGAGATAAGCGAAGGTTCATAATCTGCTTCATAATCTGTTTGTTAACTGATGCATTTGACATACTTTTTAGTTACTTTTACTTGGTGGATTTCATTTATTAGTTGAGTTTACATGACAAGGGGTTTAGACGGCCATGTTTGATCTTCTTATCTAAATCCCGTATTTTATAGAATTAATTAGTACTAATGGACATCTCGTATCCATGAGCTCCTTGATCTTCCTTATGATCATATTTAGTAGGTCGCCCATGGGTACTTTTTATTTACATTCTATATGAAGGCCGTTTGTAAAGGCGGTAGAAGATATTGAAGGCCGTTTGCAAGTACCTTAGTAGAGACGAAGGCCATTAACATTATAATGGTATTAGAAGAAGTCCACGATCATTGATGTGTGGTAGAAGAAGATTGAAGCCAAAGATAGGCGGGTACGAAGTTCAAAGTGGCTAATGAAGATATGGGGAATTGTGGTCCGATGAGTTTTACTTCAGACCGAGAATGATCCAAGTATAAATATCCTTCAAGGCTACTTCCATTGGATTCGTCTTCTCAATTACTATTAGATTGACTATTAAAACTCTCAAATCCAACTAGCGGTTCTCCCGTAGCGAAGAAAACTAATTCAGCTGATTGAGGCACCAATGGGTCTGTGCAGGTCATGCATGGTTTGGCTTCAATAGCCCACGCCAAAGGAGATGTCCTACTCCAAGGAGACTAGCGTGAGGCTATGACGTAACCCACATAGAGGCCACAGGTCACAAGAAAAAATTAATGACCCCTCCACACGGCTAAATTTGGGCGCAGAACCTCCCATTTTAGGCGTTCCATGCCATCCCAAGTCCATTATGCTAAGAAAATCCTGAGGGGTGTGGGAATTCACATGGCCTGTGCAAAATATTCTGAGCAAAGTATCCATCACGGCCACGGGCGAGGATCAGGACTTCAATTTTTAGCGACTCGATAGCGCACCGTAGGAGACAACGCGACCCGCGGCAGGAGATGATGCGAGCCACGCCAAGTCTCACACCTTTCACGCTATGAAGATCTAAGCTATGCTCAAGAACAGGAGCCCCGTGCCCATGAAGCCACGCCACCCACGCTAGTCCTCGCACCGCGCTCCAAGTACAAGCCACGAGCTGCATCATCCGTGACGCCTTGCGCCAGGGGGCAGCTGAGCTAGGATTTACCTTATTTTGGCCAATTTTGGGACTATTTTTAGGTCCAATATCCTACTACTATATATAGAACCTCTTTCTTCTAGGTTTTCATACTTTATCACATTAGACTATACCTTAGAAGAGTAGTTTGGAGATTCTCTCCTTAGGAAACTTTATCTTTCTTCTTTTATTTTGCTTTGATCCTAATATGTGGAACTCAAATCTTTATTTGAATTCCATGTCAAGGGATTCATTTCCATAGCTTGGGGATAATTGTAATGACTTGGATTAATCTTTATGATTTTTGAGATTCTCTATTTCATCCTAATTTTGTGTTCATAATATTATTGTGATTTTATTTTGAGTTTGAATGCATGAATATTTCACCACATATAAGCACACATTTTGGGCTATATTCATGATTGGTGCAAAGATCGATGCCCCCTTGGAAAAAGAAACCTAGATGTTTGTACAGGTGGAGAAGAATGCATCTGCGTAGGTGTGTGCATGGGTGATTCGAGGTCACTCTGATCCACTTACCATCACACCAGTCTTAGGAGACTTTGTAAAGTTTTCAGAGAGGTTCCGGGTAGAGATAGCTTAATAGTAGCAAGCTGGGGTTACAAGAAACCCTAGTATTATAGATAAGGTGCCTACGAATCTTGGGACTGATTGATAGGACCCGAGGGAAGTAGTGCATTCATGGTGGAAGTGTAGGACGTAATCACACATGGGAGAATAAGACCTATAACAATGGCCGGACCTTGTTGTACTCTTCTAATTATGATGGTGGTGTCGATGGAGGGTTGCGAGAGCACTCACCATGATAGGGACGGGTAAGTGTAAACCATCAGCTACATCATATGTTATGGACATTCTATTAGGTTTGTTTAGATCTGTATGTGAGTGAATTGTATATAGAAGCATTAGATTTACCAAGTTTCTTAATGATTTCCCCAAGTTTTTAGCTAATATTGTAGTAGTGTTTTTACTTTTCATGCTTTGTAGTGTTAGTTTTAAAAACTAAAACCCTCACCTCCTTATTTGCATGTTTGCCTTACTATCTATTCCTTTCACTCATACGGACTGATGGCCCATACAAGGTTGTGTTTTGAGTTGGTACATTAGACCTAGCATCTCTGTGGATAAACCCAGGGCTTATCGCTAACTACCCTATAGGTAGCGTAGAACTAAGAACGGGTGCAGAACTATAAATTTCTATATTCTGATAGTGTGCCTCCAACTAGGTTTAGACTTCTAAGCTACGGGTTTTAACGACCCAGATGGGAGGCAGGTCAAAATTTTGGCGCCTCTGTTGGGGATGCTATCGGTTTAGGTATCAAATTAATCATAACACGTTAGTAGAGTAGTTATTTTAGCCTTTATTTTGTTTATTTGTGTTGTTGCTTCTTGGTTGAATATGTTTTTATAGTTATTTTATTACATTTTGATCAGTTTGCTAGTGTTATATTCGGAAGGGCATGGTTGGCCTTGGTTTATGGTACACACCCATGCCACTAATCTAGGTGTCTTACACTACCAGACTGAGAACACATGTGGTTGGAGGAGAAGGAGATGAAAAACTAGGGAATAAGTTTAACGAGGAAAGAAGTGGTAGTAGAAGATCCGCTAGCAATGGCGGAAGACAACCGCACCCTACGGGAGCTCATAGCACCCAACTTGGAGAATCAACCTCTATGCATCACCTTCTTGCCTTTACTCGTAAATGTGAGCTGTGAGCTAAAGAGTGGCATAATCAATTGCCTTCTTACTTTTCATGGATTGGAGGGGGAAGACCCAAAAAAACATCTCTCAGAGTTGCATTTGGTGTGCACAAATATGAAGACCCAATGAGTGTTCAAAGATGACTACAACCTAAGAGCCTTCCCATTTTCCCTCCAAAGTAGTGCCAAGGATTGGCTCTACTACTTGTCACCGAGTGCATTGGATCATGGATGGACTTGAAGAAGAGGTTCATAGAAAAAATTCTAGTGTCTAAGTCAGCCAGGTTAAAGAAGAAATTGCTGAACATCACCCAAGGTGCCACTGAGAGTATGTACGATTATTAGGAGTGCTTCAAGCGACTTTTGGAAAGTTGTCCTTACCACCCATTAAAAGAAGGATATTTGGTGTACAAATTCTTTGAGGGATTGTGCGATGAAGACACGCGGATGGTAAATGCCACTTGCGATGGTTCAATAGCGAACAAGAGCCCCAAGGATGCAATGACCCTCTTTGAACAAATGGCGAATGGTATGCTGCAATTTGGCACTAGATTAAGGGTAAAGGCCTTGGATGAACCCACACACTCACCTAAGTTGGAGGATCAAGTCCAAGCTCTTGCTTCCATGATGAAGGAGCTTTTGCGAGGAAAAGTACATCAAGTCCAAGTGTGTGGAATTTGGAACAACAATTCCGAAGGGTGTCTCAAATTCGTAGATGATTTACAGAGGTGAAGGCAATTGACTACAACTGGGAAAGACCACAATTTGCTAGGGGTCAACCACAAAGATTCCAAGGGAACCAAGTATGAAACCACATGGATGAGATCTTGGAAGCCATTGGTCAATTGTAGAATAAACATGAAATCTTCGCAGACCGGACAAAGCAAGAGATTGAGGGCCTTGGGAATAGAGCTTTCTCAAGTATAAAAAATATTTAAGTTCAAGTTGGGCAACTTGCCACCTCGGTAAGCTGACTTGAGGCCAAGAAGTACGGAAAACTACCTTCCTAATCGGAGGTCATTTCGAGGAATATGAGCACACTTAAATTGAGAAGTTGGAAGGAAGTTTGCAAGACCAAGAAGAACGTAATGCAAAAAGATGAAAAGATAGTGGAGGCTATCAAAGGACACTTCGAAGAAGAGGAAATTGTGGTTAAGGAAGCACCCTCTAAGGAACTTCCACCGCCTGAGGCACAAGTCACTATTCCACCTCCATTTCCAAATGCTTTGAGAGGACATCCAAAGGTGGTGACTAATGATGAAAACATTCAAAAAGTCTTTGAAAAGTTCCAGGTAACCATTCCTATCTTGGAATTAATTGAACATGTGCCATCGTATGTTAAATTTCATAGAGTTGCATGCACAAAGAAAAGGCGTAGACCAACTAAGAGATTAGGACATTTGAAAATTGGAGGATTTGCCATTTTGAACCATAAGAACTTGCCTAAGAAATGAGATGACCCATAATATTTTTTATCCCAACTCTTTAGGTGGTAAACTTGTGGAACATGCCATGATAGATCTAGGTGTATCCATTAATGTTATCCCGTTTAATCTATCTGAACGCCTAGAAATAGGTGAACTTAGGGATACTAGAGTAATTAACCAACTGGCCGATCATTCCCAAGCTAGTCTTCGTGGACTAGTAAAGTATGTGATGGTGCGAGTTGGAAAATTGGTTTTTTTGGTGGACATTTATGTCATAGACGTAGCACACGACAGAAGTGCACCCCCAATACTTTTGGGGAGACCTTTTCTTAAAACTTCTAAGACTAAAATCAATGTCCACTTGGGAACCTTAACTCTTGAAGATGACATGGATAAAGGTGATTTATATATCTATAAGTCTAGTAAGGATTCATCAAAGTCTTCTTTGATCTGCAAAGGTGTAATCTTATGTGATGAGCATGGTGAGTCTTCTTGTGTGATAAACATGCATGAATGTTTGAGTGAAATTAGTGAGTAGATAGCCTTTGCATGAATCTTCTTTTTCTATTTGGACTTTTTTTAAATGAAACTCTTATTGGTTTGGAAATTTAAGTTCGAGACTCGTGATTGTGTTTTGAATGGAACTAAATTGAACGGGTGACATAGTCTTTTGAAAAATATGGAAAAAACCAAGGATTAGGGGAAATGTTGCTAGATTCCTTGCGCCAAGTAGGTTGGTGCGATACTATGCTTCGTGCTAGGACTGGAATGACACCTGGCTATGTCCCATGCCAGAGGTTTGGCGGGAGGCTATGCTTTGGTGCCAAGCTCCTTTTACGCCTAAAACCAAAATTTCAATTTTCTATGTTCCGATAATGCAAAATTTTTGAAAAATTCTGATTCTCAAATTCAAAATTACATTTTTAGTTCAAGGATTTTTGAAAATACATCCAAATCTCTTGGAATTAATTGTCTTGTACAACTGTCCCCTAAATTAAGCATTTTAAAATTCCATTCTTATCCTAATTGTACCTCTGACCCTAGTCACCTAGGATGAAATTCCATTTCTATAGTACATTTATCCACCTAACTCTCTCATTTGACACATTCTTTCCTCTTAAGAAACACTCACTATCACACACTCTTGGTGAACTCGAAAAAATTGAAGCTTTTCTTCCAAAAGTTGGCAATTTTTGCTTCTTCTTTTGTTGGTCTTGTAAATCCTAGCTTCAAATTTTAGGGTAACCCATTGAAATCTATGTTTATGTGCTTTATTTGAAATTGTGGTGGTGTTATTTGGAGCATGAATCTTGAAGGAGTGTGTTGTGAGATATGTGTTTGAGTTTGAGTTTTTATGCACGATCTTGTGTTGAAGAGGATGTTGAGAGCACTGATGTGCTATTATGCTTAAGATATGATCTTTGGTGTTGGGTGATTTGGGAGAGAGTGAATCTTGATTGCATGATCTTATTGATGGGTTGGTGATAATTTACATGAGTTTTTTTGTTTGAATAGCTCGCATGCTTAGAAATCATGGTTATGAATGTTTGGGTTATTTGGGAGAATGTTGCCTTATTGAATTGTAGGCCATGCTTTGTTTATGATACTCTTGTCCTCATTTTTTTATGATTCCACCTAAGAAGAATGCCTCGAATAAGGGCAAGTTCACTAGGGGTGAGAAGAGGAAGAAGTCGAAGAAGAATGCAAACCCTGAGCCGATAACTTCCGTTTTTTGTAACCCCACATTTCGTAACCCCACATTATGCAAACCGTGAAGTTTATAAACCCTGAACACTTTTGGGACTGTAGTTTGGAGGTGAAGGAACTTGTGAGAGCCGGAGAGGATTATTTTGGAGACCGGGTTTGCTTGCAAGGACACCTTTGTGAATCTAGGTTTACTCGATCCGATCACTTACATGCTGAGCCAAGTAGGTCTAGTGGGGTTTCTTGAGAAACACTCCAAGACATACATTAGGTCACCCTAGAGTTCCTAGCTACTCTATGGCCGGTCATAGATGATGATTAGGAGGTTTTTTCCATACCTCTCAAAGCTAAATTTATAAGCTCTAATGTTTCCTATCTACAACTACGTAGATAATGGAAAGTCCACAAAGTAGAGTGATTTTTCCAAGTGTTTACACATATATAGCGAGAAACATACTAGATATAAGCCATGCTTAGGTATATATATGTGTGTGTGTCTATGCATGTAAATGGGGGGGGGGGGGTTTGGTACGTTTTCATCCTAAATTATGAATTGAAAGACAACAACTAGCAAATCAAGAGAACACTGCTAATCATGCAACAACTAAAAAGATGATTAAATAAAAAATTAATGAAGCCTTGGGGGCAATTGACCCTCACTTCCAAACCTCTTATGGATCCTAGATTCATTCACTAATTCAATTACATTTAGTGTCTATGGGAAATGTTATCACTTCTCATTCGAAGATCAACATTAATTCCTTCTTAATAGTAGTTTGCAAAGACAAACAACGACCATTTGCAAACCTCGTTGATAATCACCCTAGGAAAACAAAACCATAGAGGTAATTCATCAATTGCATTTCACACGAAGGCCCATAGGTTTGATAACAACAAGCCTTCTACCGAAGGCATAGTCATTTAACCAAAAGCATTTACTAGGCTAACCCTAGAACAAACCACATTCAAGGTTCAACCTTTCTTTGCATCTATAGGATAAATATGAGAACAATCCACATTAACATACTTATCTATCAAGAATCACCACACATTATACACAAGATGTTCTAAATTCATGCTCTTGGATTTCCATGTCAAATGAGCTAAGAAATTTGCAACTTTCCTAATACCCTAACACTTCAATCATACATAGATTTCATATAATCAAACAACCCATGATATAAATAAGGCAAAACACAAAATTAATAGCACAATAAATGCTCTCCATTAAATGTTCATAAAGGAGAAAATAGAGAATCTTACCACATAAGTTTGGAAGCTTCAATAAATTGCTCCCAAGAACTAGATTTAGCTACTGCAATCCATACTAATTAACACCAACAACCCAAACACTAATCAAACTAAAACAAGGATGAAAATGGTGGAAAACTAGGGTTTGAAAAAGGGAAAAATGGGATGGAAGAGAAAATAAGAGAGAGAGGATAGGATTCAATATTTATAGTAAAAAAAAGTCAAAGAATATTTCTGGCCACCCAAAGTTTACGAGGCACGAACAAATGTTTGCCCGTCACGTAGACTGCAGAATCAGCAACCATAGTTTCTTTTCCTTCTTAGTTCAATTTCTCCTCTTTACTTAAATTTTCTTCCATTCTTCAAGTCTTCAAATCTTCTAAGAAAGTCTTCAAAGTCTTCAAATGGTGATCTTCAATAGCCTCCGGTCTTCAAGTCTTGATGTTATTTCCTCGTCACACAAAATCCAATTAGAAAAGGTAAAAGAGCGCAAAAGTTTCTATTACCCCTCCTAAAGAATTTCAAAGCAAAACAAAAGTTCTAGTTGACTAAAGATCACAAAAGTGATCCCAAAAATTCCCAAAATATGCACATAAAATGGGCACATCAATGATGGACACAAGGTGATCAAATTCAACCTGGACGACGAGGAGTACAAGATGTCCCACCGGGAGGTAGCACGAGCCTTTTGGTAGAGGTATGTCAAGGAGATCTAAAAGACACACCGATATGGGTGACCTTTCTCTCTTGAGCGCTTTTGGGTGCAACTGACGGGCTCAGATTAGAAGAACCTATGCAATCATATTGCCATAGTTCATCCGGCGTTCCGTTATGTTCACCCTTTGTTGGATACATGAGTCTTTTTCCACGTACAAATGCAATGCCTAGGTTTGGATGTTAATTGCCTTTGGGAAATGACTCCCGAGGGTAACTTTTACCCGAACTTGGTAGGGTATTGTTTGAAGGAATGTTGTGATGGGAGACAGGAAGAGTGGAAAAATCTCCATGGGAGGCATGGTTGGTCTTTTGGCGGAGTATCTAAGTCATCCAGTCACACAAAGGGCTCTATCTAACTTAGGAAGATTGGGCACAAGGTACAACATAGAGAAGTTAGCAAAGACATCCATGGTGGGACTGATAACATTGGAGGATAGATATGTATGGCTCTATGGCAGAGCAAACACTCGTAGCTTTATGATCATTCCACAATCGAAGCGCACTGCCATTGACCATGATACTAGCTTTGATGAATTACTCATTTTTTTGGACCAGAAAATTGAGAGAGAGTTCTATAGAGTGAAGTCAAACCCAGAGTTAGATGTTGATGAGGCCAAGGATGAGTCCACTTCGAGAGCACCTCCTAGTTATTGTCGCTTATCTACAGACATCACCGGGGACAAGCTTTCAAGTTCTACTTAAGTGTTGCAAGAGGTAGCCCAGGTGATCGGAGGAATGAGCTAACAAGTGAAAGATCTTAACTTAAGGATGGATAGCATTGAGGCCACACTTCAAGAAATCGGATACATGGATATCAGGTTCATGAGTCATGATAATGAAAGCCCCTCGGGGCCGCGAGAGTGAGTACCACTATTCTCCCTACCTCACTTATGTTTTGACATGATTTTTGTTCATTGGAAACTTTGCATGGGAAAAGTGTGGGGAGGGAGTAGTGAGCACTTAGGGAGTTCTCATTCTTGGATTTCCTTGGTGCATTTCATGATTTCCTTTGGTAGTTCTTTTTCCTATTAGTTTATAATGTTTTTTTGTGTGTTGAGGGATGATTTTGGATGGACATTTGGTGGCATGACATGCTATGCTAGGCTTTGTAGTTTTCATGGGGTAGGATGTTTTACGAAATTTTGGTGCATTTTAAGGTATTTGAATATCTTTTGTAGTATGAAGCCCACTTTTAGGGCATTTTTGCGCTACACAAAAAATGTTTTTTGAAAACTTGAAAAAATGAAAAAAAGAATACAAAAACCCGGACAAGTAAAAAACTTGAAAGGGCGACTTGGGTAACATGAGGAAACTTGGATAGGTCGAAATACCTAGGGGAAAATGAGAGGCTAGGCCCAGCTAGTCTTACGAGCTTAGGCAAAAATAAAAGGCCGTGTGGAAAAAGGTGAGAAGTGAGTACCCTTTGTGTGTTAAAGTTAGGATGAAAACCTGAAAGGGCTCCTAGGAAAAATGAGAGAAATTTAGAGAAAGCAAAAAAAAACTAGGTTGAATGCATGCTTCCATGGTGGATTGTTTTTAAAAACTACTCTTTGATTGCTTGTGGGATCATTTCGGGAAAAGTAAGCTAGCTTGACACTTATCTTTTTGGCTTACCTTTTTTCACACTTTACTTTTTGGTGGTTTGATTACTTATGTCTTTTGAGGAGTGTGAGAGTTGTGAGATTCTTACTTTCTTGGGGGAAAACAGGGTAATCTTGGAATAGGTTGAATGCCTTGGTTAACTTATGCTCGTACGCTACATTGCACTTGATTCTTTGTCTTATCTCTTAGTTACTCAAGGACGTAAAGAGTTAAGTGTGGGGATTCTGATCTGTTTCATTCTGCGTGCGTTAGCTGATGCATTTGACATACTTTTTAGTTACTTTTACTTGGTGGATTGCTAGCATTAGTTGAGCTTATGTGACAAGGGGTTTAGTAGGCCATATTTGGTTTTATTGTCTAAATCTCACATTTTGTAAACTTAATTGGTACTAATGGACATCTTGTATCCATGGGCTCCTTGATATTCTTTGTGATCATCTTTAGTAGGTTGCTCGTGGGTACTTTTTGTTTACATTCTATGTGAAGACCATTCGTAAAGAAGGTAGAAGATATTGAAGGCCGTTCGCAAAGACGGCAGTAGAGACAAGTCCATTCACATTAGAAGGAGCGTAACATCTAATAGTTTCCTGTAGTTGCTCCAGACCCCTCTCTTTCTACTATCTATCAAACTATCTTATTATTTTATTTTATTTTATTGTCTTATCTTGTGACATAGTCTTGTCTCTAGGTTAATATCACTATGGGAATGCATTAGGATCCCTTTTCTGTCTCCATCTCTTTCTTTCCTTTCTAGTAGCAAACTTTATTCTGTGGCTTTCCTTCCATTCCATGAGAGAAGTGCACCAAAAGCTGTCCTATCATTTATTTGAGTGGAAGGCCTTCCCATTGGTAGTAGACAAAGGCCACAATCATCAATGCATTGTAGAAGGAGATTGAAGTCGAAGATGGGTGGCTACAGAGTTCAAAGCGGCGAACAAAGAAATGGGGAATCGTGGTCCGATGAGTTGTGCTTAAGTCCAAGAACTATCCAAAAACAATTACCCTTCAAATATGGTTTCATTGGATTATTCTTCTCGAGTACTATCAAATCGATTATTAAAACGCTCAAATCGGACTAACAGTTTTCCTGTAGCGAAGGAAACTAGTTCCGCCGGCCGAGGCACCAACGGGTTAGCGCAGGACGTGCATGTTTTGACACCAACGGTCCATGCCAAAGGAGATTCCCGTGCCAAGGAGACTAGTATGAGGCTATGACATGACCCACACTGGAGGCTTTGAGCCACAAGAATGAATGGAAGACCCCTCTGCGAGGCTAAGTACGGGCTCAGGACATCCCATTTTAGGCATCCCGCGCTGTCCCAAGTCAATTATGCCAAGACCATTCGGGGGTGTGTGCGAATTCACATGACCCACACCAAAGTTTATGAGCAAAGTACCCATCCTTACCACAATCCACGCCACAACTGCGGATTAGTATTTCAAGTTTCAGCGCCCTGACGGCACTCCACAAGAGACGGCGCGGCCCGTACCTGGAGACAACACGAACAAGGCTAAGCCTCATGCCCCACATGCTTTGAATATATGCGCCATGATCAAGAATAGGCACCCATACCCATAAAGCGATGCGACTCTCACCAAATACAAGCCATGGGTTGCGTCTTCCGTGATGCCTCGCGTCGGGCGGCGGCTGAGTTAGGGTTTACCTTATTTTGGCCTATTTTTTGCCTTATTTTTAGTCCCAATCTCCTACTACTATATATAGAACCTTTCTCTACTAGGTTTTCATACTTTATTATATTAGATTATACCTTAGAAGAGTAGTTTGGAGATTCTCTCCTTAATAAACTTTATATATTCTTCTTTTATTTTGCTTTGATCCTAAGATGTGAAATTCAAGTCTTTATTTGAATTCCATGTCAAGGGAGTAGTTTCGAGGATAATTTTAGTGACTTGTTTGATCTTTATGCTTTTTGAGATTCTCTAGTTCATCCTAATTATGTGTATATAATATTATTGTGATTTTCTTTTGACTTTGAATGCATGAATATTACACCACATATAAGCACACACTTTGGGTTGTATTCATGTTAGGTGCAAATATCGATGCCCCTTGGGAAGAGAAACCTGGATGTTTGTATTGGTGAAGGAGAACGTGTCTGTGTGGGTGTGTATATGGGAGATTCGAGGTCACTCTGATCCACTTACCATCGCACCAGTCTTAGCTGACTTTGTAAAGTTGTCTGAGAGTTTCTAGGTAGAGATAACTTAATAGTAGCAAGCTAGGGTTACAAGAAACCCAAGTATCCAAGGTAAGGTGCCTACGACACTTGGGCCTAATTGATAGGACCCGAGGAAAGTAGCGCATTTGTGGTGGAAGCCCGGGACGATATCGAACGGGGGAGAATCAAACCTACAACAATGGTCAGAACTTATTGCACTCCCCTAATTACGATGCTGATGTCATTGGAGAGTTAGGAGAGCACCCACCGTGACAGGGATGGGGAAGTGTTTGCCATCAGCCACACCACGTGTCATGGACACTCTATTAGGTTTGTCTGGATCTCTATGTGAATGAATCGAGGATTGAAGTATTAGATTGAACAAGTTTCTCAATGTTTTCCTCTAGGGCTTATCTAATATTGTAGTTTTGTTTTTTTACTTTTTATGTTTTGTAGTGTTAGTTTGAAAAACTATACCCCCAATTTGCATGCTTGCTTTACTAGCTATTCCTTTCACTCATACAGATTGACGACCCATACGAGGTTGTGTTTTGAGTTGATACATTAGAACTAGAATCTTTGTGGACAAACCCAGGGCTTACTGCTGACTACACTATAGGTAGCGTAGCAGTAGGAATGAGTGTGGAACTATAAATTTCTATCTTCTGACCGCGTGCCTCCAACCAGGTTTAGACTTCTAAGCTATGGGTTTTAACGACCCCGGACGGAGGGAGGCAGGTCAGTTCACCAGAGAGTCACGGAGGTTCATCAGGCAGCTTCATAGTTATGGAGACTACAGATCAGTTGCAGTGGTCTGCGTTGATTAATCGTCTCAAGGTGGGGACACTTCGACCTAGGGTTCCACGAATGAGGCGTTTCTAGTTACTAGTAATTTTTCCACGGTGGAGCATTCCTTGGAGGATCACTCATGATATTTCTTAGTAATTCTATTTCTAATTTTTTCCGTCGAGGTAATGGTTGGGATGTATGTGTTCTTCTTTTTCTAATTTATTTTTCTCTATTTTTATTTATTTCTTTTACTTTTCAGGGTGGGAGGCTTTTAATTACGTTTCTCGTTATTTTATTTTGTTTATTTTTTTAACCTTTTAAGTTTCTATTTTTTTTCACTTCAAAATGAGTGGTATTTAAAATGGTTATTTTTAGTTCGAGTATTAGATAAGAATTTTCTCTGTCAATTCTTTTCCGACAACCCGAGTCGGTAAAATTTTATTGACTTCAGTTATGATATCCAAGGATACAACAAGGAGACATCCAAGTCAAAGTCGTTAAACCAGCAGATATTTGGCGATACTATTTTTCCGAGAATTGAAATCAGATTTGTTGACTTTGGTCCATTAGGATACTTTGTTAAATTAAACTGTTAATTCGATTTAATTGGTCTTTGGAGCCTTTTGGGGTCAAGTTAGAGATAATTGTGGGCACTAGAAGTGATTTCTATACATTGACAAAAAAAAAATTTAGCAATTAAAAAGTGAATTATTTTTAGTCTCCTAGTTTAGGGAAATGGTCTTATCGAGTTAAATATAGACGACCAGATCTTTAGTTTTACAGATTCATTTATTTTGTTTTGATTTCCTTAGATTTTTTATCAAAGGTGTGGATGGATTTTTTTCGTGTGCATTTATTTGATACTTCACAGTGTTTGGTTCTGATATAAGTCTTTTGTCAACATGAGTACCTAGTGACAACCACTTATGTTTGGTTGTCTCATCTCATTTCCACATAAGTCTTTGCTTAGTATTGTAATATTGATAATTGTCTCGTTTAGTCACTAAGACTTTGGATTAGAAATGTAATATTTGATTAGTGTCTCATTGTAAATGGGTTTATACCATACCTCATGTTGTATCGCACATTGTGCAAATTAAGCTTAATAGAAAAGGGTTGGAACCTTATAAACCCCGTCCTAGTGACGGTTTATTTTTTAAAAAGAATTAATTCATTATTGTGCCGATGATCGATGTTAATTAATGCAAATTATTTGAGTCGACTACCTTTTCCATACGTTTTCTAGATTTTTATATTTGTTAGTTTGCATTATTGATTGATATTGAAAAAAGTGCTTTTATAATACTACCTAATTGACATAAGTGCCAATATAACCTTCCAGTGTTAGAAAATGTCAATATAACCCTAGATAATTAGTGAAAGTGCCAATATAACCCTCTCCGGCGACTTTTATTCAGAATTTTGTAAAAATACAATTTTCCCCTTCTTAAAAAAATAAAATGCTAAAAAATAGGAAATGATGTTATTACTCTTCGAGATATTAATACCCCAAATGTAGTCACCTGATCATCGCCAGACCGCCGCTGATCCACTGCCTGGCCACTGCTAGACCACCGTCGGAACATGTAGGGTTATATCAACACATTATGAAAGCTGATAAGGTTAAATCAACAGATTCCTAAAGCTTATAAGTATACATCAACACATTCGTAACGAGTGTAAGGTTATATCAGCACATTCGATTGAATATAGGGGTTTTGATTATATATTTTTATTTTTTATTGTGTTTAGTCCAAATGGATGGTTAGACGACCTTTGGTTTTGTGTGTGTATTTGTTATTTTGATGTGTTAATTGACTTAGGGTTTTTAATGTTGATGAGTTTTAAAATGAGGCTACAATATGTGATAATGGTTTCTAATACAAATTACGGTGTTATGATGTCGAGTTTTATGGTGTATAAGATATGGTTATGATGTCATAATGATGTGATCGCCAATTAAGGCCAGTCGAGTGCCACACACTTATCTTTTATAATATGTTCTATTGTGCTAATGGAACCTTGCACTTTTTACCAATGTTCTTATATAACCCTAGAAGTTTTGGAAATGTTTTGATATAACCCTTTCATTTTCATAATATGTTGATATAATGCTACATGTTACAATGGAGGTGCAACAATGGGCAAGCAAACTATAAGGGTGAAATTGTCCACTAAATTTTAGATTTTTCCCCAAATGGTATTTTGGTCAATTTACATAGAGTCAACGCGGGAAATTCGAAGTCAATGCTAGAAATGAGACCTGATAGCTATATTGGGACTTTCATTAACTAGTTAGGGTTCTTTTTACAGTAAAAACTATTTGAGGGTTATATTAGCACTTACTCAAGTAGGTAGAGTTATATTGGTATATATCACATTTATATTTTATTTAGTTAATTAGTTGCATCATTAGTCTTAGAAAATATATTGAAAATTATAGCATAGTGGCTACAAAAAAATTATCTGTATTAGTGGGTAATTTTTATAGTCATTGCTCTTTTCCTCGTGGGATTGGCTCTGCTTGTTATTGTACTAATCTCATATTTAGAGTTTGCAGATTAAGTTTGTGAGTGAAACAACGTTCACCAGTTACATGGAGTCTTCCTGGGCCTTTATGCCAATTTAACCCTATTTCAGCCCAAATCGCTTACTATGTCCTCCCCAAAAACAACAAGGACTCAGTTTGAAATAATTTCATCCAAAAAATTCAAAAACAATACTTCCTAAAACACAAAAATATTTCACCTTAAAAACTAAAAACGCATAATTATTGTAAAAATGAAATCACCGTATCTTTATTGGCTTCCTCGTGACTTATTCCTACTTAATTAGCAATCAAGCAAAACCAACTGTTTGGTCTCTAGAATCACCATCTGCGACTCCACCCATGATGACATCTTTGTGGAGAGGTTACCACAAAGATTCATCCTTACCTTTAAGACCAAACATATTAGAGACATCATGTACAACTTTCGCCATTGTCGAAGCTTTTGGTTTCACCTTGGCTTTTGAGGAGGTCGAGGGGATTTCCACTCCTTTCCTTGCTTCCTTACCCGCTACATGTTACTAGCCACAACAATTGAAGAGTATAAACCTACCTTTGGCACAGGAACACTAGCAACATGTTTATCACCAAAAATTTCAACAAAATCATTATTAATCAAGATAAGGACATGCAATGTCTCAACATTATCAAGGGAGTTAACAAGCTCATTTTTCATGCAATCATCACCAGCAATATCATTCCCATGACAAACATCATTTCCACTGCATGAATAATAAGAGTTAGATGCATGATTAGATTTATTAATCTCAAAACCAATTTTATCCTCATCCCCTCTGTGGTAAATGTCCCGTTATGGACATCAATCTTTGTTCTCGACGTTTTAAGAAAATGTCTCCCCGGTAGAATTTGGGGTGCACCATCGTGAGTTATATCAAGAACATGGAAGTCCACCAAAAACACCAGTTTTCCTACCATAACAAAAACATCCATAACCATCATATTGGGACTAGTTTGTGAATAATCATCTTGTTTTAAAATCACCCTAGTTTCTTGTAATTCTCCTAGGTTAAGATATCAATAGAGGGAAAAGGGTATAACATTTATAAAACCCCCCAATTCTATCAAAGCATCATTAACCATTTTACCACCTAAGTCTGTATGAATGGAAAACAATCCGAGATCACCACATTTTCTTGGTATAGGCTTTTATGGCACAAAATGGCTATCTCTCCAAAATCATAGCTTCTCGGAATTCCTTGCATAAAGTTAACTCACCGAGTTGACCAATTACCCAACTTGCACCACGATGTTTTTAATACTCGAGAAGGCCCTTATGACCAAATCCTCAAAGTCTATCCTTCTTCTCTCTATGATGATTTCATTTCTCCTCGTGACTTGAGCGATGGAATCCATGAGCTCATCGAGTTCTGACTTGAATTCTCTTCCTCACCCGTTTGAAGTTCCTTCACCCTTTGGGTAAGGTTGTGAAGCTCATTGGTTCCATGGCCTCCCCTATAGTTGGATTGACCGTCTTTCCTATCTCTCCAACAAAATTTGAGATTGTCTCGGTAGCAAGGATTAAAGCCATATGCGTACGAGTCATGGTTCCTATCTTCCTTGGTCTAATGGAACCATTTTTTATCACCTCCCACAAATTCCCTATTACCTCCTAAATACTGGCTTTCTTGGTAGGTTAAGGCTTTCACTTCTTCTAAATCATCTTGCACATGAGGGTATGTGTCTTTCGGATGATCCAATGAACAAACTGCACACACTCTAACCTGTTGCACCCTCCCTTTCATAAATTCTTTCATCATTGAGGAAAAAAATTGCACTTGCTCTTCTAGCTCCGGAAAGTGTGTTATATCTTCCCCACCCTAGTCCTTGATCCTGTGCTAAACTACCTTGTTCCATTAGCCATTTCTCATGTCATCATCTCACACCAAATCACCTTATTTGAAGTGATGATATGAGCAACTAATATTCACCATATTGCATGCATTAACCAATGCATTGGACTCAATAATTACCATGTTTTACTCGGTTAATTGCTATTTTTAGTTAGGTTTGCACGACAAAGGGTTTGGATGACCAATATTGGTTTTTGTATCCAAATCCTTAGTTTTGTAGACTTAATTAAAGCTACTGGACACGTTGTATTCACTGGAACCTAGATCTTCATTTATGATCTCATTAGTAAGTTGCTCGTGAACATTTCATCATCATTTTGTTGAAGTTCATTTGCAAGAATGGTAGAATATACTTGAAGGCCATTCACAAGAATATAAGTAGATATAAAGGCCACTGACTTAAAGTGTGGTAGTAGATGGAATTTGAGATGGGAAATGCAGAATTTATGTTCAAAGAGGTAAAAAATGGAAGATGTCATCAACCAATTGAACTAGCCAGCCGACCAGCACAAACCAATATGCACCGGCAAAAGGTCAGTACGCTAGCACGGACTGTTCCAAGAACATAGACCTTGCCACAGCCCCCAGGATGGAATGTACCAACTCATGCAGTCTGTATCCCTTTGCTCCAAGTTTACTCTAAAATCAGCTAAGTATAGGTACAGACCGTGCTGTTTCACATGCTCTGCACCAATTTCAAGTCCCAAATGTGAAAACTAGCCCAAGAGGTTTGAAAGATGACACAACCCACACTGTTTTACTGAGAAAAATGAGGCTTTAGCTGATAGCACGCACCAAAAGACACGAGACATGCAATGAGAGGCATCAACATAGATGTCTAGCTGGAAATCTGTGCCATGTGACAGGGCATGTGCCAGCACAAGGTGCACGGTCCGTACTGGACCTGGCAGGCTGCGTCAGCATGAGGTCGTGTGCCTCGTGCACGAAGGGTACTCGACTGGCACAAACCGTACTATTTTCCATTGGCTGTGTATATTGATGCTGCTAGGGTAGAAAGAGAAAGGAGCTCTTCCTTCTCGCTGGAATCTTTTCTTCTCTTCTCTTTATTTTTCATTTTCCCAATGGCAATGAATCCAATGAAATACTTGGATTCAATGCCTAGTGAGTAGTTAATATGCTTGGGGATCATATGTGTATCATGAATAGGTTTATGTTTTGTGAGATTCCTTAGATCTACCTATTTTTATGTGTTTATGATATTATGTTAGCTTGTTCTTCATTTTCATATGAATTTCATGATTTATACACTAAGTTAGCACACAACATAGTTTACATTGATATTGGTGCATACATTGATACTCCATAGGGAAGAGAAACCTAGATGTGATATGGGTAACGAGGTCCGGGTCCATGTGGGTATGTGCACGTTGGTCCTTTTCAAGTTTTACCATTACTGTGACAACACACTAGTCTTAGCTGGAAAATTGTTCAAAAGGGTCACGGGTAGAGATAGCATATGGTAGCAAATGAGCGTTTAGAAACCCTAGAGCCATTGATAGGTGCCTATTTTCCTTTGCCTCTATAGGCCTAGGAATATAGCATTTGTGGTGTAGTACACGGAATGTAAGTGTACAAGAGAAACAGATCTGCACAGCGGCATGGTTAATGTTTCACTCCCCAAATTACAGAGGCGGTGCTGATGGAATTACAAGAGCACCATACATGACAGGTATGAAAAAGTGTTGACCAACGACCACACCACATGTTTTGAACACTAGAACATGTTTAATGTCTTGCATGTGATAGAATCAAGGATCGAAACATTTAACCAATCATGTAACACAAGTATTCCCCAAGTGCTAGTGTATATAGTTTAATCTCGTGTGATCTCATATGCTTGTAGCTGCTAATTGAAAAACCAACCAATAACATTTTGCAATATTTAGCATTTCCTAACACACAAACAGATTGATGACCTGTACATGTTTGTGTGTAGTTGGCTATTCAACATCTAGCATCTCTGTGGACAAACCTGGTCTTGCCACTAATTACCCTATAGGTAGCTTAGTAGTAAGTTTGGGAGCAAAATATAAATTTAAATTTGATCCCTTTCATCTTGTTTGAACGCCCTCCACTCGAGTTAGCTACAACATCACATTAACAACACGGAGTGGAGCCAAGTCAAATTTTGGCACCATTTACAGGGATGCTAGTCTAAAAGTTTATATGTTAATTTGCATAGCACGTTAGTTGAGTAGTTAGTATATGTTTTTTTCTTTGTTTTTGCTATTAAGCCTTTGTGATAGTGATCTGTGTACTACTAATCCTTTTTCTAGTATTTATTTTAGGTGGATATTGTTTGGTTCCTATTTTATGGTACACACTTGTGCCACAAACTTAGGGACTTTACACTATCTAACAGAGTACGTAGGTAGTCAGAGAAGAAGAAGGAGGAGAACTATAGTGGAGGTTTCACAAGAATCAGCTTTAGTAGTAGAAGAACCAGTTGAGATGGTGGAGGACAACTGCACTTTGAGGGATTTAATGGCTCCAAAATTGGAAAATCAACCTCTTTGTATCACTTTCCCTCGTTGCCACCTGATGTTAATTGCGAGATGAAGAGTGGGATAATTCATTGCTTCCCAAATTTCCAAGGGATGGTCAGGGATGATCCGAACAAACACCTTTTAGAATTTCATATTGTGTGTACGGACATGAAGCCTCATGGAGTCTCGGACGACGACTACAACTTGCTGGTGTTTCCTTTCTCCCTTCGAGATACTGCAAAGCATTAGTTGTACTACCTCTCACCAGGCTCCATCGCATCATAAATGGACATCAAGAGGCATTTCCACGAAAAGTACTTCCCAGCCTCTAAATCTGTGGGATTGAAGAAACACTATCCAACATTACTCGGAATGCCAATGAATCCCTGTACGAGTACTGTGAGAGATTCAAAAGATTGTTGGCTAGCTGTCCTTATCACCCATTCAAAGAAGGTTACTTGGTCTATAATTTCTTTAATGGGTTGTGCCATGATGACATGATAATGGTGAAGGCCACGTGCAATGGTTCGATTTCCAACAAGAGCACAAAGGATACTATGACACTTTTTTGAAGAGATGGCCAATGGGACGAGACAATTAGTTACTCGGTCGAGGGTGAAGACATTGGATGAACTGGTTCAAAACCCAAATTAGAAGAACAAGTGTAAGATCTTGCTTCGATGATGAAGGAACTTTTAAAGGGGAGAGTTCACTAAGTCAAGGTTTACAGCATATGTAGTCTCAACAATCACACCAATGCTTGCCCATAAGTGGTCAAAGATTTGGAAGAGGTGAATGATGTGTATCATTATGCGTGTGTTAAAAAATTCATTAGGCAAAATAATGAGGTTGTTTTGCTTGTTGAATTGCTAGTATTAGTTAGGTTTACGTGACAAAGGGTTTAGACGGCCATGTTTGCTTTTCTTGTCTAAATCCTAAATGATATAAACATAATTGATACTATTGGACATGTATCCATAGGCACCTAGATCTTCCATTTTGATCACCATTAGTAGGTGGCTTGTGGGTACTTTTCGTCACATTTGTATAGAATGCCGTTCGCAAGAACAGTAGAAGATTTCAAAGGCCATTCTTATTAGAATGGTAGTAAATGAAGGAAACAAACTTTACATCATGGTAGTAGAAGGATTGAGCTAAATATTGGCAAACCTAAAGTTCATAGAGGCCAAGGAAGAAATGGGGGATTGTTGTTTGAGAGTTTCACAAAGTTCTAGGAATGATTCGAGAAGAATCAACCTTTGGGGTTTGTTCCATTGGACTTGTTATCTCGAGCACTATGAAATCTACTACAAGAACTCTCAAATCAGACCAACAGTCCATCTGTAATAGAGCAAAGAAGTCAGTCAGACGAACCAACAGCAGGTGGCACGAACCGTTCATGGCCAGCACAAGGGCAAGCCACACAAAAATCACACCACGCCACACTACCCATGTCAGGGGCCTTTGGAACGAGTCGTGCTAAGCAGCATGATCCGTGCCAAATCCCAACACGGGCCTTGTCAACATCAGTTGGTCGTGTTCTCAAGTTTCCTTTTCACTTAAAATTTGGCCAGGTATGGCCGCATACCATTTTGTTTCACACAGCTGCACTGTTCCAAGTCCAGAATGTCAAGAATAACCCACAGGGTTTGATAAATGAAGCTGCCCGTGCAAAGAAATAGTTAAAAATAAGGATTCAGTGCCCTGCACCAGCTCAAGCCAAATAGCCTGTGCTAGATCTGACAGACCACACCGCACGAGGCCATGTCAGCGAAAAGGGCCATGGCATCTGCGGTACCCTGTGTCTGGCGGCTGCTACTAGGGTTTTAGCCTATTTTGGGTATATTTTTAGGGCTAAACCCCTACAACTATAAATATAGCCTTAATCGACTAGGGTTAGAAGTTTTTTGGATAATTTTCTTAGATTTTGAACATTAGCTTAGAGAGATAAAACACTCTCCCTTCTCTCTAGGTTATTTTTCTTTTTCCTTTTTATTATTATTTTGCCAAAAATATTCAATGTATACTTGAATTCTATGTTTAGGGACTGGTTCTATAACTTGGGGATAATATTTGTATTCATGTGTTGATTTATATTTTGTGAGATTCATTAGATCCTCCCAATTTTATGTGCTTATAATATTATTTTTTCTTGTTCTTGAATTGTTATAATTTCATGAATGAAACACCCCATTAGCATACACTCTAGTGTACATTCATATTGCTGAAAATATTAACACCCCTTGGGTAGGAGAAACCTAGATGTGATATAGGTAGTGTGGTCCGGGTTCACGTGGGTGTGTGCACGTAGGTCTTTTCTGAATTTTACCATTACGATAATAGCAAACCAGTCTTAGCTCGCGAGTTAGTCCAAAGGGTTATGGGTAGAGATAGTATTTAGTAGTAAGCTAGGGTTTTAAGCGGTCCTAGTATCTCCCTTTAAATCTTTATAGGCCTAGGGTTAGATCATTCATTGTGTAGAGCCTGGGACGTAATCGTACAGGGAGAAAAAGATATGCGTAATGGCAAGGTCATTGTCGCACTCCCCTAGTTACGGAGGTGGTGCCGATGGAAGATTGCAAGAGCACTCTACGTGATAGGTATGGGGAAGTGCTGACCATTGACCACACCATGTGTTATAAGCACTAGATTAGGTTGTTAATGTCTTATATGTGATGGAATCGAGGATCAAAACATTTAATCAGCCATGTTACACAAATATTCCCAAGTGCCTGTTTATATAGTTTACTTGTGCTTTAACTTTATGTTCGCAGTTGTTAGTTGAAAAATCCAAAACCCCCTATTTTACGATATTAGCTATTCCTAGCACACGAACGGATTAAAAACTCTTATGCGGTTGTGTTTCATTGGTTATTAGACTCTAGCATCTCTGTGGATAAACCTGGACTTGCCACTAAATACCGCATAGGTGGCTTAGTAGTGTTGGGTGCTGAATATAAATTTTATATTTGACAACACCCTTTCATTCATCCCTTTTTCTTTATTTGACTTGGAAAAAACTTCACTCGAGTTAATTTAGCTTCAAATTAACGACCTCGAGTGGAGGCAGGTCAAATTTTGGCGCCGTTTTTGGGGATTCTAGTTTAAAGGTTTAATTGTCAATTTGCATAACGTGCTAGTTGAGTAGTTAGTATTACTTTTGTTTTCTTTATTTTTTTGGTTTTTATTGTTTAGACTTTGTGATAGTAAACTTGTTACCTTTAATCATGTTTGCTAGTATTGACTGTAGTAGGGTATTTTTAACCCCTAGTTTATGGGTGCATACTCGTGCCACAAACTTAGGAGTTTTTTACCCCCTCCACCCGGGATGTCGTTACATGTAGCTAATTAACCCAAGCGGAGGCTGTAAGAGGCCAAAGATAGAAATTTATAGTTCTACACCCATTCTCACTACTATGCTACTAATAGAGTAGTTAGCGCGATCGTACTTCTCAAATTTCAATTTATAAGCCCCTAAAGTTTCCTATCTACAATTAAGTAGATAATGGCAAGTCAGGTTCGTCCACAAAGATGAGGGATTTTCTTAAGCGTTTAAATATATAAGGTTGATATTAGGCTAGAAGTAGATATATATAGATATATGAAAGCAAGTAATTTTGGTTGGTTTTGGTCCTAAGTTATGAAATTGAAAGACAAGATAACTATCAAAGTTAAGTAACTATGCTAATCATGAAACAACTAATAAAAAGAGATAAAAAACTACAAAAGATAAAGCCTTGGGGGAAAATTAATATCCACTTCCAAACCTCATGTAAATCATAGAACCATTAACTCATTCTATCACATTCGCTACCTATGGGGAATGCTAACATTTCCCAATTGAAGATCAACATTCATTTCTCCTTAAGAGTATTTCACAAAGACAAACAAAGGCCATTTGAAAACCTCATTGATAATAACTTTAGACCCATAAAGATATTTCATCAATTGCATTATACACGAAAACTCATAGATTTGATAACAACGAGCATTCAACCAAACGCATAGCCATTTAACCAAACAAAGCATTCATTTCGCTAAACCTAGAATAAACCACATTCAAGATTCAACCTTTAATTTCTTCTACAGGATAAATATGAGAACAATCCATATTTACATACTTATTTAGCAAGAATCACAACACATTATGCATAAGAAGTTCTAATTCCATGTTCTTGAATTTTCATGTCAAAGAGCTAAGAAATTGTACACCTTTCCTAACACCCTCACAATAAATTATACAAACACTTCATATACTTAAACAATCCATAGCATAAATGAAGTAAAACATCACATTAAAAAATATTATGTTAAATAACAAAAGCTTCAAGAAAGAGGGAAATGGAGGCTTTTACTACATAGACATAGAAGCTTCAATCAATAGCTCCCAAGCACAAAACTAGCTTAGATAAACAAAACCCATAACGTAGAACATAAATCTACAAAGAAAGAAGAAGAAATGGAAGAAAAAGATGAAAATATAGGGTTTTGGAGCCCCCAAGTCAGGCTTAGAGAGTTGGGAAAGAAGGGGATGGAATGCTATTTATAGTACAAGAAAAAGGGGAGTAAAAAGAAAGTTGTAGGGCAGTATTTGTGACGTGTGATGCCTTCTTCACGACGTGCAATCAGATCAATAATTGAAGCTCACAGGCTAAACTTTTAGCGAGTCGCGATACAAAAAAGTCCAGTTTTGTTTTGCTTCCTCCCGGTGAACCGTTTATCCATTTTGGGAGAACTTGTAGTCATTTTTGTAGTATTTGAGAAAACAAATCCAATGGTACAACCCTTGGATGCTGATTCTTCTCAGATAATTCTTAGAGCTCTGCTTCAAAACATAAATCATTCTTCAGCCTTTGCTTTGCTATTCTTTCTTCACTTTATCTTCCACCACATTATGAGTGGCCTTCCATCCTCTACTATCCTTTCAAATGGCATTCACTAAGCCACTCCTAAGTTCTCACAAGAAATCTACAAATAAATCTTACAAAAAAGAATCTAGATGCTCATAAGGACCAAATCCGTTAGGAAAAACATAGGTTACAAATGAAGGATTTAGATATGAAAACCGAAAATGGTCATCTAAACCACTTATGATGTAAACCCGCCTAAATCTAGAAATCTTACAACAAAAAGATAGCAAAAGATATGTTAAATTCTTTGAAAAATACATGCATTTGTTGTCTCATCAGGCGCCTACTATTATCCCCCAAGCTATAAACCTACTCCATAGATATGGAATTCAAATATGGATTTGAATTCCACATCTAGGATCAAAATAAAAAGAAAGTGAAGGAAAATAAAATGGGAGAATGTTTCTCTCTCTATAGTTGCTCTTCTAATGCAAGATAAAGTCTAAAATATGATTTAACCTCTAACAAAAAAAAAGAAAAGAGAAGGGAAAGAGGAGAAGAACTCTAGGAAGAGAGAGTTTCCCCCTACCTTTTATCTAACTAGAGAGAAAGAAATATACACTATGTCTACATAGGTTTACTAGAAGACTAAAAGATCCTATATATATTAGTAGGGGATTGGGCATAAAGTTAGGCCCAAAATAGGCCAAACTTAGGTCGGAACCCTAATCACCTTTCTCTCTTGTGGCTGAATATTTCTCAAATAAACTGCTCAAATCTGTGAGGTTTCTAGAGCTGATATTTAGTGGGTTGGATAGAGCTCAAAAAGATGAAAATTTTAATATATGGTAGAGGAAAATCGGATAAGAATTAAGAGAGTTATGACCAAAATAGTGAGAGAGGAAATGCTGTGAATAGTGCGGACCATGAATAGTAACACGGGCCATGAATAGTAACATCATGCCAAATCCATTGGCACGGACCTATGAACAGTAGTACCCTTGTGCCAAATGCCTTTGGCACAAATCGGTGAATAGTTGGCACAGAACAATGAATAGTGTGGCCCGTTTCGGTCGTTTGGCGTAGGATGCATCGTTTGGAGCAGCCATCGAGTTTGGTTCCGAAAGATTCTTGGTGCGGGCCATGTTTGGCACGGGCCGTTGGTGCCTTCTTTGGTGCCAACCATGAACGGTCCGCGCCGCCCTATTTATGCTTCACTGGCTGAACTTCTTTTCTTTGCTACTGATGAATTGTTGGTCTGATTTGAGAGTTCTAGTAGTCCAATTTATAGTGCTCGAGAAGAAAAATCCAATGGAATCAACCTTGAAAGCTAATTCTACTCGAAAAATTATTTTACTTTGGCGCAAATCATCGGACCACGATTCACCATTTCTCCCTTAGCCTTTTTGAACTCCAATGTCGCCTATCCTTGGCTCTATCCTTCTACTACCAGAATTTGATCTCCATGGCCTTCAACTTTTCCATTCTAATGTGAATGAACTTCGACCTCTTCTACCTTCTTTGCTAACAGCCTTCAATATCTTCTACTGTCCTTGTGAATGGCCTGCACATAGAATGTGATAATAAAGTACCCGCAGACGACCTACTAAGGATGATCACAAGGAAAATCCAGGTCAAAGTGAATACAAGATGTTAATTGTAGCATTCCCGGTAGCGGCACCAAAATTTGACCTACCTCCACCCAGGTTCGTTAACTGTAGCTAATTAACCCAAGCATAGGCTTTGAGAGGTCAAAGAAAGAAATTTATAGTTCTGCACCCGATCTCACTACTATGCTACCAATATGGTAGTTAACGGTAAGCCATGGGTTTGTCCACGAAGATGGCCTAAGTATCAATGAAAACACAACCTCATGCGGGTCGTCAATCCGTACGAGTGATGAGAATAGCTAGTAATGCAAAGTAAAAAGAAAGTAATCTAATTAGCTAAGCCCTTGGGGAGTCACTGTGCAACATGATTTCATAATATTTAGATCCTCGATTCATTCACATAGAGATTTAGAAAATCCTAATAGATTGTTCATAACACGTGGTATGGCCGATGGCACACACTTCCCCGTACCTGTCACGACGAGTGCCCTTACAACCCTCCATCGACACCACCATCGTAGTTAGGGGAGTACAACAAGGTCTGACCATTTTTGTAGGTTTGTTTCTCCTCCATGCAGTTATGTCCTGGGCTTCCACCATGAATGTGCTAATTTTCAATGGTTCTATAAATTAGGCCAAAGGTCGTAGGCACCTTATCTATGATACTAGAGCTTCTTACAAACCTAACTTGCTACTTTTCATTATCTCTACCCATAACCTCTAGGACTACTTTATGCAATCATCTAAGACTGGTGAGATGGAAAGTAACTTAGGGCAATACTCGGGTCTCCCGTGCATACACTCAATTATGCGCAACGTACCCCATTACCCATACACACATCTAGGTTTCCCTTCCCAAGGGGCAACGATATTTGCACTAACATGAATATTGACTTGAGTGTGTGCTTAATGGAGTGTATTATTCATGCAATTCAAACATTCCAGAACAATCGCAATTACATCATGAACACAAAATTAGGATGACAAGCTATAATCCTACTCCATAGATATGGAATTCAAATATGGATTTGAATTCCACATTTAGGGTAAAAAAAAAGAAACGAAAAGAAAATGAGAGAGTTTTTCTCTCTCTAGAGTTTCTTTCCTAATACAAGATGAAGTCTAAAAAATGATCTAACCTCTAACTAAAAAAAAGAAAAGAAAAGAGAATGACACGAGGAGAAGAAACTCTAGGAAGAGAGAGCTCTCCTCTTCCTTCTAGCAAACTAGAGAGAGAAAGAAATCAAAATTATTCCTACTTAGGTTTACAAGATGACTAAAAGCTCTTATATATAGTAGTAGGGAATTGGGCCTAAAGATAGGCCAAACATAGGTCAAAACCCTGATCACCTTTCCCTCTTGTGGCTGAATATTTCTCAAATAAACTGCTCAAATCCATCAATTTTCTGGATCTGAGATTTAGTGGATTGGATAGATCTTGGAATGATGAACATTTTGATATATGGTAGCGGGAAGTCGAATAAGGATTGAGAGAGTTATGGGCAAAATAGTGAGAGAGGAAAGGCTGTGAATAGTGCGGTGCAGACCGTGAATAGTAATGCAGGCTGTGAATAGTACTCTCATGCAAAATCTATTGGCATGAACTTGTGAATAGTAACCCCGTGCTAAATGACTTTGGAACGAATCGGTGAATAGTAGGCACGTACTAATGGATAGTTTGCAACCCGTTCTGGCCGTTTGGCGCAGCCCATCGTCTGGAAGATCATTTTTCTATAAACTTTATGTGGCTCATCGAGTTTGGCATGGTCTATGCCGAACTTGACCCTTGGTGCCGTCCGTGTCATTTGGTGTGCGAAATTGGTGCCTCCTTTGGTTCCAACCATGAACGGTCCACATCTACCCTTTTGTGCTTCACCGACTGAACTTCTTTCCTTTCCTACGAATGAAATGTCTGTTTGATTTTAGAGTTCTAGTAGTCAATTTTATAGTACACAAGAAGACAAATTCAATGTAATCAACTTTGAAGGCTAATTATTCTTGGATCATTCTCAGACTTTGGCACAACTCATCGGACCATGATTCACCGTTTCTCCCTTGGCTATTTTGAACTCCAATCTCGTGTATCCTTGGATCCATCCTTCTACAACCACATTTTGATTTTTGTGGCCTTTATCTTCTACCATTCTAATGTGAATGACGTTCGCCCTCTTCTACCGTCCTTGCGAACGACCTTCAATATCTTCCATCATCATTGCGAACGACCTCCACATAGAATGTGATGATTAAGTACCCACGGGTGACCTACGAAGAATGATCACAAGAAATATCTAGGAGCTCGTGAATACAAGATTTCCATTAGTACCAATTAAGTCTACCAAATGCGGGATTTAGATAAGAAAACAAAACATGGCCGTCTAAACCCCTTTTCATGTAAACTCAACTAATACTAGCAATCGACCACATAAAACTAGCTAATTATTATGCAAAATGCAATGGTTAACGCACACATAATGAAGCATATAATTTTTACACTACATGAATGAAAACACAGTTAGTAGGAGATGGATAGCTAAAGTTGGGGTTTAGCCTAGACCAATTTTGGTGGTAGAAGAGCCACTAGATATGGTAGAAGATAACAGGACACTGAGGTAGCTCTTGGCCCAGAATTTGGAGAGTCAGCCATTGTGTATTACTTTCCCTCCATTGCCACTGAATGTGAACTGTGTACTAAAGAGCGGGATGATACACTATCTTCCCTCTTTCAACGGTATGGAAGGGGAAGATCCCAACAAACACCTGTTGAAGTTCCACCCTGTCCGTATGAATATGAAGCCTCTGGGGGTCTCAAAGGATGACTATAACCTAAGGGCATTATCATTTTCTCTTCAAGATAGGGATAACTATTGGTTGTACTATCTACTGACCGGTTGTATAACTCATGGATGGATAAGAAGAGAATATTTATAGAAAACTTCTTTCCAACATACAAATCTGCTGGGCTGAAGAAGCTGTTATCTAATATTACCCAGGGAGAAAATGAATCACTTTGTGACTACTGGGGGCATTTTTAGAGATTTTTGGCAAGCTACCTGTACCATCCTTTCAAGGAAGGATACCTAGTCTACTACGTTTTCAAAAGGTTAAACGACGAGGACATCTGGATGGTGAATGACGTATGTAATGGATCAATTGCCAACAAAAGCCTAAAGTACGCGGTGGCTCTTTTTGAAGAAATGGCCAATGGAATGCGACCATTTGGTACAAGGTTAAGGGTGAAGATTTTGGATGAACCATCTTAACCTCCCAAGTAGGAAGTGCAAGTACAAGCTCTTGCTTCAGTAATGAAGGAACTTTTGAAAGGGAGGGTTCACCAACGTGTGTTTGCAGATTGTACGATCTCAACCATCACACCAAGGCTTTCCCACAAGTAACAGAGAACTTAGAAAAGGTGAATCCATGGAGTACAACAATGGGAATATGATAAAAATTTCCAGCGGGCCACAACAACAAGGGTTCCGAGGGAACTAAGGAGACGCAAGGAAAAACCCCTATGCAAAATCTTTCAACCCAAGGTACCGGGACCATCCCAACTTTTGTTGAAGGGAGGAGAACCAAGCTCATGGGTCTCGAGGAGGAAAAGCTCCACCTTAACCCTATCCAATGGGTGAGGGTTCTTATAACAACCACACCTCTCTTTACAAGTTAAACCAAGAAGAGATTTTGGAAGTAATCGACCAATTGGGAAAGAATCATGAGGTATTCATGAAAATAAAAAGGTGTGAAATAGAAGATCTTGGTAATAGGGCCTTGTCAAGTATCGAAAATCTCGAGATCCAAGTTGGGCAATTCGCCACCTCGATGAGCCAACTTGAGGCCAGGGAGTCCGATAAACTTCCTTCCCAACCAGAGTTCAATCTGAGGAATGTGAGTGCACTCAAGTTTAGAAGCATGAAGGAGGTCTGTGATCCAAAGAATGAGGTCTTGCAAGAAGACGATAGGATCTTGGAGGCCAACAAGACGAATTTTAGGAATGAAATTGTTGTCGAGGAAGCACCCTCCAAGGAACTTCGACCACCCAGGGCAAGAGTGACCATCCCACCTCCACCTCTTCGAGAAGGTAGAGGTAACAATCCCAATCCTAGAGCTTATTGAACATGTTCCATCATATGCTAAATTTCTTAAAGTTGCATGCACTAAAAGGATAAATAGACCAACTAAAAAGGTAGGACATTTGAAAATGGGGTTGTAGCCGTTTTGAACCACAAAAATATTCCTAACAATGTGACGACCCTGGGTGTTTTCTATTCCTATCTTCTTAGGTGGAAAGTTAATTGAAAATTCCTTAATAGACTTACGAACATCCATAAATGTGATTCCATTTAGTCTTTATAAATGTCTAGAAATAGGTGAACTTAGGGACAATAAGGTGATTGACCAACTCACCAATCTCTCCCAATCTAGCCCTCGTGGGCTAGTGAAGGACGTGATGGTTCCTGTTGGCAAGTTGGTGTTTTCGGAAAACTTTTAAGTCCTTGACGTGGCCCACAATGGAAGTTCACCCTAATACTATTGGAAATACCATTCCTTAAAACTTCAAGGACTAAAATTAATGTCAATTTTGGAACCCTAACCCTAGAAGAGGATATAGATAAGGTTGGGTTTGACATCTATAAGTTTAGGCATGATTCTTCTAACTCATATTTTGCGTGCAAAGGCATAACTCTATGCAATGAGCATGATCTATGTGACACTTCTTACATAACCAATAAGAATGAATTCCTTGGTAACGATGATATTAATGATGAGTCCTCTACATTGCATGATGATAGTGATAACACACACATATATATATTATAATTCTTTTCCATGCTAACTAACTTGCATCATTTAGGAGGTAGTGGCAAGGGTATAAAAACCCCTCGACCTTCTCTAAAACCCAAAGTAAAGGTGGAGGAATCAACTTTAGTAAGGTTTGGGAATTCATCTTCTATGATAAACATGCCATCTAAAGGTAATGATGACATGTTTTGGAGACCACTCTACAATGATGTCATCATGGGTGGAGTCACCGATGGCAATTCTGGAGACCCAACGTTAGGTTGTTTTAACTAAAGATGTATTAAAAAGAAATAAGTCGTGAGGAAAACAATGAATGTTTAAATGAATTCCTTGATGAAATATCTGGTGAAGGTGAGACAGCTCATAGCCCAGCTTGAATATTTTGACATAAAACATGTCTCACGATGCGTAAACACACAGGCAGATGCATAAAACAGGCAGATGCATAAAGCAAGCAGGCAACTGCAGGGTTTGATTACTTTGCTAAACAAGGGTATGTCATCATGGAGGTTGTCCTAGTTAGATGCTCCATATCAATGGTGGTGCTGATAATACAAAAAGATGAGGCAAGCTGGATGAACCCGCTAATGGATTTCTTTGCAAAAGGGACATTTCCAGAAGATAAGGTGGAGGCCAGAAAGTTGAAATTTCATTCCTCTAATTAAGTTTATGAAATGGAACGTTGTACAAAAAATGTTTCTTGTCCCTATGGATAAAATGTGTAGGGCTAACAAAAGAGACTGAGATCTTAAAAGAGGTTCATGAAGGTTTATGTGGAACGCACCAATGAGCCAGAACAATAGCTAGAAAGATAATCAGAGCAGGATACTACTGGCTGACTATGTTCAATGATGCACACAATTTCGTTCTCAAATGCAAGAGCTTCTAAATCAACGCTTCGCTATCGTATACACCACAATCAACTTTGATAGCAATCTACAAAGCCTGGTTATTCGACAAGTGGGGGATAGACTTAGTGAGGCCATTCCCAAGAGGAGAAAACAATGCTAAGTTCCTCATTGTAGAAGTTTATTACTTCACAAAGTGGGTCGAAGCTAAACCATTAGGACATGTTACAGCCGAAGCCACTAAAAAATTTGTTTGGCAAAACATCGTGTGCCAATTTGGGGTACCGCAGACTATTGTCATGGATAACGGCACACAATTCACATGTGTGGCATTTACTAACTGGTGTTCAAGGCTCGGGATTACTCAAAATTTTACCTCTGTGGCACATGCTTAAGCTAATGGTTAAGTGGAAGTGACAAACAGGACCATAGTTCTTGGGATGCATAAGCGATTGGAAGGAAATTGATCAGGATGGGTAGATGAGCTACCAAACACACTATGGTAGTATAGAACAACCATCTGATAGCCAACAGAGAAGATGCCATAGGCTTTGGTGTATGGTCACAAAGCAGTCATACCCATGGAAATTGGAAATTCAAGTCTCAAGATAAGCAATTATAAGAAGATGGACAATCTAAATGTGCTGAAGTTAGAGATAGATGAACTAGAGGAGAAAATGAACTTGGAAAGTATCTTAGAAGCTAAAAACAAAGAAAGTGTGGCAAGAGCGTACAATAAAAAAGTGAAGGAAAGGAGATTTCAGATTGGGAATCTGGTGCTAAGGAAGAACGAGGCTAGCCTTGTTGAAGAGTGAGGAAAAATATGTCCAAAGTGGGAAGGACCACACAAAGTCATGAAGGCTCATAAATTCAACAGTTATGAGTTAGAGAGAAAGGATGGCACAAAAGTTCTGAATACGTGGCATGTGATTAACTTAAGGAGGTTTTATGTCTAAAAGAGGAATTGCGAGCAACTACATGTATAGACACAAGGAAATTATCCTTGTTTTTGCTTTAGTATCACTGTTTCGCCACAATATCATCGCTATCTTACATATTTAATTTAAAAACCCACTTCGTTGAACCATGACTACGCTTCCTATTCTTCATATGTTTTACTAAGACTTGACAAACAAATTTTAATAGCAAGCTATAGCTTCTGCATTTCCCTCAACATTCGCAAGTCAAACAACTGCAAGCTATGGACCTTGCAAAATTGGCAACTCTTGCGAGCTGTAGATCTTGCGACTTCATGAATCAAACTAATGCAAGCTATAGATCTTGCTCAAATATTGATACTGGCAAGCTTTGGATCTTGCGGTTTCATGAATCCCACAAATTGCAGGCCATAGATCTTGCACAAATCATGATGCTTGCAAAATTTAGATTTTGCAACTTTGCAAATCAAGCAAACGCAAGCCATAGATCTTGCTCAAGTAGCGATGTAGGTAAGCTTTTGATCTTGCAGCTTCACAAAATCAACATGTTGCAAGGAATAAATCTTGCAACATCAACTAAGCAAGAAATGCATTTAGACAGATACGCCTACAAAGCGTAGGATCACAAACGTTTGATAACCGTGGAAGCATAATAGATAGGAACAAATCGTTAGCAATACAAAGGCATGTCTTAAACTCCAAAGGAAATAAAACATACTGACGATTATATAATCTATAGAAACAAACAAGACACACTATCTACGCCTGGAAGAGCGTGATAGTCCAGAAGTAGAAGAACTATTGCGACAACGATTTGGTTCAGCCTTGTAAGAAGGATACTTGGTTTTGCGAGAAGATCGTTCACCACCGTACGGACGTTGATCAGCTCGACGGTGATTTTCCTCTACCTCACTCTCCTTGCTAACTAAGTGATCATATTTCCAATGCATATGTAAGTAGGCAGGGTGAAGGGTCATATCTCTTCATCCCATGCGGTCAAGATGTTTGGCATAATAGGCCTTGAATTTGGTTATAGGACCAAACTCTTTGTGATCCAACTACATACTTATAACGTTCCTTGTTTCCTCATATGGTTCTATCCTCATCCTTGGATTCTGAACTTCCTCTTCAAGACAACGAATATGAGATTGGACAATGTATGAAAATCTAATTCTTCGGTCGCCGCCACTAACAGATAAATCACCATGGCTTAAGGTACACCGTGATGACAAAGGAGGAACTTGAGGTTGATTCTTGTAGTCAGCACAAACTTGATCTAAATGATAAACATACAAATCAAGACGATTACATTCAACATGAAGATCTTCATTTTCTCCTTGAAGTTGCGTGTTTATGGCAATTTGTTTGTCAAACTTATTTTTCCATCCAACGGCAAAAAATGATTGGTGCTCATTTTCATCTTATTTCTTCTTAAGCTTTTCGAGCAGGTCATCAATACGGTCACATTGTTTATCAATGATCAGTGTTTTTTGATGGGCTACACTAGCCTTGCTCGCGATACACTCCCTAGCCTCCATTTGTTGCCACATAATTTTCAAGATCATTTTGTTTGCTACGGATCCTGCCCAGAACTTGCAAAGCATCTTGAGTTTCCTTCATGACCATACCCCATTTCTTTTCAAGATCATCAATACCCAAGAGCATATACTTTAAGTGAATGCCTAAATAGAGAGCCTATTATTGAATATGAATAAGAAGGTTAAGTGATCAAATATATGCGCCAGCATACTCAAGATCGACTAACCCACGAAAAATGTCTTTCCCAAGTGATTTAACATTGTATCCATCAGGAATAAGCTTTCTATAAGGGCATTTTCTAGACAAAGATGGAGGGACGAAAGGAAAAGGAAGTTTCCATCCAATACATAAGTGAAGTGACTCCACTCATGTAAAAAGGTCAGCGGAAACAGTCACTGCACATATTTCAGTAAACGATCAAGGAGCACAAAGCAAACTGATGGGTTTAGATAGAGGGTCATTACATCCCATAAAATCAAAGCTTTTTAGAAATATACTATTAATCAAAATGTTGAAACCCCGCACATGAAAGGCTGATTAGAAAATGTGGGATAAGAAGCATATCAACTCTTATAAATAAAGTTGTGCAAATGGAAAATACAAACACTAACATATTGTTTTAGAGTACAACCTAACAACCCAACGTATATGAGGAAATACTAAAAATTAACTAACTTCGGAGTTAGGGGTAGGTGGAGCTGGAGCAACGATTGCAGAGGCATCTTTGTCAGGCAATTGAGTGGAATCGTCATTGCTGGCTTAAAGGAGAGGAGCTTTGGTACTTGCATTACCAACGTTAGCATCTGGATCAACAGTCGTACCATCAACACGAGGCTTAAAAGGAAGTTTTTCATAATAATCCACCTCACACTCTTTCAGCTCAGCCAATGACAGGAGACTAGGGAGACTAACGAGATGTGAAAGCAAGGCAAGCAGATGGCCCCCGTTAGTGACCTTACCAATAAAGGCTCGATTCAGATTGGGCCTCTTGCTTTCTAGAGTCTTAATGCACTTCACCAATATGGGCACGCTTTTGCAGTCACATAGAGGGTTCCGCTACCATGTATTCTTCATGGACTCATAACACCTGACAATTCACGCAGCCTTGGAGATATCCTCAAAATATTTATAAAAGGACTTTATCTAGCACAGCCGATTAACCAGAACATGAGGATTTTCAGCGGAAGCAGGTCCATTGGCAAAAATATCATCCAACTAAAAACAAAGCTCAAAGTATTTCACCCCCGCAAGCCTCACACTCTCCCTAGCAGCGCTCACCTCTTCTTCGCAAGCTTTTTTTTTAAAGAAAAACCACCTGTGATGGTGGGGGGTTTGGCAGACCCCTACCCGTTTATTAATTGAAGAAAAGGTACAAACAAAGAGGGGGGCTTAATGCCTGACCTCGGAGGATTCATCTGATGACTCTTTAACTAAACATAATACCTGCCTGTAGCTAACCTAAAGGTCATCAGGAATCAGCTTGAGAACTAAGATACATCATGTCTAAACTTAACCTGCTCTAACATAAGGAGTGCCCATTGCATCAAGCTTAACTTGCCCAGCCACTGTAGGAGGCAGATCTGCATAATCAAATATGATACTAACCTAATTTCGCCTGGCTATCTTCGCCAAAGTATCTGCCGCTCCGTTTGCTTCTCGGTAGATATGATGAAGAATGTAGTTCTTTCCTTTGAGTAGTTCCCAGATCTTCCTTACCGTGGTCAGAAGCGGCCATGGAATTTTGAACTGGTGTCGGATCATGCAAAGAAGTATTCTTGAGTCCATTTCTATGTCAGCACTTGATATGCCTGTGTCCCGTAAGAGGTGGATACCATGTAACAGGGCCAAAGCTTCAACCTGCAAGATAGATTCCGCAGAAACAGATTTTGAAATAGATGCAATTACATGACCACGATGGTCCCTGATTATGCAACTAACTCCCGCAACCCCGTTGCTAAGATAAGAGCCGTCTGTATTCAGTTTATAGGTTGAGAGCAGTAGCCATTTAAAAATTCTGGGTGGCTTATGCTGAGGAGATTTCTGGCTAGACAAAAGGGGTATGTGTGACAGTATCCACTTGAATTCAAGTTTAAAGGCCAGAAAGATATCATTGAAATGGTAAAGGATACGCCTGAAGATGGACATAACATCCGGTTGTATACCCTCAAAATTGTAAGAACATCTGGCACACCACAGATGCCAGTTGACTACACATGGAAGAATACGTACTAATTTTGTAAGAGGTCCATCATGAGGCTGAGCATTCCAGTAGAAAAAAACTCTGTCCCAAAGGAGTTGAAAACCATTATTTGGCATATTGAAAGTTGAGTTCACCAGTTTCCAAAGATGCTTTACCTTCACACAGGAATTGAAAAAGTGATGTATGGATTCTGATTTACATAAACAAAGGCAGCATCTTGACGGTAGATGAAAATTAAAATCCACGAGGACATCCGGGAGGGCTATCAACCTATTGAGGAGTTTCCAGTTGAAAAGGCTGATTTTTCTTGGTAAGAGGTTTGACCAGAGATGTGTGAAGGAGGGGATCTTAGTTCTCTTTGCTCTGATTAGCTCGTAGGCAGATTTAACTGTGAATTCCCCTGATTGGGTTGGTTTCCAGATGAGAGAATCGGCATAGCCAGGAGATATGTGATAATCAAGTTCCAGAAGCTGGAACATGTGTTCAGGTATTGAGTTTTTAATCTGAGATGAAAGAGTGCCTCTGTTTTTTAAGAATTCAGCTACTGTGAGGGTTTGGAGAGGAAATTCCTGAGGGTTAATCAGATGGTCCGTAAGGGGGCCCATGGTTGTCCAATTAGAGTGCCAGAAAGAGATAGAACCATCTCCCAGTATTACTTTTGTATTATCTACTGCAATTTGATTAACAGCTTTGATCATTTTCCAAGTTTTGGAATTTTTTTGGTTATCACTCATGGACCACATTACTGTAGCCCATAGTGATTTCCCTCTCTGCAGCTTCCACCAGAGTTTGAGTGAAAAGGATTCAGTTACAGTGGACAAGTTCTTAAAGTTGAGTCCATTTTCCAAAAAGGGGAAGCATAGTTTAGTGTAAGATCTCCAGATTCTGTGTTTATTTGTTTTGTCTAAATTATTATTCCAGAAAAACTTGGCAAGTGTCTTATGAGTCAAGTTAATGATGTGTGAGGTTGGCTTCAAAACTGTTAGGAGATGTATAGGCATTGAGGCCAGCACATGCCTAATTAGTGTTGCCCTTCCTGCCGGAGATAATAGTTTATTGTTCCAGTGGTTAATTTTGTTCTGAACTGAGAGGAGCATGTTATGGAAGTATGCATTTTTGGTTCTACCTGTGAAAATGGGGCTTCCTAGGTATTTAAAAGGGGTAGACCCTTCTAGCATTTTAGTTTCCCCTTTGATTAAATTGATGATTCTGTGTGGAGTGTGTTTTGATATGAAGAAGGCTGATTTTTCGAAATTAACTTTCTGACCGGAGGCCATTTCGTATGATTTCAGAAACTTGATTATGGTTTGAAGACCCTGCTTAGTGTATTTCATAAAAATTGCTGTGTCGTCAGCATAGGAGAGGTGTGTGCAGGATTTCATTCCTCTGGGTAGTTGGTACGGGTGAATATTACCAAACTGGTAGAGAAAGTTCAGGTTGTGGGAGAATGCTTCGGCCATCAATATAAATAACATAGGGGAAAGGGGGTCCCCCTGTTTTAAACCCCTGGAGGCCGGGAAGAAACCAACGGTTTTCCCGTTAATCAGGAGTGAGAAATGTGCAGATTCAATGTTTCTCATGATTAGACTGACCAAGGTACTGGAGAAACCTAATTTGATTAGGGTGTTTGTTAGGAAGGTCCATGAGACTCTGTCAAAGGCTTTCATCATGTCGAGCTTGATAATCATGTTATGACTCCTTAATTTGGAATGGAGATGGTTTGTAAATTCTTGCATGAGAAGGACATTGTCAGCTATCTCTCTTCCAGATACGAAAGCAGATTGCTCAGGGGTAATTATAGCATCAAGGTGAGGTTTAAGTCTGGATGAGAGAATCTTAGAGAGGATTTTATTTGAGAAGTTACTTAAGCTTATTGGTCTGAAGTCTCTGAAAGTTGAGCATATCTCTTTTTTGGGAATTAGTATGATAATAGTGAAAGAGATTGCCTTTGGGATAGCAGTCCCAGCGAGGAAATCTTTCACTGCCCCTACCACATCATGTTTAATAAATTCCCAGCATTTTTGAAAGAAGAAACCAGAGAAACCGTCTGGTCCAGGGGCTGAGTGGCTATCCATGGAGGCAACTATGGCAGTTAACTCTTCCATGGTGACTGGTTTGGGAAGATTTTCGTTCATTACATGAGTTACTGATTTTGGGATATTGTCAAGGATCCATGCTGAGTTGACACCTGAAGGGTCAAGTGCTTCCTCAGTAAGGAGACATGAGAAAAAATTAACTGCTTCTTTCTCAATGTCCTCTATTGTATGTAACCAGTTCCCATCATTACTTTTTATCATGGATATTGTTTGTCTTTTATGCTTGTTTGATATTGATTGATAGAAAAATTTTGAGTTAGCATCCCCCTCCTTCATCCATTTGATTCTTGATTTTTGTTTAAGGAAAGTTTCCTGGTTTTTAAGTGCTAATCTTAGCTTTGCCCTGGCATGGCTTAGGGCTTGGATGGTTATGGTGGATTCATTCTGCTGTACATCTCTTTCAGCCTGCAGTAAAAGTTCTTCACTGTCATGAACAGCATCAAAAACATTCCCAAACACCTCCTTATTCCAGATTTTAACGGTTCTTTTTAGGGTCTTAAGTTTAAAAACCAGTCTGCTCATCCCTTTAAGGTGAGTGGGTGTGTTCCAGGTGTTTTCCACTAGATTCATAAAGGTGGGATGATTCATCCAGCACTCTTGGAACTTGAAAGGCTTTGGAGAATTCAAAGGAGGTGTATCAGCTACAGTCAGAATTAATGGTGTATGGTCTGACCCTTCTCGGGACAGAGTTTTAATTTTGGAGCTGGGGAAGTTGGACCACCAATCATTATTGGAGATCCCTCTATCTAGTCGTTTCCAGACCCTCCCTTTGTTTCTCATGCCAGTCCAGGTGAATTGGCTACAAAAGGTTGGGATTTCGGTGTAAATTTGGTCATTTAGGAAGGTGTTGAAATTACTTAGACTGTTTTGGTTGGGAATGGAGTTTCCTAAATATTCCTCATTTTTGCGGATGACATTAAAGTCACCTATGAGACACAGAGATTCATTTTTAAAATTTGCTAATGCTTGCCAAAGTTCATTCCTCTCACAGATGGTGTGCTTAGCATATATGAATCCTATCTGACATTCTGTTGATAGAGGAGGGGATTTGATTTTGATGATAGTCACTTGTTCCTCAACTTTGATTATGTCTATTGAGATATCATCATCCCACATTATCCAGATCTTGTTGATGGGGGTGGCAAAGCAATTTATGAAACCCAGCTCCCTGGATATGGTATGTGATTGATCCGGATCGAGCATAGGCTCCATCAGGGCACAGACTTTGATGTGGTTGTTTCTTTTTATGTGTTTTAGTCGAATTTTGCTGGGGTTATTCCCAATCCCTCTAACGTTCCATGCACATATGTTTAAACTATTCATGGAAAAGTTTTGGAAAGTTTCAGAGAGGAACGGGTTAAAATCGTTTTTGGTATGGAGGAATAGTCCTTTTTGGTATGCTTTCTATAATTGTTTGAGGTTTGTATGGGGTTAGACTGAAGAATTTTGTTGAGTCTCAACTGATCTTTAATTAGAATGTTTTTTATCTCCTCAAAGTTAAGGCTGCTATGGTTAAGAATGTTTTCCTGTTGGCTAGAGGAGGTTTCAGTATTGATCCACTCCAAAGGCTTCTAGGGATTCTTATAGGGGGTTGGGTCAGGGGAGCTGTGCTCCAAGGTTAAAAAAGCGGACTAGGAAACCTCAGGGTTCAATAGAGCCTGATGGTGCTCCCTGTCCTTGGCTTTGGTTATCTTAAATTCTGTTTCCTGTAAGATTAGATCAGGTTCTGCACCCAGGTCTGCAGAAACTTCTAAGATAGCTATATCAGTGTTTTCTTCTATTTGTTGTTTTCCTGAAAAATTATCTGGACTGTAGCCATCAAGATTATCTTGGGAGTGGGCTTCTATTTGTTTGTTCAAGGTACTTGGTTTGTTACTGAGTGTCCTTAAATAAGGGGTAGTGGCTGGGGGTATGATGGTAGCATTCTGTTGAAGAGGGTTAGTTTCATTCTTTCCTTCAATTTGTGGGGGTAGATCAGAGGGTTCATGCTGTTTTGAGGGACCTGAGACAGTAGTAGAGTTTAGGGGAGTGATCGATGGTACCTGTGAGCCTTGTGAAAGGCTCAGAACTGCAGAACTTGCCAATGTGCCCAGAATTGGTCCTTTTGCAGCTGCAGGACTCTGAGAAGTCTGCTTAAGAGTTTTGTCAACTTTTTGCTTGTAAACAGTGGTAGACTTTGGTACAGAAGGACCAGTGGAAAGGTTACCATTCCCTTTACCTTGAATTATGCCCTGTTCATCTTTGGGAATGGATTTATTAACTTCCTTAAACGAGTTACTCTGTGGTTTCCATGGTGTAAATTTGCTGGAGTTCTTATCTAACCTGCAAACTGAATCAGTGTGTCCTAGCTTAAGGCAGTTAGAACAGTAGGAAGGGACTCCTTCATATTCAACGTATTGCCAGAATCCTATGTCCCTAAAGCTAAGCCACACTCTTTCCAGTCTAGGTTTGGTTACATCTAGTTCTACACAAACCCTTGCAACATGTGGCCTAGTTAGATTAATAGAGGCTCTGTCTACTCTAATCGGGGTACCAATTAGATTGCCAATCGACATGAGTACATTGAAATCGAAAAATTGCTGGGGTAAACCATAGAGAGAAATCCATATTGGGACAATGGGGGATTCAGCATTAGGGTTAAAGTTGGGCTCCCACTTTGACATTCTGATGGAATAAGCACCAAAATTCCAGATTTTATGCAACCAGTATCGATAATAATCATCCTGTAAGGAGAAGGATATCAAAACCTGGCGATTGTCGAGTAGCGTGATATTGCAGTAACCTTTGAAGCCGGCAGTGTGGAAATCCTTCCGAAGCTTATCGAGCTGGGGGCGACTCCGAGAGAATTTGCCGATCAACGTCCATTTGAGGGGGGCTTCCAATCGGAGGCACTCCTCATCAGTGAAGTGGAGGCCCGGTTCGCCCAAATGGTCGATTTTGGCTTTTGGGGTAAAGTTTGATTCAGCGAGATGAGCTATGGGAGTGATGTTCAGAGCTTCGCGAAGTTCCTGTGTCACTGCTTGGGCGTAGGTGGTTTTGGGCGGTGGCTCCGCCATGTCGGCGGCGCCGGAGTTTGTGGAAAAATGGGCGGCACAGAGCCGTTGGAGCAAATCGCACTATTAGTGTGTGAAATCGCACACAGTAAGTTTTCAGGGCTCTGACCTCTTCTTCGCAAGCTTTCACCTTCTCTTCAGCAACCTTCGACATCTGCTCAGCAGCTTTCAATGGGCTCTCCAACAGCGAAAGCTTAGTCTCCATAGATTTGTATTTCTCCACCATTGAATCATCAGCAAGAGAATGCTTGGATAATCGCTCGCTCACAATTTTCATGTCCTTGCCAACCTTACAAGTGTATAACATAGGGTACAAATTTACTCGCTATGTTATAAATGATAGAGTACTATATAAGACAAGTTCCTCAATGAAAATTGAAGCCTTATCGCAGCTAGTGTGGTAGGTAGTGAAAGGCCAGAAAAAATATCAGAAATTACCCCCTGTGCCAAGGAGTTTTCAATCTGCTCTGTAATTACCAAAGCAGTCTAGTTGTCACGCCCCTTTTTAAGAGGATGACCAGGATGAATCGAGGGGCCGCTACTCCGATCCCTCTTGTTTTTGTTTTCTTTCTATGGGTTTAGTGTTCGACGATGGCTAGTTTTCACATCATCAGTCTCTTTATCCTCAGAGCCGGTGACAACTGGATGCAGAGAAGTGGTTTTAGCACCACCAACACTCACTTTGTCATCATTGAAGATTGACAAATCAATGTCAACTTTCGTGAGATGGGTCTGCCACAATAAGAAACACCATAGGTCAAAATGAACTCACGAAAAAATAAAAATAGCGATACAACCCGCTATAAAATACACAACGTAATATAGGAAAACAAGACACCTTAAGCATTAGGGTCGGCATGGCAAAGGTGTTGGGTATGTACGTGATGTGTAGCCACAATCTTTGTCCCCTTTGTATAGTGAATACTCAATTTAGGAAGTTTATATTTAAGAACTTTTTAGTTCCACAAAGGTACATCAGACACAGGATTTTGTTTGGCTTTAATAAAAAATATCGCCTACACCAATTGCCAATAATACTGGGAAAGCCACTCACAAGCTCTACCCCAGAAATCATAGGTTATAGGGTGAATTCATCCACATTATTATTCACTTTTTGAAGGTAGTAGAATAACAGTGCGAGAACCAACAAGAAAAATGATGTATAGTTTGGTATATGGGCACGAAGCAGTAATACCAATGAAAATCAAAAACTTAAGCCTTCGAGTCAAAAAATATAAAGAAGACATTAATCCATAGATGATTAGGATTGATTTAGATGAACTCAAGGAAAAGAGACAGATGGCGGTGATCAAGGAAGCAAGGTACAAACAAAGGATGACCAGAGCATACAAATAAGAACTCAAGTAAACACAATTTCAAATTTGTGATCTGGTGCTAAGGAAGAATTAAGCTAGCCTCATTGAGGAAAAAGGAAAGTGGTGCCCGAAGTGGGAAGGACCATACAAGATAACGAAGACACACTGATCCAACTGCTACGAGTTAGAGAGAATGGATGGAAGCAGCACCCCAAACACTTGGCACATAATTAACTTGAGAAAGTTTTATGTGTAGAATTTGCAAAGAGGCAGGAAAATCTAATTTCAACGTATAGAAACCATGAAATGATCATTGGTTATTTTCATTCCCTTATTCTGTGTTGAAGCCGATATTATCGCAATATAAATCTTTTAAACCAAGGTCTTTTATTTATTTAAATACTTATACCTTGTGATCCCAAAACTATGTTACATAATCTTAAAAGATGAATGCATGATAATAGCGGTACAAGTTTTCAATTACGGAAGCTACTCATCTTTCCTCTTTGCAAAATATAAATCTTAAGTATGCAAGTCATAAATCTTGCAATAAGGCAGACATGCCCACAACGAAGCGATAAAATCAAGAAATAGATCTTGCAATTTTGCACTCTCAAAAAAGAAATTGATAGACCTTGCTACCAGGAAAACATTGCTTTAATACAGTGACAAAAGCAAGTGATAGATCTTGCGGCTTCGCACATTATATACTCTTAGTTGAGCAAGCAATAGATCTTGCCGAAAGGAAAATATGCCTATGAAACAGCAACTAAAACTAGCTGTAGATCTTGCGGCTTTGCGACAAATGGATTTTTAATACTCAGTACAAAGACAATATACGTGTAAGAAAGATATCTTGTGAAGAAAAATGAATTACTCAAGCAAGAACATCCAAAGTATGAATTCAAATTTTATTGAAAATACACAACCACATCATCCAAAAGCTGGAACAGAAAGAACATCATGCTATAAACGTTCAGAAGAAAAATCATTACATATTATCTATGTCTAGATGCTCGTGATAATCTGGATGAGGATAAACCACCACAATTACGACTGTTCTCACCTACACGGTGAGAGTGCTTAGCCCTACACCGATTTTCTTCAGCCACATGCTCCTCACTAACTATATGGTTGTATCTCCATTTCATGTGTAAATAAGAAAGATGGAGTATTAGATCCCATATGGCCAAGATTTCTAGCATAATATGCCTTGAAGTCGTTTATAGGGCCGAACTCCTTGCGATCCAGCTGCATACTCATAGCATTAACAATTTCTTCATACCTCTTATTTTCAGTTGTCAAATTTTGTATTTCTTCCTTTAGGCACCGAATAAGCGATCAAACAGCCTCAGACAAGTTAATCCTCTGCCCGCCATTTTCCACTGTATGATCTCCATGAATAGTAGTTCTACGAGATAATGAAGGGAGAGCCGTAAGTTTATCTTTGTACTCAACACAAGCTTGCTCAAGTTGCTGCATAGACAAATCAAGCCGGCTACACTCAGCTTGGAGCTTCTCATTTTCACTCTGCGTCTGCGTGTTTATAGCAAACTGTTTGTAAAACTTGCTTTGCCAACCGATGGCAGAAGATGAAAAGTAATCACAGTCATCCCACTTTTTATTCAACCGATCGAACAAGTCTTTAAGGTGAGCACATTATTTATCAATGATCATTGTCTTCTGATGGCCTCGCAAGTCTTTCTTGCTGCATAATTTCTAGCCTCCTCCTATTGTCGAAGCATCTTTACCATGGTCGACTGTTGATAGTGAATGAGATGGTTCTACTCTTGCAAATCCCTCATAAAACATACACAACATCCTGGGTGTCTTTTACAGTCTTATCCCACTTCACTTCATAATCATTAATACCCAAAAGAATGTACTTCATAGGAATGCCTAAACCTAATGCCCACTCTTCGACCCGGGCAAGGAGGTTATGCGAGCGCATGTACGTACCAGCGGATTCAAGATCAACTGAACCGTGAACAATATCATTTCCAATCAATTCAACATTGTAACCACTAGGAACAAATTTACTGCAAGGACATGATGTATACGAAGATGAAGAAGGATTTGAAATAGGAAGCTCTCATCCAATCATAAGGGAAGCGACTTCATACAAGAGAAGCGATCAGAAGAAACAAGCTCCTCATATTCCTTAGTGAAAGACTGAGTAGCAGGAATCAATCTAATGGGGCAGTGAAAATTTTGTGATAAAAATCTGTAGAGATCAGAAAAATTATCAGTAGAACATAGAAAGTCAAGTTGTTTCAAATATTTATGATCAACCCAAATATTGAAGTCCCCCATATAAGTAAGTGTGATAAGTGGTTGTAAAAGAAGAAGGATAGACCCAAATTAATAACCACGGTCACACAAACAGTACAAACATACACCCAAATATTTTTTAAACTTATAACTAAAAATCCAAAAGCCCAATATACTAAGAATCAACTAACTTCAGAGGTGGAGATAGGTAAAGGCTGGGAAACAATGGAGTGTTTTCCTTGCTTGATTGCTGAGCAAGGACTTCAATGTTCACATTGGCCTCAATTGCCACGTTAACATTAGAATTACGAGGTTGCATAATTGTGCAAAAGTCAAATAAAAGGTCCTCCAGATAATCAACTTCACACCCCTTTAACTCAGTCAGAGAAGGAAGACAAGGAAGGATAGCAAGATGCGACAATAAGGCATAGGGGTGTCCACTATTTGCAATATTTTCCATAAAACCATCATTGAGTATTGAATTCTTCTTTGCCAATGTCGCTAGTACACTTCTTCAAAGAGGTCAGGCTCTTCAGCGTCAAAGTTGGATTCCATTCGCGCATGTCTTTCACAGCCTTGCAATAACCAACGGTGCAAGCAGAGCCGTCAACATCCTCAAAGAATTTAAAGAAGGACTTCATCTTGCAAAGCTGGTCCACTAGAATTGAAGGACATTCAAGGAAAGCAGGTATGTTGATGTGCATCTCCTTTAGCTTAGAACAAAGCGTGGTGACTTCTTCCTTTGCGATCCTAGAATGCTCCTCATTAATGTTCGCCCATTCCTGGGTGGCTTTATGGGAAGTCTCTAAGGTCACACATTTTTTCTCCTTTTCCTTATACTTTTCCATACTCATCTGAGAGAACTTTGAAAGGCGCTCACTCACAAGTTGAAGGCTCTCACCGACCTTACAGAGCAAAATTACATAGGAAAGGGATAGTTAATACTCTAAATTTGAAAAATCAAAGCATAACATAGGTCACTGAAATTAAGCAGAAAACTTACCACATCCAAAGTATTGGGAAGATAATGTTTAGAGAGAGTATCAAGTATTGTTCCCTCCACTAGAAGATTCTCGATTCATGCTAGAACCCGAGAGTGAGGCTGGTTGCCACATCCCTTTTTTACTGGAGGTAGCAACTGGCCTAAAGATCCATCAATCCTATCCCTCCCTTTCTTCTTCTCCTTCGACTTACCACTGGAGCGATTGCCACCCATATCTTTACCCTCAGTGGACTTTCCCTTTGCAAGTGCAACACCAGTGCTCGTTTTGATAACACCCTGTCGGAGGGTGTCACTAGCAGCAGCATTGTCAGGATGAACAATAGTCTCAGCCACTTCCTCATCATCGCCATCGAAAGCAATCTATCGATAACACCTCCAGTTAGGTCCATCTATGCAAAAAAATTAAACATCATAGATCAAATGAACGCACAAAAGAAGTACACGTTCGTAAAAAAAAGGGAGAATACAGATCAAACACATCAAAATAATAACAAAAAAGCCACATTCAACATCATAATTAGCATGGTGGAGATGTTGTGTATGAGCACGAAGTGTTACCATGATCTCGGCCTCAGCAGTAAAATAGACACTCAGACCGGGAAGCTTAGATCTGGGAACTTTGTAGTTCTAAAAGGACAGAGCCACTTCAAAATTTCGGTTTAGTTTTATAAAAAAATATTTTGTACGCCAAAGACCAACTTTACTAGAGAAACCACTTACAAGCTCAACCCTAGCAATTACAAGATAACAGGTAAATTCATCTATGGTGTTTTTCACTTTTTGTAGGTGGTAGAAGTTACAAAAAAAATCAAGGGTGAAAGGAACGTCCACTTTCTCACACACCTAAAGAAATCCCACTATGATAGCGATGACCTTGGGATGAAATTGGGACAACGCAATTTTGTGCGAGCATAGAAGATCAACAACATGTCTAGGAAGAGGAAAATAATGACCAAAATTTAAATAGGCTAAATAACATAATATATAGCTAGGACGACTATGATTCCTCTGCAAACCATCCGCTCACATTTCTCCGGCAATGCCTCAATGGCAGAGCCACCCCCTAATCCCAAACCATCTTTCTCCTATGCTCAATCCCTAAGGAAAGAACTATTGCACGCTCTCAGACCTGAATCCACCCCAACTAGAACTCCATTCGATCCAAAACCTCGATTTGAACATCTCGGAGAACCAAGCTTGCGATTCTCAATTAAGGAATGCAAAAGGATTGAATCCCCGCTGAGATGGATGTTAGTTGGTAAATTCACTGGAAGCAGACTCCAGAGAGAAAGATTGAGAAAATATTTTCAAATGGCTGGGTTCAAAGTGCACACTTATAGTCATTTTTCTTGACAACAGATAGGTTTTTATATCCTTTTCTATATCTGATGATTATTACCGATGTTGTTTACATAAAGTGTGGAACTTTGGTGCTTATTCTCTTAGTATTTTTAAATGGGAGCCAAATTTCAATCCTAATGATGACTCACCTGTAGTTCCAGCCTGGGCTGCAATGTATGGTCTCCCTTAACAATTATTTGATATATGGGCAATGATGTCTCTAGGGAGTTTAATTGAAAATCTGATTAGGGTAGATAAGACCACCCTAATAGAACTATACCCCATGTTTTGAATGCCTGTGTTGAAATATATTTCACAAAAACATTGGTAGAAAGAGTCTGGATAGATTATAGGAATGTATGTTTTTGGAACGTATCGAATATGAGGGAATCCCAGACTACTGCATTGACTGCCTTAAATTTGGCCACTCAGCTTTTGCTTGCAGGAATGATGGAGCAAAGTTCATAAACAATGATTGGAGGCCTAAATAAAACCCACCTAGTCAGAGTGTTTCAGGTAAAGTGACTCATCCCTCAGGTAATGGGATGCAGTCACTTCAGGTATGACTTTAAATGAGAAAAGATATGTTCCTATTTTTATGCAAAAAACTAACCCAAACTCTTAGCATGTGAAGCCAACAAATCCTTAGGTACAAGACAATAACCTGGCTGCTACAAAGGTTCAGCATAATGGTGCCATTGAGATAGCTACACAATGCTAGGTTCCATCTAAGTTAAATCATGAACTGATTGTATCTAAGAAGAAAGCAGTGGCTGATCCTGCTAATGCTTATATTTCACCAATAGATACTATGCCTAATGTTTCACTTACCGATTCTATGACGAATGTTAATAGTGTGATGGCTGAACCTGCCAAGATCACCATGGTTGATAATTCTGATAATGCTGTGATTAAAAATGCTGGGTCTAATACTTCAATTTTGGCTTAACAGTCTATTAATGTAGTATATTGCCTATGAAACAAGCAGTGGTTGTGCCTGCTAATGATCATATGGCTTATGATTCTGTGTTGATCTCTTAGTCTAGTAATGTGTTATTTCCTATGAAACCAGTAGTAGTTGTGCCTGCTAATGCTTATATGGCTCCTGAAGAATTTGAAACTGAAAGCTTAATCACAAAATCTCCTAAATCTGCTTAGAAATATTTGACTCAGGGAATTTCTACCTACCCTTCTAATACTCAAAATGAACTAATTGACAATATTTCAAAGTATAACTCAATTAACACAGTTCAGGTTATTCAAAATTCTGATAAGGAAAGTGCTGACATACAAAAGGAAGAAACAGTCTATGAAGCTCATAAGTCTGTCAAACCTGCTCAATTTACTGCCAATAATAATGATTCTACTATGGATGTGTTGTCTAACCAACTCACTAAGGAAATCACTAAGGCTAACCAATTTAAGCTTCAAACAAAAGAACAAACAAATAAGAATCCTCAACTGAAACCCCAAGCTAAAGCTACTAATAAGTTTCAAACTGAAGAGATAATAAAAGGCATAGAATTAGAAAATTTCATTGAAATTCATGTTGGAGATTCTCCACTCCTAATATGTAGAAACAAGACAAATAAAAGATTTGATTGGGTTAACATTGAAACACCCAATAAAGAACTAACCAATCAAGAAACAGACAACAACTTGTCTGAAATAATAGCTGATCTTAAATAATCTTAGGCTAAATTTAACTCCTTGATCAAGGAGAATCCTGAAGAGAACCAAGAGGGAAAATTAAAATCCAAAAAATATAACAAAAAAGTATACACCTCAACTCCAAAAATGGTGGTAACCTGTTCCACATTGAATCAATCCAAAACTAATTAATGATAGGAATCAATATCTGTGTGTGGAACATTAGGGGAGTAAGAAGCAGTCCTTCTCAGATCACATTAAAAGACCTAAGCTAGAAATTTTAATTCTAATTTAACCAATGCTTCAAAACGAAAGTATAGCATTCAAATTAGGCTTCACACATTTCTTTAACATACAAGGATGCAAGATATGGATTTTTTGGAATGATACTATTACACTTGATATCATTTCAACAGACGAAAAATTCATCTTATCAAAGATCAGACATCATAACTTGTTTAAAGAATGTCTACTAGATTTAATATATGCTAAAGACAACACCAAAGAGAGATAAACTTTGGAAAGCAATGTGTAACTTACAGAATGAACTTCTATGCTTAATTGGGGATTTCAATGTTATTGAAATCCCCTAACCCAAAGCATATCCAACCCAAAGCATAACCAAATTTTCTGAAATTCTTATCCAAAGCAAACATGAGCAGCATACCTACCTCTGGAACAATTTTTACTGGGACATGAATGAGACCTAAGGGAAGGGTATGGAAAAGGTTAGACAGAGACATCTCAAATAATACCTGGTGGAACAATTTTCTAGATTCTAACATAAAAACCTTGCCAAGAGAAGTCTCTGATCACGCACCATTACCGATGCAAATTTCTGATCAAGTAGATAGATCAGGCCCAAAAAGTTTGAAATTTTTGAATTGTTAGGTTAACCACCCAACATTCCAAGAGATTTTAAATTCAAACTCAGAAACCTTAAAAATACTCTGAATTTTTGGAATAAAGATACTTTTGGAAATATTTTTGATAATGTTTCTTCATCAGAAGAGATTTTAATTAAGGCTGAAAAAGTTCTTCAAGAAACTGAAAATGACAACAATCTACAAGCTTTTAATTTAGCAAGGGCCATATATACACAAGCTCTTGCTAACTAGGATAGTTTTTGGAAACAAAAGTCTAGGTTAAAATGGTTAAATGAATGGGATAAAAACACCAAATTCATCCAACAATTAGTAAAAGCTAAACATAGACATCAGAGAATAACAACCCTTAAAAATGCAGATGGCATTTGGATTAACACACAAGAAGAAATCTAAAATAAGGCCATTCCATTTTTTTGAAAAACTGCTAATGGAAGAAAATACATATATTTCTGGTATTAATACAACAGTCCTTCTAGAAAATATTCTAGAACTTTTCAAAACTGATCATAAAAATTAAATCTCAAAAGATGTAACAATTGAAGAACTAACAGAAATTCTTAAACAAATGGATGGAAATTCAGCACCAGGACCTGATGGTTTCCCATGATTGTTTTACAAGGAATGCTGGGAAATTATCAAAGAGGATATTCTCCTAGCTGTAAAGGATTTTATGAACCAATCTCCAATTCCAAAATCCATATCCTCAACTCTTATAATATTAATTCCCAAAAACGAAATATGTTCCTCATTTAAAGACTATAGACCAATTAGTTTGTGTAATTTTATCAACAAGATCTTCACAAAACTAATTGCTATGAGGCTAAAACCAATACTAAATGAGATCATATCACCTGAACAAACAACCTTTATATCAGGTAAGGAGTTATCAGATCATGTTTTATTAATGCAGGAACTAACAAACTTCTTGCATAATAAAACTAAGGGTTATAACATGATAATAAAACTTGACATGATGAAAGCATTTCACAGAGGCTCTTGGGACTTTCTGTCCAAACTTTTAACTAAAATAGGCTTCCCAATCAAACTAAAAGATATCATTCTGGAAAATATGAGAGCTGCCTATTTTTCAGTACTAATTAATGGTATCCCTTGTGGTTTCTTTAAGGCATCAAGAGGTTTAAAGCAAGGGGACCCTCGATCCCCCTTACTTTTTATTCTTATGTCTGAAGCTTTCACAAGAAATATCAACTTTATAATTCAATATGCTAGAATAGGCTATTACAAGATGCTAAAACCAATACTTAATATAACCCACTTATCATTTATGGATGATACAGTAATCTTAATGAAATACTCAAAACAAGGAATTAAAAAAAACTAATTGGTTTTCTTAAAATCTATGAAAAAATCATAGGACAAAAGATAAACTTTGAAAAGTCTTCTTTCTTTCTATCCACGAAGGTTGAACCTAGAATCTCAGCTATAATTAAATCTAAACTCAGATGATGGCTGGCTCTTTACCATTCAAATACCTTGGATGTCTACCGGAAGAAACAAAAAAATTTTATACCAAGGAGTTCTGGACTCAATAACCATTAGAATTAACTCTTGGATAAACAAATTTCTCTCTCATGCTGGCACATTAATCTTAATCAAACATATCCTGGCCACAATTCCAGTCTGCAAACTAACAGTAACTAAACCTCCTGCAGGTACCATAGACAAGCTACACAAAATATTTAATAAATTCCTATGGAATCTAACAGATCCTAACAATCAGAACAAAAGAACTTGGAAAATTGTTAAGAAATAAAGCTATCCAAAAGAATAAAATTGACTGGGATTAACCAATCTTCACATAATGAAAAAATGTTTTTCCATTAAACTATGGTGGAAACTACAGATTAATAACTCACTGTGGGCACAAATTATGTGATCCATGCCTGAAAACTCAAAGATATCTAGAACATGGAAAAGAATTAAAGAAGTTCATGAAATAGCCATGAACAATTCTTTTATTATCATTGGTAATAATAAATCTTCTGGTACGCAAACTAGACCAAAATTGGTCCTTTGAGTCAATGGATAGATGAAGAACTTGATACACCATTACCAGACTTAACCATTTCACAGTTTGCAAATAACCAAAATGCAATTGTGGAAACACTAAAAGACTATCTTCCCTCATAAATCATAAGCCTTATCAACCAAAATTTTAATCTATACCCTAACCCTAAAGATAAAACCATATGGAAACTAACTAAAGATGGAACAGTTATTGTAAAATCAGCTTATGACTTAGTTAGACCTAAAAACATTAAAGTTACATGCTTTAAACACTCATGGTATAACTTACTACCTCTTAAAACCAGTTTTCTAAATTGGAGAATTTTGAAAGGCTGGTAGCAAAGGCTGATATCCTGGAAGACTTTTCTTTCAACCTTCCTTCCATATGTTGTTTCTGTAAAGCATATTTAGAAAGTCTTCACCATACATTCAGTAATTGTATATTCATCCAAAAAAGTTTGGGCTAAAATAGATTCAACATTTGATATCATATCGAAAAACTACTTCTTTCTTTGAGATAGATATTTCACTAATTGGAATATGAATTTCACAAATCAATAACATATATGGTTTAAATATTACCTTGTATTGTGGTTTTGTTAATCTGGTGTGCAAGGAATAAATTCCTTTTTGATGAATAGAAACCTAACCTAGATAGGTTAACAAGGCAAATATTACTAATGGTGAATGACATTCTATTAGAAAAGAACATTCAAGCCGTTTCAAGCAGTTTGGAATATAGAATCAGATCCTCCAAAACTCATCAAAATTAAACCTAAAAGATCACCTAAGAAAAGACAGACTTCATCATGGAAGCCATCCAAATAATCCTATAAGCTTAACATAGATGGTTCAGCTCTGAGTAATGGTGATTCAGGAGCAGGTTTAATAATAAGGGATACCAAAGGTGTGCATATTATCCCCTTCGTCCAATAAGTGGATTGTTGATTCGGGTGCTACATCTCACATCACTGCTCACACAATTCATCTTGATAAGGTACAATCTTATCGTGGTTCTGATTCTATTCTTGTTGGAAATGGTGAATCATTATCTATTTCTCACATCGGTCAGTGTTATTTCTCTGGTTTCTCTATTAATGATGTCCTTGTGGTCCCTAAGATTACTAGAATTTTATTGTCCATTAGTAAGCTTACTCGTGATCTACCTGTCTGTGTTATATTTGATGCCGATGCATTTTCCATTGAGCACAAGCTTACAGGGGTGATAATTGGTAAAGGCCGTCATAGGTTTGGTCTTTATTTTCTTGAGACTGGTGATTCCAGTTTTTTAGGCGAACTACGCTCTACAAAGCTTCATGCTTCTTTTGAACAGTGGCACTCTCACCTCGGTCATGTGTCTCATGATACTGTTCAGTTATTGAATTGACGGGGTCTTATTTCTGTCACTTCTGCTATGCCTGCACCTGTCAGTTGCTCTCCTTGTCAGATGGCCAAGAGTAGCCGTTTGCCCTTTTCCACTAGTGACAAGCGCGCTACTGGTTTATTGGATAAAGTACATTGTGATTTGTGGGGGCCAGCTCTTGTTTTATCTATCCACAATTTCTCTTATTATGCCATTTTCATTGATGATTTTTTGCGATTCACATGGTTTCTTTCGATGCGGCATAAGTCAGATTTCTATGACACCTTTATCTAGTTTCAAAAATTCGTTGAGAATTAATTTTCTGCTAGGGTTAAAATTTTTCAGACTGATGGTGGCACTGAGTTTAATAATCACCGACTTCAGGCTCATCTCATATCATGTGGCATTCATCATTAGATGTCCTCGCCCTATACACCTGCTCATAATGGCCAGGCTGAGCGGAAACATTGTCACATCACAGAGACTGGTCTTGCCATGCTTTTTCACTCTTCTGTGCCGCACTATTATTGGGTGGAAGCTTTCTCCTTTGCGGTTTACATTATTAACCGTCTGCCTAGTTCAATTTTGAGTGGAAAATCACCTTTTGAGGTTGTTTTTGGTCATGTGCCTGACTATACCCTCTTTCACCCGTTTGGTTGCCGTGCATTTCTATGTCTGCGTGCCACTGCTACTGATAAGTTTGCACCCCGATCCATTCCCTGTGTTTTTATTGGCTATAGCCCTCGTCACAAGGGCTTCCAGTGTCTCGACCAGACTTCTGGGCGCATATATATCTCTCGCCACGTTCGTTTTGATGAAACTTTCTTCCCTTATGTCTCATCTTCCACGGACAGTCGTTCGATTTCAGATCTAGAGATTTCATCATTTTTTGATGGAACTGTTACTTCATCGATTTGGGCCACCACACCTGTGTCTGTGCCTATTCCAGCTGCCCTTCCTTCACCACCATCTTCCATCTGGACGGTTGACCTGGACCCAGCTCCTCGGCCAACGCCCACCATACCTCAGCCGTTGGCCATCCCTCCTCACCCACCATCTCAGCCACCGGCCACCACGTCTCAGCCTTTATCGGCTATTATTTCTCCGGCAACTTCCGACGGCCACTCTCCGGTAAGCGCATCTCGATCTTCCTCGGTGTCATCAGCTGGTTCGACTCCTCCATCTTCGCCACCCCCGCTTCGTACTCATCGAATGGCCACTTGGTCTTCTACTGGTGCCATTCAGCGCCGGGATTATTCGGATATTATTGCTCATGGTCTCACTGCCGCACTCCTCTCTCAGACAGAGCCCACTGATTATCGCTCTGCCCTTCATGATCCAGCCTGGGTTTCAGCCATGGATGATGAGATGGCCGCTCTTCGTGGTCAGTACACTTGGGATTTGGTGCCTCGACCTTCGAATTTCAACATTTTTGGCTCCAAATGGGTCTACAGGCTCAAGTATCTACCATATGGCACTCTTGAGCGTCACAAAGCTAGACTTGTGGCGCAGGGTTTCTCGCAGATTCCGAGTTTTTATTTTGACCACACTTTTAGTCCTGTGGTCAAAGCCTCCACTGTTAGGATGGTTCTCGCCATAGCCACCATGCGTTCCAGGCCACTTCATCAGTTGAATGTCAAGAACGCTTTCCTTAATGGTGTTCTTGATGTTCTAGTCTACATGAAACAGCCCGTTGGTTATCAGGATTCTGTCCATCCAGACTATGTTTTTCGTTTCCGAAAGGCCATTTATGGTCTTAAGCAGGCTCCCCGAGCTTGGTTCCAGCATTTTAGCAGTTATCTAACACAGCTTGGTTTTCGGTGCAACTCAGCTGATACTTCCTTGTTTGTTCTTTCGAGAGGGTCGTCGTTACTGTACCTACTTGTGTATGTGGACGATATCATTCTTACAGGCAATGACTCGACTCTTCTTCGCCAATTCATTGATCGGACACACAGAGAGTTTGCGATCAAGGATCTCGGTGCTCTTCATTACTTTCTTGGTCTTGAAGTTTCGCCTGCCTCCTTAGGATTACTGCTCGGCCAAGCAAAGTATGCTCGGGATATTTTGAATCGGGCCGGTATGTCTGACGCGGCACCTGTTTCTACTCCATTTGTTGCTGGTTCTCAGCTTCACAGCTCTACCCGTCCTCCATTTTGGGATCCTACACTTTATCGTTCTCTTGTTGGTGCTCTCCTGTATCTCACCATCTCTCGCCCGGATTTGGCATTCTCGGTCAACACGGTGAGTCAGTATCTTCAGGATCCCAGAGATGACCATTTTACTGTTGTGACTCGAATTTTGCAGTATGTTCGTGGCACTCTTCATTTTGGTCTCCGGTTTTGTTCTGCTAGTACTCCTGATGTGCTAGGATACTCTGATGCTGATTGGGCTCACTGTCTGGAGACTCGTCGGTCCACTTATGGTTATGCAGTTTTTCTTGGTGGGAATCTGGTTTCTTGGAGTGCCAAGAAATAACCCACGGTTTCTCGCTCTAGCACTGAGTCTGAATACCGTGCTCTCGCCAACACTGCCTCAGAAGTGGTTTGGCTCACTCATTTGCTTTGTGATCTTCGGGTTCCACTTTCTAGTTCTCCACTGTTGTTATGTGACAATAGTAGTGCTATCTTCTTGGCTCATAATCCAGTGGCGCACAAGTGGGCAAAGCACATCGACATCGACTACCATTTTGTTCGTGAGTTGGTGACATCCGGAAAGCTGTGCGTTGCTCATGTTCCAACTTCTCTTCAGATTGCAGACATTTTCACCAAGGGGCTCTCTCGTCCGCTGTTCGAGTTCTTCAGGTCCAAGCTGTGCGTCGGCGAGCATCCGACGCTTCGCTTGAGGGGGGTGTTAGACTAAATCAGACTCCTGATTAGATTATGATTTATTCTGATTAGAGTTCTTTCCTTATTATACCTCTATTGTACTCTTTATATATTCAGATATCAATAATACAATTAATTACGACAAATCATTCTATCAGTCTCTCCACTAGATGACTTCCGCTCAGCTCCATCACTTGCATGTCATGCCGTCGCTAAAGAAGTTTCCCACCGCTTACGACATTGCTACTCCGTCGCACACGCCGCTTCTTCACCGCTCGCAGAATGCTTCATCACCTCGCCATAATCCACTAATCACACCATGTCGCTCCTCCGCCTTGCTGCTGCTCCACCACTCATGCTATGCTGCTCTCCCACCTTGCCCCTGCTCCACCGGTCACGCCACTCCTCTGCCTTGCCATCGTCCAAGTCCTCACAACACCACTCCTCCACTTCAGGCCACAAAATTTATTGTGTACACAAATAAATCATTTTATTATTGTTTATATAAATAAATTCAAGTAAAGATGATATTTGATTGAAGGAGGTCATCGAAACCCTCCACCATATGTATATTTGTTATATTTATATGCCCTCAATTTTGCCTTGAGATATATTGCAGAATTGATTTTGAAACATTTAGATGCATTTTTTTAAGTGTGATAAATAAGTTTATTTACTGAATCTAAAACACAATTAATTTTGCCTAAAAAATTTATGTAATCCAACCATTTTTAACACCTTCAACTATCAAGTACTCTAAAGCATCTTGACATTTTCCAAATTCACCTATACATTAGTCTCATAATCTTTGGTGATGCCATCATCAATTGCATAAATATGAAGTCAATCAGTATACCCCTTCTCAATTTTTTTCTTTGCGGTCAATATATAAGCAAATTGTAAATTGGTATGGGCCAATGAATTGTGTTGTTGTACAGTAAATTTTGTATTTGGGAAGTCTAAATCACCAGGTGGATATACATAAACAAAAACACTGACTGAAGATTTGTTTTCCCGGCTAAAAGTGAGCTCAAGGTTGACAAAGTCAATGACATCATAATTGAAATTAAGATAATTGATGACTGAGAATTCATAGTAACTCTTACAATGGTTTTTTTAGATGATCACAATGATACATATATTTTGTTGTGTTAAAAAGGTTTGAGACGTGAAATCTTATTTATAATGTTTCCTCGTGCATGGTAGGTAGATGGATATTTATTTTAATCAAAAATCTACAACTTTTCATTATATAAATTATTGTAAAAATGTTTTCCATTGCAGAAGATTTTGAAGGTGTGATTTTCTTTTCCTCTACACAAATTCCTTTTAATTTCCCTTCATGCAATATAAATACACGGCTTTAAGTAACTAAATAAAAAATATGTTTTCAATTTGATTACCCACGTTGTCCAAAAGACCATTGTACCACACCAAATTCGATGTGTCCAATTATGACATACTAATTCAACCATTTAACCCCATTTGACTGTAGCTACCATTGATCGATATTCAACATTGGTTGGAGAATAAGCAATAGTTCTTTAATTTTTTCCCTTCAGGACATCAACAAAAAACTAAAAAAATAATACATTATGAACATCGACAAATGAGTGAAACTAATATGAAATCAAATGTTTTTATCATTTAATTTGAACCTGGAAATGTATATATATTTGTCTTCAGTATAGTTTTACTAACACTACAAGATAACTCACATTTTACTTTGGACTTTTTTGCCTCCGTTATTCGGGGGAAAAAAGAAGTAAAAAGCTTTATTTACATCGGTTAAAAAATTGAGATAAAAGGTATAATTTTTACCTCGGCAATGATATAACTGAGGTAAAAAGTCTGAAAAAATCAAATTAGTGAATATTATATTTATGTTTTGAAATTCCGTTTCACCTGAATTCTAAACCTTTATACCAAGTTGTTTAACAGTTTGGTGTTGGAACACCAAGATCAGTTTGGTGTTAAAAACAAAACGAAATATGCAGTGCACACACAACTTGGTTACGCAGTTCGGTGCAAATACACCTACGTCTGCGGGGCCTTGCCCAGATCAGAAACCATTCACTAGAAAGCAGTCTTTAGTACAAGAAGCTTAACTTAAATACTAATCCATTGCTAACCCACAGAGTGAATGTTGTGAGCTCCCCTCACTGTCGATCCTACGTCGTTGAACCCTCACGATCAACACGTCTCCCTGGATCTCCTCCTCCCAAGGAATTAAGACTTCCTTGTTTCTGATCTTCACGAACTTGGTCGGTTGTTTACGAACCTCCAAACACCACGGCAGATCGCTCCAAAGCTCTCACGTAGAGATTGAATCTTGGTCGCGTCAATGATTGCGTTGTAATCGTCTTCTATTTATCCCATCGCAATCCTGCCTTGAATAAACTTCTTTCCTTGTCTAACTCTACCACAAATAGACTTCTAGACTTAGGAAAGATCTAATGCTAATCTGGTATTTAAATGAACAATCCTGTTATCAATAGGACTTGTTCCATAAATAAACTACTTAACCAATTCCTAACTATTACAGGAATATTCGTTTACCAGAATTAGATGACCACGAAATCAATCATTTATCTTCACAATATTCTGATCAGATCGCACAATTATATCCCATAATACACTCCATAATTCGTGGACATCAACCATAATGCTGCTGGAATACTGCTGGATAGCAGTGGTGTTAAAACACCATATCACCAGAATTCACTCAGTGGTGTTAAAACACCAGGTCACCAGTATTCACAATATGCCATACATAAGTCCAACTCCGGAGGACTTTACAATCTCCCCCTTGGCATATTGGTGAATTCATAGAACATCAGCACAAACACCATAGAACACCAGAAAACCACCTAGCATAAACAATATCTCTAATATCTCCACCAGAATACCAGCTAGCACAAATATCCAATTATCCAGACCAAACATACATCATTCAAATCATTCACAACACAAAATCTCTAATATCTCCCCCTGAATTCAGTAATATGACAAGAAAACCAAGAAAAACAATTAGGCCAAACTGTCATCTGATTCCTCTGAAGTACCAGCCTCAGACCCATCCTGAGTTGCTGCCAACAATGATTCTCTCTCAGCCTCCAAAGCTGCCAACTCCCCCTGAATCTTTGCAATAGTAGCCTGATGACATCCAAGTAGTTCTTGACACACAGCTGCCCTTGCTTCAATTGCTCTCAGCCGAGCTGCTCCTTCATCCGAGCCAGTCGTCGCTGGAGGCGTCCAGGGTAGGTCCTTCACTATACGACCACTCAATGTTCTGAGGGTCGGCCGTAAAGCTTGGGTAGATATAACTTCATCGGTCTCGCTTGCAACTGCTCCCCCTTTTTGCAGTACCATCGATATCACACAGGGATGGACTAAAGCTTCCTTCCTCGTCTTGCGAGCACAGTCCAAAATATCATTAAATATCAACCTGCCCAGATTGACCCTATGCCTCGCTCCCAGGCTATAAAGGAGTGTTGCCATCTCTTTAGTAACACTGGTATTGTTCACAGAAGGGATCCAGTTGTGAACAGCCACCATGTATAGGCAATAATATCTGGAGGTTAGGTTTGATGCTGGTATTTGTTGTCTGCCAGTCAGTGGCCACGAACTTTCCACACCACCGGTCAACTCTACTGCCACTGCATCGAAACTCTCTGGCATTTGGTGTTGGAACACCGCCTGAACATTCCTCGATGTTCCACGCTGCAGACAAACATTTACTGCCTCCGGGGAAAATACCACCACTGTTCCTCTCACATATACTCTGTGAAACCACGGAGAGTCTTCGTCTTCACACTCCTCCTTCAAATTAGAGTAAAATTCCATCACAAGTTGCTTGTTATAGTCACAGAAACAGGTAGCTGCCTTAAACACCTTGAGATGATGCAAATAGTCTGTGAATCCACATTCCTTATATTTTACAGCATCAGCTGGCCTTTCCGCCAATATCTTCCTGTCACAGACAAACTTCCACTTTTCTTGACTTGCATCATCAAAGAATTCAGGGCTAATGGCTTCACTCGCTTCAGGTACAGGTTGTGCACTAGGCTCAATTGTCTCAGCTTGTCTTTGCTGTCTGGCAGCACGTAACTTCTTCAGTTTCAGCCCAATCGGCTCACCACTGTCCTCACTAGTGGCTGTACTTTTGACTCTGCATCTTTTAGATCTTCGAACCCTCTTGGAGGTAGAGGCCAACCTTTCTGCACCTGTCTCAGACATCTGAGGTTCAGATCCATCTCCAAATTCAGATGGTGTTTCAACACCAGCCTCCTTCCTTTTCCTCTTGAATCCCTGGGCTGGACTTGTCTCCAGTGGTGTTTCAACACCAATACCCAGATCAACTGGACTCTGCTCCTTCTGAGCATGGCTCTCATCTGGTTTTTGATCATCAGTATCAACCAAACCAGCACTTGGCACATCAGCCCCACCTGCTCTCTCCGCAGCAATTCTTTCACCATCTTCCTTCTCAGAATCAGACCTCACAAACTCTGATAGGGCAGACTCAGACCTAAACAACTCTGATATGGCTTCATTCAAAGCAGATTCACTCAGTACCGAGGCACTCTCTGGTTCATTCACCCTCGAAATTATCTCAGCCTCATCAGTGCCACCTGCACACCCTGCCTCCTCTTCACTATCACTAATGTCCACAACAGGAATAGGTAACCTTCTCAGTGATTCTTGAGTCTGAAACAAAGACTCATCAAAACACACTATCTCTGTGTCACCAGCCACGGTAAAATCAGTGGATTTAACCACTTTTATCCAGGGCTGCACAACTACATTATCCCCCAAATTCCTGATAATCGGCCTGTGCAGGGAGGCTATCCGTGTGTAGATTGTGAAGAACTGACCCTCTTCTTCTCCTACTCTGTAACATTCTCCGAAACCAACTCCAACCAGCTTGACATTATACTCACTGATTTCCCTAATCTCTCCTATGCCACCAGTTAATAACTCCTCAAGTTTAAACCCGTTAATCTTGCCATGTAAACTTTTATATTTTCTCAGATCAATGTAATCCCTATTTTGGACCATCCAGGTAATGAACTCCAAAACAGAGGGAAAATACACACCATCATGAACAAACGAGTGGTCAAACCTGGGTTTTGGGCGGCGTCGGTTTTTGCCATCCCACTGAACTATCGTCCGTTCTCGGCTTTCTCCAGAATCTGCCACTTCTGTATCGGGGTCGAGTTCTTTGATTCGAGGATTCTCCGGCACCCGAACCTTGACGAAGTCTCCGACCATCTTATGGAATTTGGAACTTACCATCTTTACAGAGTTTTGAGTGAGCTACACGAATCGAGGATTTTTGAAAAAAAATTTCTGATGAACAAGGAGTTGCGAACTGTGTAGGAAGATGAACCGTCGAGAGTTTGAGTTTTTGTGGGAATCAACTTTCTCTTTTCCCTCCTTTTTCAGAAACCCAAAAGACCATCTACTTTCTCTTCTTTTCAGACTGCCACATACGAACCCTTAGGCCCATAAACACACTTTTCTGGCCCAAATTTTCAGCCCGTCTGATTCACTTTTCTCCGCTTTCCCTTGGTGTTTAAACACCACTTCACATATTTTTGATACTTTTGATTTTTCTATTTTTTTTCTTTTTCACCATATTATAAAAGAAACAACACAACAGCAAATAATACAATAGAAAGTACAGATCAGAGTACCTTACATTCGACAGACACCCAAGTGCTGTCTGAGGCCTTCAAACGTCTCACCATCCAGTGGTTTTGTAAATATATCAGCCAGTTGTTCTGCTGTTGGTACATACTGGACTGCGACTTCTCCTTTTTCAACCAAGTCTCTGATAAAATGATGTCGGATATCGATATGCTTTGTTCTAGAGTGTTGCACAGGATTCCTGGAAATATCAATGGCGCTTTTATTATCACACAGAACTGTCAGACTCACATCATCGAAAACATAATCTCTCATCATCTGCTTCATCTATAACAGCTGCGCACAACAACTTCCGGCAGCTAAATACTCTGCTTCAGCTGTGGACAAAGATATAGAATTCTGCTTTTTACTATACCAGCTGACCAGATTAGATCCAGCAAAGAAGCACCCTCCAGTGGTACTCTTACGATCATCAGCATTCCCAGCCCAGTCCGAATCACTGAAACCTACTAATTGTGAATCCTTGTTCCGAGAAAACCATACTCCATACTCCGCTGTTCCACTTATATACCGAATAATCCTTTGCACTGCTGACATATGTGATTCCTTTGGATCAGCTTGGTAGCGAGCACAAATACCAACACTTAAACAGATGTCTGGTCTGCTTGCAGTCAAGTACAACAGGCTGCCAATCATACTCCTGTACAATTTCTGATCAACACTTTGCCCCTGTTCATCCTTTGTAAGCTTATCGGTGGTTGCCATTGGGATGTGTACTGCCTTTGCACTTGTAAGTCCGAATCTCTTGATCAAGTTTTCAGCATATTTCTGTTGATTGATAAACAGCCCATTCTTCTCCTGAGTAACCTGCAATCCCAAAAAATATGACAATTTTCCTACCATGCTCATTTCGAACTCTTGAGTCATTAAGTCAACAAACTCCTTCACCAAGGCTGAATCGGTAGATCCAAACACAATGTCATCCACATAGATCTGTGCAATTAGAATTTTTGACCCCTTGTGCAGCACGAACAGTGTACGGTCTACTCCCCCTCGACGATAGCCCTTTTGAATCAGAAAGGTCGTCAGTCGCTCATACCAAGCACGAGGTTACTGCTTGAGTCTATACAACGCCTTATTCAACCTATAAACATGATCAGGAAACTGAGGGTCTTCAAACCCCTTAGGTTGCTCCACGTAAACTTCCTCTTTTACTATGCCATTCAGGAATGCACTCTTGACATCCATTTGATAAAGAGTAAAGTCTAGTATGCAGGACACGGCCAAAATTAGTCTGATGGACTCCAATCTGGCTACAGGGGCAAAAGTTTCATCGAAGTCAACCCCTTCTACTTGTGTGTACCCTTGAGCAACAAGGCGTGCTTTATTTCTGGTGACATTACCATCTGCATCAGATTTGTTTTTGAAAATCCACTTGGTACCGATCACATTTACATTAACAGGTCGTGGGGTAAGAAACCAAACATTGTTTCTCTCGAATTGCTGCAATTCTTCTTGCATCGCCGAGATCCAATATTCATCTAGCAAAGCCTCTTTGTAATTTCTTGGCTCAGTGAGTGAGATGAAACACGATAATCTTGCTAATTCTCTGTAATTGACACGGGGTTGATCCCTTAACTGCATATGTCTCGTTGGATTCTGGTCAGAATCAAGAATTCCAGATTCTGGAGTTTCAACACCGGTTGATGGTTCTGGTGTTCCAACACCAGTAGGAACGGCTGAATCAAGCGCATCACCTTCTCCAGCATTGTCGTCCTCTGAATCATCTATCACCACATTAATGGACTCCATGACTACCCCAGAACGTTGATTCAGTACTCGGTATGCTCGGCTGGTAGGAGAATAGCCCAAGAATATCCCAATGTCGCTCCTAGATTCAAATTTAGCTAAGGGTTCTCGATCCTTCAGAATGTAACACTTACTGCCAAAGACATGGAAATACGACACATCTGGTTTCTTTCCTTTCCAGATCTCATATGGTGTCTTCTAGGTAAACGGACGCAGATAAACTCGGTTGATGGTGTAGCAAGCAGTGTGTACTGCCTCAGCCTAATATCTAGAATGAATTTTTTTCTCAGCCAACATTGCTCGTGCCATTTCCTGCAGTGTTCGATTCTTTCTTTCTACTATACCATTCTGCTGAGGGGTTATGGGGGCAGAGAATTCATGATGTATACCAAGCGTTTCACAGATGTCCCGAAATTTAGAGTTTTCGAATTCCTTTCCATGATCACTTCTGATGCGTGCAATTCGAACGGTTCCTTTTTCTACATGAAGCTTGTGCGCCAAGGTCTTGAATACATCAGCAGCCTCTGATTTTTCTTTGAGGAATGATACCCACGTATACCTCGAGAAGTCATCCACGCAAACAAAAATATACTTCTTCCCTGCCACACTTGGTGTACTCACTGGCCCCATTAGGTCCATATGTAGAAGCTCCAAAAGTCTTGATGTTGAAACATCACGTACAACATGGTGAGGAATACGAATTTGCTTTCCTTCCTTACAAGATCCACAAACAGTCTCCTTGATTTCACTGATTTCGGGAATACCTCTAACTGCATTTAGTCTGGAAATACGAGCCAAGGATTTATAATTTATGTGCCCCAATTTTCTGTGCCACAGTGTACTGACTTCCTTTTTCGAGCTCAAGCAGGTGACATCTTGATCGAGTAGATAACACTTATCCATTGATCTGGATCCAGTGAATACTCCAGACCCATGATTTACAATACACTTATCTTTGTCAAAGTACACTGTCATATCATTATCACATAAATGACTGATGCTCAATAGGTTAGCCTTCAGACCTTCCACTAGCAACACATCTTGGAACACTGGAAGCCCTTTGATTTCTAACTCCCCTTTGCCAATTATTTTGCTTCGTTTTCCATCACCGAATTTAACATGTCCACCAAATCCAGGTTTGAATTTTCGCAGAAATTCAGGAACTCCTGTCATGTGCCTTGAGCACGCACTGTCGAAGTACCACGAGGTTCCTGTATGTGCTCCAAAACATACAAAACTTGAAAGACAAATATCTTGAGACTTTCGAACCCATACCTGGCTTACTGGTCGAGTGATGCGATGTGATCTTTGAGTTGCATGTGTGTTCAAGAATCCGTTCCTGTATCCTCCAGTGTTGAATTGGTGCACGGTATTGTATCCTGGAATGGTGTTGAAGTACCGATATGCTGGGTTGACAGACAGTGTCCTAAGTAATTTGAAGCACCTGTTTCTCACATGACCTTGAACTCCACAGTATCCGCATCTCCTGATTCTCTTGATGGGGCAATTCTCCTCAATTATTCTTGGAACAGGTGCACCTTGATCTGCCTTAATTTTCAACGCATCAACTGATCTTTCATACCCAATTCCAAATTTGGTAGTTTGTCCCATCTTCAAACAATCTTCAAGCTTAGCTTTCCCTGTATTGAGACGTCTAATAGCCTGTTCTGCTGCCTCCGCTCGTTGAACTACTTCAGCAAATTCCTTTTTAAGTTTTTCAAGTTCTTCAATTGCATCTTTCTTTCCAAGTTCATTCACTCTAACTTTTTCACATAACCTCTTGTTCTCAACCTTGAGCTCTTTGTTTTCATCCGCCACTTTTAACCACATTTTATACATCTCCATACTTTCTTTGCGAATGTCATCATCACTAATGCTTCTAGTCTCTTCATCTGAGCTATCACTTTCTTCTTCATTCAACACACTGCGATTTATCTCAACAGACTCTTCCAATGACACGCCGAAAGCAACATGATTTGTATACTCTTCTCCATCCTTAATATCGTCTCCTCCGTCATCATCACTCCAGGTTATGGCATATGATTTCCCTTGCTTTTTAAGTGTATTGGCACACTCAGCTTGTATGTGTCCAAAGCCTTCACATTCTCTGCATTGGATTTTTCTGTTCAGATTTGGATTTACCAATTTGATCTTCGGTGTTTCAACACCAGTTGCCTGACCGAACCTGGGAGTGAAGTTGGCATTCGGATTTTTGCTCCCACTTAACTTGTCCTGTGGCTTCCTGCCCATCTTCTTCATGAATCTGGAGAAGTTTCTGGTTATGTTAGCAATTTCATCGGAATCTTCATTATCTGTATTTTCATCTGCCTTCCCAGAGGTTGTGCTTGTAAAAGCCATCTCCTTCTTTCCGATTTTATTTTGCAGCATCTCCATCTCATAAGATTCCAGAGACCCCATGAGCTCATCAAGTGTCATCATCCCAATCCTTCCATTTTCATTGATTGCTGTGACCTTCATATTGAACCGTGGAGGTAATGCCCTCAACACCTTCCTTACAAGTTTTTGATCTTTGTACTTTTTACCAAACTGAAAAGCCTTGTTTGCAATATCTCGGACTCGTCCATTAAACTCGGAGATAGTCTCATCTTCCCGCATCTTCAATTCCTCAAATTTCGATGTATAGTATTGCAACTTTGAATCTCTGACTGAGCTTGTTCCCTCATGATACGTCTGTAACACATCCCATGCTTCCTTTGCAGTCTCACAATTTGAAATCATCTTAAATTGATCTTCATCTACTGCTGTGAAGATGGCATTCAATGCCTTTGAGTTGGACATGTACGCTATATGCTCCTCAGTAGAATATTCAGAATATGGTTTGATCATTGATGAGCTCGATTCTTTAGTTTTGTCACTTGGAGGTGGAGTGTACTGATTCACTATATAGTTCCATGCTTGATCATCTAAGGCTCCAATGAATACTTTCATACGTGCCTTCCAGTAGGCGTAATTGCCTTGTTCCAGCAACGGTGGTCGCGTGACAGAGGCCCCCTCCTTTGGTGCCATGGTGAAACCTGATCTCACTCTCCCTGTATAGGGGTTAGCAAGTGCCTTGCTCTGATACCAATTGAAATTCCGTTTCACCTGAATTCTAAACCTTTATACCAAGTTGTTTAACAGTTTGGTGTTGGAACACCAAGATCAGTTTGGTGTTAAAAACAAAACGAAATACGCAGTGCACACACAACTTGGTTACGCAGTTCAGTGCAAATACACCTACGTCTGCGGGGCCTTGCCCAGATCAGAAACCATTCACTAGAAAGCAGTCTTTAGTACAAGAAGCTTAACTTAAATACTAATCCATTGCTAACCCACAGAGTGAATGTTGTGAGCTCCCCTCACTGTCGATCCTACGTCGTTGAACCCTCACGATCAACACGTCTCCCTGGATCTCCTCCTCCCAAGGAATTAAGACTTCCTTGTTTCTGATCTTCACGAACTTGGTCGGTTGTTTACGAACCTCCAAACACCACGGCAGATCGCTCCAAAGCTCTCACGTAGAGATTGAATCTTGGTCGCGTCAATGATTGCGTTGTAATCGTCTTCTATTTATCCCATCGCAATCCTGCCTTGAATAAACTTCTTTCCTTGTCTAACTCTACCACAAATAGACTTCTAGACTTAGGAAAGATCTAATGCTAATCTGGTATTTAAATGAACAATCCTGTTATCAATAGGACTTGTTCCATAAATAAACTACTTAACCAATTCCTAACTATTACAGGAATATTCGTTTACCAGAATTAGATGACCACGAAATCAATCATTTATCTTCACAATATTCTGATCAGATCGCACAATTATATCCCATAATACACTCCATAATTCGTGGACATCAACCATAATGCTGCTGGAATACTGCTGGATAGCAGTGGTGTTAAAACACCATATCACCAGAATTCACTCAGTGGTGTTAAAACACCAGGTCACCAGTATTCACAATATGCCATACATAAGTCCAACTCCGGAGGACTTTACATGTTTCATATATATTATTTTAAGATATGAAAGCCCTAAAACTATTACTATTTAACGAAATGGGCCAAAATGGGAATGTTTTATAAAATACAAAGGGTAATTGTTATAATAAAATGGCTCGTCGTGGAATAATTTACTGAATTGGAAGAATTTTGAATCATTTCACTCAGCACAATCTTGCTATGGATGAATTTGTTATTTTTTATGCACTGAATGATTAGTTACCCCGGCTCCTCTTGTAAGGACTTTAAGAGAGATCTCAAACATTATAAGGACAAGATCTCTCTTGAAGGTTTGGATAATTCTCTTCATGTTGAGAAAGAGTTGAGGATGCAAGAAAATTCTTAAATGAAAAGGGATTACAAAGAAAATGATCGAGTCACAAAAATAAATGTGATTGAAGAAGAGCAAAATGACAAGTATTAAAATAAGGCTTATAATGGTGGTCATTTTTTTTAATTAAACCATCCGGAGATGGAGGAAATTATATTAGGCTTCCCAAACCATAAAAGACAAGGTAAGAATGAAGCCGGATCTTAGTTAATATACATTCTGAGCATATTGCTCTTGAAACAACCATTGTTGCTTCCAAAAAGAATGAGCTAGAGTATTTTAGTAACTAGAGGATTACAAAATGACTATGTAATGAGCTCTCGAACTTTTTAGTGAATCGAATGAACGAAACACAAGTCAGTCAGAGACAAATTTACCTAAATCATAGGCATATCCTCTAAGTCAATGTGAAATTCAAAATGTAAATTTGCCATCCATTTTCATGAGCTTTCCTTTTTGCAATGATCCAGTGAGAGTAGCCAAGCCATTTGGAACCCTTCTCCTGCATGTTGTCCTCCAGTTGCTATTACCAGTACCTGCAAAAATATGCAGTAGAAAAACACTCAGCAGCATCTATTCAATGGGAAATTCTAAGAGAAGGATAACCTTCCTTATCTAGCTGAACAAGGCCTGTAAAACTTGGAGGTAGCATTTGTAAACTACTAAAAAGAGAAGTAGTCCTAGCAGATAAACACTCCTTAGCCAACGCATCAGCAACCAAATTAGCCTCACGGTGGATGTGCAGTATACTGATTTCCCCCAAAGTCTGATGAATCTCATCAGAAAGTTCAAACACTTTCCAATTAGCTTTTAGAGGATATTGAGCACAGAGAGTAGCACTTAAGCAACCAGATTCAATAATAATAGGGGACAAAAATCCCTGACTAATCTGTACAGCAAAGCGAATTGCCTTTAGTTCAGCTTCTAAGGGAGAACTAGCATGAGTAAATTTAGTGTGAGCCGAGATGAAAATACCCCTGGAATCCCTAATAATCAGTCCTAGACCACACACATCCTCTTGAGTATTCCAAGCAGCATCTACATTAAACTTATATCCCTCATCAGGTTTTTTCCATGCAATCTTGAAGATCTTTGGTTTTGGGGCAGTTTTTATCAGTGGCAGAAAGGAATGGTTTGCAATGTCATAGTCAAAAGCAGAAGAAATGTATACTGGTTTGGAGATGAAGGAGTAGAAAATATGATCCCTAATCCGATTAAGAACTGTGACTGTACTAGGGACCACCGCATCATACATACATACATTTCTCATTTTCCATAGATTCCAGAGTGTAATTAGAGAAGCATTCCTAATCAGTGTAGAGTGCAAAGAGCTTAAACCTTGATAGGTTAGATAAAAAGATACTCTTTCCCAAATAGAAGGAAATGGTTTGTCTTTGATACCCATATAAGAGTGAATGTTCTTCCAAACCAGAGTTGTGAAAGTGCATGAGTTAAAAAAATGGTCTAGAGAATCAACATGATTGCAGCACATACCACATTTAGAAGGCAAGCAAATAGTCAGTCTCTGTAAAACATTATCAAAAGGTAAATAAGAATTGATAAGTTTCCACATGAAAACTGATATTTTCTTTTCAATTCTATCACACCAGAAGAGTTTAATCGAAGCAATACTACCTGACCGTGGACTAAGAAGGAGATATGTGGATTTGAAGGAGAAATCTCCTCTAGGTCCAGGTTTCCATATTAGCCTGTCATTCCTGTGTGGTTGGAGTTTAGAGACCTGCAAAAGAGAGATGATTTCAGTTGGGAGTATGGGGTAAAGTTTCGTAATAAAATTTTGTTTGTTGTCAAGGAACTCTGCCACTGTGCAATTCTCTAGAATATCCACCTGACCAGGGAGGCAGTAATCCATAATAGGCTTTAAACCTAGCCAATTGGAGGTCCAAAAATTACAGGAACCCTTCCCCAGAATCACCCTGGAATTGGACTCTGCCCAAGCATTAACACTACAAATTCTTTTCCAATTTGGGGATGTTTTGTATGAGGGGGGCAGGGATTCAATAAAAATAGTCCATGGAGCTTCTGCCTTTTGGTATTTCCACCATAACTTAACAGAGCATGTATCAATGATTGAATTAATAGATCTAAAACCTAGCCCATTCTGGCTAATTGGAAAACAAAGTGATTCCCATTTTTTCCAGGTTCTATTTGGCTTCTGATCAGTATATCCCCAGAAAAACCTGCTCATTTTCTTTTCAATTATGGAAACAACCTTCTTGCTAGGTTTTAAAACTGACCATATATGCTGAGGAATAGAAAAAATGCAAGATTTGATCAGTGTCATTTTCCCTCCCATAGATAACCATTTATTTTTCCAGTTATTGATCCTGTTATCTATTTGCTCAATTAGTGGCTGAAAATAACACTTGTGGGCAAGGCCTGTAAAGATAGGTACCCCCAAGTATGTGAAAGGCATGATACCAATTTTCATACCCAAGATCCTTTTTATGTTGTGAACTTTATGAACAGATGCATGCTTCCCAATGTATATCTCACTTTTACCATAGTTTATATGCTGACCAGTAACATCCTCAAAAGTAGATAAAAAAGCTTTAAATCTGATTAAAGTCTTATTTTCAGTCTTTAAAAACACAACTGTGTCATCCGCATAAGATAAATGAGAGATTGGAGTAGCTTTACCTGGGAGATCATAGAATGCCAGTTTACCTGTACTGAATATGAACACTAAACTCCTAGTGAAAGCCTCTGAAAAGATATTAAAAAGGAATGGGGAAAGGGGGTCACCCTGTTTAATGCCCCTACTAGACTGAAAAAACCGACTGGCTTGCCATTTATCAAGACAGAAAACCAAGCCTGAGATTTTTTTGTTCATGATAGGAAAAAGAAATCTTGCATGAAAACCAAATTTGTGAAGAACACTGTATAGGAAAGACCACCTAACCCTATCAAAAGCCTTCTGAAGGTCTAATTTAACAATGCAGTTTGGTTGTCTTTGTTTTCTGTCTAAAAATCTTATCATTTCTTGTAAGTAAATGACATTATCCGATAAATCTCGACCTTTTAAGAATGCAGTCTGATGTGGGGAAATGAGATTAGTCATTAATGGTTTGAGTCTCTCCATTATTATCTTTGAACAAACCTTGTTAATTACATTAGAGAGACTTATTGGCCTGAAATCATCAAAAGAAAAAGGAATTTTCTTTTTAGGAATGATTGTAATCCATGTGCTACTGAAACCTTTGGGGATATTATTCCCATTCATAAAATCCTGTACAGCATCAAGTAGATCGACAGAAATAATATCCCAACTTTTAATATAAAATTTTGCTGTAAACCCATCTGGCCCAGGACTACTCTGTTTATTCAGGCCAAGAACTATATGCTTAAGTTCTGACATTGTAACCGGGAGCAAAAGTGGTGGTCATGGAAACTATCCAAACATGAAGAAAATGGGAAAGTGCTATCATTGCAAAAAGGATGGATACCACAGGTATAAATGTATACTTCTCAAGAAGAAAGGTATTAATGATGACAAGCCTCTTGTAGCCATGAATTTTGAAATTAACATTGTTGATGAAAACTTTGGTTGGTGGATTGATTCGGGTGCCACTAGTCACATCTACAAGGATAAGAGTTTCTTTAGAAACTTGCAAGTTGTTGATGATCCAAGTGTTGTAGTTTACATGGGAAATTCATCAATTGCTCTCAATAAGGAAATTGAGAAATTTATCTTAAGTTCACATCCCTTTCTGCGATTACACTCATTAATGTATTGTATGTTCCTAAACTTAAGAAGAACTTAGTCTCTGGAAGACTTCTGAATAAATTTGGTTTCAAACAAGATACTGAAGCCGATAAAGTTGCAATCTCCAAGGGTTGGATATTTTAAGGAAAGGGCTATCTTTGTGTATTATGTCCAAACTCAATGTAGTGTCGATTAATAAAATGAAAGAAGTTGTTGCTTACTTGATTGATTATTCTACTATTTTTAGCATAATATATTAGGACATGTTCACTATAAAAGGATTCATGATATGATTACATTAGAGCTTTTTCCTAATGTCCTACAGCTGAGAATGGAAAATGAAATACTTTCATTCTAACAAAAATCACCAGACAACTGTTCCCAAATATTGAAAGGAAATCAAACATTCTTTAATTGATTCATAGTGTTTAATGTGATTTGCATGCAACACCATCTTTTGAGGCAACAAGTACTTTGCAACTTTCATTAATGATTCTACAAGATCTTTTCATATTTATTTGTTTCATTTTAAAGATCAAGTCTCATGAAAATGTTTTAGGTCTATAAACAAAAAAGTTTAACTTGCATGTGATTTATCCATTAAATGACTTGGAACTGATAGAGGTGATGAGTACTTTGAAAATGAATTATTTGAGACTCCGGGAATTAAATATGAGGTGACTCATTCACAACAAAATGGTGTGGCTGAAAGAAAGAATCGAACACTGATGGAAATGGTTAGCACAATAGTGTCTACTGCATGCCTTAGTCAAGGTTTTTCTAGAGAAGTTGTACTTACAGCTTTTTATATACTCAATAGAGTTCCAAATAAAAAGAAATCAATAATCACATATGAGCTTTGGCATATAAGGATGAATAATCACATTTGTTTGAAAGTTGAGGTTGTAGCGCCATAGTTAGACTTCCAGAACCAAATAAAAGGAAGTTGGGAAAAATGATATGTGGAATGCATCTTTATAGGCTATGCAATTAATAGAAAAGCGTATAAATTAATGCTCACTGAACCTAATGACTCTTTTTCAGTTGATTCCATTATAGAGTCGAGAGATGTTATATTTGATGAAACAAGGTTTACCTCTATTCTGAAGAACATTGAGAATGGCTCAAGAAAAAGAGAAAATTCATTAGTGACTCAATGTACATAAATGAATTCATTGATTTGAAAGGGAGAAAATAGAAAGAAAGAACAAGAAATAACAAATCATTTGATTATAATTTTATCACTTCTCTCGTAGTCAGAATAAGAGATGAATTAAGTAAATCGAATACCTTATTGTTTTAATACTAGAAGTGAGCCAAAGAATTTCAATGAGGCAATGAGATCTCATGATGCTTCATTTTGGAAAGAGGAGATAAATGATGAAATTGACTCAATATGAGCAACAAAACTTGGATACTCAAGGACTAACCTCGTGGTTCCAAACCTATTGATTGTAAATGGATCTTCAAAAAGAAAATGAAGGTGGATGGAACTATTTACAAGTAAAAGGAAGGGCTTGTAGCCAAAGGCTTCACACAAAAGCCCGGCCTTGATTAGTTTGATACTTATTCTCCATTAGCAAGAATGACTATGATGCGGGTACTACTTGCAATAGCAGCAATTCAAAAGTGGCATATTCATCAAATAGATGTTAAAACTGCATTCTTGAATAGTGAATTGGAACAAGAGGGATTACATTAAATAACCTGAAGGATTTGCATTGCCTGGACAAGAGCACAAAGTGTGAACACTTGTAAAATCCATTTATGGGCTTAAACAACCTCCAAAGTAATGACATCAAAATTTTGATTAAGTGAGACTTGAAAGTGGACTTAACGTCAATGAATATGATAAATGTATTTACAAAAATTATGTAAAAGGGAAAGGTGTCATAATATGTGTTATATGTTGATGACACGTTAATCTTTGAGTCTGACTTGGTGCAAGTCTTAGAAACCAAAAAGTTTCTTTCAAGTAAATTCAAAATGAAAGATATGGGAGGACCTGATGTTATTCTTGTGATAAGAATAAAGAAAGATAAAGGATCAATAATACTCTTATGTTTTCGTTACATTGAGAAACTTCTTAAAAATTTCAATCATTATGATTGCAAGCCAACCTCAAATCCCACTGACTTTAAAATAGATTGTGTGAAAAATGTGAGAGAATCCTCATCACAGAATGTACGCAATGACTTACACACATCGAGATATTGCATATGCAGTTGGAGTGTTAAGCAGGTTTACAAGTAATCCTAGGAAGAAACATTGGCTTTGAATCACGAGATTTTTAAGATATCTCAAGAAAAAAAACAATTACGATATCAAACACAATGAATACCCATCAGCTCTTGAGGGGATGCAAATTGGATAAAAGAAACAAAATGATTACTCACCCACAAGTGATTGGATATTAGTTCAGGGGTGGTGGAGCTATTTCTTGAGCATCAAAGAAACATTATGTATAAGTGACTCTACCATGACTGCTGAATTTGTAGCATTAGCCACAACAAGCTAAGAAGCTGAATGGCTGAGTAATTTGTTATATAAAGTACTGATGTGGCCTAAGTATATATGACCTATATTAATGAATTGTGATAGTACCTTAGCCCTAGAAAAGGTGTATAGGGAAGTATATAATGGAAATTCAAGACATATCAGAGTGACGCATAGCAATGTTAGAGACTTGATCACAGAAGGAGTCATAACAGTGGACTTTGTCAAATCCAAAGAGAACTTGGTTGATCCCTTAACTAAAGGATTAAGTAGAGATCTTGTGGTGAAAAAATCCACTGAGATGGGATTGAAATCCATAATATAAATTATACAGTGGTGGAAAACTCAATTCGATGCTACCAAATTGCCTAGTCTTGGATTCAATGAGTGAAAAGTACATTGTGAAATGGTTAGAGCACTATCAGAATATGGTGTTCATTTCCCGCTAGTATATGAGAGGGTGAACTTGGTGTTCTTAAAATATTCAAGAATGTCAAATATATGTATTCATATGTTGTTTTCATGAAAGAAAAATACTTTGTATGGTAGTGTCATATGAACTTGACTATATGAGTGTATGACTTGAAGTTAATCAAAGCTCTGGTTTGAATTTTAAAAATAGTCCTGAATAGGATTGAGGCGTATGGATTGATATATGTTATTTTATAGCAATTTAAAGGAAGTTGATATATTTGTAGCTGATATATGTGGATCGTTACATAAACCATTGGTTCAAACCTTAGCATACCAGGTGGTTTGATGAGTTATAGAAACTTTCACTAACGTAGTGGTGACACCATTACTAAAGCACGGGTTATCAGAAATGGTTCATTGACCTAGAAGATACTTTTCAATAATTACAACTCCAACTAGAAAGCAAAGTTTCAACTGATGGTATACTTAGTGTAAGCAAATTCTAACATCACATAATTATAGTATCTCTATGTTTATTTGTTGAAATTGAAGTGATATAAACTCTCTCGTTTACATGCATATATTATGCATGTTGGAATAGAATATGTCTTGATAAACTATGAATATCTAGTCTAGGTAACAATAGTTTGGAATTATATGAGATGTATGACCCACTGAACCTTCGACCAAAAAAAGGACCCACCGAACCAAATTATATGAATTGAAAATGTATAATTATTTTAATTTCCCTTTGTCTAAACGGGCTGCATAACATAATCCACTAGGTAGAAACGACCTATTTCAGCAATAATTTAAGTGGGCCGGAAGAAAAACTACTCCCTCCATTTTTTTTTCATTGGCACACTTACTAAAAGTGGTGTTTTTTTTTAATTGGTACATGCTATTTTGGGCAAGTTTAAGATTTTTACATCCATTCATTTTACTTTCTCTTCTTTCAATTCAATTTCATCCACTCATTTAGTATCTCCTCAATTCTAACACCAAAAGATAGGTGCCAATGAAAAAAAAACGGAGGGAGTATCTCTGTAACACATTTTTGTGGAATCTAGGACATGCGATTAAATTAACTGAAATTCAAAGCAAACAAACTGGGATACTTTTGATTACCTTTGCAGCGCCTTCAAGCTATGTCTTGAGCTTTAAAATATCTTGGAAATATGCTTTGATTCATTTGTTAACCTTCCCTGTATTTTCCAGCTCATGAGGTTCATCAATCTGGGTATGAAGAATAAGATTAGTTATAAAACAAAATCTTGTGTGAAACCGTCACATGGTGAGATAAGGGGCAATATTATGAAGTTTAATTAGAGATGGGTTCCAAATATAATTTAAGAAATTTTGGGAGAGGAATAAGTGATCAAGGTGCAAATACCACTTGGTTGGTTGGTTGGGGGGGGGGGGGGGGGGGGGGGGGTGGGTTGTTGAGCATAAATAATTGGGTAATTAATTATTCGGAGTCATAAGAATCTCGTGAGTCAAGAATCCAGATCGGAGAATTTTCGAATGAATTTTTTTTCTGCATTTCTGTGCAATGCACGGGTTTTTACTACCAAACTTGATGTTTCATTTTAAGTAATGTTTCAACCAAACATAGTGAATTAGTGATGTTTTTCCAAAAAAAATATTACACTAAAATTTTGTGTTTTAAATTAAAACCATCCATAGATGGGGGAAATTCTATTAGGCCTTCCCAAGCCGAAAAAATAGACAGAAAAGAGAAGCCGAAGCAATAGTAGGATATACATGAATGCTCACTGGCTAATAGGGCAACGCTTGTTGCCCCCAAAAAAATGAGAAGAAAAGCATATTAGCATCAAGTCAGAGGCCTCTTTATCTATGGTGGAAAGGATCGAAACTTATTAGTGAGTCCAAAAAGAAACACAAGGCAGTCGAAACCCTCTCCACATAAATAAAGAGCTAGCCTCCACATACTAGCCTGAAGTTAAAATGTAAAAACTAAACTAGCTGCTTACAAAAGAAGAGAGGTGGCCAGTAGTATCCACCCATATCAACATTTGTGATCAACCCCTCTGTGTCCGAATCCAAAGCACCAAGGAGCACTATTTCCATGAAGCCTGGTATCAACATTTGATCTGCAAGAAAAAAAGATTTTTGACTGAGTAGCATCCGAACTAGGAGGCAATCCGCAGAGAAGGAGTATTCATTTGGTCTAGTCTAATTAAGCCCTGGACTCGGTTAGGCAGCAAAGAAAAATGTGGAAAAGCCAGGTTACATTTTTGTGACAAGCAAGTTTTTGCCAAAGAATGAGCAACCTGGTTGGCTTCCCTAAATATGTGCATAATGTGTATATCTCCCAAAGAAAAATGAATCTCATCTGCTAAATCAAACAGTTGCCAGGGGGATCTTAATGGATCAGTAGCATATAGCACAGCATTAAGACAGTCTGATTCAATGCAAACAGTAGACAGAGAATTGGAAAATTGAATAGCAAATGAAATAGCTTTTAACTCAGCTTCTAGGGCAGATTTTGCATTAGTAAATGAGGTATATGCTTCCTTGAAACACCATCTACAGTCTCTAATGATCATGCTAAGGCCACATTTATTTGTCTTACAGCACCAAGCAGCATCCACATTTACTTTAAAACCAGTTGTTGGTCTGACCCATGCAATTTTCCAGATTTTTGGCTTTGGGGGTCTCTTAATGAGAGGCAAGTAAGAGTGGTTTGCAATACTAAGATCAAGTGGAGAGACTATATATACTGGTTTAGCAGAGAATGAGTAGAAAATTTGATCTCTAATCTGCTGAAGCACCATGGAAGATGAGGGCTTAACTGAATCAAAAATAAATCTATTCCTCATCTTCCATAGATTCCAGAATGTATAAATTGCTGCTGTTCTAACAATAATGGAGTGTAATTTAGATAGGGTGGGGAGGGATAAATAAGCAGATAGTCTATCCCACACAGAATGAAAATCCCTGTCTCTAATTCCCATAAACTGATGTATGGATTTCCAAACATTCAGGGAAAACTCACAGGAATTAAAAAAATGATCAAGATCATCCTCATGTAAATTACACATACAGCATTTAGAGGCCAAACTGATTCTGAGATGTTGAAGAGTATTATCAAAAGGAAGAAGAGAGTTTGTCACTTTCCACATAAACACAGATATTTTTTTCTCAATTCTAGAGTTCCAGAAATGACTTGGAGATGCATACTGACCTGAGTTGTTACACAGTAACAAATAAGTGGCTTTGAATGAGAAATTACCATCGGCTCCTGGCTTCCAAATTAGTCTATCAGGTCTATGTGGCCAGGTTCTTGATTCCTGCAAAAGAATAGTAATGTGAGGTGGCAGAAATGGTTGAATTAAAGGTATAAGGCTAGATTTATTGGCTATAAATTCAGCAACAGAACAGTTATCATCAATTCCTATATTGTTTTGATCACACAAATCAGATAAAATCCCAATCCCCAGCCAATTTGCATTCCAGAAATTGCATTCACCATTTCCAACTATTACTCTTGAGTTAGCTTCTGCCCAAGAATTAACTGAGCAAATCCTTTTCCAATTAGGAGAGGTTCTATAAGATGGAGGAAGGTTAGCCAACAAGTGAGACCATAGAGTATCTGCCATCTGGAATTTCCACCACAACTTTACTGAGCAAGTTTTAACAATAGTCCTTATACTTCTAAAACCCAAGCCATTTTGATCAGTTGATGCACAAAGAGCAGTCCATTTTCTCCATGCTCTTTTTGGTTTATGATCATTCTCACCCCAGAAAAATCTACTCAATTTTTTTTCCATGGTGGAAACAATCAGATTTGTGGGCTTAATTACTTGCCAGATGTGTTGGGGAATTGAATAAATACAGGATTCAATTAGTATAAGTTTTCCACCTGTAGTTAACCATCTATTTTTCCAATTACTAATCCTGCTATCAATCTGCTCAAAAAGGGGTTGAAAATAGATCTTCTTTAAAGCACCAGTAAAAATTGGAACACCTAGGTACATGAATGGAAAAGTACCAATTTTCATTCCCATAATTCTCTTAATGTGATTCACCCTTTGAGCAGTAGCATACTTACCTATGAAAATGTCACTCTTATTATAATTAATTGATTGTCCAGTGACTTCTTCAAAGGTAGATAAGAATGCTTTTAATCTTACCAAAGTTAAGTTATTTGCTTTAAAGAAGATGACAGTGTCATCAGCATATGATAAGTGTGAGATTTTTGGAGGATTACCTGGCAGGTCATAGGATGAAAGCTTACCAGTTTGGAATATGAAATCCATACTCCTGGAAAATGACTCAGAGAAAATATTAAATAGAAATGGGGATAAAGGATCCCCTTGCTTAATACCCCTAGAAGATTGAAAAAACCACAAGGCTTACCATTAATAAGAACAAAGAACCATGCTTGAGAAAGGTTTTTCATAATTGAGAAAATGAATTTTGGATGAAAACCAAATTTAGCAAGTACTTTGTATAGAAAAGACCATCTAACCCTATCAAAAGCCTTTTTAAGATCTAGTTTTATTATGCAATTAGGTTCCCTTTTCTTCCTATTGAGCAGCCTTACCATTTCCTGTAAATAAATGACATTATCTGAAATGTCCCTGCCATGTAGGAATGCTGTTTGATTAGGGGAGATTAATTTAGGCATAATAGCTTTAAGTCTCTCCATAAGCACCTTAGAGCAAATCTTATTAATCACATTAGAGAGACTTATAGGCCTGTAATCATCAAAGGTAATTGGTGTTTTCTTCTTTGGAATAATAGTAATCCATGTGCTTCCTATGCCCCTAGGCATAATAGATGAAGATAAAAAATCCTGAACAGCACTAAGTAGATCTATAGCAATAATGTTCCAAGACTTGATATAAAATTTAGCAGTATAACCATCCGGACCAGGACTGCTAGATTTATTTAAGCTAAAAACAATCTTTTTAAGCTCTTCCAAAGAGACTGGCATCAGTAGATTTTCATTATCAGCCTCAGTGACAAAACATGGGATATGATTAAGAAAATGAAACTGAAAAGGAGAGCTGAAAGTGGTAGATTCCTCACTCAGAAGTTCCTGATAGTAATTAATAGCCTCCATTTCAATATCATTAGTGTTTTCTAGCCACTGTCCATTTTTACTCCTGATCTTTGTAATTTTCAGTCTATTATTTCTCTCCTTTACAGAATTATGGTAGAAACTAGTGTTGTTATCTCCCTCTTGCAACCATTTAACTTTAGCCTTGTGTTTCCAGTAATTTTTCTGTTCAGACAATGCCAAAACTAACCTAGCCCTAGCCTCTTTCAATTTAACCTGATCTGGCAAAGAATCTGAAATATCAGTTAAAGATTCTTGAGTCTGTAATGCTAGTTCCGCTTGGATCACATTATCATGAATGTTACCAAATTTTTCCTTATTCCAGATTTTAAGAATCCTTTTAAGTCTGACTAACTTAAGATAAAAAGCTAACATTCCAGTATTATTTACAGGAATTTCCCAGTTTTGTTTGATGACTTCATTAAGCTCTTTCCTCTTATACCATGTATCAAGAAATCTAAAAGGCTTAGGACAAGAAGGAGAGTCACTACCTACAGTTAATAACAGAGGACTGTGATCTGAGGTAGCTCTATTTAGAATCTGAATAGAAGACTGAGGAAAACATGAAGACCAAGATTGAGTGCACAAACCTCTATCCAATCTTTTAATTGTGGGAGATCTTAGTCTGTTGTTTGACCAGGTAAACAAATTACCAGAAGTGTTAATATCTTCCAAAGCCAGACCATTTATGAAGCCATTGAAATCCCTTATACTACCTAAATTTGGAGAGGATGGACCTTTATACTCATTAATAGAAGAGATGGCATTAAAATCACCTATAAATAGGGATTCAGAGTGACTGTAAGAACTCAGGTCTGCCCAAAGGGGAAGTCTTCCATATCTGGTCCTAAGACCATAAATGAAGAAGGCATCCATTGAATTATTAAGCTTTGCACTGTTCAAGTTAACTGCTAGAAATTGCAGATTATCATTATTAACCCTTAGTGTTAAACTTGATGACCAGAACAACCAGATTTGACCACTATTGGCTGAGAAACAGTAATCCAATTTCAGTCTCTGTCTATATGAATCACATTGAGAGTTATCATGTTTAGGCTCTATTAGGCAAATAAGATCAAATTTATGCCTTTGAGAAAGATTACAGAGCCTTAGTATAGATGTATCCATGCCCCTAATGTTCCAGACCAACATTTTAAACTTAGTGGATGTACTATTCATTGGGATACATTAGAGGAGCTTTTTGATCTGGTCATGATGATATTCTTTTGTGAAAAAAAGGAATCATTACCTTTTTTTGATTGTTTCCTTTCAGAGCTATCAGATCCTTTCTTACCTTGGAGAGGGGTGGAGGGACTAACCTTATGGATCAGATCATCATTTTTTCCAGGGGAGGCTGAGAGGGAAACTTCCTCCAGTATGCCCGCTTGTAAAGGATCCTCAGTAATGGGTAGGTCATCCTCAGCCAATGCCTCATCATCAGCCAAGAGAGAGAACCTATTTTGCTTATGTTTCTGTTGAGAAAAAATGAAGTTTTTTGCAGCAATAATGGAATTAAAAGGAGAGAAAGATCTACCTCGCTTACCATGCAAATCATCCTTAGCAAAGACTTTCCTAAGGTTAGTAGGGTCAGATTGAGATATCCTGTTCAAATGCATAATTGGACTAGAAACAGAGGGGGGAGCAGAAGGGGAAGTACCCCCATGAAAAAGGTGGGAGGAAAGATCTTCTCCAGAGACTACATGAGCATTCTGGTTAGTACATGTGTTAAGATCATTACCTTTTTCTGTCATATTATGAGGAGGAACCAGCATTACCTTACTAAGCTGTGGGTTCTCATTGTCTTGTTCTATTGTCACTACTTGGCTCTCTTCATGACATGACAACTCATTAGTACAGGCAATAAAATCATTCTTAGCAATATGAACTGGCAGATCCTTTGTCACATCATCAGGAATCAGTGAAATCTGTGGAGCCATTAGGGGAACAGAACCAGAAGGATTAGTCTTATTAGAGCCCTGCTCAACATTAGAAAGTTTCTTCGGAACATATATCATTTTCTGAGTTTGAGAATTTTTCTGTTTTTCCATTATGGAAACTCCAGAGCTTCCTTCTTTAAGAGAATCTACCTGAGTTAGATTAATCTGTTGAGCATCAGATGTTTTCATTATATTGAGCTCTGGTTTTTTTGTCCAAATTCTCTTAAGTTCAGGATGTAAATATACACAGTAACTGTCCTCATGACCTATACATTTGCAGTGGAAACAATAGGGTGGGATATCCTCATATTCTAGAGGTAATTTGCGCACATTAAATTCATTACCTTCCTCTTCAATACCCACTCTAATATGTGTTGGTAATTTATTTTTTAGGTCAACTTCCACACACATTTTGACACAGGAAGGCCTAGACAGAGCCTCAGTAGCAGCATCAACTTTGATAAATTTTCCAATTTGATTCCCAATAACTTCAAGCATAGAAGAGTTATAAAAATAAACAGGAACTTGGGGGATTGATACCCATACCGGAACAATCGACGATTCTGCCTCCGGTGAAAAATCAGGAGTCCATTTGAGGACCTTCATTTGAGAGTTATTAAAGGACCATTGTCCTTTGAGCCAGAATCGTTGGTAATCTTCCTTTTCATGGAATCGGATGAGGATGTGGCGGTAGTCAATCGAGCCAATCTGGAACTTGCCTTTAAAACCTACAGAATTAAAAGCATTGTTTAGTTGGATCATCGTCGGCTTCCCTCGGGCAAACTTACCGATCAAAGAATTGCTATAGTGAGAGGCAAGAGTCTCAGCATCCTTGCGGGTGACAAGGCATGCAATCTCCCCTTTGAATTGGACTTTAGGTGTAATCTCCGGATTCGAGGGGAGGGAATCATGTAGGGGCGGAGGGCGATTAGCGAGGGCCTGGAGGAAGGATTTCCCTCCCCCATAGCCACCGCTACCAGACGGCGGAGCCGCCATAGCAGCGGAAGAATCACACACAGAGCGAGAATATAGCCGTTATCAGAAGGAAAGCCAGAGAAAGGAAGAAGACTAAGAACGGAGCAAGAGTGAAACGACAATAATAAACCCACAATAATGAAAATTTTGTGTTTTAAAGTTAAATTTTGATATTGTAAGGTAAATAATGCGTTTAGATGCTAAAATTTTGATAATTTTTTACATTATGACACTAGTTAGAGATATTTTATTATCATAGTTTTTAAAATTTTATATTATACTTTAATTTTGATTGATGTGTCACATTTTTAGCATGTTGTATTTGACATATGTATTGATGTTTCCTTCTTTTTTGAATAGTATATTTTTTGTGTAATGTATGCATTGATTTTTAAGTTAGGTCAGTTGATTTTATATATTTTGATATAGATTTTTTTTATTTCTTTCGGACATTAGTGCCATATGTTTATATACATGTTGATGTTACGTAATTTTAGTATTTTTATTTGGTGTTTATAGATTTACATTAACTTTTTATTGAATTTAATTTATATTTAACCTTTTATTGAAGTTATTTTATAATTAATTATTCTAATGATATGCATTTTTTATCAGAATGTATGAATTTAAATATTATATTTTGATGTGTGTTTTTATTGTTTTCATTTGATGATTGATTTTTTTGGTTTGATATATTTTTTAAATTATTTTTATTTGATATTTAAATATTTGTGTGCATTTTTATTATTTACATTTTATGTTAAACCACTTTGGTTTAATTTTTAATCATTTTAATTTGATATTTTTTTATTTGATGCTTAACCATTCTGATTTGATTTTAATTATTTTAATTTGATGTGTATTTTAATTTTTTATCGGACATTTAATTTTTTTTATTTTATCCGTATAATATTTTATTTGATCTTTTAAATATTTTATTTCATGTTTAAAAATTCAAATTTGATGTATAAAATTGACGTTTAATTATTTTATTTGATAATTTAGAGATTTTAATTGATTTTGTATACTTTAGGCTTGACGCGACTATTAGTTAGATGTTTGGGCTGATTTTTAGCCCAACACCTAACCACATTTTTTACCCAAAACTGTGAATTGAAACCGTCTTATATCCTCATCGCCGCGATCCTGCAATCGACGCAGTTACCACCGGAATCGCCCATCTAAGTTACCATCTGAATCCCTCATCTCCAAAATTTTGAAACTGGCGTCGTCAACACCGAAATCGTGGGATCAGAACTTCCTTCTGTATCCCTCACCAACGTTATCATCCCTGGAGGATCAGGACAGTTACAGGATCTGTTGATAGCACTTACGAAGCCGTCATCTTTTAACTTTCCGTTCATTTTACGATAGAATATTTATTGAAAGATTCAAGGATTACGATTCACGAAGGTTTTCCACGCAAACATCAACAGCTCTGGAAGCACATATATGGATATCTTTAACAATCAGTGGAACCCGAGAGAATGAGAGTTAGTTATTTTCGATTCACGGTATCAATGACAGGCGCGGGCGGTCGTCGCGCCCGCGCGCCAAAAGATAATTTATAAGCCCTTTTTGCTTACTTTCTACAACTAGGTAGATAGTGGCAAATCGGGGTCGTCCAATGAGAAGAGGGATCTTCCTAAGCGTCTAAGCACACAATGGTTGATACTAGGCTAGGAGTAAATATATATACACACACTTAAAAGCAAGTAAAAGGGGGGGTTGGTTGGTTGGTTTCCTAAGTTAACAAAGATAACTAGCAACGTCAAGTGACTATGCTAATCATCAAACGAAACTAAGAAAAGGGGTTTTAAACTACAAAGATAAAATGCCTTGGGGGCAACGGATATCCACTTCCACATCTAATGTAGTTCATCGAATCATTCACACATTCCATCATATAGCATTCATGACCCAACGCTCACACACCCATCTAGCAAGTACCACAACACACACACCACAAGGAGTTCTAAGTTCATGCTCATGGATCTTCATGCAAAGGCGCTACGGAGTTCGTCACGTTCCTACACCTAAGCAATTCAACCACACAAGCACTCCCTATGCTCAAACCACTCATGGCACACATGCAGTGAAACACACCGTCAAGAATACATAAACGCCGAATAACAAATGCTTCAAGAATGAATTTAAATCATCTATTCAATACTTCAACTACTTGTCGTGGAGACTAAACTCCTGTCCTTCTTAGTTCATAGTTTGCAAGAGTGAGTTCGACATCTCTCGTCAAACCTCACCAATGACTCCCGAGTCGCGACCATGACTCAAGGTGTCATTGGTGGCATTTAGCACGAAGGACCAACAAGCTTGGCAATGCCTATGACCACTACACCGTGACTAAGCATTAAACCAATTCATGCAATTACACGAGATTGGATGAACGTGCAACGCACATTCATCCACGAGCATATGACTCTCTCGTTTGCTACACAAACGAACATGACGAAGAGTTCGACATCATTCACATTCGCCTAGCACATTGTCAACACACTAACACAATCAAAAGCTCTAATTCACACTCATGCATTCCTAACAAGAACAGGGGGGAAATTAACCCAAATCCCCCAAACCCTAGCTAGCAATTCATACAAGCATTCATGTCATCAAGCTCTCAACAACATTAGTAGAATCAACAATTAACATTCAAAGCACAATAAATGCACAATAGCAAGAACACTAAATAGATAGATAGAAATGGTTCTCAATACATAGAAGTGGAAGCTTCAATCCCTTGCTCCCAAGTACAAGAACTACTCTAGAACAACAAAAGACATAATTAAACTAAGAGAAAGCTAAGAAAAGAAAGAAGAGAAAAACCTAGAATTTTCGCCCAAAAATGCAGAGAAAAGCGGGCTGGAAAAGCTGGAGAAGAAGAGGAAAGAGAGGGTATTTATAGTGCAAAGAAAATAAGAATGAATTCTGGCCGCCCGTTGGTCGCGACTCGCGACGGGGTTCGTCGCGACGGGATCGCGATGGTGTCGCGACGGGGTCGCGACGGCAGCCACAGTTTTGCATTGTTTCTTTGTCTTCTTCATAGCCATCCCTCTCACTCTTCAAGTCTTCAACAGCTCCAAAATGGTCTTCAACGGCCTCCGGTCTTCATGTCTTCGAAGTGAGTATCCAAAAGTCTTCGAAAGTATAGTCTTCAATGTCTTCCGGTCTTCGTTGCTTCCGTGTTCTTCCCTTGTCACACAAAATCCACTTAAAAGAGGTAAAAGAGTACAAAGTTGCTTTTGCCTCTCCTAAGTGAATTTCAAGGTAAAACACAAGCTCTCGATAATAAAAGAGCACAAAAGTGATCCTAAATACTACTAAATAATGCGCCTAAAATGGACACATCAATAAACTTCATCTTCTCTGGCGAATAGAATTACTTCAAAACTCCTCCTGCCATGTTGATTCGATTCTGTGAAAATAGACAGCAGTGGACGGATCGGGGAGGGACGAGAGTGAAGGAAGAGGAGGAATGGGAATGGTGTTAAGGAGATTTTTTTTATATTCCATGTATATCGTGTACCATAGTTAGAATCATTTTCCATTTGAACTTTTGTATATGGTGCCTTTATATAGCACCCTTGTACCATCAATAAAATCACACATTCATATTTTACAATATTTTACATGGTATCAGAGCCAAAATCCTGAAAACCTAAATCCTAAATCCTAAATTTTTCCACCACCATAACCATGCCTCACGCGCCGATCTTCCGCATGCCAACGCCTTCACGTGCCGCCGCCGTTTGCCGCCACGCACAACCGCCACCGTTCAAGGCCGTCCGACAGTCCCTCATTTACATGTCATCATGGATCCTCTTGATTATGTTGAAATTGAAGATATTTCCATTGTCCTTAATCCTTGTTTCTGATGCCGCCACCGTCGGACCATCGGATTCCGTGTCGCCACCTCCATGCCCACTCGCCAAAGTCATTTCGCCTTCCGCTGGTGACGTCGATGCCGCCGCACCTCCACCGGTGATCATCCCAATGCCGCCGCAGCCAATGCCTTTCCTGCCTCAGATTCTGTACCATTCGCCAGAGATGCACCTGTCGTCGCCGCTACAACTCCACCTGCCGCCAACACCGCAGTCGTTCTCTCCGATGCTGATCGGACAGCTTTTGGTCCCGCCTTGTCCAAAGAGCAGTGGAACTCGGTTATTAACATGTTCTCTAAGTTGACTAGTTCTGATAATGCATCAGGAAAGTCTGTTTTACCTTGGATTCTTGATACCGGTGCATTATATCATATGACCGATGACAAGAATCTTCTACATGATATTGAACCTGCTGATCATGTTGATGTTATTCTTCTTGATGGCTCTATATCTACTGCTTCTTATCATGGGAACCTATATTTTGGAGACATACTTGTTACTCATGTTCTATTTATTCCGGAATTGCGTTGCAATCTATTGTCTTTTGCTAAGTTAACTGCAGCCTTAAAATGCTTAGTCTTGCTTACTGAAAAATTATGTATCATTCAGGATATTAGCACGAGGATAGTGATTGGAGCGGGTGATTAGCAGGGTGGAGTTTATTGGTTGCGCAGCCTTGGGAGATTACCAAAGCCGTTGCCGACGTCCTCCTTTACTGTCACCGCTATTCCCCGTCATTCTGGCACCAGCAATTTGGTCATCCTTCCAGTTCGGTGTTGTCTTCTATACCATATATTTCTTCCAGCCATAGTTATTTAAATAAAATTGTTCCTTGTTTCGTTTTTCATAGGGCAAAATAGTCTAGATCTAGCTTTCCTTTAAGTACTTTTAAGGCTGGTTATTTGTTTGAACTTGTTCATTGTGTTGTTTGGGTGACTTATGGCTCACCATCTTCTAGTGGAGCTTTTTCCTTTTTGACTATACTAGATGATTATTTTCGAGTTGTTTGGGTTTATTTAATAGTATCCAAGATAGAAGTACCTGCCAAGATGAAGGAGTTTTTTGCTCTTGCTTAGACACAATTCCGTCAGTCAGTTCAAAAAGTTTGCGCTGAAAATGGAACCAAAATTTCTTCCTCTCCGACGTTACTTTAATGAGTAAGGAATCTGGTTCGAGACATCCACCGTCTACACGCCGCAACAAAATGGGCGCGTGGAACGAAAGCACCGCCATATTCTCAATGTGGCTCGTGCTCTTTGGTTCCAGGCCCATTTGCCTATTGACTTCTGGGGAGAATGCATTCATACCATTGCCTACCTGGTCAATTGCACTCCTTCCGGTGTTGAGTAGTCGTTCTCCCTATCAAATGCTTCATGGCCATGCGCCCAGTTCCAACCATCTCCGTGTGTTAAGTTATTTATGCTTTGCATCCCAACTTCCAAAGCCGCGAGATAAGTTTGCATCCAAAAGTTGCAAGCGTGTCTTTCTTGGATATCTTCTTACCAAAGGCGCATCTATGACTTGGAGTCCCGCACTGTGTTTGACAGCCGAGATGTTGTGTTTTATGAAGAATGTTTCCATTTGCTCTGGTTCCTGAAAATCTTGTAACCTTCGAGTCTGCCGAGTAGCAATCCGCATCACCGCCTCTTGAGATACCGCCATCGGATCCTACCACCTTCATATCGTAAACCGGCCAGATTCTGGCAAGCCAGATTTCGGCTGCCCCACCGGCGACCAGGCAGATTCCGGCCAACTCACACACGACTTGTCAGATTCCAGCAGCTCCACCGGCGACCGGCTAAATTTTTACCAACCCACCGAATTTCGGCCAACTCATCGTCGACTGACCAAACTCCGGCCAGCCCACCGACGATTCACTAGATTCTGACCGAGACATCTCCGTCAGTCTTCCAGTCGACCTCCGCCTCTGTGCCGCCAGCACCTACGGCACCGCGGTCGTGTACGTCCGAGCTACAATCAAACTTTATTGCTCCACCAATTGAGTTGATCCCGGCATCGGAGCCTGCTTCCACGGGTTCTGAGTCTCCGCCGCCTCTTCGACCACCGAGTACTCGCATCCTTCGTGCTCCAGTTAAATTACAAGATTATGTCTGCACTGCTACTCAAGAAATAAACCCCTCCTCTGCTGCTCTTGTTACTCCGTCTGATCTGTCCTCGGGTACTCGTTACTCTATTGCTGACTATCTTACTTATCATAATTTTTTGGTTTTGCATACTGCATTTTTTGCTCCAGTGACTGATAGCTCAGACCCTGCTACCTATTCCGAGGCTTCTCGCCATCCCCACTGGGAAGAGACAATGTCTGATGAACTTAGTGCCATTGAGCGGAACAATATCTGGGTTCTATCTCCTCTCCCTGCTGACAAACATGCCATTGGTTACAAATGGATGTAACGGACCAAGTTTAAGTCTGATGGCTCTATTGAGCGCTATAAAGCTCGCCTTGTTGTTCTTGGCAATTGACAAATTGAATGAACTGATTTTACTGAGACTTTTGCCCCGGTCGCCAAGATGAGTTATGTTCATTTATTCTTGGTCGTTGCTGCAATTCGGAAATGAGACATTCATCAAATGGATATTCACAATGCTTTCTCACATGGTGACTTGGATGAGGAAGTTTATATGCATCCACCACCAGGTTACTCCGTTCCTGTTCCGGGTTTGGTCTGCAAGCTTCACAAATCCATGTATGGTCTACCCCAGGCTCCCCGTAATTGTTTTACGAAACTTGCCACTGCTCTACGTACTTTTGGGTTTGTTCAAAGTAAAGCAGATTACTCTTTGTTCACTTATTTGTGTAACGGTGTTACCCCGCATGTCCTGGTTTATGTTGATGATCTGATTATTGCTGGTTCTTCCTCGGACTTGATAATAGAGTTCAAGAAGTATCTCAGCTCATGCTTCTATATGAAGGATCTTAGTGCTCTGAAGTATTTTCTGGGTACTGAGATTGCTAGGAGACCTGGTGGTATGTTTCTTTCACAACGGAAATATACTCTTGACATCTTACATGAAGCTTGATTGCTAGCTGCAAAGCCTACGAATTTTCCGATGGAACAACAGCACAATTTGACTCGTTCGACAGGTCATCCACATCCTGATCCTGAGGAAATCATTAGTTCATTCATTGAAATCTCAATGCTGGATTTACTAATTTACTAGCACTTTGCATGGCAAAATTACTTGGAAGGAATGATGAAGAAAGGAAGCACTTTGCACGGACCTTATTTCATAATCACAAGCTATCGTTACAAATTTAGCTAGAAATAACAAGGAAATAAGAAAATAATTTAATTTAAGATGCTGGTATAATGATTTAAGATGTTTGCTTTTCAGGTCAGTCCGTATAGACATTATACCTATGAAAGTATTAAGAAATTAGAATATTATTTGTAATTGTAATTATATTATATTTTTATACCTCTATGTATTTTGTATCACTATATAATGTATCATGAGATCATGAATACAAATACACATTATTACCATTATTTTCTACATGGTATCAGAGCCTAAAATCCTGAAATTCTAAGAAAATATTTTGCTGCCTCTTGGAGCCACTGTTGTCGCCGTCAAGATGTGCATCGATCTACGCACCGCCACACAACTACCGCCGCCTACTCCGTTCCACCGTTTGCCGATCGCCACCGCCACCGTCTAGCTGTGGTAATCTGTGTGCTGCTTCTCCTGATCCGATCGGTCCGTGTGTTAAGCCACACGCGCTAATCCCGAAGCTCACGTGTTGCTGCCGGTTGTTGCACCTACTGTTGATCTGTACCTAATTTTGCATGATGTCTGCTTCTAAAGAATAGGCTCGTATTGATGTTACACCTAAGGTTCTGAAGCTTCAGGATATAACTGGTTGTGATGTGATTGCGACTTTACTGAAGCAGTTGCAGTTGCAATCCTGCCCTCGGACTACTGTACCTATTGGTCGTTTATCAACTGGTCCTTACTTTATTGGCTCTAGCGATGGTCCATGTCTGCAAATTATACCAAACATGCTGAAAGGTTAAGAAAATTACATTGAATGGTCTGACGCGATGTGCCGCGCATTCCTTGCTAAGAACAAGATTGGGTTCATTGATGGATCCATTACCAAACCCCATGATAGTCATCTTGATGCTGCTGATTGGCCTGTGTTAATGCTATTTTTGTCTGCTAAATCTTGTAAACCCTGGATCCAGTGTTGAGATCTTCTACAAGCTCGTTTGCCACAATTAAGGAACGGTGGGATGACCGGAAGGAGTTGAGGGAGAAAGCCAGCGCCGCTAGGAGGATGGCGCCAGCCTCTCGGCCGATCGCCGCCGTCGTGAACGGTGGATTCACCACGGCTCTTCCAGTCCCGCCGCCGCTCACCGGCGATGACTTCCTCTAGAAACGTCCCTACTCAGTCTGATTTTGTTCCCTGCTCTGCTGATGACCACTGGAGAATGGCCATGCATTTATTTAATCGGTTCAATTCTCTTACAGACAATGGTCAAGGTAAGTCAATTTTGCCCTGGATACTTGATTCGGGAGCCTTATATCACATGACCGGTGACAAGGGTTCTCTTACTCATATTACTACTGCTATTGATACTGTGAATGTTGTTCTGCCTGATGGCTCTGTGTCATCTACTACCCAATATGGTTCTATTTTCTTTGGGGAGGTCACTCTTACTCATATGCTATACATACCTACTTTGCGGTGCAACTTATTATCATGCTCTAGATTATTATCTGCCTTAAAATGTCTAGCTTTGTTTACTGAAAACTATTGCATTTTACAGAAATCAGTACGAGGAAAGTGATTAGCATGGGTGAACAAAAAGGGGGGTGTTTTAGCTTCATCTGTTGGATACTCATGATCATCCTCCTATCCTGCAGTCTCATCCGACAGTTGCTTTTGTGTCTTCTTCTAATTTATGGCATTAGCGTCTTGGGCATCCTTCCTCTACGGTGTTGTCTTCTATCTCTTCTATTGATTTTAGCACTAATAAGACTTTTGTTCCTTGCTTTATATGTTAAGAGCAAAACATACTAGACATAGTTTTCCATTGAGTTCTACAAATGCTACTGCATTAATTCAATTAATACATTGTGATGTTTGGGGTTCTCATAGAATATCATCTTCTAGTGGTGCATTTTATTTGTTAACTATAGTTGATGATTATTCCCGAGCTGTTTGGGTTTATTTATTAGTGGCTAAGTCAAAAGTAGCTTCTAGATTTTTGAAATTTTGTGCCTTGGTGAAAAACCAATGGGATTGAATAACGGGGCTGCATGTTTAGGCTAATAATGATAATGAATTTTTGCCTCTGAGATCTCATTTTGCTGCATCTGGGATCATCATCTATGGTTGATACACCACAGCTAAATGCGCATGCCTTAGGTTTCAAGCCAGTCTCTCAGTTGATTTTTGGGGAGAATGTGTTCTTACTGCTGCTTATCTGATTAACCGGACACCGACAAAGCATCTCAATGGTCGTACTCCCTTTGAGTTGCTCTATAGGAAAGCTCCAAATTACTCATCCTTAAGAGTTTTTGGATGCTTGTGTTTTGTTGCTCACGTTCCCAGATATCGTGACAAGTTTGCACCAAGAAGTCAACGTTGTTTGTTTCTTGGTTACCCTGCCAGAAAGAAAGGCTATCGCATTTTTGACCTGGAATCCCGTGTAATCTTTATCAATCGGGATGCAGATTTTTTCGAAGACCAGTTCTCGTATTCTGCAACTCCGACGTCGGCTTCATTAGAAGACCCCAGCAACGCCACCACCTCGCCGCCGACCTCCTTATTGCCGTTACCGAAGTTGCACGGTCCATTGCCTCTGGTCGCCACCGATCACCCGCTGTCGGCCGCTGCCAATTCTCTGACGCCGGTTGCCACCGGCCCTCCACTGCCGGCTGTCGCCGGTCGCCGTCGGTTCATCTATGCCGACTGTCATCGACACCGACCCACCGGCACTCACTGCCCTATTCCCGGTGGACGAGGTTCCATCGCCAGATCCCGACCAAGAATGCCAAATTATACTTCTGGCCCGACCAGATGCTGCGTCGCCAAGGACACCACCACCTCACGCGCCACCTGCCCAGCCTTCTTCTGCAGCATCTCCAGCTCCAGATAACTTCACTGCCGAGTTTCCACCTATCAAGCAGAGTATTCGTGCTCGCTGACCTCTTCCTTATTTGGAAGATTATGATTGTGATGATTATGCATGTGCTCTTACTACTGAATACCCCCGTCCCCCACTATTACTACGTCCACTCATGCGTTGTCACTATCATCTTACTGATTATGTAAATTGTGATAACTTTTCTAGTATGCATTCTAGATTTTTGGGTGCAATAGCATCTAGTACAGATCCTACCACTTATTTCGAGGCATCCCAGCTTGCTCATTGGCGAGCTGTTATAACTGAAGAGCTTACTGTGCTTGAGTGCAATCAAACTTGAACTTTGGCCCCTCTGCCTCTTGGATAAAAAGGCGATTGGTTGCAAATGGGTTTACCGGACGAAGTTTAAGTCAGATGGTACTATTGAACGTCATAAGGTGCGCCTAATGGTTCTCGGGAATCGCCAGGTTGGAGGGATTGATTATACTGAGACATTTTCTCCGGTTGCGAAGATGAGTTATGTTCGCATATTCTTATTTATTGCGGTCATTCGTGGTTGGGAACTGCATCAAATGTATGTCCATAATGCTTTCATGCATGGCGATTTGCATGAAGAGTTTTTATGCGACCCCCACCAGGCTATGCCGCCCCCAATGGAAAGTATGTCGCCTTCAGATATCTCTTTATGGTCTTTGCCAGGCCCCTAGAAATTGGTTTGCCAAATTGGCTTAGGATTTACGAGCATTTGGTTTTGTTCAGATTAAGGCAGATTACTCTTTGTTTGTCTTTTCCCGTGGATCGATTTCTTTGCATGTTCTGATTTACGTGGTTGATTTGGTCATTGCTAGTAGCTCTTCTGCGCTCATCTTTGAGTTCAAGAAATACTTGTGTTCTTGTTTCCATATAAAAAATCTTGGTTTACTTAAGTAATTCTTGGGCATAGAGATTGCTAGAAGACCGGCGGGGATGTTTCTTTCGCAAAGGAAATATGTCTTGGACATTTTATCTGATACGGGTTTATCTACTTCTAAACCGACTGGCTTTGCGATGGAGCAACAACATGATCTGGCACGTGTTGAGGGTCCAACTTACCATGATCCCGAGCAGTACATGCATTTGGTTGGGCGCCTGATATACCTGACTGTCACACGTCCTAAGCTTAGTTATTCGCTTCATACACTTGCGCAATTCATGAAGTCTCCTTGTGTTCCTCACTTGCAAGCTGCAGTTATTGTGTTGCACTACCTGAAGAGTCATCCTTGTCAAGGTTTATTTCTCTCTTCCACTGTGCATTACAACTGTCTACTTACTGTGATTCAGATTGGACTACATACCCAATCACCCGACGTTCACTTTCCGGCTATTTTGTGATGATTGGTGATTATCTGATTTCTTGAAAGACATCTTCCACTGAAGTGGAGAATCGTGCTATGGTTATTACCTATTGTGAGTTGTTTTGGTTTAAGTCTTTACTGAAAGACTTAGGAGTTATGCACGGGCTCTTGTTATTGTCTCATTGTAGTAATTGCTGCCTTGTTTCCACTTCACTTTAGAGGAGCCTCCTTTGGCGCAGGGCACCAGGCCAATGCTCCCTATGAGAGGCTCCCACTGCAGTACTGAATTAGCAAACGCCATTCTTGGACCTACTCTGCATGTTTTGTATTTGAGTTCGACATCACGGTGCAACGGCTCTTTCGCCACCTCCCATGTTTTATTTATCGTGAATTGGAAAATGGAGGGGTTGGGCCTGCACTCTGGGGGACGAATTTATCCCACGTTCCGTTAATCACCGCCATCCATGTTTCTTTGTCCAGCCAAAAGAAAGATGTTCTTTGGATGGCCATCAGCATGGCATAGGCCGAGTATAGCTAAAATTATTATTACAATACCTGGTCATTTAAGAAAACATGACTTAGTGTTCAAGAGAGACAACTAAGTCTCCAAATATTTTTGTTTAGGATTCACATCCTTAAGAATTTAACATTCCACATTGCGTAGCAATAGAAAAGGAAGGGATACTATTGATGTGCGAAGAAAGTGTGCCATCCAGTAGCCAATCACACGGGAACTAAAATCATTAAGTAGAAGGGAATACGAGATGAACTTTATACCTGGATGAAGACGACCGAGAACAAGGGAGCTGATTGGCTTCAAAAAAGCTTCCAGACCAAATTTTAGGAATATGCCATTCCTAAAATGATGCATGACTATGACGTAGTGTAATGAGAGCGAAAGGAAGGCGGATCGGTTGTGAGAAAAAAGGTAGGCTGCAAATATGTAAAGGTGGTAGAGGAGAGGAAAGAAGGGTGAGAAAAACAGAAGAGTGAAATGCTGCTCTTATAGTCATCCCACTCACTATCATTATTGTAATGTAGTCATGTTTCCAAAATTGTTACAAAAAACTTTGGCCAGTTCTCCATACCATACCAATTATTTGTCCACCAAAATGGAGGGAACATATCATGTGTTAGCCCACTACATTAATTACCACATGTAACTTCTGCCAAACCAATTATTTACCTTCTAGCACTGAATCCTTGGTAACATCTTTGTAAGCCCAAGAGCAGACTGCCTTTATACTTTCAGTTGCATATCTGCAACAACAAAAGACGTGCTTTTAGAACAAAGGTATTTCAGATATCTGTAAAGAAATATTCTCGATGCATGTAAAACATGATGATTGGAGTGGGGGTTTCAGGTGCACGCAAACTTACTCTGATGTTCTTTTGGTGTGCGTCAATCAGCTCACTGACATGAGAGTCTTCGTATCTTTGTTCTTCTGTTTCTATAATGCTATTATCCCAGACCTACATCAATCAGACCACAACTATAACTTTTGTGGTTTGCCTAAGACCGCATTAGGAAGTGGACTCTAATTCTAGAGCGTAGGAAATATGGTGTTCGAGAATGAAACCAATGTTTCTAGTTGTGAGTGGACTCTAATTCTAGAGCGTAGGAAAGTATGGTGCCTAAAACCAATGTTTCAGAGGACTTACCACGTGCGGAGAGGTTGACAAGGTAATCAGAGGATCTACAGGCAATGATTTTGAACGAAGCGTCTCCCATGCTTGCAGAGGACGTGAAAATCTAAACGCCACTTTTCAGATCAATTTCACTACGAACAAAAAACAAATCGTTCACAGATCACACTGTGAGATAATGGATAGAGAGACCTGTGACATCACAACTGGAATGTGACAATGCAACTCCTATGTTTGACCGCACACAATACTTCTTTGGATTAGTAGTCTTCACCAGTTCAAAACATAAATCCAGATTAAATGACAAGACAGAGACGGAAATAAACAAGTACAACTTAAGTAGGGCATAACTATACTACCTTGAAGGCAACGAGTCATCACTCTTATTTGTCAACAGCATGGAGCACGAGTTTTGCTTCCTGTAAAGTGTAAACGACAGCACCGAAAAATTCCAAAATCAAAACAAAATCGAAAGTAAGAACACAGCCGTAGATTTGTAAATCAGAGAGTACTAAATCCAAATAACAGGAAAAAAAAACAGCAAAAATAACAAGACGACAGTAAAAAGGCGGTAGGAACACGGTAAAAAGAGCAACTCACAAGCAAATTGAAGTTCCCAAGGCTCAATTTGAAGCAACTCCTCGGTACTCATATATTCTAGTAAGTTACATCACTATAAAGATGCAATTCAAAAAAGAAAATAAAAGGTTAACAAAACAGCTGAACAAAGCAGGTTAAGTTAACAAAACAGCTGAACAAAGCAGGTTAACTGAAATGGATAGTACACTTCTGGAACATTTTAAACACCAAATATTTCAATAATCAGTTCTTCTCAATTACTCTTCAGGTTCCTCATCAACAGCTATATGTAAACATAAGGTCACTGACACATCAACTAGATGAGGAGCAGAAACAGAAATCATTGTTTTAAAGTGAGCTCAGCAGCAAAAAAACTTGAGATTAGGAGCAACAAATTTGGAGTGATTAAAAGTTACAGAACTGGTGATCAAAAGCCATTCCAGGAAGGGACACTGGAAAATCAAGCTTCAAAGAAGTTCAACAGTAATCGTTACTTTATGCAAGAAAAGAGGGACAAGTTTTCTAAGTTTTCTAAATGAATTGGGGGCTGAAAAATGCAAGCATGAAAAAAACCCATATTTTGCATTCAGAAATTAAACGATAGCTGGTTATATGGTAACTTTAAATCAGTTATATGTATATCAGAACTGTAAATAAACAATGCACTATTTCACACTCAGATAGGTTCTGTGAAAAGTGGAAAGATGCAGTTTGCTGACAAACCTGGTTATTAGCTTTCACCATTTCCTTTCTAATACTTTTCTCCAAAGCTTGAAAGCTCAACTTTGCAAGCATGAGTTCCACATTCATATTCGTCACACGAACAACGTACAAGTAAACAGTGTTATGAGAGAACAAAAGAAAAACATAAACTAAGGTCCTATTAACAAAGACAATCTTTGTTGACCCCCGTCGGATATCACTTCTTCAACATCCTGCTTCTCCAAAATCTTGAGAAAGCATAGGAAAACCAACCTAAATTGAAATGGAATAGACAATATCAACTAAACTAACTTCCTAATATAACAGCATTATTTATATATATTCATTTTCCTCCTAAACTAAAGCAGATACTAGCTAAATTCATATCAGTTTATAAATTAAACATACCTAGATATCTTTGGACCTGGTATTTCTGAGAGAGTCCTCACATACTCAATCAATCATCTTCCTCCTACACTCCGGATTTCCTACTGCTTCATAAATAGAAGTTTGAATTTTTAGCTGCCTTTGGGTTGCTGGAAAATAGATGGCGACGTGTGCATTTAGGACAGAAGCATATCAAAATATGAGATGCAAATCTCTAAGCCAAGATTGAACAAGACTGAAAATGACGTAGTGCAATCAGCCATTGATGCCAATCCTCAGCGAGGTGTGGAACATTAACCATAGGAACCTCTCACTACCACAGGCTAATGAATACTGATATTGATTTAGGAAAGATAGGACTAGTTTATAATTGTGCTAGGAAGGTAGTGATAAGATTGGCGCAACCCTTATGGGTGCAATATCTTCTCCAGAGAAATTTCAGAAAAAAAATTTCTTAAAACAATAGTCAAAATCCATAGGCATTTAGGAAATACTGTAGCTCTTAACAAATCAGTCTCCCTTACTATAAATTTATTAATCGTTTGAGTTGTGAGATTCCTTGAGATTAGGCACTAGGAAAACCTGTAGAATAGTCATGATTGATGAAAGAGCAAATAGTACAACATTAAATCATAAGGTAATAGTCCATTTTTAACAATAGAATGCATTGAAATTCATAGCCTGCATTCTTCAAGCACATCAAAGTTAGCAAATTTTGAGAGGAAAAATATCGAAACATATTATTCCATTGAAACTATAAACTTAACTGATACGAAAGCAAAGAAACAAATATTTACCAAAGTCCAAATCCGGTGGCGAATAAGCACAGTTTGATAGCTTTCCGGCGGACAAATCGGAACGATTTGGAAACCGTTCAATTCCACTGAATTCCCTTTCTGCAGTCTCCACAGGACTCCGTTTTGGGGCTGAGGAAGGATTTCACGAGGAATTTAGTGGCGGTGAGGGAAGACGAAGACACTCCGGCGAGAAACGACGAATTGTCGAAATCGGGCACTCAGAACTGGAGATACTGGCTGGCGATGGAGTAGCGAGCAGGCGGCAGAACCCACTGGCCAAAGGAGTACGGCTGAGAATTTTCGGCCACAAATTCCATTAGCGCCCGGTAAAGTAATTTACCATAATGGTTATGATTAATGATGAAGAATATATATATAGTACAAAGAACACTAGTTTAAATATAACTCTAGTACTGATCATTAACATGGAATATAATATTATCTAATCATCTACTTTCTTTATTCTAACACCCCCTCAAGCGAAGCGTTGGATGCTCGCCGACGCAAAGCTTGGATCTGAAGAATTCGAACAACGGACGAGGAAGACCCTTGGTGAAGATGTCAGCAATCTGAAGAGAAGTTGGAACATAAACAACGCGCAGCTTGTTGGAAGTCACCAGCTCACGAACAAAATGATAATCAATGTTAATATGCTTGGCCCGCTTGTGTGCCACCGGATTCTGAGCCAAGAAGATAGTACTACTGTTGTCACATAACAACAATGGCGAGCCAGAAAGCGGAACTCGAAGATCACGAAGCAAATGAGTGAGCCAGACAACCTCAGAAGCAGTGTTGGCAAGGCACGATACTCAGACTTCGTACTGGAACGAGAAACAGTGGGTTGTTTCTTGGCACTCCAAGAAACAAGATTCCCACCCAGGTAAACTGCATATCCATAAGTGGAACGTCGAGTCTCTAGACAGCGGGCCCAGTCAACATCAGAATAGCCTAACACATCTGGAGAGCTAGCAGGATTGAAAACCAAACCATAATAAAGAGTACCATGAACATAATGCAAAATCTGTGTAACTGCAGCAAAATGATCATCTCTAGGATCCTGAAGGTACTGACTCACAGTGTTGACCGAGAAGGCCAAATCCGGACGAGTAATGGTGAGATACTGAAGAGCCCAAACAAGATAGCGATAAAGAGTAGGATCCCAAAATGCCGGACTAGTGGAACTGTGCAGCTGAGAGCCAGCAAGAAACGGCGTGGAAACAGGCACGCAAGCAGAAATACCAGCCCTAGTCAGGATATCCCGAGCATACTTCTCTTGGCCGAGAAGCAACTCGGAGGGAGTAGGAGAAACTTCAAGACCAAGAAAGTAATTAAGAGCACCAAGATCCTTGATCGCAAACTCCTTGTGCGTCCGAGAAATGAACTGACAAAGAAGAGTCGAATAATTCCCTGTAAGAATAATGTCGTCGACATACACAAGGAGGTACAACAATGAGGACCCCTTCGCCAGAACAAATAAAGAAGTATCAGCAGAGCTGCACCGAAAACCAAGCTGGGTAAGATAGCCGCTAAACCGCTGAAACCAAGCTCTAGGGGCCTGCTTAAGGCCATAAATAGCCTTGCGCAAACGACAGACATAGTCTGAATGAGAAGAATCCTGATAACCAACTGGCTGCTTCATGTAGACCGGACTATCCAGAACACCATTAAGAAAAGCATTCTTGACATCCAGCTGATGAAGTGGCCAAGAACGCATGGTGGCAATTGCAAGAACAGTCCGAACAGTGGAGGCCTTAACCACAGGACAGAAAGTATGGTCAAAATCAAAACCTGAAATCTGCGAAAAGCCTTGCGCCACAAGTCTGGCTTTGTGACGGTCAATGGTACCATCCGGACGATACTTGAGACGATAGACCCATTTGGAGCCAACAATGTTGGCATCCAAAGGTCGAGGCACCAAATCCCAAGTATGCTGACTACGAAGAGTAGCCATCTCATCGTCCATAGCTGAAACCCAGGCTGGATCCTGAAGAGCCGAGCGATAATCCGTGGGTTCAGTCTGAGAAAGAAGAGAAGCAGTAACGCCATGGGCAATAATATCCGAATAATCCCGTCTCTGAATGGCACCAGTAGATGACCGAGTGGACATTCAATGTGTACGAGGCAGAGGCGGCGAGGCGGAAGAAGTGGAGCTGGCAGATGACGCCGGAGAAGACTCGAAAGAGGCAATTGAGTCGCGGCCAACGGACGCAGTCGGAGAAGAGGTGGCTGCAGCTGGAGGAGGCACCGTGACTAGTAGTAAGGACGGTGGAACTGTCGACGGAAAAGCTGGTTCCGGTTCCATCGTGCAAATGATGCAAGGCGGCAAAGGAGATGAATCTAAAACCGGTGCAGAGGTATCAATATCACCATCAGGATCAATAAAAGCCGAGACATCAAGGACAGATGCTGGAGAGCCCAAAGTCGAAGAAGTGGCAAAAGGAAAATATGTCTCATCAAATCGAGCATGACGAGTGATGTAGACTCTGCCTGTGGAAGAATCTAGACAACGAAAACCTTTGTACTGGGAACTGTAGCCAAGGAAGACGCATGGAATGCTGCGAGGAGATAATTTGTGATCTGCATATGGTCAAACAAATGGAAAAACCCGGCAACCGAAAGGATGAAAATTTGAGTAGCAAGGATCCCGACCATATAGAAGCCCATAAGGAGAAGAACCATGCAGTACAGGAGTAGGCAATCGATTGATCGTGTATGCAGCTGTAGCAAAAGCATCATCCCAATAAGAGATAGGCATATGCGAATGAAATAGCATAGTAAGATCCATCTCGGCAACATGCCTATGTTTGCGCTCCGCCCTACCATTCTGTTCCAGAGTGTAAGGACACGATATCTGATGGTGAATGCCCTTAGTAGCAAAATGACTCCGTAGACGAGTGTTCTGAAACTCAGTACCACCATCACTCTGAAACACTTTAATTTTGGATGAAAATTGATTCTCCACAAATGCCTCAAATTGTAAATAAGCATCAAAGAAATTCGACTTATGACGAAGTGGATAAAGCCAGGTGAAACGAGAATAATCATCCAAACATAAAGCATAGTAGGAAAAATTGGTTGATGATAAAACAGGGGAAGGTCCCCATAAGTCACAATGAATCAAATCAAGTACATGCGTAGCACATTTATGGTTCTCAACAAATGCCAACCGTTGACCTTTCGCCATAGCACAGGGGGCGCAGGCAACAGGTTTGGGCAACAAAGAAGATAAAGAAACTAGACCAAACTTATGCAAACTAGAAATAACTGTCGACGATGCATGACCCAAGAGAGCATGCCAAAGCTCATAAGATACCCGTCCTTTATTCTGCTGTAAATGCGAGAAAAATGCTAAATCACCTATATCCAAAACATAAAGACCACCATCACTGTGGCCCCTGCCCACGACCGCCTTGGAAACTTTGTTCTGAATGACAAAGTTCCGATCATCAAAAGTGACAAAAGCATTTAAATCTCTGGTCAGTTTACTAATAGACAGCAGATTCTTAGTAATATCGGGAACAACCAGAACATCATAAAGGCATAAATCATCAGAGAGTTTAGTGTCACCAATATGAGAGATTTGAATAGAAGCACCATTGCCAACAGAAACAGTAGAATTACCAGAATATGGAGCGACAGACTCTAAACCCGAGGTGGAGGATGCCATATGACTGGTAGCAACAGAGTCAATTAACCAATCAGAAGATCGGGCAGTAGGCTCTAACTGCAAGGATGACTGAAAATGTTCCGCTAGAGGAGTGGAGTCTATATGACGAGTCGGACCCTGATAAATAGTCTAAGCAAGCATCCTATAGCAAGTCACAGCATAGTGACCGAGACGACCACACCAAGTGCATTGCGGCCGACCACGACCAGCCCCAACCGAGAACTGAAAACCGGCACTTCCGCCGCGTCGACTACCGAAACGGCCACCCTTGGCGGTGCGTGAGCCGTACGCGCCACCTCCCCTCGCCGGTGCGTGATCCCACGCGCGGCCGGCCGAGGGAAATTCTGCTGATGTGAATGCGGCAGGCCCAGTGGCAGGGGCTGAATGGTCCTGTAAGTTTTTCAGAAAAGCCTCATGGTTTTTGGCACGAGATAAGACATCGGCATACAACGGAGTAGGAGATGAATTAATTAATGGTGCAGAAAAATCCTTAAACTCAATTCCAAGAGCAGTCAAAAACTAAATAAGTTTATCATCATTGGATGTAGGAGAACCCATTATAGACAACTGCTCAAAAATATCTTTAAATTGGAGATGGAGTTCATGAACTGTACCAGTCTTATGTATACCATGGGCAGCAGCACGAAGACGAAGGACAGATGAAGCACTTCTGTCGTGATAAATCGACTGAAGATTGTGCCAAATTTCCTTTGAAGTGGCACAGTCAGGCAAAACCGCCAAAGCCTTCGGGGTGAGGGAAGAAAAGAGAGGACTGCAAACACGTTGATCTTCATCAACCCAATTTTCATAATCAGACTGAGCCTTCAAGTAAGCCTCTATGGGATCAGGCTTGGAGGATGAGCCTCGAACTGGAGTGGAAGTAACAGCCCCTGCATCGGAGACGGAAGCGGCGGCTAGGGGGCAAGGAGGAACAGTCCGACAGGGCCTGGAACCATCAAGAAAACCATACAGCTTCTGAGGTCGGAGAACATAACCAGCTTGACACTTCCACAGCAAATAATTGGATGATGACAATTTGATAGTCATCATGGGGAGCAAGGTATTATAAGATAATTTATTGTTAGACATGATGAGAGGAGAAAACAAAAATAATAAAATTTTTGGGAGGTGAATAATGGCTTCGGATGGGATGAAAATTGAAAATAACAAAGCAGAGACAAAGTCTGCGGATGGGATGTATTATTATGACAACGAGAAGCAGAGGTCTGAATTATGCTTTTGCCTTGTTGAGGTCCGTATGTCTGCTTTCTTGAAGGTTGGAATTTTCCGGCGGCGGAAGCAAGGTTTTAGAAGCTGCGGCCGAAAAAAAAGAAAAGAGAGGAGGGTTTTAGAACCAGGTTTGCTCTGATACCATGATAAAGTAATTTCTCATAATGAGTCTGATTAATGATGAAGAATATATATAGAGTACAAAGAAGACTAGTCTAAAAATAACTCTAGTACTAATCATTAACATGGAATAAAATATTATCTAATTATCTACTTTCTTTATTCTAACAGCGCCGGAGTATAGTATGGTCTTCTGATTATGTTGTGAGCATTGGTCCTTTCTTTTTTTTCCAGTTTGTTTTCTTTCAGCTTTTGGTCCCTTAATTCATACGTTGTCGTTTTCTTCTCCTCCTCTAATATTATTGGGTTGTCATATTATTGGAGTATATCTATGAGTAGTTCTTTTTGACGGGCGATTAGGAGTGTTCAAATTGCTTGATTCGATCCGATCTGGCTCATTTTGATCCACCTTATTTGTGTTGGATTAATGACTCATATGGGTTAAAATGAGTCGGGTCATATTTTGACTTGTTTTTACCCATTTAAAATTTTAGCTCATTTTCTTTAAAAAATTATTAAAAAAATAATAGTTTAATATAATGTATCCTACTTTAATTTACGAGTCTATCTCTTGAAAGACGGTTTTTCCATAAGTTATGGAAAGATCAATGTTTAAATTGCAAACTAGAAGAAATAAAAATAAATTTTTTGGGTTGCTTGAATCGGATTGTAAATTTTATAACTACTACACGTTGTATAATAAATTTTTAATATTGCAACTAAGATCTTTTACCTTTTATTATTCTAATTAAACCCCGTATTTCCATAAACCTATGGAAAGACGGTCTTTCCCAAAACTTTTACTTAATTTACTTCAAAAACAAGTTTAACATGCTTAAAAAATATATATTTATTTATAAAGCTAAAAATATATATTTTTTAAAAACAAACTTACTATTTTTATATGATTTTGATCAATTTGGGTTTATTTAGATCGACCCATGACCCATTCCGCCCCAACCCTAAACTTTGGAAATTTTGACCGAACCTGACCCGACCCATTTGATCCTAAATTTAGGGTCAATTTGGGACGGGTCAGCCCATGAACACCCTTACAGGCGACCTGTCCATAAATTTATGGACAAGCCTTGGACTTATTTGCAATTAATAAAAATAGAGTGTCTTTTTCGCAAGTCAAACCCATTATTTAGGGTAAAACAATTAGATTGAAGAGCCACGTCCTGGTTATCATCTTCCAGGGCTCTATTTTCGTCATTATTTTCCCCACCACTGATAACTTCATCGCCTCCCGCACAAGTCGTGATAATCGGCATTCCCAAACGGAAATTCGATCTAGGATTTAAACTCTGGTGCTCTCAATGATCGCCACACTTGCTTCTTTCTACACCCCTGGCAGGTGAGGAGCTGTGATAGTTGGACCAGATATGATGCGGCGCCGGCCTATTTAGGGAGAATTCGTTAATCCTAAAAAATTATGTATGGATGCATCGGATTTTGTCAATTAGCACGAGGAGGTGAATCATAGGGACATAACCAATGATTAGTTGTGACAATGCAACTCCTTGAAGCTATGGTCTTACAAGTCTTCTTTGCATGCAACAAGAATGCAATATTTGTTGATATTGAATCACTATTTTAATTTTGATGCATCCTATTTTTATTCCTTTAATGTTGTGAATATTGAAACAATAATTCATGTCATTTAATCTGCTTTCTGCTATGCATCTTCTTGTAAAGTCTAGATTTATCTAGTTGGCAATTTGTGGAAATTATGCAAATATGGTATTATTGAGTTGTAACATCAAAGAAGGAATTTTGGTGAAATAAGGAAAGGTTGAAGACTGAATCCAAGAAGGATACATCTAGTCGAAGTTGTATTTGAGTTATATGGATGAGCATATACAGATTAGAACGATTAGAATTAATTTTGAACAGAAATTCTGACCATGTTGGAACATGCTGCTGCAGCAGATTTACGCCAAAGCTTTTATGGAAATCAAAGTCAGAATATTGCAGTAGTTTGGAATAAATGGAATTCGTATATATAACTATATATATCAGGCGTGTGAAGCATAATTGGTTTATGAAAAATCCCTACTTATATGGAGAAGATTTATTCGAATATATGGGATAGAATGATATAAGGTAAATCCCTTTATTTATGGGATTTGGATATGCTTCAAGAATCAGATTTGGAATAGGAATATTGTGGAGATAATCAAGGAGTATTCAGATCTGATTCGTGGATATAAATTGGGGACAAAACACGGCTGCATACTTACGGACTTAATAGAAAAAATCTGCACACAGATTTTTATCTTTCGAGAATTGCATAGAGCCAGTATACTGTGTTCAAACACACATGCTGCACAAAGTTCAGAATCATATGCCTTAATTCCTCGGGAGGAGGAGATCCAGCGTCGACGAGTTTCGAGGTCAGAGGGAGTCTGATCAAGGCGGATCGGTAGCAAGGGGAGCTTGCAGGATTCACGTTATAGTTAGATAAGATAAGTATTATTGTATGGTGTACTTTGTACTGTATCTTTCTGATCAGTGGATTCATTCTGAACTGGGCCAGGCCCCGCAGATGTAGGTGGTTTACACCGAACTGCGTAACCAAGTCGTGTGTCTTTTACATTTTACGTTATTTCACACTTGGTTAAACTAAGCATGTTGGAACACACTAGTAGTGATAATTGAATTAATTAGGTAAAACCAAATTTCACTTCTTTTGTTGTTGGAACTTGCAAGAAAGTAATATGAATTCAGAGTAAATTTATCTGTGCTTTATTTCATCTTTAAAAAAAACAATATACGTAACATATAAGTAAATAAATGTAGTTCTCAAATCAATATACACAATCAACAACTAATAACTAAAGAGTACATACTCAATACTGAAAAGTGCAACATATAAGCAAACAAATACATATTATATTTCAATACAATGACCAACAAATGAAAATAAAAATGTCATACATAATACAACTAACAAGTACACTTTGAATAATAAAAAATGCAACATATAAGTAAACAAGTGCAGTTCCAGTTCCTAATTCAAAACGAACAATCAATAACAAATGCAAATAACAAGGCATACATAGTGAAACTAACTATTACGATGAATACTGACAAATGCAATATATAACTAAACAAATGCAGTTTCTAAATCAAAATGAACAATCAACAATATTGAAAATAAAAAGTCATATACATTATAACTAAATAGTACACATTGTATACTAATAAATGCAACATATAACTAAACAATTGTAGTTCCTAATTCAAAATGAACAATCAACAATAAATAAAAATAAAAAGTCATACACAGTACAACTAAATATTACTCATTGTATATTCATAAATGCAACATATTACTAAACAATTGCAGTTCCAAATTCAAATTGAACAATCAGTAATAAATAAAAAGAAAAATTCATATACAGTACAACAAACTAGTACACACTATTTTTAAAAAATATTTAGTACACACTAAATACTAACAAAACAAAAGCATATTAAAACATCTCAAACAACTGATTTATATGTGACTTGCTAATGATTCTTGTAAATCTTTTCAACAAATTTAGCAGAAGCATTTTTACTAACAACAACAACATTTCCATTCTTCTGGGAAGAAGGCACATCAGCAACAACATCACGATTTTGCTCTATCAACTGTAGCATTTCCATTCCTTTGAGAGGGCATGTTAGCAACAACATTAGCCTTTTGTAAGGTTCCTTGTGTTGCAATGGAAGCAGCAATGCGTTATATCTGTAAAAAAAAACCATAAAGATGGGGCAAAAAATGTTGTTGGTGTTTTAACTTTTCCTTATCCTTTTCCCCCCTTCTAAGAAAAATAAAGAGAGAGAAAAAAAAAAGTAATCATGGGAGAGATTTTAAAGAATGTGATTAACTTGAGAGCGCCATCACTGATGTTGAATGCTAGCTCGTAATGGTGTTGTGTCACCACTAATACCCACTGTGTCTCTATACTTGACGGATCCCCCAAATTTAATTTTTGTTAACTTTTATCATTAAGAACTGCACCGCTAACTCCCTCAGTGATACCAAGGCTCTGATGCCGACCTTTTTTATCAGCTCGAGCAAGTCAAATTTCAATGACCTTTTTTATCAGCTCGAGCAAGTCGAATTTCAATGACCTTTTTTATTAGCTCGAGCAAGTCGAATTTCGACGGTGCAATGGAGGCGGTGTACGGACTAGTGTGCAAGTTTTGCTCATGAATCTCTTCCATGGCTGAACTTCTGCTGGGGCAGGATGGGTACGGAAAATGGTACTTTCATACTAAGGCCACCTAAAATTTTCATACACATACCCGCCCAATCAGCCATGACAGGTACAACATTCAAATCCACCCCTTCACATCAGGTATTATCTAAAATCCACCCTGCCCCAACACCCACTTGGGTCTCCATACCCACTTCAAATCCATTTTACTCACCCCATTTCATCTTCAAAAAAAACCTAAATTTTACTTTAAAATTAATAATTGAATGAAGTGCATTTTTAATCCTATGTTTTGGGCGAAGGTGCGGAAATAACCTTGTAAAATCTGAAAGTGTAAAAATAACCCTGGAAAACTTTGACCAAATTGTCAACAGCCAATTTGACCAGAAATTGACAAAAATACCATATTACCCCCAAGTTAAAAAAATTCAAAAATAAAATAAAATATGAAAATACAATTTTACCCTTTCCTTCTCCATTTCTCTCCACTGGACTTTCTTCTCAATTTCTCTCTTCACTAATCCTTTTCCATCTCCACTGATAGTCCATCTACTCCATTTCTAATCCATTTCCACCGCTAATCCACTGCTCGATTTCTAATCCATTTTCGCGCAGTAGGGGAGAGGGGGAGCAATTGTTGATGGCGGTTGTGGACTGTGAGGAGGAGCGGTGGTGAATCGGTGGTTGAGAGGAGGAGCAACGAAAAATCGATGGTTGATGGGCTAGGGTTTATAGGAGGAGCGACGGCGGCGAGCTGGGGTTGAGAGGAGGAATTGAAGGTTGAGGGGAGGAGCAACGGTGAATCAATGGTTGATGGGGCTAGGGTGAGGAGCGGCGGTTAATCGGCGGTGAAGAGGATGAGCGGCGGAGCGCGGCGAAGCTAGGGTTGAGGAAGACGTGGGGGTTGAGGAAGACGTGGGGGGAGAGGGGGGCAGCGGTGATCGATGATGGCCTTTTTAGGCCTAGGGATTGAGATCCACAGTGAAGTGTCCGGGAATGTAATGCATCTTACTACATATCCAATGGTTGCGACCTATACGAGGTAATGCCCTTTTAGGTGGGCATTGTTCCTGTAAGCGGGGGCACATTGGCCTTGGAGTGAGTGATTAGGGAATGGTCTGCGGCGTCGTAGGACTAGGGTTCATTGCCTAAAATTACGGAGACGGTGAGATATGGGCATTGTGGTAAGTACCACATGTGACAGATGGAGAGAAATGCCAGCCTATCTCTACACTGTGTGACATGAGCATAAGATAGGTTTATCAGCCCATATGTGAATGAATCGAGGATAGAAGTCATTTATCAAGCATGTTATGCAAATACCCCCAAGTGCCTGTTTATATAGTTGTTGTTTTAATTTCTTTTTTATGCTTTGTAGTTATTAGTTGAAGAAACCCCCCCCCCCTTTTGCATGTTTGCATTACTAGACGTTCCTTTCACTCATGTGGATTGATGACCTGCACCGCACGAAGTTGTGTTCCTAACTAGTACTTGAGCCCTAGCATCCTCGTGGACAAACCCAGGGCTTGCCGCTTACTACCCCTTGGTAGCTTAGTAGTAAGAACGGTTTTGAATTATAAATATTTATCTTTGACCCATAAGTCCCTCGACTCATGTTTTAATGACAACCAGGTCGGGGCAGGTCAACATGCGTGCGACGACGCATATGTGGCCATAGTCTAATATTTAAAATTTATCTTAAAATTCTCCGTTTAAAGGTTCTGGGCCGTTCTGTTGACATGTTTATGCCCAAATTGGAACAACATTGTTGTCAAAATTTGAATAAAAAAATTTATCTCCAATTTTTCATTTCAACATCTCCCACTTTTTTGGAGGGACCTAAGTGCAAAAATAAATAAAAAAAGAGAACTGGTTGTCCCAAAATTCATTCTGATCGTCTAAAAAAGAAGCTTTGTCATCCATATACAGTCAAACTTATAATAACCGAGAGTAATAAAGAAATTGGTCTTATTCCACATAGACTTCCACAAGTTCGTACGACTGACACTCGTATACATTTAAGTAATCATCTACAATTTACTCTAGACCGCGTACTGGCTCTTTGTAAAATTTGAACGATGGAATTTTATTACTTTTATATTTCATAAAAAAACCTAGAATATGAAATTTCATGTGATTTTATTTGGCATAAATTATAGTTCCCATAACGTTTATCGTAAGCGTACTAGTGGAATACTATAAAAAATGGATAATTACCCAGGTTCACGTGCCTGTAAGACAGTACGTATAATTTCTTTATAAAACATTTTTTGTTTTGTTTAGGTGAATTTCTCTCTAGCGTAGTGACATGCAAGAAAGTTTGGGCCAGAGTGTAATTTACCCAGAGTTTTGTAATGTACTGTCCGTGAATAATTTGGGCCCATTTCGGTGAAGTTCATGGCCAAATTTGAACACGGTGACAAAATTTGATGGATGTAATTTTATTACTTCTATATTTCATGAAATTTGGGCTATTTGGCCCGCAATCCATTGTTGCAACATCGCTCTTTTGTCGGTCAATAATTGGTGACGACGACATTGAAACGACATCATGCATTTGTGGTTTCAGTCTACTACTAACCAAGGCTGTAGTTATTTTTGGATTAGGTCACTGCTCTAATAATGCCAATGTTTATTATAAGCGATGCCAGACATACTTCGGATCCAGGTCATATTGATTGATAAGTTTTGCGACATCGACTTATGTCAATTCGATTACCTATGGTCCAGGCCCAAATTTATAATGTTTGGGGCCAATCATATATGTCAGCCCAAACCTATGACCAGCGACGTCGCACTATATTCTCTGTCTTAGTTTTCCTTTGCGACACCATTTGACGTTGCACATGTGATTAAATAGTAGCATTTCACTGCGGGTATATAAATAGCCAACCCCCCTTCGCATTCCCAACCGACAACGTCGCATCAAAACTTTCCACCTAAAAAATGGTCAGATAACATTCAAATCTCAATGCAAAACCTTGCTCTTATATCAATGTAGCCCCAAAACCCACATTAAATTGCTTTGGATGTAGTACATTGGCGGATTTCTTCAAAGAGGAAGAGCAAGAAACCCTAACTAAGGTAAGGATTTTCTGATCAAGCTTGATGTTGGTTTTTTGGGTTTCATATAATTCTTTTTTTGCCCATTGCTTGGTTAATAAATTGGGGCATGTCAGCTATTTACTTTGTAATGCTGATGTTAGTTGAGATTATAGGTGCTTTAGAATCATTCGTGTTCCCATTGCATACTGTTTCAGCTTAGTCGATTGGCCCATGACATCGCACATTCAAACACATGTATCTATAACTTTGCATAGGTCACGTTGGTATAGATGAAGTTTTGGCAACATTATTACAAAATCAGCCAAAACACATTGACATCATTGGGTTCTTGACTGTTGCGCTCATTTTTTTTACGTTTCTTTGTTTCTCAGATGGCACGAATGAAGTAGACAGCCTATAGGATAAGGGGAAACACCATGGGAGTAGGTCCATCGCGCACCAAGAAGACGAAGACAATGGCCACCCTTCTCTCTCCAACATGGGGCAAAATACGCCTCGTCAAAGAGGAGGCAGAGAAGTGTTTCAAAAGGATCTGGGCCAAAGGATAAATGAGGTCAGGGTGATGAAAAATTACGACATGGAGTAACTCCACCTTGATGTTTTCCTTGAACTCTTCAAACCATCAAGAATGGAGGTTTTTACATGCTTGGATAAACCTGCATATGATGCAGAGGTCAAGAAGTTCTACGCCAATTTCACTAGGGAATCGTTGACCATCTACAAGATAAGAGTGAACGGGATAGATGTGGAGATGACGGTGAAGTTCATCAATCAGGTGATTGAGTGCACAATTGGTGGGGAGGATCAGCCAGAGGTTAAGCCTCTACAACTATATTTCCAGGACAATTGGCCTTTACGTGTCGACGAGAATGGCTCATCCAAGGTGCTTTATCCCAACCAAATGGTGGAGAAGTACTTCAAAGTTGAAGTGGTGAATGGGCTTATCCCAATAAAGCAGATCAAGCTTGGTGTTCTCAACCTTCAGGAGAGAATGATGTTCAATATAATTGTACAAGTACTTATCCTGGACGGACATCCTACGGAGTGCATGACCAATGGGACCATCATGTACTACCACCTTGCAGAGAAGAAGGCAGTCGACCCCAGGTATACCATCATCTAAGAGATGCACCAAGTGGCCCTCTCCACGAAGATTTGGACATTCCCCTACGGCAAAGTCATCACCGCCATTCTGGAGAAGAGGAAGGTTCCATAAAATCAAAAGTGAAGATCCAACCTAAGTACTATGATGCAAACTACTTCATGCTGAAGCATTGGGTTTGGGAGGTGGGGACGTGAATTGATCACAATCTCCTTAAAGGGGACATGGATGTGCCTCCTACACCTAGACCCAAGGAGACTCCATCAGCTTCTACAGTTGTGGATGCTTCCCCTACCATTATTCCTGCCTCGCAAACAAGTATAAAATATTTTAGATTTTTTGTTTATTCCAAATTATTATTAATTAAAATATTAACATTTTCATTTAATGTAATTAATTTCTTATCCCACGGGACTTACACAAAAGGCCTGGGGCATCATCCAAAAGGACGTCGCCGAGACCAAGGCCCTGGCCCCGCACATGGAACACAACATGCGTAAGCTTATGTAAAAATTTGTGGGGCTAAAATCTATAATTGCCAATACGATCAATGAACCTGCAGGGGATGAAGGGCTTGGGGTTAACGAGGATGGGCTGGATACAATAGATGATGAAGGAGGTTCTAGCACCAGCAATACCGAGTCTTCCACCAAAGATTCGGAGGCTAATTCCCAAGATGATGGATGTAGTTTGTTAGCAGGCAATGTTATCCCACCCGAGTACCACCCCATTGATTGTCATGGATCATATGTTAGTTTGTTATAGAAGATAAAGAATGTTTGTTTGGATTTTATTGGGATTCTATGTCTTTTGTTTAATTTTCAATTTTATGGGATGTTATATGGTACGTAGCATTATATGTTTTGGATATACGTACGTACCTAGATTTAGTCTTACCGATGTAACTTGATGAAATTTAAGATGGGCTATTGCGAACTTGGAATGGAACTTTTAGATGTTGCTGCAGAATGAGTGTAAATGATCCTATGGATCTACTTCGCCGGTGTACTGCCCCAGGTTCATCGGTATCTTCAGCTTTGAATCAGCCTTGAATAGTTGTATCATCCTGGTGAGCGGCGACCCTCTGCTTTCCTTCCTCGACTCTTTTTCCATCCATCTCAATGGGGCCTTTCCCTTGGCATGCTCTCTCCCCCTCAGCGGTGACACATAACCTGCTTGTCACTCGTGGTCTGCCGCAACCTCTCTACTTCCGTCCTGTGCATTCCTTCTGGAGGTGGCTGCACTTTTTATGTTCTTTACCCTGCTCTAAGTTGTCTCTGGCCTCCTCTCTCCTTGGTTGGGTGCCTTGCTGTAACCTTCTTTCTTTGGAAATAGCTCGGTTGGCTGCATACCGTATCCCCTTTGCTTTGTCTTGCACTTTTCGCTTTCCTCCATCTCCATCAACCTCTTCATCATCTCTTTCTTCGATGCCATGATTTTTTTGGAGAATCTCTGAGTTAAATTGATCTCCATACTTGCATAGATCTGTGTGATGGGAGTCCAAAAGATTGATGGGCTCACAAAACGTCAAAGTGAGGGATTGTAAAGTCCATATTTAGTTCATTGAAAATTTGTGAGAATTATGAAATTATGGAATAGTTTGTGTAGAAACATCAAAGAAGGAAATATATGTGATTTAAAGAAATTTGTGAAGAAATCGGTTATGAAATATTTCGTCCAAGACTGTGATTGAAGAATATATCAATTCCTATATTTATGCAATTGGATTGGATTTATGGAAATTGGAATTGTCTTGATAATATCCTTTTCGCAAAGGATTTGATTTGATTGAATAAAATATATTTTAATTCCTTTTTTTGAGGGATTGGATATTATAATACATATCTCTAAGGGATTTGATTGTAATTAGAATTAGAGATGGAGAAGGAATTATTCTCGCATAGCTTTTGGAGTGTGCGACTGGTATAAATTAAAGATAATTTGGATGAGCTACTTACAGATTTAATTGAAGAAAATCTGCATTCAATTTTTTGTATATTTTGAGAAGTGCTCAAGGGTTTTCTCCTGTGTTCCAACATGATCATACTACGTTGATCAAGTTCATAATTTTATACTTTAATTTCTCGGTAGGAGGAGATCCAACGTCGACGAGTTTTGAGGTTAGAGGAAATCTGATCAAGGTAGATTGGTAGCAAGGGGAGCTTGCAAAATCCACGTGTTATAGTTAGATAAGATAAGTACAATTGTATGATGTACTTTGTACTGTATCTTTCTGATAAGTGGATTTATTCTAGACTGGGCCAGACCTCGCAGATGTAGGTGAATTTTGCCGAACTGCGTAACCAAGTCTTATGTATTCATGCTTTACTTTATTGCATACTTGGTTAGATAGATTATGTTGGAACATGTTAGTAATTATTAAGTAGGTAAAACCATATTTCTGTTACTACTATATATACCATTTGTATTCACTATATATATAAATACACACAACCATAATTATACAGTCTATCAGTCAACTCTCAAATTCTCATTAAGATCTAACCTCCCCGGGTTAGGTTTTTGTATATGTATTGAGTTGTAACGGGGTGCCTGATTTCATCGTCTCTTGCTAGATTGCACAAGCTCCAACATTTTACAACTTGGTGGAGTTGAAGTTTCTAGTGACTTATATCCTAACTAACATTAAGAGCATGTGCAGTGGGAGTTTCATGGTGGTTTCTTTGTGAAAAGAAATCACAAAGAAACCATGAAATCTCACAATGGGGTTTCATAGTGGATTCAAAAAATTGTAATGCACATTAGTTTCCACGAAGAGAAACCGCCCCATTTCTGATGCCCACTGACAAGCCCATGTGCCGTGCGGGCCCTTTTTTTGTCCCCAAATAGGCCACGTGTCCCACTAAAGTCACATCTCCTTTTTTTAAATTTGATTCTTTCGGACACGTGGCAAGCTCTGGTTGGGCCACGTGTTCGAGTCAGTATTTTTCTGAAATTGTATGCTTTTTTTTAAAAAAATTATTTGAAATTTTAAAAAATTAAATTAAATTTTAAAAAACAAAATTAAATTTAAAAATAAAAAAATGTATCATTAAATTTCTTATTTCAATTTATTTTTGGCAGGCAAATTTGTTTAAATTATATATTAAAGATAAAATTAATGAGTATGATAGAAGGAATCAAATGGAATCTGTGAAGTGGTTTGTTAGTGGTTTCTACCATTATAAAGATAATAATACAGTGGTTTCTTTGTGATTGCTTTTGATGAGGTGGAAAAGAGTAACTGGATATTTAATAGAAAGAAATCCCAAGAGTCGTTTCAGAATCATGATTGTACATTGACTAAGTGGGACTAACTATTTTATTGTTGACGAAGGGTCTTACTCCCACCGTCCTAACTATTTTTGCATTTGTCATTATTCATTTAGTCAAACTTCGTTACTTAGAAAAGTAAATTTCAAGTAATGCATAAATTAATATATTAGCATATGCGATATCATTAGAATCGTGTTAACATCTATTTTTATAATAATATTTTTTATTATTTTTAAATATGCACAATTAAAGATATTAATGATCAAAATTAGTTCTGATCAATCTGAAAAAGTCAAAATTTACAGAAATAGCTGGGACAGAGAGAGTATTTTGGAGCACATGTAATTACTGATACTTTATTTTTTTTTTGACATGAAGATGTTATTATTCATATTTACATTGTATGATTTCTTTGACATGGAGTACACGTGTTCTTTCTTGACTACCCTTCACTTTTTAAAAAAAAATTAAGACCACATGACGTGGGGGAGATAAATTAGGCTTCCCAAACCTTGTAAAGCTATACAAATATAGAAAATGTTCAAGTGATAACTTGACCTTGACAAAATTAGTCCTTATACTAGATGTTAGACAAAACGTGTTCCTAAGGTAGCACCGTGATGATGCTAGTATAAGAGAAGGTTTTGTGGTTGAAAGGTGAGCTCTTAGAGATAGTTTTTCAATGCACGATTCCTATCAACACGAACTCCACCCTCGTGTTATTCGTGATGTAGGCCAGGTGCATTGAAGCTACCTAGAAGAGCTTATGTACTCCATCTTTGATCCAGCATTTCTCCTTTGATGGCCCTAGTGTTTTTCTTGAATCTTGAGAGTGCATACTTCTAAACCTTCCTTCAAAAGTACCCATCTTGCGTGATCTACTTCTTGGAATGATTTATGCTACAGCTTGTTGATGTATTCTGATTGAGTGTATTCACTGTTTTTCTGCTGCAATCGCCAATCTTGTCAAATTTGTGAGTTCATGCGCTTGCAGGGTATCAGGTGCAGAAGGGATTGCTTGATGATTTTGTGTCAGGTGGTGTGCAACATTGTTTTGCTGCCTATATATATGTCTCCATGTGATGTATTGGTCTCCAACTAGCTTGTGAATCTCCCAGATAAGTCTCTATAATTTCCATGGAGCCTTTGTGCAGTTTGTCAGTATGTTCATCGTCTGCAAAGAATCAGATTCAGCAATCAGGGGAAAAATTGTAATGTACACAGAGATTGACACCTTCCAAAATTAACCTTACTTCATCTTCTAAAGATGAGTCAGTACTGTTTAAAAGTTTGCATGATGTGAACTCAGGTTTACCATCTATATTCCTAACTATAATGCCAGCTAAAGATAGGGAGATAGTGGAAAAAGATGAATCAGTGTTGAGCTTAAATCCACAGTCTAGTGGTGTCCACTTGTGCACCTTAATCTATTTTGGTTTTTTAGATCTGAAAGAAGTCACAACCCCTATTCGCCTAAGCTTATAGCAATCATCAATTAGTTTCTGAGGATGGATTTTAAAAATATTTGTTAAGAGTAGAGTTAATTCCTTTTTCATTCTAGGTATATTCAATGTTTTATCATCATAAATGATACTGGTGATTCGATTGATAGGATTTGGTATGAGATCGACGATATCGATGAGATTGATATTAAAATATTTATTCTTAGAACATATTGATTTTACCCCATAAGCGGGACCTGGACTTCCAAATAATCCAACAAGTAACTGAGGTTTCTATAGAGATTATATTCTTTCTAATTTTGGTTTTGCTAGGATAGGACCACAAGCGTGACAGATGATCGAAGATATGTTCCTTATGCCCTGGTCTAATTTCTAACATGTCTGAAACATAAGCCCACATAGATCTTGCAACATAACATGAATTGAAGCAATGATTCATGGTGTCTATAGATTAACAGTTGGGACACTTATGCACTGATATGATGCTAATCTGATTCAAAGTTTCAGAGAATGGTAAACAATTATTCACTAATTTCCAGAAAAGAAAGGACATTTTTGGAGGGATAATTGGTGACCATACATGTTCCATACTTGCTACTGTATTTCTTCTTTGCTTAACCAACTGAAAAAGCACTTTTAATTGAGAACATACCAGATGTAGAGGGTTTCCATACCATTTGATCTCTGTTAGCATATAAAGCTATTGGCACCTGCAATTTATTAATAATCCACAGTGGTAAACCTATACATGGGTGTTGAGTGTGAAGTGTAAGATTCTCCTGGAATTGTGCAAGTGTGAAATTAGGCATCTAGATGTTCAAATTTTGGTTCCAGTGGTTGATTAAACAACCTGAACCTGACCAGTTAGCAATCTAAAAGTTTACCTATCCATCCCCAATTAGGATTTGGGTGTTTTGGTTTGCTAACTGTGACACCTTACATACTATATTCTATGCATCTAAACTACGTGTTGATTTTGGAATGGTCCAGATAAGTTTAGACCAGATAAATGTACCTTGTTGCAAGTTTCACCACATTTTTAATGAAAAAATTAAATCTTGCAGTGGTATAAATCCCAACCCATTTTCTGAGAATGGATAACTCATTTTGGTGAGTGATTTCCAGTGTCTGTGGCTGTCTTCTGGTTGATCTCCCCAGATAAAAGAATTCAAAAGGAGTTCAATTTTTTCTATAATGTGAGCAGTGGGAGACATTACATTATATATGTGGATAGGAATTGATTTCAGAGTGTGTTTGATGAGGATCATTCTTCCAGTTGGGGATAACCATTTATTATTCTAGTGGGATATTCTGGAGTTAACTTTTTCAACTATATCATTGAAGTGGATGTTCAGTTTTTTTCCCTTGAAAATGTTAGCTCCTAAATATTTAAATGGAAAAAAACCTTGTTGCATGCCAGTTAGTGAGTGGATTCTGTTTCTTGTCACTGAACTGGTTTTGGAACCCACATAGAAGGCACTTTTTTCATAATTTACTTTCTGGCCTGTGACCATTTGGTAGTGCCTTAGGAATTTGATCAGATTACTGTAGGATTTCCTTGTGGCTTTGAAAAAAAAACCACTGTATCATCTGCATATGAGAGATGGGATATGGTGAATGCATTACCAGGAACTGAGAATGGGTCTAGTCATTTCTCTCTAAACATTGCCTTGAGTCCTCTATTAAGAAGTTTAGTAATGAAATTGAAGAGAGTGGGAGAGAGGGGGTCTCCTTGCTTGAGACACCTTGATGCTTTGAAGTATCCATGGGGGCAGCCATTGATTAAGATTGAGAAGTAGGCATATTTTATGTTACTCATGATGAGTTTCATAAAATGGCCATGGAATCCATATTTTAACAATAAAGAATTGAGCATGAACCATGAAACTCTGTCAAATGCTTTTGACATGTCCAATTTTTCTATGACATTGAGCCCTTAGGCTGGTTTATCTAGCATTCTGACTGATTCTTGCATTACAAGAATGTTGTCAGAGATGTTCCTGCCTTGGATAAAGGCAGATTTCTCTATGAATATACATTTGTTGACCAAAGGGGTAATTTTATCAACTAGTATCTTAGAGATAACTTTGTTACTGAAATTGGCCAGGTTGATTGGTCTGAATTCAGAGAATTGGGCAGGAGTTTGGACTTTTGGAATTAGAGTGATGAGGGAGCTATGATAGATTTAGGCATTGGGACTCCACACATAAATTCTTTAACACAAGCTAGTAAATCATGTTTGATAGTATCTCATGCCCATCTATAGAAGAAGTCATTGAAGCTATCTGACCCTCCATAGTTGTGTTCACTTAAGTTGAAAACAACTTTATGGAGTTCTTCCATTTGGATTGGCTTTAGCAGACAGATATTGTCTTGCTGGGTGATTATGAATAGGAGGAAATTTAGGAAGTAAGCTAGGCTGATTCCTGAGTTATCTTTGGTATCCTCAGTGAGCAGGTTTTGGTAAAATAAGGTTGCAGCCTTTCCTATCTGATCTTGCTCAGTTATCATAACATTGTCATGTTTGATTTTATTAATCTTTAGCCTATTATGCTTGTCTCTTACTTAGTTATGAAATAAGGTTGTGTTAAGATACCTTCTTTGAGCTATTTTTTCCTTGACTTCTATTTCCAAAAGTCATTTTCCCCAGTGAGTCTATCTGTGAGTTAGATTCTTGCCTGATTCAGCCTGTTAAGGTTTTCTATAGTTTCTAGGTTATCAAACTGGGATTCAGCTTCCTGAACATTCAGTTTAGCTTTTTTGCTATTGTCAAACAGGTTCCCAAAGTGATCCTTATTCCATAATTTTATGTTTTGTTTAATCCTTTTCAATTTAAAATTGAATCCAATCATTCCTTGTTCTTCTAACTGTTTAGACCAGGATTGTGCAATTAAATCTTTGAATTCAGGTCTTCTAACCCACATTGACTAGAACCTGAAGGCTTTGGGATGAGTTGGCTGAGAATCCTTATAGGTTAGGAGAAGTGGTTCATGGTCTGATGTAAGTCTATTTAAGACTTGAACTGATGCATTACTGAATTTCCTAAAAAGTTCAGTGTTTGCAATGGTTCTATCCAATCTTTTACAGTTTCTATCTCTACCATGTCTACCATTTGTCCATGTATACAAATTACCACATTTGGGGATTTCAGCCAGGTTGTTACTGATTATAAAAATTTCAAAATCTAACATACTGTTAGGATTTTGAGGTGTTTTCCCTTTATATTCATCAACAGTCCTGGTGACATTGAAGTCACCAGATATGACTGTTGGAATGCATGCTAGTGATGAGATGCAGGTTATGTCTTTGAACATCTTCTTTCTATCTTCCCTACAGTGCTTACCATACATAGAGATAAGGTTGAGTTTCTCATTTAAGACCGTATCTGTGATGAGTATGTGTGTGTATTGATCATGTTGAGATATCAACAGTCCCCAAAATCTATCCTTGAGGAAATTCCAAGTTCTACCATCCTGTGATGGTATTCCTTGGATGAACCCTAATTTCTTGGCATATGATTCGAGTTTTTCAGTGTTTTGTTTAGTTTCAATTACTACAAGAATTGAGATATGATGGATTATAACCAGTCTATGCAGTCTAGCTATAGATCCCTGTATTCCTCTTACATTCCAAGTTAGGAGGTTAAAACTCATTGGTTACTTTAGATTTAGCTTTCATGCGAGTGATTATCACATTTGGAGAATTGAAGAAGTTTCTTACCTGATCTGGAGGCTTGGGATTACCTGGTGTCCCATGATCATCTAGCAGGTGCTCTATTTGATTCATTATGTCTTCCATTCCTTCAGTTGTCTTTCCTATGGTGTGCCTGGACTTCTCACTGGTGTTGCAGTGGATTCCTTATCCTGTCTGTGAGATTTCTTGTTGAGGGTTGGGAACCTGTTTCAATTTGATTTTAGAGAGGCAAATATGAGTTCATCAAGCCTAGCTGCTATGATGGGAATGGCTTCTTTGTGCAGGTAATAGCTGGGGGAAAGCTGATATTTAACCATATTGGAACTAATGGGGGTTCCTCATTAACATCAAAGCTTTTAGTCCATTTTAGAACCTTCATATAAGCACCCCCTATATTCCAGTTTCTTTTTATCCAACATCTCTGAATATTCATCATGGTCAAATTTTATGAATGGCTACAATCTAGGGCAGTAATGAGAGCTTCTCCTTTGAAACCATTTTTTAAAATGAGAGAGTATGAAATCGACAGTCGGCCTACCTCATGGGAATTTACCTACCAAATGACATTTGAATGGATCTGATAGGACCTCGATTTCCTCTTCCTCAAATAGCATAGCAATCTCTCCTTCGTACTCTGTGGTGGGATTCAATTGAGGATTGTTGAGGAGGATTGTTGCGGCTAATTCTGAGGGTTTTGATCAGAGGATTTGAGTAATTTATCTTTGTAAGTTAGGTGGCTCGCACCAGATGGTAGAGCCGCCATGGTGGTGGAATTGGTTAACGTCAGTGGCGAGTACGGTGGTGATGGTGGTGGAAGTTGTTATGATAATACCGCTGGTGGTGCCATGTTGGTGATTTCAGTAGTAGACAGATGGATGAGTAAAGGAAGAGAGAGAACGAAGCGTTTGGTTCACAGCATGCTTGTCTGAGTAAAGGCGACTACCCTTTACTTGAATGGTAAATATGTATAACCTTATGCTTTTGAATAGATTTTTGACGCACAAATAGTTGGTCATCTAACTTGATACTATGAATTTGATATCGAAGTTCTGCTTTGCCTGGATAGTGATTTTTTCAACTAACATGCATTCCGAGGTTAATAGAATTGATCTATTGGTTCCAGTTTTGTGGAACATCTTTGCTGATGTTATCAATTGGATTCATAAAGTTTCGAAGGAGAATATATGTATGTATATAACTCTTTTGCAATCCCTCACAAATACCTCACAAATAGAATATATATTGAACCGCTTAAAAGTTATTATATATGCTTATGGAAAGATAGGCTACATTGTACTTGTACACCACTTGTTCATCATCGTTCCCTGGATTGAATCAGTTGATGAGGATTGACCATCTTCACTTTCTTCTTCAAGTTCCCTTTCCTCACCTTCATCATTGCAAAAAACATGCTCACCATGACACACAACATGCTCTCCAATTTCACCTACATAGTCATCATTGAAGACATTCAACTCTTCATGATGCAAACCATATATACCAGCACTTGTGGATGGCTGTGTGCAATCGACGTTGACATAGGCACTAGGTTGACTCGACTCACCAATGATAGAAGGTTCTCCAAAATCTTGGCAATGTACAGGGGGTGGGAAGGTTGGAAAAGCTGTATAGTTCTGAACATTGCTCAAGAACGACATGAACATGCCTGAACTAACATCACCAGCATGGTCAATGGTGTTTGACATCTTCTCCATATTAAGGTACAGATCAGCTAAGGACAAGAACATTCGATCAACAATGTTAAAGAAGGTCACTGTGGACTCGTCATCTTCCACATTATGACATCGACAGTATATAGAAGAACTAATCAGCTCAGGACATCGATGATAGATTTTTAATAGAAACCCCTCACTTACAATACCAAGCCTTCTAAAAATTAATTCAACTAACTCGGAGTTGCTTAACCTCCATTCAAGAGTCACATTTTTCTCGGGTATAGGAGGATTATAATACACACCCACATTCAAATAAAATTTAATCTGACCCTTTGTACAAGTACACCATCAAAAACATTGTAGAACTGCATTATACAAATATAGAACATATAATTCCATGTTCAGGTTCAACACATTCATATAATCAAACCAAACATAATCATTCAACACATTCATATAATCAAGATTTTTTCATGTACCTCACAAATTACTCTATTACTACAGGTTCAATAAAAAAAATAAGTGAACAAATCATACATAATCAATTCACACATCCTAATTCAACACATTCCTATAATCAAACCACACATAATCATTCAACACATTCATATAATCAAGATATTTCAGGTAACTTTCGGAGACACAGAAATTCTAGCGGCAAGTGAATTCCAAGCGCAGAGCTGTTGGCGGCACGTGAGTTCCACGCATGGACCTACCGGCAGCGCGTGCTAGGTTCCAACTGGTGCGCGACAGTTAGCAACGGCCGGTCGGAATCTTAAACTAAAAATCCAGCAACAATTTACTACCAAACATTTCAAATCTGAAAAATTTGAAAATAAAATACGAACTAAGGTTGGGAGATATACGAACCCGCCGATGAAAATGGCGAAAAACGAAAGCTTGAGCCCGGTGAGGTAGACGACTATGGCCTGAGCACGGGTGGGAGGGAGGAATCCGGCGGTGGAGGAAACAAGGAGAAAACCCATCTTTCTACTTTTTTGGCCTCTCATCTGGGATTAAAACATGAATCACGCATCCTCATATTAACAGAATAAAAAATCCAAATACAGAGGCATTTACCAAATGCATCCTCGTCTTTTCTAAATACAAAAACCGTAAATTTATGAGGGTGCATTTAGCAAATATGTCCTCGTTTTTTCATGGGATAAAAAAAAATAAAACTACAGAGAACACATTTAGCAAATGCGTTCTCCACATTTGCATCCATTGGCATCTACCGTATCCACAATATAAGAATTTTCTCAAAGAATAAGGCCTTTTGCAGTTGGTGGGAGCATTGATATCCTATAATCAACCTCCGGCGGATAAATAACATCTAGCGATCGGTTGCTTCCCGATATGAGGCTGCAATGTACATTTGAAGATTAAAGTCATCCAATCTCTGACTTAATTATTTCAAGATTAAAAATAATTTTCGTTATTCACCGGGCAAACAGGGTGGAATATGATGAGAGCGGTTCGGGATCACCCATTCCTCGAGCACAAAGGTTAAGAAAATGGTAACCTTGGTGCCTTAGCCTGATCAAGTAACAGCCCTCGTAGCCTCCTTCATGTGGTGGGTAAATGGCTAAGGCTTCGTGCTCTTCCACATCTGATAGCCACTGCCCTAAACAAATAATTCAGGAGGAAGAAAGAAGGAAATTTTCGTGGAATGGAGCAGCGCCACCACCACAGGGAAGGTCATCGGGGTCGCTCCCGGCAGTCAGAGACTGAGCTCTGTGATGAAAAGCATAATTCGACCGCTGAAGATGAGTTCTGCGATAAAAAGCATAACCGGAACTTGGCAAATTAATTAGTTTTAAGATAAAAGTGCAAATATAAACCTATATAATTGATGAAAGGGAAAATGTAATTTCGTGCTAATTGAAAGTGCAAATATAACCTTATCTATTCAGGTTATGTGCAAATACAACCTTTTCAGGCAGTTGGAGGTCAGAATACAATGAAAAGACTATTTTGCCCCTCTGTAAAAAAATAAAAAATTGAAAAAACAATGAAATTATATCCTACCCCTAAAGCCCTCTTCTTCGTTCCCAGACCTCTTCTTCATTCATTTATTTTCCATTCCCAGACCCCTAAAGCCACTTTCTTCGTTCCCAGGCCTCTTTTTCATTCATTGATTTTCCGGCGCTTGGCTGAGCAGCGCCGGAAATGGTGGTGGAGATTTTGGTTGGTTGGAGGTGGCGTTGATTAGGAGCGTGGATTGGCGGCGATGGAGGCGACGGTGGAGGGTCATGGATTGATGGTGGTGATAACGATGTCGAGGTCTCAAAATACGCGGTGATAGGGTGGTCGACATCGAGGGAGACGAGATGGTTGGCGGCGACGCTAGCAGTGACGAGGTGGTCAGTGGTGATGAGGTGGTCAGCGATGAGAAAGTGGTCCAGGGCCGGCGGTGTTCAGCGGATTGGTCTACGGTGACAAGGTGGTTGGAGGTGACGAGTGGATTGGTCAGCGGTAACGAGGTGGTCCTGGTAACCTCTCGATTTTCATTCTTCTCGGTTTGAGCTTTATGAATTTCATTGTTTTCTTGGGATAATCTTTGGGATGCCTGGATAGGATTCGATGTTGGGATTGGTTGTGTTGGTTTTGTTGGCAAAGGAGTTTATGGAGGTTCTGGTTGTGTTGGTTTTGCTGGCGACAGAGTTTATAGAGGGCTTGGTTACCCTGGCAAGAAGAACTTTAGTCGGTGGGGGTGTGGTGGTGTTGGAGGCCTGGCGGTGGAGGACATAATTGTCCTTTTCATTTAAGGCTTAGGGTAGAAGGGTGTTTTAGTCTTTTCAAGTTGGTCAATGGCTGGAATTCGTTGCTTAATGCCAAAATCATGTGCGGAGGGTTATATTTGCACTTTCATTCAATATTCAGGGTTATATTTGCACTAAAAAAAATAATTGAGGGTTATATCTGCACTTTCCACTACATATAGGGTTATATCTGCATATTGTTAGTTTTGTTTTTGTAAATCTCAACCGCTGATTCATCTATATCAGTGGACAAGATTTGTTCTCACATAAGTGAGTTTTCTCACATTAAAGAGGTGTTCTCACCTGATTCCAGTTCATATATATATATATATATATATATATATATATGGTTTCATCAATTTGGGCCAATTAAGCCCAAAATAAATTAGGTTTGTATGTAAGTTTTAATTTCTAATAAAGGCATTATCTTCTTTTACTTTCAACGTCTCTGATATTATTTCAAAATCTGGAAAGTGTACAACTTATGGTGAGATAGACTGAAAAGGAAAGTGTGAAGTTAAAACTTGGACAGGGGGTGTAGTAAAGCATCACTATCCCCCTCAAAAAATACTACCACACCTGCAATGCCTTATCCTCTAATTGATCATTATACAGAGTACGCACATGATGCTTCCCGTGAAGGTAAAACAATTCCTCATGAATGGGTCCCAGATGATACATGGTGTATCCCTGGTGAAAATCAGAATCACATGGAGAAATGATCAGTCTATATTTCCACGAAAATGAATACTATTACATGTAATACATATTCAAACCAAATCGAACATTAGCTTTAATTTAAACAAATACACATAATACAAATCCACATAATACATAGTGGTCTAAACAAAACATAAGGATCTTTAGAAAATCCATATTACAAACACGACCCTAAACACGCCCTCGCCCACGGACACCTTTGCAATCACCCGGCAGTCTCTCATCCATTTGATTCCTTATCCTTCTCTCCGCAAACTGACCACACCTCCTGTTACGAAACTTTTCAATATCGGGAGTCAACCTCCAGTTGCGTGTTGCTATAGTGATGGATCTCGGAGAAGCACAAAACCCTCACTATATTGTTTCACATAGGTGGTCGTGTGATATACTATGTCACAGAGAGTAGATGGATCATCATGCCTATACCTACAAACAGCCAATGCATGGGAAAAGGGGAAACGAAAATTTTTCCATTCGCGACAACTACACTCCTTTCTCCGGTATTTCACAATGTATTGGCTCTCACCAATGCTGTCATCAATGGTCCTTGTCACAACCTTATAAGTCTGCGATGCCTGACCATACACGGTCACAGTATGTCCCTGTCCCTAAAAGTCTTTCTTCTAAAACTTTTTCCAAATCCTACTTTGGAACTTAGACCTACACAATTCTACATCAATTTAGAATACATCACCTAATCCACGAACACATAATGAAATATAATGTATAAAAAAAGTACCTCCAATTTGTGGCATCCATTAGCTTGCGTGCAAATATTTCAACCGTTCATTCAAAAGTGGCTTTGACGCATGCTGTTAGCGGGAGATGTTGTGCACACCTTAAACAGTTGTTTTAAATATCTGAAAAATTAGGTTTAAGAATTCCCCAACGAAGATCTCCCTCAACAGAAGCAAGGCACAACTTACTGTTATCATGATGTTTCAGCCAATCCTAAGCAGATGGTTTGAGACTCTCCAACTCCTCCTTGTACTCCCTGCACCTACTTTCTTGTCTAGTATGACCAACCTGTTAAACAAGAGCCTTCATATGCACATTTTTGAACTTCCCACACTCCGTACTAAGGAAGTTGGATTGAAAATGCTTCAAGAAAAATCTGTGGTATCATGCTGGCTCCATCCATTCATCCATATATCTCATTGCATTCAAAATTCCATCATGACAATCCAATATAATACAGGTTGGCCTAGTATTACCACCTACCACATGGAGTCGCAGTTTGAGCATGAACCAGTTCCGGCTTTCATTAGTCTCAGCATCAACTATTGCATAAGCAATGGGTAATATGTAATCATTTGCGTCATGTGTCATATCAACTAGCATTGTGGCCTTGTATACGTCTCTCAAATGAGTCCTATCCACACTAATCACTGGCCTACAGTGGCGAAAAGCTTCGATAGCTTGACCAAATGCCCAGAACACAAACTTAAATTTCCTACACCCATGACCGTGTATTCTATCAGGTATGTCTGCCCAATCAACAATGGTGTTCAGATTTGCCCTGATTAGCTCATTCATAAATGTTGACAAGATTTCAAAGGATTCTTCCCAAGTTCCAAATATCACATCAATAGCCTTCTGGCGAGCATACCACGCCTTCTTTTAGCAAAGGATCACATTTAACTCATTCTTCACATACGCTTGGACATCCTTCATTGTGTAGGAAGGGTTCGTGTCAATCTGCTGGTGAATGGAACGAGCGATCATCAACAGTGTCAGGTTAGTGTTACCATTTGATTGACCTGCACCAATAAAACTATGACTACATGCCCATTTGGTGATCTCCCACATCCCATGGGCAGCCTTCTTGCAGGCTCTAACAATTCAATGACAATTGCCATTTCCTTCAACAGTGTCCTTACATTTTGCATACCAGGTATGTGACCTGCTCTCCATAACCTAGTCTTCCCTGTTCATCATCGTACTCCACCTGAAAAAGAGCTTCTACCAATTCTAGCTTACCCCAGAATCGCATACCCAATGCAACTTCATCGGTCGCTTGGACATAGCTAGGAAGTCTTTTGCCACAATTAGTTGGGTCATACCCATCCTCATCAAGCCCCATACAATCCCTAAAGTAGTCCTCTGTATTAGTATTCGCCATAAGATGGAACGTCTTGGCTACATTGTTCGTGTACACCACTTGTACATTATTAGGATTTGAATCAGTTGATAAGGATCGACCATATTCACTTTCTTCTTGAAGTTCCCTTTCTTCACCTTCATCATTGCTAACATCATGCTCACCATGACCGACAACATGATCTCCAGTTTCACCTATATAATCATCATCGAAGAAATTCAGCTCTTCATGATGCACATCATATATACCAGCACATGTGGACGGCTGAGTGAAATCGACGTGGACATACGCACTAGGTTGACTCAACTCACCAATGATAGATGGTTCTCCAAAACCTTGGCAATGTACAAGGGGTGGGAAGGTTGGCAAAGCTATATAGTTCTGAACATTGCTCAACAACGACATGAAGTGCCCAAACTAACATCACCCACAGAGTCAATGGTGTTTGACATCTTCTCCATATTAATTTACAGAGCATGTGAGGATAAGAACATTCGATCAACAATGTTGAAGAAGGTCGCTGTGGACTCGTCATATTCCACATTATGACATCGATAGTATATAGACGAACCCATCAGCTCAGGACAACGATAATAGATTTTCAACAGAAACCCCTCACTTACAATGCCAAGCCTTCTGAAAATTAATTCAACTAACTGAGAGTGGCTTAACCTCTGTTCAAGAGTCACATTTTTCTCGGGTATAGGAGGATCATAATACACACCTACATTCAAATCAAACATCTTACAAGTTCACCGTAAAAGTATCATAGAATTGCATTATACAAATATAGAACATATAATTCTATATTCAGAAAGACGATATTATTCAGCAACATTTATTCAACTACTCAAACACTAAACCATACACTGTTCAATTGTCAACGAACAACCAAATCATACACTATTATCGATTATCTTACTAATTGACATACAACATGACAACATCGGTAATATCTCTTCACAATATAAAATTTGAACTCAATTACACCACACAAATTAAATTATTACTACAACTTCGATAAAAAATTAGTGAACAAATCTCACATAATCAATTCACACATAATCACACATCCTCATTCAACACTTTCATATAATCAAACAAAATATAATCATTCAAACCACACATAATCATTCAACACATTCATATAATCAAGATTTTTTCAAGTACCTCACAATTTGCACTATTACTACAAGTTCAATAAAAATATAAGTGAACAAATCACACATAATCAATTGAGACATCCTAATTCAACACATTCATATAACCAAACCACACATAATCATTCAACACATTCATATAATCAAGATTTTTTCCAGGTACCTCTCAGAGACTCAGAAATTTTGGCGACGTGTGAATTCCACGTGCAGAGCTGCTGGCGTCACGTGAGTTCTACGCGCGGACCTACTGGCAGCGCGTGGTTGGTTCCAATGGGTGCGTGACAGTCAGTAACGACTGGCCGGAATCTTAAACTAAAAATCCAACAATAATTTACTACCAAACACATAGAAACATAGCAGATCTGAAAAATTCGAAAAGAAAATACAAACTAAGGCTAGGAGAGATACTAGCTTGGTGATGAAAATGGAGAAAAATGAAAGCTTGACCCCGGTGAGGTAGATGGCGATGGCCTGAGCACAGGTGGGAGGGAGGAATCCCGCGGCGGAGAAAACAAAGAGAAAACTCGTGTTTCTCCTTTTTTTGGCCTCCTTTCAGGGATTAAAACATGAATCACAACGAGGATGCATTCGCTGAATGCGTCCTCGTATTAAAATAATAAAAAAAACAAATGCAGGTGACACTTTTAGCAAATGTGTTAAAAAATACAGAGAACGCATTTAGCAAATGTGTTATCCACATTTGCATCGATTGGCGTCTACTGTAGCCACAATATAAAAAGTTTCTCAAAGAACAAGGCCTTTTGAAGTTGGTGGGAGCATTGATATCCTATAATCAACCTCCGGCGGATAAAGCCATATAGCGATCGGTTGCTTCCCGATATGAGGCTGCAATGTACATTTGAAGATTAAAGTCATCCAATCTCCGACTTAATTATTTCAAGATTAAAAATAATTTTTGTGACTCACCGGGCAAACAGGGTGGAATATGATGAGAGCGGTTCGGGATCACCCATTCCTCGAGCACAAAGGTTAAGAAAATGGTAACCTTGGTGCCTTAGCCTGATCAAGTAACAGCCCTCGTTGCCTCCTTTATGTGGTGGGTAAATGGCCAAGGTTTCGTGCTGTTCCACATCCGATAGCCACTGCCATAAATCAAAGAATTCAGGGGGAAGAAAGGAGGAAATTTTCGTGGAATGAAGCAGCACCGCCACCACAAGGAAGGTCGTCAGCATCGCTCCCGGCAGTCGGAGACTGAGGAAGCTGAGCTCTGCGATGAATAGCATAATCTGACCGGCGAAGATGAGTTCTGCGATGAACAGCATAATCTGACCGGCGAAGATGAGTTCTGCGATGAACAGCATAATTTGACCGGCGAAGATGAGTTCTGCGATGAAAAGCATAACCGGAACTTAGCGAATTAATTAGTTTTACGAGAAAAGTGCAAATATAAACATATAAAATTGAAAAAAGGGCAAATATAATTCCGCGCTAATTGAAAGTAAAAATATACCCTATCTATTCAGGTTATGTGCAAATATAACCTTTCCAGGCAGTTGGAGCCTGGAATACGATGAAAAGACTATTTTTGCCCCTCTGTAAAAAAATAAAAAAATTTGAAAAAACATTGAAATTATATCCTACCCCTAAAGCCCTCTTCTTCGTTCCCATACCTCTTCTTCATTCATTTATTTTCCGCTCCCAGACCCGTAAGGCCATATTCTTCGTTCCCAGGCCTCTTCTTCATTCATTGATTTTCCGGCACTTGGTTGAGCAACGCCAGAAATAGTGGTGGTGGCGAAGTGGCGAGACTAGTGATGGAGATTAGGGCTGTGTGGAGGTGGCATCGATTAGGGGCGTGGATTTGCTGCGATGGAGGCAATGGTGGGGGGTGTGGATTGGTGTTGGTGATGTAGGGGCCGAGGTGCTCTAAAAATACAGTGATGAGGTGGTCAGCAGCGGGGGAGACGAGGTGGTCGCCGGTGACACCAGGGGTGACGAGGTGGTCGGTGGTGACGAGGTGGTTAGCAGCGGTGATGAGGTGGTCGGCGGTGATGAGGTGGTCCAGGGCCGGCGGTGTTGAGTGGATTGGTGTTGGTGTTGAGCAGGGACAACATTTTTGAGCAAATTGGTTGATAGTGATTAGGTAGCCGGAGGTGACGAGAGGATTGGTCAGCGGTGACAAGGTGGTCGGCGATGACGAGGTTGTCCAGGTAACCTCTCAATTTTCATTCTTCTCGGTTTGAGCTTTATGAATTTCATTATTTTCTTGGGATAATCTTTGGGATTCCTGGATAGGATTCGATGTTGTGATTGGTTGTGTTGGTTTTTCTGGCGATGGAGTTTATAGAGGTTTTGGGTTACCCTGCCAAGAAGAACTTCAGTCGGTGGTGGTGTGGTGGTGGCGGTGGCCTGGCGGTGGAGAACATAATTGTCCTTTTCATTTAAGGTTTAGAGAAGAAGGGTATTTTAGTCTTTTTAGGTTGGTCAATGGCCGGAATTCGTTGATCAACATCGAAATCATGTTCAAAGGGTTATATTTGCACTTCTATTCAATAGTCAGGGTTATATTTGCACTAAAAAATAATTGAGGGTTATATCTACACTTTCCTCAACATGTAGGGTTATATCTACATATTGTTTGTTTTTTTCGTAAATCTCAACCGCTGATTCATCTATATCAGTGGACATGATTTTTTTTCTCACATAATTGAGTGTTCTCATGTTAAGGAGGTGTTCTCGCCTGATTCCAATTCACACACAAACACACGCTCACACACACACACACACTCACACACACACACACACACACACACACACACACACATATATAGGGTTTTATCAATTTGGGTCAATTAAGCCCAAAATAAATTAGGTTTGTATGTAATTTTTAATTTCTAATAAAGGCATTATCGTTCTTTTACTTTCAACATCTCTTATATTATTTTAAAATCTGAAAAAGTGTGCAGCTTATGGTGAGACAGACTGAAAAGGAAAGTGTGAAGTTAAAACTTGGACAGAGGGAGTAGTAAAGCATCACTAACCCCCCTCAAAAATAATATTCACACTTGAATTCATCCTATTCACTAAATTTTCTATATATCCATTAGGGCAAACAACTTATGTGGCCCATAAACTCCTGTTATCGTTCATTTTTTGCTCCTCAAATAATTGTTGAGTCGTGGTTCTTCCGTTCGATCAACCCATCAAGTTCAACTTTCGTCACCACACGTGCAAAAAAAGAGACATTTTAGGGGCAAAATAGTTTTTTCCCTTTTTCCATTTCCCCTTTTCTCCTTTTCCCTTTCCTGCTGTCGACTCCATCGTTGCCCTCTGCTTCAATCCACCAACACCGCTCATGACCCTATTTCTGCCCTCTTCTCCAATTCACCACCGCCGCTCCTGACTCCGTCTTTGCCCTCTGCTCCAATCCACCATCACCACCAATGCCGTTACCTTCTTGTTGTCTTCAAGGTTGTGATGAACGAAAATATTGTGTCGAACAATCAAACTCTTGCATTGGGTGGTGGAAGCCCTAATTTTTCCAGAATTCAACCATTTCCAATCTGGGTGGCAGATTCCCTAATTGTGTTATCTTTCTCTAAAGCCTCGAACTCTTCCAATATGGTTTTTCCCGATCTTTATCTCCATCTTCATCTCCTCCACCTCTTCTAATATGATTTTTCCACCAGCATCTTCAATTTATCACTCTGTCATTGCTCTCGATCTTGAACACTTTACCATGACCGGTGGTGGTTTTTTACTCATGGCTATTGTCCGATTCAAGTGTTGATTAAATGAATTGATTATTTTTTTTGGTCAAAGAAAAAGAAGAAGAACAAGGTAAAGATGATGGGGTGGTTGAAGAAGAAGATGATGCAAGGGGGATGCAGGTCGAAGAAGATGATACAAGGGGGACTGGGTCGTAATTAAAAAATATGGGGATTGAGTTGTAATAACAAAGAAGCAGATAGCCTATATTGTAATTTAAAAAGATGCAGGGAGCTGGATTGTAATTATAAAATGAGCAAATGACTTTGGTGGACCCTTAACTATCAAGATAGTTCACCTTTGGTCCCTTATCTTTGTTTTTGAACATTTTTAGCCCCTGTATAATCGTTGCCATTCTGTCAGGTCAGACTGTTAAGCTAGGTTCAGTGTTAATTTTAAGGGCAAAAGTGACATTAACCACATTTTTTATTTCTTTATCTATATTTTTTAGGAATACATTCTTTTTATAATTTTATTTTTCTTCTTTAATTTCCCTTTTCCCCATTTCCCTTCCCCTATTTTGCCGCCACCACCTGAAACTACCGCAGCCATCACCTGAAACCGCCACCTACCACTCATTCCAAAAGTCACATGGTTTCCCGGAATCAACAAGACCCCACTTGCTTAGTTGTTACCAATTTCTGTCACGAAGTGCTCATTAAAGACGGGCAGAGTCCCTCAGCGGTAGTGCCTCCTTTATCTCCTCCATCCTTGACGGCATCTCCATGCACTCTTGATAGGTGTCAAAAGTGGGCACCGACTTCGCCTACCCAGTCGTCGACCCACCAACAATCACCCCTTCCTCGGAGACCATGGTTTTCCATGCATACTTCTCATCAAAGATTAAGCTCCAGGCCTGGGTCCTCAAATGGGTCCGCGTGTCTGACCCAATTCACCCTTAGATCTTGAACTAGGCCCATCGAGATTCAATTTGGGGATGCTCATGGGCGTCGCAGGAGAAATCCTCCTGGAGACATTGGAGAACATGGTGGATCTCTACAACTTGGTCGGAGTAAAAGATGGGGAGGCCCATGGAAGTGGAGCTTAAGGCCGTTTAAGGTTTCGGATCGGAGTGTCTCGAAATGGAGGGAGCGGGCGAGCTTGAGGTTCCGGGTTGGGTTGAGGGAGAAGGAGATGAGAATGCGGAAGATCGGTTTTGGGTTGCTAAAGAGTGGCGGCGGTAGCGGTGGTGGTGGTAGACGTAGGAATAAGGGTTTCAGGGGGATGAAGGTTATAGTGGGTTGCTAAATGTCAAATTTCCCTCAAAATTAACGTTTTGACCTAATTTCACAGTTTGACCTGACGAAATGGTCATAATTCATCAGTTTTGTAAGTGGAGGGGCCCAAAGTGTTCAAAAAAATATTAGTGGTTAAAGGTGAATGATCGTGATAGTTCAAGAGCCCCATAAGTCATTTGCTCTTATAAAATATAGGAACCAGGTTGTGATAAAAAAAAGTTTCAAGGGGCTGCTGTAAAATATGATTAGTTCATTTCATTGATGATACAAGAGTAAAATATATAGGCATCATGTACATAATCACAAATAGAAAAGAATTCTATCTCGGGTACAAGTATACACAAAATATAACAAAATATCTCCTTAACACTTCTCCTCAAGTTGGAGCATGTGGATCACGAATGCCCAACTTGCCCAAAATAGTCTGAAATGGCTGTTGTCCAAGAGATTTAGTAAAAAAATTTGCAGGTTGACTGGAAGTACGATATGATGAGTAACAACATCACTAGATTGTACCAAATCATGAACAAAATGACAATCAATCTCAATGTGCTTTGTACGTTCATAAAACACTAGATTGTATGCAATATGAAGAGGTGCTTGACTATCACAGTATAACCAAATAAGAGAAGAATTTCCTACACCCAAAGATCAAACAAAGAAATAACTTAAGCCAAATTAACTCACAACAGCCATGACGCGATACTTAGCTTCAGCCGAAGACCGAGCAATGGTCGGTTATTTCTTTATTCCAAGAAATAGGGGATTATCTAAGCATAACAAAATATCCAATCAAAGAACAACGCACAATGAGGCAAGCTTCCCAATCAGAGTCACAAAAAGTAGAAAATTTAAGTGAGCTTTTAGCAGAAAGAAATAAACCTTGACCTGGATGGGTCTTAAAAAAATGCAACACTTGCAGTGCGGTCTGCCAATGTGCCACTTGCAGTTTCTCCATGAACTGCGCCAAAGTGTGCACAGTATAACTAAGCTTCGGGTGAGTGATAGTCAGATAAATCAGCTCACCAACAAGTCTATGATATTGCACAAGGTCAGTATAAGTTGGTCATTCTACGTGCCAAATTGTGTCATTGTTCCATTGAAAAGTCTGTAGGTTTGGCAGCTAACAATCCAGTATCAATCAAAATATCAAGGGCATATTTCTATTGACACAGAAACATACCATCAGGTCTCTGAGCAATCTCAATCCTCAAAAAATATTTCAAAACAACAAGATCCTTCATATGAAAGCAAGAGCTGAGATACTTCTTGAACTCAGCCATCAGAGTTGGAGAAGATCCAGCAACGATCAAGTCATCAATATAAACCAAGACATGTAGAGATACACCATTGCGCAAATAAGTAAACAAAGAGTAATCCGCCTTACTCTGTACAAAGCCAAAAATGTGAAGAGCGGCAACTAGCTTAGCAAACCAGTTCCAAGACCATAAACAAATTTGTGAAGCTTACAAACTAGCCCAGGCGTAGGAAGAGTATAACCAGGAGAAGCCGTATATAAACCTCCTCATCCAAATCCCCACACAAAAACACATTATGTACATCCATCTGATGAAGATCCCATCCACGAATAACAGCAACTACCAAGAATAGACAAACTGAGCTTATCTTAGCAACCAGAGCAAAGGTCTTGGTAAAATTGGTGCCCTCAATCTTCTGATTCCAAGTACAACTAACCAATCCATATAATGTTCAATTATACCATTAAACTGATACTTGGTTCTAAACACTCATTTACCTCCAATGTCATGTTTCTCAAGGGGCAGGGGAGACGGAACCCAGGTATTATTTCGTTCAAGTGCATCAATCGTATCAGTCATTGCTGCTCGCCAATGAGAGTGACAAGAAGCCTTGGAATACGTAGTAGGGTATGAGCAATCTATAACTGCAGCTAAAAATCTTGAATGTAAAACCAAAAAATTATTACAAGAAAGATAATAAGCAATAGGGTAACGAGTACATGAAAATAGATCAGGCGGGGATGAGAGACCAATAGAGGGAGGATTTATGGCACAAGTAGCAGTGCAAACATAATCCTTTAATTTAACTGGTGGATGGCAGAGGCGACTGTACGGCGGTCGAGTAGGCTACGGCTGCAGAGACTCGTCATCATCGGACATAGAAAGAAGCCTCGGCTCAGGTGGAGCTGACATCGGCTCGGGCAGGGTGGTTCATAGCTCAGGAAGAGGCAAGCAAGTTTGGGAGGAATGTGGTAAGGGCGCCAGCAGCACCGGTTGTGGCTGTATGGATGCCGGTGACAACGTGATCGGAGCTGGCTGCGGTCCTAAGATCGGCGGTGGCATCAAAAATAGCAGTTAGGCATTGTACACAGTAGGTTGGGCATGAGTGCACCATAGTATTGAAAGAATTTAGATCAGCATCAGATGCATATGAAAAATAGTCTTCATAAAACATAGTATCTCGGCTATCAAACATAGTACGAAACTCCAAGTCATAAACACGCCAAGCTTTCTTGTCAATCGGATATCCTAGAAACACATTTGTGGCTTTGAGATGTAAACTTATCAAGTGGCTTTGGGATCTGAGAAGAAAAGTATAAATAACCAAACACGCTAAGATGACAGTAACTAGGTGTGCAACCATGAAGAAGTTGATGAGGTGAATGACCATTCAACACCGGTTTTGGAGCGGGATTAATTAGGTAGGCATCAGTAAACATGCATTCTCTCCAGAAGTCAATAGGCAAATGATCTTGGAAATGGAGAGCATGAGCAACATTTAAGATGTGGCGGAGCTTTCGTTCCACTTTCCCATTCTGTTGTGGTGTGTAGATAGTGGAAGTCTTTAACCAAATTCCTTTCTCAACAAAGTAAGGTCTGAGAGGAAGAAATTTAGCTCCATTGACAGCTCGAACATGACGACAAAATTGTGTCTGAACAAGAGCAAATAACTTCTTCATCTTGGATGGTACATGAGACTTAGAAACTAATAATTAAACCCAAATAGCTTGGGAATAATCGTCAACAACAGTTAAGAAATAAAATTCTCCACTAGAAGAAGGAGAGCCATAAGGCCCCCAAACATCACAATGTATAAGTTCAAATAAATGACTAGCCTTAAAATTACTTAAGAGAAAACTAGTACTAGACTGTTTTTCCCGATGACAAACGAAACAAGGAACAATTTTATTCAAATCATTACAACTTAAAGTAATAACTAAGATAGAAGATAACACTAAATAGGATGCATGCCCGAAACGTTGATGCCATAAATCAAATGTAGCCACAATGGCGGCAATAGAGATGAACGATGACGAAGATGGCAGTAGAGCTCCTAGTCTGCACAACCAATAAACCCCTCCCTATTGATCACCCATACCAATCACTGTCCTTGTGCTGATATCCTGTAATGTGCATAATTTCTCAGTAAGCAAAACTAGAAATTTTAAAGCACCGGTTAATTTGTAAAATAACAAGTTACAATGTAATTCCGGAATAAACAAAACATGAGAAACAAGAACATCACCAAAGTATAAATGCCTGTGTTGAGTCCCAGTAGAAATAGATCCATGGGGTAGGATGTCATAAACATTATCAGCGAGTTCAATATCATGCAAAAGATCCCTGACACCATTCATGGTGTATACCTAGCCCAAAGGTTGGGTCGCAGGACCGAAGTTCCAAGCAAGCCCAAGACCAACCCGTGGTGTGAGCAGAGATAGAGGCAACCTGCGAACTCTGAAAAGCGGAGATTATGGCCAGGCGTCGACCACGAATCATCATTCTTAGAGCCATAATCAAGCACACAATAGCTAAGCCAAGAAAAGCAGAGCCACGTTATGGAGAGAAAATACAAGAAACAAAGAAGTCACAGATACAAGTAAGTGCAACTAAAATAAAATAGCTTGATTCCAAAAAGGAGATTACTGACTTGAGCGTCAGAGCTATTTCCACAGAATCACTTATGGGATCTCTTTTGTAGGTACACCTGGGTGAACCACTATCAACCAGCTGGATTGGAGAATACCATAACATTTAGAGCTGTCTGTGGGGACGAAATTTTTTTCCAGTGGTTCATTCCCAACAGAGTTGGTAATGGTGTTCACCAGAAATGAAAGAAGTCAAAACCACCACTCTCAAGAGCAAACAACAGGGAGAAATAAGAACGTGCATCCTAACCAAGATCAGGAACACATCTCTAGCAGAGAGCAAGAACAGGCAAGGCATGACACAGAAGAGGAAGAAGAAGCAGAATCTCCTAACATGAACAAGGAAAAGGAAAAAAGAGCGTTCACATCATTTTTGGAAGAACAAAGAGAAATTGTATAATCAGTTCCTAGCTACTCTTAAACCAAAGTTCCCAAATTCAAAACAATGGTGGCCTTAAATATGGGGATGAATTGAGAAAAATAGTTATAGAAAATGATGCAGACAAGTTGCCACTCGCACTGCATCTTAGCAACTTCAAGATGCCAAAGGACTTCAAATTACCATTGCATGTTAAATTCTACGATGGGACAGCCGACCCAAAGGAATTCTGGCATTCTTATCCTAATAGTTTGAGGTTTCACGATGCTAAAATTAAGTTAGTGTGTAAGGCGTTCCCCATATTTTTGTCTGGAGCACTGATCGCATAGTATAAATATTTACCAAGCGGAAGCATTACATCTTGGGCACAGCTATAAGATTTGTTTTTGGGTCGTTTCTACCATAAGCAGAAGTTCACCAAGACAATTGCATATCTAAACAATATAGCTCAACGAAGCAATGAAAGTTTGGCAGAATATAACATCAGGTTCATTACAGAAATTGTACAGGTGTAGGATTTATCATTCCAATCTTCTGCATTCACAGGAGGCATGCGATCAGGAGAATTCTACAAGGAACTAACAAAGAACAAGCTAGAGAACCCAAGGGACCTTCAAAAAATGATATAGCAATTGTTCATAGAGTGTTCATGGATGATGGAAGTGCGGTAGAAATCCTTTTCGTGGATTGCTTTGATAAACTTGGATTCAAGAGGATTGACTTGAAAAAATCCACATACATATGCACGCTTGGGGTTCACGGGAAGAGTAGAAACACCGCTTGGCAACATTTAATTACCTGTAACAATTAGGGAGAACGAGAGGAACTGCACTATAATCCGTGACTTCATAGTTATGGATGCTCTAAGTTCATTCAATGCTATTATTGGCAGGTCATGGATGAACAGAGCGAAAGCAATATTGTCTCCATACCATTTAGTAATGAAATTCCCAACTCCAACAGGGGTTGCAACGGTGAGGGAAACCAGCAGACCGCCAGGCAATGTATGGTCGTCGCAATGAAATCAGGAAAAACCACGAAAAAACCAAAGATGGCTAGTATTATCACCAACAGTGACTCACTCAATTAGGTGGATCATCCAGTAGAAATTGGAGAAGAAACTGAAAAATGTCATTTTAGATGACAACGATGTATCCAGGTTTGTTAAGATAGGGTAATATCTTCTAGATTAAGAGAAACAGTGAGTAATACAAATTCAGAGAGATCACAAGGACACGATCGCATGGAGTGTATGGAACATGAGAGAAGTTGACCCAAGTATGGAAACTCATTCTCTGAACATCACTGATTCGATAAAGCCGGTCAAACATAAACAAAGAAGTTTTGCCAGCGATATACAAAAAGCAATTGAAGATGAAGTGAAGACATTGTTACAGGCTGGGATCATAAATGAGGTGATATACCAAGCATGGCTAGAAAAACCAGTGATGGTAAAAAAGGCAGACTCGGGATGGAGAATGTGTATAGATTTCACTAATCTAAACAAAGCGTGCCCAAATGATTATTACCCCTACTAAAGATTGATCAGCTAGTTGAATTGATCTCAAGGTACGAAGTCCTCGCATTCTTGGAGGCCTAAAAGGGGTATCATCAAATATTGATGAACCCCGTAGATGCAGAAAAAATAGCTTTCATAACAAGTTTTGGGATATTCTGCTACACGAAGATACTGTTCATCTTGAAAAATGCAGGGGTAACGTATCAGAGGGTAGTTGATAACGCATTTTGTAACCAGATTGGATGCAATATATAGGCATATGTAGATGATATGGTCATCAAGATTAGGTGAACATGCGACTTCACAGACGACTTAAAAGAAACCCTAGATACATTGAGTGCAATTGGAATGAAGCTAAATCCTAAGAAATCACAATTGGGGTTGGGGCAGGTAAATTTCTTAGATACATGGTATCCTTGAAGGGGACCGAGGCTAATCCAGAGAAGAAACAAGCAATTGTTAAACTCCCCCAACCTGGAAGAGTAAAGGAAGTCTGAATCTTAATGGGATCACTTGCCGCGCTCAGTAGGTTTGTCTCAAAAGCAGTAGAGAAGCACTTCCATTTTTTCAAAATCCTAAAAAGGCTAGGTATTTTAGCTAGAATGAAGAGTGCCAATTTGCATACGAGTCACTGAAGGATCAACTTCAGACACTCTCAGCGTTAAAAGCACAAATTCAGGGAGAAACACTATACTTGTATTTAGCGGTTTCAGTAAATGCAGTAACCTCAGTCCTAGTAAGGCAAGAATGCTAGAAATAGATACCAGTATTCTACACCAGTCTAATACTGCAACAAGCCGAGAGGGTATATCTTCTAATTGAAAAGTTAACCCTAGCCTTGATATATTCGATAAAAAAACTGCAAACCTATTTCCAAGGTCATACGATTATTGTCTATACTGACTACCCAATCAAGAACATCTTGAACAAGCCTGAGGCATATGAGAGAATGACTAAGTGGGCTCTTGAATTGGGACACTTCAAAATTTAGTTTCAACCGCGAACCTCAACCAAAGCACAAGCTTTAGTAGATTTCATTACCAAAATAACAAGTGTTGGGGCACACCATGGAAAAACACAAATGAGAACAAAGGAAAGGATAAATGGGAGGACATCGCTGGATAATTTTCGTAGATAGGCCATCTAGCAAGGAAGGATGCGGAGCAGGACTGTTGTTGATTAACCCAAACGGAGGGGAATACAGATATTCGCTTCGCTTTGATTTCTTAATGTGTGGCCTAGATCTCATAGTTAATATGAGAATGAAGAGCATTCGGGTATTTAGCTATTCACAAATAGCGGTCTAACAAGTACGTGGAGATTACGAAGTGCGAGAATAGCAATTGATGAAATACTTAACTAGGTTTTGTAACTCATCGCTAACCTTGAGTACTTAATCATCCAACACGTCCCAAGAAGTGAAAATATGAAGACAGGTGCCTTAAGCAAGCTAGCAATAGCAGTTTTTGAGTCATTAGTCGAACACAAAGATGTGAAAGTGGAAGTTATTCCAGTAAGAAGCATAGCAAGGACAATTGTGTCTGTAGTTCAAGGACAGGAAGCAAACTGGATAACACCATTGGTTGAATACTTTGACAAGGGGAAGCTACCGAAGGATAAGGTACAATCCAAGAAGCTAGAAATATAATCCCACAATTATGTCTATGAAGACGGAACTTTGTACAATAAAGGTTATTTATCTCGGTGGATAAAGTGTGTGGGGCCAATGAAAGCAAGCAAAATCTTGAAAGAGGTACACAAAGAACTGTGCGAAGTGTTCATTCTTTTGTAACCTAGTTTCCATGTATAGAAACCATGATATAATCACGGGGAGTGTTCATTCCTTTACTCTACGCTGAAAGCGATATGATCGGAATATAAATCTTTTGAAGCACTATCTTTTCCTTTTAGGCAGCCGTACTTTGCATTTGAAAAACTAAGTTACAAATTCTCAACATACAAACACACAATGATAGTGGCATAATTATCATTTATGTACATCACCCAACTTTCCTCTTCACAAAATGCAAAGAAAAGCAAGTCATGAACTTTGCAATAAGGCAGATATACCCAAAACAAGGCGAAAAAAGCACGCCATAGATCTTGTGGCTTCGTACTATCAATTAAAAGCAAGCTATAGATCTTGTTACCAAGAAAGCCTAGCTCAAATATAGTGACAAATGCAAGCAGTAGATCTTGCGGCTTCGCACAATAAAGCAAGCAATAGATCTTGCTACTTGGCAGATATTTCTACAATGCAGCGACTAAAGCAAGCTATATATCTTGGAGCTTTGCACAATAAAGCAAGCAGTATATCATGCTACATGACAGATATGCCTACAATGCAGTGACTAAAGCAAGCTATAGATCTTGTGGCTTTGCAATAAATAGAGCTAAAATACTCAAAACAAAAGAGATGGATAAACGAGAGACAAGTCCAACGAAGAAAAAATTAACTACACAGTCAAGAGCATTCAAAAGTGTGAAGACGGAATAAAAAAGAAGGGACAACCACAACATCAAAAAAATGGAACAAAAATAGTATCATTGGAAAATATCATCACATTTTATCTATGCCTAGACGCTCATGATGAACCAAAAGAAGATGAACCACCACAGTGACGACTGTACTCAGTTTTGCGATGGAGGTGCTCAGCCCTACGCCAATTTCTTCAGCCTCCCGCTCCTCATTAACCATATGGTCATATTTCCATTACATGTGTAAATAAGCAGGATAGGGTGTTGCACCCCTTCGCCTCATATAACCGAGATACCTAGAATAATACGCATTGAAATTGGTGATAGGGATGAACTTCTTGCGGTCCAGCTGCATACTCATCACATTAACGATCTCCTTATACCACTTTATTTTGGTTCTTTAATTCTACACTTCATCCTCTAAGCTGCGAATATGAAATCAGATAGCCCTAGACAAATTGATCCATTGATCACCGGTTCCCACAATGAGATCTCCACGGCTAGTACCTCTTCGAGTTAAAGAATAGAGAGCTTGGAATCTATCTTTCTACTCAACACAAGTTTGTTCGAGTTGGTGCACTACTGAATCAAGATGATTGTACCCAGCATGAAATTGCTCATTTTCACTTTGAATTTGTGTGTTTATAGCAAACTGTTCGTCAAACTTACTTTTCCAACCAAGTGCAGAAGAATTTAAGTGTCACACTCACCCTGCTTTTTCTTCAACTTGTTGAAAAAATCATCAATGCTAATACATTGTTCATCAACATCTTCTGATGGGCCTCACGAGTCTTGTTAGCAGCATAATTCTTAGCCTCCTCCCGTTGTCGGTGCATCTTCACCATGGCCAACTGTTGATGGTGGATAAAACCATTATGCTTAATGTGGTGGTCAATCCAGGTGGATCAGTTGTTTCTCACCCCATAACCTTCTTTACCGAAAACAATATTCCCAAAAGTGACTCCAAGAGAATAAATCCGATGATCAAGTTAGTTATTTCTTTTCAAAATCATAATTTCTTCGGATAATTACACTTACATGTATCTATCAACTCTTTGTTCCTTTTATAGTCTGCCCTAATCGTGACTCCACTTTTCCCAGGCTTCCTACTGTATGCTTGATCGTGGCTCCAAGAAAGATGGTTCGTGGTTAATGTCTAACCAAGATCTCCGTTTTTCACGGTTTGTGGGTTGTTCCTCTTACTGCTCGCATCGCGGAATAGCCTTGGGTTTGCAATTTTGGGCTTACGGCCCAACCTTTGGGCTAGGTATACACCATAAGCCCCCCTAGCCATGAAGACTAAAGGAAACAAAGTAATGGCGTGGCTTCGTGTTTTAAATGTGAACTGATGTTGCTTGTCAACAGATCGCTCGCGATTTAGTATTATCTGCATCGCTATTGCAAAGTGACGTTAGCTTCTTGGCTATGTCTCAGTCTTTGATCCTCAAAAAATTTGAATTTTTGGATTTTGAACTCCTCGTGATAAGGCTATATTTGCAGAGATTCTACTTCTAAAGGCCGAGATTCAATCCTCAATATCCGCTATTCCAATCTGTATTTTCCTAATGTTTGTTTTTGGTGTACTTCTTAAATTGAGAATTTGAAACAAATATTTTTGTTTTGCCCTTATTTATTGTGCTATCTTTCCATTTACCGCCGCCGGCTTGATATAAGCAAAAAGGTAACTTGCTTTTTGTGTCAGATCATCATTGCATTTTCTGAATTGATTAGTTTCCTCGATCGTGCTTTTTTCTTGCTGATATTTAAGTAACTTTTCTCATTTGTCGTTTCAATTTTTCTCCTCTGTTTGCTCAAGCTTTCATCTTCTCTGAGCGCTCCTAGGTTTTCTACGTATCATCTCCCTTTATCCTTTTTGAGAGTAAGTTTTGTCAGTAATTTGATTTCCAATTCCTTTGCTTCATATTCTAGACTTGGTACGTTGATGTTCTACTTCAATTTCTGGCAATTTTAGCAATTGTGTTTTTAACTATTTTCGGGTCATCTTCTCCCGTTTGTTCTCTGTGAATCTTTTCCCTGAAAAACTTGTCGGTGGTAGTTTTCCCTAATTAAGGTTGTTACTTCCATTCCTAGGACTCTCTCCCATTCATATATCGTCCCCTAAACGTGTTGAGACCCTCATAGAATATTCTTATTCCGATGGGGATTCCAGTGAGGCCACAAGATCCTCTACCATATGAAGCATACTATCTGGTCCGTATTTAGATGAGTTGAGAAACTATTTCCCGTTTCTAACTCCCTTTTCACTTCACGCTCCTATGGATTCTGAGTGCGTTCGCAGTCCTCCACCTGATTATATTTGATGCTATCTAGCCTATCTTAACTTTGGCCTTTATTTTCCTCTCCCTGAACTTGTGGTTATAATTCTCTATTCATACAAAGTTGCGTTGTCCCAATTTCACCCCAAAGGCATCGCTATCATAATGGGGTTTCTTCAGGTTTGCGAGAAAGCAGGTGCACCTTTCTCGCTTGAGCTATTTCGCCACTTCTATCATCTGCAAAAGGTTAAAAGTAAATAGATTGATTTAACTTTTATCATGTGGTCATTGGAGTTAAGCTTGTTAGCGGTTTCCCTAATAATGTGGGTTCATGGTGGACAAAATATTTTTTCATAAAATTTTAAACAACACCTGAAGTGGCTATGCCTTCTTGGCACTACAAGGTTCCCAAGTCTAAGATGCCTTATCTGATTGTTCGTTATACTGCTGAGATAGAAATCATGGCCACACTTTGTGGTCATACCCAACATCTTCGTCATGCTGACTCTGATGCTGAAGGTTTGTTTTTGTTTTTGTTTTAATATGATTAATCTTTAATCATCCTTATTTTGATGAACAGTTATAGTTTTATTTTTATCATATGTTTGTTTGATCTATGACACTTAATCTGTTTCAAATATAGACCTATCTTAAGGTGAAATTGGTGGATTTCTCTTGGATGGCAGCAAAGAGGAGTAGGTTGCGGGTACTGTTCAGATTCATAATGTTGTTGGGAGGAATTTCCTCCAAAAAGGTATTAGTAAGACAGACCCTGGTGGTAAGGGTAAGAATAATGAAGGATGGGAGACAAGAGGTCATCGCCCCGTTGTGCCAAAAGAAAGAAACCAAAAAAGGATAGGAGCGGTGGGTCCTTAGGACATTCACTTCCCCCTTTGAAAAAGGGTCGTGTTAACCCATCCAGTTTCCAAAGCTTGGTGCGAACTGGGAATCCTTTGGTGGAGGGGATGATATCTGATATACTTTCCAACCTCTTTTTACTTAACACACTTGTTGCGGTGAGTTTGCAGCTGAATCTTAGCGACCTTGTTTCATACGTTGGTCTCTTGCTTGCAAAATACTAACTAACATTGTTCTATGATATTTATGTGTCTTATAAGGTCCATGAAGGCCTTTACCTCACGAGTGAGTGACTTCCAAGTTTTCACCTACTGATAAGCCATTATCGGAGAAGTATGAGGCACATGAAACGAGAAGTTTAGCCCATAAATGTCGCTTAAAGCTACTGAGGAGAGGGCAAAGGGTGCTGACAAAAGGGCGAGCACTACTGAGAAAAGGGAGAGCACTGCTGAGGAGCGTCACAGGCTTATGGAGGTGGAGGTGACTAAGCTGTGGAAGATACGTACCAATGGACCTACTTCTTCTCAATGCTCTCAAACTTTGGTAGATCAAATTTTCAAGACCAAGTCAATATTTAAATTCTTTGAGGATACGTCCAAAGATTATTGCACTGTTGGTTACTGCGAGGCTATGAAGGATTAACGCGAGTAGAACCCCATTTGCGATCTGAAGAGCTTGCATTCAATGAAGAAGTGTGTTGAGACCCTGGAAAAGAAGAGGGCAAAGTTGAACAAAGCTTTTATCCAAAATATTGTTGATGGGGGGACATTCATATGCCCTATTCTCGCATCTTGCCAGCCTTCCCAGCCTTCCTTTAGTGGCTGAGCTAAAGAAGTGTGAGGTTGATTTTTTTAAAGATCTTCCATTTAAACCTAGCGGTGATATTCCACCTCTGAACCTTGATGCTAGTGTGAATAATGAAGGTGATGCAAGCACTGAGTCCCTTGTCTAGCAGTCAAGCAAAGAGAATCCCTCTCAGTAGTCAAGCCAGGAAGTCGCTACTATTGTTGTCTATCGTACGCCTACCTCTACCTCTGAAGTGAGTTGATTTCTGGTGCACTAGTTATTCAGGATTTTTAAATTGTAACTTTAAGACAATATTTTGTTGTATGTCTATACTATTTATGTAACCTCCGATAAGAATGTTTGTTTATTCTTCATGTTTTATTTTTCTCATCGCCCCAACTTAAGTCCAGGGTTTCAATATTTTGATTGATCATAAATTCTTGAAACAGCTTGACTTTATGGGATGTAATGATCCTTTTCTAAACCTATTACATTACTTTGTGCCACTCGATCCTTCACCAAAGAATATGAAGAGGCTGTTTCTTCTAATTGCTTTTTGCACATGGAATCCTTGCCCTTATGTCTTGGCTGGCAATTTTCTATTCCCTCTTCATCTCCTTCTCCTTGTTCAACCTGTTCTTGCAACAAGTTCGTTCCTAATGGGTATAATGTAGAATTTCTTGGCAAGGACATTGTTCACAGTTTAGTTGATCTTGAATCTACTGGTGAGTACATGTAGTTTCTTAACCTCCCTGTTTGTGTTCAAAGTGGCCAAAAGGTTTGGGGATTCATTTTGAGTATATATTTTTTTGGGTATCAACAATCTTGAAAGGAACTAGAATACGAACGTGAATGAGACCCAGGATACATTGCATGACTGGCATAAAATTTTAAGAAAACATAATAGTCTTATCCATCGCCAGCAGCTGGCTAAGACGAAGATGCTCCAACAGCAGGAGAGGCTAGGAATTATGCTGCTAGTAAGACACGCGAGGCCCATCAAAAGACGTTGATTATTGATAAGAAATGTGTTCAAATTGATGATCTGTTTGATAATTTGAAGAAAAAGCAGGGTGAGTGTGATCATTTAAGTTCTTCTGCCTTAGGTTGGAAAAGTAAGTTTAACGAGCAATTAGGTATAAACACAAAAATGCCAAGTGAAAATGAGTGGCTTCACACTGAGTACAATCAGCTTGGTTTGTAGTGTACCGACTCGAGCAAACATGTGTTGAGTTGAAAGACAGACTTCAAGCTCTCCCATCTTCATCTCGAAGAGGTACTAGCCGTGCATATCTCATTGTGGGGGACTGGTGATCAACGGATCAATTTTTCTGAGTCTTTTTGTGTGCATATTCGAAGTTGGAAGGCAAAGTGAGGGGTTTACGGTCCAAAATAAAGCGGTACAAAGAGACTGTTAATGTGATGAGTATGCAGCTGGACCACGAGGAGCTCGGGCCGATCACCAATTTCAAGGTGTATTCTGCTAGGTATCATGGTCATATGGAGCGAAGGGGTGCAATACACCATCCTGCTTGTATACACATGAAACAGCGATATGACCATATGTTTAGCGAGGAGTGTGAGGTCAAAGAAAATTGGCATTGGGTTGAACACCACTTTCATCGTGAAGCTGAGCACAACCGCCACTGCAGTGGTTTGTCTTCTTCTGGTTCCTCCCTAGCGTCTAGGCATAGATAGATGTAATGATATTTCCAATGATATTGTTTTTGTTGCATTTTTTTGGATGTTGTGGTTGTCTCTCCTCATTTATTCTACCTTCACACTTTTGAATGCTTTTCACTGTGTGGTTCATTTATCTTTGTTGGACTCATTTCCCATATCTCCAACTCCTTTTTTTTGAGTATACTGGCTCTATTTGTTGCAAACCCGCAAGGTTTATAGCTTGCTTTAGTCAATCTATTGTAGGCATATCTGCCAAGTAGTAAGATCTATTACTTGCTTTGTTATGCCAAACTGCAATATCTATGGCTTGCTTTAGTTATTGTTTTGTGGGCATATCTGTCTTGCAGCAAAGTCTATTGCTTGCTTTGTTGAGAGTATGTTATATGCAAAGCCACAAGATCCATAGCTTGCTTTAGTCACTGTATTTTAGGCATATTTGCGTAATAGTAAGATCTATAGCTTGCGGGTTAATGAGAGTGCAAAGTTGTGAGATCCATCCCTCATTTTTGCTTTGATGTGAGCATTTCTGCCGTATTGCCAAGTTCATGACTTGATTCTGTTTATATTTTCCGAAGAATTGAATTGAGTGGTGTTCATGATCAACACTTATGCTATTAACTCTCTAGGATGGTCTGTTAAGAATGTGTAACTTAGTATTGTAAATGTGAAGTATATATGTATGAAAAGAAAAGATTATATTCCAAAATATTCATGTGGCGATAATATCGCCTTCAACACAAATTACGGGAGGGAGCATAACCAATGATCATTTCATGGTTTCTATACATGGGACCTAGATTTTGCTTCCACTTTGCTGGTTCTACACATAAAAATACCTTTAGTTAACTATGTGCCAATTTTTAGGAACACTGCTACCTCTCATTCTCTCTAGCTCGTAGCAGTTTGATCTATGTGACTCAGACATAATTTTCCATGTTCATCTGCCAGGCTAGCCTCGTTCTTGAGCACTAGATCACCAATCTGAAAGTGTATTTCTTTCACCTTCTGATGTAAATTCTAGTCATTCTTTATTTATACTTAGCTTCTGTGATTGTAGCCAAATCTCTTTTTTCTTCCAGCTCATTCAGTTCCAACTTCATCATATTCGAGTTATCTTTCTCCTTGTAATCTCATACTCGAAGGCTTGGATTGCCAATTTCCACTGGTATAACTACTTTGTGACCGTAAACCAGACTATATGGTGTCTTCCTTGTTGGTTCTCGAACAGTCATTCTATATAACCATAGGGTATTTGGTAATTCATCTACCCATCCAGTTCGCTTTCCCTCCAGTTACTTTTGGATTCCTTGAACGATAGTCTTGTTTGTTACTTCCACTTGGCCATTGACTTGGGGGTGTGCTACTGATGTGAAGTTTTAGACAATTCCGAGGTTCAAACACCAATTCGTGAATACACCACTTGGGAAATGCATACCATTATCCGTGACAATGTTATGTGGCACCCCAGACCGATATACTATGTTTTTCCATACAATAGTATTTGGTAATTCATCTACCCATCCAGTTCGCTTTCCCTCCAGTTACTTTTGGATTCCTTGGACGATAGTCTTGTTTGTTACTTCCACTTGGCCATTGGCTTAGGGGTGTACTACTGATGTGAAGTTTTAGACAATTCTGAGGTTCAAACACCAATTCATGAATACATCGCTTGGGAAATGCATACCATTATCCGTGACAATGGTATGTGGTATAGGAAATGCATACCATTATCCACCCACTTTGTAAAGTAGTCAATTGCTACCACCAGGAATTTGGCATTACTCTTGCTTTTTGGAAATGTTCTAACTAATTCAATCCCCCATTTATCGAATGACCATGCTCCATATACTCCAGTCAAAGTTGTTTGTGGCTTATGTGATAACAAAGCGTTAATTTAGAAACTCCTACATTTAAGCACGAACCTATGTGCAACGTTAAACATAGTCGACCAGTAGTATCCAGCTCGTATGATCTTATTTGCTATCGTTCACACTCCCTGATGTGTTCCACACAGCCCTTCGTGAACCTCCTTTAAAATTCTTACTGCCTGTATTTTATCCATGGAGATTAAAAAAACCCCTCTTGTATAAGGTTCCCTTTTCACAGGTATAATTACGAGAATGTAACTCTAAATTGTTAGCTTACACCTTGTCTTCTGGTAGCATTCCCTTCGCAAAGAAATCTAGTAGTGGTGTCATCCAGTTTACTTCATGTGTTTGAACTTCCAAAACAATAGTTCTTACCGTGCTTTTGACTAAGATGACCTCTACTACCACATCTCCATGTTCACTGAGGGAATCAAACCCTGTTGTCACTAGCTTGCTTAGTGCATCCACTATTGTGTTTTCACTTCTCGGTACATTTTTTATGTCAAAGTATTCAAACTAGGCTATGAGTTTCAGAACATTTGTTGAAATCATACCAACTGCTCTTCTCGTACTTCAAAGTCTCCTCGCACTTACTGAACAACAATTAGCATATCACTAGACACACAAATGCTTCTAACCTTCATTCTGATGGTGACATCCAGTCCACAAATTATTGGTGAGCAGGAAATCAAGGCATAGTGAGTATCTTTGTTCACCTTCGTCTGGGTTTACGAACAAAAATCCTGCCTCACAACTTTCTTTGATTGACGCGCCATCAACAAACCACTTCTTCCCATTTTAACTTGCCTTTATCGATTTGTAGGTTCTGATACATAGTCGCTTTCTACTTTTCTTCACTGGTTATCTCTGCAATGAAGTCTGCTAGTGCTTGGGCTTTGATCACCTTTCTCGGCTGGAATTGGATTTCAAATTGACCTAGCTCTAGGGCCTACTTCACCAATCTGCCTGAAGATTCAGGCTTGTTGAGGATGTTCTTGACTGGAAACCCAGTGTAGACCACGAGGTGGTGACCGTGGAAATATGTCCATAGACTTTGTGTTTGGTATACCAAAGCCAGGTGATGTGTCTCAACGACTGACCAGTTCTTAGGTTTGAGCTCCTCTCCAACCAACCTGCAATAAATCTATTCCTGGGGATTCCAGGGGTCAACTCTCTGATGCCCCAGTCAGTCCAAGAGTCCAATATGATTAAGACGGAATGAATTATAAATAAATACGTACCTTGTATTTATACTCAGTGTCCTAAACAACGTCTTCCTTAATTATCACCCTTAAGTACCAACGAATATGGTAGTTATCTTAGATTATTAAACAATACCCTAATTGGGCCGCCACATCTACATTCCAATGCCCTTCTTGGGATCAACCTCCATCAAGATCCCCCAGAAAAGTAGGTTCTCGACCTCTGACGATAAGAACATTACAAGGGTTCTTCAATACCTCGAATGCATGGGACAGTTTGAGGATGCTTAAGACTCTAAATGGACTTTGTACTTTGTTGCTCATGCCTTTGAGGGAGAGAATCTGATTTTTTTATCCAACTCTCAGCGCTAGAATTTCAAAAGACGTGCTTGTGTTATACAACCGCGTGTGTCGCTGTCCCACAACACATTAGGTAATTCCCATATCCAATTACCTTCCACTCCCTTGAGGCCTCGAATGAGCCAATGGCAACCTTATAGAAGGAAAAATAAAAAAAATGGGGGGAGAGGAGATAGAAGACCTTGAGAGCAGGCAGTTCGAGATAGGGGGCAAGAAAGAAGGCAGGATAGACCCCAGGAGCAACAGGGGGGTAATCAAGATAACCAAAATAGGGAAAACCCATCCGTTTGAAAATTTATTAATGTCTTTAATTGCATGGTGGTTGAGAGATCTTCGAATGCAGTGATAAAAGTTGAGGCTCGAAGGGTCCCTGTGGAAGAGCCTAACCACAAGAGGTTTCGACCGGACGAGATGGTCACTTTCTCGGAAGCGGATGTAGAGCTTGACCAAACATCTCATATGGATCCTATGGAAATTTCAGCCATTATTGGAACATCTTTGATAAGAAGGGTATTCATTGATGACGGAAGTAAGGTAGAAGTGATGTTTACTGAGTGCTTTGATCAGTTGGAGAATGTGTATAGACTTCACCAATTTAAATAAATGCTGCCCCAAAGACAGTTACCCGTTGCCACCAATTGACTAGTTGGTGGAAGCCATCACTAGATATTAGATTCAGGCATTCTTTGATGTGCATAAAGGGTATCACCAAATACTCATGGGGGAAAAAGACAAGGAAAAATATCGTTTACTACAGATGTGGGCACATACTATTATAAGAAGATGCCCTTTGGCTTAAAAAATGCTAGGGCTACTTACTAGAGGTTGGTTGATAAGCTGTTTATGGAACAGATAGGGAAGAATATGGAGTTTTATGTGGATGATATAGTCGTCAAAATTAGAAGTCACGGAGAATTCTTAAAAGACCTGGAAGAAACATTTGGTAGGCTTAGATGGCCTAATTTGAAGATGAACCCGTCTAAATGTGTTATCAGTGTAGGAGCGGGGAAGTTCCTTGGATTCATGGTCTTAGAGAGGGGTATTTATGTAAACCTAGAAAAGGTCGAAGCTTTGAAGAGAATGAAAACCCCACAATCAATAAAGATGTACAAAAGCTTACATGGTCTCTAGCAGCGTTGAGCAGGTACCTATGGAATGGGGCGGAGAAACACTTACCTTTCTTTGATGTCCTTCAAAGGGAAAAGAAATTTGAGTGAAATGGAAAATGTGACGAGGCATTCAAGTAGTTTAAGGAGCACTTGGGGACACTACATACCTTGATGAAGCCAGATAAGGATGAGACATTGTATCTAAACATTTCTGCATTGCATTTGGCAATCAGTACGACCCTAGTAAAAGAGAAAGAAAAGGTGAAACACCCAATTTAAAGCATGAAACGTATGCTTGCATATTCGTCCATAGGTCAAATCGGATATGTAATTATTGGAATAATTATTGGAGACTCAAATGATGGATATGCAAGCATGATAACTTAATGATGTTCTATATCTCCATGAATCTAGGAACTTTTGCTTGCATTGTATTATTTGGTCTACGTACCGGAATGGATAACATTCGAGATTATGCAGGATTATACACGAGTCACTTGTGCCTTAAAGGGCCGAAAACGAGGTATATTGTCCTCAAGAGGTTGATTCTAGCCCTTGTACATGCAGCCAGAAGATTGAGACCCTACTTTCAGCGAAACAAAATAGTGATGCTCACGAACCACCCCATTCAATAGATCCTGTTGAAAACAGAGATTTGGGGAAGCATAATGAAGTGGGAAGTGGAATTGGAAGAGCACGATATCCAGTATCAACCTTGAGTTGCAATTAAGGATCAAGCATTGGCATACTTCATAGTGGAAATGACAAAGCCCCTTAAGGTGTGTCTGAACCCCATTCAAAAAGTGGAAGCAAGCTAAAAGGAGGTATAGAAGTTGTATGTGAACGGTTCATCACATTCAGGTGGAAGTGGAGCCAAGGTCTTGTTAACTAGCCCTATTGGCAAAGATTACCCTTACACGTTGAACTTCACATTCAGAGCAACTAATGATGAGGCTGAGTATGAAGCACTGATCATTGTACTGTGCCTAGAAAGGGAATTTCAGGTGGAGGAATTGGAAGTTTTTAGTGACACTCAAATCGTGGCTCAACAAGTGAATGGGGAATACGAGGCTAGGGAGCGTAACCTATAAAGATACCTTGAGGTAGTGAAAAACCTGTTGAAAAATTTTAAATCTTAATCTTTGAAATAGGTTCCGAGGGAAAATAATCATAAAGTGGATGCTCCATGTAAGATTGCTTCTTCGGATTTAGGAAACCAATCCCAAAAGTAATTACTCATGGAAACTTTGAGCAAACGAAGTTTTGACTCCTAGATGACACCGTTCATGGCATATCTTCGAGAGGGTGTCCTACCAGAAAATGAAGTGGATGCCAGAAAAGGTGAAAGCTCCAATGTATGTGTTGCAGGAAGGAGTGGTAAACAAAAGAGGTCATTTGCAACAGTTTCTTCGGTGCGTTAACCCTCATGAGGTTGATTATCTGATAAGGGAAGTCCACTAGGGAGTATGCGGTAGGCACCAGGGAGCTAGATCCGTGGCAAGGAGGCTTATTCAAGCAGGATTTTACTGGCCAACAATGTTCGATGATGCAAATCGATACATTTAGGCTTGCCACCAGTGTCAGAGGAATGCCCCTATAGCACATATCCCCCAGGAGAATATGAGAAGCATCTATAATTCGTGGCCATTTGATAAGTAGGGGATCAACATGGTGGGCCCTTTTCCAGAAGCACCGGGATAATTCAGGTACCTAATAGAGGCCATTGACTATTTCACGAAGTGGGTAGAGGCCGAGCCCCTGACGAACATAAGGGGAAAGACGGTAATTTCCTTTTGCTGGAAGAATATTGTATATTGCTTCAGAATCCCGATTACAATTATCACGGATAATAGAACATAGTTTGTTCAAGATCCCTACAAGAAGTGGTGCGAGGAATATCAGATTAAGAAAAAGGTGACATCAGTTTACCACCCTAAGCTAATGGGCAGGTAGAGGTGACCGACATGATAATAGTAAATGGTATACGAGCACGCCTCGAGGGAGCGAAAGGTAATTTTATATGGGAATTACCTAATGTGTTGTGGTCATATCGAACAACTGAGTCTTCCACTACTGGTGAAATGCCTTATAGCCTAGTATATGGCTCGAAGGCGGTAATCCCTGTGGAGATAAGTGTTCCTAGCCCAAGGATGATGGCTGCTGCAGATGAGATAAATAATCAACAGAACCGATGTCTGGATTTTAACATGGTGGAAGAAAAGAGAGAGTTAGCTTCTTTACATGAGGCTAAAGTTAAAGAACGGGTTAGAAGGTACCATGATAGGAGGGTAAAGAAGGTGTTGTTAAATCCGGGGGACTTGGTAATGAGAAAAGTCGAAGGGAACCTGAAGGGAAGTTAGCTGCAAATTGAGAAGGACCCTACAAAGTGATCAAATTACACCTGGGAGAAGCTATGTTCTCAAAGAGATTATTGGGGTTCGAGTACCAAGGAGGTGGAATATTACAAACCTGAGAAAATACTACCAGCTATGACGAGATGGTTGCTCTTAAGCAGCACTCTGAGCAATATTTCCAGCTATGGCTGATGTTCGAGCGGTTTACTCTTTCACGGTGCTCTAGATGATATTTATAGCTATGGCTAATGTTTGAGTGGTTTTCTCTTAAGAGGAACTCTAGATGATGTTTGAGATGTTTTCTCTTAAGCGGTGCTCTAGATGATATTTCCAGCTATAGCTATTGTTCGAGCGGTTTGCTCTTAAGCGGCGCTCTGGATGATATTTCTAGCTATGGTTGACGTTTGAGTGTTTTTCTCTTAAGCAGCACTCTAGATGATGTTCGAGCGGTTCGCTCTTAAGCGGCGCTCTATATGATATTTCCAGCTACGGCTGATCTTCGAGTGGTTTGCTCTTAAGCGGCACTCTAGATGATGTTCGAGCGGTTTGCTCTTAAGCGGGGCTCCAGATTCCCAGTCATAGCTGAGGTTTGAGTGGTATGCTTTTAAGCGGCACTCGTGGGCTACTTTTGTAATCCTGAAATGATGAACTAGTGGGCAAAATTGGTAGGATGTAGGTGGAAATACCGAACCTGGGAAAAACTCTTGTGTTTTTGAACTTTTTAGTTCCTACTTATCAAAGATGTTCATAATATGTTTACTTCAGAAAGTTGCGCATGGCACTAATATTCGGGGCATAAATTTTTTTGAAGAAGTATAGGCATGAGCAACTCAAATCATGTTATAATTTTTAAAACCTCACTAACGCTAACAATAGGGGTTTGAGAAACTTGAATTACATTTTCTAAGAGCGAGAGTTAAAAAGATTCAATTTCATCAACAAATATAAGTACATTTTTGTGCCAAAAAGTACACAAAGGCGTTCATTTAAATAGGAGGAAACCCCTCCCAAAACAAATCTTTAGTGGAGGGAGCTAGCCTCTTCACCTTTGCCTCTAAATGTTTGAGCTCTTCCAGCTTGATACCAGTGGCTCTCTGAATATCCTTCTTCGTTCTTCCATAAGATACTCAGAAGGATCCATGGGAGCAATGGCCTTACCCCGCTTCTTCGTGGGAAGTTTGAACGGGACCTTTGAGAAGGACCCAACACTCTTACGACGCTTTGTGGAAGATCCCTTGGTAGTTTTGCTCTAGGGTGCAAGATGCTTTTCAGCTTCTTTAATAGCAGATTTCTATGACTGAGGAGCAGAGCGATAACTCGAGGGGGTGAATACCTTTACCTTCAATTCCACCAACCAATCAAGAATAAGGTCAAAGGCCTTTTTCTGGAAAGGGGTTCTATTCTCATAGATGTTAACTTCCTTCATCCAGTATCTAGCGGCTTTGAGTATAAATTTTGGAAGCTAATCATGTCCTATTAAATATAAGGAAGGAATTCCGTGAGAAAGCATGTGATCATGGAAGCTTACTTCGTGGGCAGCAATATTTTCTTCAAAATTGGCAATGCGCTCCTAGACTTCTTTGGCCTATACCTTCCAGGCCTCAATCTCCCCCGTGAGTCGTGTATCCCGGGTGAGCAAATCCTCTTCAAGACTGGTAATTTTACTCTGAGCCACTTTATGTTTCTCAGAAATCAACTTCCTTTGGGCCACTAACCTGCGATTTTTGCCCATGCAACCAATTAGGTGCATTTCCACTACTGGAAGCCTAGACGCATTAACGACGCATGACTTCAGAGAACCAAAATTTAGATATATTTGACGCATCATCTCTTCAATGTTTTTATTTGTGAGATCACAATCTTCGACCACCTCCAAAGGATATGTACCATAAAATTCTTGAGTCAAGAAATCCCTAACAAACCCCTTAAAGGTTGGATGTCTTTGGACTGCCACAGTTTCATCTCAACTTCAAGCTGATTAAGCTTGTCCTTCAAAGATTCCTTCTCTTGGTTACAAATAGATAAATCCCATGTGGCTTTCAATAGCTATTTGTGTGTCTCACTCAATTATTTTTTTAGCACTCGAAAGCTCCTCACAAGTGCCTTCTAACACTCGTTTCAACAAGTTAAACTAAGAAAAGAGAACAAAGGTAAAATCAATAAATAAGTCATAAAAATGCCAAAAACATATTCTTATATTGAAGTTTCAAAAAGTTACAACTGGAGGCCCTAATTGGAAAAGTTACAATCAAGGAAAACCCCTTGAATTATCCTTCTTCGAGGTGGATGCGATCATTCCTTCCACCCGGGCATCAATTGAGTTTTGCTCAGTGGATTCGTCTGTGGCCTTGAGTAGGGGGATCGCTCGAATCCCTTCAGCAGTGAAAAACTCCCCTTTGGACTTAATGAAATCTATTAGGGAAAAATGAAGGCTATCGTTCTTGATCGCCTGGTCCTATTTTGCATCTAGAGTAGCCTTAAGCTCTAGCTTGATTAGCTCGTCCACCTGCTTACAAGAAGGTGGATAGTTGAGGCTTCAGGAATTCCTCAGCTAGATCGCTACAGCCGAGATGGTTTGCCACTTCCAGGAGGTCTATAAACAATTGAAGCAGCTCAGAGATGTTCAATAGTTTGTTTTTAAATGCCTCAAGCAACTGAACCTAAGCGGTTGGGTTCTCAGCAGCCTGAACCCTCTTCTCGAAAGTATCTTTCTGCAGCGTCCACTGACGCTTCTCAGCATCCACTAATGCTTCTCAGCATCAAAATTAGTCATCTTCTGCCTCTCCTCTTCCAAATTTTAATTGCCCTCCTCGAGCGCCCTGTTCTTTTCCTCGAGCACTCTCTTCAACACTAACATTTCAGAATCCTTCCAGCCTAACTTCTCTCGGATAGAATCATGGCCAGAAGTACAAGCATAGGTGAAATCAGCCATCTTCTGAGTGGCCTCATAGAAAATTTGGGAGACCTAGCAAAATAGTTAAACATAGATCAGTGCTAAAAAAATAAAGAGCATACTAAAATTAATCTTTAAAAGGAACAGATGAAAACATGGGGGTTAGAGACTATGATAGTGAGATAATGCTCAACATTAGATATGGACACTGCATCACTCGAAGGAGGTGTCGAGGATGCCAATTTTTTATGCGCATTGTCACAGTCACCACCGCGTTCTCCTATTAATGGTTGTTCAGGTACGTTACCAACATTGCAACCATCTGCCTCCATCCTCTGGCAAACATTCCTGGTGTGCGAGGGCTGGCCATCAGCCACGATCGAAGTAGGCCTTTCACCACCTACTAGATGTGTGGAGGCCTGGTTTGAGGGGGTAGGGTTCCCTTTAGGAGGACCCTGACCCTGCTTCGAGTGAGGCTTCTTGTTCCTTAAGCCGCTAGCAAGACCCTTTGAAAAAAAAGAGGAAGAGAAGAACAACATCAGTAAAGGTAAATGCAATGGCACAAATGATTAGAGAAATAGAATTCTATCAAGGCACCTTTGGAGGCTTCCAAGTGCCTAAAACCACTAACGAGGGTCTCGAGGAAAGGGCCTTTTTTTAGGGCCCCGGTTTCTCTTCTCCTCTTCCTAAAATTCTTCCAAAGTACTTTAATCACATACTCCTCATAGATTTCAGGGGAAAATACAAAACTGCCAATCCTGGGGTTGGGATTGTTGAAGCGGTTGTAGTCAAAGAAGATGGATAGCAGCTTTTGCCTATCCTTCTCGAAGGCATCTAGAAAAATATACTCCCCGGTTTAGGAGACTCAACTAGCACATCCCGGTTCCACGGAGGGACTCGATACCTCCTGCTGTCAAATGAAATCCCCTTCTTCCAACTTCTCCAGTTACCCAAATTTCAAGGAACAACAAAAACCTTGTGATGTGCTTCCCGGTTGGTAAAAGTGATAATCATGTTGGTGGATCGCCCGCTACAAGACACGAAGTACAAGGAGCAAAGTAGCTTATACCTTAGCTTTATACTAAACTCGTCACATCATGTCAAGAACATTATAACAATTACCAGACATTGGGATAAACTTGTGCAGGGCTCAACTGGATTTGCTTAAGAAGTTTGGAAAAGAAAGGTGGAAAGGGAAAGGTGAGCCTACATCGGAGGTGTCTAAGGGAAATAATCGATCATCCCTCAGTGAGATTATGGGGAGTATCTTCTTCTTGAAAGGGTTGAAAATCAGCATCTGGAGCTATTCGTTGGCCAAAAAGGATAGTGTCCAAAATCTTTGAGATAATATTCCCTATTACTAGGGTCGGGAGCTTCTTTCCAGAAACCCTCAACCTTACCTCTCGAGATATCTTCTCTTTCTTCTTCTAAGAGGATTTAGCTCTAGAATTTGCCTTTAGTGCTTTTGAGGGTGTTTCCTCCCTCTTGAAGAATGCCCTCTCTCTCAAAGGAGATGCATTTTCCTCCTTCTCTATGTCTTCGAGGGACTCTTCCCCGCTTTTCGGAGATGTATTTTCCACCTAGGGACCTCGAGCTCTGGATTTGAGGGAGAATAGCCAATTTTTCCACTGGTAGGGGATCTCCTTATATAAGGCTTGCCCATGCCTGGTGGCCAATTCTCAACAGGCCCTTGAAAGGGCATATCAATTACCGGGAAAACCCTCACTTCCTCACGTCTGTTTGTAATACGATTAGACACACCTCTTCCAGCATCAAAATCACACTAGGATTTTTTGGAATGAGTACCTTCCAAGTTAGCAATAGCCCTCTCTGACGTACTTATCTCCGCCCACCTATCCTAATCTCACCTGGAAATCTCTTGGAGGCAGAACCCTTATCGGAATGGGCATGATTGTAATGTGAGGAAAGGAAAATACTAGAATAAGGAGAGAAACAAAGGTACTTACTGATCTTCTAGGGAAGGCGACAAAAATTAGATCACTCAAGAGAGAGGGAGAAAAGGAGTGCTTGTGAGAAGTTATTGCAAATGAGAAAAGGTAAAGAAAGAAGAGAGGCTAAAGGGTAATAATGGGGGCTGAAATGGCAGAATGGTTAATAACCGTCTTGGAAATGTAAAAATTTATAGAAATACTCAACTACTTTTCTGCCTTCTGACAACACGCAGTTTGGGAGACACCGACATTCACAGTTGTATAGCACACACACGCCTTTTGAAATCCTAGTGCTGAGAGTTGGTTAGAAAGCCAGATTCTCTCCCTTTAAGGTAGAAGCAACGAAGTACAAGGTTTGTTTCGAGTCTTATGAGTCCTCGAATTACACCAAGCATTCAAGGTCCCAAAGAATCCTTGTACCGTTCCAGTCCTCCGAGGGCGGAACCTATTTTTCTGGGGGCTCTTGATAGAGTTTGAGCCCAAGAAGGGCATTGGGCTATAGAAGTTGTGACCCAATTAGGGTATTCCTTAATACTCTAAGATAATTACCATATTCGGGGGTAATTAAGTGCGATAATTAAGGAAGATGTTAATTAGGACATAGAGTATAAATACAAGGTACGCATTTATTTATAATTCATTCTATCTTAATCATATTGGACTCTTGGATTAACTGAGGCATCAAAGAGCTAACCCCTGGTATCCACAGGGACAATTTTATTGCAAGTTGGTTCGAGAGGAGCTCAAGCCCAACAACTGGTCAGACTCACCACTGTACGTGGGAAGTCCTTGTAGAGGTTTCACTTCTATTGGCCTTCAAACCCTGGTAATTACCGAGCTGGAGGGAAACCCTGCAACTTGGCCCAAGGGTACGATCAACCTATCCAACTCCTTCTTTAACGATTCACTTGCATCCGAGAGGGGTTTCTATTTCCCCCCATTTAGGTTTAGCCCCCTGTCGTGACCCCCCAGCTATGGAAGATAAGGAGGTTGAATTGCCCCGTACCCAGGGTTCGTTAAAAGCTGTCCGAAACCTGGGTATGTTTATGGTGGTGGTGGTTGACCATAGAGATTGTATGGCCCCTGACTAATTATCATTCCTTAATTTCCCATACTTCTATATCCTTGCATGGAAAAAGAAGTCATCATCCCATATGCTGCCCCTGGACCAGCCAGGTCAAGGGTAGGAACGGATGGGGCTAATGGAGGTAACAAATATACTAGGCCCTGTGAGTAACCAGGAATAGAAGGTTGAGGCCTATCTTTCAATGACTCTCTAGCATATGCATGATAAGGGTAGGCTATTACAGGCCGAGAGGCCCACCACATAGTTATTCCTGCAAGTAAGGGTGACAGTACTTCGTGCGGGACTGTCTCATCCCTCAAAGGAGGGGTAACTCAATAACCTGCTATAGCTAGGACCTAAGCCACCATTTCTACATCTTGGTTTGGGGTCACCCTCCCCACATTTTGATTCCCTTGCATGTGCTAGCCATAGGCTTCCATATAAGAATCTTCTTGGGTCGGCTACCCCCTCGAGCAAGGAATCGGGGTTTCTCTGTTCCTGCTCTCCCTTCACTTACAATCTCCTCGAGGGCCCCAGCGCATCATCCTGGAATGGTGCCAGGGTATTTGCGACAAATGATACTGAAGTTTACCCCCCTTTGTGGTCTACGACAGTAACAGGCTCTGCACGCACTCGTTTCCTGATGTTCGAAGGTTAGCCATGTCAATATCCTCGACGGGGGTTTTGTTTCCTGCCCCTGAATCCTCCGTTCTTGACTTTTGCGGAGACCCATCCCCCGTACCTATCAACCTTAACTTTTCACCCCTTTGAATAACCGTGGACAAAAACCCTCAAAACCCTTGATCTGGCTTAGTCATCCCCATAATCGGCGCCACTTGATGCATCTCGAACGATTGACCAGTTCTTGGGCTTGAGCTTCTCTCAAACTAACCTGCAATAAAACTGTCCCTGAGGATTCCAGGAGTCATCTCTCTTATGCCTCAGTCGGTCCAAGAGTCCAATATGATTAAGACAGAATGAATTATTAAAAAAAATGCGTACCTTGTATTTATATTTTGTGTCCTGAATACGTCTTCCTTAATTATCAACCTAATTACCCACGAATATGGTAATTATCTTAGAGTATTAAATAATATCCTAATTGGGCCACCACATGTATAACACAATGCCCTTCTTGGGCTCAACCTCTATCACTAAGATTAACTTCTCAACCGGCATATACACTTTTTCTGCATTCTGCAATATCCGGCTAATATAATAAACTGGTACTTGTTTTAGTTCTTCAAGATGAACCGAAATAGAGCTAACTATGTTCTGCAAGATCACTAAATACAAGTATAACGTTTCCCCAGGGGTGGGAGATTTCAGAGTTAGCAGTGCTAGAAGTTGTTCCTTTAAACTGTCATATGCTGCTTGACAAGCTTCATCCCAGCTAAATTTCTTAGCCTTTCTTAGAACTTCGAACCACCACTTTCGAGAAAAACCAACTCAACATTGCTAGCGACCCCATTATGATTTGCACTTGTTTGACGGTTTGCGGCTGGGGAAGATTAACTATGGCCTGAACTTTCTCTGGGTTGGCTTTGATACCCTTTGATGACACTCTCTATCCTAAGAACTTTCCTGCGCCCACTCCAAATACAAATATGTTTGGGTTGAGCTTCATCACTATGACACGTAATGTGTCTAAAGTCTCTTGTAGATCTATAGCAAAGCTATCTACTTTCCTGCTTTTAATAACCATGCCCTCGACATATAATTCTATATTTTTCCCTATTTGATTACGAATGCATTAGCAACTACTCTCTGGTATGTAGCTCTCGCATTTTTCAACGTGAACGGTATTTTTACCTAGAAAAATGTCCCAAAACTTGTTATAAAAGGCGTTTTCTATGCATCTTCCAGATTCATCAATATCTGGTGATATCCCTTGTATGCATCTAAAAATTCTAGGACCTTGTTCCCTGAAATTGCTTCAACTAATTGATCGATCTTTGGTAAAGGATAACAATCCTTCGGGCATGCCTTATTTAGATCTGTAAAATCAATACACATTCTCCAGCCTGCGTCTGACCCTCTTACCATGACTAGGTTTGCTAGCCCCCTTGGATATATTACTTCCTTTATTATGCCAGCTTGAAGCAGTTTTGTAACTTCTTCTTCAATTGCTTTCTACATATCGCTAGCGAAGTAATGTTGTTTTTGCTTAACTGGTTTGACCACGCCACCGATGTTCAAGGAGTGGGTAGCGATGATTGGGTCTACTCCTCCCACGTTCTGAATATTTCATGCAAAAGTTTCTTTGTGGCTTCGCAAAATTTCTATAATTCTCATCTTATCCTCATGTGGAAGGCATTTTCCTACCTTTACACACTTTGAGCTATCTTTATCTTCTAGGCTAACTAGCTCTGTTTCTTCTCCTAGGTCTGCTGTTGATCCTTGTTGATCCGGTGATCCACCCGTTGAGATTGTGTTAACCATCTTTGCCTTATCTCCCACTCTGCCTGCCTTCATTGGGATAACCATGCATTGCCTCGTCGTTTGCTGGTTTCCTCTTATAGTCACAAATTCGGCTGGAGTTGGGAATTTCATGACCAGGTGGTAAGGAGACGATATCGCTTTTTCTCTTTTCATCCATGGCCTTCCTATGATAGCACTAAAAGTACTTGGAGTATCCATGGCTACAGAGTCGCACAGGATGGTGCAATTCTTTCCACTATCTCCAATAGTGACAAGAAGCTATATATTGCCTAAGGGCATCTCTGCTCACCCTGTGAACCCAACTAAAGAGGATATGGATTTTTTGAGATCGGTTTGTTTGAAACATAGCTTGTCAAAGCAGTCTACAAAAGTATTTTGACTGCACTTCCGTCATCCACGAACACCCTGTGTACAATAGCATTTCCTATTTTTGCAATAATTGCCTCATCTGAGCGCAGTCTTTTGTCAACAGGTTCTTACGGGGGAGGGTATCTATCCTTAGTCTTCCAAGAATTATTGGACAGTGATTTCGTAGATCCGTGTATGGAAAAAATGATTTTTTCCGGTACTTCTTCATTCACCTCATCCTTGCAATCAACTACCATAGTTATTTTTTATTTTGGCAGTGTGGATGTCGTCCCTTAATTCCTTGCTAGGGGGTTCGCTATTTTACCAGTATCACCGTACTGGATTTCCCCTTCCTTTCTATATTGTCCTAAGAAGCCATTCCTTAAATTTTCCTCAATTTGTCTTCTTAGGTCTCTACAATACTCAATAACATGACCATGATCCTTGTGGAAAGTGCAATAATACTCCCTGGATCTCTTTTCTATCAGTGCTAGCCTAGGCGATGGTTCTCAAAATAATTCCTTGTTCGGTTGCCTTTTTTCTTTCCTTGGCTTCGTCAGAGCCGTATCCTAGAGCGATGCAGCTTGCAAACCTGGATCTCTTCCTTTGAAAGGGATGTTTTCTCTTCCCTTCTTCATAAATAAATTATGTAAATCCTCCATCGTTCATTTTTTGCCTCTTTCCTAATCTATCTTGCGATTATTTGCTTCCTCTATTCACATATGATGTACAATCATCTTTTTAAGTTCCCTTAGGTTTCTAGGAATATTCTATTCAGGTCTTTGTAGAACTCTCTTGATCACATGGTTCCTGTGAACGCTCTCAATGATGAATGGAATGATAAGTTGCAAACCTGTAGGCTTTTCATGACAAATTGATTTTGATACCCTGCCAGGCTTTCATCGCTTCGTTGGCCTTAGTTGTTAAGATCTATAATCGTTTTAGCAAAATTTTTCTTCTGATAGAAATAACCCAAGAATAGGTTTGACAACTGTTCCTAGGATTTGATACTTCCATTTGGAAGGTCTTCATAACAAGTGATCATTGTTCCTGACAAAAAGATGGGAAATGCCTTGCAAACTAATTTGATGTTCGCATTGTGAAATCTCATGTTGTTCATGTATGAATGTAGGAATTCTTTTGGGTCTGTGGTCTCATCATAGATTTTAACATGCACGAGAAGTTTAAAGTCCTTCGGCATCTTAAAATCTCGCAGATGAAGTGCTAGGGGCAATTTGTCTTCATCGTCACAATGATGTCATGCAATTCTTCTTCATAGTTAAGATTCTCACGCTACTGATACACCCTTTTTTCCTATTGGAGGGAGAGGGGGTTTTCTTGAGCATCTTCATAAATTGATCATAAAGAGCTTCTATGTTCACCTCTAAGAAATCTGTGAATGCCTTCTTTTCCTTGTCCTGATTAGTATTTGGTGATTCTATTTTCTCTTCTTCCTCTTATGTTGCCTCTTTACTGTGTTATTTTTACCTGTTTGGTGTATGATCCTAATGATGATGCATTCCCATATCTCGTCTGAGTGTTTTTTCTTGCGACTGGTGATTATAGCTTTTCTCCCTCCTAGTGAGCACCATTGATTACTTGAATGACCTTGAAATGAAAGGAAATATTTTGGTCCCCAACGATGGCGCCTAATGATGTGGTGGTCTATCCAGGAAGATCACTTGTTGCTCACCCCGTAACCTTTATTACCTACAAAACTATTCCCGGAAATGATTTCGGGAGAACAAATCTAACGCTTAAGTAAGTTATCTCTTTTCAGAATTGAAGTTTCTTAGGATAGTTACACTTACTTGTATATGTGGTCTCTTTGTTCCTTTAATAGCCTGCCTTGATTGTAACTATGCTTTTCCCAAGCTTGCTAATGTATGCTTGATCGTGGCTCCAAGAAAGACAGTTAGTGGTTGATGTCTGGCTATGATCTCTACTTTTCATGGTTCGTGGGTTACTCCTCTTATTGCTCCTATTGCCGGCTAGCTTTGGGCTTGAAATTTTGGGCTTACAGCCCAACCTTGTGCCTAGGTTTACACCACTACTTGTTACAAATCCTACGCAAATCGCGTAAAACATCATGGGTGTCTTTCACATCCTTGCACCGTTTCACTTCAAGATCATTAATACCTAAGAGCATGTATTTCAGACAAATACCTAGAGACAACGCCCACTCCTGGATGCGAGCAGGGAAATTAAGAGACCGCATGTACACCACACCAAATTCAAGATCTAGCAACCCATGAACAATATCTTTGCCGAGTGATTTGAAATTGTAACCATCAGAAATAAACTAAGTACAAGGACATTTTGTAGATACAGACGCTGATGCATTGGAAATAGGAAGTTGCCACCCAAGGCATAACGGAAGTGACTTCACACGACAGAAGCGATCAGGAGACAAAATCTCTTTGTATTCTTTAGTATAGAACTGAGAGGTGTGAATCAATCCAATAGGGCATTGAAAATCAGAAGACGAAGATCCATAGCGATTGAAAAAATGATCGCTATATCCAAGAAAGTCAAGATGTTTCAAAAACTTTGATCAATTAAAATAGTGAAACCTTGCATATAAATAGGTATAATGAGAGGCTGCAAAAAAAAGGATGATAAAACAGCCGTGATAATCCCAATCTAAAAAATAGTACAACCATACACCACAATATTGTCTCAAGTTACACTTCAAAATCTAGGAAAAATAAAATGCACTAGGAATTAACTGACTTCAGAGGTGGAGGTAGGCAAAGTTGAACCATGATAATAACAGCTTCCTATCTTGGTGGTTGAGCAGGAGCTTATTAGTTTGGCTACTCGGCGAGAGCCTCAATGCTCGTGTTAGCCTCAGCGGCCACACTGGCACTAGGGTTAGGAGTTGGAGCAATAGGGCCATATTTAAATGAAAGATCCTCCAAGTAATCCACCTCGCAACCCTTTAGTTCAGCTGCAGAAGGAATATAGGGAAGGCTGGAAAGATGCGAGAGCAAAGCAAAGTAATGCCCCCCATCAAAAATATATTCGATAAAAGCCTTGTTCAGCTTTGCCTTTTGCTTTTCCAGTTTCTCAGTACACTTTTTTCGCGTGGGTAAACTCTTCAGTGAACAGGTTGGATTCCACTTGTGATGATCCTTCATAGCCTCACAGTACCCAACAATGTGTGCATTGTTGGAAACGTCTTTAAATAACTTATAAAAAGGCATAGTTTTGCAAAGCCGATCTACAAAAATTTAAGGATGGTTAGGAGAACCAAATCCATGGGTATGCATCTTGTCCAACTCAGAACGAGGCTGAGCCATTCCTGCGTCTGTGACCTTTGCATGCTCCAGAGTGGCTTTTAGGGAAGTTTCTAGATTCAAACATTTGGTTTCCTGAGCCTTATACTTCTCAATAAGCGGCTCATCAACTGGGGAAAACTTAGAAAGCCACTCACTCTCAATTTGAAGGCTCTCGCTGACCTTAGAAAATGATAACACAAAGGATAAATTTAATAACATCTTATATAGAAAATATCATACTATAGAAAAAGCCACTAAAATCTAGCTGTAAACTTACAGCAGCTAGTGTATCAGGTAGAGAGAGGTTTGAGAGAACGTCATATTTCATTCCCTCCGTTAGAGAATCCTTGGTTCGCGCCAAGTTTGAGGGTGAGATGTATTGGAACCATGCCCCTTTTTTTACGGGAGGAAGCAAATGTCCCGAAGGACCTTCACTCATATCCCTCTTGTGCTTTTTCTCTTTATGCCTACCAATGGAGTGGTGACCACTTGTCTCCCCACCTTCAGAAGACTTACCCTTATTACCAGCACCTGTTTTGTTACCACCCTTCCGGGTGGTGTTGCTTCCAACAACATTATCAGTCTGAACAAAAGTTTCAGCTGCCTCCTCATTGTTATCATAAAAAAGTGATCTGTCAATCTCTCCTTTAGATAGATCTATGTCTGAAATAAAAAGAAAATCATAGATCAAACGAATGCATAAAAAGACAAATATAATCGTTCACCAGCATAAGAGAGAATATAGATCAAACTCATCAAAAAAATAATGAACAAAACACCTTCAGCATCAGAGTCAACATGGAAAAGATGTTGGGTATGAGCATGAAGTGTTGCCATGATTTTCGTCTCCGTAGTAAAAAAGACACTCAAACCAGGAAGCTTAGACTTGGGAACCTTGTATTTCTAAGAAAGCACAGCCACTTTGGGAGTTTGTTTTAATTTAATGAAAAAATATTTCATTCACTACAGACCCACATTACTAGGGAAACTGTTAACAAGCTCAACCCCGGTGATCACATGATAAAAGGTGAATTCAGCTACTGTATTTTTAACTTTTCGTAAATGATAGATGTTGCGAAACAACTCAAGAGAGAAAGGAATATTTGCTTTCTCACAAACCTGAAGACACCCCATTATAATAGTGATGCTCTTGGGGTGAAATTGGGACAGCGCAACCTTGTATGAACGGAAAAGTTCAATCACATGTTCAGGGAGAGGAAAATAAAGGCCAAATTTAAGGTAGGCTAAATAACATGAAATATAGCCAGGCGGAGTAGTGTGAACGTACTCAAAATTCTTTGTAGCGTGAATAAAAAAGAGAGCTAGAAATGGGAAATAATACTTCAACTCATCTAAATACGAACCATATAGCATCTTGCGGATGGTAGAGGATCCGATGATATGACTGGAATCCTCGTTGGACTGAGCATCTTCTACAGGAGACTCAAAACAGGAGACTCAACACAGTTAGAATAAGACATATGGATAGGCGAGGGTCCTAGAGTTGGAAGTAACAACCTTAATTAGGGTTAAATACCGTGGACACAAGTTTTTCAGAGAAAAGATCAAACATAAAACAAGTCGGAGAAGATGACTGGAAAATAGTTACAAACCTTAACGTATCAAGTCCAGAATAGGCAGCAAAAAAGTTGGAAATTAAGTTACTAACAAAACTTACCCTTGAAGAGAATGAAGAAAGATGATACGCAGAAAACCTAGGAGTGCTCAAAGAGGATGAAAGCTTAAGAAACAGAGGAGAAAAAATGAAACGATAATGAGAAAAGATACTTAAATATTAACAAGTAACGGCAAGATCAAGGAAGATAATCAGTTCAGAAAATGCAATGATGATATTCTGACCGAAAAAGCAAGTTACCTTTTGCTTATATCGAGACAGCGGCGGTATATGAAAATACAGCACACTAAATGAGGGCGACACTAAAATATCCTTTTCAAATTCTTCATTTAAGAGGTACAGCGAGAACGAATATCAGAAAAATATGGACCAGAATAGCGAATGTTGAGGATAGAATCTCAGCCTTTAGAAACAAAATCTCCGCAAACATAACCTTATCACGAGGAGTTTAAAATTCAAAAATTCAAATTTGAAGGAGGATTGAGGACAGAATTATGGCCAAAAGGCTAATGTCACTTCGCAATGACAACAAAAAGAGCATTAAATGACGAGCAATCAGTTTGCATTTAAACCACAAAGCCACACCATTACTCCATTTATTTTAGTCTTCATGGCTAGGGGGGATTATGATGTAAACCTAGCCCAAAGGTTGGGCTACAGGCCCGAAGTTGAAAGCAAGCCCAAGACCAGCCTGCGATGCGAGCAGATTTAGAGGCAACCCACGGACCATGAAAAGCAGAGATTATGGCCAGGCATCGACCACGAACCGTCTTTCTCGGAGCCAAAATCAAGAACACAATAGGAAACCTAAGAAAAGCGGAGCCATATTCAGAATAGGCTATAAAAGGAACAAAGAGGTCATAGATACAGATAAGTGCATCTAAACTAAAGTAGGTTGATTTTGAAAAGGAGGTTACTGACTTGAGCGTTAGAGCTGTTTCCCTGGAATCACTTCGAGGATCTCTTTTTCAGGCACACCTGGGTGAACCATGATCAACCAGCAGGATTAGAGAATACCACAACAGTTCATATGATATGAAGGTCCAGTATCAAGAATCCAAGGTAAAGTAGGCTTACCTGATGTATTGTCAGTATTATTCATCTTAGAGAACATGTTAAGAACATTGCTCCATTGTTCCTTGGACAAGGAGGGACTGGAAATCAGAAAGAACGGCGACAACATTGACCGTTAGTGGAGGTACGACGGCAGCAGGGGCAGCTCTGGTGAATGGTGCAACTGTAGGGGTGGAGGTTCGGTGGTTCTGAGTTCTATGACTGGATCCTAGAGGTTTATTTTCAAAGAACCATTTGGGATAACCAATGATCTTGAAGAAAGTAGTGACATCGTGGCCCTTGCGGTTGTAATGAGTACACATGAGGCTTTTTCGATAAATGGCGGTGGCAGTCAAATTTCCTGGGGTGGTGGTGGTTGTCTTCGGAGCAGGATACGATGCCAGACGACGTGTGGCAAGGCCATGATGTCCGGAGTGGATTCAAGGGCATTGACAATAGTCTAGTGACACTCCTTCTGAATTGCAAGCGAGTGAACACGACTAATAGAAGGCAAGGAATCATGCGCCAAGATATATGATCTAAGTGTATGATAGCTATTATCGGTACTAATGAGAAACTGATGAACCACCTCATTCTCACGTTCCTTAATGGCAATAACAGGAGCATGGCCTACACATGTCTGAGAGGGCAAGTAAAAATCTCATCCCACAACTTCTTGCATCTTCCATAATAAGCAGCAACAGACTGACCATTCTGACAACAATTAAAAATGGCCACACGTATCTCACATAGTGTGGACCGTTCCTGGCAGAAAAATGCTGCTTAAGGTCGTCCCAAAGCTCCTTAGCAGATGCATAATAAGTAATAATAGGAGGAATGGAAAGATCAAGATTCTGAACAATCCAACCAAAAATCATAGAATTCACACTATTCCAGTCATTATAAAACGGTTCACCAAGTAAAGGCTTAACAATAGAACCATCAAGAAAACCCTCTTTACGTTTAGCAGAAAACACATTAAGCAGAGAGGTACTCCATTCAATAAAATTATCGCCCTTCAAGATCTCTAGAGAAAATTTCAAACTCGGATGATTCGACGGATGCACATAGTAGGGATGAGTAGATGGCAAAACATGAGAGGAGTCGCCAGCGGACTAGCAGATGGCCTGAGCAACGGCACAGTGGCTTAGAAGACGGCGGCATCGGCAGCGGCAAAGCAGGAAAGTTTAGCAAGCTGGGACCTGGAGCAGCGGCGGGGATCCTCTGGCGGGAAGGCCCTAGGCGGCGGCGAGCAAGACATGGGCGACGGGTGGATCGACTATGAGCTGAAGCTCCAAATGTCATCATCGACGGTAACGCCAAGATCGACATCGACATTGAGATCTTTGACGTCAACTTGATTGGAGAGATCCATGGCGCGGGAGAGGGCGACAAAGGCGGCTTTGGAAGCTTCAAATGCGGCAGTGACAATCAGCGGCGGCGACAATCAGCAGTGGCAGTGCTTGTAACACGAACAGGGTGGCGGCGCCTGGGAGGCACATGGGTCTACAGAGGTAATTTTAGGGTTTTGGAAAGTTTTAAGGTTTCAGGACTTTTGGCTCTGATACCGTGTAAAATATGAACGATTCATTTCATTAATGATATAAAGGTACAATATATAGGCGTCATGTATACAATCACAAATGGAAAAAGATTATATTTAAGGTGTAAGATATACACAAAATATAAGAATATATCTCCTTAACAGATGCACTTGTAAATTACAAAGATGAAAAATTATTTTTACCCTCAATTTTATCACAAATTTAACAATTAACGATACAAACTTCAGAGTCAATGGTTGACCGAAATAAATTGCCATTACTCAACCATTTTGTTAGTCGAGGGGTCAAAAATGTTCAATAAAAAGAGATGAGGGGGCGAAAGTGAACGATAACAGGAGTTTAGAGGTCATAGATGTCGTTTGTCCTATACATTATGAAATTTCACCCCCTTCATAAGACTTAAGTAAATTTTTTATCTAAAACTTGATTTAACTATGAAATGATCTCATATATAACTTGTCTTAAGTAATACTTCCTTTGTCCCAACTGAAATTGTACTGCAATCAATAGTATAGTTCGAGAAACATGTTTGACTGTTAATATGTTTACCTATGTATGATAACAGTAAATAAAAAGTTGATATTTATAAATTACTTGTTACGAAGAATTGAACAATATCATATACGATAATATTATTGTTTATATGTCTATTTAAATATTCGGTTAAATTTCAATAGAGAATAATTTAAAAAAGTGTAATTAATCTAAGACAGGAGGAGGAGTAGTTTAATTAGTTTAGGACAGTGGAAGTAAAAGGTTTGAATTTTCCAACACCGATCATTTTAAGTTTCAAAATTGAAAGGACAAAGTAAGTCGTCGGAACAGTTATTTTAGAAACAGTAGTAAGAATAACTTTTACATTATTCCAGTTAAATTACTAGTATGGAAAAGAAATAGAAACTGCAGTGCAGAATAATATGCGTGCCCCACTACACTCATGGTCCAAGTATGACCTCATACTCAATACGTCATTGTGTTGTGCACTTGCGAAGTAGTTTTAAGTCTTCGGATAATTTTGAAGTTTGGTCTCCTTCATTTTCTCACCAGACTTTTAGTGGGTAAAATTATTGGTTTTTGACGCATGTCTCTCTCGTTTAATATTTTATAAGTGAAAGAAAATATTTTCCTTCAAAGATTGAGACGTATAATTATAATTGGAATAATTATGGATAAATAAATCACGAGTTCTATTATTTTGGTTTTTTTTTAAATGGAGCGTTGGTTTGGAGTGATTGTAGCATATAGAGTGGTTTTTTTTCCCCTATTTTCATTATTAAAAAAAGGTTTAGTTGATTAGCTGTAAAATCGTGAAACTAAAAGAATTAAACAAAAAAAAAATCATCCGTCCCAATAGAATTTACATACTTTTTGATCAACTTTCTCATATTATATTTGAGCACCGATAACTTTAGTTACATATATTAATGCTGTATTAAAATTTAATTTTTAGAAATTACATGATACCAATAATCTAATAATGTCTAATATAATGATATTGGTGATTATATATCAATTGAAATTTATGATCTCTTGAGAAAGTTGATAAAAAAAAATGTACAGATTCGAATGGAACGATGGAGCATCTAAAGTTCAAAATTTGTTGTGAGATCTATCATTCACCTTGTTTTACTTATAAGGGTATATGTTTAAACGGATAAAAAAATAACGTGTTTGAAATCAATTTTTTGATAAATGAACATGTCATCCAAGGTGATCAACATGAGAAAACATCGAATTTACTTGCATATAAATTAATACTCTTTTCATTTCAATGACATGTGTAAAATGTACTATCTTATAAAAGTACTCCCCACATTCTATTTCAAACTACATGCTTTCAGCAATTGACTCAAAAATTATTTAATTTTTAATATATTTTATTAGACACAAATTAAATTTTTGAAAAGTTTATATTTTAAAAATATATATTATAATGAATCTAGATATCATTCACTAGTATTAATACTTATACACTAATTTAATTTTTGGTCAAAGTTAAGAAATTCTAACTAAATCGTTAAATTGCAGCTTGAATTGGGATAGGAGGGGTACTGTTTAGTTAGATGTTACACCATAGTTTTAGGTGTTTGGATTTAGGTGGATGAAATGAATATATGAAATTGAATTTAGAAAGGGAAAAGTAGAATGAATGGATGGAATTTTTTAAAAAAATTTATCGTGAAAGAAAGGTGTGTCAAAAAATAACTTTAAAAAAAAGGTATGTCACATAAATAAATAAGAGAGTACAATACTCATGCAAGTTTAATTACTCACATGAAACATCAACTAGTAAGAAAAGTATTTTAAAATAAAACTCCTTTTCATTTCACTGTATTTTTATCATACCTTTTTTTCCTCCCCCACTTTCGTGTATAAAAAATTATATAACTAGGCTACAGAAATGCAATCAAGTCCAATGGTTGAAAATTACTATCCAACCAACACACTGCGCTGCTAGAAATACTAAACATTGACGAGACCAAATCATAATCATCGATGGAAGGAGACAGGAGAAAGAGGAAACGCTTCGATCAGCTCCCTCGCGCTACGGCGGCGGGCATCGGGAAGATGAGGCGGAGAACGGAGGAAGAGGTGGCGGCGGCGGCGGCGCAGCCTTCGGAGGAGGAGGTGGAGGAGTTCTTCTCGATCCTTCGGAGGATGAACGTGGCGCTGAAATATTTTGAGAAAGGTGGGAGTGACGTCACCCTCGCCGGCAACGGAGGACGGAAACCGGAGGCTGAAGGTGGGAGTAAGCCGGTCGGCGGCGGATCCGGCTTGGATCTGAACGTGGTCCCCGAGGCGGAGCCTTGACGGCGATGGTCGCTGTGGCTGGTTTTGACTAATCCAACCACCACAGCGCATGTTAGGCGATGAGGACTGGGGAAGGCTAATTTAAGCGGAGAGGTGAAAAATAATGGGAATCCCATGACTTTTAATTAATTTTGTTTTTTTTTTATTACTGTAACGTTCTGTAAAAGAAGAAGAAGCATGATTCCTTTTGCATGTAAATACAAAAGTGTAATCTTGTTGGGGTATTGTATTGTTCTGCTTCGGATGTTCATTTCGTGTCTTTTTCTGAAGCGGGCGATAAATAATTTCCGCTCGATTTTAAATGTTTCAATATATCAATTAATGTGAGTTTTGTTTTGGGCTGACTTACGAAAGCTGTGTTGCTCATGCAGTACATGATGATGTCCTTTTCATCAGTTGGGCTGTTTGAGGCCTCAATTTCATATCGTTCAAGACGAATCCTCAGATCTTACTCAAGAAGAGGAAAAAAAACACCAGATCCAAATCGGGTCTCTATTTTTATACTCCCTCCGGCAGTTATTTTTGCATTATTTCTTTTTTTAGATGTTTCAATTATTTTTGCACTCACTTTATTTCCTTTTAAACTAGTTTATTATATCCATTTTTTATGCTGAAATTAAATGAAAAATAAAAGGAAAATTAAGGTGCCCACAACACATAGCAGAAAAGCATTAAATCATATATTCTTAAAAATAATCCATCTTTCTCTCTCTTTGCAAAATTGCTGGGATGGAGGGAGTAATTTTTATATTGATTAATAATGGATCAAGTCTACCATAGTTTTTATGGTAAGTTTCTCTAACAAGGCAACTTTATAAATAAAGTGTTAAAAATAACTTTACCTTTAGGTTGAAAAGGTTAATATAACTCTGCAAAATGAGAAAATGTCAAAATAATCCTAACTTTATGATGTATGTGTCAATATAACTTTGAGAGCGGTTGACTCCAAATTCTCAATGCCGAAATTGACCAGATTTTAACGAAATGACAATTTAACCTCTGTTAAAAGAAGGGAAAAAATGAATTGATATCACCCTTGTTGACCGGAAGAATTATTCTTCCCAGAAACCTTTTTCTTCTTCATCCCTATTGACCGGAAACCTTTTTCTTCTTCCCATTGTCGAACCTAGGTTTTTCCCTTTCCTTCTTCCCGGAAAACCCTTTTTGCCGTTCGATTCGAAACTCTAGCCCATTTGCCAAGCTTTGGCATCGTTCGATTCGAAATCCCATCCCTTGCCGCCATGAGAAGCGGGGGTGCTGCTGAGAGGGTGGCGGAGAAGGTGTTGGAGAGGGTGGGGGTGATGGTAGCGAAAAGGTGTCGAAGAGGGTGGCAGGTGGTGTGGCTTGCGGCAATAGGAGGGGTAGAATGGGAGCAAATTTAGGTGAAATGGGCGAGGGAATTTTTGCTATTTCGGGTCTGGTCAACAACCCAATTGATGAGAAATCTAGGCTTAAAAGTATATATGCACATTTTATCATGAAGTTAGGTTTATTTTGACATTTTTTCATTTTGCAGGATTACATTGACACTTTGAATATAAAGGTAAGGTTAGAAATATAAATATCCTTTATTTTATTTTAAAATTAAAACCCGTGGTTTAGGGAAAGTGATTTATTGCACCCTAAATCACTATTTATAAATTTTACAAAATCGATCAGAGATTGTTTACAAAATTAAAGGTATAATTCTAAAATGGAGTAGTAAAAGCACCCTTACACCCCAAACTCAAAAATCTAACTTTTCACTTCAATTTTCTTTTACCCATTTTCCATTAAGAGGGGATAGGAAGATAATAATCTTTCAATTGGTATTTTTTGAGTATTTATATTATTAAATAAGTATGGATTCGCCTTCATACATTATTTTTTTTCTTCGACCTGCTAGATTATACTGATGTGTTTATGACGATCACTTAATTTAGTTGTTTACGTCGTTGTCTTGTTCTCGATCTGGTTGTACACATAGTGTTTTCGTGATTTTAATTGTGTTTTTTATTAGGGTTTCCATTTATTTGGATGATTCAAATACTCCCTCCGTTAGTCTATTTATGACACCATAGGTTTAGTATTTGGATTTAGGTAAAGAAAATGAGTGAATGATATTGAATGTAGAAAGTAAAAGGTAGAATAACACTACAACAAACTGAACTTTTTACTTGGTCCCTTTTACTTTGATTTTTTGGTTAAGGGCAAATAACCGAGGTAAAAAGTTCTTTTACCCCCGGTTCTTATTTTTTTCAAAGTAAAAATATTTTTTTACCTCGGTTAAATAAAACTGAGGTAAAAAAATACCTTTTACCTAGGTTTTTTTTAAAACCAAAGTAAAAGCCTGCCATTACCGATGTCGCACACATGTCTGGCTTACCCACGTCGGTTGTATTTGGGACCGACATCGCACGTCATTCTCACGGACATGAATGACCGACCTCGCATGCATGTATGGCTTACTGGCATCGATTATTTTTGCGACTGGCGTGGCACGTACCACTTGCAGACATTAAATGATCGACATCGCATGCATGTATGGCTTACCGACATCGATTTTAACTGTGACTGACGTCGCAAGTACCACTCGCAGACATGAAATGACCACGTCGCACGCATGTCTGGCTTGCCGATGTCGTTTATAATTAAGACTGACGTTGCAAGTACCACTCGCAGACAAGAACTGACCACGTCGCACGCATGTCTGGCTTGCCGACTTCGATTATCATTGTGATGGACGTCACATGTACCTCTCATAGAAATAAAATGATCGACGTCGCACGCATGTCTGGCTTACCGACGTCGCATGTACCACTCGCAACACCCTTGCAATGCACGATTTAAAATAATTTCATATATATATATATATATATATATATTCATAATGTAATTTTTTTATTAAAACAAAAATATAATATTTTAAAAAAATTATGCAACTCCATTTCTTTTTCATTTTGAAAGATTTTATAATTATACTTTGAAATATGACTTTATATTTATATTTTCAAATGAAACAAGTTAAATGTAGAGTTCGAGTAACACATAATCGAGATTTTAAAAATAAAATTTAATGTAAAACCAAACTAAAATATAATTTTGTAAATTTTTTATGCTACTCAATTTCTTTTAAACATTTAAGAGATTTTATAACTATATTTTTAACTATAAATTTATGTTTATGTTTATCAAATGAAATAAATTAAACGTAGAGTTCGAGTAACATGTGATCGAAGTTGAATATCAATAAATAAAATTTATTTTTTCACCTAATAAAATTCTATATACTACTTATTTATAATTATATAAAATAAGTAGTATAAAAAATTTGTAGCTAGGAGGCACCGGTATGAGTTACTCAAAAACATGTACTAGCGATTTCCAACATTTCACCAAAGAAAACCTTATTTTATATTTCTATATTTAGGCAAGAATAACGAAAATCATGTAATTTGAACAATGGATAATGGGGGTAACACAATTTTTGGGCCATAATATAATTTTTCAAGATTGTGTAGCAGTAATTAATGTTAACATTCAAGGTCCTTTTGTTCACCCATTGATATGAATCTTCTTGCGAAGACTCACGATTTGTGGAAATAATATCTTTGATCTAGTGAAGGGATCTGCAAACCCGCACTATCTCGCACGAAATTCAGGAGTTTAGCCTTCGGGGTACGCCAACTTCAACTTGCTCTCTAACTAGCCCTCATGATCAGATTACAAGGTTTATTGATATTTAACTAGCCATCGAGGTTAAGCAACAATGAAATAGCTCGCATGCAAAGAGTATGGACTCAAAAGATTGTATATTTGATTGATAAAAGTGTGTAAGGTAAAAATCAATGTTGAAAGCCAATCATATTTATAGTACATAGGTATGGTCTTCAAAAATACAAACAAGAAACTGAAAAGGATTATGACAGTTTTAAGAAGCTAAAACCATATTTAACTAGACTACCTAAAATAAATGACTATATTCTTCAAGATAAATCTTGAATGAATATTGTCTTATCTAATCTTACCAAATCTAATTCTAATCAAATCATAACTGAATATTCTAACCCCTAAAATAAATGCATGACCGAAACATTAATTCTTCCAATGCCAACATTGTTGAATTAATGAGCCTTATTCAAAAATAAAATAAATGATCACACTACCTCATTAAAAAACCCAATGGGAAAAAGAGTATAGTGTTAGCTTCTAAAAATCCTAATAAATAAAAATAAATAAATAAACCTAATTCGTATCATTCACTGATATGAATCTCCTTGTGAAGACTCACAATTTGCGGAATTAATATCTTTGATCTAGTGAAGGGATATGCAAACCCACACTATCTCGCACGAAAATCAAGAGTCTAGCCCTCGGGGTACGCCTAACTTCGACTTGCTCTCTAACTAGCCCTCAGGATCATATTACAAGGTTTATTGATACTTAACTAGCCCTCGGGGTTAAGAAACAATGAAATAGCTCGCAAGCAAAGAGTATAAACTCAAAAGATTGTATATTTGATTGATAAAAGTGAGTAAGGTAAAAAAATTAATGTTGAAAGCCACCCCTATTTATAGTACATAGGTATGGTGTTCAAAAATACAAACAAGAAATTGAAAAGGATTATGTCAGCTTTAAGAAACTAAAACTATATTTAACTAGACTACCTAAAATAAATTACTATATTCTTTAAGATAAATCTTGAATGAATATTGTCTTATCTAATCTTATCAAATTTAATTATAATCAAATCAGAACTGAATATTTGAACACCTAAAATAAATGGAGGTGGCATGGTAATTTGGGCCTCGGGTGGTGGAAGCTCCTTAGAGGGAGCCTCCTTGACCACAATCTCCTCTTCTTCGAAGTGTGCCTTGGTAGCTTCCAACCTTGTCATCCTCTTGCATATCACATTTCTTGGACTCATGAATTTCCTTCCCATTTCTCAATTTGAATGCACTCACATTCCTAGGATTGACCTCCGGTTGAGATGGGATTTGTCCAGACTCTTTGCTTCAAGTCAGCTAGCCGAGGTGGCAAGTTGACCAATGACTTCTAAAATCTCTTCTTGATCCAACTTGTACATCGAAGCATGATTGTTGGAATGGCCTTCACCTCAAGGGTATTGTTGAGGAGGGACTTGTCCACCCCGATATCCTTGAGGTTGGTTATCTTTCCTTAATCAGAAATTTGGATGATCTCGATACCTTGGGTTGAACGAGTTTGCACAGGGATTCAGCCTTGCGTCTCCTTTGTTTCCCCAGAACCCTTGTGGTTGACCCATAACAAATTGTTGTCTCTCCCAATTTTCGTACTCGCTGGCCTTAACTTCTTGCAAATCCTCTACTACCTCGGGATATTTTTTGAAATTGTGGTTAAGGTTACAAACCCCGCACACGTTGACATGATGCACTTTTCCTCGCAAAAGATCCTTCATCATAGAAGCAAGAGCTTAGAATTGCTCTTCCAACTTGGGTGACTGTGCGGGTTCATCCAAAACCTTAAACCTTGACCTTGTGTCAAATTGTCGCATACCATTAGCCATTTCTTCAAAGAGGGTCTGGGAGGTCGTCGACGTACCTCTCAAAGTTAATACTTTTAAGCCCTAATGCTTCCTATCTACAATTAAGTAGATAATGGCAAATCGGGGTCGTCCACGAGAAGAGGGATCTTTTCAAGTGTTTAAACATATATAAGAGAAAACATATTAGGCATGTACAACATATATATATATATATTTAAAAGCATGTAAACAAGGGGGGGGTTGGTTGGTCTGATCCTAAGTTATCAAATTGAAATACAACAACTAGCAAAGTAAGAGAACTATGCTAATCATGCAATACAACTAATGATAAGATGAAAACAACAATTAACGGAACCTTGGGCGCAGTTGACTTCCACTTCCAAACCTCTTATCCATCATTGAACATGCAACCTATTCACTACTTTCACTACTTATTGTGAAGACTAAACTTCTATCCTTCTTAGATAGTAGTTTGCAAGAGTGAATTCGACATCTCTTGTAAAACCTCACAAATGACTCCCATAGTCGAAACATGACTCAAGGTATCCCATTGATGGCATTTCGCACGAAGAATCAACAAGCTCGGAAACACTTATAAACACTATACCGTGTCTAAGCATTTAACCGATTCATGCATTTATACAAGATTAGTCAAGAACGATCGACATTCATAGACTTCTCTCATTTGCTACAAGCAACAAACATGACAAAGACTTCAACATTATCATATTCATCTAGCAATTATCAATCCATCAACACAAAAGCTCTAAATCATACTCTTGGATTCCTATCAAGAAAGGGGGAAATCAACCCATTTCCCCAAAACCCTAACAAGCATATCATACAAGTACTTCATATATACAAGCTTTCAATAATATTAATGACATTAACAAACACATTCAATGCTCCATAAATGCATAATAGTAAGAGTATTAAATAGGCTACAAATTTTTCTCAAGACATGGGTTTGGAAGCCTTAGTCAATTGCTCCCAAGAACTAGGTTTAGCTACAAGAGTTCATACTAATTAATGCTAAACAACCAAACATACAAACAAGAGATTTCAAAGATGAAAATGGAAGAAAATATGGTTCTAAACAGTACCAAAAATGCAGATCCAGAAGTTGTGAATGAGAGGAAAGAGAGTGCTAATTATAGTACAAAAAGAATAAGGTGAAATTCTGGCCACCCGTTGGTCGCGACTCGCGACGGGTGCCATAATTTTGCCTTGTTTCCTTTTCTTCTTCTTGTGGTATATATTCATCTTCATAGCAATTCCTCTCATTTTTCAAGTCTTCAATGTCTCCAAAAATGGTATTCAATGGCCTCCGGTCTTCATGTCTTCGAAGCAAGTCTTCAAAAATGTGATCTTTAATGGCCTCCGGTCTTCATGCCTCCGTGTTTTTCCCTTGTCATGCAAAATCCACTTAGAAGAGGTAAAAGAGCGTGAAGTTGATCTTACCCCTCCTAAGAGAATTTCAAGGTAAAACACAAGGTCTTGATAATAAAAGAGCACAAAAGTGACCCAAAATAGTACTAAATTATGCACATAAAATGGACACATTAAACTTCCCCACACTTGAACATTACTCGCCCTCAAGTAATAAAAGATCCAAGCATACAAAGGAAATGACGTATCCACATCCTAACTACTATTCCCCCAAATTAATACCTCACAAAACTCTCAATATCACACATCCCAATGTTAAGGTCAAACGAGAAGTTTTCCACAACCCCTATTCCTAAATCTACCCAAACCATATCAACCCATCAATTCATTGATATCCCTAAAACATCTCCAAATCCCGAATTGATAATCCCAAAAGTTTATCATTTATAAACTTTTGCATGAGTGATATTATGAATGATATCGAAAAATAGTAAATAATGGTAAATTTAGAGGTTTAGTGATGGTAAAATAATTTGGTAGATTGAATGACTATGTATGAAAATTTATAAATAAGATTATATTTGCAAGACGAATTAAAAAGCAAAGTAGAAAGTTATTTCTGAGAGTACTAAATACTAAAGTTGTTTTCGAAAATCGGTTTTGCCCAACCCATACAAACTCGACCCGATCTAGGTGACCCACTAATTCAGAATTTCAGGGGTAGGAAAAAAGAGTTCTAAGCAAAAAGAACAGAAAAAAATGGAAACGAAAAAATAAAATAATTGCAATCAGATGCCATGCTTGCGGTAAACATGATAAACAATCCCAGAAATGCCAAATGGTCTCTATATATCTTAGCTTTTGAAATACACTATGAACTTAAGCAGGCTACACTCAGGCATGTCTTTAGGGAATGTAATGTAGTTGCTGATGCAATCTCAAAGCATAAACCTACTCACCCTTCACAACCAAGCATTAGCATCTCTAACATCCCACCAATCATCAAAGGCCTTATTCACCTGGACAATAATAATTTCCCTTACATCCGAACATAGAAGCATGCTACTAGAGGATAGATACTGCTGGAGTTTTTTTATTTCTTTTGCAGGGACATAGTATGGACATTGAACTGAATTGTTGACAAGAAATAAGATGGGGGTTATGACAGTCCCATTTGCGCTTTCACATGGCGGATTCCCAGTTTCTACCTATGGAAGCATAAGTCCAGTTTTGGCTACTGATCTTTGGAATCGTTTCAAGTTGACCTTGTTGATTGAAAGGCTTCCAAGCTATTATTTTGGCATCTAACCGGTTTCAAGGGCTGTGGTTCTGCTCTTTTGCGATGGCTACCGAGCACTGAGCCTGGAGCCCTCGAGCCCTAGAGTTTTCGAGCACTCAAGCCTTGGAGCCCTCGAGCACTGGATACCTTGAACACTTAAGCTTCGAGGCCTCGAGCCTAGGAGGTCTCGAGCCCTGGATTCCTCGAACACTCAAGCTCTCGAGCCCTCGAGCCTAGGAGGCCTCGAGCCCTGGATCCCTCGAGCACTCAAGCTCTCGAGCCCTGCCGCCCTCGGAGCCCTCGAGCACTTGAGCACTCAAGCACTCGAGCCTTCGAACCATCGAGCTATGGAGCCCTCGAGCACTGGATACCTCGAATACTCAAGCTCTCGAGCCCTCGAGACTAGGAGGCCTTGAGCCCTTGATCCCTCGACCACTCAAGCTCTCGAGCCCTGCCACCCTCGAGCCATCAGGCACTCGAACCATCGAGCACTCAAGTACTCGATCCCTCAAACTATCGAGCCTCGACCCCTCGAGACCTCGAGCTAGTAATGCACTTGACCATCAACCCCTCGGGTCTACAAACCATTATGGACTTGAACCTCATCAGCACCAACTGTGAGCACTCGAATCAAGTGGCAGCAGCAAAGATGAAGAGACACAAGATGGAACTTTTTTCACTCAAGCTCTCGAGCCCTCGAGCCTAGGAGGCCTCGAGCCCTGGATCCCTCGAGCACTGGATCCCTCGAGCACTCAAGCTCTCGAGGCCTCGAGCGTAGAAGGCCTCGAGCACTGGACCCACTCGAGCACCCAAGCTCTCGAGCTCTGCCGCCCTCGAGCCATCAGGCACTCGAACCATCAAGCACTCAAGCCCTTGAACCGTCGAGCCCCGAACACTGGATACCTCAAGCCCTAGAGCACTGGAGCCCTCGAGCATTGGAGCCCTCGAGCACTGGAGCCCTCGAGCACTGGAGCCCTCGAGCACTGGAGCCCTCGAACACTAGAGCCCTCGAGCACTGGAGTTCTCACTCGAGCCCTCGAGCCTCCAAGCCCTCGAGCCCTCGTACCATCGAGCTGTGGAGCCCTCGATCACTGGATACCTCGAACACTCAAGCTCTCGAGCCCTCGAGCATAGGAGGCCTCGAGCCCTGGATCCCTCGAACACTCAAACTCTTGAGCCCTGCCGCCCTCGAGCCATCAGGAACTCGAACCAACGAGCACTCGAACCTCGAACCATCGAGCTTCAACCCCTCGAGACCTCGAGCCATCAAGTACTACTTCCTCTCCTTCGGAACCACTAGTCCACTAGTATTAGATCTTTCTTTTGAGGGCAACGAGGTTGCCTTATCGTTGTAATATTTCCAAAACATCATTGTACATCTTTTGGTTCTAAATAGGTTTGGGGAACCTAATAAATATCCCCCAAAATTATATTAAAAAAAAGTAACCATCTCACTGCTACCTAATTCCATTGGTGATAAATTTTGGAACCGAACCTCCCCTTTAGGTCGAACGCTTGGCCACTACTCTTTTCTTGGGTCTAAGGCTATATGCACTTTCAGCAGAACCAAAACCCAGCCATCCTATGAAAGATCTCCCAATTTAAATATATTTCATATGAGATATCCCTTTACAATTATAGCAGATCAAGTATATGACAATTCTATTATGCTAAGACAAACATTCCTACAAGAAAAGTAAATATCCATCTTAACGTGATTGGGTGATCTCTCTTGGATCAACCCCTATAAATACTAAGGTATTCATTTGTTCTTTTCAGTCAATTCACAGTGGTAAGATTAACAAGGGCGAAGAAAGGAAATATGCTCGGCAGAGTATCGTCGAAAAAAAACAAAAAATTCCCAATTTTTTCATGTGTCAAAGGGGGAAGATAGGAATTTTTTTTAAAATTAGTCGCCCAAATTTTCTTCTCGGCGGCAGGTTGATGGTATACCTTCCAATGCAAATTAAACATTTTTTGTCTGACTTTACAATCGGAGTTTCTCCCCTCGGTGCCCTCGAGAAGTTTGTTTTGCAAGAGCGGTGTCACAAAGCAAGGCTTGGTCATCATGATCATGGTTTGACACACATTAATTGGCACGCCCATTGGAACCTAATTTTCAATAACCAATTCAATGATGCCTATAGACAGAGTCATCGGACCACTACCTGAAGGATCGCATTCTTTCGAGGCAAGAGACGTGTCGTCGATCCCAAATATATCGGTAACAGCGGTGGAACCATTACCATGTGTTTCTACCTGCATAGGGTTAAGGGCCATCAAGAGGGAATACCTCCGGTTAAGATCTCGGAGTTCGACAAGTTCCTTCGAGCTCAGCGTAACCCTTTTTTGGTGGTGGCACAAATAGTTGACCAAGTCAAAAGGAGTCCTCCACGACCACTGCAAAACCCGGAGGAAAATATTGTTAAACTCTTGACAGATGAGCTCACATCAGTAGGGATCCACCCCGGCAATAGTACAACCGGTGGGGTACATGGTCCCTAACCACTACACTCTGCATGACTAGTGTACCGGTTGGCTTTGGCACCACCTTAGACGAAGGTCCCGAGAAGACCAGGTTACGGTCGAGTCGAGTCGGTGGGACTAGGTCACGGGTAGACCCAAATTGACCAAAATCATATAAAAATAGTAAAGTTATTTAAAAAAAAAAAATTTTAACGTTATAAATATGTATTTTTTTCAAGAATGTTAAAATTATTTATGAAGTAATTTAATGGTGGATATATTTTATTCAATTAATTCTTTTAATGATTTTTTCAAGAAAATGGAATAAAATTGTAAATGGGTCCAAATGGGTCAATTTGGGTCAAAATCCAACCCGACCCATTTTAACCCGACCCACTTACCCCAAATGGGACATTGACCAACCCGACCCAAATGGGCCGGGTCAAAATGGGTCAGGTTGGGTTGGGTCGAGCAATTTAAACATCCCTAATGCCACCGAAAACAATGACATTTCATGCAGAAGGGATCTCTACCCTTCACACCAAGTGCCTTATGGGGCGGCACCATCCAATTCTTGGATCGATCCTCAAGCCTACCCTACGTGGTTGGCTCATCTTCCTCATCATTATTAAAGACCTAATCCTTATAGAAGGATGGTCCCCCCAACATGTGACGTTAATTACACCACCTCTTCACATTCACCCTTTCGAAGCTCAAGCAATAGTAAATACTTATTATGCTTACCCTCATGAAGGGATCAGATAAACTGATAGATGGTACAAAGCTCACCGATATTGATCGAGAACTTGAATGTATGATTGGAAAGGTCGGATAAGAGGCCTCCTAACCATTCATACCCTTTATATATGTCACACTCTAGGACCCTACGGAAGGGTTACCAAGCAATGTTCCCACTTACAACAAGGGGACGGATCTCGCACATTTTTTTAATGATATACCATCAGGTTATGGAATCGGGGAGAATTCCCCTGAATATAAAGGTAAGTTGGTAGGGTCTTATCTCAGTGGAAATGTCCTGTAGTGGTTCGAGTCTCTAATAAAAGAATAATTTTTTGACTTCCACGCCTTTGTCCAAAGCATGTTAAACAATATTTATTAGCTAAGGAATATACCAAGTCTATGATGGATCTGCTCAACCTTTGGCAGAATCATATTAAGTTGACTGCATAGTTTTATAGGCATTGGACTCGGGAAAGTTTGGAGGTCGTGGATCGAACATATGCAATGGTTATCTCAGGATATATAAATTACATGGCTGATACCACACTGTATGAACGACTTATGGCCAATCCCTTGTCAACTATCCAGCAGCTCCAAAGCACCGTGGAAAGATACATCAAGTGGAAACAGTAACCAAATGCAAGAAAATGTGCGATAACATTACCACAAGAGGTGGAACAAACCTTTGGCTTGTGGCAAAACCTCCAACTAGAGGATATACCTCACTATCACATTCCAAGGCATGCATCCAATCCGTCAATTGATGCCATTTTAAGTCTCCGACACTAATGTTGGGAGACCTAAACATGAGGGTCTCAAATAATTATTACGACTTCCCCATGGACAAGGGTCATGATAAGAATGAGTGTTTTCAACTCAAAGTGAGATTGAGAGGTGCATTAGCCACAAATTACTCTATGAGTATGTTCTTCCACCATGAGCCCAAAAGGACCAACATAAAGGTCACCCTTGAGATCAATATCTCAGCTGAAGACTAAGGTGCAATGACGTGTTGAAGGAAGCATCAGATGGCCAAATGACCATAAAAGTAATCAATTAAACACTTTGGATCCATCAAGTTACAAACAAGGCTCACACTCAGAAAATTACCCATCCCGACCCAAACACAAGCGTCATAAGATAGATGAAACCATTACCTTTTTAAAAGCCGATGTTGTTTCCAACCATGCTCCACGCTCTAGCCCACGGTGATAGTTTTCAATATCAGAGGTACCATGGTGAAAAGAGCATTCATGAATAATGGGAGTCCGGTGGAGGTCATGCCTGTCACTTGCTTTGACCGCCTAAAGTTCAAAAGGGAAAAAATTATGAGGGTTAACAACACCATAGTCAGGATTCAATGGTCATGTAGACTCCTCAATTGGGGTAATTTCTCAACCATTTACTATTTTCATGGGAAGAAGGAGTTCCACCATTAACTGCAACATTGTCGTCATTAATGCTTCATAAGCTTTTGGCGTAATCCTAGGAAGACCATGGATAGGCCAGGCCAAAGATTTTTTATCACCGTATCATTTAACGATGAGACTCCCTAAAGAGAATGGTGTCACCACCTTGAGAAAAGATAAGGAAATGACTCAACATTGTATGATGGTAGCTTGGAAAGAGCTCAACAAGATGATGACAATCAACACCATTCATAAGGAGATTGTTGAAGCATCACCTGTCGATATGGAGAAAATGTTGATTTGATCATCGAGAACAATAATAGTCAGTTAAGCCCTGTCGGTTCAGGTGAAACAACAGTTACAACTTCAACTGGATGAATATTCTGATGACTGCTTCTGGTATGTTTCTTACGTAACGGGAGTTCCAAAAAATTTAGCTAGTACACTTCCTCAACATTGATACCACGATCAAACAAACTAAATAAAAAAATCCTTAACCCTGAGAGAGAAGCAACTACCAAAGAAGAGGTACTCGAGCTACTCAAAGAAATCATGGTGATCAAAGAGGTGGTCTACCCCCAATGTCTCGCCTACCCAGTTATGTTTAAAAACCATGATGGGGTGATGGAGAACAAATGCTTCCCAAAATATAGCTATCTGCTATCACCGATTTATTAGCATGTTGAATTTATAACTGAATACTAGGTGTTGGCCTTCTTCTATGCTCATAAGGGTTATCACCAGAACCTTTTGGCAGAGAAGGATAAGGAAAGGACCTCATTCATCATGGACACAGGGACATTTTTGCTACAAAAAAATGTCGTTTGGGCTCAAGAATGCATAAGCCACATATTAATACTGGGTAGATAAAATACTCAAGGATCAGGTCATAAGAGACGTGGAGATATACGTGGACGATATGGTGGTCAAAAGAAAAAGCTACGAATATTTCCTTGAAGACCTAAGAAAGGTGTTTGAACGAATTTGAAGCATCAACTTAAAGCTCAACCCATCGAAGTGTACTATTAGAGTGGGGGTTGTAAATTCCCTAGGCTTCATGGTATCCAATTAAAGGATAGAAGTCAATCCACACTACTACAAATTAGAGCTATCGTAACACTTTCCTTACAACACTTATTTAAAATGTTACAATAGCTTATAAAGTGTTACTTAAACTTTTGAAAAGTGTTACAAAAGTGTTACCTAAATTTTAAAAAGTGTTACGTTAGATCTAATGTAACATCGCCTAAGGTAATACATGTAAAAGTATCACTTTAGGTTCAAAGTGTTACAATAGCACCTAAAGTAACACTTTTACATGGATTACCTTAGGCGATGTTATATTAGATCTAACGTAACACTTTTTAAATTTTAGGTAACACTTTTGTAACACTTTTTAAAATTTTATGAAACACTTTATATGCTATTGTAACATTTTGAATAAGTGTTTCAAGGAAAGTGTTACATTAGGCTTAGTTTGTAGTAGTGCCAGAAAAGGTCGATGACATCCTGAAGATGGAGTCCCCGAGATTGGCTAAAGATGTCCAGCGCCTTACGGGTTCCTTAGCCGTCTTAAGCTGGTTCTTATCAAAGTGGACCAAAAATCATCTTCCCTTCTTCCAGATTCTTAAGAAAGCAAAGAAGTTTGAATGGATAGAAGGGTGGTAGATCGCTTTTGAGTAGCTGAAAGAACATCGTGACTCCTTACCAGCAAGTCGCCGTGTGCATACAGCATGCTCCGTGCACACATTTTTCCACACTCCTTCGTCTCCCGCCATTTTGCCAATAAGTATAGAATTCCGAAATGCTAGAGCCCTCAAAGGTCGACGAATGAGGGTCGGGTTTCTCGAGATTTCACTAGCTTTGTGGACAGATACGAGAGCTGGAAGACGCTTCCTTGATATATGAGAGACGAGACCCTTATCGAGGATGTGACCCTTCTCGAGGATTCCAACAGTATATGAGTTCTTGAGGTTTCCACCTTCTTAGGGAATTATCAGCTGCATTAATAGCTCATACAATTTTGTCAACCAAGAGCAGGTTTATAAAGTCAGTAAACTTGGAAAAGCATGAGTTTAGACAATAACCTGAAACCCTTCACATGCAAGTTAAAGCAATACCAAGTTGATGCTATAATTCGTGAAAGAAAAGGAGAGTAAACATGGGAAAACTTGTTCATCACCAACTATGTTTAGAAGATATTAATGTGAACTCAAGTTTTCATTTTATTTCCCACGTTTTCATAATTGTTGTATACAACAAATACCCATTATGTTTCAAAAGAGATATGCTCATAGCTTGTCAGATTTAGACTTTTAGCACTCTGAACAAATAAACATCAGCTCACTTGCTTCACACAAGAGGAAACCAATGTTCCCCGCAAATGGCGTCCTCACTATCTGCATTGTTTTGTCCCTCAAATTTGCTCCGGTGAGCTCTTGAGGGGTGGAGGACCGTGACAGATAGATATTCAGCCGCAGAAGTCAGAAACGTTGCGGCAAGATGGTAAATGTCACCAACCTAACAGCTCAAACAATCAAACGGGGCAACAAAATCTGCTTCATAAATCGAAAAATAAAGTTGCATAAATCCATGGAGTTTTGAGGAACACGCTCTCGACAGATGAACTCGACGTTCGATGGATAAGCTCTCGAGGGAGAATCTCTCGAGTGCATCGACGGACCAGCTTTCGAGAGCACCGTGGCTTTGTGATTTGACGAGAGCTTCGAGAGCTGACGATGGCTTCGTGATTTTGACAAAGGCTCCCAAGGCCGAGGGACGAGCTTCCTGCGAACTCGAGGGGCACCGGAGTATGAGTGTTGACAGCGAAATTTTGAATTCTTTCTTAACACCATAACTGGCACTTATCTAATTATGCATAACTCTCACTCGTATAAGCCAAACAACATACACTTTAAATTTCCCCTTGTTTTATCTCCAACATCATGCACTTTAATGCACTGTGCAATTAGTTTATGTTGCGCGGAATGGAGAAACAACAGAAAATATGAACGAAAATAATAAGATACAAGATTTACGTGGTTCACCAAATTTTGGCTACATCCACGGGAGACGGATTCACTATATCAGAATTAATGTTTATAGAGAGAAGAGAGACACTTTATATGCTGTCTCCACTAAACCCTAACAAACTGGGCCAAAACACAATTCGGCCCAAATCAACAGCAGTCCAATAAAGAGACAAGCTATACCGTCGGACCGGAGGCGACTCCGCCCCTCGGCCCTGGACCCCCCGACTCGCTGACCGGGCAGCGAGACCTCCGTACCAACCTGTCGAAGCAGCTAATACATATTCAAGGCATACCAACAAATCTCCACCTTGACTTGAATCCTCAAAGCAGAAACTCCAGATGCACCATTACAGTGCCAGATAAGCAGACTTATCCCTCCACTCCCGGGACTACCCATAGAGCACCTAATCAGCTCTGATGTTTAGCAAGTCCAAACAATGTTGAAACTTGCTATGTGGAACAAGTTTGGTGAACATATCAGCGGGGTTGTCAGCAGTTCCCACTTTCTTCACCCTGATTCTCCTCTCACTCCTCAGGAAATGATATCTGACATCAATATGCTTGGTCCTCTCATGATGGACCTGATCCTTGGCTAGGCAGATTGCACTCAAGCTGTCACAATACACAGTAGCCTGATCATGATGTAGACCAAGATCACTAACCAGCCCTTTCAGCCATATTCCCTCCTTTGCAGCCTCTGTCAGAGCCATGTACTCTGCTTCCGTAGTAGACAACGTCACTGTAGGTTGCAAAGTCGCCTTCCAACTAACCACAGAACCTCCCAAAGTGAATACATAACCAGTCATCGATCTCCTCGTGTCAACATCACCAGCATAATCAGAATCAGAGTAGCCTGTAACTAAGCACTCGGTATCATCTCCATAAATGAGACCCACATCAGACGTACCTCTAAGATACCTGAAAATCCTCTTCACAGCTTGCCAATGCTCCTTTCCCGGTTGCCCCATGAACCTGATCACAACGCTGATTGGCTGTGCAAAATCTGGCCTCGTGCAAACCATAGCATACATCAAACTCCCCACCGTGCTGGCATAAGGAACCCGAGACATATACTCCTTCCCCTCGTCTGACTGAGGAGCAAACATGGTGGTGAGATGGATATTTACAGCACTAGGAGTGTCTATAGGCTTCGTTGTAGACATGCCAAACCTAGCCAACACTTTCTGAATGTAGCCTTTCTGTGACAAGAAAAGCTTCCGCTGACTTCGATCCTTAAGAATCTCCATTCCTAGTATCTTCCGAGCTGCACCCAGATCCTTCATCTCAAACTCAGCACTAAGAAGTCCTTTCAACTTCTGAACCTCATGCTTACTCTTTGAGGCTATCGACATGTCATCTACATAAAGCACCAGATAAATGAATGACTCATCTCTCAACTTGCTTTAGTAGACACAACAATCATGTGAACTCCTTGTGTAGCCCAACTCAAGCATGTAGCTGTCAAATCTCTTGTACCACTACCTCGGAGACTACTTAAGCCCATATAAGAACTTCTTCAACTTGCAAACATATTTTTCCTTGCCAGGAACTTGGAAACCATATGGCTGAGTCATGTATATCTCTTCCTCCAACTCTCCATGTAGAAAAGCGGTCTTCACATTAAGTTATTCAAGCTCCAAATCCTGATGTGTCACTATAACTAGCAACACCCTGATGGAAGTGTGTCTGGCCATTGGTGAGAAAATCTCATTGTAATCTACTCCCTCTCTCTGACTGAAACCTCTAGCAACAACTCTAGCCTTGTACTTGACTCCCTCTGTAGGTGATATCCCTTCCTTTTTCTTGAAAACCCATTTGCAAGTGATAACCTTTCTCCCTTGAGGCTGTTGAACCAAATCCCATGTCTGATTCTTCTGGAGGGACTCCATCTCATCTCCCATTTCTACAAACCATTTGTCAGCATCAGTACCTGAAACAGCTTTTCTGTAGGTGGATGGCTCATGAGTATCCACCTCCTCAGCAACCTGTAGTGCATAACCCACCATATCCTCAAACCCATATCTCTTGGGCGCCCCAACTCCAACCCTCCTGGGTCGGCCCCGAGCTAAACTGCGGACTGTAGCTCCTGATGGTTGAGGATCTGGTGGTGGAGATTCCGGTATCTCAGATTCCGTCTGTGGCTCTTGATCCACCTCAAATTGTTCCAATCTATTTTCACCTTGAGTGACTTCAAGCTCCACCTGTTTATCAACTCCATTAGTTTCTGACACAACTTTGGGCTTCACCATAGATCTAAGCAAAGAATTTTCATAAAAGACAATGTCCCTGCTCATAATAACTCTCTTCTCAGATGGAGACCATATCCTGGAGCCTTTAACTCCATCTCCATAACCCACAAAGACACCCTTCTTGGCTCGGGGCTCTAACTTACCATCACTAACATGATAATAAGATATACAACCAAAAACTTTTAACTTGGAGTAATCAACAACTTTACCTGACCACAACTCCATAGGTATTTTGCACTCTATACCCATGTGAGGCCTGCGGTTAATCAAGTAACAAGTTGTACTCACCGCCTCAGCCCAGAATCTCCTTTCCAAACCAGCATTAGAGAGCATGCACCTCGCTCTCGCCAACAATGTCTGATTCATCCACTCAGCTACGCCATTCTGCTGTGGCGTATTCCTGACTGTATGATGACGAGAAATCCCTTCATCCCTACAAAACTGATCAAACTCAGACGAGCAGAATTCCAGCCCATTATCAGTTCGAAGCCTCTTGATCTTCTTCCCGGTCTGATTCTCCACCAAAGATTTCCACTCCTTGAACTTCGAGAAAGCTTCACTCTTATGTTTCATCATGATAACCCAAGTCATCCTTGAGTAATCATCAATCAGAGAAACAAAGTACCTGTGACCTCCCAGTGACTCAACTCGGGAAGGTCCCCAACAATCAGAATGGATGTAATCCAATGTGCCCTTTGTTCTATGAATCGCCTTAGGAAACTTGCTGCGGCGATGCTTCCCAAAAATGCAATGCTCACATAAGTCCAAGCTCTTGACCTTGTGGCCACCAAGAAGATCATATTTCGACAGAATCTGCATTCCTCTTTCACCCATGTGACCAAGCCTCATATGCCATAACTTAGTCATATCATCCAGGTGAACCTCCGAAGATGCAACTTTAACAGAATCCATAACCGTGGAACCTTGTAGAAAATACAAAGTACCATGCAGAACACCTTTCAGAGCTAGCCTAGAACCTTTGCAGACACACAGAACTCCATCACTCCCTAAGTAGACGAAACCCTTTCTATCCAACGTAGGAAGAGAAATCAGATTCTTTGTCATCGATGGAACATGCCTGACATCGTTCAAAGTACAGAAACTACCATCATGCATCCTGATCTTGATTGAACCAATCCCAACTACCTTGCACGCAACACCATTTTCCGTAGTGATGATGCCCTCAGCTTGCTCATAAGTTGAGAAATAATCTCTCCTTGGGAATATATGGTAAGATGCCCCAGAATCAAGAAACCACGCATTAGGATGATTATTTTTCCCAGTAGCAGCTAGAGCAAAATCATCTTCAGAACTGAAATCCCCTTCAGCCACAGTAGCAGTACCAGATGTACTCCCAGATTTACTAGCCTTCTTCAGACACTCCTTTTTCCAATGCCCCTTCTCCTTACAGTAGTTACAAACATCATTGGCCTTGGAACCCTTTGAAGATGACTTCTTGCCCTTCTTCTTACTGTCGGTTCCCTTACCCTTTGTGTTTCCGTCACTAGCAAACAAGCCAGAGGCCTGACTTTCTGTACCTGTACCGTTTTCCTTATGTCGCAACTCTCTACTATGGAGAGAGGATCTAACTTCCTCCAGAGACATGGAATCTTTACCAACAATAAATAACTGAACAAAATTCTCAAACGAAAGCGGTAAAGACTAGCAAAATCAAAGCAGCATCTTCATCTTCAATTTTCACATCTATATTTCGCAATTCTAATAACAAAGTATTCAATTGCTCTAGATGGTCTCTAAGTTGCGTACCTTCCAGCATTCAGAGACCAAAGAGGCGTTGTTTCAGAAGCAGCTTGTTGGTTAGAGATTTCATCATATACAAACTCTCCAACTTCAGCCACAATTATGCAGCAGTCTCCTGATCTGAGACCTCAGTGATGATTTCGTCCGTGAGACACAGCATAATCGTCGAGTGTGCCTTTTCTTCCAGACCCACCACATCACCAGAACTGCTCGCGAAATCCTTCGTCAGCGGAGTCCACAAACCTTGCTATTTCAGCAAAGCTCGCATCTTGATCTGCCATAAACTGAAACTGTTTCTCCCAGTAAACTTGTCGATCTTCACGTTCAACCCAGACATCTTTCTCCCCGATCAGCCCCGATCTGATGAGCCCAGAATCTGATACACCCACTACGGATCTCACCTGAAAAAGAAACCGCTCTGATATCAGTTTGTTGTGCGGAATGGAGAAAGAACAGAAAATATGAACGAAAATAACAAGACACAAGATTTACGTGGTTCACCAAATTTTGGCTACATCCACGGGAGACGGATTCACTATATCAGAATTAATATTTACAGAGAGAAGAGAGACACTTTATATGCTGTCTCCACTACACCCTAACAAACTGGGCCAAAACATAATTCGGCCCAAATCAACAGCAGTCCAATAAAGAGACAAGCTATACCGTCGAACCGGGGGTGACTCCGCCCCTCCCCCCCGGCCCTGGACCCCCGACTCGCTGACCGGGTAGCGAGACCCCCGTACCAACCTGTCGAAGCGGCTAATACATATTCATGGCATACCAACAGTTTAAACTCGTCTACATGTTTGCAATACAACATACTTACTAATTCATATATGTATCCACACTCATCTTCAATTTTAGGTTATCAGCTATGTTAATATCTATATGAGTGTGCACACTTCCCCCCAGCCATCATTTATATTCATTACTCTCATTCCGCACAACTTAAGCATTCACTCTCGGTCCACAGCATACATATACCAATCCACTTGCATGGTTTAAATGGTGTTTTATTAACCAAACTTTAGCTAGGTTTGAGAGTTAATCTTTCCATGGCAATGGCAGAAAGCTTTCGGTGAATTCGAGAGGACGGCGTTGGGAGAACTAATAGGGACAGTTTGACAATGCCGTAGCACATTTGAGCTAGAAATGCATTAACAGGGAGGCAATCAAAACGAATAAATTCATAAGGTTCTATGTACTCAGTTAAAGCCAGAAGTTGTAACGAGTAGTGTGTAAAATGAGATATTAATAGACATGGTATTCTTACACCCCTTCCAAATGATAGACCTGGTATCCTTTTTCTTATTTTTATATATAAATTCAAAGCAATACCAAAAAAACTCATGATAAATGTACTTATCTGGGGAATGTTTCAAGGCTCCAATGCTACAGATTGGACCCCGAAGTGCCAATACTCCCCGCAAATAAAGGCCTCAGCGAGTCCTCGAATTCGTCCCGATGAACTCTTGAGGGACAAGTTATCGAGGGATGATCTCTCAAGGGACAAGCGCTTCGATGTCGCTGACGAGACACAGTACAAACTAGATAATTTTATTCATCAATTATCCGTGCTTGGTGATGAAAATACTGAAACATAGGGAAACAATTGGAAGCACGTCACTTTATAAAGCTAGAATTACTGTAAACACAGAACAATAAACAACATTCCCAATATTAATTGATCATTTGAAACCATCAATATTCGTTTAGAAAGAACATTTCTAGACTCCTACAAACATGAAACATGCTTAGTAAAAGAATTGAGGATGATGGTGATTAATTTCTGAAAGATAACAATTAGTTTACAGGAGTCAGAAACACTAATATAATGGTAACTTGGAAAGATAAAACCTTACAGGTGTAAAAAATAAAATTAAAAGACAACTAATTGGGCACAACCATAAACAACATTTTCAGTAATGAGAAAAACTATTATAAGCTCAAATCAACTTCCCCTTTCTTTCATGAATTACTTGCATTAAAACAATGCTTTTCGTGAGATCCATATGCTTGCTCATTTTGTCACATTAAGCAACAATCATGACACGAGGATAATGAGGCCTAGAGTTCAACATTGAACTAAAGAAACACATATGGACACTGGACAAAGTATCCCAAAAACTGAAACGCTATGGCAATATAGAAACAAAGCCAAATCATGAGATCATTCATCCATAACTCCAAGTAACTAGATCTTGGTTACTGAATTCTTGTTTTAATACACTAAAAGGGTATAAATATCCACCAGACATTAACATACACGCATACTGCATATACCAAGCAACATAAGTCTAGAGTGATCAACAAAACAAGCAATCACCGATAAAAGATCATGTTTTTTTTAAAAAAAAACTTAAGGCTCGCATTTCATGTTTAATTTCAGGTGGATTAGAAATCCTAGAAGGGAAGAAGAAAGGAAAATGGTGGAAGAAAAACTTATTTGATGGTAATCCCCTGATTACTATGTGTTGTCAACAACAATCCTTGTCTAAGTCTGGCGTATCTGCAAGGAGAAGGTAAGGAATACAAAAGCAACATAGAGCTATATCCAACACAAGTCATGATCATCTAGGTTATTGCTTTTAGAATCCATCCAAGCTAGCGCTAGATGCACTCTGAGTCACAATGAGGAGCACTTGCAATAACAAATTGCATATAGATGCAAGCCATTCAGCTCTCAAAGCTAGACAAAGATATGAAATGATATGCAACGAGAATAAAAGAGGGAAATCAATTTATAAACACAAAATGATGCCTTTTGCAATGATCCAATAAAAAATAGGAGTAAAGAAACCAAAGACGGGGTAGATGCTGCTGATAAGCTTTCTTTGGTTTCGAGGACTCGAACTGGTAGGCTTTGGCATCTCGAGAAGAGCCTGCCTCGTCCTTCGAGAACTCCACCGGAGTGGCCTTCGGTAGCATCTCGCCATTTATGGAGGAAATCCAATTAGCTGAGCAAAAGGCTCACGAGATCGCTAATGGGATCTTCAACGATGTAGGACTCACCGAGAGAAAAAGAAAGCAGCTTGAAAAATCTTACAATTCATGAGATAGATGATTATCCAAAGAATCATGGCACAAAAAATGGGTTCAGTTTCCACGTGTTCCAATAGTAAATGTGAAAGGATTGAAAAGCCATACAACAGTTGAAGAGGTGTATAGTTTCTCAGGAACACCTTGTAGCTTCAGAATGGCATATATAAAGTAACCCACAAGTAGATCTGAAGCGGAGAACAGAAACTATCCCCAAGAAGGATGTATAATAGAATTTTGTAAAAGTAGGAATGCAATCAGAGCCGTATAGAGAGAAAAAGAGAGCAAACGAGATTCATGAGTGATCATCAAAAGTGATACGAATCCACAAGAAAACTAAAATCAAAACGCAAGACACCCTGATTGCCACGCTTGTAGCCACGGATGAGAGGTTCACAGCAACCCATGTTAGAGGTAGTCCCAGAATTGTGGATGACAATTATATAACTCATTATATAAGATTATGGGTCACCTTTATATAGAACCAATTGATTTTATGATAGAAGTTCATGCTTCTATCATGTATCAGAGCTCAAGGTTGGCCTGTTACACCCGTTATGTCACGTTTGCGCGATGATCTAATTCACGTGAGAGGGCCTGTTAGATTTAATCTCACATTAGTGGTTGACAGTCATATAACTCAGTATATAAGATCATGGGTCACCTCTATATAGAACCAATTAGTTTTATGGTAGAAGCACATGATTCTATCAACCCACGTCATCTTTCGGTCCCCACAGTCATGTATCTCAAAATCGATTGGGTTGTGGCGACCTTGCAGTGCGGCGACCTTGTCGTGGCCTGCAAAACAAGGCCCCCGAATTATCTTGGGAAAGGCCCTTCGATTGTAAAGTCAATAATTAATCTCAGCAATCAGGAATAATTGTGAATGAATCAAAATGAATGGCATACCTCCATATTTCTACAAGTTAAATCCTAACAGTTATTGCTTGTAACTGCAATTATTATTAAATACATATTAAATGACAATCTTAACCAATTCATGATTAAACCCTATTGGGCTAAGTTTACCCAAAGATATTATTTAATGAGCTGGGCTGTGGTCCAACTTTCAACTTCATAAGAGTATCGTCACCGATCGTGCATTTCAATCATCCACAGGCATCGCCGACCTCCAGCTTCTTCTGAAATTCTTTGTTCTCGGTGTCGATGAAGGCCCAATCTTGACGAACCAACACTACTAGAAAATAGGTACAATGCACCGGTATAAATTCATGAGTACAGGTATACCGGTGCGTATGTAACCAATTGCACCGATATTTATCATGTTAACATCAGTACTGGTGCAATAATTACATACGCACAGGTATCCTGTCAACCGGTGTAAATTTCACCTAATTTTGCACCGATGTTTGTTCTACCGGTGTACAATTTCAAAAATTTTACACTGGTATTATTTGTATAGGTGGTTATGACCGGTGCATTTGCTAACATGTGCACCGGTAACGATTATTAGTGTGTACATATTTCCCTTTTTTATTATTAATTTGGCACCAAGAGGACAACTTTTTAAACCGGTAACGAGAACTTACCGATGCAGAATAAAAAAATGCGAGAAAATTTTGCATTTGTACAGTGGTTATTATTAGAACTGGTGTAGGAATTAAACACGCGTCAATATTTTCTTAATACCGGTGCATAGGAATTTTCTATTTTTAGTATTTTGGATCCAAAACTATTCATTTTTGCATTGGTATTATGAACTTACCGGTGCAGAAGCAGAAAATACGCGGGATTGGGCTACATATCTACACCAGTGACTATTTTTACCAGTGTAATGAGTTACAAACGCACCGGTAAATTCTTAATACTGGTGTAGAAATTCGCATTAAATGCTCACCTACCACATTTTTAGCGAGTTAAAAATGGGATTTTTGAAAGAAGATGTTCATTAATAGTGCTTTTTGGTTGATGAAGGCATTGAATTCTCCACAATGAAAATCCTTGAAAGTACCATTTTATGAGTTACATTTATGGATATTAAAGATTTCATATATGGTTTTGGTTAATAGAGATATTTACATTTTGTGTTTGATCATTTGATGGTGATTGAGGTAGAATTGTTGATATTAATTTGTGATTTGCTCTCAAGGTTTTTGTAGTTATAATGATATGCTTTTGATGCCTATAGTGTTGGACATGTTAAAAATGTTGTTATTTTAATGTGGAATATTGGTGTATATTGTGCATTTATGAGTTGCGTGATTAGGAAGTCGTCATGAAAAATTCTATAGTATTAAATGTGTTGAAGTTTTATTGTTGGAAATTTATTGATATGTAGAGTTGTATCGCGGCATCGAGAGGTGTAAGCATATGTATGCCAACATTAGCAGGGTGATCGATGAATATATTATGTGGATGAGTTCTTGGAGCATGTTTTTAGTCGAGAGAAGTGAATATTATGTCCTTGTCGTGATTGTGGAAATCAAATTCGTACTGATAAGAAGGACATTCTAAAACTCCATTTGTATAGTTGGGGGTTTGCGAAAGATTATGTTGTGTGGACCTTTCATGGGGAAAATCACCACCAGAAGTGAGAGTTAAAAGTGAGGGAGAGTGTTTTGGGGATGCTAAGTTGGATGACATGCATGAGGAGGTTGTTAATGAGTTTAGAGGGATAGATGAGGTTTTGGCTTAAGTCCTTGGTGAGAAGGATACACCATTGTATCCCGGTTGCAAGAAGAAAGACACTGCCATGTCGTGTTTGATAGAGTTGTTTAATTTGAAAGGTGTAGGGTTATGGAGTGATACTAGCATGAATAAATTGCTTAAGTTTTTGAATGAAAAGGTTCCACCCGGTAACGAGGTTCCTGATAACCTTTATGAAGCTAAGGGAATGTTGTGTCTGATGGGATTGGAGTATGAAAAGATACATTCTTGTCTGAGCGATTGTGTCCTATATATAGGTGACCTTAAGGATAGTATTTTTTGTGCAGTATGTAATGTGTTGTGTTATGAGAAGAAGAGAAATGAGGTTGTCGATGGAGAGCATGTTGTGTTGGCGAGGAGGTGGGTGCCCGCCAAATGTATGTGGTATCTTCCAATTATTCCAAGGCTGAGAAGGTTGTTTAAGAATGAAAATGATGCAAAGAACTTGACATGGTGCGTTGATAGGGGAGGTTGTAAAGATGATGACATAATTCGGCACCAGCTGACACAGACCAGTGGAAAAAGTTTGATAAGGTGTATGCACACTTTGCATCCGAACCTTGGAATTTGATATTTGGTCTGTGTACTGATGGTATGAACCTATTTGGGAATATGTCCTCGAAACACAGTTCATGGCTGGTTATACTTGTCATTTACAATCTTCCCTCGTACTTGTGCATGAAGAGAAAATATGTGTTGATGCCCATCATGATTTTAGGCCCGAAACAACCTGGAAATGACATAGACACTTATCTTTCCCCTTTGATAGAAGATTTGAAGGTGCTTTGGTCGGTTGGCACCTTAATGTTTGATGGTTTTGGTAGTGAAGAGTTTACATTGAGTGCGATGCTTTTTTGTACCATAAATTATTTCCCGGCATATGGTAACCTTTCGGGCTATGTGTTCAAGGGTCACAAGGATTTCCAAATTTGTGAGGATGAGATAGATTACCATCAGTTAAGAAATGGGCGGAAGACTATTTATTTGGGTCACCGTAAATTCCTGCCAGTAAAGCACAAGTTGCAGGATAACACAATTGCATTCGTTGGTGGGAAGGAGAGGAGAAAGGCACCCAAACCTTTGACCGACGTAGCTATTCAGAACAAGGTGAAGAAATTGAATATTGTTCTTGGTAAGAAGCTATCAAATGGTGATGGGGCTGTAGACTGACCGTGGAAGAAACGGTTCATTTTTTTTATTTCCCATACTAAGAAAATTTGGAGGTTCACCATTGTTTGGATTTCATGCATATCGAAATGAATGTTTGTGAGAGTCTAATTGGAACGCTTTTGAACATTCCTGAGAAGGCTAAGGATAGTTTGAATGCGAGGAAAGATTTAGTGGACCTTGGTATAAGGTTGGATCCGGCACCGGAAGTAAGAGAGAGCGAATGTACCTGCCCCCGCTCCTTACAATCTGTCAGTTGCTGTGAGGAGATCGTGTGTGAGAGCATCCAAGGAATGAAGGTATCGTACGGTTACTCCTCTAATGTTAGTCGGTTTGTGAATGATGATTTGCGTGTTAATGCTTTGAAATCACACGATTGTCATGTCCTTATGCAACAAATTTTTACGATTGCCATGTCCTTATGCAACAAAGTTTTCTCATTGCAATATGTGGGTGTTTGGAAGAGAAAGTTAGATTTTCAATTATGCACTTGTTTTTCTTCTTCAACTCAATATGTAGGAAAAATATTAGCAAGAAACAGCTAGATGAACTGGCTCAAGATGATGTTGTTGTTCTATGCCATTTGGAGAAGTATTTTTTCCCGTCATTCTTTGACATCATGGTGCACCTAGTGGTATACTTGGTTAGGGAGATACATATGTGTGGGGCTGTTGGAATGCATTGGATGTACCGCTTTGAGCGTCACATGGCTGTTTTCAAGGGTTATGTTCATAATCGTAGTAGGCCTGATGCCTCAATTATTCAGAGGTACATGATACCTTAATTGTTCAAAGGTACATCACTGAGAAGATCATTGAGTATTGTACAACGAACTTGGTTGGAAGAAGAGCGGTTGGTGTTCCAGGTGGACCCTACCGCGGAAGGCAGAATGAGATTCCACGTTCTAAGGGTGCGCTTCATACACCTTATCACGCTGAGTTGATGACTATTCACCTGTATGTATTACGTAATAGTAGTGAGACTGTAACATATATTGAAGAGCGTGTTTCCCTGTTGGAAGAGATTCATCCAGACTGGCCCTCGAATAAAATTCAGGTCGAGCATTCTTCAAGGTTTGTTAACTAGTTTTACAATCGTTGTAATGTCAAAGGGATGTCCAGTAAGCTTCGAGCATTTGCAAGGAAGCCGGACTGCACTGTTAGACGGTACCTTGGTTATAACATTAATGGCTTTAGTTTCTCAACATTGGCGAAGGATGAGAAGAGCACCACTCAAAACAATGGTGTTTATATTGAATCTGAATCCATGTGGCAGGCAAGAAAGAGAGATAAACATCTGGTTGTTGCTATGATGCCTTTCTATGGGCGATTGAGGAAATTTGGGAGTTGGATTATGTAGAGTTCAAGGTTGTTGTCTTCAAGTGTCGCTGGGTGGAATACGGTTCCGGTGTTGTAGTTGAAAAGCCCATGGGGTTCACGTTGGTCGGCTTGAATCGTGGAGGATATGAAGATGACAAGTTCATCCTAGTTGCCCAGGCACGCCATGTTTTTTACATCAATGACCCTTTGAATGAGAAGTATCATGTGGTGTTGCATGAGAAGAAGTTTTACTTTGATGAAGAGATTGATCAGCCCTCCATAACTGATAGTCCTGAGTTTCCATCAGTATTTCCTGGTTTGGAAAATGTTGGGGGACCCGTTGTTGGAAGGCGTTCTCATGGTAATGGGCTGTGGGTTGATGAGAGAGGTGAAATAGTAGGTGGGGACAATCTCTTGAAGCGGAAGCGATAGATTAGTCAATCCAGACCGTTGTTTTTCTGACCTTGTTTTGTGAAAAATTGTATGATCATTAAGCGATTAGCGTGTAATGTATTTAATTGACACTCTTTAATGAATTGGTTTGTATGATTATAGTGATTTCAATGGAGTGTTTATGAATTGAATCGGTGAAAATGTGTTTTAATTTTACTCTAAATTTTTACTAGATGCAGTTTTTTTACACCGGTAAAGAATAAATTACCGGTGTAGAGAAACAGGGGAGGTGCTCTGTTTTGTACTTATGCACCGGTAATTATGCACAGTACTTAGAATTTTTTTCGCTCTCGGGTCTAACAATGTTATTCTTTTTTGGCAATTAAAGCAGTCTGAAATAGCTGCTTTTTATAAAATTTGCACCTGTAAAAGTACCGGTAGAACTTTTTTGAGCATTCGTATCTGGTGTGAATATGGAAATTTTGTTGCCATTGAAAGCAGCCTAAAGCAGCTGCTTTTTGTTGAATTTGCACCGGTTATGTACCGGTGTTGCGTACTTAAAGAATTTTTTTATCTTTACTCTCGGGTCAGATTAGGTAGAATTTTTCTTTATTTAAAGCAGCCTAAATCAGCTACCTTAGGCTGCTTTTTACACTGGTACATATAGAATACCATTGTATAAAAAATGTTCAATAAATTAAAACCCTGTCAAATCTCTATTTTCATAGTAGAAAATTTATAACTCTCACTCAATACCGTCTCTATCACTACCCATCTTTGTTGAAATCCTATGTAGATTGTCATATAATCAGGTAAACCACTTCAATATCTTATCAGTATGATTAATTAACAATTTCATATGAAATAGAATCATTGAGCATGTGACATCATGAATAGCTTGACTTGCATGTAAGGTGTTTGATGAAATGCTTCAATGTGTTTTTTAGGAAATGCCTCCCAAATCTAATTCAAAAGGATACGCCATTCACCGTTTCCATCATTGCTGAAAATATCACTGCACACTTCCGTGGATGGTACCTTCGTGTCCGAGGAGGCTAAGTTAGTCCATGAATCATAGAAAGGAAGCCATCATCAAATAGAGAGAAGCATCTCCCCCATTCGAACAAACTGACAGAAAGCTTGAGTGTGAAAAATTCTGTGAGACTCTGTAACCATTCAACCTGACCATTGTAAGTGAGTTCTATGCAAACTTAAAGTGTGGGCCGAGCTACGATCACGTGTATTGTAGAGGTAAAACTGTCCCTGTCACACCAGAATCTATCAATGGCTTGTTGCCCAATGTTCCAAATGATGAGGACGAGTTTCTTGCACTCCATTTTCTAGGTGAAGACGGCTATATTCTACAACAACCAATCGAGAAGGAGATTGTTGGGACAGTAACTAGGGCAGGTACGAACATAGATGAGTTGGGCAAACCAGGTTGAAGCAAAATACCTAAGAAAACTCTAACTTCGGAAATGAATGGGTGGTACCACTTCGTGGCATCTAGAATCCATCTAGTAACTATGAACACAGAAGTCCACAAACTTTTCCTTACCTTCTTGTATGTAATAAAGAAGGAGCTTCGATGGAATTTTGGTCGTCAAATTTGTCCTATGTTGCAGAGGGAATGGGATCAAATTGGATCTTATGCCTATTGCAGTATCATCGATGTGCTTTGTTCAAGAGCGAGAGTTAGTGCCTGTGCACATGACGTTTATGGCTAACCAATGGGTAACATTTGTGTGGACTCTTTCTACACATAGACATCTGACACGCTTGTCGCTAGTATTGAATCTAGAGTTGCTGCCTTGGATGCCGATGTAGCAAACTTACTTGAAGAATCCAAATATCAAAAATCCTGGCACAAACATATGGCCAAGGTTATGACGTATCAATTTCCCAATGTCGTGGAAGCATTCGGAAATTTCCCTACCTTTTGCGAAGGCAATGTCGAGGACATAGAGATTGGCATAAGTACCCGTGATGGTGATGCAACAGAACCTGCTGACGGGGTTGAACCATTTTCTCGTTACTATTCGTAGAAAACTTATAGTAGCAGTTTGAAAGAGTAGATTTTGTACTAAACATTGACAGTGTTGCACTTAGACCGTTTAACATCTGTACTTTTGATAAACATGCACGATGATGGGTCGAAACAAAACTTTTTACGCTACGTGTTTTGAAATTTTGTTGGACAAATACAATCGTGAAGAAAAAAAAGATAGGCCGAACATAGTTGTTCTAAGTGGTTACATCAAGACCGCCAAATTTTGTGCATTATATTCCAAGAATGGTGAGAATTAAAAAAATTGTAATTTTAGGAGCTATGGAGGTTCCCCAAGTAAATTTGTGGGAAATAGTATAATTTTGGGAAATATAGTGCAAACATTCACTGTTGGTTTTACAGGGCCTTCCGTCCACCCGTAGGGTCTACAAACGCATGAACACGACATAATGTACTAAATTGCATATATGTGGAGCAAATTTTGTATTTCAACCCTTCCAAGATTCTTGACGGGGCTAAATTGTAAAAAGTAAAAAAGTTTACTCGTAAATCGAAATTGAAATCTGATCGAAGCGGATGGTCCACAAAACAACCCTTTTGTATTTCCAAGTTTCACATGCGAGGAAACGAATGGGTCCAGACTCTGTACTTAGTTTGGAAGATGTTTGGATTCACATAGAAACAATGAAGCAAACCCTTGTCGTTTACTCTACAACACCTACTAGCGCTTTAGAATGAATCACCACCCGAACACAAATATGCTGCAATTATGATTTAAGCCCATAATATTAAATTTGGTAATTTATGTAATGTCCTAAAATATCGTAATCGCATGTCACAATTTGGGGGACCTAATTGCAATAAATGCATATTATCAATTTTGCGGGTTACTCCATTCCATTGAGGTACGGAAACATTACTTATTCAATAGGGAACCTCTTAAAATGCCATTTGGGCCGATGGAAAAGTGCTTGATGGGGTGAAACGAAATGTTTGGGGTCAAAAAGAAAATTTTGTAAAATTAAATAATGCTTAGTAACGTCAACGTACGGGGCCCATGCGTGGTCGATATTTGCATGAAATAACTAGTACAATGTCTATTCACAATAATTAAGCATCAATTTGAATAATTGGGGTTGTTGGAAAAATGCACGGGAGGTAAATGAAATAGGAGAATATGAATTATTCACAAAACAAATTTTTACACCGGTAATATTAAGAAATAATCGGTGTATGTGTTCAATTTTTTGGCGCGCATTTCAAAATTTTCAATTTCTTCATTTTTTTTCTAAGGCGCAAAAAGTTTTACACCGGTGTATGTCATTTTTGCACCGGTGCTGAATACTTTTCCATCCTATTTTTCTAAAGTTCTAAAGTGCTGAATAATTTTCACCGGTGCTCAAATTTCTAAAGTTCCTCTCGGGTTCATCCTATTTTTTCCAAAAAATATTTAAAGCAGCCGCACGGAGCTGCTTTTTGTGTGATTTACACCAGTATCTGCATTTTCTACACCGGTAATAAAATCGGTGTACAACAGTTAGCCAAAAATTTCAATCGTTGCTCTCGGTTCAGTGAAAAAATCATTTAAAGCAGCTGTACGCAACTGCTTTTTTTCGTTTCTACACCAGCAACCCTACCTGTGCTGAATACTTAACCCCTTTTCAAACCTGTTTTTACAAATATTACACCGGTACTATACATATTACCAGTGAAAAAAAGGGCTTCATATGTTTTTCAACCGTTTCAAACGGACATAACTCCCACAACTTCTCCTCTCCTCATCAAATACCTTCAAATTCTCTTTGAAAATCGCCATCTACCACTTCAAACATTCAATTCACACTAAATTGAACTACCATAACTCCTCATCAATCATTGTAACTCCCATCATCTTTCCTATGAAGGGTTGAGCAACACAAGAGAAGCAACCCTTCATCAACCCTTGAACAACACAAGAGAATAAAGTACTTGCGTAGGTTCATCACATTCCGTTCTTGGCGAGTTCAAGCAAAGGGAGTAGCAACATAAACGCTCCATTGGGGAAGGTAAGTGTTGGTGTCTATGTCAGCATGGGTTACCATATCAATTTCTCTTAAAAAAAACCATTCCAACCCTCACGCACAACACATGTTTGACTAAATGCCTCTATGAACAAAACATGTAAATTGAAGAAAAACAAGTTGAAAGGGTAACTTGAATGGTATTGTTATACAATTGTGGGGTTAAAAAGTTTTGCATTTTTTCTGGAAGGATGATGTAGTACTATAGTTTTTTGGTTGGTGATAGTGTTGATAGTCACGTTAGGGGTGAGTGATAATTGCTCGGTTGTAGGCTTATTTTTTGAATCCAAAGAGATTGGTATAGTTTTCTATCAACTTCTGTAAGGTTCCATTTCATTTTATATCAAGTTTCATGCCTTGTTCGTTCAAGTTCTATGTCATGTTATATGAACTTTTATGCCATACATAATGTAGTTTTATGTAGGTATTGATCAATTTCTAGGCCATGTTTTGCTCAATAGTTTTATGAATTTGTTGTTCAAGTTCTACGCCACGTTCTATCAATGTTGATCTTTAAGTGCCGTTATTGTTTGGATTGATAATTTTCTATTCTAATGTTTTAGATGCCATCGAAGAATGGGAAATTAAACACGAAGAGGAAGCGATCAGTTACAAAGAAGGAGGAGGAGGTGAATAATGTGGTCGATGAGGAGGTTGATGTGGCGGACCAAGAACCTCCTCCAAAAAGGATCCAATTGAAGATGCAATATGAGGAAGAAGCAACGCAAACAAATGACCCAAATAGTGAAGAGAAAGAAGAAACTGCGGAGCATGGTGATGTGATTATAGGAGATGTTGAAGGAGAAGATGCCGGTAAACAGTTGGCCAAAAAACCAGTTCGCAAGGGAAAGGGAAAGAGCACCATCAAAGGAAGGCCAACTGTTAATGAAGCGGACGACGAATTGACAAAAGCTAGAGGCAAGAATGGAGAAGGATGGGACACGTTTGAGCTAAAAAGTTATTTGAGGAGATGAGGAACTAGCACATGCCAGTTTGTGATGCTGGCGAAGCATAACACTCCAACTCTTGTTGCGTTTGACTTCCTTGGGAATCAAGCAGTATGCATTAAGAATTGGTTAGCATGGCACACTTATGGCAATTACACATTCTGCCGCCACATCAGATTTGGCGCATGCGAACACTGGAGTGATATCCCTGAAGATGTTAAAGAAGATTCATGGAAGGATGTTCTGTTAAGACTCTTGACAATTATCATTTAAATTTTTATTTATGGTAAAGTCTTAGTGAAGACATGATTAATGACATGCATTTTCATATGATTCATTCCAGGAGAGCATCACAATTGAAACAAATGTGACATGCGAACAACTAGAAATACTGAGGAAGGAGGTTACAGAGAGGGCAAAAAACCAACATAGGAATTGGAAGACAAAGGTGGCAAATAGGTTTATTCACAACGTGGACAAAGGTATCATTAAAACAGGAATTCCAGCATGGGAGAAGTACAAGTGGATGGATGAAGACGAATGACACTTGTTTGAAAAGAGCCATCGGTATCCGGATTTTCAAGTACGATGAAAAATTTAATACTTGTTAAGAACTATGTTGCTCACAAATTCTATTCAACTAAATTTTTATTTATAACAACAATATCAAAGGCTTAGGGAGACATATATTAAACGTGACAAGGGTAGGGATTACACGCACCACACGAGCAGAATGGGTAATTGATACATCCGTGGCAAATTGACTAAGGAGCTGAAGGAGAAGGAGAGAACTAGGTCGACCTCCGAGGGATTCACTGGCGAGGAGATTGAGCAACAACTCAGTCAAAAGGATTTCACACCTGATAGATCTCTTGTCTACCTTGAGGCAAACAAAGATAAGAAAGAGTTATACACATCGAAAGAGGTTGAGAATATCGCACCGGACATTGTAAGTTACGCCAAAATCGACCATTTAAATTAATTTTTAAATGTATTTCACATTATTCATATAAAAAATTGCATTCCTATGTGTTTCTTAGTTGAATTTGAACTAGCTTAAGGAAAAATGAGCATTGGAACTACAGTCAGGTGAAGACATCCTCGTAAAAGTGACAAAGAAGAAGGATCACCCGGGCAGGTACAGGGGAACTTAGACGGATCTTGTTCCTCATCTTTCCCACAGCAAGTGTGGTAGCAGTTCCTCAACCAAGCAGACAGCCAAGAGGAGACTATCTAACGACCAACCGGTTGTGAAAGCCATGGTATCATACCTCGAGCAATTGGTGAAGGGCTTAGCATCTGCAAGCGGTGTTCAGATTCCACTAGGCCTTAACAATCCCAAGAATTTTATAGAGAAGGCGATTGATGACATTGCTGCAGCTGCTACAAAGTCCTGTGAAGAGCCTAGCGACGGAGAAGGAGATGAAAAGGCACACCTTCATTAATCTATGTATGTCCTATACATTGAATTACACATCTGAAATATCTCCATAACCATTTTACCTATTCACTAAACTATTATACAAACATGATGGAGAACACGTAACTCTTTTCATTAAAGACATTGTTGGGAAGAAGAAAATGGTTGTCCATGGGTTGCGACATGTATCTCGTCATCGGGATGCCCAATAAGGAAATGTGGCTTGTGTGAGAGTATGCGAGCCAGTCCTCTGTCCTAGGGCGGGATTGCCCTCGGCAGACCACCACTTCGATAATGTTGGAGAGGCCCTTAATAGCGCCGTGGATTGGCCATTGTCTTTAATAGGCAAAGCATATGAGCAACCAAGTGACATCAATGATGTTAATGCCGGAGGTGTTACGGACGACGACGAGGAGGAGGTTATGGTTCTCACCACCGACGATGAGGTACATTTTTGTAGCACATTATTTTTCAATTCCTCAAAGTATGTTTGTGTATATGTATTCATTAATCCTTGTAACAAGATATTGGCGGGCAAAAATCCGAGTCGATGACTAATTTTTGGCCATCTACAAGACCAAGATTAAATAGGCTGCCAAAAAAGGTAATGCACTAAAACGAGTACCTTTATTATTCATTGAAAATGATATTTCAATACTACACACTCAAGTGATCATTTCGTATCATTTTACGTTCGCAGATTGTCAACAAACGAGACCTGACAGATTGGCCCATCATGGTGTGATTCATAAAGGAAGCAAATGCTGCTATCCTCGAAATGATAAAGAAGAAGGACTGCATGTTCTTCCCAGTATTCCGACCATCGACATTCGCACGCCATTACACTTGCGGTGTTGGAATAGAAGTTTTGGTCGATTTCGGGAAGAAACTGGGGAGCATTCTTTTGATGACCTGGATTGATAATGCGCAGGCCGATGTGTAGATGGGGTGAGTTTCAAAACTTACAGCCTTAATATTTTTAAAATTGATTAGGAATTCATTTTCAGTATTATTAACGTTACAAGCACTTGTGGGAGAAAATATGGGAAACTAATTCAGGCCGCGTCCAATTTTGCCCATCCAACTGTGGCAACTTAAACAGCTTCGAGCAGGAGGTCAAACTTTGTTTCAAACTAATTTGGGAAACAATGAAGACAAGGGATAGTGAGTTCTACATTGTCCCCTACATAAGAATGTAAGTATTTCTTCCTGTAAATTACATTCACATTTCAAACCACTTCTATTTCATTAATTTGTTAACATAATTTTTCGACAGTGATCATTGATACTTCATCATTATCTGTCCCAGTACAGAGGAGGTTTTCACTCTGGACACATTGTCAAGGGGTATGAAACCAACAAACTTGAACGAACATAGGGTCATTTCTAGGTATTTCAATCAATCAAATCATAAATTCTAGTTTGGTAATATACGGGAAGAAGTAACCATTTTAATTTACTTTCTTCACAGGCTTGCATGCGCATACCAAAGGGAGAAGAGAAAGACAGAGCCAGAACCTGACTACACTTGGAAACTCAACATCATGGTAATTCATTCTGTCATTTCATCCCTCAATTTATTATGTTTAGGGTTAGTATTTACATTTAACTCTCATGTGCAGTATCGAACCCAGAATGGTTCGTGGCAATGCGGGTACTCCATCATGCTTTTCATGGAAGAAATTGTTAATCACCCGAAGACAAACAATATGTTAGAGGTAAACATTGCATCTCAAATTTGTTATTATTAATTTCTAGTAACGCAACATTATTGACTAACAGTGTAAGTTTGAAATTAACTGATTTTCCCATAGAACAAAGGGCAATATTCAAGGTGTATTAGAGAGATGGTGTGGGGCTTGGCTCGAAGACTGCCAGTAGCAGACGAACAGTACGTTGCAACTTCTGGATGATAAGAACAACATAATAGGTTGATAGTTGATTTTCAATGGTTGATGATATTATAATTCTATGGACGGTGTTTGGTTATAGTAAACTTGCGTGATTTTTTACTTTGTTTCAATCCATGCTTAAGATAGTTCTTCTATTTCATAGTTTGAATAATGTTCCCGTGTTTTGCGAGCAATATTTTCGTAATAGGTTTTTTCAAATTTCTTACCGATTCAAAGGTTTCCAATTTATAATAGTTCACAAGTATCTCTGGTTATCGTTGCCCCAGAAATGATCCAGAAGGGACCAAAATGCCAGTCTAAAATACCGGTGCAAAGAATTTTCTACATCAATTTATTTTACCGGTGTAAATGTATTGCATTTTTACACCCTTATACATATGCACCTCCCAAATTACCGGTGCTATTGTCCTAAATTACCGGTGCACCGTTATTTTGGTCCTGCAGTAGAGCATAACTTCTAGAGAGCTGGAGCATAGTACACCCACTGAATACTCCACGTGGTTAGGTGTTGTAGTTCCATTTCCCATGAGAGGGGTTCGAATCTCGACATGCGTAGTGTGGGAGTATCCTTCAGTGGAAGTGCTCCTTGTGGCCACCGAATACATTCGAGGACCACATACCAAACCTTTAAAAACAGTAATTTACCTCCCTAATCATAGATTTGGTGTGGTTGCGGTCCGGAACCTAAGGGCATGGTTATGGCGAACATAGTCATTTATTACCTCAGTAGGTGAAACAGCATTTTCCTGAGATGTGCTCACTGCATTGTCAACTATCCTCACTTCCGGAAATAAGTACAATACGCATTAATTTGATAAATAACTACAACACAGGGAAAAGAAACAACCAGATATGATGGGATTACCCTGACATCCTTAGGTACATAGCTTTCTGCTCTAGTTATGATCACATTCTTGTCCACGATTCTCGCTCACGATTCTCGCTCACGATTCTCGCTCCCAAAGAGCATTCAAGATTTTGAGTCACAGAAGTAAGGTCATGGACACTGGTACAGAGCGTTAGTGATCTTTTATCAATTAAATATATTATTTTTTTCTCTTTTTCTTCCACCTCAACTTAAGAGACTACTTAAGAGACAATCCTTTTTTTTCTCCACAATGGTTAAGAGACCACTATATACTATTCATGGAACCCACTTGATTTTCTCTTTCCCACTCATTAATTTGACCATTAAATATTATTTAAAATAAATTTGTCCACAAAAAATAAGTTGAATGCAAATTTTAATTAATGTTTAAATATTTAAATATAAATTCGTTTTTTTTAAATATGTTAAATAATTTATTTTTCTCGTTCTTGTCAATATCATGCTTCAGTGTAAAAAAATAAAATTAATTTCAATTTTTTGATGAAACTATTAAAACGAAATTAAATAAATAAATACAATGAGAATTCATTTTTTTATAAAATAATATGAAAAACATAAAAAGTGCGAAAACCAATTATAACAACTATAAAAAATACAGAAAATACTAAATAAAATATTGATCTACTCCAACCAAATATTACAATTTAAAAATCAAAATATTGATCTAATGTGACCAATTATAAAAAATAGAAAAAAATAAATATTGATCTACTCTGACCAAAAAAATATGGATGACGAAACTATATTGACATCTTAATTTTGACCACCCAAATACTGGTAAAGATGTTCCGTAAAGTCATTTTTCAACTGGTCATGTTTAGCTCTATTGCGCACACCCCTCCAATTTTGCCTGAAAGTCGGAAGATCAGCATGCCGCTCGGCGTTATAATGCTAAGGAGAGTCGTCGATTTGGTCATAATCACTCGGTTGAACTTGCAACCCATATGTGTCTCTTTCATCTTCGACTATCATGTTGTGCAGTATGATACAAGCTATTATAATATTGCCCAACGTTTCGACATTCCAGTATCGGGCTGGGTTGCAGATTACGGAAAATCTAGCTTGTAAAATACCAAAAGCACGTTCGACGTCTTTCCGGTAACTTTCTTGACGCTTTGTGAAGAGTTGTTTCTTGGGTTCATTTGGAGCCGTATATGCTGGCATGAAGGTCGCCCACTTAGGATAGATTCCATCTGTAAGATAGAACCCTTGATCGTAGCTGCGACCATTGACTTCGTAAGGAAAACGTGGAGCTCTCCCCTCACATACACCATCAAACAATGGTGACTTGTCTAGGACGTTGATATCATTATTTGACCCTGCCATACCAAAAAATGCATCTCATATCCATGTATCGTAGGAGGTGACTGCTTCCAAAATAATTGAGGCGCGTCCACTCCTACCCTGGAATTGACCCTTCCAACCCACAGGACAATTTTTCCATTCCCAATGCATACAATCAATACTGCCAAGCATACCTGGAAATCCACGTCCACGAGCTACATGCATCAAGCGAGCAATATCCTCCTGATTTGTTAGTCTGAGGTATGTTGGACGGTATATAGCAATAATTGCATTCACAAAATGAGACACCGTTTCTCTAACCGTCGTTTTGCCCATCTGTAAGCATTCATTCAGTTGGTCATATCGACAACCATATGCCAAATGATGCATTGCCACCGTGCACTTGTGAAGTGGCAAAAATCCTTGATTACCAGTTGCATCAAGCCTTTGTCTGAAATAGGGATCGTGGTTGGTGACATCTTCCAGTATACGTTCGAATACATTTCTCCGCATACGAAACCTTTGACGAAAGTGTTGATCGTCGTACATTCTTTCAGGAGGTTGAGCAAAGTATTGCCTCTGGAGTACTTCCTGTGCTCGAACACGATCTCTTTTGATATGATTTCTGGTTTTCTTTGGTAAGGTTGGAGAAGTTTGAGCACTCTCGTCCTCAATGGCTGCGTACCATTGTTTAGCCATTTCTGGAAAATTCAAGAAAAAGTTAATTGTCTCAAGATCGGTATCGGGTAAGAAACCGGGAACATCATAGGTTGATGGGTTTGATGATTCTCCAAAGTGAAGCTCATCATCGTTGTTAGGGGAATTAGAGGAAGACATGGTTGTGTAGTGGAAAGAAATTGGTAGAAGAATTGGATTTCGGGGTTGGAATGAAAGGTAAACAAATGACCCATTTATATAGAGAACCATCAAATGTGAATGGATGGGATGTGTTCATGAAAACTCCATTATTTTTGTCTTGTGGCTTTGAAAAGATGAATTCAACCCATGTGAATGGATGAGATATGTCCATGAGAACTCCATTATTTTTGTCTTGTGGCTTTGAAATGATGAATTCAACCTATGTGAAGGGATGAGATGTGTCCATGACAACTCCATTATTGTTGTCTTGTGGATTTGAAATGATGAATTCAACCCATGTGAATGGATGGGATGTGTCAATGACAACTCCATTATTGTTGTCTTGTGGCTTTAAAATGATGAATTCAACCCATATGAATGGATGAGATGCGTCTATGACAACTCCATCATTTTTGTCTTGTGGCTTTGAAATGATGAATTGAACCGATTAAAATGAAATGATGAAAACCAATTAAAATGAAAAAACCAATGACAAATGTATGGTCCAGTCTGACCAATTATTACCAACAACCTATTACAATCAATTTTCACCATAGACTATCCCAATTAATTTATCTCGCAGTGCTTCCTCTGCTGCCGACAACTCTCCCTTTTGAATCAAAGTATCAAGGAGTTTAGTGTTAGCTATCAACTGATCCCGCTCTGATTGTTTTTCAACGAACTCCCGCTGTGATATGTTGTACTCCATTTTAGCTCTTTCATTCTCCGTAAATATTTCCGCCTTTTTTGTAGCTGCTTCAATTGCGGCCGCACACTGCATTCTAGCGGATTCTTTAGATTGTTCATCATATGTTGTTCTTCCCCTGGCCTTTCCTTTTCCCCTTGTCTTGCATTTAGCAGCTTTCACACCAATAGGTCTGGATGGATATTGCATAGCTTGAGCATCATCGCCACTACGGGGTGTTGATGGCACCCGTGGTGAATATTCTTCTCCATCAGTGTCCTTTGGGCCATATTGTGCTATAAATTTAGGGTTCTTTCTGCAATCGTCATAACAATGGAAGAACAAAAATTGTTACCCATCATTTTCATCTGCAAACAAGTTCATGGTCCGTGCCTTTATATCTCCTTGGCTAGAGTCACTCCCGCCCCGACTGAAGTGACGCGCGGCTTTACTTTCACATCCCACATATTTACCAATATCGTGCGCCATTTTTGACCACCGACACTTGCACGACTTCATTGACCGGTTGGAATTTGCATAATGATTCACATCGCGCATAATTTTTGACCAAAACACACCAGCATTTTTACCTGTACCCACCACACAGTCGGTGGAATGCTCGAACTATGCGCCACATAAAGTTTTATCATCCTCTACACTCCATTTGTCCCGGCTACCTTTCTTTTTTGTAACCTTACTCCCAGACACTATTGCAACATCATCATTTTCTTCACCCACATCATTTTCTAAACGAATAAATCATTTTTCCAAACCAAAACAAATGTCAAACATATACTAATTTTGAAACTATGTTTATGAAATTTTAAAATACATGAACATATTAAATGATACACTGGATTCTTCAAATAATATACTAGATTGCACACAATAGATTGCATACACTAGATTGCATGTTAAAATGCATATACTAAATGCATATACTAGCAACATATATTTTGCATGTTCTAATATACTTATTTTAACATATAACAAAGGGAAATGAAGGCAATGTAAATTAATTATAAACTAGAAAATGAAGGCAATGAAGACAATGTAAATTAATTACGGGCTTACCGTCCGTAACATCGTGACTTCCATATTGTCGCCCATCTTCACCACCAAAATTCTGACCCGGTGAACCGCGGCAATAAGCTTTCCATATTGTCGCTCATCTTGATGCTCCCGATTCGTTTATAGCATCAAGATGTGGAGAATGAAAGCTTTGACCATATAAATTATGGTACGAATTTTGCGATTGAATGATCGCATTAGGGAGTGGCTCGGGTAAGGAGGGTTCATGTATGCATTTGGGGAAGAGTAGCATTGATTTGGAAAATTCATGTATGAATGTTGAGAATTCATATAGAAGTGGGGAGGGATGTTCAGAGAATTTTCACAAAATTCCGAATTTGGAAATGGACGATAATTCGGATTTTGCGAAAAACTGTCCACATTGAAAGAATTTGGAATTACCTTATCTTTGCCTTTCGACGTTCTTCGTGGATCCATCACAAGAAATGGATTGCAATGTAGAAGATTAATTAGTGAGGTAGAAGAATTGGAATTGGAAGTAGTGTGATGAAATGAGTTGAAATCCTCTATATTTATATGCAACAAAGAGTAGGAAGATGAAATATAAAAATTAAAATAGAAACTATAAAAAATTTTAAAAAACTGCCGATTTTTTTTTAAAAAATACGGCTATGACACATGTCGCTACCAGAATGAGACACGTGTCCCATTAAAAAAACTATCCGTTAAGAGCCGTTGGAAGGACACGTGTCGCCCCCTGAGTGGACCACGTGTCCCCCGGATTTAAACTTCAGCTCCACTCAAAAAAATATCCGTTGCGGACACGTGGCCCAAACCCTGGGTGACACGTGTCCGCAACAAAAAAAATTAAAAAAAAAGAGTTGCGGCTGAGTGGGACACGTGGCCCACTCAGGGGGCGACACGTGTCCCACTCGGTAAAAAAAAACCAGCGCGCACAAAGGCCATGTGCGTGTGTCAGTGTGTTCGGTCTCTTGCACGGTCTCTTAGGGCATGGGCAGTGGTGGTCTCTTAAAATTAAAAGACCGCTTAAGAGACCGAAAACCACCACAGTGGTGGTCTCTTAAGCGGTCTCTTGTTAAGAGACCACCAACCGAGCTCTTACTAAGAGCCCGGTCTCCAGCCTCCAAATGGGCCACAAGCACAGGACGTGCACATGGGCTCTGCGCGTTCCCTTTTTTTTCAATGGGTGGGACACGTGTCGCCACCTGAGTGGGCCATGTGTCCCACTCAGCCGCTTTCTTTTTTTTTTGAATTTCTGTTGCTGACACGTGGAACCCATGGATTGGGCCACGTGTCCGCAACGGTATTTTTCAAATGAAGGCTGAATTTTTTTTCGAATGAGACACGTGTCCCATTCTGGTGGCGACACGTGTCCCAATAGTGTTTTTTCTAATTTTTTTCATTTTTTTTTCAATTTTTTAAGAATTAAAAATTTAATATATTTTTGATTTTCAAATTGTAATAATTGGTCGGACTAGATCAATATTTTATTTAGTATTGTCTGTAATTTTTATAGTTGTTATAATTGATTTTTTCAATTTTAATGGTTTTTATATAATTTTAAAAACATGGAATTATCTTATTATTTATTTTTTTATTTCATTTTAATAATTATATTAAATTTTACATTCAACTTATTTTTTTTGGACAAATTTATTTAAAATAATATTTAATAGTCAAATTAATTATTGTTATATTTGGTTTTGCGCACTTTTTATGGTTTCCATATTATTTTATAGAAAAAATGAATTCTCATAGTATTTATTTATATAATTTCGTTTTAATAGTTTCTTAAAAAAATGAAATTCATTTTATTTTTTTACACTAAAGCATGGTATTGACAAGAACAAGAAAAACAAATTATTTAACATATTTTTAAAAAATGATTTTATATTTAAATATTTAAACATTATATTAAATTTTGCATTCAACTTATTTTTTGTGGACAAACTTATTTAAAATAATATGTAATGGTCAAATTAATGAGTAGGATAGAGAAAATCAAGTGGGTTCCATGAATAGTGCACAGTGGTCTTTTAACCATTGTGGAGAAAAAAAGGGGTTGTCTCTTAAGTGGTCTCTTAAGTTGAGGTGGAAGAGAGAGAGGGAGAAAAATAATATATTTAATTGGTAAGAGACCGGTAGTGGTCTCTACCACTGCCCATGGCCTTATTGAAAAAATATGGAATAAATTATTGAAGAAAAATTATTGAAAAAATATGGAATAATTATTGAAAAAATGAAATTTAATTTTAAAAATTATAATGTATTATTAAATTTTACATTCATTTCATTTTGGGTAGATAAATTTATTTAAATTAAATAATAATAATAAAATTAGTGAGTAGGATAGAGAAAATCAAGTGGGGTACATAAATAGTAAAAAGTGGTTTCTTACCATTGTGGAGAAGAAAATGTGTGGTTTCTTAGATGGTTTTTTAAAGTGATGTGGAAGAGAGAGAATGAGAAAAATAATATATTTAATTGGTAAGAAACCGGTATCGGTTTTTACCATTGCATGTGCTCTTAGCAAGAGACTCTTGAGTGGTCTCTTGTTAAGAGACCACCACTGTGGTCATTTTTGATCTCTTGAGCGATCTTTTAATTTTAAGAGACCATCACTGCCCATGCCCTAAAGCTAGATGAACAACTTATTTGAACACTCATTTATCAAGTAGAATTCTGAAAATTCTCAACACAAAACCTACTATTAGTAGTTATAGACTGAAAAGTCGCGGCATAACATAGTGTAATTCATTGCTTGGTAGGACTAACAAAAGGTTACATAAGAGTATTTTAAAAAAAAACCCCCTTGGATTCATGCAATTAAAACCTTCAATTCCTAAAGTCCAACAATAACGTCATCCAATAACTAGAATAACAAAGCGGTGGTAGAACAAATGCATTTCCAAAATCAATATCTCAACCAAAAAAAAAGGTAGAAAATAACGGAGCGGGAGAAACGTAGGGTTTACCGATAGTAATAAAGCAATTTCAAGCGCTTTAGGATCCTGGAAAGTAACAAACGCGGTCCCCGATTGAGACAACGCGGCGGATCTCAACGAGCTCAATCTCCCCGGAGAAGGAGAAGAACTCGTGAATTTCCCTCTCTGTCACTGGATTTGACAAAGAATTTAAATAGAGAGAATTTACTGAAAAATGACTCAATAAACTGCTTGCTGCATAGGACGGAATAGTCATTACAATACGGTGGCGAGAACGCGTAGGTCAGCGTTCCCAGAACCCCCGTTGAAAGTCTCCCTGTCACCGTGGTCGCCACTGTATATCCCGATCGTGATGTTCGTGGAGGCGTACGAGTACATAATGTGAAGAAATGGAAGAAATGTGTGAAGGAATAATGTGAAGAAATGGAAGGAACCGACCGGGGAAGCTATGAAACAAGGCGGATCTTCAGACAAGGATCTAAATGCATTTCTAGAAAGCTTCATTTGATTCAGAAGAGTAATTTATTCTTGGTATCACTTGCTACAAGGCTTGAAAAGATTTCCTCATACAAATATAATTCATAAAGAGTATCAAAACAGTACCACAGGATATTCCACAATCATTCTAATTATTCTGGACATTGTATCAGAGAAAATTCTATGTCTGTGGCTACAGTAGCCACAGACGGAAGAGAATGGGGAGGACGCATGTAGGAAATGCGTCCTCTCCTTCTCGCGAGATGACGTGGCGTAAGGACGCATGTCCAAAATGCATTCTCTACTTTGGTAAGCGGATGCAGGGTTTGGTGGAATGGGAATTGTACACGTGGAGAGAACGCATGAGGTAAATGCGTGCTCACATCCACATCCACATCCACTTTCATCATTTATACATATATAAAAATATAAATAAATAAATTTATATATATATAAAGATATATATAAATATAAATATATACATAAATATAAATATAAATATAAATATAAAAATATAAATATATACATATATATAAATATATACATATATATAAATATAAATATAAATATATATAAATATAAATATATACATATATAAATATAAATATATACATAAATATAAATAAATAAATACATAAATAAATATATATACACATATATAAATATAAATAAAGATATAAATATAAATATAAATATAAATAAATATAAAAATATAAAAATATAAAAATAAATATATACATATATATAAATATAAATATATACATATATATAAATATATATATATATATATAAATATAAATATATACATAAATATAAATATAAAGATATATATAAATATAAGTAAATCAATACATAAATAGATATATATACACATATATATAATATAAATAAATATATAAATATAAATATAAATATATAAATATATAAATATATAAATATATAAATATAAATATATAAATATAAATATAAATAAATAAATATATAAATATAAATACATACATATATATATATATATATAAATATACATACATATATATAAATATAAATATATACATATATATAAAAATATAAATAAATACATATATATAAAAATATAAATATATACATATTATATATATATATAATATATATATGTATATATATAAATATAAATATAAATATGTATATATATAAATAAATACATATATATATATATATAAATACAAATATATACATATGTATATACAAATATAAATGTATACATATATATATATATATATATATATATATATATATATATAAATATATACACACATATATATACATATATATAAATATATGCATATATATAAATATATATAAATATATACATATATATAAATATAAATATAAAGATATGGCAAAGTCTTGGGAAAGACGGTCTTTCCATAGGCTTATGGAAAGACGGGGTTTGATTAGAATAATAAAAGGTAAAAGGTCTTAGTTGCAATATTAAAGTTTTAGTATGAAACATGTAGTAGTTATAAAATTGTTCATGCAACCCGAAAATTTTATCTTAATTTCTTCTAATTTACACTTTAAACCTTGGTCTTTCCATAACTTATGGAAAGACCGTCTTTCAAGAGACGAACTCTAAAGATATACATAAATATAAATATGCATATGTATATAAATATAAATATATACATATATACATAAATATAAATATAAAGATATATATAAATATAAATAAATCAATACATAAATAAATATAAGCAAAGTCTTGGGAAAGACGGTCTTTCCATAGGCTTATGGAAAGACGGGGTTTGATTGGAATAATAAAAGGTAAAAAGGTCTTAGTTGCAATATTAAAGTTTTAGTATGAAACATGTAGTAGTTATAAAATTTATAACCCGGTTCATGCAACCCGAAAATTTTATCTTAATTTCTTCTAATTTACACTTTAAACCTTGGTCTTTCCATAACTTATGGAAAGACCGTCTTTCAAAAGACGGACTCATAAATATATATACACATATATATAAATATAAATATAAATATAAATATAAATATAAATAAATATATGAATATAAATATAAAGATATATATAAATATATATATACATAAATATAAATATATATTTATTTATATATAAATATTTATATTTATATATTTATGTATATATAAATATAAATAAATAAATATATAAATATATAAATATAAATAAATATATAAATATAAATATATACATATATATAAATATACATACATATATATAAATATAAATATATATATAAATATAAATATATACATATATATAAAAATATAAATATATACATATATATAAAATATAAATATATACATATATATAAAAATATAAATATATACATATTATATATATATATAATATATATTTATATATATTTTTATTTTTTATATTTTTTTTATATTTATATATATGTGTGTGTATATTTATATATATATATATATATATATATATATATCTATACATTTATATTTGTATATACATATGTATATATTTGTATATATATATATATGTATATATTTATATATATACATATTTATATTTATATTTATATATAAACATATATATTATATATATAATATGTATGTATTTATATTTTTATATATATGTATATATTTATATTTTTATATATATGTATATATTTATATTTTATATATATGTATATATTTATATTTTTATATATATGTATATATTTATATTTATATATATATTTATATTTATATATATGTATGTATATTTATATTTATTTATAAATAAATAAATATACATATACATATATATATAAATATAAATATATAAATATAAATATAAATAAAGATAAAATATAAATATAAATATAAATATATATAAATAAATATATATATATATACACATAAATATAAATAAATAAATATAAATAAATAAATATAAATATATACACATATATAAATATACATATATATATATATAAATATAAATAAATAAATAAATATATATATAAATATATACATACATATATATAAATATAAATATAAATATAAATATATATATATATATATATATATATATATAAATATATACATATATATATAAATATAAATATATACATATATATATATATATATAATATATAGGCAAAGTCTTGGGAAAGACGGTGTTTCCATAGCTTATGGAAAGACGGTGTTTAATTCGAATAATGAAAGGTAAAAGGTCTTAGTTGCAACATTAAAAATTTAGTATGCAACATGTAGTAGTTATAAAATTTATAACCCGGTTCATGCAACCCGATGTGTATATATAAATATAAATATAAATATGTATATAAATATAAATATAAATATGTATATATATACATATAAATATAAATATAAATATATAAATATAAATATAAGTAAAGATATAAATATAAATATAACTATAAAGATATATATAAATAAAAAGATATATATAAATATAAATATATATAAATAAATAAATAAATATATATAAAGATATATATAAATATATACATAAATATAAATATATAAATATAAATATAAATATAAATATATACATATATATAAATAAATATATGTATATATATAAATATATACATACATATATATAAATATAAATATATATATAAATATAAATATATACATATATATAAAATATAAATATATACATATATATAAAAATATAAATATATACATATATATAAAAATATAAATATATACATATTATATATATAATATATATGTTTATATATAAATATAAATATAAATATAAATATGTATATATATATAAATATATACATATATATAAATATAAATATATACATATGTATATACAAATATAAATGTATAGACATATATATATATAAATATAAATATATACATATGTATATACAAATATAAATGTATAGATATATATATATAAATATAAATATATACATAAATATATAAATATATAAACATAAATATAAATATATACATATATATAAATATAAATATAAATATATATATATATATATAAATATATATATATAAATATATATATATATATATAAATATAAATATAAATATAAATATAAATATAAAGATATATATAAATATAAATCAATCAATATATAAATATAAATAAATCAATATATAAATAAATATAAATATAAATATAAAGATATAAATATAAATATAAATATAAAGATATATATAAATATAAATATAAATATAAATATAAAGATATATATAAATATAAATAAATATATATATATATATATATATATGTATATATATATACATATACATATAAATATAAATATAATTTTCAAAATGCGTCATCTACTAATTTAGAGCAAAAAAAAAATTACGTGACATGAGGACGCATTTTTAAAATGGGTCATCTACCTTTTTCAGACCAAAAAATAATATATTTAGGAGCCTGAGGACGCATTTTAAAAATGCGTCCTCTACTATTTTAGCCCAAAAAAAATTTAATTCATGAGCCAGAGGACGCATTTCCCTAATGCGTCCTCCATTTTCCAAAACCACCCTACCCGCAGCTAACATTCAAATTTTCACTATAGTAAAATCAAGAACTCGTATCAGAGCTGTAGGATTCCTGGTAGAATATTTTACCTTTCCTCTTTGTTTTTTCTGATATCGTCAATTCCGCCATTAGAGGCCTTCGGTCTCTCCTTCACTGTTAACAAACAACCACTGACGTCTTCTCCGAAATCTTCCAGTACCTCCGCCGCGTCCAGCTCATCCAAATTCGTCTTTTCTCGCCGGAGTTCTCATAACTGCTGCCAATTGGTTCATACTCCGGAAAATGCCATCATAGCCCGATTCTAGCTAGCTCCGCCAGTCGACCGCTGGATCGACTTCCATGGGATTACTTTATCGGCGTTGACTAGCTACCTCCGCTCCAGATCGACGGAGGTCAAGTTCCACCTCCGCCTCGGATCTTCACCTCTGTTGCGCCCACTTTGTAAGGGTTTGAGGCCGCCAGCACCAGCTCACCGGTGCCATCCCGTTGATGAGCCGCGTGTTATCGCCGTCGTCCTTCGATTATGCTCCGCGGCGGCATCTCTGTGACGTCTTGTTCTTCATAGTCTCTATCCGATGGCGATGAAGTTGGAATGATAAAATATAGAGGCCTTTATTATGGTGCATTGATATTAATCAATGACACATCTCATCAATGATGATGATTACAATATATAGGCTTACAATAAACTAAATCCTAACAGGAATATAATTCTAAGTCTATAAGGAAACTATCATATATAACTAATTCTATAAGGTAACTACCATCTATAACCTTTCCTACAAGGAAAGGGTTTCTATTTCCTTAACACCCTCCCTCAAGTTGGAGCATGATGACAAGAATGTCCAACTTGCGAAAAAGATTATGAAATTGCTAATCAATAAAACAATTTTAAAAAAAATCTCAGTAGGGGTAGAAGTAGCAGCAACAACCGTAATAGTAGCAGCTGGTAGAACAGTATTTGTAGGAGACCATTCAAGGTAATTCTCTTAACACTTCAGGATGGTGGGTGCAATAACCAAACCAGGTCGTCAGAAGTGCCAATGAAGTAGGGATCAGTCGACAAACGACCAACATGTATAGGTAGCTTAGGGCCATATTGCAATTGCAACTGTTTCAGTAAAGTCACAATTACCTCATGGCTATTAATGTTCTGAAGCAAGTAGCCTCAAAACCAACATCAGTACGGGCCTATTCTTTGGGATTACTTCCGCAGGCAGACATAGTGTAAAATAAGGTACAGATCAGCAGCAGGTACAATAACCGGCAGCAGATCGGATCAGCAAGACACACCAGCGCGTTGAACGAGCGGCGGCGCGTAGAGATCGGTACAAGTTGTAAACCCGGACCATCGCCAGGACTAATGAAGTAAGGATCAGTCATCACACGACTAATCGGCAAAGTAGAATGAGGGCCAGATCGCAATTACAGCTGCTGAAGTAAAGCTGTAATCACATCATAACCACTCATATCCTGAATCTTCGGAGCAGCAGAACGAGGCTGATCTTCAGAGCCAGACATATTGTAAAAATCAGGTACAAATTAGGAGCACAGGACACACCGACGTAGAGTAAGCGACGGCGCGTGAGGGCGAGCAGCGGTCGTCGGACGGCGGCGAATGGCAATCGGCGTGTGGCGGTGGTTGGCGCGTGGCGTCAAGATCGGCAGCGCATGGACATCGAACGGCAGGTTTTAATGCAGCAGAAAATTTTCTATTCAGGTTTCAGAATTTTAGGCTCTGATACCATGATAAAATATAGAGGACTTTATTATGGTGCATTGATATTAATCAATGACACATCTCATCAATGATGATGATTACAATATATAGGCTTACAATAAACTAAATCCTAATAGGAATATAATTCTAAGTCTATAAGGAAACTATCATATATAACTAATTCTATAAGGTAACTACCATCTATAACCTTTCCTACAAGGAAAGGGTTTCTATTTCCTTAACATGGAAGGAGTTGGTGGTGGTGAATTTGGAAGGAGAGGTGGTGGTGCCATGAGCGTGTGAAGAAGCTTTGGAAGAGGACGATGGAAGAAAGGCTAGAGAAGAAGTAGAGCAGAAATTATGGATAGATTTGGAACCTTTTGTTTTGGAGGTTTGTGATAATATGACCCTATGAAGTTGAAAAGTACTATTATAGTCCTGTATTTTGCATCAGAAGTGTCGATATAACCTTTTGGCACCATTCCTGCATTGACTTAGTAATTTTTGGCATTGACCAAAATTAAAAAGACTAAACCACCCATAACATTCAAATTACAAATCTACAAACTAAAATACCCTAGGTTCTTCTTCCTCTTCATCTCCAGAATTACCACCACCATCACCATTGTTGCCACCACCGCCACCGCTCCACCACCACTGCTGCCGCTCCATCACCATCGCTACCGCTCCACCATTACTGCTGCCGCCAGAAAATCAGAAAATCACAAATCACCGATCATCACCATCGCTGTCACCATCACCACCGCACTGCCATCACCACACAGCCGCCAGAAACACAGAAAATCACAAAAATCCGATCAACATTGCCTCACCGATCAACAAAGAATCACAAATCAAAACTCAAACAAACACAGAAAATCAAACAAAACATCAGAGAAATTGAAAAACTCAAAACCCGTCGAGAAATTGAAAAACTCAAAACCCGTCGTCGTCCAGCAATGTCTTCATCGTCGTTACCTCCGTCGCCCTCGCCCTCTTCACGCCCTCGAGCACCACCACCAATCGACGGAAACCCTAGCGCCACAGGTTTTCCCCAGCCACCGATTAAACCCTAGCCCCACCATAATGGCAAATGAGCCTATCCCGCCGCCGCACAACACTCGTTATCAGGAACCCTGTTACCAGGTGGAAGCTTTTCTTTCAAAAACTTAAGCAATTTATTCATGCTAGTATCACTCCATGACACTAAACCTTTCAAATTAAACAACTCCATCAAACACGACATGACCGAGTCTTTCTTCTCACCAAGGAAGTTAGCCAAAACTTCGGCCCTCCCTCTAAACTCATTAACAACCTCTTCACACATGTTATCCAACATAGAATCCCCAAAACACTCTCCCTTACTACTAACTCTCACTTCTGGTGGTTGATTTTTCCCATGAAAGGTCCACACAACATAATCTTTTGCAAACCCCCGGCTATACAAATGGAGTTTCAAGATGTCCTTCTTACCAGTACGAATTAGATTTCCACAATAATGACAGGGACATAATATTCGCTTCTCTTGACTAAAAGCATGCACAGAGAACTCATCCACGAACATAATATATTCATCGTTCACCCTACTAACGTTGGCATACACATGCTTACGCCTTTCGATGGCGCGATACAACTCTACATATCAATAAATGTCCAACAATCAAACTTCAACACATTTAGAATTTTTCATGATGACTTCATAATCATACAACATCATAAATGCACAATATACACCAATATTCCACATTACAATTACAACATTCTTAACATGTCCAACACCATAGGAATCAAAATCCATATCCTTATAATTACAACAACTTTGAGAACAGATCACAAACTAATATCTACAATTCTACCTCAATCACCGTCAAATGATCAAACACAAAATGAAAATATCTCTACTAACCAAAACCATACATGAAATCCTTAATGTCCATAAATGTAATTTTAAAAATGGTACCTTCAAGAGTCTTCATTGTGGAGAATTCAATGCCTTCATCTACAAAAAATACCATTAATTAACCCCTTCTTCCAAAAATCCCATTTTAACCCGCTAAAAAAGGTAGTAGGTGAGCATTTAATGCAATTTTATACACCGGTATTTAGACTTTACCGGTGCATTTGTAGCTTATCGCACCGGTAAAGTCTGTTACCGGTTTAGATATTAAGCAAAAACCCTCGTATTTTCTTCTTCTGCACCCGTACGATCATAGTAGTGGTGCGAAAACAAATAGTTTTGGCGCCAAATTTTTACAAAAATAAATTTTATTTGCAGCGGTATTAAGAAAATAACGGTGCGTGTTCAATTCCTACACCAATTCTAATAGTAACCGGTTTACAAATGCAATTTTTCCCGCATTTTTTTAATTTCTGCATCGGTATTTTCCCATTACCGGTTTAAAAATTTGTCCTCTTGGCGCCAATTAATAAAAAAGGGAAATATGTACACAGCGGTAATCGTGTACCAGTGCACATGTAAGCGTATGCACCAGTCAAAATACCTATTCGGATAATACTGGTGCAAAAGTTTTGAGTTTGTACACCAGTAGAACCAACACCAGTGTGAAAATAGGTGAACTGTACACCGGTTGACAAGATATCGATATGTATGTACTTATTTACACCGGTACTGATGTTTACATGATAAATACCGGTGTAATTGATTACATATGCACCGATATACCTGTACTCATAAATTTATACCGATGCGTGTGTACCTGTTTTCAAGTAGTGTCCACGCCCTTGATGTGTTTCCTAAGCTCGCATCAAAGAGCCTCAAACTAGCAAAATACTTATCATTGTAGACTCAGGAAATGAGAGACACAGGTTGAGTGAGAATTCTCCAAGCTTGTTTGCTAAGTAGTGCAAGATTTGCTACCTTCAAATTTTGAAATCCTAGACAACCATTTACCTTTGCCCAGATAATGTCTCCCGTGAAACCCAATGAATTTTTCTACCAGTTATCGAGGAACCACCCCACCAAAATTTTCTAGTCATAGCTTTAATGTCGTTGAGGATGTTCTCCGGGATATAGAAACAACTCATTGAGTAGCTTGGAATGGCCTGTAAAACAGATTTTAGAAGAATCTTTTTTCCTGCATTTGACAGATTATTTTCACTCCATCCATCTATCTTGTGACGAATCCTATCTTTAAGACCCTCAAAAATTTTTGTTTTGTTTTTCCCTAACTCTGAACGTAAGCCGAGATACTTTCCATGGGAGGCTACTTCCAGGATCATCAAGTATTGAATATTTCCTATAGTTTGTCATGCGGGGTAGTAGGGCTAAACAAGATAACTAATTTATCTGTGTTAATTCTCTGCCCTGAGATGTCTTCATATATTGAGATTGCCCATTTGAAATTTGTAGCCTCCTGAGTTGTTGCTTCACTGAACAATAAAGTATCATCTGCTAAAAACAAATGAGATACTTTTGGTCCGTGTCGGGATGCACCAATGCCTTTGATCTTTCGTACACACAAAAGGCCGGAGAGAAGTGATGAGAACACTTCAGAGCAAATAATGAAGAGATAGGGTGATAGTGGATCCTATCTTAGGCCTCTCGTCGGGGTGAGATGTCCTAAGTCACCTCCACTGATAATGAAAGAAAACATCACTATAGACATGCACAACTTGATTGTGTTTATGAACCTTGTTGGGATGCCCAGCTACGCAAATACTTGAAGCACAAACGACCATTCAATGCGATCAAAAGTCTTGCTCATATCAAGCTTGGCACTCATGTGTCCTAGTTTTCTTGTTTTTCTCCCCATTCATGGTGTGATGTATATCGTGTGCTACAAGAACATTGTCGGTGATGAGCCTTCCGGGAACAAAAGTTGATTGGTAATAGAGTTTGTGTTGCAATAGACTTTGTACTTTACTTAGTTTGTCTAGTCAACTTGTATATTTGGGTATAAATCCCTTTCATTTGTGTGAATATCATATCAGAAAAATCCTTCCCAAAATCATCAATCTTTCTCGTTTCATGGTATCAGAGCCAACTCTCTGAAACCCTATTTTTATCCCTCTCTGCCGTCCAAACTCACCACTGCCACCTACAATAAGCGATTCAGACAGTGTCATCAATACAACGCCGGCGCCGCCTTCAAGCGTCCATGGCATCGGCGGACCTCAGCCACTGTAGCGACCTCTTGATCATTCTTCTCCCTTCTACCTTCACCCTTCGGATTACCCGGGCCTGTCTCTTTGTCCGGTTGTTCTTAAGGGCGATAACTATCAGGAGTGGACTACCTCGATGAAGAACGCACTCAAGGCTAAATGTAAATTAGGATTTGTTGATGGTCGCATCTCTCAAGACGATGTTGCCCTTATTGATCTTGATGGCTAGTATAGTGTCAATTCCATGCTCATCGGATGGGTTGTTCAATCTATTGATTCGTCTCTACGTTCTTCCATCACTTATCCAGAAAATGTATTTGAACTTTGGGATGAATTACGTCATCGATTCTCTGTTGGTAATGGCCCACGTCTCCTTCAGCTTCGTGCAGACTTGGCAAATTGTCGCCAAGGTGGGAAAACTGTTGCGTCATATTATGGCACTCTCAAGAAGATTCGGGATGAAGTACAGACATATGTTCCCCTTCAAGCATGTCTCTGCACAAATTGTACTTGCAATATCACGACCAAGCTTCATGCAGAACGTGATGTCGAGCGTCTTCACCAATTTCTTCTTGGGCTGGATGACTCATTTGGAACTCTTCGCTCCAGCATCATGGCGCAAGAGCCCCTCCCGTCCATCAATCGCGTTTATGCTTTGGTCGTGTAGGAAGAACGCCATAAGACTCTCATACTCGAACGTGATTCCAAATCTGATAGCATGGCATTTGCGACTCAGGCCAAGTCAGTCCCTTTGGCGCGCAACCAACCTCCCATTGCGCCGGAACGATCAGCTGGTCGTGTCGTGTGTTCTCACTGTGGTAAGCACACACATGACGTTTCTAAGTGCTGGAAGCTCCATGGAGTTCCCGAGGGGTTCATGCACTGGTCGACCTTGGTGCGTAACCAGGGCGCTGGTCACGGTCGTGGCAGTCCACCAGCCGGAGTCGCTCTCTCGGCGCAGCAGCAAGTTCCCGCTCACGCGTCTGATGTCATGTCCTTCCCGGAGTCCACTACTCGAGGCTCGAATCTCAGCCCCGACCAGTGGCAGGCAGTATTACAAATGTACAACACCATGAACACTCCCTCTTCAGATGCTACTGGTAAGCACTCTCTCTGGATTCTCGACACGGGTGCTTATTTTCATATAACTGGAAATCTTACAATCCTACATGATATTGTCAATATTGCTCCTGTGCCTATTAAGCTTCTAGATAACCGTGTTATGCTAGCAGTCAAGGAAGGTTCTTTGGTTTTCTCTCCGTCTGCCAAAATTGACCATATTCTGTATCTTCCAACACTGAAATACAATCTCTTGTCCCTTGCTAGGTTGCTTCTACATGCTCATTGTTTTGCTTTCTTGACCGAAAAGTTGTGTATACTTCAGGAAAGCGATACGAAGACAGTGATTGGTGTGGGTGAGCAGAGACATGGCATTTACTGGTTGCGGCATTTCTCTGTAGCTGCCCGTGCCTGCTCTGTGATCAAGACCGAGAAGGTGACCTCGACCGAGTTGTGGCATCGACGACTGGGGTATCCCTCATTTACAGTTTTAGCATCTTTACCTGTTCCTTGTGCTTCTGTACAGAGTTCTACTCCTTGTGATATTTGTTTTCATTCCAAACAAACCCGACCTATTTTTTCATTGAGTTCTAATAAAGCCACCCGCTTGTTTGATCTTGTTCATTGTGACATTTGAGGGCCATACAGAATTCCTGCTTCTTGTGGTGCGACTTATTTTGCTACTATCGTTGATGATTACTCTTGTGCTACATGAGTTTATTTAATTAAGTCCAAGTCAGAGGTTCCCAAACTGGTTATGGATTTTTGTGCATTAACTATCATTCAGTTTCAGACTTCAGTTCATCGTTTCAGGTCAGACAATGGTACTGAATTCTTTGGTCTTAACGTTTACTTTGCTTCCCATGGTATTCTTCACGAGACTTCATGCGCTTACACACCTCAGCAGAATGGTGGAGTGGAATGAAAGAATCGCCATCTCCTAAATGTGGTGCGTGCTTTGCAGTTTCAGGCTACACTTCCGATCAAGTTTTGGGGCAAATTTATTCTTACAACATATTTTTTTATTAACCGCACTCCCACGCCGGTTCTTCAAAATCATACTCCTTTTCATTTTCTTTTCCAAAGAGCTCCGAAGTACTCAGACATTCAAGTCTTTAGGTGTCTCTGCTTCGCCTCCACTCTCCCTCGGCCCACGGACAAGTTTGCTGCTCATAGTCGCAAATGCATCTTCATGGGTTATCCAAGTGGAAAGCAAGGCTGGCATCTTTATGATCTTGAATCAGAACAGTTTTTCTTCTCCAGAGATGTTGTGTTCTTTGAAGATATATTTCCATTTCAGGGTTCCTCCACTTCTCTGTCGCCCGCTTTGACGCAGGTAAACACTCATTCGGCTGTCTTCGATAGTCCGGATACTTCACCCCTTCCGGCCAGGGGAAGTTCTTCGCAACTTTCTCCACCCTCCATGGTCAGGGGGAGCATCCATCCGAACCTAGGCAGCTCATCCGCAGCAGTTCCATCTGCGTCACTCCCGTCCGCAGCCGAGCTCTCGCCTACCGGCGACTACTCCTCGCTCCCGTCCGAGGTCAGCTCGCCAGCCAAGGAGGTTATTTCAGACGTTCGGCGTAGCTCCCGCCAATGTCAACCCAATGTTTTACTCAAGGATTTTGTGTGCAGTTCAATGCAACGTGGTGATTCTCAGTCGATTATCTCCTCCACTCCTTATCTGATCACCAGTTTTGTCTCCTCCGCTAAATTTTCTCCAGCTCATGCTCACTTTCTGGCCACAGTCACCTCAGGCCATGGACCAGTTCGCTTCTCAGAGGTTGTCCAGCAAGCTCCTTGGCGTGATGCCATGCACGCTAAAATTGAGGCCCTCGAGAGAAATGACACCTGGTCTCTCACAGCTCTTCCTCCTAACAAGAAGCCAATTGGTTGTAAGTGGGTGTATCGCATCAAGTACAAGTCTAATGGTGATATTGAACGCTATAAGGCTCGTCTTGTTGTGTTAGGGAATCGTCAGGTTGAAGGCATTGACTTCAATGAGACTTTCGCTCCCGTTGCTAAGATGGTAACAGTTCGTACATTTCTTTCTGTTGCTGCTGTACGAAATGGGAACTGCACCAAATGGATGTTCATAACGCCTTTCTGCATGGCGACTTAGATGAGCTTGTGTTTATGACTCCACCACCGGGCTACTCCAAGGCACTTCCTGGTCAGGTATGTCGCCTACATAAGTCCCTGTATGGTCTTAGGCAGGCTCCTAGAAACTGGTTTTCTAAGCTTGCACATGCTCTTCGTCAGTACAGGTTTCGCCAGAGCTATGCAGATTACTCATTATTCAGTCTTACTCGTTCTGGTCATACTCTTCATGTTTTGGTGTATGTCGATGATCTCATTATTGCTGGAGATAGTTCAACTGCCATATCTACTTTCAAGTAGTACTTGTCATCCTATTTTCACATGAAGGATCTCGGGATTCTTAAATATTTCTTGGGACGGGAAGTTGCGCAAAATCCATCAGGCATTTTTTCTCTCTCAGTGCAAATACGCTTTGGAGGTGGTGGTCGAAGCCGGTCTGCTCGGCTGCAAGCCCATTGCTTCGCCTATGGATCCAACGCAGGCCCTTGCTAAAGCCTCTGGTTCGAATTACGATCACCCTGAGCAGTATCGTTGCCTTATTGGGAAGTTGGTCCATCTTACTATCACTCGGCCTGAGCTAAGTTTGCAGTTCATACACTTTCGCAGTTCATGTAGCAGCCGAAAGTGGATCATTAGTCTGCAACTTTGAGAGTTCTACACTATGTTAAAGGCAGTCTGGGACAGTGTCTATTTCTTTCTCGAGATAGTAGCTTGGCTCTGACTGCCTGCTGCGACTCAGACTGGGCAACTTGTCCTATCACTCGACGTTCTGTCACGGGGTATTTTGTCACTTTGGGCGTCTCGCCAGTTTCTTGGAAGACCAAGAAGCAACACACTGTTTCGCGTTCTTCAGCTGAGGCCGAGTATAGGGCTATGGCAAATACTTGCTGCGAAATCCTTTGGCTCCGTTCTCTTCTTCGCTCCCTTGGTGTCTCCCACTCTTCTCCGGTTCAACTCTTTTGTGATAGTCAGGCTGCCCTCCACATTGCAGCCAATCCGGTATTTCATGAGAGGACAAAACACATTGAGATTGACTGCCATCTTGTTCGTGATCTAGTATCTTCGCGTGTTATTTCTACTCATCATATTTCCACTTCGGATCAACCAGCGGACATTTTCACCAAGGCACTAGGACGGGCAGCTTTCATCCATCTCAGTTCCAAGTTGGGCATTCTCGATCTTCATGCTCCAACTTGAGGGGGAATAATAGTGTTTGTGTTGTAATAAACTTTGTACTTTACATAGTTAGTCTAGTCAACTTGTATATTTGGGTATAAATCCCTTTCATTTGTGTGAATATCACATCAGAAAACTCTTTCCCAAAATCATCAATCTTCTTCGTTTCAATTGGGATTCCGACACCACTTGTTTGACAATGAGGCGTGGAAAAATTGCCACAACCTTTGAGGCTAATCTGTATACTAAGCCAAAACTGAGTGATTAAGTTAGGGTTGAGGATTTTCGGGATTAGTACAATGTGAGTATAATTGGCCTTAGGTTCAAAGATGCCACAATTGAGAAAATTCAAAGCAAAAGTTACGACATCATCAGAAATTTATGTCAAAACTTTTGATAAAAAATGGGGCTCATACCGTCTTGGCCTGGTGCTTTGTACAGATGCATGTGCTTAACAACTTTTGTTACTTCGTTTCCCGTATAAGACCTGTTTAACATTTAGCCATAGTGTGGTCAATTTGCCCATGTAACCTGCTCAATACTTTCCTTGTACTGTCCTCCAAAGGTGTCAACAATGAGAAGAGCCTTCCATAGTAATTCAAGATTATTCTTTCCATGCTGGTTTCATTGTTTATCTCCAAGTTTGCGTCTCTTAGATCCGCTATATGGTTTGCACTCCTTCTTTTTGAGGCAAATTTGTGAAATAATTTGGTGTTTCAATCACCCTCCTGGTACCAATGTTGCTTTTCCTGCTGTTTCCACCGAATAGCATTCTCCTCCTGGAGCATCTCATATTCCTGCTTAAACATTAAGATTTCTCTACTTACTAACTTCGTTATCTTGCCTCCTTCAAGTCTCCTAAATTATTATTTAATCTCCACGAGGCATTTAGGAATGATCGGGAAGGCCTCCTTGCTCCAATTCATAAGCCCCACGGAGCATTGGTTCAACTTCTCTCCAGGTTTCCTCCACCGTTCGCATGTAATTTTTCTGCTTAATCCAGTATGCTTCAAATCTAAATCTTCGACACTGTTTGTTAGACTTAGCAGCTGGATCTATCCTACGTAGCTAAACATGGAGGCACATATGGTCTAAGAATACCATGGGTAGGTTTGTGGTAGAAGACCATGGAAAAATGTCTTGAAGTTGCTGGTTACAAGTGACTCTATCTAGTCTAGCTCGGTTAGTATCCGGGCTTGCCACTAATCTATTCCATGTGAACTTTGGACCCAAGAAACCCATGTCAAATAGGCCACAGTGATCAAGTGTTGGACGAAAGTAGTCGACTTGCCATTCCACTCTAGGTTCACTTCCTTGGAATTTATCCAGTGATAGAACTCGTTGAAGTCTCCCAAAAGGCGATCAACTCGGCTCGCCCTCAGCTACCCCGGCTGCACTGACACCATAGCCATAACCGGAGAGGTAAATCACAGCACTCCTGGGTCAAGCAAATAGCCCTCGAATATGTTCGGTGCGCACAAGAAGTCCCTCCACTAGAGAAAATCCGACACTGCCACTACTGAGATTCGAACCCGTGTTCCCAAGGTAGTTAGGCCATGCACCTAACCACTTGGGCAATCGTGTGGGTGTCGTTGAAGTCTCCCATACAAAGCCATGGAGTGTGCGGTTCTATAGCTAATTTTTTAAACGTTTCCAATACTTTTAATCTTCTTGACACATTCCGCTCCCTGTAACTATAATTCTACTACCAAGAATGGTAGCAAAAACATCAATGTAACGACTAGAAAATGACTTAGTGCCAGTGGGGGTCTAGGCGGACTAATTCTATTTAGAAGGCAGCGAATGGTGAGTTAACTCTACTGAAATAGTTTTGTCCCAAAACATAGCTAGACCACCTTATTGGACTTGCGATTCTACCGCAACACCAAATAAATTCAAACGACTCTTTAATTTTTCAACTACTGCTATCAAACACTTCATTTCATACAAGAAAAATAATAAAATGAGAATTCATACGTACTAACGTACGTAATTCTTGAACTGCCCGAGCTCTTCCAAGCCCGCGACAGTTTCAACTGAGAAGACTTATTGGTGTTGGCAGGACTGGGACTCCATGCCAGTCTCTGCCTGAGTAGCGGTGATGTTGAGCTCAGAGGAAGATTCCCTATCAGGGGACTCGCTAGCCTTTGATTTCTTCTTCATGCAGGGTTGATTTTCACGGTTGCACTATATTCATATTGTAAATTTTGTTTCACTTTCCCCCCTGAAATTTAGTTTTACCACTTTTTCTAGTTTTTACTAGTGTGTTCCAACACGCCTAGCTTAACAAAGTGTAAAAAACGTGAAACGTAAAAGACACACAACTTGGTTACGCAGTTCGGTGTAAACCACCTACATCTGCGGGGTCTGGCCCAGTTCAGAATGAATCCACTAATTAGAAAGATAGCGTACAGAGTACAGTTTACAAAATAGTTATCTTTACTAACTATGACGTGTGGACTCTGCTAGCTCCCCTAGCTACCGATCCGCCTTGATCAGACTCCCTCTGACCTCGAACTCCGTCGACGCAGGATCTCCTCCTCCCGAGGAATTAAGGTATACGATTCTGAACTTAGTGCGACAGGACAGTGTTGGAACACAGTTTATTGGCTCTTGCAAATTTCGTAAGATCTCAAAATCTGGGTGCAGATTTTGCTCTGTTAAATCCGTAAGTATGCAGCCGTGTTTGTCCCATATTTATATCCACGAATCAGACTTGAATACTCCTTGATTATCTCCACAATATTCCTATTCCAAATCTGATTCTTGAAGCATATCCAAATCCCATAAATAAAGGGATTTACCTTATATCATTCTATCCCATATATTCGAACCAATCTTCTCCTTATAAGTAGGGATTTTCCATAAAACCAATTATGCTTCACACGCCTAATATATAGCCAAATATACAATTACCATAAATTCTGAAACACTCCAATATTTCGGCTTGAATTCCGTTAAATCCTTTGGCGTAAATACTGCTCCAGTACCATGTTCCAACATGGTCTGTATATCAGTTCAAAAATAATTCACACAAAATTGCCAATAAAATAATTCCTCGACTTTACAATCTCCCCCTTTGGCATTTTTGTGGACCCATAATATTTTGGATGGCAAGCATAGAATCAACAACATACAACGAGCAGAATAATGATCATAATACCAGAACTCACATAATGAAAGCCGAAATCCAGAATTCCAGAAATCCAAAATTATACAACCAAATTGAAAAACCAATTATCCAAACTCCAAAATCACTCCCCATGGGACCACACATAGGCCAAAGGGACTTCATCACACGAAATTAACAAAAATAAAATCCAGTTTTTAGAACTCCCCCTGAATTAATCCTACTCAGATCAACCTTCCAGCCTTGACTTCTCTTCCTCCAACCGTGCTTGCTCTGCTTGTAAGGCTGCAATCTGTATTCCCAAAGCTCCTAGTCTGGCATTGACAACCAACAGTCGATCCTTCCTGTCTACCGCTGCTGATGAGGAGGCTGACCCAGAAGCTTTCCACGGAAGGTCATGTACATGTCTAAGCCCGAAAGTCTTCTTGTTAGGCCGCAAAAACTTAGTGTCAACTATCAAGTCTGAGGCCTTCCCCTTCACTTTAGCACTCTTGGCTAGGGCAGAGATTAGAGCTGGATAGATAACCACATCATTAACTTTCGGAGCTGTTGCCTGTCTAATCAGATGCTTCAATCCCCTGCTTCCCTTCATACTCCTCAGTGTTCTCTCCTCCCATATCTACATCAGAATCGAAGTCCATGTACACCGGTTCATCTGTCTGTATTGGAACACTCCCTTCACTATCAGACAGAACTATTAAAATAGGTTCCCTTAATTCTTCCATTCTTCTTGCAGAATTCATATCAAACGATCCCACCTGAAGTTTATCTCCATACTTGACTGTCTCCATTCCAACAGCTTCTTCATCGGTAATGTTCCTTAACCAGACATAGCTATGACTAGACATGCGACAAAATACATGAAATTTATCCTTTCCTTTTCCATTCAGCTGACCATACATTCCTCTCAGATACTTCACATTCTTATATTCAATATCCCAAACATCAGGAAAGTGACCAGAAACAATCTCCTTAATTTTGACATGCAACACTTCCAAATCCTTACTTATACTCCTGATTTTGCTTAGATCCACAGAATATCTATTTGCTTGTAACCATTCGAAAATATCATCCACACTTCTACTTTCAAAACCCAAGAATTTCAATGGTCGAGGGTCAGGACCAGTTACCTTAGGTTTTTTCTGTTTCTTGCCTTCAGACACTTCTTCTCGGGCATCAGATTTACCATTAGACTCTCCACTTTGTTTCTTGACAGATGCCTCTTCCTCTTCCTTTTCATCTTCAGCTTTATCAGGCTCTGCTCCAGCTATCTCCTCATTCTCCTCATGGTTAGCATTTCTTTTGTTCTGATCTTGAGTTTGTTCATCACCCAATTCAACGTATCTTCTTGGCTCATTAATCACCACCAATTCCAAATTCACAGAGCCCCGATCTTCCTCCATAATTCCTGGCACCGAAACTTCTTCTATCGGAGAATTTGGGCTTGACATTCTTTCGCACAATGCCGAGATGAGGAGTGTTGAGTAGAAGATTTTTTGGCAAGAGTTTTGGAAAGACAAATATTTGGCCGAGAGAGAGAGAGAGAGAATGCAAAAGGGGTTTTAAAGTTTGAATCAACTTTCAATTCTTCATGAACTTACCTCTTTTCCCGCGAAGTGCCTTTTTAGATTTCCCAAAAATTCTAATGATACCCCTTTCTCTTCTTGTCCCATCAAGACGTCATTCCTCATTTAACTTCCAACACACCTTACTTAACTTCTCCTATTTTAGTAAGCCGTTTCTTCCTTCCAATTTTTTGTTCTTTTTCTAATTTTTGTAAACTGTAAATAACACAAATATGTACACAAAAAAAACCGATTAAGGTAAATATTACCTCAGATTTGACAAACACCAAAGTGTTGTCGGAGGCTCTCAAAAGTGGTGGCATCAAGCGGCTTTGTAAATATATCAGCAAACTGCTCGTGTGTTGGAACATAGACCACTTCCACTTCCTTTCTTTCAACCAGATCTCTAATAAAATGATGCCTCATGTCAATATGTTTGGTTCTTGAGTGTTGAACTGGATTCTTCGAAATATCAATGGCGCTTGTATTGTCACATAAAATCTTTAGGGGGCCTTGATGAATTCCATAATCTTTCAGCATTTGATTCATCCATAGTAATTGTGCACAACAACTTCCTGCTGCAAGATACTCTGCTTCTGCAGTAGATAGAGAGATCGAGTTATGTTTCTTGCTATACCAGGACACCAAATTCGGTCCAATAAAGAAGCATCCGCCAGTGGTACTTTTTCGATCATCAGCATTTCCAGCCCAATCAGAATCACTGTATCCTATCACCTCTGAATCTTGATTCTTTGAATACCAAACACCATATTCTGACGTCCCACTCACATATATGATAATTCTTTTGACTGCAGTAAGATGAGATTCCTTAGGATCAGCTTGAAATCTAGCACATATTCCAACACTGAGACATATATCTAGTCTACTGGCAGTGAGGTATAATAAACTTCCAATCATTCCTCTATATAACTTCTGATCGACTGAAACTCCTTTTTCATCTTTCACCAGTTTATCAGAAACTCTCATAGGGATTCGAACTGCACGAGCATTACTAAGTTTGAATTTCTGAATCAAGTTCAAGGCATACTTACTTTGATTTATGAACAGACCATCCCGTCCTTGTTTGACTTGTAATCCCAGAAAGTAAGTCAATTCTCCAACCATGCTTATTTCGAATTCAGATTGCATCATGGTGACAAACTCCTGTACCATAAATGGTGAAGTAGAGCCAAAAACTATGTCATCAACATATATTTGAGCAATTAGAAACTTTGAGGACTTGTCAAGTACAAATAAAGTGCGATCTACTCCCCCTCGACGATAACATTTCTGAAGTAGAAAGGTAGTAAGTCGTTCATACCATGCTCGAGGTGCCTGCTTTAATCCGTATAAGGCCTTCTTGAGACGATATACATGATGTGGATAATGGGGATCTTCAAAACCTTTAGGTTGTTCCACATAAACTTCCTCATTCACCACTCCATTTAAAAATGCACTCTTAACATCCATTTGATACAAAGTAAAGTTCAAAGAGCAGGCAATAGCTAGTAGAATACGGATAGATTCTAACCTGGCAACAGGTGCAAAGGTTTCATCAAAGTCAACACCTTCCACTTGTGTATATCCTTGAGCAACAAGTCTGGCTTTGTTCCTGGTGACTAAGCCATTTGCATCGGACTTGTTCTTGAAGATCCATTTTGTACCAATTACATTAATGCCTTTGGGACGAGGAGTAAGGTACCAAACATCATTCCTGGTAAACTGGCCGAGTTCATCTTGCATTGCAGCAATCCAATACTCATCAAGTAAAGCTTCCTTATAGTTCTTCGGTTCAATTAGGGACACAAAACAGTATAGACCATCCAGTCGTCGATAATCAACTCGAGGTACTGATCGAGTGCTTCTCAAGGTGGAGCCAGATCGGTCGAGTGTTGGAACATGGTCGTCCGTAGGAAGGGACTGTGTTGGAACATGGTTGTCTTCAGTAGAGTTCGGGTTCCGGTGCTCATTTGGTTCAATAGGATCACCTGAGGGTTTTAATTTGTCAGAAGATGGAGACTGTGTTGGAACTTGAGAGTTGGCCGATTCTTCCTCCACAGCTTCTGGTAGTTGTTCCTTTTCTGAATCATCCACAATAATGTTTATGGATTCCATGAGAGTTTTGGTTCGATGATTAAAAACTCTGTAAGCACGGCTGTTGATGGAATACCCGAGAAAAATTCCTGGATCACTCCGATTATCAAATTTTGTCAACTGTTCTCTATCTCTGAGAATATAGCAAGTACTTTCGAATACATGAAAATACGAAACGTTTGGTTTCCTGCCCTTCCAGATCTCATAGGCTGTCTTTTCAGTGAATGGTCGAAGATACACCCTGTTGATTGTATAGCACGCTGTATTGATCGCCTCTGCCCACCATTTCTTATGGATATCCTTTTCTGCCAACATAACTCGAGCTATCTCCTGTAGAGTTCTGTTCTTTCTTTCGACAATACCATTCTGTTGAGGAGAGATAGGAGCCGAAAACTCATGTTGGATACCTAGCTCATCGCAGAAGGAACTGAATTGTTCATTCTCAAATTCTCTTCCATGATCACTTCGAATTCGGATTATCTTTCCTACAGGACTTCCCTTTTCAGTTTCTAACTTTACTACAAGGCTTCGAAATACCTCAATCGTATCAGATTTCTCTTTCAAGAAGGCTACCCATGTAAATCTGGAGAAGTCAACAACACATACAAAAATATATTTCTTTCCTCCTATGCTAGGTGTATTAACTGGCCCCATTAAGTCCATATGCAGTAATTCCAGATTTCTAGAAGTAGTAATAAACTGAACTGAAGAATGAGGAGCACGAGTTTGTTTACCTTGTTGACATGGTCCGCACACAATTTCATCCTTGCTGGTCAAGATTGGCATTCCTCGTACAGCTTTCATGTTAGCAATTTTCACCAGTGTTTTATAGTTGATGTGTCCGAGCTTCCTGTGCTAAAGAATTCCTTCATCCTGCTTTGAAAGCATGCATCGAACTTCTTGTTCCAACAAATAACAATTGTCTTAAGATCGTATTCCAGAAAGAACCTTGTTTTCTCCATACTTTACTACACACTTGTCCTTCTGAAATTCCACTATCATGTTGTCATCACACAGCTAGCTTATACTTAGCAAGTTTGCTTTTAGATCTTCAACCAATAATATACTTGTGAAAACTGGAAACCCTTCAATCTTTAATTCGCCCTTGCCAATCACTCTGCTCCTTTTTCCATCACCAAAAGTTACGTATCCGCCATCATATGGAGTAAGGTTCGTAAGGTATTTTGGAGTTCCAGTCATGTGATGAGAACAACCACTGTCAAAATACCATGAGTCACTAGAATAGGCTGATAAAGAAGTGTGTGCCACCATACACGTACTGGACCTTTTAATAACCCATATCTTCCTGATTCTTGTATGAGTATCGACTGTGTTGGAACATAGTTGTCTTCCTGTCATTTGATCTTTGATCAATTTTTTACACTGATGTTTAGCATGTCCTTGGTACGTACATTATTCGTAGATTAGAGGCTTTCTTTGATAAGGTTTCCCATACTTCCATTTTACTTCTCGAATCCTTGCTTTGAGAGTTACTGGTCTTTCGAGCACTTCAACCTCGGGTTCTTTCCTGTATCCAATCCCGTGTCTATCACCAAAGTTCTTTCCCATGTCAAGAATATCATCAAGCTTTGCTTTCACGGAATTCAATTTAGAAATAGTTGCTTCAGACATCTCGGCTCTCTTGACTGCTGCTATCAACTTCTGACTAAGTTCTTCATTTTGTTTTCCAAGTTCTGCAACTGTGGATCGTAATTCCTTTTCACTTTCAATTAGCTTCCTTTTTTCTTCAATCAGCTCTTTGTTCTTGTCAGCTACTTGAACCCATATGGCATACATTTGTTCGTATGTACTATAAATCTCTTCATCTCTTACAGACAAATCATCTTCATCACTGTGAGCATCGTCCAGATTCATGTTGGAATATACAACTTTCTCTTTGTTCAGTGTGTTGGAACACTGACCTTCTGGTGTATCATGGACCTTTGCTCCAAAGGCTACATAATTATTTGTGAGTTCTTCTTCATCTTTTTCATTATCTTCATCATCACTCCAAGAGGTGACATATGATCTTCCTTGCTTCTTGCGGGTGTTAGCACATTCGGCCTGAATATGACCAAATCCTTCACATTCTCTGCATTGAATTCGTCCAGCATGTTTTGGTTCGTTGTTCTGATTTTTCCCGAACTGCATATTTCCTTGTTCAAATCTCAACCCACGATTGTTGTTCGAATCTTGTTGCTTTTGTCTGTTTCCGCCAAACCTCTCCTGGGATTTCTTGTTAACTACCTTCTTTAGCATCTTTGAGAAATTCTTTGTAATGAGTGCCAGTTTTTCAAACTCATCATCACTGTCAGACTCGTGACTCACCTTGTCTGGAAAAACTTTGAACACTAAATCCTTGGAGATTCTCTTGGTAGATTGATGGAATGTCATCTCATAAGTTTGTAGCGAACCCATCAGTTCATCTAGGCTCATGATGGCTACGTCTCTTGCTTCCTCTATTGCCGCTACTTTCATTGCAAATCTTTTGGGGAGAGATCGCAATGTCTTTTTTACTAACTTAGTTTCTTTGTACACCTTTCCAAGTTGGTAAGCCATGTTGGAGATATCTCTGAGCTTTCCATTGAATATGGCAATGGTGTCATCCTCCTCCATTTTGAGTTCTTCAAACTTGGTAGCCAGCATCTGTAGTTTGGATTCCCGCACTCGACTGGTTCCTTCATGAACGGTCTGTAAAATATCTCATGCTTTCTTTGCTTGGTAGCATGTAGATATAAGCTTAAACTAGTTTTCATCAACAGCAGTGAAGATTGCATTCAGTGCCTTCGAATTTGCCAGTGATTCTTTAAGATCATCTGGAGTCCATTTAGACTTGTCTTTGAGTTGTTGACTTGACTCCCCTTCCACAACCTTAGAACTTGTAGCATCTTCTGTAGGATGACTCCATTCATTCTCAACATAAAACCACGCCAGTTCGTCCAGTGAATTGATAAATACCCTCATACATGACTTCCAATAGTTGTAGTTGTTTCCTTCTAACAGTGGTGGTCGAGAGACTGAAGCTCCTTCTCTTGTCGTTATGGTAAAACCGGATCTCACTTTCCTTGAAAACAACCAAGGGAACGATAAGTGACTAAGCTCTGATACCAATTGAAATTTAGTTTTACCACTTTTTCTAGTTTTTACTAGTGTGTTCCAACATGCCTAGTTGAACCAAGTGTAAAAAACGTGAAACGTAAAAGACACACAACTTGGTTATGCAGTTCGGTGTAAACCACCTACATCTGTGGGGCCTGGCCCAGTTCAGAATGAATCCACTAATTAGAAAGATAGCGTACAGAGTACAGTTTACAAAATACTTATCTTTACTAACTATGACGTGTGGACTCTGCTAGCTCCCCTAGCTACCAATCCGCCTTGATCAGACTCCCTCTGACCTCGAACTCCGTCGACGCAGGATCTCTTCCTCCCGAGGAATTAAGGTATACGATTATGAACTTAGTGCGACAGGACAGTGTTGGAACACAGTTTATTGGCTCTTGCAAATTTCGTAAGATCTCAAAATCTGGGTGCAGATTTTGCTCTGTTAAATCCGCAAGTATGCAGCCGTGTTTGTCCCATATTTATATCCACGAATCAGACTTGAATACTCCTTGATTATCTCCACAATATTCCTATTCCAAATCTGATTCTTGAAGCATATCCAAATCCCATAAATAAAGGGATTTACCTTATATCATTCTATCCCATATATTCGAATCAATCTTCTCCTTATAAGTAGGGATTTTCCATAAAACCAATTATGCTTCACACGCCTAATATATAGCCAAATATACAATTACCATAAATTCTGAAACACTCCAATATTTCGGCTTGAATTCCGTTAAATCCTTTGGCGTAACTACTGCTCCAGTACCATGTTCCAACATGGTCTGTATATCAGTTCAAAAATAATTCACACAAAATTGCCAATAAAATAATTCCTTGACTTTACACCCCCTACTTGTCTTCAACGCCCGACGCCTCTTTCTTTACCAACGGTCTCTTCCTCGCTACTGGGCATTCCCTTTACCTCAACTAGCTCCAACATGTTTTCTAAGTCCCTCAACATGCTTCACAATTGTTTTTCCAGGTGAGTCGAACTCTATCTGCACTGGAATTAGGAAGGGATTGAGCTGGGTGGTAGCAGCCTGGTCATGTTGTTCCTTCATTCCTGACTTCTTGTTGTGATCAAGTTGCGGAACGTTTAACCTTGATGCATCTTCCTCCTCCGTTTCTTAAACCACCTGAGCATCCATGTTCTCAATTTTGATTTTAGTTCTATGCTTATTCGAGACACATCTTCTTCTTTCCACTTTGACTTCTACATCTAAGACATTGTTGAGGGTTGAATCGATCCCCTCGATGGCCAGAAAATAGGGGACTTCACTTTGTTCTGACTCCTTAGTTTCCATCAAGCACAAGTTCAGGACTTTTCGAGTAAACTCGACTGGTGTCCCCGTGGTTCGAACAAGTGTACATGCGGTTGGAATGATCTGCTCGATGGTGAGCGAATTAGAGGTGCCCCGATGTACTATTTCCTTAGTAACCTCCAAGCATTCTTTTTGAGTTTTTTGCTCAAGAGTAGTCGGTTCTCCTGCGTTTGTCAGCCCAGATAAAATTGAGGAAAAAGCTCATTTAATATCCACCAAGTGGTGCGGCATGGAGACCCTAACGACGCTTTCGCCACAGCCTGGTTATCTTTTCCTCGTACGCCACCTTGTATCTAGTGCATCTGGTCACCTCTCCTTGCGCATGTTTTGTTGCATACTATCTCCACGCCGATCTTTGCCAAGGTTTTTGCTCGATCTCTCACAGCGCCTTTCTTCGTACTTCTTTCAACCAGGGAGCGGGGACGACCATTTGGCTGCACGAATGGTTTCCGGATAATGAATCTTCATTCTCTCCAATGTCGAGACTAAGACCCACTTGTCGCAGTCTTTGTGCAAGTGTCCAATTATTTCACAAAATGAGCAGAAATCTGGGAGTTTTTTGTATTGGAAGACGATCATGGTTTGTCCTCCAAACTTTTTTATGACCCGCACCCTTCTCAAAGGTTTCGTTATGTCAATTTCAAATCTAACTTGCATACACTTTTCCTACAGCGATCCGTCGATATCCTTCTCCACTGCTAAAAACTTTCCAAGGCGATTACCTTTTAGGTTGCACGTTTTGTTATGTAAAAGGTCAGAATCCTTGGATAAAAACCTAGAATAGTGTCTTATTGAATAACATATTTCCGGCCATCATCTCTAAAAATGGCTCCTTGAGCACGAGAAAAATCTTCACAAAAAGCCAATGTTCTTTATCTAAAACCCTAGAATGTATTCGCATCCAAGAGATTGTTTTTCAATGGGGATTTGAGGCCTCAAGCAATCTAAAAATATTCCGCCACTTCATCGATCGGAATACACCTTGGAGAAAGCAGTTTGCCGATCAATGTGAGGCGGGCGGATTGCGCCTCGACTTTGCAAGCACTGTCATCTAAAGGTGCCATTTCTTCCTCCGTAAGCTTCATGTTTGTGTACCGCCATGCAATCTACTCCATGGTTTCTGAATTTGGTGTTGTATTGGTTTGAAGAATTTTTTGTCGGTCCCTATAAAGACGGAAGGCAGAAGGATTTCTTTCTTTTAAGGCGATGCCCTCACCCTCAGGGCCCCATCATCCCGATAGTACAGTCAATGGAGGGGTAAATCACAGCGTCCGAGAGTCAAGCACTAGTCCACGATTTATACTGGTGCCCACAAGAAATCCCTTTAAAGGAGAAAATTTTCACACTGCGGCTGCAAGGAATCGAACCCCGGTTGTGGGGAATAAAATCAAGCAATTAACCATTTGGCCGATCGTGTGGCTGCATTTCTTTCTTTTAAGCCTAGCATGCTTGCTAGAGAGAGTTTTTATTGAGAAGATTCAATATTTTATTGAATTTTTTGAAAGTTGTTGAATTTAAAGATGAAATAGTGACATTTAATATCATATTATTTTAAAGTTTGCTAACTATTAAATCGTGTCACTTTCACTAAAATGAGAAAAAGGAAATTGTGCCATATTTTCTAAGATTCAGGAAATAATATGTTTTGTGCTATAATTTTGAAGGTCATATTTTGATTATTTATATTTCGAGATAATTTTTTTTTTCAAAATAATAGGAAACTCAATGGAATAAATGAGAAACAAATACTATCAATCAATCCTATTTAATTTGATTAATTATAAAGTGACTGGTTGGTTAAGCACTATCACAGGAACCCCCCTCTAGCACCGATTTTTTCTTGTTCTGGCATCCAATTCTTTTACCCAAAAAATTGGTGCCTAAGTGCTCGGTGAAAAGGTTTCACCGGTTTTCAAAAAACTAGTGTTAATTTAGCATCAGTTTTTTAACCGGTACTAAAATTTTTACAGCGATTAAAAAAATCCCTTCCTCTGAAAGCGGCTGTGCGCAACCACTTCCAGAGGAAGGGAAAAAGACCCAAAATTAACAATTTAGTAGGAAATTAATCTAATAATAAATTTAACTTCACAAAATTGATAATATAGAAATAGTACCAAAAAATGTATGATACAAAATTAATAATCTATGGGACTAAACATAACTATCCCATACATAACTATCTACGAGACTAAACATAATTTTACCTTGAACTAGCAATTGAATCATGTGGCGTGTACACATCAAATCACAAGGTTAAGCCACACAACTAATCTCAAATCACAAGGTTTGATATTCAGCATGCAATCAAGAGAGTTCTAGATAGAATTAACGAAGAACATGCCTGAAAACCCAAAAGAGCTACAAAAGATGATTGAGAAACACGTGCAAACGGAAGAAGTGAACAACTGCAAGATAGAGATAAAAAGAGGCGAAAAGCAAACAATGGAGGATTCATAAAAGGGGTTCATAAATAAAGGGAAGGGAAACATCTCTGTCAAGGGAATAGAACTAGGAATGCAAGGTGTACCATTTCAAGAAACGCCTCTGACAAAATCAAGAAAACAAATATGGCAAGAAAACAATGAGCTATTTCATGAACTGGCACCTATGATAGCACCGCCAGATAAGAGGTCCAAAGAGTATCAGTGTGATTTCCATAAGGACCATGGACATGACATAGAGTATTGCAAAGATTTAAGGAGCTAAATTGAAGAAAACTCAAAGAATGGCTACTAAAGCTAATATAGGAAAGAAGGAGGAAACCAGTATAGCAATTCCAACAAAGTAGGAAACCCCACGGAAAGAAACCAAGGGACGGCGAGCATACTTTCTAAAAATAAAAAAATTACTGCCGCAATGGACTACAATGAAGATGGAGTGACTGAAGTTCTAGAAAAAGTAATCATGTTCATACATGGATCCACAGAGTCATTGTCAAATAATGCTTTGAAGGCTAAAGCCAGATATCCCCCCTCCCCTAAGAGCCTGTTGACAAAAGACTTCCTTCAAGCGAAGCAATCACTTTTAGCGAGGAGGATGAAGTGCCTAACGCTTTGTCCCATAACGATCTCATGGTTATCATTGCTAAAATTAGAAATGCAATGGTTCATAGAGTGTTCGTGGACGATGAAAGTGCAGTTGAGATACTGTTTGTGGATTGCTTCAATAGGCTAGGGTTCAAGCGAACTAACCTAAAGAAGTCCACGTCTTCGCTCGTAGGATTCACAGGGCGAGCAGAAATGCCTTTGGGGAATATAAAATTGCATGTCACCATTGAATAAAGTGAAAGAAATTGTACAATCATGTGTGACTTTGTGGTCATGGATGCTCCAAGTTCATTTAATTCCATTATCGGAAGGCCCCAGATGAACACAACAAGAGTGATATGGTCCCCATACCACTTAGTAATGAAATTCCCAACTCCAGCTAGAATCTTGACAATAATAGGAAACCAACAAACAGTGAGGTAGTGCATGGTTATTGCAATGAAGGTAAGGAAAAGTGTGTAAAAGACTAAGATGGTCATCACAGTCTCAAACGGTGGACTACTTGAGCAGTCAGAATCATCAGTAAACTTGGGGAAGAAATGGAGCTTGCTAGTTTGGATGACGAAGATAATTCTAAGTATGTAAAGATAGGGAAACATCTTCCATGTAAGGAAAAGGGGAAGATCATACAAATCCTATGAAGTCACACAGATACATTCGCATGGAGGAGTCGACCCAGGAATCGCTACCCATTCTTTAAATATTAGTGACTACATCAAACCAGTCATATGAAAACAATGTAGACAGGCAAAAAGTTATCAAAGAGGAAGTTACAACACTTCTTCAAGCCGGTATATTGAAAAATGCTATCTATCCAAAATTGTTAGCGAACCCAGTGATGGTGAAATAATCTTACTTGGGGTCGAGAATGTGCATAGATTTCACTGATTTGAATAAGGCATGCCCAAAGGAATGTTATCATTTGCCTCAAATTGATCAGTTAGTCAAAGTGATTTTGGGGTATGCAGTTCTAGGATTTTTGGATGCATATAAAGGATACTATCAAATCCTGATGAATCCAGAGGACGCAGAGAAGATGACATTTATAACGATCTTTTGGGATGTTTTGTTATGTAAAATGTCACTTGGGTTAAAAAATATAGGAGCAACATACCAGAGAGTAGTCGATAACACATTTCGCAATCAAGTGGGATGAAATGTCGAGGCATACATTGATGACTTGGTTATCAAGAGCAGGAAGGTGGGTGACTTCGTTGCAGATTTAAAAGGGATCTTGGATACACTGAGTAGCATTGTGATGAAGTTTAATCCTAAAAAATGCATAATTGGAGTAAGCGCAGGAAAGTTTTTGGGATACAAGGTATCCTCAAAAGGGATCGAAGCCAACCCGGAGAAAATCCAGGCTATAGTGGATCTTCCTCAACCACGAACTGTCAAAGAAGTGCAAATATTGATGGGATAGATAGAAGCGCTCAGTTAGTTTTTTCAAAGGTAGCAGAGAAGCATTTCCCATTCTTCGAAGTCCTAAAGAAGGTAAAAATAGTTTAGCTGGAGCGAAGAATGTCAGAAAGCGTACGAGTGTCTGAAGGAGCTGCTTCAAACATTACGTTGAAGTCACCTATTCCTGGAGAAACCCTATATTTGTATTTAATGATCTCGTAGAATGTGGTCAGTTCAGTTTTGGTACGTCAAGAAGGCCAAAAGCAAGTGCCAGTGTACTACACCAGCAGAATATTGCAAAATACAAAGAAGGTATACATGCCAGTCGAGAAGCTAACCTTGGATTTTATATACTCAACAAGAAGGTTGGGAACATATTTCCACAGTCATCGTATAGTTGTCTACCCTGATTTCCCAATCAAGAATATCCCCATCAAGTCTGAAACATCTAGTAGGATAACAAAGTGGGCTCTTGAACTGGGCCAGTATGTTATCCAATTCAAGCCGAGAACAGCGATCAAGGCTTAGGCCTTAGCAGACTTCATTGCAGAAATGACAAGTGAAGACGCACAGGACACGAACGAGTTCCAAAATCTTAGAATCGATAAAGGGAAATCCAAGTGGGAAGATATCGCATGGAAATTGTTCATTGATGTCGTGTCCAACAAAGAGGGTTGCGGTACAGGATTACTATTAGTCGACCCGGATTGAGGAGAACACATATTTTCACTTTTCTTTGACTTCCCACTCACTAACAATGAAGCAGAATGTGAGGCTTTGATATGTGGACTAGAACTTACCATAAGAATGAAGGTCTAAAGTTTCTGGGGATTCACCAATTTTACATATCGTAGTTAAGAAAGTATGAGGAGACTACGAAGTGCAAGAAGAACAATTGTTGAAGTATTTAAAGAGGGTCCGGCAGCTCATAGCCCAGCTCGAGTACATTGACATCCAGCATGTACCAAGAGGTGAAAATACAAAATTAGACACACTAAGAAAGTTAGCAACCACTGGATTTGAATCTTTAATTGAACATAAAGATGTGAGGGTGGAGGTCATTCCAGTCATAAGCACAGTGATGATAACCGTGTCAAAAATCCAAGCGGAAGGTGTAAACAAGATGACACAGCTAATAGAGTACTTCGCAAAGGGAACATTGTCAGCAGATACGGTGCAAACCCAGAAGTTGGAATTTCATTCTAACAACTACGTATATGATAGAGGAATTTTATACAAGAAAGGTTTTTTTATTCTCTTTGGATAAAATGCGTAGGACCACCACAGGCAAGTGAAATTCTAAGAGAAGTGTACGAAGAGACGTGGGGAATGCAATAGGGAGCTAGAACAGTTCCAAAGAAGATCATCCGGGCTAAATACTACCGGCCGGCTGTGTTTAATGATGTGCGTAACTTTGTCCTCAAATGCAAAAGCTGTCAGATTAATGCCTCGTTACCGCATCAACCACATGCTGCTCTAAGAGGGATATATTGAGCTTGGACATTCGACAAATGGGAGATCGACCTAGTTGGACCCTTCCTAAAGGGTGTGGGAAATGCCAAATTTCTAATTGTGGCAATTGATTAGTTCACAAAGTGGGTGTAAGCAAAGCCATTAGGAAGAGTCACGGTCGAGGTAATAAAAAATTGTTTGGCAAAATATAATGTGTCATTTTGGGGTGCAACACACCATCGTCATAGACAATGGCACACAGTTCACAAGTGGTACCTTCACTGAATGGTGTTCAAAACTAGGGATTCTTCAAAAGTTTACATCTATAGTTCGCCCTCCAGCTAACAGCCAGATGGAAGTAACAAACAGAGCCATAGTCTAGGGTATTCAAAAGCAATTAGAAGGAAAGAAAACATGCTGGGAGGACAAGATACCTAATACCCTATGGTCATACAGAACATCTGTTCGAGAACCAGTGGGAGAGACACCATATAGTCTGGTCTATGTTCATAAGGCAGTCATACCGGTGAAAGTCGGTAATTCCAGTCTCCAAGAAAATGATTACAAAAAGAACAATAATCCAAACATGATGAGGTTGGATTTAGATGAACTAGAAGAAAAAAGAGAAATGGCAGTTATCACAGAAGCCAAGTACAAGGAGAGAATGACTAGAGCTTACAATCAGAAAGTTAAGGAGACAAGTTTCCGGATTGGCGATCTTGTGTTGAGAAAGAACGAAGCAAGCTTAGCAGAAGAAAGAGGAAAGCTATTCCCAAAGTGGGAAGGACCCTACAAGGTTACGAAGACACATAAATCCAACTGCCACGAACTAGAAAGATTGGACAGCAACAGTGTTCCCAATACTTGGCACGTGATCAATTTGAGAAAGTTCTATGTATAGACTCGATGAAAAACATAGGAAATGTCTAGTTCTACAGAAACTATGAGATTATCATTGGTTACATTTGTCCCTTTGTTTCAAGGAGATATGATCACAGTCGTACATTATAAATACCAAAAACTATCTTTCCAGGCCAACGTTACATTTTAAGTTGTTTACTTGTAAATTTTAGACGTCGGTAAATTTATAGCACATTAAAACCGATGCACTAAGTCTTACAATTGTCACAAGTTGAATATAATTATGAGCATCGTACCAAACATTGAGATTTTATGAAAACAAAAAAAACACCAAATAGGGGATCTTATAACTTGAACAACACAATTACCTGATTTTGCCAACTATAGATTTGGCAACTTTGCAAATCCTATATTCACAAGCTATAGATCTTTCACAAGGCCATATGTGCTCATTAAAATAATGCCAAAAAGTGATAGATCTTGCACTTTGCAAAATTTGAAGCTCTTAAGTTTGCAAGCAATAGATCTTGTAGCTTTGTTATATTTACTATGCAAGCTATAGATCTTGAAAAAAAGGAAAATATGCCCATAGAAACAAAATGAATGTTACGAGCAAGATAGAGATCTTACAACTTTGCAACTTTAGTCACACGACTCATACAACTGGCAAAAAACAAAGGAGGAATATCTCGTATAAATGCCAGTTGAATTCAACTTATCAAATGATAGCGAATAGGAAAGTTTCCAAAATCAAAGAAGGATTATTTAGAACATCGCAAAAAGGAGAAAGCAATCTAAAATAAGAGAACTATCTACGCCTAGATGCTTGTGACGATCCTGAAGATGACGAATCACCATAAAAGCAACTGTACTCACTCTCGTGATGGGAGTGCTCAACCCTTCGCCTGGTTTCCTCAGTCATACGCTGTTCACTTACTGTATGATCGTATCGCCATTTCATGTGCAAGTAAGTAGGATAATGCATTAGACCCTTAACTCAATATGACTAAGATATCTAGCATAATATGCCTTAAAGTTAGTTATAGGGCTAAACTCCCCGCGATCCAGCTTCACACTCATAACATCAACAGTTTCTTGATATTCATTATTCTCATCTATAAGATTTTGCACCTCGTCCTCTAGACACCGAATGTGCGACCAGACAGCCTCATAAAAGTTAATCCTCTGCCCGCCAATTTCCATCGTAAGATCTTCACGACCAGCAAAACTACAAGATGACGAAGGGAGAGCCTGGAGCTTATCTTTGTATCAACACAATCTTGCCCACGTTGGTGCACAGATGAATCAAGGCGATTGCACTTAGCACAGAGCTAATCATTCTTGCTTTGCAGCTGCGTATTTATAGAAAACTACTCGTCAAACTTACTTTGCCAACCGATTGCAGAAGATGAAAGGTGATCACACTCATCCTATTTTTTCTTCAACCGCTCCAACAAGTCGTTGATGTGAACACATTGCTTATCAATGATCAAGGTCTTCTGATGGGCTTTGTGAGTCTTACTTGCAGCTAATTTTTTAGCTTCCTCTTGTTGTCGAAGCATCTTCACTATAGTTAACTGTTGACGGTGAATAAGGTAGTTCTGCTCAGCGCAAAACCCTCTTAATTCACGCACAAAATCTTGGGTGTCTTTTACAGTCTTCTCCCATATTGCTTCAAGATCATTAATACCAGTAGCATATACTTCAGACGAATACCTAACGATAATGCCCATTCTTGGACACGAGGCAGGAAGTTTAAGCAAACGTATGTACACACCAGTGGGTTCAAGATTGACCAAATTGCAAATGATATCATTTCCAAACAATTCAACATTGTAACCATCAGGATTAAACTTGCCGCATAGACATGCTATGGAAGAAGATGGAATTGATGAGGATGTAGAAACTTCCCACTCAATATGTACAAGAATGGACTCCACACAAGACATGCGATCTGAAAAGATAAGTTCGCGATATTCCTTGGATAAACACTTACTAGCTTCAATCAGTTTAACATGGCAACATAAACGAGGAGACAAAACCTAGTGTGATGAGGAAAACAAACATAATATCTGAGATATTCAACACTTTAAAAAAATTTATGATCAATCATAATATCAAAGCCCTGCATATAAATAAATATGAGGAGAAAGAAAATTAGAAAAGATGACCAAAAAGATAACATCTTTGATAATACAATTTACTTAAGAATATTGTCATTAATTACGAAAAAAAATTCTTAAAATCTAGAGTGCTAAGATTGACTAACTTTATAAGGAGAAGCGGATAGAGTGCGAAAAACAACAGCAGAATCCTCCTTGCTTACGTGTTGAGCGGAACCTTCGCCATTCAAATCATCCCCAGGGTTTGCGTCGTTATTAGGATTAGACGTATGCTCAGGAATGCAAAGCTCGGAAGTGGGAGATCTAAATAGAAGATCCTAAAAGTAATCAACCACACACTTCTTCAACTCAGTTACAGAAAGTAGATTAGGAAGACTGACGAGATGGGATAACAGTGTAAAAAGATGACCACCATCAGAAATGCTGCTAATGAACCCCTTATTAAGAATTTCCTTCTGTTGTTCCAAAACCTTCTCAAATTTTCCAGTTTAGGTAGCTTATCAACCTTCGCAGTGGGATTTAGCTTCCGCAATTTGACCAAGGCCTCGCAATACCCAATGTTGGGAGCGCTAGTTGTGGCCTCCTCAAATGAAACATAAAAGATTTTTTCTTCACAAGTCAATTAACCAGAACCTGAGGATGTCCAGGCGAAGCAGGGCCAGTGGTCCGCATCTCTTCCAACTGGGAACACAGTTTTTTCATTTCTTCCTCACCAGACAAAGCACGATCTTCAGCAACACACGCTCGCTGGCGTCTTCAAGAGAAACATTCAGAGCAGTGCACTTCGCATCGCTGGCTTGCCACATCGCCCCATCTCCCTTAGTAAACTCAGTAACCCGTTCATTGACGAGTTAAAGGCTCTCACCAAACTTGTTTTCAAAACAAGTAAAAAAGTACAAAAGTTACACACTACGAAACACCTAATTAGATCACAATAACATTCCAACAAAAAGAGAACATACCATAACCATTGTCTCAGGAAGCAACAACTTAGAAAGAGTAGCAGGAACAATTCCTTCCACCATCAAATCACGGCTTCGAGATAGAAAGTTGGGAAGAGAATGGCTAACACACCCCTTCTTCTTAACAGGCTCCAAGGTAGTTGGAGAGCCATCCGTTTATTTCTTTTGCCTCTTTCTATGAGAGGTCTCATTGGAGATGCGATTACCCCCTCCCTTACTTTCTTTAGTTATAGCCCCAGAAGATATCGGTTAAGCGGTAGCTTCAATAGTCACTTCCTGAGGGATAACCATCTCAGTGTTGTTATTAGTTCCAGTCACCAAAGTTTCTAAATCGTTATTCTTATCATTAGAAGTGAGGTTTCTATCAGCGAAGTGCTTGGTCAGATCAATATCTGCAATCCAGCACATAAAGAAAGTTAGGCGAACATACAAACATAGAAGAACAATGAGAACAATGACAGAGAAAAACAATTTGGACAGAGTAGAAGCGACCAAATCACTGACAAGTAAAACACCTTTGCTCAAAGAGCCAGCATGGCGAAGGCCGATGGAATGCTGGGTGGGCGACAATACAACTTTGGACTCGACATTAAGACAAACCCCAGCCTTAGGAAGTTTTAATTTAGGAACAACATAGTTCCAAATTGGAAATGATGGTTTACTATTATTACCAAGTTTTATATTGAAAAACTTTTCATGCCACACTCCACAATTATTTGGAAACCCACTAACAAACTCAACATTTGGAATCGCAGGATAAAGGGTAAACTTATCAGATCTATTTTTCACTTTTCGAAGATGATAAAGGTTGTAAAATAAGTCAATGGAGAAAGGAACCTCAGTATCTTTGCACACATGATAGAAGAAAATAAAAAATAGAAATAGCTTTAGGATGCAGCTGGCATAAAACGGCCTGATAATGAGAAAGCAAGTCCAGGATGTGTTGAGGCAAGGAGAAGGAAAGCCCAAACTTAAGGTAGTCTAAGTAACATGAAATATAACCAGAAGGAGGGGTGTAGATGCTTTCAAAGGACTCATGACCCCTAAGCTCATACGAAGACAAAAAAGAGAAACTATAATTTAACTACTCAACATAAGAATCATAGAGCATGCTACTAGTGATAGAAGAGCCGACAAGGTTGTCGGAATCCTCCCAAAAAATGACACTATTTTTAGGGACATTTGGTGGAGAAGTTCCAACAACGTTAGAAGTAGACATTGAAGCGGTTAAAATCCCTAAAATTCAGACAAAGGTGTCGTCAATTAAAACAACAAAAGCCAGATTCCGGCCAAACACCAAAAGAAAACACAAACAGCACGCTGGAGAAATAAAAATATCCCCTCAATTAGGAGGAAAATGGGAAAATACTACGAAACAAGGCCCTACAAATTCAAACCAATAGAACTCGCTTCTATTGAGGAAAAAAGAAGAATAAGAGAACTTACGAGATTAACGTGGAGTACGATAGAAGATCAGAGCAATAAAGAAGAAATGAGGAAGATGAAGAATTCTGAATAGTTAGGAGTTTTAATTAAAGAAAGTGAAAAGCCAAAAGACAAAAGGTGAATAGTAAGTAATTATGACGGCCTGAAAAAAGTGATATACCTTTTTAAGAATTCAAGAAGGTGAACAATAAGTATTTATGACGGCCTGCCAAAAAGTGAAATACCTTTTTAGGAATCCGAGAAGGTGGTGGTGTACGAGTACACTGAATAGTGACAAGCGTCAAATCGCACAAATCAAGGTAATTATAAAAGAAAGAAAGTGTAACGGTGGAGGAGAAAATCTCAGAATGGATAGCAAATACAAATAAGCGGATCTCGGCTATAGGATCACAACAGCTGGATGTCGACACAATAGTTCCATGTTCAAATTTTGAAATTCATATTTCAAAGATTATACGTTTCAATGGGATAGTGAAACACATCTAAGAAGCATACAACACTTCGCGAGAACGGTCATGTCGCAGCAAAAACGAACGTATTAATCGAGGACGAAAGAACAGTTCGCAAGCAGATCCAGAACATGGTCATAGCTTCATGTAGTACTGACTTTGTGGCTAAGGGGGGCTTATGGTGTATATCTAGCCCAACAACTAAAAGGTTGTTGGCCTCTAGGCCCAGCTCAAATTTACTTCGTAATAAGACGAAGTCATTTCAGCCAAGTATGGAGATCGACCAAGGAACGGTACGTGGAACTTTGTAGTTGTGGGACAGATCGTGAACCGAGAAACACAGAGCAATGAACAAACACTAAGCCATGAACCAAAAATGTGGGGATCGTGGCATGATCCACGATCTTGACTCCTAAAAACATGGAACGACGACTACAATAGCCTATAAATACATGAAGTTCAGGACGAGCTAAGGTATGATTATACTGATAAATTCCAGTTCTTATAGAGAAAGACTGACTTAATCTTCGGAGCCCTTCTCCCGGAATTACTTTAGGGGCTTGTTTTGCAGGAAATAAGATTCCCAGGGGTGAACAACGATTGACTTGTATGATTGGATTACCACATCATATAGTGTTGTGTCTTATTTTTATAAAATATTCAGTTAAAGTTAAATTCTTTGTAAAATGAAGAGAATATTACACTAAAACTAATTTCTTAATCTCATCAAATAAATACTCCTTGATACACTTTTCTTTTTGACTCGTTCCTATATGTTTGACACACTTGATTTCTTTTGTAAAATTATTTAAATTTCATCCACGTTTTAAAAAAAATTAAAACTCACCTAACTGAGGGGATTTTATAAGGCTCCCAACCAGTCTAATACATGACTAACAATGCGACAAATAATTGCATATATTTTACAATTTGGTGAGATATGCTAAATAGCTATGTTTCACTCTATTCCATTCTTTTTGCATCCACTCCCAATGTTAACAAAAAAAAGACCTTTTTCCCAATTCGAGGACTAACATGGCCTACAACTTTTTTACCTCCACACTCCGTGTTAGCAATAGAGGTGGCCTCCCGTATTAGCCTCTTGCATACTACTTCCCATAAGTAGTATACTTGAAGCGTTTTTTAAGCATCCTTGAAATCCTGATTGCAGCTAGAAATATGATATTTCAATTTCATCCACTCATTTTAATTTTTCCTTTCTAAACTCAATTTTATCCATTCATTTTATTCACCTAAATCCAAGTACCCAAGGTTATGATGTCAAATCCAATGAAACGGAGGTAGTAAATATACTTCCATACTTTCTTTATATCTAATACTATAGTTTAGGTGTTTGGAGTTAAGTGATTGAGAAAAGTGGATAAAATAAAATTTATTAAGTAAAAAGTAAAAAAGTAGAATAAGTGGATGAAATTGAATAAAACTTGTTAAAAATAAAAATGTGTAATATAAAAGGAATGAATAAACAGAGAAAAAAGTGAGTCAAATATAGCGACATGGAAGGTGTAGTATAATCATAATTTTAGAAAGTAACAAGTAAAAATTAAAATAAGGGAAAAACTTAAGAAATCTTGTTAAAAATAAAAATATGTAATATAAAAGGAAATGACTCAGACATAGGAAAGATGAAATCATAAATTTTTTTTAAGCTAAAAGGATCAAAATTTAGAAAAGGAAAAATGTAGAGAGGCGCGTGTTTGGCGGATATTTTCTCTCTCACACACACAAGTCACAAAGTCCCTCCCATCTAGGGGTGTAAACGAATCAAGCCGTTCGTGAAAAGCTCGCAAATAGTTCGAGCAAAAGCTCAATTCAAACTCGAGCTAGACGAACACGAGCCGAGCACGAGCTAGCTCGATTATTAGGTAAGCTCGGGCTCGAGCTTTTTCATTCTTGTTCGGTAGGCTCGTTGAGCTTCATGAGCATGTACCAATATAACTATTTACTTTTTCATTTTTAATTTTATATAAATTAGAGGATTGTATTGGCTTGTTCGAAGGTAACGAGCTCAACGAGCCAATCTTGCTCGAGCTCGAGCTCAAATTCAATCGAGCTACGAATCGAGCTGAAGTAGATCATAAACAATCGAGCACGAGATCGAGCTGAAGTAGATCATAAACAATCGAGCACGAGATCGAGATAATTTTTTTGGGCTCGAACGAGCTCGAGCTTGTTCATTCGAGCTCGAGCCCATGAACACCGTAATTTTTTTGAGCTCAAGCTCAAGCACACCACTACTCGATCTCGACTCAGTTCGTTTACACCCCTACTTCCATCACATTTCACGGACGTCTCGCCTTTATTTTCCATTAATATCTTCCTCCCAGCTAAATTTATGAGGGATTTTTTGACTATCTTTAATAAGGATGAGATTTATAGACATTCTTATTTATACACTAATTTATATACTATCAAATTTCAACAATCCATCTAACATAATCTAACTATCATTCTAATTCTTTTATTGAAATTAAAATTAAAGAATGAGCAGATTATATTAGATAGATTGTTGAGATTTGATGTACAAATTAGTGTACGAATAAAGATGTCTACAAAATCATTACCCTTTAATAAATATGTTTAATCGTAAATATATGTAATTTTTTATAAAAATGTCACATAAAAAAGTTAATATTTATGAACGGCATATTTTGATAAATCTAACAATATTAAGAACAATAATATTATGTTCATATATATTTTTAATATGCGATGAAATTTTGATTGAAAAATTCTACCCCTCCGTTTCTCTATTAGTGACACACTTGTCTTAATGAGATGGTTTTTTTTATATTGACACACTTTTCATTTTTAACAAAATTTCTCTAATTTCATTTACTTTTTACTATTTATATTCAATTTCATCTACTCATTTTCTTCACCTAAATCCAAAAATCTAAACTTATGACATCACTATTAGTGAAACGGAAGGAATTTGCCGATGTAGTTGGGATGAAGAGAGTAATTTTTATTTATTTTTCATTTATCCAGTATTTCAGTTTATACTTTTTCATGTTTAATCCAATTTTAATTATGTGTCCGGTAAACTGTGTTTAAAGTCCGCGCTTGAAATCCGGGTCCGGGCCCACCGGATCTAAAAATGCGCGGCTGGCTTTTGACTAGCCTCTTCCTCTTCAAAAGTTCACGGCTTCTCAACTCGGCTGGTTTCTAGCTTCACGAATTTACAACTTCTCCAGTTTTCGTCACCCGTAAATTATATCGTACCCATGGTACCGTACTTTATTGTATTCTCACTGTAATATTTTAACTTAAATTCATATTTGTATGCTCCCTTCGATCCATAATATTTGACATATTTTAATTTTTGAGAGTCAAATAGAATCAATTTTAACCAATAATTTTTATTATTATATATGTGAAATTATTGTTATGTTATATGTTATTGGATTCATCATAGTATGCTATGTACTTTTAAATTATTTATTTTTCATAATTTTTTAATACACATAAATAAATATATTAGAGTCCGTCTCTTGAAAGACGTTCTTTCCATAAGGCATGGAAAGACCAAGGTTTAAAGTGCAGATTAAAAGAAATGAAAATAAAATTTTTGAGTTGTATGAATCGGGTTATAAAATTTATAACTACTACATGTTGTATAATTAAATTTTTATATTGCAACTAAGATCTTTTACCTTTTATTATTATAATTAAACCATATCTTTCCATAAGTTTATGGAAAGACAGTCTTTCTCTAGATTTTGCCAAGATGTTAACTGTTGAAAATTACTTCAGTTGACTTTCAAAAGTAAAAAAATGTCAATAATTATGGAACGAAGGAGTATATTTGTACCATTTCTCCTTAAAAAGTGGATAGAGAATAAATAGTTTACTACCATATTGTAGATACAGTAATTGTTGGTGTTTTATGAAACACAAAGTTATTTAAGTTTAATTGGATTCAAGTAATTGTAAACTCGGGACGTTAAAACAAGTTTGGTGTTGTGGAGTGCACATTTGTATAAACCATCTACAAGTTTACATTTTCATAGGATAAAGATTAATGTGTTGGAGATGCCTAAATGACTTGTCCTAGAATGAGGAAGGGTTGTGTCTTTTCACGACAATGATGAAGTGTTGTGTATTTTCGCGACAATGTTTCCTATATATACATGTATGGTAGATACACTGAACACGAGCAATAAAGATGAATATTTCATATTTTCCTAGACATACTCAGCAACCAAAAACACAGTTACTCAAAGGTATTCTCTTGATTCAAGCCTAGAATAAGAGGGACTTTCGATTGTTTTATCCTCGAACAGAATTTGTGTAACCCAAAGCTTTAATATGGTCGAATTAATCTTTAAGGAAAGTGTGTTCAACGCGACTCATAACGATGTTGATGGTACTGTTATGAAGTTAGAGTTGGGTTGCTGCCCAACTCATTAAATAACATCTTTGGGATGGTTCAGACCAATAAGGTTTAGCCATGTAGAGGTTAATATTATCATTTATCACATGTTAGGGTTTAAGTGCTATCAATATGGAAGTATGTCTTTCCTTTTTTATTCATTCACTAATTTTTCCCCTTCCTCATATCAATAACTGACTTTAGCATCAGAGGGTTTTCCCCCGGGGCACCTCCGAGATCTCTGTCTTGCATGTCACAGGCTAAGGATCCGGTGGTCCAAGTTATCAAAGGGTTCGATACGTATCAAATGGTAAGCCCGGTGGGACCCAATGAAGTCGAAACCAAGATACTTAGTACTGTGATTTCTGCTCATCCTAACAGCGCCGCTATCATTCAAATAACTTATGTCGAAGAGCTCGTTGGCTTAGTTGGTTGAGCTTCTCCTTCGAAGAGTTTGTCCAACGAGCCCGACGTTGTCTTTTGTTGAAGAACTCTGTTGGATAATCTCATTCTTTTCGTTTACTGCAGCATTACCACAGTATTTGTTCATTTTTGCATTGTCCATTTTTAGTAAACTTTTGAATGGTTTCAACTTTAGTTGTTTAGCAGCTTTTGTTTAGTTATTGCTTGTTGAAAATGTCTTTAAGTTGTTAGGATAGTTGCATGATCGTAGGATTCACGTTGCATGACTATAGCTCTTTTAGTTGCTCTTTCCCTTTTAAATATTGAGCAAATGAAGGAAAGCAGTACAACACCAAAAACTCTTGTTTTTCGTTTGTTTTCTTTCTGAAACAAGTTTTGCTTTCACTTTGTTTCTCTTCTCTTGGTTTATGCTACAAAAAGTGGTATCAGAGCATTGGTGTTTGATCCAAGACTCTATAATCGTTTGGTGTTCAATCCGCTTCGACAAAATGGTAGGACGAGGAGTAGGAACATGTGGTGACAAAAACAAGGGAGGAGCATCCACACCACCACCATCGGAATGGCCAAAACTTGGTCGAGGAAACGAGACAGTGGGAGGAAGTGAGATACGCATAGTATAGCGGGTTATAAGGGAGAGCGATGGTGCCGAACACTTTCTGGTTCTCACACGGACCAACTATGCAGATTGGGTGATCTTTATGAAGGTGCAACTTCAAGCACAAGGCTTGTGGGAGGTGATTGAGGATGGTCTGGGTGATCAACGTTATGATCGACGAGCAATGTCGGCACTCCTTCGAGTAGTCCCGCCGGAGTTGGTTTGTACCCTTAGAGTCAAGACAACTGCCAAAGAGGTATGGGATACACTCAAGGTCATGCGAGTTGGCTTCGAACATGTTCGAGAGGCCAAGGTACAAACTCGTCGGATGGAGTTTGAGAATCTCACATTCAAGAATGGCGAGGGAGTGGAGTCTTTTGGGATCTGACTCACAACAATCGTCAATGATCTTGAGATGTTAGGCGATTCGGTGGACGAGGACAAGGAAATACTTAAATTCCTTTGGAGTGTACCACGAAAGTATAAGCAAATGGCCATGGCGTTGAAGAATGCGGGGAGCTTAAAAATTATGCACTAGATGAAGGTCGCTTACTCCTTACCGAGGAGGAGTGGCTAGCGCGACAAGGACAACGCAAACCAGGGCAAGGTTCTGGCGGAGGTGACAGAAAAACCAAAGTCTTGACTAAACCGAATGTCTTGACTAAACCGAAGTCGTTGGTTGGAAGCAAGGCAAAACCATCATCAGGTACGGGAGGCTGTAAGAAAGGAAAATGTAATTATTGTGGGAAAACTGGTCATTGGCCGAAAGAATGTAAAAATGCAAAATGCGGCCGGGAAGAACATGCAAACCTTGTGCGCACCGAGACAGAAGGAGATGAAGAACCTACACTACTCATGGTGCAGATTGGGACTAAGACCAGCAATACATCTCAAGTTGTGCATTTGAACGAGGAGAAGGTGATTCTGGTAATCGCAGAAGATGTCGTGCGGTACCTCGACACTGGGGCCAGCAGTCATATAACCAGTTCAGGTCTCTTGACGAGACCGTACATGGAACCATTCGTTTCAGCGATAACTTGGTGGCAGACATGCGTGGGAGAGGAACAATAATGTTTATGGGTCTTACAGGGGACCATCGAATTCTCACTGACGTCTACTACATTCCGAGCTTGCGAAGCAACATTATCTCCCTTGCACAACTTGACGAAAATGGATGCAAAATCACCACTGAAGATGGGAAGCTTTGCATTTTTGATCGGTCTCGGAAGGTATTGGCTCGGTTCACAAGGTTGCACAACAGACTCTACACATTAAACTTGAACCTTGCGACTCCCGTGAGTCTTTTGGCACAGAAGGAAAGTGAAGCATTGTTGTGGCATGCACAGTTTGGACACCTTCACCTCTGGGCATTACATAAGATTTCAAGAAAATAAATGGTTCTTGGAATTCCCTACATTGAACATGTGGAAGACCTTTGCGATGGTTGTGCAATCGGGAAACAACACAGGCCACCATTCCCGCAGGCCACGACGTTTTGAGCAAAACGTCACTTAGAATTGGTCCACAGCGATTTGTGTGGTCCAATTGCACCTCCAACAACAGATGGAAAAAGGTATTTTCTACTTTTTATTGATGATTATAGTCGATACATGTGGGTTGAATTACTCAGGACGAAGGACGAGATGCAGCGACACTTCAAGAAAATTAAGTCGACAGCGGAAGTCGAGCATGAATGCAAGCTTCTTGCATTTCATTCGGATTCTGGTGGAGAGTTCAACTCAAACGAGTACAAGGAATTTTGTGATGCAAACGGGATTAAGAACAACACCAATGCCCCTTACTCGCGTCAGCAGAATTAGGTAATAGAGAGGCAAAACCAGACGGTGGTCAAAATGGCTCGGTGCCTCATGAAGTCAATGGCAATGCCCGGAACATTCTGGGGCAAAGCAGTGAAAACTGCAGTTTAATAACTCAATCGCTCACTGACACAGATTCTAGATGGCATGACACCATATGAGGCATGGCACGGGAAGAAGTTGAGTGTTCACCACCTAAAAATATTTGGGTGTGTCGCGCATGTGATGAAGCTTCGCCCGAGATTGGGTAAACCGGTGGACTGATCAGTACAAGGGGTCTTCACCGGTTATGAGGAATGCGCTAAGGCATATCGAGTCTACGATCCGATTGGAAGGCGCATGTACGTGACAAAGGATGTCGTGTTTGAGGAATGTCGGGTAGAGAAATAGGGAGCTTCTAGCGAGACAATACCAGCAGAAGGAGAGAACATGTTCACTATTGTCTACTTTACAAGTGAACACACTGTTCTTGTACCCGAGCAAGCTGCACCAGAAGTCGAACCACAGACCCCAGAGCCTACTCCATTAAAGACACAGTGGGAAACACCTCCTACACACGACGATAACATCGGCACTACATCAGGCCCACGACGTTACAGGTTGGTTATGGATTTGTACAATGCCACCAAAGAAATAAAAAATGACGAAGAAAGCAGTCGTTGCTTCTTGGCCGTAAAAGAGCCAACAAGTGTTGAAGAGGATCTTGGAGATATAGCTTGGAGAAAAATTATGAAGGGGGAAATGAAATCAATCCTCGACAACAAAACTTGGGAGCTTTCATCACTTCTGGCGAGCCACCATTCTATCGGACTCAAATGGGTCTTTAAAGTTAAAAAAGACCTTTCAGGAAAAGTTGTTAAGCACAAGGTGAGGCTCGTCGTAAAGGGATATGTATAGCGAAAGGGGGTGGACTACAAGGAAGTGTTCACTCCTGTGGCAAGAATGGAGATGGTTCGGCTATTGCTTGCACTCGCCGCACATGAAAGGTGGGAGGTGCACCACATGTACGTTAAATCGGCTTTCTTAAACAGAGATCTTATTGAGGATGGTTATGTGAAGCAACCACCGGATTTCGTTGATAGTTTCAATGATGGAAAGGTGTTGAAACTAAATAAAGCATTGTACGGGCTTCACCAAGCTCCACGGGCTTGGAACTTCAAACTGGACGCGTCTCTTGTTTCTCTTGGATTTACAAGGTGTCAACTGGAACATGCAGTATATCGGAGAGGTAACACTCATTGTTTCCTTCTTGTTGGCGTTTACATAGATGACTTAATTATCACGGGGATGAATGTTTAAGACATTGTTGAGTTCAAGGGAGAAATGCAAAAAGTTTTCAACATGAGTGATCTAGGTCATCTTAGTTACTATCTTGGGATCGAGGTGCATCAAGGCAATAGTGAGATCACAATGTGCCAAGGTGCATATGCTGGTAAAATCTTGGAGTTAGCTGGCATGAATGGGTGCAACCCGTGTCACACATCGATGGAGAATCGACTCTAGTTAAGCAAACAAGATGGAAGCGCTGCTATGGATGCAACCATGTACCGGAAGGTGACTGGTAGTCTTTGCTACCTTGTAAACACACCGCCAGACTTAGCTCATGCGATTGGCATCGCAATTCGATACATGGAAGCTCTAAGTACTAAACATTAGGATGCAATTAAACAAATAATTAGGTACATTCAAGATACTTTAAGGTATGGATGCTGCTACAAGTCAGGTGGATGCGATGTTAAACTAGTTGGCTACAACGATAATGACTTCGCCGGTGACATAGATGACCGGAAAAGCACTTCTAGGATAGCTTTATTCCTTAGGAACATCATGGTTTTGTGGACTTCACAAAAGCAAAGGATTGTTGCTTTGTATTCTTGCGAAGCAGAGTATGTTGCAGCGGCAAGTGCAGCATGTCAAGGCATTTAGCTCAGTCGACTCATCGGCGAACTAGTTGGGCGTTAAGAACTTGCTTTCAAACTTTTGATAGATAAAAAATTGACTATTACTCTTACTCAGAATCCGGTGAACCATAGTAGGAGCAAGCACATTGATACCAAGTTTCACTACATTTTGGAATGCATTGAAATCGGAAGGATGATTGTCGATCATATCGGGACTGATGGACAATTAGCTGATATCCTAACAAAGGAGTTGGGATGGATAAAGTTCGTCGAGATGAGACAGAAGCTTGGGATCATTTGAGTTTGTAATGAAGAAGAAGTTTAAGGGGGTGATTTGTTGGATAATCTCATTCTTTTTGTTTACTGCAGCATTACTGCAGTCTTTGTTCGTTTTTGCATTGTCCATTTTAGTAACTTTTTGAATGGTTTCAGCTTTTGTTGTTTAGCAACTTTGGTTTGGTTATTGCTTGTTGAAAAAGTCTTTAAGTTGTTAGGATAGTTGCATGATCGTAAGATTCACGTTGCATGATTGTAGCTCTTTTAGTTGCTTTTTCCCTTTTAAATATTGAGCAAATGAAGGAAAGCAGTACATCACCAAAAACTCTTGTTTTTCATTTTTTTTTCTATTTGAAACAAGTTTTTCTTTCACTTTGTTTCTCTTCCTTTGTTTCTGCTACAACAAACTCGTCGTCGAAGAGCTCATCCGTCATGTTGTTGTCATTGAATCTTGAGCTCATCCTTCGACCACTCATTCCTCGACCACTCACCGTCGGTTCCTTCGAAGAGCTGAAGCCTCTTGAGCTCAGCCATCGAATGTTTTTCTAATCTCGTTGTGATGCTATTAGCTTTGATCTCGCGGTAAATGTGGTCTTTCGCCGCGACAGTTCTCCCTATTTCATTCCTTGATAAGCATGTTCGTTATCCTTCAAAGATGTCTATCGATGAGCTAGGTCCATCGAAGCTTTCCGTCGGATCCAGGTTCCTGATGAGCCGTTCGTCGTCCTTCGAAGCACCCGTCAACCTTTGAAGTTTCATAAAAAATGTCATCGAAGCTTTGTTAAAATACCACTGTAGTTTTGTCAAAGCCTTGCCGCAGATGTCTTCAACCTGAAATTCCTTCAAAAATGGTTTCTTTTTATACCTTGCCACATGCGTCTTTAAGCTCACCGAAAGCCCATCGAAGTTCGCTGCCACCCACAGGGAAGTCTCGACCTCTCTTTCTCTCTTTAAATTCAATTCAGACATATATATGGATGATTATAACCTACGTCTAATCTTGATTATAACATAATAGCTGTTGGAATAAACTTGCTACATTGTATGGTTTGTTAAGTAGTAGAGTTGTAGTTGAAGACTTGGTCTTTACAATAAGCTTTCTGTAGTAGTAGTAAAGGTTAGTTCGATTTGGTTTTTTTTGTTGAGTACTAGTTCCTACAATATAGGTTAGTAGTTGAGGTAGTGCAACAAGATTATAGGATCGTTTGTTTTGTTTTTGGTTCAATTATAAATAAGATGTGGATAGGCAAGAAAAGCTGTAAGTTTTGACAACACCAAAATTTGTGTTTTGTTTTAGCCATTGTTAACTTCAGTTTCAACACTTAGTATCAGAGCTTTGTTGAACAATGGCTATAAATGGATCACAAACGCCACCTCGAATTTGTGGATGCAACCCATCACGGGTTCGTGAACGTGATGTTGTGGTGCAACAAGTGGTTCGGGAAACAAGTGATTCCATGGTCTATCCCGTTCTTACTCGTACAAACTACGCAGGCTGGTCCTTGGTAATGAGTGTCAACTTGCAGGCTCAGGGTCTGTGGCAGACAGTTGAATATGGAGATGCAGATTATCGGGAGGATAGGCTAGCCTTGTCCACAATCTTACGAGCGGTGCCACCAGAAATGTTGTAAACACTTGTTGTGAAGGACACATCAAATCAAGCCTGGGACACAATCAAAATGCAACAAATTGGTGTAGATTGTGTTAGAGAGGCTAATGTGCAGAAGCTTTAGATGGAATTTGAGTCAATCATGTTCAAGGATGGAGAAAGCGTTCATGACTTTTCCATGAGGATAACAAGCCTCGTTAATAATTTTCCGGCTCTAGGAGACACTGTGGAGGAGGAACAGATTGTGAAGAAGTTCCTACACGTTGTACCACTATGGTACACGCAAGTAGCGATTTCAATTGAGACTTTACTCGGCCTGAGTACTCTTTTAATTGATGAGCTAACCGGGAGGCTACGGTCGGCAGAGGAGCGCTACAGAATGGGTGAATCTGATACAAAATCAGGTTCTCAACTCCTTCTTACGGAGGAAGAATAGCGAACATGCCAAAAGTATCAAGAGAATGGTGAGGGGTCGCAGGGGATCAACTAATCAAAGGGCCCTAGTCACGGAAACTCTCGTGACAGAGTTCCATCTAAAGGGAGGTGCTACAGCTGTGGTTTTTTGAGCCATTTTGCAAGAGAATTCCAAAAACCATAACGAGGGTGCAAGGAAGAAGCACACCTGAGTATGTTGGAGGATGATCAGCCAGCACTACTTGTGACTACATCAGATGAATGCAATGATAGCCCTCAGGCAGTCTCAGACAAAACTAAATATGTATTTCTCAATGAGGAACATGTATTTCTAATTAACACAGGGAATGGAGTGTGGTATCTTGATACAAGAGCAAGTAATCACATGACGGGCTGTCAAGACATGTTCACGTCACTTGATGAAAACGTGAAGGGAAATGTCAAGCTTGGTGATGGTACAATGGTTGAAATATGTGGTCATGGTGATGTGATGTTCTTATGCAAAACTAAGGAGCACCGATTACTTACATAGGTGTATTTTATACCTCAATTGCGAAGCAACATCATTAGTATCGGTCAACTGGATGAGAATGGTTGTAAGACAGTGATAGGAGATGGTGAGTTGCATTTGTTTGATCGAGAAATTATGCTTTTAGCACTAGTTCCCCGGAACAAAAATGGGTTGTACACCTTGAAGACGAACTTGGCGAATCCTATGTGTTTGCTCTCAAAGGTGGATGAGTTGTCGTGGCTATGGCATGCATGCTATAGACATCTCAATTTTCGATCATTGCAAAACTTGGAAAAAGGTGGTATAGTGGAAGGAATTCCAAATATCGACCATGTTTATCAATTTTGTGATGGTTGTGCCATCGGTAAACAACATCGCGCCACATTCCCACAAGCCTCGAGCTTTCGATCCAAAGATGGTTTGGAGTTAGTACATGTGGATCTTTGTGGCTCGATAACACCAATCACACCAGGAATGGGTCGCTATTTCTTGTTAATTGTGGATAATTATAGCAGGTACATATGGTTGGAAGTCTTGAAAACAAAAAGTGAGGCATTCAATACTTTAAGAAGTTTAAAGCACAGGCTGAACTCGAATTCAAAGGCAAGCTGATGGAATTTTGTTCTGATTGCGGCGGCGAATTTAACTCTAATGAGTTTCAAGAATTTTGTGATGAACACAGAATTAAATGCTTCACTACTGCACCATATTCGCCACAACAAAATGGAGTGGTTGAACGGCGTAATCAAACAGTTTTAGAGATGCCACGTTTCTTGATGAAAAGTATGAACATGCCAGCTATGTTTTGGGGGGAGGCAGTTAAAACTTCTGTCTACATTCTAAACCAGGCACCAACATGAAGTCTCGATGGAAAGACACCATACGAAACTTGGCATAAATGCAAACCAAGTGTACGTCACTTTCGAACGTCTGGATACTTGGCACACGAAAAGAAGATTGGCCATGGTGTGGATAAACTAGCAAACCGTTCATCGTTGATTGTGTTTATCGATTATGAAGAAGGAACAAAAGCATACAGAGTTTATGATCCGGTAGAAGGGAAGCTTCATGTGACAAGAGATGTATTGTTTGGAGAAAGCAAATATTATGATTGGGCAGCAAGAGGTCTTGAAAAGGAGCCAACCAAAACCTTCACAGTGGCATTCTCTCTTGAAAATAATGTGGTGAATGTCGACAAACTGGGTGCAAGCTTGAATGGGCAAGGGGAAGCACTTGATAGTCCGTGGTAGGGTAGATCTATTTCAATCTCGACTCCTTCCTCTGTGTCAATGACTTTGAAGAAAGGGGCAACACCTCTAACAAAAGACTCCACACTAGACACTGGAGATGTTGGGCGACGATATCAAAAATTGACGGGCATCTATGATACAACTGAAGAAGTTGATGCTATTGTAAGTGAGCTATGTTTTTTGGCTGCCGATGAACCCACAAACTTGGAGGATGCTCTTAAGGAGAAGTACTGGAAGAAAGCAATGGATGAAGAACTAATATCCATTCATAAAAATAGAACTTGGGAGCTCGTTACACTTCCAGTCGGGCACAAAGCAATCAGACTCAAGTGGGTGTTTAAGGTTAAGAAAGATCCAGTGGGAAATGTTGTGAAACATAAGGCGAGACTTGTAGCGAAGGGGTATGTTCAGTGCCAAGGAATCGATTATGATGAAGTGTTTGCACCAGTAGCTCGAATGGAGATGATTCAACCTTTTCTAGCATTGGTTGCGTATAAAGGATGAGAGATTCACCACATGGACGTTAAATCGGCATTTTTGTATAGAGACCTCACCAAAAATGTATATGTGACGCAGCGCTTGGGTTTGTTGATTATAAAAATGAAAACAAGGTGCTCAAATTACGCAAGGTGTTATATGGGTTGCGGCAAGAACCACGGGCATGGAACGCTAAGTTAGATACTTCGCTGATGTCTCTTGGATTTAAACGGAGTCCGTTGGAGCATGCGGTGTACTGGAGGATCAAAGGTGCGACGTTCTTGTTGGTTGGAGTCTATGTAGATGATTTAATAATCACAGGAGCTTGCATCGATGATATTTCCAGGTTTAAAGGTCAAATGAAAAATCTTTTTGAAATGAGTGATCTTGGTTTATTAATTTATTATCTTGGGATTGAGGTGAATCAAAGTGATGGTGAAATAACTATTTGTCAAAGTGCTTATCCTAGGAATATTCTTGAAAGTTTGGGAATGCTAGGATGCAATCCATGTCATAGGCCAATGGAAAATAGGCTGAAGTTGAGCAAGAAAGATGCTGGAGAAGATGTAGAACTTACTCAGTTTTGAAGTATCATTGGGAGTCTACGTTACTTATGCAGTACACGACCTGCTATTGTTTTTCCCGTGGGATATGTGAGCAGATTTATGGAAGCACCAAAAGCTTCTCATTGGGTTGCAGTGAAGAGAATCTTGCAGTATGTTAGTGGGACACTTAAGTATGGACTTAGATACAAGAAATCAAGCTCATTGGAACCTACTTTGGTAGGCTACAGTGACATCGATTTTGCTAGCAACGGTGATGATTGTAAGAGCACTATGGGAGTTGTATTTTATCTTGGTTCGAACTTGATTTCTTGGATATCTCAGAAGCAGAAAGTTTTTACTCTCTCTTCATGTGAGGTGGAGTATATAGCAGGCACAAACGCAGCTTGTCAAGGATTATGGTTGAGTCGTTTGGTTGGAAATCTCACAAATTCGGAGACGATGACTGTGAAGCTTCTGGTTGATAACAAGTCCGCGATTGATTTAACCAAGAATCCAGTGCATCATGATAGAAGTAAGCATATTGATATTTGCTTCCATTTCATTTGTGAATGTGTTGAGAATGGCTCGGTGGAAGTTAGTTATGTTGTGACAAATGAACAATTAGCAGACATATTGACGAAGGCTTTAAAGTTCGTTTAGTTGAGGTTCAAGATTGGTGTGGTTGAAATTGATTGATGCAGCAAAGTTTAGGGGGAGAATTGTTGGAATAAACTTGCTGCATTTTATGGTTTGTTAAGTAGTAGAGTTGTAGTTGAAGACATGGTCTTTAGAATAAGCTTTCCGTAGTAGTAGTAACAGTTAGTTCGATTTGTTTTTTTGTTGAGTACTAATTCCTACAATATAGGTTAGTAGTTGAGGTAGTGCAACAAGATTGTAGGATCGTTTGTTTTGGTTTTGGTTCAGTTATAAATAAGATGTGAATAGGCAAGAAAAGCTGTAAGTTTTGACGGCACCAAAATTTGTGTTTTGTTTTAGCCATTGTTAACTTCAGTTTCAACAATAGCCTCAGTCTTTGAAGCTATCATCAAACTCTCGAAGCTCTCATTTAACTCTCGAAGCTATGAAGTTTATTTGCTCTTCGAAGCTATCACCTGATAATGTTCCGAGCGGGTATATTAGATGAACCTTAGCCTGCCCTTGTTGCTGGTCATTACCATGCTGGTCATTATGCTTCGAAGGCTACGAATGAACATTTCTTTCCAAATAAGAGATGAGCTCATCGATTTTCAAAGCCGTCATCAGTCGGAACTCGTCATCGAAGAGCTTGCCCATTAAAATTTCATAGGAGCTACCACCAAAGCCTAGGCGTAGTACTGCCATCGAAGCCTTAAAAATACCATTGAACTACTTTCGAAGACGGATGCAAGTTTAGAAATACTACCTTAACTACTTCACCAGTATTTTCCAAAGTACATATGACCAGTATTTTCCAAAGAATCGTAATCGAAAAACTGGCATCAAAGCCGTATCTCAGGTATCTTTGACCTCGCCGTAATTATCTTCTAAATAAAGTTGCTGAAGAACTCAACAATCAAAGAGCTCATTTTGATAAAAACCATTCAAATACAAGTCGTCAAAGAGCCTAACCATCAAAGGTCGTTGAAAAGCCCAACTATCAAAGGTCTCACTTCGACTAAGACAAGCTGCTTGGGTATCTTTGACGTCATGTAATTATCTTCAAAAGAACGTCGTTGGAGAACTCAACCATCGAAAAGCTCACTTCGGCGGTGACCAGCCTCAAATACAAGGCGTCAACCAACCTTGATGATAGATAAATCTGCAGGTGGGCCAAGAGTACCTTGGGCCGAGGACACCTTGGGCCTAGAGAACCTCAGGCCCATGTTAGCACAATAAATAGAGCACATCGGGCCTGTGTCAGCACAATAAATCTCCTTAATAGAGAGATAGTTATTCCCTGATACAGTATAAATAGACAGGCACATACTTACTATAGGGGACTTTTAAACATTTTTACTAAAACACTTACTGACTTAAGCATCAGAGAGTTTATCCCTGAGACCTCCCGGGGCTTTTTGATTGCAGATTATCACCGAGGGACTTGATGTTACGACTTGACCAGTTTCCAGATGCATCAATTGGCATGCCTGGTGGGACCGATTCAGTCGCGTTTGATTTCCTTGGTTTATGTCCACCTCTATGAATACTCGGAGGAGTGAGAGGTTAAAGCTGAAAGGAATTGAGGCTACCGAAGAAGAAAATAGAGAATAGCTAACCCCCCAGTATCCCAGGAAGTGGAGCGAGAAATGGTGCAAGTCTCAGCTGGAGGGCTGTGAGGAGGGCAAGGCTCTATTGGATAGATTCCAGTGATACCTGAGGGCCCTCGAGATGTAGCTGGACTCTTGGGGCCCACTGTGAGTAATGCTGGTCGAGAAACAAAGCTTTCAAATCCTATGCCATATGTATACGCCGGGGAATATGAGGAGAGAGATGGTCTTTTCACGAAGGTCTCCGGTGAGTCACAGATGGCAGCTTACGAATAAGCCTTATGAGCGAATTGAGCAACAGGTGTGAATACCTCGCAATCTGACTTAGCCAGGGCAGTTCAGATGTTAGCGGAGGTGGGATATCAGGCCACGTCTGCTTCTTCCCCGATCATCCCCTCGACGGTCATGGAAGCCCCAACAATCAACCACCCTTAGCCCATGCTAGCATTTCCTCACTTTGGATATTCTCGAGAGGGGTACCAAGCACGAACTCGACCCTCATTCCCTGAACCCATGGCATGTCCCGGACCCCCTCCAGTTTTGACAACCTTGATGGGAGGGTATCCCATAGCTCATTAGTTTCCGTTCCTTGAACCCCTGGGGTTAGCACATTCCGGGTCCCCAGCCCCTGTATTTACGGTAACCTTGATGGGAGGATATCCCAGAGCCAAGAGGGGTATCGGTCTTAGGGATATGGAAACATAGGAATGGCGAATCCATTAGCAGGTTATGGCTTGTATGGTGGAAGTTCAGGGAGCACGATGTACTGGACAAATCCTGGGTAGGTAATTCAATCCCCTCGGCATCAGATGGCATATGGCAACCCCCCATAGAGGATTGCTAAACCTTAGAGAGAAAAGAAGAGATACTTGAGATGCCCTTAAGAGAGAGTTAGGCAGGCTGATTGGGCCATTTGGCCAGGTGGCAAGATCTCCCATTTTCATCGCTGAAAACCTCAGAGCGATGGCCCGCAGACACCAAGCCCCCGGAGGGGCTCCTAACTTATAGTGGAGAGTCTGATCCTAGGAAGTTCATTCAGACATTCATTAGCCTAATAAATTCGAGAGATTTCGATGAAAAGCTGACTTGCAAAGTGGTGGGAAGTTATCTCCGAGGAAAGGCTCAAGAATGGTATAACAAGTTGCCAAAGGGGTCTTTGCACTTCTACAGAAATTTTAGCACGGCATGGTTGAGTCAATATGCCCAAATGAAGAAGTTTACCAAAACCTTGTTGGAGTTATACTAGACGATACAAAACCCTGGAGAATCAACAGAAGCCTTCTACCATTGCTGTGTAGATGAAACCTTAGGGGTAGAAGAGACCACGGAAAATGAAGTGATACAAGGGTACTTACTCGGGATAAGAGCCATGGAGCCATACAAGAAATTAAGTAACGATGTCCCTTGAACCCTACATAAGCCTCAGGAGATAGCCGAGCAGCACTCAAAAGTTAGAGAATCCACCAGGAAAAAGAAAGAGAGTATAATCGATAAGCCAGGAAGAAATAATAATAATCGAGGGAAGAAGATAGTGGAGACACTCTGGGCTAACTTCGAGAGGTATACTCACGCCAGTAGGTCTCCAACGCAGATCCTAAGTATTTACAGAGGAGTATTCAGACAATCGCAACCCTTGTCAAACGCACCTGCCGCAGTAGCAGGACGAAGGGCTACAAACTTATTTTGTGACTTTCACAAGGATTATGGAAGTGATACGAATGATTTCTTCCATTTGAAAAGGGAGATAGAAAGGAATGAAAGAGAGGGGCGACTTCAGGCCCCCGGACCTAGACGAGGAAGTCAAGGGGAACCCCCTTGTCCCCGGGCGACCATCCACCATACAGAACATATCCTCGGAATAAAGGGTGTAGAAGAGATAGAAGATATCAGGGACAAGAACTTCGAGGCTGGGATTAGGCAAGAAGGGATAAGGGTCAGCAGGAACAACCCTCTAGAAACCAGAACAATAGGAACGGGGAAAATTTGCCTATTTGGAGAGTGATTAACATGATAAGTGGAATAACAGAAGAGAAGTCTTCAAACTCAGTTATGAATGCTGATTCTTGAAGGGCTTCTGTAGAAGAGCCGAACCACAAGAGATTCCAGCTGGACGAGACAATCACATTCTTAGAAGTGGATGCTATCCCAAACTAAACCCCGCATGCGGATCTGATGGTGGTAGCGGTAGTAATTGGAACGACCTTAGTAAAAAGGGTATTTATATATAATGGAAGTGGGGTTGAGATAATGTTTGATGAATGTTTTGATCAGTTAGATATTGGAAGGAATAATTTGAAAAAGTAAGCTACCCCCATCTCAGACTTTACGAAAAGCCCGATATATCCCATAGGAGAAGTCACCTTGCCATTATGGATATTTGAAGGGGATAAGGGGGCAACGATTGAATGCACCTTTGCAATGGTTGATGCTTATTCTCTATACAATCTAATTTTGGGAAGGCCTTAGATGTGCCAGACTGGAGCAGTGTGGTCCCCGTATCATCTAATGATGAAGTTTCCAACGAGCAGAGGGATAGCTTCCATCTGAGGGGATCAAGCTGTGACTAAGAGCTATAACCTCATAGCGGTAAGAGAAGTAAGGAGGGTGAGAGATGTAGCTTCAGTAAATGGAGGAGTCAACATTTTTGAAATTGAACAAATGCCAATCTTTGATAAGGGGATAGTGGCTATAGGGAAACTTACCCCTGGGGATATGAAGGAGAAGCTGAGCAAGTTAATGGACGAATACGAAGATGTGTTTTCGTGGGATACCTCAGATCTGACAGGGGTTCCTCGGGAATTAGCAGTCTATAGGTTAAACATTGACTCAGGGGTTAGGCCCATCAAGCAAAAAAGGAGAGTATTTACGCTAGAAAGGGAAGAAGCCATCAAGGCCGAGGTAGACAAATTGTTGAAGGCTGATGTAATCGAGGAAGTACTTTACCCGAAATGGTTAGCTAATCCAGTTATAGTCCCAAAGCATGATGGTACTTGGCAAACTTGAATAGATTTTACAGATTTGAACAAATGTTTCCCAAAGGATTGTTACCCCTTACCCCTCATTGATAAGTTGGTGGAGGTGAATACAGGGTATCAAGTATTGACTTTCTTCGATGCCCACAAGGGTTATCACTAGATAATGATGGCTGATGAGGACAAGGAAAACACTTCATTTATCACATATGTGGGCATGTACTGTTACAAGAAGATGCCTTTTGGCTTGAAAAATGCAGGGACAACATACCAAAGGCTAGTAGACAAGTTTTTCAGAAAACAGATTGGTAGGAACATGGAGTTACATGTGGATGATATGGTGGTAAAGAGCAGGATTTATGAGGAATTCTTGATGGATTTGAAGGAGCTTTTCGAGAAACTCAGGAGTGAAAATCTAAAGCTAAACCCTGCTAAATGTGACATAGGAGTGGGGGTGGGAAAATTCTTGGGGTTCATGGTATCAGAGAGGGGAATCAACGTTAACCTATACAAGGTTGAGGCCCTGATAAAGATGAAGAGCCCCCAGAACATGAATGACGTATAATATATCACTGGATGGCTGGCGGTTTTGAGCAGATTTTTATCAAAGGGGGCTGAGAACAATTTCCTTTCTTTGACATACTCTAAAAATCAAAGAAGTTCGAATGGACCGATAGGTGTGAACGATTTTTTCAACAACTTAAGGACCATCTTCGAAGGTTACCGACGCTAATGAGACCCGAGAAAGGGGAGGTTCTATTCCTGTACATCTCATTTTTACCCCTGGCCATTAGTGCGGTACTTGTGAAAGAAAAAGGTAAAATGCAGCACCCTATATACTTTGTGTGTCAAGCCCTACAGGGACCAGAGACAAGATACACCGCCCTCAAGAAACTTATTCTAGCACTGGTATATGCCGCTCGGAGACTGTGACCTTATTTTCAAGGACACACGATTAACTTATTCACTAATTATCCCCTCGGGAAAGTCCTCTTGAAACCCGATGCATCGGGGAGGATGATGAAGTGGGCAATAGAGTTGGGAGACCACGGCATAAAATTTCAGCCAAGGGCAGCGATTAAAGGTCAAGCCTTGGTAGACTTTATAGTTGAAACCATTGAAACTATGGAGCTAAATGGAGGAGTAGAAGATACTCGAGAAAGGATCTTGAAGGAAAGAAGTATGGAGGTTATGCGTTGATGGTTCCTCACATTCGGGAGGAAATGGGGAAGGAGTCTTACTCACTAGCCCTGATGGAAAAAACTACTCGTACGCACTGCACTTTGCCTTCAAAGCAACAAATAATGAGGCTGGATATGAATCCCTGATCATTGGTTTGCAATTAGCTTCAGAACTGAATGTTGAGTATTTGGAGATCTATAGTAACTCCCAGATAGTGGTGCAGCAGGTAAAGGGGGAATACGAGGCGATGGAGCGTAACTTGCAAAAGTATCTAGAGTTTGTGAAACCTCTACCCAGGAAGTTCAAAAGATATACCTTGGAGCAAGTACCAAGAGAACACAACCATAAGGCTGATGCCTTGAGCAAGTTAGCCTTGTCAAATATAGGAGTGGAGTCTCAAGGGAAGTTACTCATGGAGACCTTTTAAAATCAAAGTTTTCAGTGGCACAGGGTAATATCAGTAGAGGAAGAAATTTGCTGGATGACGCCCATTGCTATATATCTTCGAGATGGGACATTCCCTGAGAATCCTATTAAAGCTCGAAAAGTCAGGCTGAAAGCGCCAAAATATGCAATGCAAGAGGGAATTCTGTATAAACGAGGGCATTTATAACCGTTGCTCAGATGTGTGAGCCCCTTCGAGGCTGATTATTTGATAAGGGAATCCATTAGGGTATTTGTGGGAGTCATCAAGGAGCTAGGTCAGTATTGAGAAAGCTTATCCAAGCCGGGTATCATTGGCCCATGATATTCGAAGATGCAAACCTGTATATACAAACTTTCCATCAATGCCAAAAACACGCGCAATTGAAGCACGTTCCCCAGGAGGAGATGATGAGTATTCATGGTTCATGGCCATTTGATAAATGGGGTATCGACCTAGTAGGGTCACTCCCCGAAGCCCTCTGAAAGTTCAAATATTTGATCGTGGCGGTGAATTATGTCACGAAATGGGTGGAAGCTGAACCATTGACCAATATCGCAGGTAAAACAGTTATCGCTTTCTGCTGGAAAAACATTATGTGCAGGTTCGGGATCCCAAGGACAATAATAACAGACAATGGGAAGCAGTTCGCTAATGATTCCTTTACAGGTGGTGCGGATAATAAAGATCCAACAAAAGTTGACGGTTTTTTATCATCCACAAGTGAATGGACAAGTAGAAGTTACCAACCATTCGTTAACGGAATCAGAGCCAGGCTTCAGGGGGCAGCCAAAAATTGGATATGGGAATTGCCCAGCGTCTTATGGGTATACAGAACTACGGAATTTTTGGCCACAGGGGAAACACCTTATAGCATAGTCTATGGTTTCGAGGCGGTGATCCCAGTTGAAATATGACTGCCTAGCCCGAGCATAATGGCTATGGCCGGGGAAGATGTTAACAGTGAAAATCGGCATCTGGATCTTGATATGGTCTATGGAGCATGAGAGTTAGCCTCGATACATGAGGCTAAAGTGAAAGAAAAGGTGAAACATTATTACGATCGAAAGGTTAAGAAAGTGCAGTTTGCACCTCACGATCTAGTTATGAGAAAGAATGAGAAAAGTAGGCAGGAGTTGGAGGGGAAGCTCGTGCCTAACTGGGAAGGACCGTATCGAGTGATAGAAGCGTACCCCAGATGAAGCTATACCCTCAAGACCATGGGGGGAACTTAGATTCCAAGGAGATGGAACATCGTTGATCTCCGGTGATATCACCATGTATAATGGGGGCAAATAGCGCTGATGAATCTTGTGCTAAGTGCTAAGATCGAGCTTAAATGCTCCTGCAAAAATTCCAGCTAAGACTGAAGGCTCGAGCTCAAACACTCTTGCAAAAATTCCAGCTAGGACTGAAGGCTCGAGCTTAAACACTCCTTAAAAAATTTCAGCTAAGACTGTAGAATAGAGCCACGAGCTCCTAAATTGTGCTCCAGCTAAGGCTGTAGAATAGAGCCACGAGCTCCTAAATTGTATTCCAGCTAAGGCTGTAGAATAGAGCCACGAGCTCCTAAATTGTATTCTTGCTAAGGCTGAAGACTAGAGCCATAAGCTTGCAAGAGCAAAAAAAGGGGGAGGAGGACTATGAAAGTAATATCCTTGATCCCCCTGCTGATTGTAGATATCGCTCGGTGATCTAGTGAAAAAATTACTGCAGGATGTAGGTGAAAAACACCAAACCTGGGTAAAATCGTTGTTTTTATTTTCAGTCGATTATTAATTTCTTACAATTCTCTTGTCGAATGTTTGTCATATCATGATTTAAGGTATAAAGGCTCAGAAGGCCATGATTATAAAGGCAAAAACAGAAGAAAAAAAACTAAAAAATAGTAATACATGAAGGACAAGAATAGTAAAAGATACTAGAGGTGTATAGAATGCAGTTACAATAGTTTTTTAAATTCCTTTTCTACTCTTTCTACTTCTTCATGTATCCTCGTTATTTCTTCTGCCTTGATACCAGTAGCAAGGTGGATCGACGACAACGAGGGTGGGTCTGCTTCCTCATAGATCTCCCATAGGGGTGCCTCGAAGAACTACCGCCCCTAGCTACTTCCTCTGCTTCTAAATTTGTGGAGCACCTTTGATTCTTGGGAGGAGAAATGGGTAATTTCATTGTCCATTCAAGGATAGTAGTATAAGATTCTTTCTGCTGAAAAGTCCCTCGCGTTTCCACATCATTTTTTATAAGCTAGTGGTAGGAAGCGTGCAGATGGAATTTGGGTAAAATCTTGTATGAGATAACTTTAGGATTAGGCACCCCATGAAATAAGCTATGAGCATAAAGGCTTTGATAGCAGAGATGAGCTTTCTTCTCCAACTTGACGTTCTGCCTCTGTAGTGTCTCATTCTCTGACAGTAACCTTGAGTATTCACCTAAAAGAGATTCCACTACTGAAGGCTCATCGCCGATAGAAGAACCACACTTGGAGAACACATTATTTAGCCTCAAGATCTCATTTTGTACGACCTTATAACGGTGAGCAATGTCACCCAACTGAGCCATAAGCCCATAAGCCTAGCCCCAAGTGGCTATAAGATGACTCTCGACTATATGCATCCTTTCATCACCTGAAAGACACATTTTAAGGGAACTAAGTTTGAGGATTATGAAGTGAACGTCATCTTCACAGTTGGCCTCTGGGGGGTCAGTATCGTTGAAAACCCTGAGAGGGACGGCACCCTTGAATTGTTTACAGTCGTGGTCCTTCAAGTGTGTTACAAAAATTGGGTGTTTTCCACTTTCCCAAGATTTCAAGTCCGCCTTAGAAAGATCAAGCTCCTTTTGGAAGGATCTCGCAGCTGAATTCATGTCTTGAAGGCCAACTATAAAGGGGTGGGTCTTATTACTCCATGGTTCTAATTCTTTGAAGCTTTTCTCCAAGGCCGTCACAACATGGGCTAAGTCCCTCCTAGAAGTTTCAAGCTCGGCTTTAGCCTTAAGGAAATCTTTGCGGGTGGATTGAAGTTCACGTTTCAATGCGTTGAACTACGAGAATTAAAATTTTGTAAAACACATCAATAAGGGAAATGAAATTTTCATATAAAAGACCAAAATCAATTATATTGGGGCCCAAAGGGAAGAAATTATACATCGACCCCTATTACGGTATCCCCCACTTGGTTCTCTTGAGCTGTTGTGGCCTCCACCTTTGCATTCTTGGCTTCTTCATCCAAATCAGGCAAGGCGTGAATATCGTCTAGGGTGATATACTTCCCCGAACCCCTCAGAAGGCCCATCATAGATAATATCATTCGACCCTCGTTTACAGCACTTTCCCACTTTTGGTTTATCGTCTCGATCCCCTCAGACTTAGCATATTCCTTCAATTTTTTGACATCGTCCTCGGATAGGGACGATCCCATATTAGGAAGAATCACTTTATCCACTAAGCTGGATCTCCCAACGCCCTGGGAGACACTTAGAAGGTCCGTAAAAGGGTCGAACAGCTCCAGGCTTCGAAGAACTTTATCTTTGAATGCCTCAAACATGGCCATTTGAGCCTCCGGGTCTTGGGCTTGTTTGGCATTCCCGACAGCTAAATTCCTTTCAAATATTAGGCGCTCTTGAGTGCTTTGGAGTTCAGCAACTTTTTGTTGGGAAGCCTTGAGCTCCAGCTGTAACGAGGCTATCTCGTATTCTTGTCTTCATAAGTGGAAGATAATTTAGAACCTAAGTTCCAAATGAAGGAAGACAAGGAAGAGGTCAGGGAAGCGGTAATGGTGGACCTCACACCATCCAACTTCTTAACAACCTGAAAATAGGTGGCAGGAATGAGTAGACAAACGACACTCATAATCATTCTCAAATTAATTTTGACAAAATAACTTACCTCAGAGTTTTTAAGAAAAGGACCAAGTGCAGTGGTCCCAAAGGTCGAGAGGCTCGACAAAGATGCCAAACCATAGGTAGCGGCATCGAGCTCCTCATTAGATATCTCAGGAGCAGACCTCTCATGAGAAATTTTTTTATGACCCTCCATAACGGAAAGATCGTCCCTGGGTTTCCCTTCAACGATGTGTCTGCAGGGGCAACTGTCTGAAGGAGGGTAGCGGGGGTAACCTTCTCCTTGGAGGAGAGGGTGTTTGCTCCTTTTTTGTTCATAGCACCCGCTAGACTCCGGCCCACTGAAGAGAAAGAAGATATTAGACAGGGTACAACAAAAAATATATGTATAAATATGGTAGTAAGCAACAAAGAAAAGCACAAAATACATGAATGACACCTTCAATGTCAGGACAGAAAAGGGAATCCTCGAGAGGGGGCTCTCAGATAACTAAGTCCTGGGAAGGCCGTGGCTTATACCCCTTAACTAGTTTCCTTCTCTTCGGACCTACAGGAGGCTCATCGGATGGGGCCAAGTGGGCCTGTCTCAACAATTTTCTTTTCTTAACAAGATCGTAGAAAAACTTTTTGTAAACCTCAGGGGGGGGGGGTGGGCAGGCTTGACCCCCAACTAAGTTTTTGGAATTGGTATAAGAGGCATAAGAAAGGGGTGAGGATAGAAAAAAATCCTGACCACTCTCGAGGCAAGGTGGGCAAACAAACTTGTCAGGGAGTTGGGATTCAAATTTAACGTTAGGATTCCATCGAGGAACCTTATATCTAAGGCAGTTAAATGTGAGAGCCCTCTTAGCATCCTTCCACTTTCCCACATTCCCGGGGAGGGTAAAAACTTGTGTCTTTTTTGGCGAGGATAAAAATTAATGATCTTCTCGATGGAGTTACCGCTGAAGGCCACGGTGAAAAGGGAACATAACAACTTATACTTGGGTTCGATGTCTAGGTTATAGCATTGACAGAGAAATAACATGAGGGGTGGTTATGGCATTAGGATGTACTTGGGCAGGGCTTATTTGAAAATCTCTTAGCACCCTCGAGAATATAGGAGGAAAAAGAAAACACAACCCTGACCGTATCTGTTTTAGTAAAATGATCGACCTCCCCTCAGGGGGATCTTTGTAAGACTCTGCTTCCCCTAACCACTCTAATAACATGTCAGTGGGAATCCTTTGACCCATGGGTAGCAATCGTAAGACCCCCGGAATAGTCCAGAACTTATCCGGGGCTAGGGGCCCGTTCGTTCATCTTCCACAGGGGGACCTGGGGTCGGGGGCTCAACGGTGGAAGAGGCTTTGGAATTGAGTAGCCCGCTATCCTTCTCTGGCATCCTCGAAGGGCCTCATTCCTTAGGAGAAGGGGAGCCAAACTCAATGTCTCCCATATGCGAAAACCTCTGAATATATCCTTTCCCTCGGCCGGGAGGCCAAACTTGGAGAAAACCCCCCTCAGCGAAATCCAAAAGTGGTATGTAGCTTGAATTACCAATCTCATCATCGCTAGGGCTAGAACCCTTTGGATAATGCCCTTGATTACGAAGCATAGCTTCGGAATCTCCCCTTTTGGGTGATTCCCCCTCAAATCTCTCAAACAAAATTTTTTGAGAATTTCTCCTCTCAACGGATTTCTTGCTAGAATCAGCCATGAGCACAAAGGAAAAAAGGAAAAGAAGCGAAGAAAAATGAAGGTTAGGATAACTTACTGATGAAAGTAGAAGGAGGGAAATGCAGGCGAGGAACAGAGGGAGAGGAAAGTACTGAAAAAACCTTTGAAGTCCCCTGCAGTTAAAGTGAAGGGAATGTAAATAAAATGGGAAGTTAAGAAGCCCAAAAAAGGAGGCTAGAGTAATGATTAACTTGAGAAAAGTAAAAATTTGAAAAGGCGTGAAAAAGTAGTGTGCCTTTTCATAAATTGTTCCCTGACACACGTTTCCCTGTATAATCAACATGCGTGCATGCGCCCCTTTGAATTATACTAAAAGGAAAGTAATAATAAATGACAGTCATAAAGAAAATTAGACGGTGTCTCGAGGTTCGGGATCCCTTCTTCCGGAAAAACACAAGTGGGGATCCTCGACACCCGGTACGAGAACACATGAACCCAAGGGCTCGGTTACGAAGGATAAACACAAGGCTCCTCGAAGATCTTCACCCCGAGGCTTCTAAGGGCTCTTGATGATAGATGAACCCTCAGCTTGGCCAAGAGTACCTTGGGCCGAGGGCACCTTGGCCGAGAGAACCTCAGGCCCGTGTCAGCATAATAAATCTCCTTAATAGAGAGACGTACATCAAGGCATATAATCTGGAGATATGACTGATACAGTATAAATAGATAGGTACGTACTTACTATAGGAGACTTTTAAACATTTTTACTAAAACACTTACTTACTGACTTAAGCATCAGAGAGTTTACCTTTGGGACCTCCCAGAGCTTTTTGCTTGCAGATTATCACAGTGGGACTCGATGTTACGACTCGACCGGTTTCCAAATACATTAAACCTCAAATACAACTCAAAGAACTCAGTTCCTTAAATGTAGGTCATCGAAGAGCTTGCTTCGACAAAAATCATTACTTCAAAAATAGGTTCCGTGTTGCTGTTCACCTTCGAAACTCAAGAGTTTTACCCTCGATGAGCTAGTCCCCCGATCTCATCATTCGAAGCCTATACTACCAAGCCCACGGCAATCTCATCGAAGAGCTGCCATTGAAGTCTCAACGAAGAGAGGCATACGAAGCCTCAACGCAAAGCCGTTCATAGCTGGGAAAGTCCTCGATCACTTATTCCTCGATTATCTCATATGTCGCTCGTTAATGCTCGATGATGTCAAAGTTTCTCTGTTGAGCTTCGATGATGTCATCCATCGAAGAGTCTCTCCGCCAATGCTAGAAGCAATGATTTAATAGAGCTTGCTGAAGCAATTAGGGGTGAACGTGAAAGGCAGGGCCAAAGAAACCTCAGCCCAAGAAGTTGTTCTCAAGCTCAAGCAAGCCACATGTGGTGTATTGGTGTCTCGAGAGGCTGGGGGCAGAGAAGGGGACTTACAACGGTGATTGTAAGCCTTTGAAGTTCTTAAGCTTCTCAAGCTCACCAAAAAGTTCAAAAATGAGGTTCGATCACTTGTCCCCAAAAGTTCGTCAACTCTCGAAGCTATGATTAATCTTCGAAGCTCTCGTCCCTCACGACTACAATTATTACACCAGAGAAGTGTCCTATTTCTTTTATTTTTATTTTTGTTGAATTTTCTAGCTCTTAGATACTGTTACCAAGTTTTGTCTTTGTGGTCGTAGCATTGCAATTTTTGGACCTTGAAAATGAGGCATTGGATACATTATGATCATGATCGATCGTTCCAAGAACAGTTGCGGATCAAATATGGAAAACCCATCATCTTTCCTCGAAGCCTCGTCAATGAGCTATCATCGAAGCTTCGTAAAAAATGTAACCTCTTCGAAGAGCTACCATCAAAGCTTCGTAAACATATATCCGCCCGTTTGTTGATGGTTCCCCTCTCCCGCCATCGATGTCTCATCCATCGAGGGGGTCTCTTGAGCCATCTAAGCCTGTCAAAGACTCATCAAAGCTTCATTAGAGTTACCATCGAATGCTCGGTGTAGTGCTGTCTTAAAACATAAAAACCTGTTCCATACTTCTTTGTGGGCGTATATGAACCCGGTCATTCGTTGAAGGCCCTATATTCAGTTAAACACATGGGCGGAACTATCATGGCGCGTGGTAGGGCTCCAGCCCTACCTGAGATTTCGGTGCCATGGTAGTAGTGGTCAATTGCGGTTCCCGGTTAGAGCTCCACTTTTTTGGCATTGATTTCCATTTTTCCGGCCAGATCAATCGGAGAAGAAGGCTGCTGAAAGCCTTCTTTTTTTGGGCCCATATTTCATCAAAATGATGTCATTTTAGCTCAAGTCGAATGACGTCTTTTAGATTAGTACAGAAGAAAAAAAATTAAATTTAAATTTTTAGTATTTGGACTGGGCTAAAAAATGCAAGCCCAAAAAATCCTCTGATAAAAATGCATCACCAGCTCTGCTCTAGCCTCCAGATCCGGTTGCCGCAGTCATCCCGCCACCGGCCAAGACTCCGGACGCCACTGGCTGGAGACTCCATATTGATCAGCCCCATATAGGAAAAAATCTTGGTTCCGCCACTGGTTAAACATAAATGAGAAATATGAAGTCAAACCCATCATTGACCATCGAAGTTATTGCTCTTCGAGGGTTAGCGTTCCTCATAGAGAGTTCACTCATCGCAGATTTCCCTTATTAAGGACTCATCGAGAGTGCGCCGCAGCCTTGTTTTCCCTTAAGAGCTCCGGTGTCCCCTTGAAAGCTCGTCTCTGGACTTTTGAAGCCCTCGTCATACTTCAAAGGCCACAACCAACATTGAAGTACACTCAAATCCTTGACCTATACACTGTTCTAATCACTAACATGATATGCTTACACGATATTAAGCTCATGAAATGCTTACTCTGATATGTTCTGTTTCATTATAATATGCTAAAGTTGATCTGCATGATTTTAATGATCTTAAATATCACTTATCTCCTGTGATTATTTATATCTTGTGTTTACTATCTGATGGTTGGCAATCGGTATTGCCTTGACACTGCATTTATGTTGTTGAGTACAGCAGTTTGCTCTTAATTAACTCAGTACCATCAGAAAAATTAGATCGACCAAAAGATCAATGAACTATGAAAATGATTAAACGATCAAGTACCTAATAATTGGCATTGATGCATATAACACAAATGCACTCATTATTGTTTTCTTCTGCATGCACTTTGGTTATACTGTACTACAACTTATCCATCCTGCGATATTTATGTCCTTGAATTTGCTATCATTTATCATACTCCCTCCGTCCCATAAAAAATTTCATATGCTGGGATGATGGGCCCTGATGGCGATGGATTTTGCCTCGTATTCCATAGAAAGTTGTAAATTTACTTTTGCAAATTTACAAAAAGTAAATCGTATAATGAGATTGTTTGTCTCCATATTTTAATAAGATAATTTTGGAGATTGGATTAAAATTATTTTAAATCCTTCAGATTTTAAAATAATTTAAAGGCATCCATTACTAGCATGATATTACTTATGTTATCCCGCACCATTTATCGTGACCTTGGATGTGGAAGGCCTGGCTTTATGCTTAAATACCATTATTTGTTTATATGATTTTTTCAGGGCGACTTAGTGATTAAGATATTAACGTTGTTGATGTTGATGTTGATGTTGATGTTGATCTTATTATCTTCAGAGGGTTATCAACCGAACAATGTTATCATATTCGAGGACTGTTCACTTGCATCGATAAGACCAAGCTCGGCGATTATTTCGCTTGAGCCAAAAAGGCCAAGCTCGATAGTTCACTTTTAAGCATCCAAAATATTCTTTCTTTTAAGAGATCAACAGTAATTCTCGCTTTTAAGCGATCAAAACTTCTCTTTAAAGCGTCTGAAAAATTCTTGTTGTTAAGCGATCGACAGTAACTCTCGCTTTTAAGCGATCGAAACTTTTCTTTTAAGCGTCCAAAATATTCTCGCGTTTAAACAATCAACAGTAATTCTTGCTTTTAAGCGATCGAAGCTTCGCTTTTAAGCGTCCAAAATATTCTCTCTTTTAAGTGATCGACATTAATTATTGCTTTTAAGCGATCGAAACTTCGCTTTGAAGTGCCCAAAATATTCTTGCTTTTCAGTGATCGACAATATTCTCGCTTTTAAGTGATCAAAAATTTTCTTTTAAGCATCTAAAACATTCTCACTTTTAAGCGATCGAAACTTTGCTTTTAAGCGTAAAATATTCTTGCTTTTAAGCGATTGACAATTCGCTTAAGCGATGAACTTACTCGTTGATAAGCGACACTTCCACTCTTAAGAAATGAACTTACTCGCTCATAAGCGATACTCCAGCTTATAAATGATGATTCGATCTGTATGCTGATAAGCTGCACCCCTTCTATTGATCTTAGTTTCGTATGCTTTGCACTACGACTGATAGACTTGAATAGAACGATATGCGGTGCACTCCTCCTCGATACAAAATTAATAATGCCATCTCAGGATTTGTAGGCTACACCCTAAAGGCGTGGGTCTGACTTTATCATTACGATATTGGTGTTGTAATTATTGTCCTTAGAGGGTTATTAGTTGATCGGTTTCAGCTAAAAAATATTGAATTTAAAGAGACCAAAGAATAACACGCCCACCATAATGATGTTATAGGTCGAAGGATGCCCACCCTACTTGACGAATTCGTGCTTTACATGCTGCACCCACATGTGACCAGCTTCGTACGCCATGCGCGACGACTTGATGATTTAGTAGAGGATCGAACGCTATATGCGGCGATTGGTTAAATCTACGAGTTTGCACTTCTATGTTTATAAAGTGCATGCTCAAAGACAATACTTACGTCGAATGGACAAAGTTTGACAATTATTTGTAGTCGTTGAAAGATTAAATTCAATGATACAACCCTTATGTTAAAGGGATGAGAGATTATCAGTAATAACAGATGTCCTTCGACTGAGGGGGGGAGTGTACCCAAGGAGCTTACCACCAAAAGTCAAAGGACACCCTCCTAAATTCCGAAATTCATTATTAAGGAATTATACGCCCAACACTAAATCCAACTATGAGATTTAGGATAACCTACATACTCAGTGCCACATTTTAAACAATGACCCGCTCAACATTCGTGTGGCTAAAGCAACATTATCCCAATCTACGTTGAATCGAGCAAAGCTACTTCAGCCATAGCTCGATAAATATATAAATGCTACAACACATCGAATATTATATACACTACAAGGTTAAAACCCTCCCGAAGACCCTAGGAGAGCCTCAATAATGGAGCTTCATCGAGAATTCCACTCCTAAGGTATGAATCATTGTGCAGGACCTTCAAACATCGTGTCACGGGCTTCGATAGTCCCCCACCGAACGTTGATCCCTTCCACGGATAACTTTTTTTGCCCCACCATCTCGCTGATGTGAGCTTAAAACCTCCTTGCCTCGTATGGTCGAGTCATTATCATTGCACCAATATCCCAAATTCTCGTTGACATGGATTAAGTCCTACTTAACCTTCTTCAAACACGAAGATCGATCATAGTCGAATGTTCACTTTTAAGCGATAAAATAAATTTGCTTTTAAGCGATCAAATTCGCTTTTAAGCGATCGAATGTTTGCCCTCAAGCGAAAAAATAATTTGCTCTTAAGTGATACAATAAATTCACTTCGAAGCGATCGAATGTTCGCTCTCAAGTGAACAAATAATTCGCTCTTAAGTGAAACAATAAATTCGCTTTTAAGTGATCAAATGTTTGCTCTCAAGCAAACAAATAGTTCATTCTTAAGCGATAAAATAATTCATTTTTAAATGAACGAATGTTCATTCTTAAGCGAAAAAATAATTCACTTCTAGGCGACAAATGTTCGCTCTTAAGTAAAAAAGTAATCTTTTAAACATTTGAATTTCGCTCTTAAGCGATCGCATGTTTGATCGCGCAACGATAAATAACTCGCTTTTAAGAGATCAAAGTGTTCTCTCTTACGTGACAAAATAATCCGATTTTAAGTGGTAGAAGTTCAATCGTAAGAAACAAAGTAAATCTGCTTTTAATCGTTCAAAATTTTCTTTTAAGCGATCAAATGATTGCTCCTAAGTGACAAAATAATTCTCTTTTAAGCGATCAAAATTTTCGCGCCAAAGCAATAGAATTATTTGCTTTCAAGTGATAGAAATACTCGCTTAAAAGAGAAATACTCGTTCTCAAGGAACAAACACGTTTTTCTTTTCCTCTCGTTCCTCGATATGGAAGATTTGATATTAGAACCCCTTTTTTAGAGAAGATACATGGCTCAAAAGCGTAAGATTTTGGAGAACCCTTCGAGAAAGGAAGAATACTCGATAGCACTGATAAGGAACCATTAAAACCCTAAGGGTTCATTATAACTTTTTAAATTCGAAAATAAGGAATTACTATCTTAGAAAGCCCAAGTGTTCATGTCATACTGACAGGTTTGAAAACCACATATTCTCGACACTAGAGATCACCAGTCATTATCCTTCAATGGATCAAGCTTTTAATTTCTGTCGATAAGATATGGTCCTTCGATCCCTTAGATTCACACTTAACTTTTCTGGGGGCTTTTGATCGTACTGTTATAAAGTTAGAGTTGGGCCACAACCCAAGTCATTAAATAACATCTTTTAGATGGCTTGGCACTCTTATGAAGTTAGAGTTGGACCACAACTCAACTCATTAAATAATATCTTTGGGATGACTTAGGCCAATAAGGTTTAGCCATGTAGAGGTCAGTATTGTCATTTATCACATGTTAGAATTTAAGTGCTATAAATATGGAGGTATGTCTTTCCTTTTTGATTCATTCACTAGTTTTTCCTTTTCCTCATATCAATGATGGACTTTATCATCAGAGGTTTTCCCCATGGAGCCCCCCGGGGGCTCTGTCTTGCAGTCACAGGCTAAGGATCTGGCGGTCCAAGCTATCGAAGACTTCGATACGCATCAGATGTCCAAGAAAAGTTTTTCCATAATCATGCAAGCGTGTTTTAACATTCCAATTAAATGCAATATTACAGCATTTTCCCCAACATTCTTAACGAGTAATATTTTAATGTGTTGGATGATGAGTTTGGTGGTGCATGTAGCACATGCATGAATTAGATATTGGACGAGGCTGCTTAGAGTAAAGTTGAGAAGAAACGAAGAATTTTAAAATGATATGACGTTTCAAAGGGAAATGATATGTTCATAAGGTCATCCGCAGTGCTAATGCTTGATGCCAAATTTGGACTAGTATGATTGCAGATCGATATATAGATATATACAGATATATAGATATATACAGATATATAGATATATACAGATATATATATATATATATATATATATATATATATATATATATATATATATGAACTCTAGGTTTTTTCATTCTCGGACAACTTGATTTGCATGAAATCAAATAGTTTGATAAGCAACATGTCTGTATGTCTCGTTTATCAATTTTGCAGGTACGATATTATATGTAAGTGCATCATTTTCAATATTTGCTTCATATGTTGTCTTTTTGATTATCTTATAGTAGATAATTTGTAAAGGTCAAACTGAATCAATGTAATGAATCTTTATTTTCTGCTTCACACAAGAAAACTTGGGATGTTGGAGTGGTCAATTCTAATAGTTATATTATCAAATTGAGTTGGATTAATGCCATGATTTTTGAAATTTTTATATTGTATATAAAATTCAAATTCCACTATACATGAGCCTTACATGAGGAAACCATTTCTTGCATGCATGTTGGTCTATGTGACTATGTTGGGCTGAATTAATTAATTTATCTTGTGTGGTATTTTAGCTCACAGTAACCCGGATCAATAAAGTATTGATTCTATAGTATGATTTTGATAACCGGAAATTTTTTAATTGAACAAGTGGATCATTTATTCTTTGAGAGTTGCAATATATAATGAGTTTTATATTGTATGAAATTCGAGTGTGAAAATCGAGAGCATATTTATGCTCAGCGTGAAATATATTTTGATTATTGTTCAATGATCTGGAGAAATATGGATGTATTTGATTCGATGAAAAATGAAGAGAATAACACATGGTATGAGTTGGTGTAATTCTGCAAAGAGGAATTTTTTTTTTCTTCTGAATAGAATTATAATTTTGAGAAAATGTAATTATGTTGAAGTATAAAAGGTTCTTGTAAATGTATGAAACAAGAAATTTAGAATTTCAATCATGAATTATGTTATGATGAGTTGAAGGTTATACGATTATGTTTGACATGTATTTGCATGTTGATGAAAGTGATAATGTAATGGATTCTCTTGACTACTTAGAGTTTGAAGAGAAAATTCTGGTCACTCAAAGAGATGATATCATCGAATAAAGTGATGAGTGAAACATCGAAAGTGAAATAAAAATTAGCAGGGAAGATGTGAAAGGGATATTAGTAAAAACATTTACTGCTGGTAAAAGACAGAATGGTTACGAATTTTGATACATAAAATTTCGTGGTGACCAAAAGCCAACTAGGCATATAGCCGATTTATGAGTTAATGACTCATGCTTTGATTTTAGTTGATTTTTGTAAGATATCAACACAATCTAATGGAACACTTGACGAAGTGACTAGTTAGGGACTTGATAAACAAGTCGGTGATCGGGATGTGTTTAAATCTTTGATAATGTGATACCTAATTTTGCTCTGATACGACTTTAGAGTAAAATTCAATGTGGAAGGCCTATTGTTTGAGATTGAAACATATGATTTTACATCCCGAAGGTAATATGTTTGGACCTACATGTAAGTTAGGTTGAATTTTTAACTTCTTAAAGGATCCTTTGACAAAGTACATTTGCAGATGTACGATTAAAGAGATTCACCTATAGGAAGTGTGAAGTGTAGCCCAGACTTGGCATTGTATGCACTCATGAATGGAAAGAGACACATGGCTTGTTTAGTGGGTGTTTAAGTTTTTGAGTTTTATTTGAACTTGTGTGTGAATTAGCTTCAAGTGTTTAAATGTGTTGAAGGGTTTAATCTTTAGAGACACCCTGATTCTCGAATATTTGGAATGTGTAGTTCACTAAGGTGAAAATTCAATCTCCAAGATATTTTCATTTATACACTTGTTTGGTTTGGTTGTTGGATTTTCCGAATCAAAGATAGTACTTAAATGGGGGCGTATTGTTGGTGTTTTATGAAACACAAAGCTATTTAAGTATAATAGGATTCGAGTAATAGTAAACTCAGGACGTTAAAAAAAGTTTGGTGGTGTGGAGTGCACACTTGTATAAACTATCTACGAGTTTACAGGTTCATAAGATAAGGATTAATGTGTTGGTGATGACTAAATGACTTGTCCTAGAATGAGGAAGGGTTGTGTCTTTTGGCGACAATGATGAAGTGTTGTGTATTTTCACGACAATGTTTGCTATATATGCATGCATGGTAGATACACAGAAAATGTACAACAGAAATGAATATTTCATATTTTCCTAGACATACTCAGCAACCAAAAACACAGTAAGTCAAATGTATTCTCTTGATTCAAGCCTAGAATAAGAGGGACTTTCGATTGTTTTATCCTCGAACGGAATTCGTGTAACCCAAGATTGTAATAAAGTCGAATTACTCTTTGAGGAAAACATGTTCAACGTGACTTAAATCGATGTCCAAGAAAAGTTTTACCACAATAATCCAAGTGCGATTTTACCACTCTATCAAAATCCAGTATTACAGCATTTTCCCCAACAATAATTATTATATCTTTGTTGTACCGTATACGAACTATCATTCACCATCCTTATTGGTAGAGGGCATTTCTGTTGGCTATTCGCCTATTTGTTCTTTAGATGTACATAGTCCTTGACGAAATCACATTTTCACCTCGCACTTGATGATGACAACATTCGTACTCTCTTGGTTATCTATTCATCTTGTCTTTTAACTAGTGTGGCTACACCGCGCGTTGCGCGGTGAGCTTGATAAAAAAATATAAAAATTGTATAGGAATGTTAAAAGAGTTGTAATTGAAGCTATAAATGTACCCCTTCAAGGGCTGAGAGATGGACCCTTCGAGGGCTAATGGGCCCCTTCGAGAATAGAAGAGTTCATCCCTTTGAGGGCTGAGAGATAGACCCCTTCGATGACTGAGAGCTGGACCCCTTCGAGGGCTGAGAGCTAGACTCCATAGAGGGCTGAGAGCTGGACCCCTCGAGGAGTGAGTTCTGGACCCCTTCGAGGATAGAAGAGTCCATCCCTTTGAGGGCTGAGAGCTAAACCCCTTTGAGGATAAAAGAGTTCTTCCCTTTGAGGGCTGAGAGCTGGACCCCTTTGAGGGCTGCGAGCTGGACCCCTCGAGGACTGAGAGTCCATCCCTTCGAGGGCTGAACATTGGACCCCTTCGAGGGCTGAGAGCTAGACCCCTTCGAGGGCTGAAAGATAGACCCCCTCGAGGATAGAAGAGTCATTCCCTTCGAGGGCTGAGAGCTAAACCCATTCGAGGGTTGAGAGCTGGACCCCTCAAGGGCTGAGAGTCCACCTTTCGAGGGCTGAGAGCTGGACCCCTCAAGAGCTGGACCCCTCGAGGACTGAGAGTCCATCATTTCCAGGGCTGAACGCTGGACCCCTTCGAGGGCTGAGAGCTGGACCCCTTCGATGGCTGAGAGCTGACCCCCTTTTCGAGGACTAGGAGTCCATCCCTTCGAGGACTAAGAGTCCATCCCTTCGAGGACTAAGAGTCCATCCCTTCGAGGACTAAGAGTCCATCCCATCGAGGGACGAGAGTCCATCCCTTCGAGTGATGAGAGCTAGACCCCTTCGAGGATAGAAGAGTCCTTCCCTTCGAGGGTTGAGAGTTGGACCCTTCAAAAGCTGAGAGCCGGACCTCTCGAGTGCTGAGAGTTTACCCCTTCGAGGGCTGAGAGCTGGACCCCTCCAGGGCTGAGACTCCATCCCTCCGAGGGCTGAACGCTGGACCCCTTCGAGGGCTGATCTAGCTAGACCCCTTCGAGGGTTGAGAGCTAGACCCCTTCGAGGACTAAGAGTCCATCCCTTCGAGGACTAAGAGTCCATCCCTTCGAGGGCTGAGAGTTAGACACCTTTGAGGATAGAAGAGTTCTTCCCTTTGAGGGCTGAGAGCTAGACCCCTTCGAGGGCTTAGAGCTGGACCCCTTCGAGGGCTAAGAGCTAGACCCCTCGAGTGCTAATAACTGGACCACTTTGAGAACTAAGAGCCCACCCCTTCGAGGGCTGAGAGCTAGAACCCTCGAGGGTTGAGAGTCCATCCCTTTGAGGATAAGAGCTGGACCCCTCAAGGGCTAAGAGTCCACCCCTTCGAGGGCTGAGAGCTGGACCCCTCGAGGGCAGAGAGCTAGACCCCTTTGAGGAGTAAGATTCCATCCCTTCCAGGGCTAAGAGTTAGACCCCTTCGAGGATAGATGAGTCCTTCCCTTCGAGGGCTGAGAGATGGACCCCTCGAGGGCTGAGAGTCTACCCCTTCGAGGGCAGAAACCTGGATCCCTTCGAGGGCTGATAGCTGGACCCCTTTGAAGGCTGAGAACTGAAGCCCTCGAGGGCTGAGAGCCGGAGCCTTTGTGGGCTGAGAGCTTTACCCCTCAAGGGAGGAGAGTCCACCCCTTCGAGGGCTGAGAGTTGGACCCCTTCAAAGACTAAGAGTCCATCCCTCCAAGGACTAAGAGTTGGACCACTTAAAGGGCGGAGAGCTGGAGCCCTTGAGGGCTGAGAACTGGACCCCTCGAGGGTTGAGATTCTACACCTTCGAGGGCTGAATGCTGGACCCCTTCGAGGGCTGAAAGCTGGACCCCTTCAAGGGCTGAGAGCTACCCCTTCAAGGGCTGAGAGCTAGACCCCTTCGAGGACTAAGAGTCCATCCCTTTTAGGACTAAGAGGCCATCCCTTCGAGGACTAAGAGCCCATCCCTTCGAGGACTTAGAGTTCATCCCTTCGAGGACTAAGAGTCCATCCCTTCGAGTATAGAAGAGTCCTTCCATTCGAGGGCTGAGAGCTGGTCCCCTTCCAGGGCTGAGAGCTGGACCCCTTTGAGGGCTGCGAGTTGGACCCCTTCGAGGGCTGAGAGTCCATTCCTTCAATGGGAGAGAGTTGGACCCCTCGAGGGCTGAGAGTCCACTCCTTCGAGGGCTGAGAGTTGGACCTCTCGAGGACTGATAGCTAGACCCCTTCGAGGACTAAGAGTCCATCCCTTTGAAGGCTGGGAGCTAGACCCCTTTCAGGATAGATAAGTCCTTCCCTTCGAGGGCTGAGAGCTGGAGCCCTCGAGGGCTGAGAGCTGGACTACTCGTGGGATGAGAGTCCAGCCCTTCGAGGGCTGAGAGCTGGACCCTGTCCAGGGCTGAGAGCTGGAGCCCTCGAGGGCTTAGAGCTGGACCTTTCGAGGGCTGAGGCTAGACCCCTCGAGGGCTTAGAACTAGACCCCTTCGAGGGGTAAGAATCTATCCTTCGAGGGCTGATGCTAGACCCTTTCAAGGATAGATGAGTCCTTCCATTCGAGGGTTGAGAGCTGGAGCCTTCGAGGGCTGAGAGCTGGAGCCCTCGAGGGCTGAGAGCTGGACCCCTCGAGGGTTGAGAGTCCGCCCCTTCGAGGGCTGAGAGCTGGACCTCTTCGAGGGCTGAGAGTTAGACCCCTTCGAAGACTAAGAATCCATCCCTTTGAAGACTAAGGGTTGGACCCCTTCGAGGGCTGCGAGCTGAACCTCTTCAAGGGCTGAGATTCAATCCCTTTGATAGCTGAGAGCTAGACCTCTAGAGGGCAGATATTCTACCCTTTCGAGGGCTGGAGGCTGGACCCCTCGAGGACTGAGAGCTAGACCCCTCGAGGACTCAGAGCTAGACCCCTTCGAGGACTAAGTGTCAATCCCTTCAAAGACTGAGAGATGGACCCCTTCAAGGGCTGAGAGCTAGACCCCATCGAGGATAGATGAGCCTTCCCTTTGAGGGCTAAGAGCTGGAGCCCTCAAGGGCTAAGAGCTGGACCCCTCGAGGGCTGAGAGTCCACCCCTTCGAGGGCTGAGAGCTGGAGTCCTCGAGGGCTGAGAGCTGGACCCCTCGAGGGCTAAGAGTTAGACCCCTCGAAGGCTGAGAGTCCACCCCATCGAGGGCTGAGAGCTGGATCCCTCGAGGGCTGAGAGCTAGAGTTCTATTAGGAGTGAGAATCCATCCCTTCGAAGGCTGAGAGCTAGATCCTTTTGATGATGGATGAGTCCTTCCCTTCGAGGGTTGAGAGCTGGACCCCTCGAGGGCTAAGAGTCCACCCCTTAGATGGTTGAAACCTGGACCCCTTCGAGAGCTTAGAGTTGGACCCCTTCAAGGGCTGAGAGCTGGAGCCCTCGAGGGCTTAGGGCTGGACCCCTTGAGAGATAAGAGCTGGACCCATCGAGGGCTAAAAGTTCACCCTTTTGAGGGCTGAGAGCTAGACCCCTTAGGGGAATTAGAGTCTATCCCTTCGAGGACTAAGAGTTGGACCCCTTTGAGGGCTGAGACCTAGAGCCCTTAGGGCTGAGAGCCAGACCCCTCGAGGATTGAGAGTCCACCCCTTCGAGGGACTGGACCCCTCGAGAGCTGAGAGCTAGACCCCTTCCAGGATAGATGAGTTCTTCCCTTCGAGGGATGAGAGATGGAACCCTCGAGGGCTTAGAGCCGGAGCCCTCGAGGGGTGAGAGCTGGACCCCTCGAGGGCTGGGAGTCCACCTCTTTGGGGGTTGAAACATGAACCCCTTCGAGGGGTGAGAGCTGGACCCCTTCGAGGGCTGAGAGCTGGACCCCTTCGAGGGCTGAGAGCTGGACCCCTCGATGACTGAGAGCTAGATCCCTTCGAGGACTAAGAGTCCATCTCTTCAAAGGTTCAGAGCTGGACCCCTTCGAGGATAGATGAGTACTTCCCTTCGAGGGTTGAGAGTTGGAGCCCTCGAGGGCTGAGAGCTAGACCTCTCGAGGGCTGAGAGCTGGACCTCTCGAGGGTTGAGAGCTGGACCTCTCGAGGGCTGAGAGTCTACCCCTTCGAGGGCTAAGAGCCGGACCCTTTCAAGGGCTGAGAGCTGGAGTCCTCGAGGGCTGAGAGCTGGACCCTTCGAGGGCTGAGAGCTGGACCCCTCGAGGGCTGATAGTCCACCCCTTCGAGGGATTAGAGCTTGACCCCTGGAGGGCTCAGAGCTAGACTTCTTTGAGCAGTAAGAATCCAACCCTTCGAAGGCTGAGAGCTAGACCGCTTCGAGGATAGATGAGTCCTTCCCTTCGAGGGCTGAGACGTGGAGCCTTCGAGGGCTGAGATTCCACCCCTTAGATGGCTGAGAGCTGGACCCCTTCGAAGGGTGAGAGCTACACCCCTTCGAGGGCTGAGAGTTGGAGCTCTCGAGGGCTGAGAGCTGGACCCCTTGAGGGCTGAGAGCTGGACCCCTTCGAGGACTGAGAGCTGGACCCCTCGAGGGCTGATAGTCCACCCCTTCGAGGGATTAGAGCTTGACCCCTGGAGGGCTCAGAGCTAGACTTCTTTGAGCAGTAAGAATCCAACCCTTCGAAGGCTGAGAGCTAGACCGCTTCGAGGATAGATGAGTCCTTCCCTTCGAGGGCTGAGACGTGGAGCCTTCGAGGGCTGAGATTCCACCCCTTAGATGGCTGAGAGCTGGACCCCTTCGAAGGGTGAGAGCTACACCCCTTCGAGGGCTGAGAGTTGGAGCCCTCGAGGGCTGAGAGCTGGACCCCTTGAGGACTAAGAGTTGGACCCCTTCGAGGACTGAGAGCTGGAACCCTCGAGGGCTGAGAGCTGGACCCCTCGAGGGATGAAAGCTGGACTCCTCGAGGGATGCGAGTCCAACCCTTTGTGGGCTGAGAGCTGGACCTTTCGAGGGCTGGAGCAAGATGCCTTTGAGGACTAAGAGTCCATCCCTTCGAGGGTAGAAAGCTAGACCCCTATGAGGATAGATGAGTCCTTCCCTTCGAGGGATGAGAGATGGAGCCCTCAAGGGCAGAGAGCTGGACCCTTTCGAGGACTAAGAGTCCACCTCTTCGAGGGCTAAGAGCCAGAACCCTCGAGGGCTTAGAGTCCATCCCTTCGAGGGCCGAGAGTTGGACCCCTCGAGGGCTGAGAGCTGGACCTCTTGAGGGCTGAGAGTTGGACCCCTCGAGAGCTGAGAGCTAGACCCCTTCAAGGGCTGAGAGTTAAACCCCTTCGAGGATAGATGAGTCCTTCCCTTTGAGGGCTGAGAGCCGGACCCCTCGAGGGCTGAGAGCTAGACTCCTTTGAGGACTAAGAGTCCATCCCCTCGAGGGCTAAGAGCTAGACCCCTTTGAGGATAGATGAGTCCTTCCCTTCGAGGGCTGAGATCTGGACCCCTTCGAGGGCTGAGAGTTGGACCCGTTCGAAGCTTGAGAGCTGGAACCCTTCGAGGATTGAGAGCTGGATCCCTTTGAGGGCTGAGAACTGGACCCCTTCGAGGGCTGAGAGCTAAACCCATTCGAGGGATGAGAGCTTGACCCCTCGAGGGCCGAGAGATGGAACTCTCAAGGGCTGAGAGCTGGACCCCTAGAGAGCTGAGAGCTGGACTCCTCGAGGGCTGAGAGATGGATCCCTTGAGGGCTGAGAGTCCATCCCTTCGAGGTCTGAGACCTAGAGCCCTTAGGGCTGAGAGCCAGACCCCTCGAGGATTGAGAGTCCACCCCTTCGAGGGACTGGACCCCTCGAGAGCTGAGAGCCAGACCCCTTCCAGGATAGATGAGTTCTTCCCTTCGAGGGATGAGAGATGGAACCCTCGAGGACTTAGAGCCGGAGCCCTCGAGGGCTTAGAGCCGGAGCCCTCGAGGGCTTAGAGCCGGAGCCCTCGAGGTCTGAGAGCTGGACCCTTCGAGGGCTGGGAGTCCACCTCTTTGGGGGTTGAAACATGAACCCCTTCGAGGGGTGAGAGCTGGACCCCTTTGAGGGCCGAGAGCTGGAGCCCTCGAGGACTGAGAGATGGACCTCTCGAAGGCCGAGAGCTGAACCCCTCGAGGGCTGAGAGTCCACCCTTTCGAGGGCTGAGAGCTGGACCCCTTCGAGGGCTGAGAGCTAGACCCCTTCGGGGACTAAGAGTCCATCCCTTCGAGGAGTAAGAGTCCATCCCTACGAGGATTAAGAGTCCATCCCTTTGAGGATAGAAGAGTCCTTCCCTTCGAGGGCTAAGAGCTGGTCCCCTTCGAGGGCTGAAAGCTGGACCCCTTCGAGGGCTGCGAGCTGGACCCCTTCGAAGGCTAAGAGTCCATCCCTTCGATGGCTTAGAGCTGGACCCCTTGAGGGCTGAGAGTCCACTCCTTTGAGGGCTGAGAGCTGGATCCGTTGAGGGCTAGACCCTTTTGACGACTAAGAGTCTATCCCTTTGAGGGCTGAGAGCTGGACCCCTTCGAGGTCTGAGAGCTAGACCCCTTTAAGGACTAAGAGTCCATCTCTTCGAGGACTAAGAGCTGGACCCCTTCGAGGGCTGAGAGCTGGACCCCTCGAGGGCTGAGAGCTGGACCCCTCGAGGGACAAGAGCTGGACCCCTCGAGGGCTGAGAGTCCAACCCTTCGTGGGCTGAGAGATGGACCTCTCGAGGGCTAGAGTAGACCCCTTTGAGGACTAAGAGTCTATCCTTTCGAGGGCAGAAAGCTAGACCACTTCGAGGATAGATGAGTCCTTCCCTTCGAGGGCTGAGAGTTGGAGCCCTCGAGGGCTGAGAGCTGGACCCGTTCGAGGACTAAGAGTCCACCCCTTTGAGGGCTGAGAGCTAGAACCCTCAAGGGCTGAGAGTTCATCCCTTCGAGGGCCGAGAGTTCATCCATTCGAGGGCCAAGAGCTGGACCCCTCGAGGGCTGAGAGTTCACCACTTTGAGGGCTAAGAGCTGGACCCCATCGAGGGCTGAGAGCTGGAGCCCTCGAGGGCTTAGAGCTGGACCCTTCGAGGGCTGAGAGCTGGACCCCTCTAGGGCTGAGAACTAGACCTATTCGAGGAGTAAGAATCTATCTCTTCGAGGGATGGGGCTAGACCCCTTTAAGGATAGATGAGTCATTCCATTCGAGGGCTGAGAGCTGGACCCCTCGAGGGCTGAGAGTCCACTCCTTCAAGGGCTTAGACTTGGACCCATTTGAGGGTTGAGAGCTAAACCCCTTTGATGGCTGAGAGCTGGAGCCCTCGAGGGCTGAGAGTTAGACCCCTCGAGGGCTGAAGGTCCACCCCTTCGAGGGCTGAGAGCTGTACCTCTTTGAGGACTGAGAGCTAGAACCCTTCGAAGACTAAGAGTCCATCCCTTCGAGGACTATGGGATAGACCCCTTCGAGGGCTGAAAGCTGGAGCCCTTGAGGGCTAAGAGCTGGACCTCTCGAGGGTTAAGAGTCCACACCTTTGAGGACTGAGAGCTGGACCCCTCGAGGGCTGAGAGTCCATCCCTTCGAGGGCCGAATGCTGGACCCCTTCGAAGGCTGAGAGTTGGACACCTTCGAGGGCTGATAGCTAGACCCCTTTGAGGACTAAGAGTCAATCCCTTCGAGGACTATGAGTCCATCCCTTCGAGGATAGAAGAGTCCTTCCCTTCAAGGGTTGAGAGCTGGACCCCTTCGAGGGCTGCGAGCTGGACCTCTTCGAAGGCTGGGAGTCCATCCCTTCAACAAATGAGAGCTAGACCCCTCGAGGTCTGCGATTCTACCCCTTCGAGGGCTGAGAGCTGGACCCCTCGATGACTGAGAGCTAGACCCCTTCGAGGACTAAGAGTCCATCTCTTCAAAGGTTCAGAGCTGGACCCCTTCGAGGATAGATGAGTACTTCCCTTCGAGGGTTGAGAGTTGGAGCCCTCGAGGGCTGAGAGCTGGACCTCTCGAGGGCTGAGAGCTGGACCTCTCGAGGGCTGAGAGTCTACCCCTTCGAGGGCTGAGAGCCGGACCCTTTCAAGGGCTGAGAGCTGGAGTCCTTGAGGGCTGAGAGCTGGACCCTTCGAGGGCTGAGAGCTGGTCCCCTCGAGGGCTGATAGTCCACCCCTTCGAGGGATTAGAGCTTGACCCCTGGAGGGCTCAGAGCTAGACTTCTTTGAGCAGTAAGAATCCAACCCTTCGAAGGCTGAGAGCTAGACCGCTTCGAGGATAGATGAGTCCACCGCTTCGAGGATAGATGAGTCCTTCCCTTCGAGGGCTGAGACGTGGAGCCTTCGAGGGCTGAGATTCCACCCCTTAGATGGCTGAGAGCTAAACCCCTTCGAAGGGTGAGAGCTACACCCCTTCGAGGGCTGAGAGTTGGAGCCCTCGAGGGCTGAGAGCTGGACCCCTTGAGGGCTGAGAGCTGGACCCCTTGAGGGCTAAGAGCTGGACCCCTCGAGGGCTGAGAGTCCACCCTTTCGAGGGTTGAGAGCTGGACCCCTTCGAGGGCTGAGAGCTAGACCCCTTAGGGGACTTATAGTCCATCCCTTTGAGGACTAAGAGTTGGACCCCTTCGAGGGCTGAGATCTGGAGCCCTTAGGGCTAAGAGCCGGACCCCTCGAGGGTTGAGAGTCCACCCCTTCGAGGGCTAAGAGCTGGACCCCTCGAGGGCTGAGAGCAAGAACCCTTCAAGGAGTAATAATCCATCCCTTCGAGGGCTGAGAGCCAGACCCCTTCGAGGATAGATGAGTCATTCCCTTCGAGGGGTAAGAGTTGGAGCCCTCGAGGGGTGAGAGCTGGAGCCCTCGAGGGCTGAGAGCTGGACCCCTCGAGGGCTGGCAGTCCACCCCTTCGAGGGCTGAGACATGGACCCCTTTGAGGGCTGAGAGCTGGACCCCTTCGAGGGATGAGAGGTGGAGCCCTCAAGGGCTGAGAGATGGATCCCTTAAGGGCTGAGAGCTGGACTCCTCGAGGGTTGAGAGTCTACCCCTTCGAGGGCTGAGAGCTAGACACCTTCGGGAATAAGAATCTATCCCTTTGAGGACTAGAGTTCATCCCATCGAGGACTAAGAGTCAGTCCCTTCGTGGACTAAGTGTTCATCCCTTCGAGGATAGAAGAGTCATTCCCTTCGAGGGCTGAGAGCTGGTCCCCTTCGAGGGCTGAGAGCTGGACCCCTTCGAGGGCTGTGAGCTGGACCCCTTTGAGGGCTGCGAGCTGGACCCCTTCGAAGGTTGAGAGTCCATCCTTTCGACGGCTGAGAGCTGGACCCCTCGAGGGCTGAGAGTCCACCCCTTTGAGGGCTAAGAGCTGGACCCATTGAGGGCTAAGGGCTAGACCCTTTCGAGGACTAAGAGTCCATCCCTTTGAGGGCTGAGAGCTGGACTCCTTCGAGGGATGAGAGCTAGACCCCTTTGAGGACTAAGAGTCCATCTCTTCGAGGACTAAGAGTTGGACCCCTTCGAGGACTGAGAGCTGGAACCCTCGAGGGCTGAGAGCTGGACCCCTCGAGGGATGAAAGCTGGACCCCTCGAGGGATGCGAGTCCAACCCTTTGTGGGCTGAGAGCTGGACCTTTCGAGGGCTGGAGCTAGATGCCTTTGAGGACTAAGAGTCCATCCCTTCGAGGGTAGAAAGCTAGACCCCTATGAGGATAGATGAGTCCTTCCCTTCGAGAGATGAGAGATGGAGCCCTCAAGGGCTGAGAGCTGGACCCTTTCGAGGACTAAGAGTCCACCTCTTCGAGGGCTGAGAGCCAGAACCCTCGAGAGCTGAGAGTCCATCCCTTCGAGGGCCGAGAGCTGGACCCCTCGAGGGCTGAGAGCTGGACCTCTTGAGGGCTGAGAGTTGGACCCCTCGAGGGCTGAGAGCTAGACCCCTTCTAGGACTAAGAGTCCAGCCCTTCAAGGGCTGAGAGTTAAACCCCTTCGAGGATAGATGAGTCCTTCCCTTCGAGGGCTGAGAGCCGGACCCCTCGAGGGCTGAGAGCTAGACTCCTTTGAGGACTAAGAGTCCATCCCCTCGAGGGCTAAGAGCTAGACCCCTTTGAGGATAGATGAGTCCTTCCCTTCGAGGGCTGAGATCTGGACCCCTTCGAGGGCTGAGAGTTGGACCCGTTCGAAGCTTGAGAGCTGGACCCCTTCGAGGATTGAGAGCTGGATCCCTTCGAGGGCTGAGAACTGGACCCCTTCGAGGGCTGAGAGCTAAACCCATTCGAGGGATGAGAGCTTGACCCCTCGAGGGCTGAGAGATGGAACCCTCAAGGGCTGAGAGCTGGACCCCTAGAGAGCTGAGAGCTGGACTCCTCGAGGGCTGAGAGATGGATCCCCCGAGGGCTGAGAGTCCATCCCTTCGAGGGCTGAACGTTGGACCCCTTCGAGGGCTGAGAGCTGGAGCCCTCATGGGCTGAGAGCTGGACCACTTCGAGGGGCACCCCTCGAAGGGGTGCCGAAAACGACGTCGTTTTTGTCGGCTACCTGGCAGCACATGCTGGCCCACATGGGGGTGCCGCAACTTTTGACAAATGAGATTCACAAGAGGACAAAAGTGGTGCTCAAAACGATGTCTTTTTGGGCGGCCACTTGAGAGTACATAGAATGGCACACGTTCGGCCTTGCTGGGAAATGACCACTATGCCCCTGACGATGGTTGACACAAGCGTGCCGTTTCCAAGTATTCCTTTTATATAGTAAACCAGATTAATGGCTTCAATTTTTTTATAAAAAAATTAGATATATTTAACAACTAATTAGTAGTTCCCTATAATTCTAGATTATAAAATTTTAAAATTTTAAATTTGGAGGGAATTTAAAAATATCTCACATGATATTCATTATGAGAAAGTCTCAGAAAAAACTGTCTTTTTATAAGCTTATGGATAGCCCACATGGGCTTTTGACTTAAATGTTGTAATATTTTCATAAAATTTAAATATTGTATTTTATAAGTTAAAATAAGTAATATTATGTATTTAAATATGAAAATATATGATATAAAAAAATATTTTAAAATTTTATATGTAATTTAACAAATTTAATGTATAAGGTAAATAATTAGTGATCTACCAATAAATTTATGAAAATGCCTTCTGTCAGGGAGACCCACTCAATCGTTATTACATGCAATTCAAGTAATTGTCAAAATAAGGCTATTGTTAAAAAAATTGGAGGGAGTATAATTCTTACCTTCTAAAATGGCACAAAAATTTAAATAAGTAAAAGGCAAAATCTGGGAAAGACGGTCCTTCCATAAGTTTATGAAAAGATTAGGTTTAATTAGAATAATACAATGTAAAAGGTTTAAGTTGTAATATTAAAATTTTATCATGCAACGTATAGTAGTCATAAGGTTCATGACCCGAAATTTTATTTTCATTTTTTATAATTTTCACTTTAAACCTTGGTTTTTCCTTGACTTTTGGAAATATTGTCTTTCAAGAGACGGGTTCTGAGTAAAATGAGTGATGAAGATTGCATTGAGAGAATAAAAAGAAATTAAATGAATGAAAATAATAGAATTTGTCAAAAAAAGGGAAAATAGAAGAACCATCTCAAAATAAAATGAGAGACATTACAAGAGAACTAGAGCTAGTAATCCCAAGCACAACAAACACTAGTAACGATTCTTTGCTTTACGTGGTCGTTCAGATCTGCTGTGAATCAGGTGTATTTATGTAATTTTGACTTCCCTAATCGCAAGTACACTGAAACGACGTCGTGCGGTCAAGTTCTTCAATCAGATCATCTTCTTCTTCATTTTCCCATTTTTTTGACGTCGTGATGTCTGCCTCGCTCTCTGACGATTCGATCGTCGCCTTCTCCTTACCGCTAGAATCTCCCGCTGTCAGTAGTCTCTCTCGGCCGATCGTCCTCTCTTGCTGCTGATTTTGATTCTCCAATCAGTGCTTCTTCTTCCCCAAACAGTGTTGCTCTTGGTTGTTCCTGATCTAGTCTTTCGTTTCCCGGTGCTTCTCCTTCTCTGATTATCGGCCTTGGTTTCTCCTTTTTGGGTTGACATCAGCTTCTCTTCATTTCTCAATTCTTCCAGGCCGTCTATCAGTGCGTTCGGAACACGAGCGATTCGTTCAAGCAACGTCGCCTTCATCTTTAGGGCATCACAGTTCTCGCGAGTCTAGGAATATCTCGCCCTCTATTGTTGAGGGATGGACCTGCAGACATAGCTGCAGAGACAAACTGAGAAGGAAGGGGGTGGATATTTATCTCCGCCAGGCGAAACCCAGAGCACATCCAAATTCTTCGTTGATGGATAACGTATGTTTGGTGATAGATGGCGCCACACACACATTTCAAGGGGAGGAAGATTATGAAGAACGTCAAGAACCAATGTGTACAATGAGAAAATGCCCATTTTCAAAGGTAATAGAGAGATTATCCAAAGCCTCAATATGTGGATGCAATGTGGTTGGTGGTCCCCAAATAAACATACAAATTAAAAGTGGTAGAGGTTGGTTCCTCCTACGACACAAAAGAATAAAGGTCTTAGCCAATTCTGTTGATCCACATATGAGCGAGGAGTAGAGAGAATTTGAAACAAGTTGGAGCAAGATGGCCATACTAATTACAGAGCTGGCTCCTGAAAGAAAAACGGTGTCCACAACCAGCACTACCAAGGCTAGGGAAGTTTCTGTGTGTGGTGGTCGACACGCCTCAAGGTGGTGAAATCCACTTGCAAAGCCAAATGAACCAGTACACCCATAGCAGTTGCTGATGGCAGCAAGCATGAATGGTACCTGTTCCAAAAAAACCAGTGCCCAGTTATATTTGAAAATTTTCTTGCCCGAGAAACAACATTATTATTTTCGGACTTATTTTTCATATCGGCAAGATCTCCAAAATCCCATCAGCCACTGCTGGTGGAAATGTTGGCTTATGCGTCCTCCTCTAATTTTCCTCAGACTCGCTGCCTTCATGCACTCTCTTCTTTCCGTGCATTTCACCTCCACATTTTAGTGCTCCCAAGTGTTCAAATCCACGGTTTCCATGGTCTCAATCTCGATTTTTCTGTGCTTTCTCAATTTATTTTCTTAATATAACAATCTCTCTTTCTCGTTCTAGATTCATCACTTTCTCAATTCGAACAACCTGTTTTTCATTCCATTTGTGGGTCTACTCTGATCAACACATGCGATCAATTTTGGTCCAAATTCATCTTTTCCGGCATGCTTAGCTTCTAGATTGAGGTGGATTTTTTTTATCTAGCCAGAGTGTATGAGACCAGACGTGCCAAACCCTCTCCAAGTGTGTGGTTCACGAGGATGTAGTTTAATAAGATCGCTTTTCCCGCACAAATTTTTGCCGTAAAAGAGAAAAAATGAATAGTTTTGGTGCCTTTAGAACCAAATTTAGTTGTTATGATGGCTCGCTTTGATCGACCATAATGGCAATGGTGTGGTGTTCTGGGACATACTGTTTTTCTTGGTACTAGTTGCATTGTTAGTGTGTGTAAAATTTGGTCATTTTTCCCCGACATGTGGTTATCCTTTCGAGCTTATTCTCCCGCCTCTCTACCGCGATCTTCTTAAACTGCTCGGTGTCATCACTGGATAGTTGACTCTAGCGCGACAAACCACACAGCTTCCTCCCATTCCGCTCTTGATTCCGCAACTCCTTATTCTAGTAACAACCTTGTTTATGTTGGTAATGATTCTGCTCTTAAATTATGCTTGTTAGTCATTATCAAGTAAATGTTTCCTTATAATTGTCTAATGTTTTGGTTGTTCCACATATTACTAAAAAAACTCTTTATTAGAAAATTGACTCAAGATATAAATGGTGTTATTTTCTTTGATGATTCTTCTTTCACTATTAAGAATAATTTTATTATGAATGTTACTGGTCAGGCCCATCGTTATGGAGTCTTATATGTTGGGATTATGGCAGTATTGCTTTAGTCGCTTTGGTTGCATCTAGTAAGTTTAAAGATTTTTTTTTACTTTCCTTAAGCAAGTCTAGATGTTTGTCTAATACTAGTCTGATTCCAAAGCCGCATTTGTGTTCTTCTTGTGAAATGGCTAAAGGCAAGCGTCTTTCTTCTAGTGATAATATTACACCCACCATGCATACTTGATTTAGTCCATTTTGATATTTGAGGACCCTCTTATGTTGTCTCTCATGTTGGTTTCTCTTATTATAATAGATTTGTTGATGATCACTCCCTCTTTACTTGGTTATATCATATGCATCGTAAGTCTGGCATTGTAGAGGGCTATCTCCACTCCAAGGCTTTGATTGAGAATCAATTCTTGATAGCGGGCAGTCGTTGCACCCCTATTCAAAGATATTTTATAAGCCCTTTTTGCTTACTTTCTACAACTAGGTAGATAGCGGCAAGTCGGGGTCGTCCACGAAGAAGAGGGGTCTTCCTAAGCGTTTAGGCACAAAAGGTTGATATTAGGCTAGGAGTAGACATATATACATACATATAAAAGCATGTAAATGGGGGGGGGTTGGTTGGTTTTCCTAAGTTACGAAAGTAAAAAGACAAGATAACTAGCAAAGTCAAGTGACTATGCTAATCATCAAACAAAACTAAGAAAAGGGGGTTTTAAAACTACAAAGATAAAAAGCCTTGGGGGCAAGGGATATCCACTTCCAAATCTAATGTAGGTCATTGAACCATTCACTCATTCTATCATATAGCATTACATGACTCAACATCAACATACCCATCTAGCAAGAATCACAACACATTATGCACAAGAAGTTCTAAGTTCATGCTCGTAGATTTTCATGCAAAGGAGCTACGGAATTCGTCACGTTCCTAACACCTAACCAATTCAATCATACAAGCACTCCCTATGCTCAAACAACTCATGGCACAAATGAAGTGAAACACACCATCAAGAATACATAAATGCTAAATAAAAAATGCTTCAAGGATGAATTAAAATCATCTATTCAATACTTCAACTACTTGTTGTGAAGATAAATCTTCCATCCTTCTTAGTTCGTAGTTTGCAAGAGTGAATTCGACATCTCTTGTCAAACCTCACCAATGACTCCCCTATTGCTAGGAGTATCCCATTGATGGCATTTAATCACGAAGAACCAACAAGCTTGGTAATACTTATGACCACTACACCGTGACTAAGCATTTAACCAATTCATGCAATTACACGAGATTGGATGAACGTGCAACGCACATTCATCCAAGAGCATATAACTCTCTCGTTTGCTACACAAACGAACATGACGAAGAGTTCAACATCAATCACATTCATCTAGCACATTATCAATCCATCAACACAATCAAAAGCTCTAAATCATACTCATACATTCCTAACAAGAAAAGGGGGGAAATCAACCCAAATCCCCCAAACCCTAGCTAGCAATTCATACAAGTATTTCATATGCTCAAGCTTTCAACAACATCAATGAAATCAACAATTAACATTCAAAGCATAATAAATGCACAATAGCAAAAACACCAAATAGATAGATAAAATGATTCTTACTACATAGAAGTGGAAGCTTCAATCCTTTGCTCCCAAGATAAAAACTACCCTAGATAAACAAAACCCATAACATAGAACAACAATCTACAAAGAAAGAAGAAGAAATGGAAGAAAATGGTGAAAAGTAGGGTTTTGGATACCCAAAGGCGGGCTTGGAAGCTGTGGAGAAGAAGGGGTGAAGAGGTATTTATAGGGGAAGAAAAAGGGGAGAAAAACGCTGCTGCAGGGCTGAATTCACGCTGTCGTTGCGACTCACGACCAGTTCCATCGCGAGTCGCGACCAGATCAGTAAACTCCAGTCCTATTTTGTTTTGCTTCCTCCGGGTGAACCGTTGATCCGTTTCGGGAGTTCTTGTAGTCGATTTTATAGTGATCGAGAAGAGGAATCCAATGGTACCACTCTTGAAGGCTGATTCTTCTCGGAAAATTATGAAAACCCTGGACCATCCTTCACCCGTTGCTTTGCTCTCCTTTTTCACCTCTTCACTTCTTCAAATCTTCAAAAAGCCCAAGTGTAAGTCTTAAAATCTTCAAAGATATCTTTCAAAGTCTTCAAATCTTCAAAGTCTTCAAACAAATCACCTTGTCACACCAAATCACCTAAAAAGTGATAAAAACGTCAAAGTCGCTTTTATCCCTCCTTAAATGATTTCAAGGCAGAATGCCACATGTAGAGCACAAAATTATGCAAAATCCAATCCTAAATACCCTAATATAACCGAATAAAATGGCCTCATAAATTCTCCACTACTATCAAAGCTTTTCAAAGTGATGGCAGAATGGAGTTTCTTAAATCTCACATGCAATCTCATTTTATGGCAAAGGGTATTCATCGTCAGATTTCTTACCCTTACACACTGAAGTAGAATGGTCGTGTTGAGCACAAATGGCGCCATGTCACGGAGATGGGGATTTCTATTCCCTATCATTTAGGTTTGGATCACTCATTTTGGTGTTATTCCTTCTCTTCAACTTCCTACACTATGAATCATCTACTTGCTTCGATGGTGTTTGGTCAGTCGCCACTCTCTATTATTTATTACACTGTGCCAATTCTTCTCATTTTCATAAATTACGTTGACAGGTTTTTCCTTATTTGTGCCTTTATGCTCCTCATAATTTGGCACCATGTAATTCTCCATGTGTTTTCTTGGGTTATAGCTCTTAGTATAAGGGCTATCGGTGTTTTGATCCTATGACTAAGAAGTAGTATCTTACTCGTCATTCTCGATTAGATGAGCCCTTCTTTCCATTTTCTCTCCTTACGCCATCTGTTGTATCTTCTACCCTTGATGTTTCGACCTTTTTGGAACATGTCTCTGTCCCTTTGAAAGTGTTTAAGCAACCTACATCGGACTCAAAATAAAATTTTCATGTCAATGAATGTGATTCAGATGCATCAGGATAACCAACAACGGATCCACCTCAGACTACCGAGCCTTGCCTCATCATAGGCTGTTATATGCCTTTATCATCCCACTAAATGGTATCTTATGCACTACTGCTTTGGCACGCACCACCGCCATCATCTTACCTAGCATCTCCAACGACAGATCCATATCACTCACTGCCGAGTTTGTCTCCTATGGCCATCACGTCTGAGCAGCATGGCTCAGACGACGAGGCTGGTGCTCTCTCTTCTGAACATGCAACTTTATCTCATGAGTCAGTTTCTCAGTATCATATGATGATGAACATTCTCCATCTTGTGTAGGTTTTCCTGAGCATGGGGGGTTTTTCTAGCTATGTTGGGTATATTACTTTACGGAGTATTATTGCCTGTAGGATGGTGTGATACTTCATTTTCAATTATCGCTTACCTGTTGTGGGCAAAGCTCCGCTGCTTTTGTCGGACATGCTTTACTGATGGGTCCACTCGCGATAGAGGCGTTGAATTCTTCCATGTCTTGGACTAACTAAGCAAAGGAGCTTTTATCCTTCTTTATCATGGCCATTACTTTTTGCTTGATTAGTTCAGGTAACATTTGCCTAATCCGAACCTCTTTCGTGTCATCCTCGTCACCTATGTGTACTAACTCTATATCTTCTTCCAAATTTGTTCATGTTTCTCTGTTTTCTGAAGGTTGCCCATGGTTTATTGAACGTACACCGGTTTGGGGTTGCAGGAGGTTGCAGGCTTCATTGCAATAACCATACATTGCCTTGCTATCTGTTGGTTGCCTGTAGCTAATGCAACACCTCTTGAAGTAGGAAACTTCATTACTAAGTGATCATGGGGAAGATACCTTTTGAACTATTCATCCATAGTCTCTCTATGATAGCATTGAAAGGACTTGGGGCATCCATTACAATGAAGTCACATACTGTGCAAGCTCTGTCTTTTTGTCTGATGGCTATCAGTATTGTATATTTCCTAGGGCATTTTTTTATTTTCCTGTGTAATCGACTATATTTAATGTTGCTTTCTTCAAATCTAAATGTTTGAATATGAGCTTGTCAAAGCAATCAATGAACAACATCTCTATTGCACTCTCATCGCCTACGAAGACCTTGTGCACTTTGGATATTCCTATATTTGTTGTTATTACCAGTGAAAAATTATGTAGTGACGCATTTGCAACCGCATCTTGCTTGCTAAACGTTATTGTTTCATCAACACACATCCTTTTATATATGGGCTCTTGTGATAGTAAGTACCTCACCTTTGCTTTCCATGCAATTTTGTCGGTTGATCCGTGGATGGACAATATTATTTTGTCCAGGGCACCATTTATCACATCCTCTCCTTGCTCGATTATCGTTGTCATCTTCTTCTTTGGCAGCTCCTGATACTGGGTTATGCTTGTATTCTTCTCTGTTCCATAATCACCTTAAATTGTTGGTGAATATTCTTCCTTTTTGTACTAGATGAGTCGTCCTTGGAGAAGAAATGATTTGGTTTGCCTTCAGAGATTATTACAACTATATGTGTTATGTCCATAGTCTTCGTGGAACTTGCAGTAATAATATTTGAACCTTTTCTCTGGTTGAGCTCTCATTGGTGTTGCCTCCCGAAATAGCTCCTTGTGATATTGCCACATTACCTTCTGGACTTAGAAGGGGTTTTGACGTACAGTTCTACCAACTGGCAATTCTTTTCTTTGTGAGTGTGGTGCTCTTTTCCATCTTCATCGCTTCCCTTTCTTAGATGTCCTCCCCGGAGACCCAGATAATTTTCCATCTTCTTGTTATTGGCTTCGTCCATTCTAACAATTTTTTCAACTATCATCCTGATGTCTCTTGGGTTGGTTGGCATGTTTGCTGAGAGTTTCTTGTAGAAATCCATGGTCTCATATCGCTCATGAATGCTCCAAGGACATCTGGTACATGAGATCTTTGACTTCAAAGCTTTCAAAATGAAATGGTATTTTATTATGCTTTTCCCACTTCGTTGCGCTATATTTATCAAGTCCGTAAATGTCCTTGTGAACTTCTTCTTTTGGTGGTTACTGCCTATAAAATGATCAATGAGTTGGCCCAGGTTCTAATGCTTCTCTTAGGCAGGCCAATATACCACACTATAGCGGTTCCTGCCAAGAAAATGGGAAAAAATTTGCACATCAGTTAGATAGATGCATCGCGAAACCTCGTGCTTGTCTAGTAGGAGTGTAGGAACTCATTTGGGTATGTCATTCAATCATAAACTTTTAGTTGAGTACGCAGTTTGAAACGTTTTAGCATTGCAAAATTATGCAACTCTTCCACCAGCTAGGAGCAATCCATTTCATCCTCTACATCGCAGCTCCTAGCATTATTATGATTTTTAGTCGTTGCTCTTGGTGGCTACCTTTCTATTCTCCGCTCTCTCTCATGTTCCTGAGGATTTTTCTAGTTATTCTTTGGTCATTTTACCGTGTTTACAAGCTGCATATATAGACGCTCCATGTTTTCTTCAAGAAAAGACATAAAATCCAACTTCTCTTTATGATTGTGGGGGATTGCACTTTTGCATCGTCTCAAAATTCTCCGACCTCTTCAAGTATTGGATCTCGCTCGAGTTGCCGGAGTGGTATGATTATCAGTGGTAATGGATTTGTTGGTGGTGGTGTTAGCTTAATCATGTTGCTATCTTAATTTGTCGATCTTCTGTTCTTTGACACCATAACTTAAAAGGAAAATCTATACAACCTCTACACACAATGCCACTGATGCACTTGTTCCTTTCAAATAATTGTGACAGTCCCAGCTTTTGAAAAATCAAGATGCTCTAATCCTGCAGTAGATCTGTCGGATTGGATCTGGGGTAAATGCTTTAATGCTTAAATTAGTATTTTGCAGGACCGAGTGTATTATCTCTGATTGCTAGTTGTTACTTACCTTGAAAGTTGTCATCTATCTATGGACCTCTTGAGCCTACAGTATTGAGGTGTCGGCTGGTGTAGGGGTTGTGTTGGTTGTGCCCATCATTGTGGTTGCATGACTCTTCTCAACGCAATATTACATGTCTCATTCTATCAATCATGGTTAGAGTTTCAACTACAAGCTTAATTTTTTGTGGCAGTGGTCGAATGTTCCTCCGGGTAAATAACATTGACTATATGGCATCACCTACTTGGCACATGTTCTCTCTTCCCAATGCGAACACTTTCACTAGGTTTGCTAAGATATTCCTTGAGTAGGTTAGGCTTAGTATTTGGGTTGTATTTATACCAGGTGATTTTTCCATTTTTGCAATACCACTGGTGATTTTCCTGCTTAGGTGGAATATTGGGTGTTTTCCCGAATGTGCGAAGCTGCAGGTGGTTATCTCACTTGAGTCGCGGAACAGGTGTTTACCTTTTTATGTAGTCGTTTGTTGAGTGCTAAAATACAAATCAAACAATGAGTTTTGCCTCCAAGAAGTTTTTTTTCTTATTTATGTATGTAAAGTGGTGATCATGTCGCGCTAAGGAATTAATATGTGAAGCTAGTGATCATATCATTGCTTATGTACAATACTACGTAGGGGAGCCCTAGGTTTAGACGTGGTATTTTTAAGGTTGGCCACATGCCATGTATTTTGGATGATGTTCGATCCATTTTTCTAGTGAGTAGTTGTTGGACTTGTAGGCCTCGATGATCTTGCAGGGTCCTTCCCATTTAGGGAAAACTTCTCCCTTTCTCGGCTAGGCTAGCTTCATTTTTCCTGAGTACCAGGTCACCCACTTTAAATAAAGTATTTTAACTATCTCTCTGTAAGGATTGACCATATTTTGCTTATATTTGTCTTCTCTAATAGTAACAATGTGCCTACATTCTTCCAGGATGTTCAAATTCACTCGAATATCTTCTGGATTGTTTTCTGCATCATAACCAATAATTCCGGGCTTAGGATTTCTATCTCTACAAGGATAACATCTTCAGGACTGTATACCAGGCTGGATAGGGCCTCTGTTGTTGACATTTTAGGTGTAGTTCAGTATGCCCAAAGGATTGTCGACGGCTTCTTGACCCATCCAATTTGCTTTTCCTCTAGCCTCTTTTGGATTCCTTAGACTAGAGTTTGGTTTGTCACTTCGACTGTTATTGGCCTGTGGGTACACTACCAATGTGAAAATTATGTGCCATTATTTGATATGATTGTCTTGGGGATCCCAAATTGGCAGATTATGTTCTGATAGATAAACAAGATCGTTGTAGTGGTGGTTATCTTTGCCAAGGGCTTTGCTTTGAGTCATTTAGTGAAGTAATATATCACCACAATGAGGAATTTTGAACCTCATGTGTTGGCTAGGAAGGTATGATGATGTAAATTCCCCACTTATCGAATGACCATGCACCATATACTCGATTTAACTCTGATTATGGTTTCCTTTGTATGGCGGAGTTAATATGGAAGTTTTTGGATTTGTACAAAAAGTTACGAGCGTCTTTGTACATGGTGAGCCAATAATACTTGGAGCGCAAAATCTATTTAGCTAACATGAATCCTCCTTGGTGGGATATACACCACTCCTCATGCATGTCTTGCATAATGCGAGCGGCTGACTAGGTCCCATGTACCTCTGCCAAGGTGTTAGGGAACCCTTCTTGTAGAGTACTCCTTCAACGTAACTATATAGTGGTTATTTGAGCTCAACTTTTCTCACTTCAGTCTTGTTTGTTGCAATGAGACTGTGCTTCAAGTATTGGACGACTAGTGCCACCCTTCTAGAACTTTGTCTAGGACTTGTGCCACCGTTGTGGTTGCTATAATTTTCTCTGGGACGAGTTCATTAATTAAATCATTTAATTGTTGATGGTTGGAGTAACCAAATGTTGCTAGCTTGCTCAAGGTATCTTTTTTGGTGTTGTTTGATCTTGAGGCATGGGTGATTTTGACGTGATTAAATTACCTCATGAGTTGTGTCATTTTGTTAAGGTATTTGATCAATCATCTTTCTTTGATCATGTAGTCTCCTAGGACCTGGTGAACTACGATCCAGAAGTCACTATAGATCTTAGTGCTTCAGATGTTTATCCGCATGGATAAGTCTAGCCTGCCAATGATTCCTTCACATTCTACCTCGTTATTAGTAAGGGAAAACTTGAAGCATAGTGCGTATTTTTACTCCTCGCCCCGGGCTGACGAGTAGGATCTTTCTTTTCATAAAGCTCCATCCACAAAGAGTTTCCTTGCTATGTGTTTGAATTTGTCTTTTCCTTTATCATGTACCAACTGAATGGACCCTTGAGTTGACAATGTTCTTCTTCCATAAATTCGGCTAGGAAATTGGCCAAGGCCCGCCCTTTAATCGATGTTCTTGGAAGGAATGATACTTCATGTTATCCTAATTGGATAACCCACTTCATTAGTCTTCTTGAAGCTTATGGCTGGTGGAGAATTTTCTTGATAGTTTTCTCTGTGTAAACCACAATATTGTGGGATTAGAAGTTTGGTTGCAGTCTTCTTATGGAATGGATTTAAGGCAAGGGCTATATTTTCTATGGGTGAGTAATTATTTTCTACCCCTTGTAAGCTTCTTCGCACGTAGTAAACCATGATTTGGAAATCCTTATCTTGAAAAATCAAGATTGAACTGATGGTGTGTTTGGACACTTCTAAGTATAAATACGGTGTTTAGCCAAAGTCAGGGGTTGATACCAGCGACAACCTTTGCAGTTTATTTTTTAACTTCTCATATGCTGCCTGGCAATCTTTCCTCTAGCTAAATTTTGTCGCTTTTTTGCAGGACGTCAAAGGTGGGTATATGTTTTTTAGCGGCTTTTGAGATGAAGCAGTTCAGGGCTAAAAGTGAACTAGTTAGCACATGGACTTTCTTCATCAATCGAGGTGGTTGTAATGCCTGGATAACCTGTATTTGTTTTCTAGGATTTGCTTCAATGCCTCTGGTTGAAATCTTGTAGTTGAGAAACTTTCCTGTGCCCACTCTGATGGAGCATTTCTTGGGGTTCATCTCCATTCCCATTAATTGGAGGTTGGCGAGTGTTTCTTCTCAGTATTAGGCAGATCCAATTAGCATTTTGCTTTTCATTATTTGAATATATGTGACACATCTAGTTTGAGTCAGCCAAAGCCAAGCTATAATATGACCTCTTTGAACACATAGATCAACACGCTAAAACAAACAAACACGAAGAGGTTGGACTTGGGGTAGCTAGATCTAGAACTATCACTACTCGGAAGAAATCCCTAGCATCAATTACCATGTCGTCCACATAGACTTCTATGTTGTGACCAACTTGGTGGCTGAAAGCCTTGCCAACTGTACACCAGTATGTGCCTTTTGCATCTCTAGTTTGAATGCCATTTTCACATAGCAAATATCCCCAAAAATAGTTAGGAACGTAGTATTTTTAGCATCTCAGGGGTTCATCAAGATATGATGGTATCCATTATATACGTCTATGAAGGTTATGGGGATTGCTTTGGCTATTTGATTAATCTTTGAAAGTGGGTAGCATCCTTAAGGCATTATTTGTTCAAATCCGTATAGTCGACAAATACTCTCCAACTGTCGTTAGCCTTTCGAACCATAACTTGGTTCATTAGCCATGTTGGGTATATGACCTTGCAGAGTGTTCCTGATTTCACCAAAGCTCGTATTCATTTTCAATCGATAAATGCTTATCATGGGTAAAATTTATTTGCTTTTGATAAATGGGTTTCACTGATGGGTAGACACTAAGGTTACGTGTCGTAATAGAAGGATTGATGCCTCCCATGTCTTGGACTAAACAAGCAAAGAAATTTTTTATTGCCTTAGCGTAGCAATCACTTTGTGTCTGATAGGTTCTAGAAGCATCTTTTCAATTATAACTTTTTTTGGTGTGGTCATTATCGTCTAAGATCATAAGCTTGATTTCTTCTCCCACGTCAATTTTTGCATGGATGTTTTCTTAGGGTTGTCCTTGGTTGATTGAACATACCACTAGTTGGGTCTATAGAGGGTTTATGGCTTCATTGCTTTGGCCATGCATTGCCTTACCTTTTGTTACCCCTCCCTCCCTTAGTGTTTCTACTCCAGTTGGTGTGGGGAACTTCATGAACAGATAATATACGTACTAGGTAGCCTTTGTGGAGTTCATCCTTGCTATCCCAGTGATGGAGTTGAACGGGATTGAGGCATCCATTATGACAAGGTCACACAAGACCATACATACTCTCTCTTTTTGCCTAATAGTTATTCATAACTATATGTTTTCCAAAGGCATTTGTAACTGTATGATTCTATTTTGCACCATAACTACTTGCTTTCGTTAATGAGTACACTTCCTTTTTATACTCAGTAAATCACCCTTAGCAAATTTATTCTCCAAATTTCCTCCAAAAGTCACTACAGCTATCCATGTAGTAATCGTGATCTCCGTGGAAGTCGTAGTAATAGTCTTTCGATCTTTTATTAGTCGCTGCTATCACGGGCACCGATTCTCAAAACAGCTCTTTGTGGTTCTGCTAGATTTTCTTTCTCAACTTTGTGAGGGGTGTCTCCGAGTATGGCATAGATGAGACGCTAGAAGAATGTGTTTCTAATGCATTTATCATATCTTTTAGTAGCTTATGTTTGATGGATTACCAGGTTTAAGTGGGTTTACATTATAAGGGGTGTAGATGGCCATTGTTGGTTTTCTTATCTAAACCCCTCATTTTGTAGATAATTTAGATCTAATGGATACTATATCCTTATGAGCATCTAGATTCTATTTTTTGAGCTTATTTGTATATCGCTCCTAAAAATTTCTAAGTAGTTTAGTGGAGGTCATTCACAAGAATGGTAGACGATAGTTGAAGGCCATTTGCAAGAATGGTAGTAAACCGAAGGCCACACGCTTAAACATGGTAGTCGAAGGGAAGCGCCAAAGAAAAGCTTATCTGCACCATTATGCATGATTTAACCAATGGATTTGACGTAGTTTTTATTTACTTTTTCTTGAATGTTTGGCAACATTTGTTGAGTTTACATGACAAGGGGTTTTGACAACCATGTTTGATTTTCTATTCTAAATCCCACATTTTGTACACTTAATTAGTGATTATTGACATATTGTGTTCATGAGCTCCTTGGTCCTCATTATAAGTACCTTTAGTAGGTCGCCCGTGAATGCTATTTGTTACATTACATTCTTGCAAAGGCCATTTTCTTTTAACGGTAGAATATTTGAAGTCTATTCACATTGAATGGTAGTGGATGAAGTCCACAAGCATCAATGCATGGTAGAAGGAGATTGAAGCGAAGGATAGGCTGTTTCAAAGTTCAAGATGACAAAAGGTGGAAACGGTGAATCATGGTCCGAGGAGTGTTGCCTTAGTCCGAGAATGATCCAAAAAGAATTACCCTTCAAAGCTTGTTTCATCTTTGTCTTCTCGAGTAGTAAATCGACTACTAGAACTCCCAATTCCGACTAACGGTTCACATGTGGAAAGAAAACAAAGTTTAGCCAACGAAGGACCATCGGCCCACGACAGCCTGCACTACATAAAGTATCAGTGGCCTATGAAGATGCCCACAATCCACCCTACACGAAGCAACAATGTTGTTCCTTGATAATGGAACCGGGCCATGAAGCATGGAAGGGAAGAGTTAAAGAAATTTGTCTAAGTATGGAGCCGGTCCGTAAAAAGCTTCACAAACCATGACGAGAGTTTTGAGCAAACACCCATGCAGCTTGCGGTCCGTGAAAAGGAGGCGTGGCCTTGAAAACTACTAAGTGGAAACTGTGCTATTGCTAGCAGTTCGTGAAAACCTTCACGGGCAGTGGCTTCCCGCGGCTATGAATGTTCACGAACCATGCCAGATCTGGTGGTCCGTGCTTAAAGGCTTCATGGACCGTGACATCTGATCCAGTCCATGAAAACTAGGGGAGAGAATTCATATCTTGTAACTTGGAGAGCATTTGGGAGAAGGAAGGAGTTCCTAAGTAGGTTTTGTACTTTTCCCTTTTCCTTTCTTCTTGTTTCATCCCAAAGATGTGGAATTCAAATCTATATTTGAATTCCATGTCTAAAGAGTAGTTAGATTAAGCTTGTGACATATTTGGCACATGTGTAGCTTTTGATGCTTTATGAGATTCCTTAAATTCCATCTATCTTTGTGTTTATAATATTATTGTGATTGTTCTTAAATGTGACAAATGCATGAACACTACTCCACATATGAACACACTTTTTAGGCTATGTTCATGTATGGTGCACTTATTGATGCCCCATTGGGAAAAGAAACCTGGATGTTTGAATGGATAGAGTGGAACGATTTTGCGTGAGTGTGTGCACAGGAGATTCGAGGTAACCTTGACCCGCATACCATCACACCCGTCTTAGCTGATTACTTAATCATTTTCCGATAGGTTACAGGTAGAGATAGTTGATAGTGGCAAGCTAGGTGTTGTGTTGAAACCCTAGTATCACAAACAAGGTGTCTATGAACTTAAGGTCTCGCGTATAAAGGACCACTGGGAATTAGTGCATTCGTGGTGGACGCCCGAGACATAACAGCACGGGGAGAAACAAGACCACAACAACTGTCAAATCTTGTTGTGCTCCCCTAATTACAATGGCAGTGTCGATGGAGGGTTGCGAGCGTACCCACCGTGATAGGGATGAGGAAGTATATGCCACCGGCCACACCACATGTTATGAACACACTGATATGTCTTTTGTATGTCTATATGTGAATGAATCAAGGATTGAAGCATTAGAACTACCATGTTGCTAAATTAGTCCCAAGTGCCTAGTATAAATAGTTTACATGTTTGTTTATTTTGTGCTTGTAGTTGTTAGTTGATAAAACCAACCCCCCCCCCAAGTTTGCATGTTTACATTAGAAGCTATTCCTTTCACTCATGTGGATTGATGACCCGCACGAGGCTGTGTTTTGAATTTTACTTGAACCCTAGAATCTTTGTGGACAAACTCAAGCTTGCTGCTTACTACCCTTTGGTAGCCTAGCAGCGAGAAACATGTGCAGAATATAAATCTTATCTTTGACCATTCCACGAGACTAATGCCTCAGGATGGGTTAGTTAAATTATGCGTGCTAAGACTGTATTAACAACCCCGGGTTAGGGCGGGTCAAAAGGAGTCAAAATCTGGAAAAAAACTGAAGACTAGCATGGCTCATGTACATTTACTCGGCTCGTAAACACCCGGACCTACAGTCCATGGCCCACAACCTATTGGATGACCACACCATCAGAAGCTAAAGAATACTACTCCAAATGGTGAACTGTGTGATTTCTCACAAGCCGTGCCACTCACACTGCCAAGAATGCTCTCCAGTTGTCGGCCAGCATTAGTCTAGGGACGCCTCTAGTTTGCAGCACGTGCTGGCATGGCTGTTAGGGTTTCCCTTTGTTTTGGGCTTTTCTAAGGCCCATTTCCACCTACTATATGAAGAGCCACTTGTCTACTAGGATTTAGAGAATCTATAATAATTGTATTTCTAGTTTCAAGAGTAGGTAGAGTAAGGAAAATACATCTCAAGTACTCCACTATGGACGCTTTTCCTTAGGCCTATAAAGGTAAAAGAAGCGGCGTCTCATGATGACTCTAGGATGAAACGACTATGGTCGCTACACGTCAACCTTAGTTGCTACAAACCATTATATACATTAATGTTTTTCCTGAGAATCTATCATTATTGTAATTGGGATGTATTTTCTTCTATAGACCTAACGGTTGCTACCTACGCAAGGCACTTGCTCAAGCACTTGTTCCTTTAAGCGGGGGCGGTTAGCATTAGGAGATAGTTTTACGGGGAAAGAGGAGCGGATACATAGTCTATCGATACAATTTCCGTAATGACCAAGGCGGTGGGATAGCCTATGAGATGCCAAAGAACCTTTGTGTGACAGAATGGAATAGCTGACTATCACCCACACCATGTGACATAAACATGAGATAGGTTTATATGTCTTACATGCGATAGAATCTAGGATCAAAATCATTCATCAGTCATGTTACACAAATATCCCCGAGGCTAGTTTAATATTGTTTGATCTCCCTGATTTTCTTGATTAGTAGTTGCTAGATAAAACCCCCCAACCCTATGTTGTTAGCACTAGCAATTATTGACACACAATTGGAATGACGCCCGATAGTGATTTGTGGTTAGTTAACTCTTAGATTCTAGCATCTCTGTGGACGACCCCAGACTTACCACTAGCTACTCTCTAGCAGTTGGTAGTGAGCATATAAGAGCAACATATAAGTTCTATCTTTGATCCCCCAGCGCTCAGCGAGGTAGTATTTCTCTCCCGTTAAAAGGTTGGTGTTATTAGTGACCCCCCCGGAGTGCAGATCAAGCGCGCTGCTGAAAATTATCTCTTTTCCACTTATAAGCAAGGTAATAATCCTTTTTTCTTGCACCCCGGCCGAGGGAATCCTCCCCAACTATTTTTTGTTCTCATTTCCATCTTTTTTTTTGTTTTCCTCCTCTATTTGGTCGGAATTTTCTACCATATTCTGGATATCTTTTGGGTTGTCAGGCATGTCTGCTGTGACTTTTTTTTTTGAACTCCATGGACCACATACTATTCATGAATTCTCTAAAGAATATCTGATACGTGAGTTCTTTCACTTTCAAGCTTTCTAAAACAAAACAGTCATGTTATTCCGCTATGTTTCCTCTAGTCGTTGCTCCATGTTAATTAGATTTGCAAACATTTTTGTGAATTTCTATTTTTGGTAAAATCTTCCCATGAATTTGTCCTCCATTTAAGTCCATGTCCAGATGCTTTTCTTAGGTGAGCTAGTGTACCCTATGATTGTCATTCCTGCCAAGATGATGGGAAAATCCTTGAACACTAGCTGGATGGGTGCATCAATGAATCGCGTGCTGGTCCTATAAGAGATTGAGAACTCCATGGGGATTTCCATTGTAAACCTTCAGTTGAGTAGGTAATTTGAAGCTCCTTGGCATTGCGAAGTTTTGAAATTATTTCACCGATGGAGAGTGCTCAATTTCCTCTTCTACAACGTAGTTCCAGGTCCCGTCGTTGTTTTCTTGCTGATTTTTCCCTTGCTACAGAGTTACAATGTCATCCTCGGCTCCTTCAGGCTTCTTTACTTTTCCCTTCATCGCGTTCATGAACTCCACATAGAGCTTCACCATGTAGGGGTAAATTTTTTGAGGAACACCCTGAAAGCTATTTTTTCATAATCTTGAGGGGTGGATTCTGCTTTTTCCTCATCCCTGTCTTCGTGGAGTTTCTCTTCATTGGGATGATGTTCCTATTGATATGGCAGAGAGCAGAGAAGAGAATTGGGTGGTGGAAATGCATTTTCTGCCTGATTCTCCGTGTTCCTAGTGGCCACCATAGCTTAAAATTAACGGTTATGTCTCCATAGTCGGCGCCAATGATGTGGTTGGTTCCTTCCAAATGATGGTTGTGATCAAGGTCAGCATCAAGCCATACTATGTTTTTTAGGGATAAGTGTTAATATAACCCAATCTGCTTGAGTAAGTGCCAATATAACCCTATGATAATTTTTAGTGCAAATATAACCCTAACTAGTTAATGAAAGTGCCAATATAACCCAAAGACCCCATTTTTGGTATTGACCTCAATTTTCCAGTGTTGACTCTATGTAAATTGACCAAAATACCCTTTGGGCTAACTATGAGATTAGGTGGACAATTTTACCCTTATAGTTTGCCGGACCGCCATAGTACGTTGAAATTAGGTAGGGTTATATCAGCACATTATGCAATCTTATTGGGTTATATCAGCACATTCCTAATGTTTGTAGGGTTATATCAACACATTTCTAATGTTTGTAGGGTTATATCAGCACATCCTTAAAACTTATAGGGTTATATTGGCACTTTCACTGATTATATAGGGTTATATTGGCACTTTCGAATATTGAAAGGTTATATTGACACTTATGTCAACTACGTAGGGTTATAAAAGCACTTTTTTCTTTTTTTTTAAATCGTGCAACCAAAGTCCCAGATTGAGATTGGGGTAAAGCTTTTGATGTTTACGTTAGTGTTATCTCCTATTTGGATATAATATTGTTATTCTCTAGGTGTTTCTTACCTCAATGTCTTGAGTTCTTATGTATGTATAGGCCTCTCGGGCCAATGTTTCCAGAGTAACGTCTGACATGAGGATCGTGTTAGTCATGGCCATCATAGTGCTGCACAATCATCTTCCGGATAGATGGTATAAGCCTGGATCTCTTGTTAGTTGCTCGTGCAGTGGTCACGTGATGCATGTATCCTAGCTCGTCCTCATTGTTCGCTCAAGAGGAAACTTTGTCAGCTTCATTAGACATGTTCAAGTTGTTAATAAATATGATTGATACAAATTGATTTAGTCAATATTGTATTTAGGATGTAAAGATAATTTTGGTAGTTATAATCTTTACAATTATCTATTAATACAGAATGAATCGATGGAGGTCCTCAAGGAGGACTTTATTACCCATTTCTTACCAAATTATATGGTATCAGAGTTGTAACAAAACATACCTTCTTAATCTCTTCTTTCTGTTGTTCTTGCAATGGCTCCTCTTCCGACAAAACCAAATCTTCTGATGATGACAACAACCAATCTTCCATCACCCCAACACCACCAATTCAACCTACAACCTCGAGTGTTCACTCGGTTCAATCAATTACGAACATTCGTAATTAGATACCACTTGTACTGGATCCCTAAAAGGTTCAGTACATACCTGGGCCGATCTTTTCCGAACCATAGATCACGCTCACAATGTCTTTGACCATATCAAAGGCTCTTCTCTTCCGGACAATGTCTCTGAAGCCATATAGAAGTAATTAGATGCCATAGTTCTCAGCGGGATCTATGGCACCATTAGTGATTATCTTCTTCTCACTATGATTTAAGTCATTTCAATCACTCGTGACGCCTATCTCTGTGTCAAAGACATCTTCCACGACAATCACAGTGCACAGGCTACCGATCTGGGAAGTCAGTTCACCAACGACTGCCTAGAATATTTTCCCTCCGAAGCTGCTTACTGTCAGCATCTAAAGTCGTAGGAAAATTGGCTCGGAGACATCGAGAGTAAGGTTAGTGACCAACGACTCATCCTCTTACTCATCAACAATCCCTCAGCCGCCTACGATATCGTTGGCAGCATCATCAGTCAAATGTCGATGCTGCCCTTTTTTCTGTAGCCTGTAGCATGCTTACCCATGAGAAATCCCACTGGAATCACTCGACGGAAGGGTCCTATGCCCTACTTTCAGCCGAAGAGACAACGACAAAGCCACCACTGGCATGCGCTACCTTTTCCAAGGAAGGCGCAGATCCTCTAGCGCCAGCTATGGCCGTGCGCAGCAACCACAACTAGGCGGGTATGTATTTGGCCGCCAAATATCTGCCAGACCTCCACTGTGGTATTCACCGCCAGCATCACCCTATTGGCTGGCAACATGGACCCTTCCGCCGTGCTATTATCCTATGGCCCCAGTACTTGCGGAGCGACCGAACACATTTGGAGCCAGCAGGCAGGCCCAGGTCAAGTTCTTCTTGCCTATGAATAGTGTCCAGGCCAAAATAATGGGCCAACAGGTATTTTTGGCCCAGGACCAGCAGTTAGGCAGCAACCTAGTTTAGCCTAACAGTCACTATGGTAGTATTCAGGTGATTTATCCCCCATCTTTTAGCACCATGTTGCTCCAATAGCCATCCGAAAATTGGTACACGGACATCGGAGATTCCTCCCATATGACCAAAAATTTAGGTAATCTTTGTACCTATTTTAATTCCGGCACTTTATCACCTATTTATATTGGTAATGAAAGCATTATTCTAGTTTTTGGTACATGTTCTGCATCCCTTACCATATACCCGCCCTTTTGTCTCAAAAATATTTTGCAGACTCCAAATATTGTAAAGAATATGGTTTCTGTCAGAAAATTTGGCATCGATAAAAATGTTACTGTGGAATTTGACACTTCTAATTTTTATGTAAAATACCTCACTCCTAGGGAAATCAGAACAAGATGTAACACTCCGGGGGATCTGTACATGATCACTAGCCCACATGTCTCTACTTTTATTACTTCTCAACCTCCACCCTCGCATGCTCGTCTAGGTCACCTAGGAGACCATATCTTAGACCTTCTTAAATGTCTGGGTTCTATTTTCAATAAAGCCATATGTTTTGCCATTTTCTCATATTGTCAGATTGCTAAACACAGATGTCTTCCTTTTTCAAATTCTCAAACTGTCACTTTTAAACCTTTTGATATTATTCATAGTGATATATAGACTTCTCCTGATATTATTCATAGTGATATATAGACTTCTCCTGTTTCTAGCACCAATTTTTTAAAAAATATTACTGATCTGCACCTAGAAGCATGTGTTAACTAAGGCATTTAGCACACTTATTAATATCTTTTGTATGGTTGATTTCTAGTTTTAGTTGGGTTAATATCACGAGGGGTTTGGATAGCCTTTGTTGGTTTTCATGTCTAAATCCCTCATTTTTGTAGATTTATTTAGACCCACTGTGGTGCATACCTAGCCCAAATAAGTAATAAGCCCAAAACCACAAGGGGGCCTGAAGCGAACTAGTGAAGCGATCTGGGCCAGATGAACGCAGAGCAAGTGGTGTCAACCCAAGAACCAAGAAAGCGGGGACCTCGGTCAACTATCAGACATGAACCATATTTCATGGTCCCACGATCAGATACACGATGGCTATTCCGGATCAAACGGAGCCACGTTCCTAAGGTACTATAAAAGGAAGAAAGAGGGTACGAATCCAGGTAAGGGAAACTAAACTAAAGAGCTTGATTTTGAAAAGAATGTTACTAACTTGAACGTCAGAGCTGTTTCCCTGAAATTGCTTCCAGGATCTCTTTAGCAGGCACAGCTTGGTGAACTACGATTAACCAGTCGGATTGGAGGATACCACAATATTTGGTGCCGACTGTCGGGATAGAAATTTTTTCCAGTCGTTCATTCCCAAGGGAGTTGATAATGGTGTTCACCAGAAGTAAAAGGAGTCAAAACTACCACACTCAAGAGCAAACAACGGGGAGATAAAAGAGCGTACATCCTAAACAAGATCGGGAACACATTCCCAACGAAGAGAAAGAACACGGCATGAATGGCACAAAAGAGTAAGAAGAAGTAGAATCTCCTAACATGAATAAGGAAAAGGAAAAAAGAGTGTTCGCGTCGTTTTTGGAAGCAAACAAACAACAACTGTATAATCAGTTCCTAGATACTCTTAAACCAAAGTCCCCAAAGGTAAGTCAAAAAGTTCAAAACAATAGTGGTATTAAATACGAGGATGAATTGAGAGAAATAGTTGTAGAAGACGATGAAGATAAGTTATCACTCGCACCACATCTTCACAACTTCAAGATGCCAAAGGACTTCAAATAACCATTGCATGTCAAGATCTATGATGGGACAACCAACCCAAAGGAATTCTTGCATTCCTATCGTATTAGCATGAGGTTCCACAATGCTAAAATTGAGTTGGTATGTAAGGCGTTCCCCATATTATTGTCAAGAACAACGATCACATGGTATAAAGATTTACCAACGAAGCATCACATCTTGGGCACAGCAATCATATTTTTTTGGGTCATTTCTACCAGAAGTTGAAGCTCACCAAGAATTTGAAGATCCAAACAATATTGCTCAACAAAGCATTGAAAGTTTGGCAGAATATTACAGCAGGTTCGTTACAGAAAGTTTACAGGTGTGTTCACCGGGGGGGTTGCATACAATCAGGAGAGTTCTACAAGGAACTAGCAAAGAACATGCCAGAGAACCCATGAGGCCTAAAAAATGATAGAACATTATGTTCGAACGAAGGAATCCAATAACCACAAATTAGAGCCAGAGCAAGGCGAGAAGAGAGCAATAAAGGACTCGCAAAGAAATATGGCAGAGAAGGGGAAAGGAAACTTTTCTTTCAAAGGAAGAGAAGCAGGAACATAAAGCATTTTGTCCCAGGAGACACCGCTAACAAAATCGCGAAGAGAGATTTTGCAGGCGAACAAAGATCTATACCGCAAACCAACGCCAATGGCAGCGCCCCCAGAGAAGAGATCAAGAAAATACTATTGTGCTTTTCATAAGGATCACAGTCACGATATTGAGTATTATAGATATTTATGAAGGTAGATAGAAGAAAACCTGAAAAATGGTTATCTTGGACAATATATGAGGAAAAAGGCGATAGCAGATACAACAAAGCGAGCAAGGTAGGAAGCTCGACTGCCAAAACACAGGCCACACCGAACACTCAGAGCAGAAATCAAAAGATGACAGATTCGGTAGACTATGAAGAAGATATGCCTAACGAAGCTCCAAGAAAAAATGTCTTCTCCATACATGGAACAACAGAATCCCTATCAAATAATGTCTGAAGGCTAAGGCTATGTATTCATCTCCGCAGAAGCCCCTGGATAAAAGGTTGCATTTTGATGAAACAATCACGTTTAGTGAAGAGGACGTTGTTCCTAATGCCTCGCCACACAATGATCCCATGGTCATTATTGCTGAAATTGGGAATGTAACTGTTCATAGAGTGTTCATGAATGATGGAAGTGCAGTAGAAATCCTTTCGTGGATTTCTTCGAGAAACTTGGATTCAAGAAGGCTGATTTGAAAAAATCCACATCTGGGCTTGTGGGGTTCATAGGAAGAGCTGAGACACCGCTTGGAAAAATTGAGTTGCCGATAACAATTTGTATGAATAAGAGGAATTGCACTATAATCTATGACTTTGTAGTCATTGATGTTCCAAGTTCGTTCAATACTATTATTGGTAGTCCATGGATGAACATAGCGAAAGCAATATGGTCTTCGTACCAATTAGTAATGCAATTCCCAACATGGCTAGAGACCCCAGTGATGGGAAAAAAGGCAGACTCGGGATGGAGAATGTGTATAGATTTCACTAATCTAAACAAAGTGTACCCAAAGGATTGTTACCCCCCTACCAAAGATTGATCGACTAGTAGAAGCGATCATGGGGTACGAAGTCCTCATCCTCTTGGATTCCTACAAAGGGTATCATCAAATATTGATGAACCCCGTAGTTGCTGAAAAATAGCTTTCATAAAAAGTTTTGAGATATTCTACTAGGTGAAGATGTCGTTCGGACTGAAAAATGCACAGGTAACGTATTAGAGAGTTGTTGATAAGGTATTCCACAACCATATTGGACGCAATATAGAGGCATATATAGATGATGTGGTCATCAAGAGTAGGCGAACATACAACTTCGCGGGCGACTTAAAAAAAGCCCTAGATACATTGAGTGCAATGATAATGAAGTTAAATCCTAATAAATGCACAATCGGGGTTGGGGCAGGTAAATTTCTAGGATACAAGGTATCCTTGAAGAGGATCGAGGCTAATCCAGAAAAGGCGGAGCAAATCCAGAAAAGATGCACAATTGAGGCTGGAACAAATGGACGGTAGCAGTGTTCCTAACACTAGGCACATAGTTAACTTAAGAAAGTTTTATGTGTAGAATCAGCGTAGTGGCAAGAAAATCTAGCTTTCATGTATAGAAACCATGATATAATCATTGGTGGTGTTTGCTCCATATGTTTGTGTTGAAGGCGATATTATCGCAACATGAATCTTTTGAAGTGCAATCTTTCCTTTTCAAACATCTATACTTTGCATTCACTTCACTAAGTTACACATTCTCAACAGACCAACACATGGAGTTAGTGGAATAAGAATTAATTATGAATGCCACTCAACTCACCTTTTTGGAAAACATATAAGAAAGCAAGTCATGAACTTGACTATAGGGCAGATATGCCCACAACAAAGCAAGAGCGAGCAATAGGTCTCGCAACTTTGCACTCTCAATAGAACGCAAGTTATAGATCTTGCTATTAGGTAAACCTGCCTCTAATACAGTGACAAAAGCAAGCAATTGATCTTGTGGCTTGGCATAATAGATATTCTCAATAAAGCGGGATATAGATCTTGCCACACGGTAGATATGCGAGCGAAACAATGACTAAACCAAGCTATATATTTTGCACCCTCGCGATAAACACATTTTCAATATTAAAAACCACAAGAAGAGAAACATAAGAAATAGACCTTATGAGTAAAAGAGAGTCACAAATTCAAAGAGCATACAAAAGTATAAAGACATAAAAAGAACAACCACATCATTCAAAAGCAACAAAAAAAACAACATCATCGTCCAAGAAAAGAAAATCACTGCATACTATCTACACCTAGATGCTCATGATGATCCGGATGAAGATGAACCACCATGACGGCGACTGTGCTTAGCCTCGCAAGAAAGACGCTCAGCCCTACACCGGTTTTCCTCAGCCTTACACTTCTCGCTAAATATATTGTCATATTGCCATTTCATGTGTGAATAAGCAGGATGGCATGTCAGACCCCTTTCGTTCCATATGACCACGATAACTAGCATAATACGCCTAGAAGTTAGTTCTAGGACCAAAATCCTCGTGGTCCAGTTGCATACTAATAACGTTAACAGTTTCCTCATGCCACTTTATTTCCGCCTTTAAATTTTGTACTTCATCTTCTATACTACGAAGATGCGAGCGGACAGCCTCAGACAAGTTAGTCCTTTGCCCGCCAACTCCCACTGTTAGATCCCCACGGCTAGTAGGTCTGCGAGATGACGAAGAGAGAGCTTGAAGCCTATCTTTGTATTCAACACAAGTTTTCTCCAATTAATGAACAAAAAAATCTAGAAGGTTACATTCAGCACAAATTTCCTCATTTTCACTTTGCATTTGTGTGTTTATGGCAAACTGCTCGTCAAACAAACTTTTCCAACCAAGAGTAGAAAATGAAAAGTGATCACACTCATCCTGGTTTTTCTTCAACAATTCCAGCAAATTATCAATGTGGGCACATTGTTTATCAATGATCAACTTCTTTTGATGGGCCTCACGAGTCTTGCTCACACCATGATCCCTAGCCTCTACTTGTTGCCGGGGCATCTTCACCATGTTTTATTGTTGATGATAAATAAGACTGTTATGCTCGCTTATAATCCTACATGAATCACGCAATGCATCATGGGTTTCCTTTACAGTTGTATTCCACTTCTTCTCAAGATTATTAATACCCAGAAGCATATACTCTAAACGAATGCCTAAACATAACACCCACTCTTCAACACAACCATGAAGGTTAAGGGACCGTATATACTTTCCAACATATTCAAGATCAACTAAACCATGAATGATGTCATTGCCAAGTGATTCAACATTATACCCACAGGAATGAACTTATGACAAGGACAACTTGTAGACAAAGAGGGATATGAAGACGGAATAAAAATTTGCCACCCAATACATAAGGGAACCGATTCGATGCGCAAAAAGTGATCAGAAGAAACAACCTCCTCACATTCTTTGGTGAAAGATCTAGTAGCACGAAGCAAGCTAATAGGTTCGGAAAAAGAACCAATATATCCCATAAAGTCAAGTTTTTTCAAGTATTTATGATCAACCAAAATATTGAATCCCCGCACACAAGTAAGGCAATGAGAAAATGTAAAACAGGATTCAACATTCATAACAGAAGTTACATAAATAGTACAGACATACATCAAAATATTTTCTTAATTTTACAATAAATAATCCAAAAAACCCAGTACACTAGAGATCAACTAACTTCATAGGTAGGCGGAGGCTGGGCAACGATAGCAACCGCTTCTTGGCTTGGTTGCTGAGTGGGATTCTCCTTGCTTGGATGCTAAGAAAAGATTTCAATGCTTTCATTAACCTCACTGGCCACACTGGTATTATGATTAGGAGTTGGAATATCAGTGTTAGATTTAAACGGAAGATTGTCCAGGTAATCCCCTCACACTCCTTTAGCTCAACCGTAGAGGGAAAACCAGGCAGGCTGGGAAGATGCGAGAGCAAAGCATAGGGATGTCCCCCATCAACAATATTTTCAAGAAAAGCTTTATTCAGCTTTGCCTCTTCTTCTCCAGGGTCTCAACACATTTCTTCATAGAAGGCAAACTCTTCAGCGAGTAAGTGGGGTTCCACTCGCATTGATTCTTCACAGCCTCGCAGTAGCCAATGACACAAGCATCATTGGAAATATCCTCAAAACATTTATATAATGGTTTGGTCTTGCAAAGTCGATCTACCATAATTTGAGGGTGTTGAGGAGAAGCAGGTCCATTGGTACGCATTTCCTTTGACTCAGGACAAAGTCGAGTCGCCTCCGTCTCTGAGAGCCTGGCACGCTCCTCAGCAGCGTTCGCCCTTTCCTGAGCAGTGTCCACCCTCTACTCAGTAGCGTTCGCTCTCTCCTCAGAAGCTTTGAGCAAACTTTCTAGAGTTGTACATTTAGCTTCTTGTGCCATACTTCTCCAACAATGACTCATCAACATGAGAAAACTTGGAAAGCCGCTCCCTCACGAGTTGATGAATTTCGCCAACCTTATGATAAAAAAAACACACAGGATGAATTTAGTTAGCATTTTACAAACATGTGATCAAGATATGAAGAAGGTCACTAAAGTTCCACTGCAGACTTACCACAACCAGGGTATCAGGTAAAAGAGAGATTGGAAAGGATATCAGATATCATCCCCTCCGCCAAAGGATTCTCAGTTCGCGCTAGAGTTTGCAATCTAGATTGGTTAGCACACCCCTTTTTCAAAGGGGGAAGTGAATGTCCTGAAGATCCATTGCCCCTATCCCTCTTCTGCTTCTTCTCCTTCGCCAGAACGACGGGGAGATGACCACTTGTCTCTCCTCTCTCAGTAATCTTATTCTTATCATCAGGGCATGTCTTATTAACACCCTGTTGGAGCGTGTTACTCCCGGCAGCATTATCAGGTTGAACAGTAGCCTCAACCACCTCCTCATTATCGTTATCAAAGAGAAATATGTCAATTTCACCTTTAGCTAGGTCCATATCTGAAACAAAATGAGCATCCTAGATCAAACGAACACATAAAGAGAAAAAATAAATAAAAAAGAATAACAGTACGTCAAAATAAAAAAATATTACAGATCAAACACATCAAAATAAAAATAATCAAAACACCTTCAACATCAGAGTCAGTATGGCAAAGATGTTGTGTATGAGCATAAAGCATAACCACGATCTCTGCCTCTTTGGTAAAATGAACATTCAGACCAGGTAGCTCAGAATTGGGGACTATGTGGTTCTAAGAGGGCACAACAACTTTGGGGTTTTGTTTTAATTTTATGAAGAAATATTTTGTATGCCAGAGACCAACATTACTAGGGAAACCGCTCATAGGCTTAACCCCAGCAATCATGGGATAAAAGGTAAATTCATCCACTGTGTTTTCACTTTTCGAATATGGTAGAAGTTGTGAAATAACTCAAGAGTGGAAGGAATGTTTGCTTTCTTGCACACCTAAAGAAACCCCATTATGATAGCAATGTCCTTGGGGTGAAATTGGGACAACACGACTTTATACGAACAAATAATATCAACCACATGCTGAGGGAGAGGAAAATAAAGGCCAAAGTTCAAATAGGTTAAGTAGCATGATATATAGCCAGATGGTGGAGTGCAAACACATTCACAGTTCATGAAAGCACAGAGTTTAAAAGGGGTTAAAAATGGGAAGTAGCTTTTTAGTTTTTCTAAATATGTTACAGTGAGCATATTGCGTATGGTAAAGGATCTGGTGACATGACCGAAATCCCCACCAAAATGAGCATCTTCTACGGGGGACTTGACGTGGTTAGGGGAAGTCATGGGGATAAATGAGGAGCCTAGATTTGGAAATAACAGAGTTAATTAGGGGAAAGTACTACAGATAAAAATCTATTGGAACAAAGCTTAAGAGAAGGCCCGCCGGAAAAGATAACCAGGATAATATATGAAAAAGAACAACCAGTATATTTCCATAAAATTGAAGAAATGATATATGTTATCAAATTCAAAGCATCTAGTAAATAGATTGGAAATGAAAAACAAACCTTACTCTTCAAAAAGATGAGGAAAAATGATGCACAGAAAACCTAGATTTGGTCGGAGAGGATGAAGATTTTGGAAAATGGAGGTGATATAATTGAAACAAAGAGAGAATTTCAATATTTAAATACAAGGAAGGGAAATAGCAAAATCAAGGAGGACAGACAGTTCAAAAGCACAATGATGAAGTTCTGACATAAAAATGGGTTACCTTTTACATATATCGAGGAGACGGAGGAAGGTGAATAGACAAAGCACTAAATGAAACCACTCTATTGAAATTCCCCATTTAAGAGATACAGTAATAATAGAAGTCAGGAAAATCCAGAAACAAACAACAAAAAAGGTGGATAGAATCACGGCTCTTTTGAACATAACCTTCGCTACCATCCTTAACAATAAACATAAGAAATTCAAAACTCAAAATTTTAAAGCTAAATAGTTGGTGGAAAAGGAATTGTAACAACCACAAAGATATTAACACTTCGTAATTTTTACGAAGGTAAATCAAATGCTAACCAAGCTGTTGATATACAACTTCATTTTGCATTCAATCAATTCAAGGACATTTCTCCATGCCGCTTAGTCTTCATGGCTGGGGGACTTATGGTTCATACCTAGCCCAAATAGGTAATAAGCCCAAAACTACAAGCGCTCCTAAAGAGAACTAGTGAAGCAATCTGGTCTAGATGGGTGCAAAGCAAGTGGAATCAACCCACGAACCAAGAAGAGCGGGGACCTTGATCAACTATCAGCTATGAACCACATTTCTCAGTCCCACGATCAGATACACGATGGCCATTCTGGATTAAACGAAGTCACGTTCGTAATGTACTATAAAAGGAAGAAGAAGGCTATGAATCTAGGTAAGGGCAACTAAACTAAAGAGCTTGAATCCAAAAATGAGGTTAATGACTTAAACATCAGAGCTGTTTCCCCGGAATCGCTTCTGAGATCTCTTTTGCAAGCACACCTTGGTGAACCACGATCAACCAGCCGGATTGGAGAATACCCCCAACATAATGGATGCTATGTCCTTACGAGAATCTAGATCATATTTTTCGAGCTTCATTGTAGATCGCTCGTAGGTACTTCAGAGTAGAAGGCCATTTGCAAGAATGGTAGTAGATATTTTCTCTGCAGTACCTTACATTTATGAGGCGGGGCATCACCTATTTTGTGCAATAGATTTTTCTCTTCATGTATGATCGGAGAGGGCCCCGCTTCCAGGAACTTAATTAGATTATCATATATGTCCAAGGCACCACTGACCTTGGCCTCCGGCTACATCCATCGTCAACCTTGACCCTTACAACCTACGCCAATGCAGATTGGGCTAGATGTCCCGACACTCATTATTTCACATCTGGGTATTATGTATACTTTATCAACAATTTCATATCTTGGTTGTCCAAGCATCAACCTATCTCCCGCTCTAGCCAGACTCCAAATATAGAGGTGTTGTCAATGATGCGACCAAAACATGTTGGCCGTGAATTTTTTTTGTGAGCTTCATGTCCCACTCCAACCAGCTACATGTCCTACTCCAGCAAGCTACTCTTGTCTACTGCACCTAACATTTCTACCGTCTACCTCTCATCCAATCCAGTGCAACATGAACACATTAAACATGTTGAGATCGACTTGCATTTTGTTCGAGAAAAGGTAGCTCTGGGTAAGGTTTGAGTACTCCACGTCCTGTCTGTTCACCAATATGCCGACATCTTCACTAAGGAGCTTCCATCTCCTCTACTTTTGGACTTTCGGTCCAGTCTCTGCATCTGCCTAGCTCTCACTTTGACTACGGGGGTGTGTTAACAAATATGATTGATTTAATTGATACAAATTGATTTAGTCAATATTGTATTTAAGTTGTAAAGATACTTTCTGCTATTATACTCTGTAAAATTATCTATTAATACGAAATGAATCAATGGAGAACCTCAGGGACTCAATTACCCATTTCTTACCAAATTACACAAGTATGAACTTGGTCTACTGTTTGGGCCTAATAATATTAAACACCAATAACCTTAAAGGTTATAGAAACTGGGTTTGTCATAATTGATCTAACTGTTTAGATAATATCCAATGAAAGAGTAAGTTTCGAGGGTCTCTTAGAGCAAGTCCAACAGATTGTTTAAAAGTTTCTCTAAAATGGAGAATGAAAACTCATTTTGTCTATATTTTAATCTTTCAATTCCAACAGATTTTTCATTTTACATAACCCTCTCTTTATAATATAAGGATATTTGAATGTGATTTTTAATGTTTTTGACATAAAGAAGAAAATATCTTTTAAATAAAGGTGTTAGCATTTTATTTTTATTTTTTCATATAATTTTTTTTTCTATTGATACATCATATAGAAAATGAAAAACCTTTTTTCCTCCAAATCTCTATTTTAGAGAACGAGATGCAGTACCTATCAGAGCTATAAAAAAAGAGAGATATATATATATATATTTAAACATAATTCCTATTATGCAGAGCCTATTGGACTTGCTCTTGTGGCACATGGCATGTTTAATTGAAAATTAAATATGATGTAAACAAATGGTCCTTTTAGGATTTTCATCTCCAGCGCTACTGTTACAATATAGTTACACATGGCGTGTCAATCATTCAATGAACAAAATTTTAGATGGCCTCATGCATATTAACAAATTTCTACTCCTTCATCCCTGCATTAGGTTCATATTTTTATTTTCGTCTATCTCAACCAAATATTCTTATTTCTTATTTTGATTGAAATTTGTGGCTGCAATTTGGCCAAGCCATTCCAATCCCCTTCTTTATATGACACATCATCACGCATAAATGTTCATGAAAAAATGTTAGATGAACCTTACATTGGGATGGAAAGTATTATTTTTTTGTTAGATAAGTAAGGGTCTCAATACGAGTTTCGCCAAATATAAGCTCTACTTTACCCCCTAGGGAAAATCTCCAATAGTACTGATAATGTGTAAATTTGAACTGGGCCCAAGTGCCTAGTCTAGCCAGCCCAAGTCTCCTATTTTACCCCTTGAGTAATAACCTTTGGGCCAGCCCAGGGGAAGAGTACTTGCACCACAAGCAAACAAGACAGTTGCCATACTTGCCAACCTATATAAAGGATAGAGATAACCCTACAAACTTAACTATTTATTCCTAATTGACTATTTCTGACTTGATCGTCGGAGCTTCTTCCCCTCAAAAACCTCCGGGGGCTTTGTCTTGCATATTCTGGCTACAATGGCTATGCACACGATGGTGGCAATTTAGGGCGCATCAAGTTGGCACGCCCAATGGAACCGTTAGTCAGATCTGTACGTTTTGTTGTTTATGTCCACTTCTACAGCAATCACCTTGCATAGAAGTGAACGGCTAAAAGGCAAGACTTCAGATATTAACAATGAAGTACAATCCCCATACCGAAGAAGGAAGGGACGCGGGATTAAGAAAATGCAACCTGGCCCTGCTTATTCAATTACCGGTAATAGATTCCCATAGGTAGCCTGAAACCAGATCCTTATAACGGGGGTCATGTTGGGGTCTCGAATCAAATCTACCATACCTCCTAGATAGGTGGAGGTCAGTGGTTATCCATGGGTAGGAGGTGTTCTAGCCCCTATGTCACAAAGCCAGATGCGCCAACGAAGGGAGACTGGGCCACAGTTCACAGAAGCTACGGCAAACTCACAAGTAGAGTCAACTATAGGGGCCACTCGAATGACAAAAGGCCCAAAATTACACTCCCCACGTTGTAGCAAGATCTAGCACAACTGGTTCAAACCCTCAGATCTACTGGTTATCAGGTGGAGCCCCCAAAGCTCCATCAAAGAATGCTCCAACATCAGGTAGTGGCCCCACTTTCGATGCCTTTGACAGACAAGATTCTGATTATAGGCCACCCTAAGAGCTTCCTACCAAGAGAATATAGGGATATGGGCTCAAGATCGGCCCCAACCAACATTCCCCAGCATAGGCCAAACGTTGGCATACTCGGTGCTTGTTTCGGTACCTCACATCTCAAACAAGGCAATTCCTTTCTCAGTGGCCTGGCCAAGGGGTCATTACCCTAGTTACGGGAACCAGATACATTCATGGCCTCAACCAAAGATTCCTTCATAGGACCCTTATTATCAGGGGGCAGCAACAGTTGTATCACACTCTGCTGTGGGAGGACCACGACCTAGATACATGGCCTCGAACTAGATACCAAACATTGGCACTTCATTCGAGCCAGATCAATACATATATTCACGAATGGGAGGAAAGTCGAGCAATGCCCTCACAAGGGAGCTGGAGATATTAATTAGTTCTTCGGATAAAGTCGCAGCCTCCCATTTCAGTTCTTTAATATTGACCACTCGATGGCCCATCGATGTGAAGCCACCCGAGGGCTCCCTACGTACAGTGGAGATACAGACTCTTGTGAGTTCATACAGACCTTCCTCAGTCTGATGAATTCAAGAGACTTTAATGAACAACTGATATGTAAGCTGGTAGGGAGCTACCTTCGAGGAAAGGCTCAAGAATGGTTTAACAAACTAGGAAAGGGATCGTTGCATTCATACAAATATTTTGGAAGGAGCCCATTGGGCCCATTCTTCCAAAATAAAAGATTAAAAAAAAACTTGGATCGAGCTTTATCAAAGTAACCAGAGGCCCAACGAATCGATGGAAGCATTCTATCATCGATATGTGGATGAGAGCCTCAGTGTAATCAATCGCACTGAGGATGGAGTGATCCTTGGCTACATGAATGGAATGTCCAACCTTGACTTATACAAGAAGATGGTCTCGAAAAATCTAAAAACCCTAAAGAAACTACTAGAGATCGTGGAACAATATTCAAAGATCGAGGAAGCTACGAAGAGAAAGCGAGAGGGGGACAAGTTGGGTGAAAAGGCCTCCAAAGCCTCGGGGTCAAGGAAAAAAAGGTTGGAGGCTTTAAACAAAGACTTTGAAGGTTATGTTCCCCTAACCAAAACCAAAGTGAAGATACACTGCATCCACAGGGGCTGTTTCGAGCTCTCCCTCCAGGAAAAGACTTCCCTGAAAAAAGAGATTTACCCAAATTCATTGACCACCAATAAGAATGTGGCCATGATATGAAAAAATGCTTCCATCCGAAGAAGGAAATTGATATATATATATATATATATATATATGCAAGAGAAGGCTTACTCTCAGACTGCATCGAAAGACCAAGAGGAGAGTGCTCCTCTAAGGGAAAAGGAAAGTGCCACAGGAAAACCTAAGAAGGGGGCCACTCGAGGTGGTAGAGAGTAGCAAGGTAACAATGGGGAGCAAGATGGAAATCAAGCAAGTGAAAATGGCAGACCTAACCCCGAGGCTTGTGCATATAAGAACCGTGGGGATGAGGCTAACCGTGTGATTAATTTCATAAATGGGGTGGTGAGTGACCAATCATCGAACACTATTATCAAAGCATAATCCTAGTATGTCCCCCCAAAGAACCCTGCCAAAAATGATTTTGAGCAGCGAAAGCAATAACTTTCTTGGAAGATGACCTGGTGCCCAGCGGAACCCCCCATACAGACCCTATAGTAATCCATACAACTATCGAGGACTTTTTTGTCAAAAGAGTGTCCATAGATGATGGCAGCGGAGTGGAAGTGATGTTCACCAATTTCTTTGATCAATTGGGGTTAGGGCGTGAAAGTTAGAGGGGAACTACTCACCATTATCTAGTTTCACTGGGAAAATGGTACTACCCTTAGGGGTCGTAACCATCCCAATCAAAATGGCCGGTGGAGATAAGGAGATCACACTCGATTGTAGATTTATGGTGATTGACATCGTATCCCCCTATAATCTGATATTAGGAAGGCCATGTATGTGCCAGGGGCGGGCCATAGGATCCCCCTACCACTTAACAATGAAGTTCTCCACCAAAAAGGGGATACCAGTCATAAGGGGGGGATCAACCGGTATTTAGGAGTTGTTTGAAAATAGCCTTGAAAGAGCTAAAAAGGAAGACAACAAGAAGATGTCTGCATAAGTGTTCACAAAATATAGCTTATTAAGTGATAGCAGACATGCAAGTTTGCAAAATTACAGAAAAATTATTTGAAGCATTACAAGAAGAACTAAGTGGCTTAAAAGAGGAGATTTATCCACACCTAGATGCTCGTAATGATCAAGAAGAGGACGAACCACCACAGTTGCGACTGTGCTCAACTTTGCAATGGGAGTGCTCAACCCTACGCAGGTTTTCTTCAACCATACGCTCATCACTAACTAAATGGTCGTACCGCCATTTCATGTGTAAATAAATAGGATGGCGTATTAGACCTCTTTGATCCATATGACCAAGATATCTAGCATAATAGGCCTTGAAGTCAGTTATAGGGTCAAACTCTTCACGATCCAGCTGCATACTCATAACATTAACAGTCTCTTTATATCTCTTCATCTCAGCCATAAAATTTTGTACTTCTTCATTTAGGCATCGATTACGCAATCAGATAGCCTCAGAAAAATTAATTAACCTACCTCCCCCCGGTATTGTTAAAACCGTAACTTAGAACTAACCTGGTTAGAGGCGGTGAGGGTCAGAAGATAGAAATTTATAGTTCTGCATCCCATTCCTATTGCTACGCTACCTATAGGGTAGTTAGCGGTAATCCCAGGGTTTGTCCCCAAAGATGGTAGGTCTAATTTATCAACTCAAACACAACCTCATACAGGTCGTCAATATGTACAAGATAAAGGAATAGCTAGCAAAACAAACATGAGAAAATGGGGGGTGGCTTTTCAATTTAAAAACTACAAAACATGAAAACTAAAAACACAACTACAATATTAGCTATGCACTCAGGGAAATCATTGAGAAACTTGGTCAATCTAATGCTTCTATCATCGGTTCATTAACATAGAGATATAGGCAAACCTACTAGAGTTTCCATAACACGTGGTGTGGCTAATAACATACAATTCCCTGTCCCTATCATGGCGGGTTCTCCCTCAACCCTCCATTGACACCGTCATCATAATTAGGGGAGTAAAACAAGTTCCAACCGTTATTGTAGGTCTGATTCTCCCCCGTGTGATTATATCCCGAGCTTCCACCACAAATTCACTACTTCCCTCAGGTCCTATCAATTAGGCCCAAGGGTAATATTATGGTTTCTTGTAACCCTAGCTTGCTACTATATAGCTATCTCTACCAGAACCTCTTGAAAAACTTTACGAAGTTAGCTAAGACTGATGCGATGGTAAGTATATCAAAGTGACCTCGAATCCCCCATGCACACACCCACGTGCACGCATTTTCTTCCACCCATTGAAACAACCAGGTTTCTCTTTCCAAGGGGGCATCGATATTTGTGCCTAGCATGAATATAACCCAAAGTGTGTGCATATATGTGATTTACTATCCATGCATTCAAACTCAAATGAAAATCACAATAGTATCATGCACACAAAATTAGGATGAACTAAAGAATATCAATTAGCATATAGATAACCAAGTCACTATAATTTATCCCCAAGCTATGGAAACTACTCCCTTGACACGGAATTCAAATAAAGATTTGAATTCCACATCTTAGGATTAAAGCAAAATAAAAAGAAGAAAAAGATAAAGTTTCTCGTAAGGAGAGAGTCTCCAAACTACTCTTGAAAAGGTATGGTCTAATATGAAAACCTAGTAGACAAAGGTTCTATGTACAGTAGTAGAAGATTGGGCCTAAAAATAGTCCCAAAATAGGTCTCAGCCTGCGCCCTGCGTGGTGCATCACAGATGATATGGCCTGTGGCATGTACTTGGCGTGGGGCGCAAGGACTGGCGCGGGCCGTGTCTCTTCATGAGCGCGGGGCGCCAGTTATGGGGCATGGCCCAAAATTTCATCTCCTACAGGGCGCGAGGCTTTGTGCGGGCTGCGTCTAACTCTTGGCACGGGCTGCATCGTCTACTGCAACCACCAAAATGCTAATACTTGAAGTTCTCAACCGCGCCCATAGCCATTGGCGTGGGCTGTGGTCAGAAAGGGTGCTTTCTCAAAAACCTTTATGCGGGCTGTGTGATTTCTGACACCCTACCAACTGGTCTTGGCATATTGAGCTTGGAACGGCGCAAGATGCCTAAAATGGAATATTCTGCACCAATACTTATCCGTGTGGAGTGGTCTTCAATATGTTCTGGCAGCCCGTGAACTCTGGCAAGGGTCGCACCACAGCCTCCCGATGGTCTACCTGGTGTGGGGCATCTCCTTTGGCTTTGGTGCTAAACCATGCACTGCCCGCATCGACCTGTTGGTGCCTTGGCTGGCTGAACTAGTTTCCTTCGCTACGGGAGAACCGTTAATCCGATTTGAGAGTTTTAGTGGTCGATTTTGTAGTACTCTAGAAAAAGAATCCAATGGAGGCGGCCTTGAAGGATAATTATTCTTGGACCGTTCTCTAACTTAAGCACAGCTCATCGGACCACGATTCCCCATTTCTTCATTTGCCACTTTGAACTCCATTGGTGCCTATCTTTGGCTTCAATCTCCTTATACCATGCATTGATGATCGTAGCCTTTGTCTCTACTATCGTCCTTGAGAAGGGCCTTCAATATCTTCTACCGCCTTCATGAATGACCTTCATATAGAATGTAAACACAAAATACCCACGGACGATCTACTAAAATGATCACAAGGAAGATCAAGGATCCCATGGATACAAGATGTCCATTAGTACTAATTAAGTCTAAAAAATGCGGGATTTAGACAAGAAAACCAAACATGGCCATTTAAACCCCTTGTCACGTAAACTAAACTAATACTAGCAATCCACCAGGTAAAAAATAACTAAAAAGTATGCCAAATGTATCAGTTAATGCACGCATGATAAAGCCGATCAGACTCCCCACACCTAACCCTTTACTCAATCCGAGTAAATAGAAGACAAGACAAAGAATCAAGAGAAATGTAGCGTGCAAGCATAAGTTAACCAAGGAATTCAACTTATTCTAAGATTACCCTATTTCGCCCAAGAAAGTAAGATCTCACAACTCTCACACTCCCCAAAAAACATAATTAATCAAACCACCCAAAGCAAAGTGTGGAAAAAGGTAAGCCAAAAAGATAAGTGTCAAGCTAGCTTACTTTTCCCGAAATGATCCCAAAAGCAATCAAAGAGTAGTCTTAAAAAACAATCCACCGCGAGAGCATGCATTCAACCTATTTTTTTTCTTTCTCTTAATTTCTCTCATTTTTTCCTAGGCACATAAGCCTAGCCAGGCTTAGCCACTCATTTTTACCTAGGTCTTTCGACCTATCCCGGCTTTTTCTCATGTTACCCAAGTCTCCCTTTCGGGTTTTCGACTTGTCTCAGTTTTTATATTTTATTTCATTTTTTCAATTTTCCCAATTTTTTTTGTGTAGCACAAAAATTCCCTAAAAGTGGGCTTCATACTACAAAATATAGTTAAACATAAAAATACACCACCAATTTTCTAAAACATCCTACCCCATGCAAACTAGAAATCCCTAGCATAGCATGTCATGCCACCAAATGTTTATCCAAAATCATCCCCCAACAAACAAAAACCAACATAATCAACTAACAAGAAGAAAAACTACCGAAGCAAATCATGAAATGCACCGAGGAAATCCAAGAATGAAAACTTCCTAAGTGCTCACTACTCCCTCCCCACACTTTGCCCCTGCAAAGTGTCCAATGCACAAAAATCATCTCAAAACATAAGTGAGGTAGGGAATAGTGATACTCACTCTCGCGGACCTGAAGGGCCTTCATCCTCGGGACTCATGAAGCTCCTATCCATGAATCTGGTTGCTTGAAGTGTGGCCTCAATTCTATCCATCCCCGAGCTAAGATCTTCCACTTGCAGGTGCATTCCTCCTATATCTTAGACTACCTCTTGCAACACTTGAGTAGAGCTCAAAAGCTTGTCCCCAAGTGAATGCAAGTGGTCAATAATGTTTGTAGATAAGCAAGGGCGACTTGGAGGTTCTCTCGGAGTGGACTCGTCCTTAGCTGCCTCAATATCTATCTCCAGGTTGGCCATAACTCTATAGAACTCTCTCTTAAATTTCTGGTCCGGAAATTTGAGTTGGTCATCCAAGCTTTTCTCATGGTCAATGGCGGTGCGTTCCGGTTGTAGAAGAATCATAAAGCTACATGTGCTAGCTCCTCCATAGAGCCATACATATCTACCCTCTAATGTCGCTGGTCCCACCATGGATGCTTTTGCTAACTTCTCCATGTTGTACCTTGTACCCGATCTCCCTGAGATAGATAGATCCCTCTGTGTGACCGGATGACCTAGAAACTCCGCCAAAAGACCATCCATGCCTCCCATGAAGATTTTTCCACTCTTCCTGTCTCCCATTGCTAAACATTCCTGTCTCCCATTGCTAAACATTCCTGAACAAAACACCCCACTAAGTTCTGGTAAAGTTACCCTTGGGAGTTATTGACCAAAGGCAATAAACATCCGAACCCGGGCATTTTGTTAGAGACTCCCATAACCAACAAACGGTGAACATAATGGAATGTCAGATGAATTATTGAGGTACTCTTGCACAGGTTCTTCCGATCTGTGCCTGTCAGTTGCACCCAAAAGTGTCCAAGAGAGAAAGGTAACCCTTGTCGGTGTGTCTTCTGGATCTCCATGCCTTACCTCCACCCAAAGGCTCGCGCTACCTCCCGGTGGTTAATTTTGTACTCCTTATCGTCCAGGTTGAATTTTATTGCCTTATGTCGATCATCATCGATGATTGGCCATAGAGTAGTTAGGAACTCTAGGGTCCACCTAATGTACGTCTTGGAGTGTTTCTCGAGAAACCCCTCTAGACATACTCAACTCAACATGAAAGTGACCAGCTCAAGTAAACCTAGAGTCACCAAGGTGTCCTTGCAAGCAAACCCCATCTCCAAAATACTCCTCTTTGGCTCTCTCAAGTTCCTCCACCTCTGGGCTGCAGTCCCAAAAATGTTAGATAAACCCATAAACTCCTCGATCACAAATGTGGGGTTACGAAGAATGGAAGTCGTTGGCTCGGGGTTTGCACCCTTTGCCGACTTCTTCCTCTTCTCACCCTAATGGACTTGCCCTTCTCTAAGTCATTCTTCATAGGTGGCATCCTAAAAAAATGGGGCCAATAGTGGTGATATGATCATTAACAAAGCATGGAATACAATTCTATAAGACAATATTCTCCCAAATAACCCAACCATTCATAACATGATAATCTAAGCATGTGGCCTATTCAAACAAGAACATTCCTCATAAAAAAACAAACTCATGTAAGTTATCACCAACCTATTAACAAAATCATGCAATCAAAATTCACCATGTCCCAAATCAACCAACACTAAAGATCATATCTTTCGGGCATAATAGCACATCAATCCTCCCAATATCTTCTTCAACACAAGATTATGCATACAAACTCAAACACATATCTCAAAACACACTAATTCAAGATTTATTCTCTAAATAACACCACCACAATGTCAAATAAAGCAAATAAACATAGAGTTCAATGTGTTACCCAAAATTTGAAGCTAAGATTTGTAAGACTCGCAAAAGAAGAAGCAAAAATTGCCAAATTTTGGGAAAAAAAAGCTTCACTTTTTTTAGTTATACCAAGAGTGAGTGTTTCTTGAGAAGAAAGAATGTGTCAAATGAGAGAATTAGGTGGAGAGAAATGTACTATGGAAATGGAATTTCAGCCTAAGTGACTAGGGTGAGAGGTACATTTAGGATAAGAATGGAATTTTAAAATGGTCAATTTAGGGGACAATAGTACAAGTAAATTAATTCCAAGGGGTATTGGAAGTATATTAAAAAATCCTAAGGAATTAGGAATTCCACAATTTTTTAACCAAAAATGCAATTTTGAATTTAAGAATCATAATTTTCAAAAATTAGCATTATCGGAACGAAGAAAAATTGAAAATTTGGTGTAGTGCACAAAAGGTGCCTGGCGTGACCCAGAGCCTCGCGCCAAACCACTTGGCTTGAAGCATAACCTCGCGCCAAACCACTTGGCTTGACGCATAACCTCATGCCAAACCTCTGGAACGAGACCAAACCTCATGTCGTTCCTATCTCAGCACGAAGCATAACCTCGTACCAACCTCCTTGGCACGAAGCACTGCCTTGAGCCAGCCTACTTGGCACGAGGCATACTCCAACATTTTACCTAATCCTTGGTTTCCCCTTTTTTCAAAAGCCTTTCCCCCGTACAATTTAATTCCATTCAAACACAATCACGAGTCTCAAACGTAAATTTCCAAACCAATAAGAGTTTCATTTCAAAAATCCACATAGAAAAACAAGATTCATGCAAACACTATCTACTCGCTAATAAAAAACACAAAAGCAAAATAAACACCTTATGTTTATTGTCTTCCTCACGACTTATTTTCTTTTTCCATGCATTCTAATTAGAAACACTTACCTCTGGGTACCTGGAACCGCCATCGACGACTCCACCCATGATGACATTATCGTGGAGAGGTCTCCACAACAAGCCATCCTTACTTTCAGACCTTCTGACTGCCAATAGGAATGAATATCCATGTCTTGCTATCACTGAGTCTGTGAATATAATTTCAGGGTCTAAGGGAGGTCGAGGAGGTTTTAAACCCTCGATTATCTCCCTTTCCAGATGCAAATTGGTCAGCATAGAAAAGAAATCTAGAACCGATATATCATCCATTGAATCATTCAATTTATTGGAATCATCACTGTTATTATCAATATGGGATTCATCTAAACATTCATGCTCATTTGTCACACAAGAAGATTTATCATGCTCATCATATAAGGTTACACTTTTGCACATCAAAGAAGACTTTGTTGAATCATGCATAGACTTATAGATATCAAATTCCACTTTATCCATGTCATATTCTAGAGTTAAGGTTCCCAAGTGGACATCAATTTTAATCCTAGACATTTTAAGAAAAGGTCACCCCAAATGTATTGGGGGTGCACTTCCGTCGTGTGCCACATCTAAGACATAAAAGTCCTCCGGAAAAACCAATTTGCCAACTTTCACCATCACATCCTTTACTAGTCCACGGGAACTAGCTTGGGAATGATTGGAAAGTTGTACAATTACTCTAGTATCCCTAAGTTCACCTATTTCTAGGCATTGATATAGACTAAACTAGATAACATTAATGGATGCACCTAGATCTATCAGGCATGTTACACAAGTTTACCACCTAAAGAGATAGATATAGGAAACATTCCTAGGTCATTGCATTTCTTAGGTAGGTTTTTATGGTTCAAAACAATTATTCCTCCCATTTTCAAATTTCCTAACCTCTGACTCCTCCCATTTTCAAATGCCATAACCTCTTAGTTGGCCTACACATTTTCTTTGTGCATGAAACTCTAAGACATTTAGCATATGATGTCACATGTTAGATTAATCCAAGATAGGGATGGTTACCTCAACCTTTTAGAAGACTTTCAAATGTTTGCATTATCGGTCACCACCTTTGGCCATCCTCTCAAAGAATTTGGAAATTGAGGAGGAATAGTGGCTTGTGCCTAGAGGTTTGCTTTGGTAGCCTCCTCTATCTTGTCATCTTCTTGCATTATCTTCTTCTTGGTCTCACAAACTTCCTTCTCACTTCTCAGTTTAAGTGCGCTCACATTTCTCAGATTAACCTCCAGTTGGGAAGGTAGTTTTTCACACTCCTTGGCCTCAGGTCGGCTTACCGAGGTGGCAAGTTGCCCAACTTGAACTTCAATATTTTTGATACTTGAGAAAGCTCTATTTCCAAGTTCCCCAATCTCTCGCCTTGTCCTCTCCGCAAAGATTTCATGTTTCTTCCTTAATTGACCGATGGCCTCTAAGATCTCATCACGTTCCGAATTGTAGAGTGAAGCATGATTGTTGGAAGGGCCTTCACCTCTAGGATATGGTTAAGGTGTAGATTTTCCTCCATGGTACCCTTGAGGTTGGTTGCCCTCTCTCCATTGAAAATTAGGATGATCTCAATATCTCAGGTTGAATGAATTTGCATAGGGGTCTGACCTTGCATCTCCTTGGTTCCCTCGGAACCCTAGTGATTGACCCCTAGAAAATCGTGGTCATTCCCAATTGTTGTAGTCAATTGCCTTCACCTCTTGTAAATCATCTACGACTTTGGGGTATGCTTTGGAGTTATGGTTAAGGCCGCAAACTTCACACACTTGGACTTGATGCACTTTTCCTTGCAAAAGTTCCTTGAACATGGAAGAAAGAGCTTGGACTTGCTCCTCCAACTTAGATGAGTGCGTGGATTCATCCAAGACCTTTACCCTTGATCTAGTGCCAAATTTCTGCTTAACATTTTCCATTTCTTCAAAGAGGGCCATTGCATCCTTGGGGCTCTTGTTCGCTGTTGAACCATTGCAAGCGGTATTCACCATCTCCATATCTTCATCACATAGCCCCTCAAAGAAGTAATACACCAAATTCCCCTCCTTGAATGGGTGGTAATGACAACTCACCAAATTTTTCTTTAAGCGTTCCCAATAATTATGCATACTCTTGGTTGCACCTTGAGTAATGTTTGACAATTGCTTCTTCAACCCGACCGACTTAGATGCCGAAAAGTATTTCTCTAAGAACCTCCACTTCATGTCCATCCATGATCCAATGCATCCCGGTGGCAAGTAGTAGAGCCAATCCTTGGCACTACTTTGAAGGGAAAATGGGAAGGCTCTTAGGTTATAGTCATCTTCGGACACTCACAGGGGCTTCATGTTCATGCACACCAAATGGAACTCCAAAAGATGTTTGTTTGGGTCCTCCCCCACCAATCCATAAAGTGTAAGAAGTCAATGGATCATGCCACTCATTAGCCCATAGCTCACATTGGTGGGTAATGGCGAGAAGGTGATGCATAGAGGTTAATTCTCCAAGTTGGGTGTCATGAGCTCTCGCAGGGTGCGGTTGTCTTCCACAATTGCTAGCGGATCTTCTACTACTACTTCTTCCCTTGGTTGAACTTGTGCCCTAGTTCTTTGCCTCTTTATCCTCCGACCACCTATGTTAACAGTCGAGTAGTGTTAGATGCCTAGATTAGTGACATGGATGTGTACCATAAACTAAGGCCAACAATACCCTTCTGAATACAACACTAGCAAATGAATCAAAAGGTAACAAAATAACTATAACAATAGCTCCAACCAAGATTCAACAACATAAAAAAACAAAATAAAATCTAAACTAGCAACTCTATTAACTCGTTGTGCCTAAATTTTCACCTAGACTGATAGCATCCCTAGCATCGGCACCAAAATTTTGACCTGCCTCCCCCCGGGGTCGTTAAAACCATAGCTTAGAATTAACCTGGTTGGAGGCAGTGAGGATCAAAACATAGATATTTATAATTGTGCATCATGTTTATACTTCAATACTACCTATAGGGTAGTTAGCGGTTAGCCCTGAGTTTGTCCACGGAGATGCTAGGTCTAATGTACCAACTCAAACACAAACTCATACGGGTCATCAATCCCTAAGAGTGAAAGGAATAACTATCAAAGCAAACATGCTCATCGGGGGGAGGGGGTTGGTTTTTAATCTAAAAACTACAAAACATGAAAGTAAAAACACAACTACAATATGAACTAAGAACTTGGGGAAATCATTGAGCAACTTTGTCAATCTAATGCTTCTATCCTCGATTCATATACATTGAGATCTAGGCAAACCTAATAGAGTGTCCATAACACGTGGTGTGGCCGATAGCATACACTTTCCCATCCTTATTATGGTGGGTGCTCTCGCAACCCTCCATCGACACCGCCATCGTAATTTGGGGGTACAACAAGGTCTGACCGTTATTTTAGGTCTAATTCTCCCACGTGCGATTACGTCCTGAGCTTCCACCATGAATGAACTCTTTCCCTCAGGTCCTATCAATTAGGTCCAACGGTCGTAGGCACCTTATCTATGATACAAGGGTTTCTTGTAACCCTAGCTTTCTACTATATAGCTATCTCTACCTGATTCCTCTTGGATAACTTTACAAAGTAAGCTAAGAATGTTACAATGGTAAGTGGATCAGAGTGACCTCGAATCCCTCATGCACACACACATGCAGATGCATTCTCCTGCACCTATTCAAATAACCAAGTTTCTCTTCCCAAGGGGGCATCGATATTTGCGGCGAGCATGAATATAGCCCAAAGTGTGTGCTTATATGTGGTGTACTATTCATGCATTAAAATTCAAAAGTAAATCTCCATAATATCATGAACACAAAATTAGGTTGAACTAAAGAATCTCGAAAAGCATACTCCCTCCGTCCCAACCTATTCTTCACAGGATCATTTTTTGGTGAAAGATGCCAAACATTAACCACATAATTGAATAGGTATATGAACAATAGTTTTATCGTATGAGATATGGTTATATTCTTCGTAACACTTAGTTTCTAAATATTAAATTTTTGTGTGTCATTATTGTCCGTAGCTACACATATTTACAGTCAAACATGTTTATTGGAGACCGTGAAAATATTATGTGCAGAATAGGCTGGGACAGAGGGAGTCCCTTGACACTAAAATTCATCCCAAGCTATGGAAACTACTCCCTTGACATAGAATTCAGATAAATATTTGAATTCCATATCTTAGGATCAAAGCAAAATAAAAAGAAGAAAAAGATAAAGTTTCTCATAAGGAGAGTCTCCAAACTACTCTTGAAATCTAATCTAAGGTATGGTCTAATATGAAAACCTAGTATACAAAGGTTCTATATATAGTAGTAGGAGATTAAGCCTAAAAATAGTCCAAAAATAGGGTAAACCCTAGCTCAGCTACCACCCGGTGCGGGGCGTCATGGATGATGCGGCCCGTGGCATGTACTTGGTGCGGGCCATGTCTCTTATTGAGCACGTTGTGCCAGTTCTACTTGGTGTGAATCTTCATCTTGTGCGTGGCGTGAGGCTTCACGTGGGCCACGTCTAATTCCTGGCACGGTCCAAGTCGTCTACTGTGGGGCATCGTCAGAGTACTTAGACTTGAAGTTCTGATACACACCCGTGGTTGTTGGCACATGTTGTGGTCAGAAAGGGTGCTTGCTCAGGAACTTTGGAGCAGGCCATGTGATTTCCCACACCCCCCGGCTGGTCTTGGCATATTGAGCTTGGAACTGCATGGGATGCCTAAAACAGGATGTCTCGCGCCCATACTTAGCAGCGTGCAGGGGTCTTCAATTTGTGCTGGTGGCCAGTGGCCTCTGGCGGGGGTTGCGCCACAGCCTTGAGCTGGTCTTCTTGGCGCAGGGCGTTGGTGCCAAACCATGCAATTGAACTAGTTTCCTTCGCTACAGGAGAACCGTTAGTCAAATTTGAGAGTTTTAGTAGTCTCTTTTGTAGTACTCGAGAAGACACATCCAATGGAACCATCTTTGAAGGATAATTCTTCTTGGACAGTTCTCAGACTTAAGCACAACTCATTGGACCACGATACCCCATTTCTTCATTGGCCCTTTTGAACTCCATTGCCGCCTATCTTTAGCTTCAATATCCTTCTACCACACATAGATAATCGTGGTCTTTGTCTACTACCATTATAATGTGAATGGCCTTCGTCTCTACTACCGTCCTTGTGAACGACCTTCAATGTCTACTACAGCCCTTACTAACAGCCTTCACATAGAATGTAAACAAAAAGTACCCACGAGCAACCTACCAAAGATTATCACAAGGAAGATCAAGGAGGCTATGGATACAAGATGTCTATTAGTACTAATTAAGTCTACAAAATGCGGGATTTAGACAAGAAAACCAAACATGGCCGTCTAAAACCCTTGTTACATAAAATCAACTAATACTAGCAATCCACCAAGTAAAAGTAACTAAAATGTATGGCAAATACATTGGTTAACGCACGCATAATGAAGCAGGTCATTAATTCTCTGCCCATTATCTCTATAGTAGGGTTTCACAACCAGTTGCCCTACGAGAGGACGAAGGGAGACCCTGCAGTTTATCTTTGTACTCAACACAAGTTTGCTCAAGTTGGTGCACAGACGAATCAAGTCAGTCGCACTCAGTGCAGAGCTGCTCATTTTTGCTTCGCATCTGCGTGTTTATAGCGAATTGTTCGTCATACTTGCTTGCCAACAAAAGGCAGAATTTGAAAAGTGATCACACTCATCCTGCTTTTTCTTCAATAGATCAAATAAGTCATCAAGGAGAGTACATTGTTTATCAATGATCACCATATTTTGATGGGCTTCATGAGTTTTGCTTACAGCGTAATTTTTAGCCTCCTCTTGCTGTCGAAACATTCCCACTCTGGTCAATTTTTGGCGATGGTCTTATTATGAATTCTTTGTATATCACGAACTGCGTCATGGGTCTCTTTAACAGTCTTATTCCACTTTTCTTCAAGATCATTAATACCCAAGAGCAAGTACTTCAGACAAATACCTAAAGCTAGCGCCCAGTCTTGGACACGAATAGGGAGGTTAAGCAAACACGGGTACACACCAGCGGATTTAAAATCGATAAAACCACATAAAATATCCTTGCCAAGCTATTCAAATTTGTAACCATCGGGAATAAAAATGCTGCAAGGACACATTTTGGAAGAAGAAGGAGATGGAATCAATATAGGAAGTTCCCATTCAATACACAAGGCAAGAGACTCAATACGAGGGAAGCGATCAAAAGAAACATGGCCGTCACATTCCTGGGTTAAAGATTGGGTAGCTTAAATCAATCTGAGAGGGCAGTAAATGTCAGGTGGAAAAAATTCATAGTGACCATAAATTCAATCAATAGATCCCAGAAAGTTAAATTGTTTCAAGAATTTATGATCAACCAAAATATCGAAGCCCTTCACATAAGTATGTGCAATGAGATAATGTAAAAATAGAAAGGAAACAAAAAAAATTAATAACCGCAGTCGTACAAACATTACAAACATCTAGCAAAATATTGTCTTAAATTACAATCACAAATACAAAAACCCGATAAACTAAGAATTAAATAACTTGAGATGTGGAAGTTGGCAAAGGCTAGGCAACGATAGCAGCACCTTCCTGGCTTGCTTGCTGAGCAGGGACTTCAGTGTTCGCATTAGCCTTAGTTGCCTAGATCGAAGCAGAGTTAGGAGCTTGAAAAATAGTGCAAGACCCAAATGGAAGGTCCTCCAGATAATCAACCACGAACCTCTTTAGCTTAGCTATAGAAGGAAGACAAGGGAGACTAGAAAGATGCGATAGCAAGGCATAGGGATGTCCACCGTCAGCAATCTTTTCAATAAAACCATTGTTGAGTATTTCCTTCTATTTTTCCAATGCTTTAGTACATCTCTTCAAAGAGGGCAGGTTCTTCATCGTCAAAGGGGTTCCACTCACGCATGTCTTTCACAGCCTCACTATAACCAACGGTCCGAGAAGAGCTGGAAGCAACCTCATATAGTTGAAGAAGGACTTTGTTTTGCAAAGCTAATCCACCAGAATTTGAGGATAGTTAGAAAAAGCAAGAACATTGGTACACATCTCCTTACGCTGAAAAAATGAAGCTTCGTGATCTTTTTCTCAACGACCTTGGCATGCTCTTCAGCAGCGTTCACCCAATCCTGGGTGACTTAAAAAGAATTCTCTAGGCTCACACATTTCTTCTCCTTGGCCTTATTTTTCCTCAAGTGACTCATCGGTGGGAGAGAACTTAAAAAATCGCTCACTCACAAGTTGAAGACTCTCATCGACCTTATAGAGAAAAATATATGGAAAAGTGATAGTCAATATTCTAAACACAAGGTATCAATTCATAGTGAAGGTTACTCAAACTAACCAGCAAACTCACCATGGCCAAGGTATCGGGAAGTGAAAGCTTGGAGAGAATGTCGGGGATTGTTCCCTCCACTAGCAGATTATCAGTTCACGCATGACCCTGAGAGCGAGACTGGTTGCCACTCCCCTTTTTCACAAGGGGCAGCAAATGACCCGATGAACCATCAGTCACATCCCTCTTCTTCTTCTTCTTCTTCGACTCACCACAAGGGCGTTCGCTACCCATCTCTCCACTTTCAGCAGACTTGCCCTTCGCAAGTGCAGTACTAATGCTCATTTTATCAACACCCTGTCGAAAGGTGTTGTTAGCATCAACATTCCTAAGTTGGGCACGAGTCCTAACCACCTTTTCATCATTGCCATCAAGCGATCTATCGATAGCACTTCCAGCTAGATCCTTGTCTCTAAAAATGTGAACACCATAGATCAAAGGAATGAACGAAGAAAGTAAATGTTCGTAAAAGATAAGACAAAATACAGATCCAACGTATCAAAACAATGATAGTTCATAACACCTTCAGTATTGGAATCAGCAAGGTAGAGATATTGTGTATGAGCGCTAAGTGTAACCACGATCTCAGTGTTAGCAGTAAAACGAACCCTCAAACTGGGAAGATTAGATTTAGGAATTTTGTAGTTCCTGGAAGGAAGGGCCACTTCGGGACATTGGTTCAGTTTTACAAAAATGTATTTTGTCCGCCAAGGACCAACATTGCTAGGAAACCACTCACAAGTTCAACCCCAACTATCACAGGATAAAAGGTAAATCCATCTATTTTATTTTTCACTTTTCGAAGGTGGTAAAAGTTACAAAACAAATCAAGGGAACGCCCACTTTTTCGCACACCTGAACAAACCCCATTATGATAGCAATGCCCTTGCGATGAAATTGGGAAAATGCAATTTTATACGAACGCAGAAGAGTAACAACATGGTGGGGAAGTGGAAAGTAGAGACCGAAATTCAAATAACTCAAATTGCACGGGGTATAGCCAAGAGGAGGATTGCGAACACATTCAGAGTTCGCAGGAGAATGAAGCTCAAATGAAGAGAAAAATGGAAAATAGTTCTTTAAATCTTCTAAATATGGACCAGTCAACATGCTGCCTAGAGTTGAAGGTTCGGTGACGTGACCGGAGTCCCCGTCGGAATGAGTATCTTCTACGGGAGATTCAATGTGGTTCGAGGAATACATTCAGATAGAGAGTGATCCTAGAGTTGGAAACAAGAGCTTTAATTAGGTTTGTAAAGCTTGGAGGTAAACTTTTCAGGGCAAAGGTCAGGTAAATCGACAAGAGGTTTGCCGGAGAAGATGATCGGAGATGGGTAGAGTAAAATCATGGGTGGTAAAATTACCAGAAATTGAGAAGAAAATACCTTATTAAAATTAACACATGCAATAAAGAAATCGAAGATAGAGCTACATGCAAACTTACTCTTATATAGGAGGAAGAGTGGTGATTCGCAGAAGAACAAGGAGAACAAGGAGTAGCCGGAAAAGATGAATGTTGCGATAATAGGGGAGATGATTTGAATGAATAATAAATTTTGACAGTTGAATAACAATGAAGAAATGGAAGGAACGAGGAGAACAGTTGGTTCAAAAAGCACAATGATTATCTGACACAAAAGTAGGTTACCTTTCACAAATATCAAAACGAACGCGGAAGATGAGTGGACAGCGCACTGAATGACGATGGAATTAAATTATTTGTTTATAATTCCTTATTTAAGAGATACGGAAATAACAAAAGGCAGAAAAATCAGAACAATGCAGTGAAGAAAGAAGAATGAATCTCGGCCCTTAGAAATAGAATCTCAATGGTCGTCCTTATCGCAGAGATGACATGGACAAGGAGGATTCAAAATTTGAAATTTGAAATCGGAAGATTTAGTTAGGTCACAGGTTTAGCCAAAACGCTAACATTACTTCGCAATGACAATAAGAGTAATACTAAAAACCGAACATGTTGTTAGTGTACAACACCAGTTCGTGTCTATTGTACACATAATGTCATTGCTTCACACCTTTTAGACTTCGTGGCTAGGGGGGCTTATGGTGTATACCCATCCTAGAAGCTCCATAGCACTGGGCCGCTAGCCCAAAACACTAGTAGGCTCTACAACAGGCCATGAACAAAACAAGAAATGGTGGAATCTAGTCGAATGAAGTTTGACCACGAACCGAGAAAGGTGGGAGCCACGATTGAGCTCTTGGACACGAGCCACCTTTATCGGAACCACGATCAAACACATGATGTTAAATAGGGGTGAAGCAAAGCCGTGTCTGTAGTACATTATAAAAAGAACAAGACATGGACCAATAGAGGTGAGCGTGATTAGATTAAGAAATTCCAATTCTTAAAGAGAAAGATTGTTTGATCATCGGAGCTTTTCTCCCAGAATCATTTTCGGGACCTTTTTTGCAGGAGAGAACATTCACGAAGTGAACAATGATTGGTTTACCTGATGAGATTACCACATCATTTGGCATCGGCTGTGGGGAACGAGAAATGTTTTCGTTTCAATATCTTTTAGGCAAACAATGGTGTTCACTATAAGTGAGATGAGCCATAATCACCAGGAATCTAAAGGATTTCAAAATTCCTTTACATGTTAAGATCTACGATGGGACTATAGATTCGAAAGATTTCCTACACTCTTATAGAAATAGCATGAGATTTCACGATGCGAACATCAAATTGGAACGTAAGGCGTTCCCAATTTTCTTGTCAAGAATAGCGATCACGTGGTATGAGGACCTTCCAAATGGAAATATCAAGTCTTTGGCACAATTTTAATATCTGATTTTAGGTCGCTTCTATCAGAAGAAAAAATTCACAAAAATGATCGCAGATCTGAACAACATAGCCCAATAAAGTGATTAAACCCTGGTGGAGTATCATAATAGATTTGTCACAGAATGTTAGTAGGTTTGTGACCTGTCATTTCAATCTTCGTTGGGGGCGTTCACATGAGGCATGCAATTACGTGAGTTCTACAAAGAAATAACAAAGACCATGCCCGGAAACCCAAGAGAGCTAAAAAGGATGATCGAGCAGCATGTGTGAACAGAAGACTAACAAAGTATCGGTATTGGCTCGCAAAACAACTCTTTGTTTGCTTACTATGCTCCCTGGATCGAGCAGCATGTGTGAACAAAATCAAGGCAAGCGAACAAAGAGCTATTTTGCGAGCGGGTACCGATGGTAGCATCACCAGAAAAAGAGGTCCAGGGAGTATTATTGTGCTTTTCACAAGGACCATGGTCATGACATTGACTATTACAGAGACCTGACAAGAAAAATTAAAGAAAACTTAAAGAATGGCTACTTAAGCCAGTATAGAAAGGAAGGGGGGGGAACCATTGTGGCGATGTTAACAAAACTGGGAACACCCCAACAAAAAACCAAAGGATGGAAACCACACCGACAAAGAATCAAAAAATGACTGTGGTTGTAGATTACAATAATGATGCGGGGGATGAAGTACCACAAAATGTCACCATGTCCATACATGGATCCACAGAATCATTGTCAAGCAATGCTTGGAAGGCTATGGCAAGGTATTCTCCCCTGCAAGAGCCTGTTGACAAAAAAATTTATCCAAGCGAGGCGATCACTTTTAGCCAGGAGGATCCAATACCCAACACTTCGCCTCATACTGATCCCATGGTCATTATAGCTAAAATACGAAATGTAATAGGTCACAGAGTGTTCGTAGACGTTGGGATTGCGGTCGAGATATTGTTCGTGAATTGCTTCGATAGGTTAGGTTTCAAGCGAACTGATTTTAAAAAGTCCACGTCCTCACTTGTAGGATTCACAGGACGAGCAAAAATGCCTTTGGGGAACATACAACTGCCAGTCACCATTGGAGAAAGCAGAAGAAATTGTACAGACGTGTGTGACTTTGTGGTCATATATACTCCAAGTACATTCAACGTTGTCATTGGAAGACCTTGGATGAATGTAAAAAAACCAAACGACGATTAGCTTACTTGACCGGATTACCACATAAATACTGCTTTACAGTAAGTCAATGGAAGAACATCTTCAATGTCTTCAAATGGTCCTAAAGTTGTTGAGACCACATCAGCTGTATGCCAAGGCCAACAAAGGTGATTTTGGGCAACAAGAAGTGGAGTATTTAGGGAATATTATTGCTCGGCTTGGGGTAGAGATGGATCCACAAAAGGTTAGTTACATCATGGGATAACATGTGCCAAAGAACATTAAGGAGTTAAGAGGTTTCCTCGTGTTAGCATGATATTATAATAGGTTTATTCAAAACTATGGCACTGTTTGCAAGCCACTACATAACCTCCTTAAGAAAGATTTTGTTTAGTGGAATCAAGAAGCCATAACAGCTTTCCAAAAACTCAAAGAAATTATCATCATAGCACCAGTATTCAAGTTACCTGAGTTTGATAAGCCTTTTAACATTGAAACAGATGCTAGTGACATTGGTATGGGGCTGTATTGATGCAAAATCAGCATCATATAGCTTACATCAGTAAATCTTTCTGTGAGAGGAACAAGGGGCTCTCTACATATGAAAAAAGAGTTACATGCCATAGTTTTGGCGATAGATAGGTGGAAACATTATCTAATAGGTTAGCATTTTATTATCAAAACAGATTACCAGTCATTAAATTATCTGCTGGATCAGAAACTTCACGGTGTTTTGCAGCATAAATGAGCCACTAAAATGTTTAGCCTCAGCTTTGAAATTCAATACAAAAAGGGTAAGGAGAATATAGCAGTTGATGAATTGTCCAGAGTTTCCCTTACCAGTGAAGATACAAAGAGGTATAAAGGTTGTAGTGACAATTCAGAGAATCAGTTGGTGCATATATCAGTGCAGAAGGAAGAGCTGTTTGAAGAGCTGGACTGAGAGTTGCACAACCAGAATGTGATGGATTCTCAATTAGTAGAAGAAAATAATTTGAAACAAAGAAAAAAAGTGGTTATTATTGACGTAGATGAGGATACAGAAGATCAATCAAGGTTGAAGGTAATCAATGAAGCTCAGTCATCTTAGATGTAGCTGATTTTTTTATAGTTATCAGGAGGAAGATCTGGCACAAGCTCTCATTTTACATGTCACTCTTACTCCTGAACTGCCTATTGAATTTCATTTTAACAAAGGAATTCTTAGGAAAAGAAATAGGATTTATATTGGAGCATCATCTGAGATCAGGAACATCAAACTAAGTGCATTACATTCATCAGCTTTGGGGGGTCACTCAGGTCAATCCGCAACTATAAAAAGGGTGGAATCCTTGTTCTATTCTCAAGGTTTTGAAACTATATTAGTGATTGTGGATAGGCTGACCAAATATGCTCCTTTCAAACCTATAGCACATTCTTTCACTGCTCATGAGATTGCCAAATTATTCATTTCAGAGGTATTCAAGCTGCATGGCTTACCTGATGCAATCACAAGAGACAGGGATAAAATTTTTACTAGTCACTTCTTGAGAGAGTTATTAAATAAGCTGGGAGTTGAGCTAAATTTTAGTAGCTCATACCATCTAGAGATAGATGGACAGACTGAGACAGTTAGTCAGGTGTTAGAATCTTATTTAAGATGTTTGTAGGGAAAGATCTAACACCTGGAGTGAATAGTTGGGAAGTGCTGAGTGGTGATATAATACCTTTAATCACACCAGCATTAACATGACTCCATATAAGGCCTTATATGGGGTGAAACCTCAAAAAGTACCTCTAGGAGAATTCACTGAAGTTATAATACCATCTACTCAGGAACTGGTACAGTAGAGAGAGTCAGTTCTGATTTCACTGCAGAATCATCTTAAAAAGGCTCAGAAAATGATGAAAAATAATGCTGATCAAAAGAGGATTGAAAGGAGTTTTCAGGTAGGAGAAATGATCTATTTGAAGCTTCAAAAACACAAGCAATGATCAGTGGTTCAGAGAAGTAACTTGAACTTATCACCTATATACTATGGACCTTATCTATTGTTTAGAAACTTGGAGGAGTAGCTTATAAACTCCAGCTACCTGCTGCATCAAGGATTCATCATGTCTTCCTTGTTTCACTTCTTAAACTTCACCAAGGATCCATGCCACCTAACATCACTCGTATACCTAGTTCTATGCAAGAAGATGTGCCATCATGGAAGCCAGAACAGATTTTACAAAGGGGGATTGTTAATTCTGGTGATGATCAAAAGGTTCAGTGGTTGATCAAGTGGCAGCACTTTCCAATGGAGGAGGCTTCGTGGGAAGACTGCAACTTCATTGAGGCTCAGTTTCCTGATTTCCAAGATTGATTATCAAATGATGTTCAAGCTCTCAATTTTTTCTGTTCATTCTTGAAGATTTGGCTTGAGGAAAAGCTGTGTTTAAGGAGAGGGGATTGCCATGTTGCCCAACTAAACGCATGGGTAAAATTGTCAAATCGCAGCTCATTACACTCAGGAGCTGAGAAGCTGCTTTTGGAGCTGAGCAAACCGAGAAACAGTAACTGATATTCTGTTAATCAGTTGCATCCGGCCAAGTGGAGAGAGGGAGACCTATAGTGGATAGTTTCTGGAAGGGAAGAGTCATGTATATTGTGTGATATGAATTCTGTTATAATTTTCTCTTTCTCCCTTGCGTGAGATCTCAACTTCTCTGTTAATCTTTCTTCTCTTAATCCCCATTCATTCTTGCTGTAAAACCTCCAAAAATCAAGTAGAAATTCCTTTTCTGCTTCTGGTTAATTGAGTGTATATTACAGTTTTCTACGTGGCCCAACCACATTATGAAACCCAATTTTCTACTCAAGCAGCAGCCGCTAGCAATGAATAGTAAATGAACAGTAACCCCGATGGCGATGAATAGTAAAGGATATATATTTTTTTTTAATAGAAACACCATAAGGTGGGGGTTATATATTGGCGCCCCAAGCCATGAAGAGTAGCCATTAGAGGTGGCTTGAGTTTGAACAAAAGGCAAGGGCATTGCCGCCAAATCAGTAAGACTATACAGGGTTGTTGATATATCCATGAGTTGCGATTTCAAAGAAGACGAATCTCCACACCCCATGTTAATTCGCTCTTTGGCCAGGCAACTAAGTGGATATATCAACAAATTCAAGTAGAGATGTACTCTACAGGAACCAAGAAGTAATTAGGTTACAATCAAAAGATGCTAAGTATTCCCAAGGGAAGGAATGGTCATCGTAACCAAAATGAATGGGTAAGGAGTTAGTATATGAAGAAACATCCGGAGAGCAGATTAGTAGTAGAAGTCCAGTAGGAGAGCAGATTAGTTGCATAAATCCAGTGACGCATAGAGCAGGATTAGTTGCGGAAGTCTAGAAGTCCAGATTAGTTGCGGAAGTCTAGAAGTCCAGATTAGTTGCAGAAGTGATGGTACAGCAAAAGTCCATTAACCTGCATAACCAACATTTTCATTAGCAGTATCAAGTTCAAATCTGGCCATGATTGTAGGTTCTAATATAAGGAAACTGTTCATTATCCAAAGAAATGAGACCCTTTATGTGCATTGTCAAGTTACAAAGGTGAAGTGACCGATTGTTGGCTGTATGATATTTGGAAATTGCATTTGCTACAGAGTTACATTCTGTAAAAACATGATGAAGCTCAGCTCCGTTCAGTAGGCTATGGATTTTAAAAGCCAAGTTAAAAAGGTCCCAATTTGCTAAGTAAGGATCCAGAACCATCCTGGTGGCTAGGATAGAATCAGATTCAAATATTACAAGAAGATCACGATTCGGAAAAGATTGACATGCCGAGAGAATGGCTAATAATTCGGCATGTATAGGAGAGGTTGCTACTATCGAGGCCGAGTGAATGAACAAAGGAGAGCCAGAGCTATCTCTCGCTATAATCCCAATAGAAGCAGTGTGTGGCAGCCAGGAGGCATCCATATTTATTTTTATGGCATTAGTAGCTGGCCTTTCCCAGTGGACAGACCTAATAATTGGTTTCGGTGGTGGTCTAAGAAGTGGTACTAAGTGTCTAAGTGAATTAGGGAAGCCAGATGAAGGATTAAGGTTCACTGGAAAGGAATAGAAGGAGAGGTTAACAAGGTCATGAATCTCTCTACAAATGCGATCAGCCGAGAAAGGAATCTGATCATAGAGATATCTGGTCCTAGCTTTCCATAGACCCCAACAAATAAGAGAAGGAAATAGTTTACATATCACTTGGAAACCTTTAGGTAGATCTGAGCAATTCCACATAGCATAAAATCTCTGAGCAATAGTATGATGATCAGGCATATTAAAATTTATCAGAGAAGTCAGATTGTGCCAGATCAGTTTTGCCAGTGTACAAGATATGAAAAAGTGTTCCATTGAATCTGAATTGCAACACACGGGGCATTTAGAAACCAGACTATATCCACACTTTATTAGCACATCATCAAAAGGAAGGAAAGCATGAAGCAGTTTCCATGTAAATATTGATATTTTCTTCTGTGACATCTTATTCCAGACATTCTTGGTAGCCGGGAAATTACCTGGTGAGTTCGTAATAGTGCGGTATGCAGATTTATAAGAGAATTTGCCCAATGTATCCGGTTTCCAAATGAGCCTGTCTTCTCTATTTTCCACCACTTCATCATCCTGTAAGAAAGCCATAGCATCATTTTCCAGGTAAGGAGATATCAGAGGTAAAACATCTACTTTGTTATTGATGAAGTCAGATATGGAGAACCATTGAAAAGTGTCATAGATACTGTGAGGGATTATGTTAATCAGTGGACCATTAGGGCACCAAGTGGATGTCCAACAGTTACTTGTCCCTTTACCATGAATAATCATGGTGTTTTCCTCGGCTATAGTATTTACAGAATAGATCTGTTTCCAAGTCACAGAATTTCTGTGTGAGGGTGGTAAGGACCATAAGAGTTTAGACCAAAGTGTGATTCCTAGTTGACAGTGCCACCAAAGCTTGAGGGAGCATGCATCCACTATATCTTTAATTGATCTAAAACCTAAGCCATTTAAGGATTTTGGTTTGGCCAAATCTATCCATTTTTTCCACATCTTATTTCTTTTCCCATCAGTTTCCCCCCAGAAAAACCGAGCCAGCTTTCTCTCAAAGAATTTTATAATGTATTTAGGGGGTCTTGTTACAGCCCATAAGTGTTGAGGCAAAGAATACGGGCAGCTGTTGATCAGAATTAGTTCCCCCCCCCCCCGTACTCAACCAATTATTCTTCCAGTTTTGCACTTTTTTATCTAGTTTCTCCATAAGTGGTTGAAAATATCTATTTAAGGTTCGACCTTTGAAAATAAGGAATCCTAAGTATTGGAAAGGAAAAGCACCTTGTTTCATTTTCAGAATGTGCCTCATTTGGTTAAGTTTAATTGTCGAAGCCCGTTTACTAATGAAGAATTCTGATTTATGGAAGTTAAATTTTTGGCCCGAAGTGAATTCAAATATATCTAAAAAAGCCTTAATCCTAATTAAATTAGATTTCGAGGCTTGCATCAATATGATAGTATCATCCGCATACATAAGGTGAGAGATTGCAGAAACAGTTGATGGAATCTGATAATATGAAAGTTTACTATTATGGAAAATGAAAGATAAGCTTCTTGAAAAAGCTTCAGAAAAGATGTTGAAGAGAAAGGGGGAGAGAGGGTCACCTTGTTTGATTCCGCGAGAGGCTTTGAAAAATCCAAATGGATAACCATTGATCAAAATCGAAAAATTAGCTTGTGAAAGGTTGGACATGATTGCATTTAAAAATAAACCTTGAAATCCAAATTTCGTCAATACACATTTTAAGAAATCCCAATTAACTCTGTCAAATGCCTTTTGTAAGTCTAGTTTCAGCATGCAATTAGGAATCCTAGCCTTCCTATCTAGAAATCTGACCATTTCCTGAAGATAAAGAATGTTATCTTTAATATTTCTGCTTTTCATAAAAGCAGATTGATTCTGGGATATTAAAGAGTCCATGTAAGGCCTAAGTCTTTCCATTAACACCTTAGAACAAATCTTATTTAGAGCATTAGAGAGACTGATAGGCCTGAAATCATCAAATGATGATGGAGTAGCTTTCTTAGGTATTAGGGTGATCCATGTACTAGATATGCCCTTTGGTAGAGGGGATCCCCTAATGAAGTCATTAACTGCTTCCACTAGATCATTTTTAATTATAGGCCATCATTTAGAATAGAATTTATTACTGAAGCCATCCGGACCAGGACTACTATTCTTACTTAAATTCTTAATTACTGCCTCCACCTCAGATTCTGAGGCTGGGATTGCTAAATCTAAGTTATCCTGAGCAGTAATTATACTTGGGATTTGACTCAGAAAGTGAGAATAGTAGGTGTTATTTGGTTCCTGATTAGGTTCTGACAATAGAGATGAGAAATAAGATATGGCTTCATTTTGAATTTCTGATTCAGTGTTAAGCCATTGGCCATTACTGTTTTTTATTTTTGAAATCTGTAATCTACAATTCTTCTCCTTTACAACCCTCTGTGTATTATTATCACCCATTTTATGCCACTTTAATCTAGCCTTTTGCTTCCAAAATTTTTCTTTCTCTTTTTGAGCTCTCAACAGTAATGCCTTTTTCAGATTTAAATTAATGAGTTCAGTTAGAGAAGGGTTTAAATCATATACAGCCTCTTGGATTCTTAGGGATTCTTCAGCTTGAATTAGATTAGTATCTATATTTCCAAAAGATTCCCTATTCCAAATTTTTATCTGCTTCTTTAACCTAACTAATTTTAGGTAGAAACCTAATAAACCAGTCCCCCTCAGTCTGATTCCCCAGTTATTTTGAATAAGAGTAATGAAATCAGGGCGATTAAACCACACATTTAGAAATCTGAAAGGTCTCGGATTAAGACTAGATAAATTAGATATATTAAGTAGTAGAGGAGAGTGATCAGAGGTCTGTCTATTTAAAATTTGAATGGAAGAGGAAGGATACTTAGTATTCCAAGATATAGTACTTAATCCTCTATCTAGCCTCTTAGAGGTGGGGTTTCTTAATCTTGAATTGCACCAAGTAAAAAGATTACCAACAGTGGTTATTTCCTGAATACCACAGGTGTTAATCCAAGAATTAAAATCCCTAATACTCCCAAGGGAGGGGGTGCTAGGTCCTCTGTATTCAGAAATGGAGGATATAGTGTTAAAATCACCAATGAAAATGGTATCTCCAGATATCTGAGCAGATAGATCATTCCATAATATTTTCCTACCCTCTCTATCTCTAAGAGCATAAATGAAAACATCATCCATAATTAAATTGCAAGAACTATGGGAGAGATGTACATGTAGATACTGTTCATGAGATGCAAGAAGGTTAACAGAGAAACCATTACCCCACATAATCCAAATTTTTCCATTTTGCAAGGATAGGCCATCAGTGAATTTAAGAGTATCCATATAGGATTTGAGTTTGGAGTTGTCATGCATGGGCTCAATAATGCATAAAAATTGGATTTTTTTCAGTTTAATTAAATTAATCAGTCTCAACATAGATGTTTCCATTCCCCTAATGTTCCAGATCAAGAAATTAATTGAAAGTTGACCTATCATTGCTCACTTGACTTATGACTCTTAGTAGATGATCTCAGCATCATTTTATTTATTTGGCTAAAATAATTAGTTTTCTTACCTTTTGTCTTACCTGTCAAGAGGCCCTGATTAAGCCTCGGTGAAGAGTTTGAGGTTTCTGGCAAGTTCGAGGTAGCTTCTTGGTCAGTAGCCAGTTCTTCCATGTCTACCTGCAAAACAGAGAATCTGTTTCCCAACCTGTGCTGAAGAGAAGAAGAGGCATTGCTATTTTTACCAGCATTAGGGAGAGTTCCAATGCTGATATCATCAGTAGCATACGCCATAGGAGTAAAATTTCCTAAAGCAGTATCATTAAGCAATTTAGAAAGGGAGTTGTCCAGAGGGACCTGAGATGTAGGCTTAGGACTGAAAGTTTGAGGATTGTTCCTAACAGCTGTGGGAGTTCCAGTAACTGTAAGGTCAGTATCAGTTTCCAGGTTAATAAGGAAAGAGGGAGGGGATCCTGGGATTGGTTTAAACGGAATGTCAGGCTGTAATAGCTCTGTCTGGTCTTCAATGGATATTAGGGGTGGAGTGTCAAATTTTTTCCCAGTGGCTTGCCATTTTGGTTGTATCTGAGGTATAATGAGATCATCATTCTTAGCATTAAGGTTTGGGGAAAAGGTTCTGCATTGTGATTTGGAGTGACCTAATTTTGAACAATGGTCACAGTATAAGGGGATGTCCTCATATTCAATGTAATACTTTCTATTGTTAGTCAAAGATCCCAACCTAATGAAGGTGCTAATAGGTTTAAGAAGATCCACTTCTACACAAAGTTTAATGGCTGAAGGTCTAGTTAAGCTATCAGTGGCCAGATCAGTCTTGATAAAATTTCCAATACTATTGCCAATGAACTCAATAGCTGCAGTATTATAATAGTACAAAGGGACTTCCTTAATTGTACACCAAACAGGAACAATTGGAGATTCTTTATGTATTGAAAAATCAGGAGTCCATTTTAGCATTTTTAAAAGTATCCCATTAAAGTTCCAGACCCCTTTCATCCATGCTCGTTGGTAATCATTTAGCAATTCAAAACGAATGAGCACATGTTTGAAATCAAGAGAACCAAGTTGGTACTTACCCGTGAAGCCCACTGTCTTGAAGACTTGTTCCAGTTGCTCCATCGAGTATCTACCCTTGGTGAACCTCCCAACCAGGGCGTTTGCATAGTGGGAGGACAGTTTAGCAATTTGTTCTTCTGAGTAAAGACAGGCCGTCTCACCAAGATGAAGGATTTGGGGACAAGTTCAGGGTTGCTCGGGAGAAGTTTGGATAGTGGCGGGGCTTTGTTTTTTAGGATATTAGCAAAGGAGATCGGGGGAGGAGTGGGGGTGGCTTCCAGAGTGGAAGCCTGAGCTACGGGTTGCAGGAGCTCTGACATAGCGACCGTTAATGGCCAATATAGCCGTTACCGGCGATTATGATTTAATTCGGACCAGAAATAGAAAAATTTACAATTGGGGAGGAAGACGAGATTTAGGTTAAGATAGGTAGGGAAGCAAAATCGCACACACAGTCTCACTTTAATCGCCCGCACAAACAGCAAAATCGAATGGTGCGAGAGATTTTTAATAGTAAAGGATATTGCTATGCCCTAATATGTATACATATTGTATAATTATTTAATTTTATAAAATATAAATAAATATATTATTTTTATTTTACATTTATATTTTAGACAAAGTCTTGGGAAATACCATTTTTCCATAGGTTTATGGAAAGACGGGGTTTAATTATAATTATATAAGGTAAACGGTCTTAGTGGCAATATTAAAAATATATTATGCAACATGTAGTAGTTATTAAGTTTATAAACCGATATATGCAACCCAAAAATTTTATCTCAATTTCTTATAATTTACACTTTAAACCTTGGTCTTTCCCTAACTTAGGGAAAGATCGTCTTTCAAGAGACGGACTCAATATTTTAAAATCAAAAAATAAATTTATTTATTTATTCAGATTTTTTGAATTAATTTGTTTATAATATGTTTATAATTGTTCCTATACATTATTAAAGAAGCTAGTGTAGTTTTCATGGAGATAATATGTTTATATTTTGAGAGAAGTGCATATATAACCTACATAATTCACCAAAGTGCACGTACTCCGTATACCTCTGTGATAATTGAAAGTGCAAATATAACACTGGATAGTTAGTTTATGTAAAAACATAACCTTTCCTGGAGGTTGGAGGTCGGAATTGGATAAAAGATTGATTTTACCCCTCTGATTTTTTTAAAAAAAAATAAAAATTAGTAAATATACTATGATACCCCTAATGTTCCTTCCTAACCCTAACCATCTTAACACCGGCCATTGTTTCTTCTTCCCCATTTTACACCCATCTCCGACGAGCCTAGGTGTTCAGGGGGCGCTATGTTGCTGCCACTCAAACTATGTCATCTCCGACTGGGCCACCACCACCACAGCCTTCCCGCCCCACCAACCACCCACCACCCTTCAGCCCCGCCGGACAGAGCCTTCACTGCTCAGCCCTAACACCCACCTTCATAACCCCCCTCCACGCATCAGCCCATACCTACCCCAGAAACGTAGCTACCTGAATCAAACAAGTAACAATCCTTCAAATCCACAGCTATTATGACCAGCTTTTGCTTAATCGAGCAAGTCCAAGTTCTCCACCAGAAAATGTGGGATTGCCTGCTCCTATACTCTCACTACCAAAACCACGGGCTCTACTGCATTCCACTTTACAAGCATCCTCCTATAATTTCGATCAACAGGTTTCACAAGTTTTCTCTCTGTCTGCTCATATTTTGATATGATATGAGATCTCAAATTGACGCTTCACCGCTGGACGATAGCTTTGGGAAAATCCATGGAAGGTGGCGGCGTGAAGTCAACTAACATGAAGAACTCCTACAAACTCTTTGCACCGGAGAAGCCCGCTGCCAGAGAGAAGAAAGCTTTGAAGAAGCCCGCACAGAAGAAGGAGACTCTAAAGAGGAAGAGGGCCCTTGTCGATGCAGAGAAAAAGTTAGTGAAGAAGGCGGCGGTTGTTAAGAAGGCGGTTGTGGGAAGAAATCACCGGTGAAGAAGGTGGTGAACCCCAAGACTAAGAGTATCAAGTCGCTGGCCGGGAAGAAGATGAAGAAGTGATCAGTGCCGTTTGGATTAGGGATTCGCTTTGTTTAACGTGGTGGTATAGATGTAAATTAACGTATGGTTTTAGCCCTTTTAGATTATCTTTGTTAAGTATGGTTTTTGGATTTCAAATCTAATTGGATTTGTATCAGGCATTTTTGCCTTTTAATTTTTTACTTTACACCGAAAGGGCATTTTGGTCATTTCCAGTCTGTCAATGGCTAAAAATGGTCAATCAATGCCGAAAAATAGTTTTTATGGTTATATTTGCAATTATTTAAAGTAGTTAGGGCTTTGTTTTGCACTAAAAATTATTTCAGGGTTATATCTGCACTTTCTTAAATATATAGGGTTATATTTGTATATTTCCCTTATATTTTTTGCAAAATCCAAATAGCTACTTGAATATTTTTATTTTCCAAATCATTTTAATTTTAATTTTTATTAATTTTAGAGTAAAGTGCTCATATAACCCTATGTTTTGAGGGTTTGTGCTAATATGACCCTGTGAAGTTGGAAAGTGCCATTGTAACCTGTGTTTTGCTAGAATGTGCTAATATAACCCTACCGGCCTGAATTTGGTAAAAAAGACATGAAATGACTATTATACCCTCTGTAATTAAAAAAATAAAAATTAGAAAAGCTAGAATGACATTTATACCCTTGTTCCTCAATGGACAAAACCTTTTATTTTTCCCCTCTTCTTCTCGTTAGATATGTTTTCTCCCTCTTCTTCTTGAGCTTTATTTTTTCTGGTAATGCAAAGCTGTGGCGGAGCAAATTGAGGTAGAAATGGTGGCGGGGGTGAGTCGAAGGCGGTGTTAGAGGTGAATCAAAGTGGCATTCCAATCGGGTTTCCAATTGGCGAGGCTAGGAAAGGGAGAGGGGTGGAGCGCGGTGGCTTGACTAGGTTAGGGTTGAGCGGTGGCGGTGACGAGGCTGGGGTTGAGTCGTGGTAGTGGTGGTGGTTTGGACCAGTGGTGGCACTAGTTGGGACCAGTGGTGGAGCTAGGGTTGAGCGGTGGTAGTGGTGGTTGGGACGAGTGGTGGCGAGGCTAGGGATGAGTGGTGGTGGTGGGGCAGCGACGGCGGTGGTGGTGGTGGTGGAGCGACCGTGGTGGTGGTGGTGGAGCGACCGTGGTTGTGGTGGTGGAGCGACCGTGGTGGTGGTGGTGGAGCGACCGTGGTTGTGGTGGTGGAGCGGCTGTGGTGGTGGTGGTGGTGGAGTGGCGGTAGAGCAGCTGTAGTGGTGGTGGAGTAGCAGCGGGGTGGTGGTGGTAGTGCATTTGGAGATGAACCCTAGGGTATTTTAGTCTATCTCTTTGTAATTTGTAATTTAATCTTTTTAATTTTGGTCAATGCCGAAAATTACTAAGTCAATGCCAGAATAGTGTCAAAAGGTTATATCGGCACTTCTGATGCAAAACGTAGGGGTACAATAGCACTTTTCAACTTCACAGGGTCATATTAGCACAAACCTCCAAAATATAGGGTCATATCAGTATTTTGCCCTTAATTTTATCTATTGGCACATGAAAGGAGAACCACGTGTCCAAAAGCTTTATTTCAAAAGAGAATGGAGAAAGAGAACTAGGGTAGAAGGGAAAAGAGAGCCAAAAGAAGGAACGGCCCGGAGTCTGGGAACGGAGAATCGGAAAGGGAGAATAAGGGGGAAGGGAAATCCGGTAGTGGCTAGGAAAAAAGAGCCGGGGAGAAGGGCAAGGGGGAACTGAACATGGCTGGGAAAGGAGAGGCACAACGATTGGAGAGACGAGAACGATGATTGAAGCAGGGCGAAGAGAACGAGTGGGGACAACCCCGTCCAGGGGACGACCCGGCGGGGATGGCGACAACAAAGAGGACATTTGAAATGCCAAAGAATCGAGAGAACAGTCAAGGATGGGGAGAATCTTCGGTGATCGGGAGAATGGTTGGGAATGGTGAGCCTCACCAAAGGAGACGCCGGAGAAGATGCTGGAACAAGCCGGAGATGACACCGATAGAACCCCTACACCCACGAACCTCCGCCGCTAGCGAACAGCTCCACAGCCGGCGACAAATTCCTCCCTCCTCCTTGATTTACATTCATTAATATGTTTTAAATTATTTATTAATTAATCGGGTTTTTAATTAATTATTACTTATTTTTTAATTATTCCCTTTTCCTTATCTTTAAATTAAATTCAAAAAATAATAATCGTACAAATACAGGGTGTGATTAAATAAAATACAGGGCATGATATAGCGATTCACATAGGAAATCCGGTCATGAATAGTAATTTGGCATGAATAGTGCCGATAGTGAATAGTATTTTTTTTAAAAACATTTTTTGAGTGGATTTAAATCAAATTAAATCATCCAATAATTAATTTGTTTGAAATAAGATCACGAATCTACACACCATATTATGTAAATCGAATTTACATATTATCTAGATCAAACTTAAACATGCAATAGGCTCTGATACCACTGTTGAAAAATGATTAAATCTAATTTATTGTAATATTAATAACCATATTCATGATTTCATGCATGTGATCAATTTGAATCTATCTAAGAGTTTCGATTACCTTCGAAGCATGCCTTCCAAGGAGAAACGTTCAATCTCGAAAACAAGAATTTCATATGTGATCCCTCTATGCGTATCCACATAGTAGGATCATACATTCTACACTGTAGTTAGCTTAAAAAAGACCAGCAAGAAAAAAAATCATGTCTTCCTCATTCTCTTTTACGGCGAGGTTGTTTTATGAAAATGTTAGGATTATTTTTTATTTTTGCCATTTGGATTAGCCAGGGTTATAATGTTTGTCGTAGTGTTTATTTCGGTAAAGAATGTATTTATATAGAATAAATATAACTCCAGTAAACCCTAATCCAAGTTCCTTAAAGCCTAACCCAATTAGACTTAATGAGTTCTAAAATCAATTCTCATATAATTACTATAGGGGCTCCTAGCCCTATAGTTATTTCTTTTTTATCCAATTTCATGCTTTGTGTGTGACCCTATAGGTTTAATCATAATAGGCTGCAAGCCCAATACATTTAATGCTAGCAGATCATAAGCGCTTTCCAGCTAAAAATTTTGATCACTCAAAATAAATGAACTAATTTTTTCCATAATTAATCCTCCAACTATATTATGGAAGATGCACATAGACTGAAGGATGCTATTCCAATACGTTTTGCCTACTTGGTGAACTTTTGGGGAGATTAAGTCTCCTTTTAATTTGCTTTGTATTCTCATACCGTGTAGATATTTGGTATGCTTTTTATTTATGTTGGTGGGTAAAATTGGGTTAGGGTAAATCTAGGAATAAGAGTAGTCCTTTCATGTTGTGGGATAGAGTCTAGGAAACCACCTTGGAGTTTTATTTGCTCTTACTCAAGGATGAGTAAAGGTCTAAGTGTGAGGGATTTGATGAGATACAAATATGCTATTTTTTTAACACAATTGACATTCAAGTTTTCTATTTTTTGTTGTTGGTCAGCTAGAAAAGTGGATGTTTTATCGAATAGGGTATTAGAATCACCATGTGTGCTTATTCACCATAATTTCCCTATATTGTAAGCTTTCAGTTACCTAGTTTGTTTTCCTCCATGATTGAATCAAGATTAGAAGATTTTGTATGCTTAGCGGAGATCGAGTTATTGCAGAAGGTCATTCGCAAGGATAGTAGTGGATTGAAGGTCATTCGTGATAGTGGTATTAGATTGAAGACCACTAATTAAGTGGTAGGGAAGAAGTGGGGCAAGAAAATAAACAAAGGGAAAGTTGAAGGCCAAGGGCACGATACGTGTCAGCCAGCTTGTATCGTATTTTTTTAGAAGTAGCCAAGGCTAGAACTCAAACCCCCAAAGAACGGACCGTGCAATCCAGCACGGTTCGTATTTTTCAAAAAATCAAAGGGATGGAAATCAAGTCCCAGTGCACTAACCGTGCAATTTTGCACGGTTTGTATTTTTTGAAGATTCAAAAGAGAAGAATTCAAGGCCTAGGGAATGGACATGCAATTATGCATGGTCCATATTTTTCAAAAAGTTGGAAGGAGAAAAAACATACACCCATGGCAGGAACCCTGGAAATATATACAGTCTCATTATGACTCATTAATAAATGAGTTAATTAGATAATACACCCAAGGCACGAATACAAGGCATGCTTTAACTAGGGTTTTAGAACTGACTTTCTTTTTCTCTATCTTCCTACCTATAAAAGCATCATTTATCTAATGGATAAAGAGATGAAGTTCTGGGCAATAACCTACTTCATTTAATTTATTATTTATTTATTTCTCCTTGTTTAACATGGTTAATCCATTCTTTGTTATGAGTTTTAGTAGATTAGGCTAGATTATCACTTGGGAACATTTGTTAAACATGTTTAGTTTATAATTTGTGAGATTCTAGAGTTCTCCTATACAATGACTTGATTATCACTATTGTTTGAGTTTATTGTTTATGATTATTGCATGATTATGGTTGTGATGTATAACTAATTGTGATTATTCCATGATTTTTGCGCTAGGCTCGGGAATGTACCCGCAAAGGTTTTGTCTTCTTGTCGGTTTAGTCATTGGTCAATGTGAAGATTGTGTTTAGGAGTGACAACTAGGCTATTATGTTTCTACTAAATCATGTTGAGGTTGTGGAGTAATCTCAAAAGTTATCTCTCGGGTTTGTGGCCCGTAGGTAGATAAAACCCTAGAGGGAAATAGTGAGGCACTAATATTCAAGGAAGGTGAAAGAGACCTACTAGAATGGGTATTCACGTTGTGTCCCACGGTCTCATGCTACTCCCGGATTTAATTTACTGCGCGGGTTTATTAACCTCGGGAATAAGGGCTAGTTGGTGGTGGTGGTAGTGCACCTCTAGCTAAATCGAGGGAAGGTGAGAGATGATTGAGGTTTAAATACTTCATAAGTGAGAGTTTGGTTGTAGGCTCAATGAATCAAGATCTCCACAATGTGTGGTCGAGAATTATAATAGGACATACATTTAGGATGCGAATATGAATTGAGGATCAAATTAAATTGCTAAACATGTGAAGCAAATGCCCCCTACTCTCCCTACCATTATCTTTAAAAGTAGCTACTTTTATCTTATTTACATACTTGTAGTTAATAGAAATGCTCTCAAACAATCCCCCCCCCCCCCCAGTATGACCACATACTTGGTGATGCTTGTGTGTGTTGTTTGGTACGTAAACTATCTTTTGAATACTTTATCCATGTGGACGACCCTGACTTACCTGTATCTAATATTTATTAGTTAGTAGTAATAGAGTAGGAACATTATAAATCTCTATCTTTGATTTGCACTCCGATTTTAATGACGTTGGAGTGTCCTTCACCAATGGACGGAATACTAATTTTCATTTGGTACCATGAGAGACTCGGAAAACACTACGGGTGGAATGTAAGGCATGCTTCCACTTTTCCTCATTAATAGCTAATTTCTATTGTAATGTTTTAGTGATTTAATAATGTTGTTTCTAAATATTAGGACATTGACGTCTACCATCAGACTTCCTATAAATCCAATAAACTAAAGATTTGTAGAAGTTTAGTCAATAACTTGAAGGCATCGGATATTAAAGACATTTCCCCTCTATTCTCTTGCAATCATTGGAGATACAAAACGTCGACATCTCTATTAGAAGTAATTTCATAACTTTTGTTCTTATTCATCTATGATTCAACTGTACGATTTGATCTCCGATTAAGATATTGATTTAGTGTTAAGTTAGTAATTTTATTGGTTCTTAAACCTACTTTGGTATACCAATGAATTCTTTTGATTTGGAAATAGTACGAACCAGATCTTGCGACATCTATTCCAATATTGAAAAAGGTTTCCTTTTTTAACATTTCATGCGAGAAACAAAAAGCACAAGTACGTCAAGATGCCACAAAATTCGTATCATTACTGCATCGAAAGTGATATGGGGTTACTGCCACACTCAAAATCAAAATCATAACCTTTATCAGTACTCAAACTTCTGAGGTTCTTCCCGGCACCAGAACAACTACACAGTACAATTGACATTGTAGAATACCGATATGAACTCCGATATCAGATAACAATCCGATTACATAATCGAGTCTGGACAAACAAAGGAGTTAAAAAATTTGAACCACAACAGGTCATTCCATCACACATTTGGAAGAATGACACCGTCCGGAAATCGGTGCTGAACTACTCATGCATTCAATGAGGGTTCCGGGGACGACGGTTCAAACTGTCGTCCAATGGGTGCTTTAACCATTGTTAATACCTCCATTCTACAATAGTGGGAGGAGGAACTTTATTATTTCCTGTAATACTTCAATTTAATGTGCAAATACAAAAACAAAATAATGAATACACGTCGGACTAAGGACCGCACGGATGGAAACAACGGTGCAACCAAAATCGACAGAAGGAAGAAAGACAGAGAAAATATTAAAATAAAAATTTAACTAATTGAAAGAAAAAAATAATAGCGGAAGAACCACCACTCCACCAAAAATCTAGTATTCCAGAAAATTAACAGTGAAAAAACTCGATTGGAAGAAAAATATAAGGTTTGAAAGGACGGAGAGAGAGAGAGATCTGAAAATTTTGATGACTATATTCAGGAAGGACAAATAGATGATATTAAAAATAAAACAATTCTCTCAAATAAGTCCATCCATATTTTTATTATTATCATATAAAATCTCCTTCTCACCATAAGGTGTTATGAGATGGTCATATTCAAGTATTTGTATGTATAAAAAAGGAGTCAAAACCATTATTTCTTATAACATATACATACTTTCTATGTTTCACTGTGGCACATTTTTCATCTTTAGTTATTTATTTTATAGCGACACATTTTCTTGTTTTGGTAAGATTCATTCAATTTCTTTCACTCGTTCTATTTTTTTTCTAAATTTAGTTTCATCCACTCGTCTAGCTCATTATAAATTCAAAAACATAAATATAAAAATCCAAAAGGAGTAAGGGTGTGTTTGGCCGACCTATAAGTGTTTTACTTATAAGTTAAACACATTTATAGCGTTTGGTAAATGCTAAAACAATATTTATTGAAGAATCTGTAGTTTTTTTTCTGAGGAAAAGCATAAATTAATTTCTCCGTACTTTCAAAATAAGTCAAAATAAATTAAAATTACTTATAAGCACAGATTTGTCAAACATAATGTGAGGAGACCTAGATAACAATTTCCTGTATTTCAAAAGTTGAAACTGTGATGTCCCGTTCGTGGGCCTGGTGAAATTGATGGGAATAAGTGGGTAGAGCAACATCAATCGCAAGCTAATGGACCTATATCAGCACTAACGCACCGGATCCGAGCTCTGGGGCGAAAATAGGGCGCAACCCTACTACTGTTCACCGTAGCCAATTTTCGCCCGTTTCTCTTCCTTGGCTCTTTTTCTCCGGCGAGGGGTCCGACATCTTTGTTGGGATCCTTGCCGGGAATCGTTTAATATGTGGTTTGCTTCCCAAACTAGAAGTTAAGTCCCAGATCTGGGTTTCCTTCCGAAACCCCGAAGTCAGTCCGTTCGTTGTGATTAGGAAGAAGATCCCACTTCCGATCGTGGAATCCGAGAACCCAAGTCCCATAAATGGGTTCTCTTGAAGGGGAGAACGCTTCGGACCTTGAAGCGTGAGAATTTTCAAAGGAGGAGTTGTGCGAATCACGGGTCCTGACGAATCTCGTCGAACATGGGGGAGGACGTGCTTCCCCAAACTTGAAGGAGGAGGATTGGTGTGGATTGCAATTCGGACCAAGACCCAAGCACAAATCTGACGCATCTTTGGGTTGACCACAATCTGGGGTGCCGATGAATAGTGTTCGGCGATTGTCTATCACTGCAAAGGTAACTTTAAATTGGTAAACTTGTGCGGAATTGTGAGAACTTGTGTGGAATGTTGTTGGAGACTCTCTGCTCTCTGTGTGGATTTTGTGGATTATGGTCTGCTATATCTGTGTGGAAAATATGTGGGTACTCTGTTTCTACTCTGTTCGATGAACGGTTTAGTTAATTTTGTGCGGAATGTGTGTTTGCTGTGGAACGCGGTTCTGTTTGGATTACAACGGTGTGGATTTTAGACTCAGGACTGTGTGAATTTCTATGGAAAGGGATGAATTATACTTGTGCATATTGTGAGGATCCGTGCTTGATGTTCATGTTGAACACGAAACTGTGATGAATTTGCCACAATTCTGAACTCTTTCTTTGTTTTCTCATGAACACCAATACGAATCTGTATTTCGTCTAATAAATCTGGGCTGTGGATAGATGAAGATGCTTATAAACATTTGTGTCGATTTGTATGCAAAATTCTATAGGCTCGGGACAGGTTTAATGAAACTCATGGGGGATTAAGTTTAAGGATGATTTTAAGGCATAGAGAGTGGGAGAACTCTTATCAGATTTAAGTAAACTTGTGTGCAAATCCCGTGTAACTGACCGGTCTAGCCTGTGTTCAAACCCCGGAATGCCCCTCCAGCCTTGCTAGTGCCCAGAACCCGGTCACCTTCCGACCATGCTTGTGCTCACTACCACGGCCTTGCATGTGCTCAGATCTCGGACATTACCCGGCCCTGTTTACTTGACCTGATTGGTATTCAAACCAATAGGCTATGTTCAATGCCATAAAAATCAGACTTGCCTCATCTACTCATGAAAGTTCATAGGGAATTTATGTGGGAGTGGGATTACTGCTAGGCTTCATGCATAAAGATTGTTAGTGTTTGGAGGAGTTCTTCATCGATTCAGTAAACTTGTGCTCAAACCCCGGGCAGGACTCCAACCCCGGTCTCTGCCCGGCCAGGTTTACTTGAATTAATTGGAATTTAGACCAACAGGCTATGTTTTATTCCATGATCTCAGAATTAATCTTACACACTCATGAAAATTTCCACGGATTTTGGAAATTAGAGGGTTATTGTTGGATGAGACGTATGCTTTCGGGACAGTCAGATTCAAAAATGGATATCAGGAGAAGTTTTGATGTGTGCTGGTTGGAATTAGCCATTGGCGGCCGCCCACGGGAAAATGTGCTTACCGGAATCACTAAGATGGTACTCCCAAGTGTTGTCTTCATTCTTCAATCTCATGTGATTACCCAGGTCAGGAAGAAGGGAGGAGCAAACTGTTTAAAATTTGGCATTATCTGGACTTCTGCCCAGTTTCCGGCGACTAACTTATGGAAGATGTTAGGTACGGAGGACATTCGAATGCTTGAGGTAGTTGTAGAAGTTCTAGTTCTCGAGGAGATCTTCGACTGCCAGGAGGTCTTTGAGCTTCTAGATTGTTCAAGTGCACGACAAAGCACCCATGCCCTCGAGTGCTCGAGGGGGCTGGCGTTGCTGGAAAGAGGATTCTGAGTGATCGAAGAGGCCTTCGAGACATGGAGGTGTTCGAGTGCTCGAGATGAGCATTCGAGAGTTGAAGATCTTCGAGCGCTTTAGGAGGCCTTCGAGAGCTCGAGGAGGTTTTCAAGCGTAGGAGGAGTTCGAGTGCTCGAGGAGGTTTTTGAGAGTAGGAGGAGTTCGAGTGCTCGAGGAGGTTATCGAGCGTAGGAGAAGTTTGAGAGCTCGAGGAGGTTTTCGAGAGTAGGAGGAGTTCGAGTGCTCGAGGGGGTTTTCGAGTGTAGGAGGAGTTCGAGTGCTCGATGGGACGTCCGAATGAGTTCAAGTGCTCGAAGAGCATCAGCGTGAGGCGCTCAAGAACTCGATCTTGGGCACGGTTCCGGAGCTCGGTTTCCACGGTCAAGCAAGAAGTTAAAGAGCAAGGCCTTTGTTACTGATGCTCTTTCTCCTAAGCCTAGTTTTTACTCATGATTTGACGGTTATTTACGCGCTCTTTGCCCGCGTTGCACTTTGTGCTAAACCGGCAAAAAGCTATCCATTTGCTCAAAATGGAGAGGGTGATTACATAATCGCCATGCTTGATGTGCACGGTATAAGTGCATCCATTCTCTCATCTTCAGGAGATTGATTTAGCTGGGATTCCCAAGGATATAAGGCACGGCCTCAGCACATCCTTGCCCACTTTATCAGTCTCGGTGCCCTCAAGAGAATGTCTGAAGGCCAATAACATCCCTCTTTCTCCACTTTAGGGGTGTATATGGTAGAAGCAGATATCCACCGTGCTAGACAGGTGCAACATTGGGCATCAGCTTCACACTTTTTGGGACATCCAAGACCCGAGACACTCTCGGCCGCACAAGGAATTTCAAACTATTTGTTCTTGGACTCTTGTACCTTCACCAACATTCCAGTAGCTCAACTTGCTCAAGACCCGAGATTCACAATACTCGGCTGCTTTATGGAATGGAAGTGAAGAGCCCCGTTTCTTAGGGGTTGAATCGGTTCACTTATTTATGGGTAGTGAGTTTGTTCTAACCCCATTTACCTAGTATTTCTTAGCCTGTCTTCATTTCAGGTTGCTGTTTCGGTCCCATTATCGTTGGGACTTGTTTTGTTTCCCTTTGCTAGACTTATATTGCTAAGGGTTGCTAGTTTTTATTTAGAAAATGGGGGGAGGGGTGCTCTTAGAGTTTCATTCTTCCTCCCCCCCCCCCCTTTGGACTTTGCTCCCTAGGTTCATCAAGTAACCTAGGGTTGGACTGGTTTTGTATTTGGTAGGGCTCTCTTAGGGCTCTACCGTGGGTTCCACCGTTTATACTATTTACCTATTTACCGACTAATGGACCTATATCTTGCCTTACCTAAAACATTAAATTTGAGGTGTGTTTACTCCCAAAGATTTCTTCTTCACGCTTCAAGAATTCTCACCCTTGTTTTTTGGAAAATACTCACCAAAGTGAGAGGGTGTTTATACTAGACTCCCCAAGCTAAAAAGGACAATATTATTAGAAAATAGAGATATCCTTATGTACAATCGAGTATAAGATCGTGAAAAGTATATGTACATATAATCCACTCCCAACTTCTTCACTTCTATCCCCTAGATCAATGAAGAAGAAGGCCCTATGCCAAAGTCAAGATCAATTATAGCTTACCACTTTTTTGCCTCCACACACTTGTGTCGATAAAAAGAGGTGGCCTCCCATATGGTCCCTTGCAAATCTCTTCCCCAGAAGAGATTTACTTGTGGAGCCAAGTAAGGTTGGTCCCTGTATGTTACTTCTGAGATTAAATCCACCAACATTGTGATGTCCAGTGGTTCTTCAATTTTCAGCATGTTGAGTTCCAATGTTTTCCCTCCGCTTTCCAGCGTTTTGAAATCCAGAGTTTTCCCTTCATTTCCATGAAGCAGCAACATGAATCAGATTTGATCTATTCCCTCTGCCTTCCCAAATGCAGATGTACCTATCAAAACAGAGAAAGCCAGAGTAGTAAAAAGTTCTACAAAACAATTATTATAAACTAACAGCATCAATAGGATTTGACTATCTCTTTCTAGTATATGGAAAACTGATTTCATCCATTCTGATTTGACCCTGTATATGTTTTAGAAGCTCAGAAAAGGAGAAAATTTTATTTACCTGCTTGTGTGATTCCAGCTTTGCTAGAGAGTCTTCCACCTAATTAGCTTCTCTGCATGTGTGAGAAATGGAGCAATCCAGTTGTTCCATTTGTTGCCAAATTGATCTTACAATCTCAAAGCAGCCCCATGGTACTTTCCATTCCCCTCTTAACACGTTCACCATGATTAAAGAGTCAGCTTCTATCTGTATTTTCCGTATGCCATGAGCTCTATCCACTCTTAAACTTGATCTATAGCTTTAGCTTCAGCTTCAATAATGGAACAATTAGTAATAGGCTTAGATTAAGAGAGAATGTGCTTTCCCTGTTGGTCTCTTAAAATCCAACCTAAACCTGATTGGCCATTTCTCAGTACAGATCCATCACCATTAAGTTTGATGAAGTTTGAATGAAGCCCGGAAACAACCACTGGTTCCTTCAAACTTCTACTCTCTCTACTAATAACTAAAGACGGATACATAGAAGATAGGTTCCATAGTGCTTTGAACTTGTGTGCTAATAGAATATCATCCACTATGCTCAGTATCTGAATGACAACATTTTTGAAATCTGGTCTAATCTCCTCAAATAGAAACCTGTTCCTTGCACACCATAAATATCATGTTATGATGCAAGGTAGAGCTTTAATAATCAAACTAGCTTATTTGTTTTTAACTTTCAATGACCAAAAATAAAATAATATATTCCATAGTATGCTATTTTCAGAATGCGGGATTTGAAAAGTGTTTTCTATTAAAGACCATATCCTTTTTTAGAAAGAGCATGAGCTAAAAACATGAAGTATATCATCATTATCATTATTGCAGAAACAGCATTTTTAAGGCATATTAAAATTAAATTCCTCTAAAACATCAGGCATAGGTAAAAGTCTGTATAGGAGTCTCCAGTTCCATAAGCAAATCTTTTGAGGCAAGATAGAGGACCATAAGTATTTGAATGAAGAAACTTTGTCCTTTCTTTGTCTCAAGATTTCATATGCAGAATTTAAAGTGAAGTTACCATGTTCAGTATTTTTCCAAATGAATTAATCTTTATATCCTGGAAATATTTTATGGTGAGAGTTGAGGATTATAAAGATGTCATTTGGAAAGATTTCTTGTATGATCTGCAAATAATGGTTCTGATTTGTCAGAAATTCTGCAATAGTTAGTTCTGGCAGTATCAGTTCCTCTTCTGAGTTCCAAAACTAAGTAAGGGGACCTAGTTTTGTCCAATTAGCAAACCATAAAGAGGATTCCCCATTTCCAATTTGCACAAAAGAGTTATTAATTGTAGCATCTTGGATTTCAATGATTCTTTTCCAAGATCTTGTGTGTGTTTTTACTGTCTGGCGTAAACCACATAAATTGTGACCAAAGGTATTCTCCTTGTTGTAGTTTCCACCATAATATTAGAGAAAAAATTTTAGTCATTATGTTAAGATCTTTTAGATTAACTCCATTTTCTTCTTTTGGAATAGTTAGCTTGGTGTAACTTCTCCAAATCTTCCTTTTAGTATTTGTTGTATCTTGACTATACCACAAGAATTTAGAAAACATTTTATGTAGCTTATTAATTATGTGTTGAGTAGGTTTTAAAACTGTGAGGATGTGAAGGGGAATTGTTGACATTATGTGTCTTATTACGGTAAGTCTTCCAGCTTGGGTTAACATCTTATTCTGCCAAGAGTTAATTTTCAAATTAATGGAGTCTATCAGGTTCTGATGATAGACATTCTTGTTCCTTCCTGTATAGATTATACATCTCAGATACTTAAAATTAAAGGAACAAGTAATCATATTGGTTTCATGTTTGATTATACTTCCAATCTGGGGCTGGCATACTTAGATAGATAATATGAAGATTTTTCCAAATTTATTTTTTTGCCTTGTAGCTTTTTCATATATTTTTTGAAATTCCATAGTTTTTTAAAGTCTAGATTTAGAGAATTTCATGAAAAATAACGGTGTCATGTGCAATGGACAGGTGAGTTACTATTTACATTGAATTTGGGAGTTTATAATGACCAATGTCAACATATTGAAACAAGAAATTTATATTTCCGGAGAAGGCTTCTGCCATTAAGATAAAAAGCATAGGGAATAGTGGATCCCCTTGCTTTAATCCTCTGTAAGAGTTGAAAAATCCAAAATATTCTCCATTAATCAACACTGAAAAGAAAGCAACTTTCAGATTTCCTAGAACTAACTAATTGAAATGGTCAGAGGATCCTATCTTTGTTAAAAGTTTTGATAGAAAACTCCATGATACTCTGTCAAATTACTTCATCATGTCTAATTTTATATTCATATTTATTCTAGGATGTTTGGAATGTATGTAATTAGACATTTCTTGCATGAGGAGTACATTATCAACTAGTTCTCTCTCAGAGACAATGGTTGTTTGTTCTAGTGAGATTAAATCTTTTAGAATAGGCTTGATTGTATGTACTAACGATTTTTTTAGAAGCTTGTTTATGACATTGCACAGGCTTATGGGCCTAAAATCTTTAAAGGAGGAGCAGACATCTTTTTTGGGGATTAAGGTAAATAGGGTTGCAAAGATGGCTCTTGGTATGGATGATAGATATAGAAATGGTCCAGCAATGTTTATAGAACAATCCTGAAAATCCATCTGGACCAGGGGCTGAGTCACTATCCATTTCCCTAAGGATTAATAAAATCTCGATTTGGTTTGTTTTCTTTATAAAGGATTCATTGATTGGATATGAAATTAGGTTAGGAATGTTTTCTAACAAAAATGCAGTATTGATGCCAGTTATATTCTGGTTATCTTCTTGAAGTAATTCAGAGAAGAAAGATACTGCTTCCTTACCTATATTAAAGATTGTTCAGTTAGCCAAATACCATTACCATCTTTAATTGATGAAATGGATTGTCTTTTAAATTCAGTTTTGACTTGAAGGTGAAAAACTTTGAGTTTGTATCACCTTCTTTAAGCCATTTAATTCTCGATTTTTGTTTCCAAAATGTTTCCTGGGTTTTAAGAGCCAATGTGAGTTCAGCTTTAGCTTTATTAAACTTTGTTAACTTTTCAAAGTTATCATTTTGTTGAAGGTTTTCCTCTGCAATTAAGTAAATTTCTTCAGCATTTTTTACTCAATCAAAAAGTTTTCCAAAAACAGTTTTATTCCACTGTTTTAGGGCCATTTTTGTATTTTTTAGTTTGAAAGAGAAATTCTTCAAACCTGCCAAGTGTGTGGATATATTCCATGCTGATTGTATTAACTTAAGAAACTCTGGATGTGAGGTCCAGTAATTCTGAAACTTAAAAGATTTAGGCTTAGTAGAGGCAACCTCGTTCGAGATTTTAAAAAATAGTGGTGAGTGATTTGATTGATCTTTTGGCAGTGTTTGAACTGAGGTAGCTAGAAAGATGGAGTCAAAATGATGATTAGATAGTACCCTGTCCAATCTTTCCCATACTTTACCTTTGGACCTCATACCTGTCCATGTATGTAAATTCCAGCAATGTTAATGGTAGACAGATTGGCCTCTGCTATGAAGTTCTGAAAGTTTTGAATTGCCCTTTGGTTTGGAGTTGATGGTCCAATGTATTCTTCTTGTTTATCTATGACATTAAAATCTCCCATTATGCATAAAGGTCTCTGTTTGAAGTCCAGAATGGAGTTCCAGAGAAACTTTTTCTGTTTCATTGTAAATTTAGCATAAATGAAACCAATCAAACACTCTTTTTCAAGAGATGGATGATTTAGTTCAGTGAGGGTCATTTGATCCTCACATTTGATTATGCTAAGATTTATGGATTCTTCCCAAAAGATCCATACCTTATTTAAAGGACTGTTAAAGAAGTTTTTAAAACTAATCTTAATTGTAATTTCCTATATGACTTCACTTCTAATCATTGGTTCCATAATTGCAATGATGGATGGTTTAAATATTTTTTTAAATGTTTTTAGTCTTGTTAGTGTTGGATTATTACCAATTCCCCTTGTATTCCATGATAAGATGTTTAGATTCATCATTAAAAAATTTTGTTAGAGTTCAATGTGGATCTTGTTAAGATGGTTTTTGGAGTGGATATGCAATCCTTCTTGTTATACCTTCTGGGTTTCATGTTCATCTCAGCTTGTGGCTGAGAGACATCAGAAGATTCTTCTTGTTGTGATAGATTAGATTAAAATGTCTGATTGCTATCAGTTTTTAAAATAGAGTTAATTTTTATTTTAGACTCTTTTAGAATTTGTTTAAGTTCTGAAAAATTGTTTGGAGTTTTTTAATCCAAGAGAAGTTGAGCATGTTTAGAGTTGTTTAGCCATTCCAATATCTTAGTTTTTTATTTATTTGAAGTTAATAGTGGAGAGTCTCCGCAATTAATTTCAATGAACTCTTGTTGGTTGGAGTTCATAATGTTTGACTCAGAATTGAGTACATTATCCATATTCTCCGTAAGTGTCTCAAACAGATTCTTATGGATAATTACGTTATCAGCTTTGGACTCATCAGATGATGTTCCAAATGAAAAATTGTTATTATTTGTCAAAGAAATAGAACTGGAAATGTGTAAATCAGTAAATTCCACATTTTGATCAGTCATCACATTTTGATTAGACTCGAGAGTGGGATCTGAATGAACATTGTGGGCAGCAGAAGATACAATTTGAGCAGCTAATAGAGGAGGAAAATTCAAAGATATAGAATGAATCTCATTTTGAGCATTGAGAACAGTATGCATGCTTGAATATTTGGTACTTAAAGAAGTGTCATCATAGTTCACATTTTGGACAGTTTTGACAGGTGGAGACACAATCTGAGCAGATGATAAAGGAGGCAAATTCAATGAGGAAGGGGGGACATTTGGAATCACATTTTGAGCATTGAGGAGAGTAGGAATGCTAGAATCTTTGGCATATAAGTATGTGTCATCACAGTTCACATTTTGAGCAAGTACAGAGGATACAATATTATCAAAATGAGGAGTAGGGGAAACCTAAGACCCCTGAAAAGGGATCGGTACTTGACAAATTATGTTGTGACTTCTCCTAAGCAATGTGTTCCTTCTTTTCCAGTGTTTTAGTCACCAGCTTTTGCTCACTGCTAGGTACTTGAACAGATAGATTAGTCTTGTTTCTTAGACTTGGTATATAAGCCTTTTCTTTGGATGAAATACCAGAAGAAGATGATTTTCCAATCACCTTACCTTTGGCCATCTCCTTTTCATCTTTGTGGTTGGACTTTTTACCTGTGACATGGTCTTCTTTAGGCCTCTAGACTATATATTTATCATTATTTTTATCGTATATGAATATAGAAACTGAGTGCCCTAGTTTGAGGCAGTTAGTGTAATAGTGTGGGAGCCCTTCATAATCAATTTACTTCCAGAAGCCTACATATTTAAAACTAAACCATAAACGTTCAAGAAAGGGTTTGGTGACATCAATTTCTACACAGACTTGAGCTACATGTGGTCTAGTTCGATTTAGAGTTTCCTTATCAACACGAACTGGATTACCAATAAAATTTCCGATAGACATCATAGAGAAAAAATCAAAAAATTGTGGGGAAGTCCATGGAGGGAAATCCAAAATGGGGCTATTGGGGAATTAGCGTTAAGAGTAAAATTAGGAACCCACTTTGTCATTCTAATAGAATAGAAACCAAAAATCTATATTTTGTGTAACCAACATCTATAGTAATCATCTGGGATCAAAAAATGGATTAAAAACTTGTTTGTTGTCTAGAAGATTGATCTTGGTGTGGCTTTTGAAGCTAGCAGTTTGAAATTCCTTTCGTAATTTCTCCATTTGGGGCCTGCTTCTCAAAAATTTGCTGACAAGGGTCCATTTAAATGGTTCCTCGAGCTTGATACATTCTTCATCAGAGAAATGCAACCCTAGCTCCCCCAAATGTTCGATCGGAGTCTTTGGAATGAAGGGGGCTCTAGAGATTTGGATTTTCAGGACAAAATTCTTTGAGATGTTCTTGGCCAAGAGCTTGTTTATAGGAGAATGTTGGGTTTGGGTCCCGCGGATGCACTGCCATCGCAGCGTCGCCGGAGATGATTAAAGAAGAAGATGTGATGGCGGCGGTAGGGTTTTAGAATTGCCTCAGAGAAAGTTAGGATTATATCTTGCAGAATGTATACCTATTTCGAGAAGAATTCTCACGCATCTCACATCACTAATAAATTTCTTCTCAAACTGCATGTTCCTGCCACGCAACAGCTTATTACATATCCCTCCAACAAATTAAGGCCTACTTTTAACCTATTGTAAAATGAACTAAGCTTAATCAAGGAAAAATAACTCAATTTAATCTCAATCTCAAACATCATATAATAGAAGTTGTTTGCTTTATCACGTTTGGTTGTTTGCTTTATCACGTTTGGTGGTTTGGTGGTGTCAACTAGACATGTTGAAGTTATTTTGCTAACCTAAACCCAAGTTATTTGAAATAATTACTATATGTTACTGATTTTATTTCTTTGCTATATATAATGCACAATAACTTCTTAAAATAATTAACTTCTAAAATATATACATGTATCCCATTATACTATATATATAGTCATATAGAGATATATATACCGATGAAAAATATCCAAAGAATCACATAATCATAAATAACAAAAGGTCCAATTTTTCCTAAGCATCATATAATATAAATTGTTTGCTTCATGTGGTTCGGTGGTTTAGTGGTTTAGTGGTGTCAACGGGGATATTGAAGTCATTTCGATTAACATAATCCCAAGTTGTCTAAAGATAACATACAATATTATTATATGTTACTGATTTTATTTCTTCACTATATATAATCAACTATAACTTATTAAAATAATGACTAAATTATTTTTTTTAGTCTCGTACATATTCTTCAATACCTTCTTTTGGTCCCCCACTCCAAAACCGCATTTAATCGGTCAGTAACATTCTAAAAATGAATCTTTTGGTCCCCTGAGGTGGTTTTCAGGTAAGGTCAATGATAAAATTGATCAAAATATGTAAAATTACAATTATACCCTTTAGTTTAAAAAACATAACGCTGCCTAACCAACTCTACCGCTCCTTCGCTGCTTGACCAACTCCTCCGCTATGCCGCTGCCTTACCAACTCCGCTAATTTGCAGGCAAGTAGATCTGAAAACTTTCCGAACTCCATATGCAAATTTTAATTGACTCCATCTAAAAATTTTTAATTGTGTAATTGAAAACTCAACGGCAAGTAGATCCAACTCCTCCTCCTCTTCAACGGTGGTCGGCACCGGCTTAGAGATGATGACCGGCCGCTCGATCTCTTCCAAAGGAAGGCAGGGAAACCTGCGATCACCACCACTGAGGTTGAAAGGACGAGCAGAACCTGGTTCGTGTCTTCCCCTAGGGCCAACGATGGCTCGATGGATCTGACAAGCTTGAGCTTCGCGTCCATGACTATCATCGCTGTGACTCCGCTGCTCTAACTCCAGCGGTAGCGGCGCTAGAATTCCTCTTCTTTGTCCCCACCTGATTCCTCTTCTTCATCCCAGTGAACCAACAGCGGCAGCGGAATTTGATCCTAGCGGTGGATAAGGGTTTCAAAGGTAACCCTAAAACAAAGAGCGGAGACGAAGATGTTTTTCAATTGAAAATATTTTTAATTAGTAAAATTACTAAAATACCCCTAGCCATATCTAAAATTATTCTAGTTTACCTGAAAAGCATCTCAGGGGACCAGAAGATTCATTTGTAGAATGTTACTAGCTGATTAAACGCGGTTTTAGAGTGGATTGAACCAAAAGAAGGTATTAAAGAATATATAGGGGACTAAAAAAATAATTTAGTCTAAAATAATTAACTTCTGAAAAATATGTTTATAACAATAACTATCCACTTGTAATATATTAATATATATATATATACCAATAAAGAATATCTAAAGAATTACGTAATCATAAATAACAAAACGTCCAAATTTTTTATGCAATGATAGAGCACTTTTGATAGAAATATGAGTATATATATATATATCACAAAGTCCTGTTTTAGACCGAGAAACTGTTAGATGACAAAGTCTTGTATAAGACTATCTCATAGTGAGACCAGAGATTTAATTGCAAATGAGGTTTTCAATTGAAGTTTTAAAGTCTAGAAGCTGGATGTGAAATTTCGTTAATTTACATTTAACTCAAGTATAAATATCAATTTTTTCTTATTCTTCTCTCATAATTTTTTGAATCTTTCTTTCTCCTCTCATTTCCTTTCTCTTGCGTAAATATCCTTCTTCTCTCTCATCTCCTTTCCTCCCTCCATCGCAAAACCTTCTTCTTCTCTCTCTTCTCAATTTGTCTTCCATCTTCCTTCAATTCGAGCTTCTTTTCTTCTATTCAACCGCTATCCTCTCCATTTTTCTTCCTTCTTTCTAGCGCATAGTGGTTTGTTATTATTTTTAGAGTTTTTCGACGAATTTCCCAAAAAATGTTTTGGTATAGCTTCAATTTCCGATGGACGAACACAATACGAGCTTCATTTTTTGTTTATCTTCGAAGGTAATATCTTTTCTCAGTTTTTTTTATGCATATTTTTTTGTTTTTTTATTTTTGTATTTGTTGGTTCATATGATTTTCTAGGGTTTATGTTGTTCAATGTGTTAATATTTGGGGATTTCTCTATTTTTTGTGTTTTGTAGTTACTCTTATGTATTTGTGCAAATATTTGTGTTGTTGTTTTTTATTAGATATCTAGGAAGATTTGCATCACCGTTGTTGCAATCGAGAAGGAATGAGGATTTGTAAGTTTTCTTAATTTTCAGATGTGATGTTTTTTGTACAGTAAATGATGTTTCTCATTTTCAGTGTGATGTTTCAGGTTTTAGGCTTTAAGTACTATTATCAGCGTTGTTGTGATGTTTTACTTTCAGCGATTGATACTTGTGGTGTTTTCATGCTTAAGTGTGCAATTGATGTTCAGTTTTGATTATGTGTGATATCTTAGGATTTTGTTATGATTTGTGCTAATTGTTTTTGTTGTTGATGTTTCTTAAATGTCTAAGAATGCTTGCTCATTGTTGCTACAATTGAGAAGGAAAGAGGATCTATAAATTTTGTTATTTTGCATATGTGATGTTTTAAATATTGTTGTGGATGTTTTAGGTTTTCTGTGTGATGTTTCCTATTTAGAGTTAAAGTACTATTATCTGTGTTGGTTTGATGATTTAATTTCAGTATTTGATACTTGTAGTGTTTTAAGTGTTCAATTAATGTCCATTTTTGTTGTTTTGATTGTATGTGTGATATCTTAGGGTTTTGTTACTATTTGTGCTAATTTTTGTGTTGTTGTTGATGTTTATTACATGTTTAAGAGCACTTGCCCATTGTTGTTGCAATCGAGAAGGAAGAGGGATTTGTAAGTTATCTTAATTTTTAGCAGTGATGTTTCAGGTTCAATTAATGTTGTTTCTTGTTTTCCGTGTGATGTTTCAAGTTTTAGACTTTAAGTACTATTATCAGTGTTGATGTGATGTTTTAATTTCAGCGCTTAATGCTTGTGGTGTTTTAATGTTTAAGTGTGCAATTGATGTTCAGTTTTGATGGTGTGTGATATCTAAGGGTTTTGTTACTATTTGTGCAAATTTTTGTGTTGTTGTTGCTGTTTATTATATGCCTAAGAACGCTTTCCAATTGTTGTTGCAATCGAGAAGGAAGTAGGATCTATAATTTTTGTTATTTTTCAAATGTGATGTTTTACATACTGTTGTTGATGTTTTTGGTTTTGTGTGATGTTATATTTTAGGTTTAAAGTATTGTTATCTGTGTTGGTGTGATGTTTTAATTTCAGTATTTGATGGTTGTAGTGTTTTAAGTGTGCGGTTGATGTTCAGTTTTGTTGTTTTGATTGTGTTTGTGATATCTTAGTGTTTTGTTCCAATTTTTTCTAATTTTTGTTGTTTGTTAGATGTCTAAGAACACTTGCCTATTCTCGCTTCAATCGAGAATGGAGTAGGAACTGTAAGTTTTGTTATTTTTCAGATGTGATGTTTTAGATACTGTTGTTGATGTTTCTCATTTTTAGCTTGATATTTCATGTTTAAGATCTAAGTATTGTTATGTGTATTGGTGTAATGTTATAATTTCAGTATGCAACTGATGTTCAGTTTCGTTCTTTTATATTTTAGTGTGTACTGACAATGTTTTAAAATTTTGATATCGATGTTTTAAATATTGTATTTGATGTTTCACAATGTAGTTCTCAGTCATTAAATGTGCTATTAGGATGTTTTAATTTTAGACATTGAAGTTTTTATTACTGTATGTGATGTTTTATGTTTTTTTACATGAACACTTTCCAAGGTAGAACTTTACTATGCCATTGAATAAAAACATGATGTGAGGAATCATGCTCCTGAAGATGTTCCCTTGAACAGAGGGCCGGAGCTGACCTTTGATCTTGGCGTTGGTGGAGTAGAAGAGCCATCCTCTTCAAAATCAGCATGAGAGGAGGCAAGTCTGTGAACAAGCTAGCAACGAAGGGAAATAAGTAAGCGGGTGACCTGCCTCCCCCAGGGGTCGTTAAACACCATAGCTTTAGAAGTTTAACTCAATTTGAGGAATACGGTTAGAAGATAAAAGATTTATATTCTGCACCCATTCCTACTGCTACGCTACCTATAAGGTAGTTAGCAGTAAGCCCTGGATTTGTCCACAAAGATGCTAGGTCTAATGTATCAACTCAAAACACAACCTCGTACGGGTCGTCAATCTGTACGAGTGAAAATAATATCTAGTAAAGCAAACATGCAAAAAGGGAGGTTTGGTTTTTCAAGCTATAAACTACAAAACATGAAAAGTAAAAACACAACTACAATATTAGCTAAGCACTTAGCGAAATCATTGAGCAACTTGGTCAATCTAATGTTTCTATCCTCGATTCATTCACATAGAGATCTAAGAAAACCTAATAGAGTGTCCATAACATGTGGTGTGGCCGGTGGCATACACTTCCACATCTCTATCACGGCGGGTGCTCTCACAACCCTCCATCGACACTGTGATAGTAACTAGAGAAGTACAACAAGGTCTGACCATTGTTGTAGGTCTGATTCTCCCTCGTACAATTACGTGCGGGGCTTCCACCACGAATGCGCTAATTCCCTCGGGTCCTATCAATTAGGCACAAGGATCATAGGCACCTCATCTATGATACTAGGGTTTCTTGTAACCCTAGATTGCTACTATTTAGCTATCTCTGCCCGGAACCTCTCAAAAAACTTTACAAAGTCAGCTAAGACCGGTGTGATGGTAAGTAGATCAAAGTGACCTCGAATCCCCCATGCACACACCCACGCGGTCATGTTCTCCTCCACTCATTCAAACAACTAGGTTTCTCTTCCCAAGGGGACATCGATATTTGCGCCTAGCATGAATATAGCCCAGAGTGTGTACTTATATGTGGTTCAGTATTCATGCATTCAAACTCAAAAGCAAATCACAATAATATTATGAACACAAAATTAGGATGAACTAGAGAATCTTAAAAAGCATAAAGATTAAACCAAGTCACTAAAATTATCCCAAATCTATAGAAACTACTCCCTTGACATGGAATTCAAATAAATATTTGAATTCCACATCTTAAGATCAAAGCAAAATAAAAGAAGAAAAAATAAAGTTTCCTAGGGAGAGAATCTCCCAACTACTTTTCTAAGGTATAGTCTAGTATGATAAATGTATGAAAACCTAGTAGATAAAGGTTTTATATATAATAGTAGGATATTGGGTTTTAAAATAGGCCAAAAATAGGCCAAAATAGAGTAAACCCTAGCTCAGCCGCCGCCTGGAGCAGGGTGTCATGAATGATGTGGCTCGTGGCATGTACTTGGAACAGGGCACAAGGACGGGTGCGGGCCATGTTGCTTCATAGACACGGGGCGCCAGTTCTGGGGAATGGCATGGATATTCAAAGCATGCGGGGCACAAGGCTTCGTGCAGGTCATGTCAGACTCTGGCGTGGGCCGTGTCATCTCTGGCGGGGCACCGTTATGGTTCTGAAACTTGAAGTCTTGATTTGCGCCCGTGCCATTAGCGCGAGTCGTGGTCAAGATGGGTGCTTTGCTCAGAAAGTTAGAAGGGATCTGTGTGATTTCCCTCACTCTGCATGTTTTTCTTGGCACAATAGACTTGGAATGGCACGGGACGCCAAAAATGGGACCTCCCGCGCCCATACCTGCTTGGAGGGGTTCTTCGCTTGGTGCTGGAGGCTCGTGGCCTCTGGTGCAGGTTGCACTGGTCTCCTTTGTGCAGGGCATCTCTTTTGGCGCAAGTTGTGGTGCCAAACCATGCACAGCCCGTGCCAACCCATTGGTGCCTTGGCCAGCTGAACTAGTTTCCTTCGCTACGGAAGAACCGTTAGTCCGATTTGAGAGTTTTAGTAGTCAATTTTATAGTACTCAAGAAGACAAATCCAATGAAAACAGTCTTGAAGGATAATTATTTTTGGATATTTCTCGGACTAAATCACAACTAATCGGACCACGATTTCACGTTTCTTTGTTTGCCGCTTTGAACTTCGTTGCCCCCTATCTTTGGCTTCAATCTACTTCTACGATGCATTGATGATGACGGCCTTTTTTCTAATGTGAGTGGCCTTCGTCTCTACTACTTTCCTTGCGAATGGCGTTCAATATCTTCACATGCCCTTACGAACGGCTTTCACATAGAATGTAAACAAAAAGTACCCACGGGCGACCTACTAAAGATGATCACAAGGAAGATCAACAAGCACGTGGATACAAGATGTCCATTAGTACCAATTAAGTCTACAAAACACGGAATTTAGACAAGAAAACCAAACATAGCCGTCTAAACCCCTTGTCATGTAAACTCAACAAATACTAGCAATCCACCAAATAAAAATAACTAAATAGTATGCCAAATGCATTGGTTAACGCATGCGTAATGAACCAGATCAGACTCCCCACACTTAACCCTTTACTCGTCCTCAAGTAAATAGAAGACAAGAAAAAGAATCAAGCGAAATGTAGCGTGGAAGAGGAAGTTAACTATGGCATTAAACTTTTTCCAAGATTACCCTATTTCCCCCAAGAAAGTAAGAATCTCACAACTCTCAAACTCCCCAAAAGACATAAGTAATCAAACCACCCAAAAGTAAAGTGTAGAAAAGGTAAGCCAAAAAGATAAGTGTCAAGCTCGCTTACTTTTCCTGAAATGATCCCAAAAGCAATCAAAGAGTAGTCTTCAAAAACAATCCACCGCGAGAGCATGCATTCAACCTAGTTTTTTGCTTTCTCTCAATTTTTCTCATTTTTCCTAGGAGCCCTTTCGGGTTTTCATCCTAACTTTAACACACAAAGGGTACTCACTTCTCACCTTTTTCCACACGACCTCTCATTTCTGCCTAGGTTCGTAAGCCTAGTCAGCCCTAGCCTCTCATTTTTACCTAGGTCTTTCGACCTATCCGGGCTTTTCCTAATGTTACCCAAGATGCCCTTTTGGGTTTTCGACTTGTCCAGGTTGTTGTATTTTTTTTTTTCATTTTTTCAAGTTTTCCAATTTTTTTGTGTAGTACAAAATTGCCCCAAAAATGGGCTTCATAGTACAAAAGATAGTCAAAATAAAAATACACCACTAATTTCCTAAAACGTCCTATCACATGCAAACTTTTTGATCCTAGCATAGCATGTCATGCCACCAAATGTCCATCCAAAATCATCCCTCAACAAACAAAAACCATCATCATAAACTAACAAGAAGAAAAACTACCAAAGAAAATCATGAAATTCACCGAGGAAATCCAAGAATGAAAACTCCCTGAGTGCTCACTACTCCCTCCCAACACTTTGCCCATGCAAAGGGTCCAGTGCACAAAAATCATATCAAAACATAGGTGAGGTAGGGAGAATAGTGATACTCACTCTCACGGCCCGGAAGGGCCTTCAGCCTCATGAATCACGAAGCCCTTGTCCATGTATCTGGATGCTTGAAGTGTCGCCTCAATTCTATCCATCCTCAAGCTAAGATCTTTCACTTCCTAGCGCATTCCTCCTATCACTTGGACTAACTCTTGCAACACTTGAGTAGAGCTTGAAATCTTTTCCCAAAGTGAATGCAAGTGGTCAATGATGTCCGTAGATAAGCAAGAGCGACTAGGAGGTGCGCTCAGAGTGAACTCGTCCTCGGCCTCCTCAATATCTATCTCTAAGTTGGACATAACTCTATAGAACTCCTTCTAAAATTTCCGGTCTGGAGAAATACATAGTCTTCCAAGCTCATATCATGGTCAATGGCGGTGCGCTGTGGTTGTTGAAGAATCATAAAGCTACATGTGCTTGCTCCGCCATAGAGCAATACATATCTGCCCTCCGATGTCATTGGTCCCACCATGGATGCCTTTGCTAGCTTCTCTATTTTGTACCTTGTGCCCTATCTCCCTAAGTTAACTAGAGCCCTTTGTGTGACTGGATAACCTAGATACTCCACCAAAATACCAACCATACCTCCCATGGAGATTTTTCCACTCTTCTTATCTCTCATTGCTAATAATTCCTGCACAAAGTATCCCACCAAGTCTGGGTAAAACTTCGGGAGTCATGGCCAAAAGGCAATGAACATCCAAACCTGGGCATTGCGTTAGTTCACCGTGGAAAAAAACTCACATAGACAATAAATGGTAAACATGACGGAACGTTGGATGAACGATGGCGGTACTCTTGCACGGGTTCTTCTGATCCATGCCTGTCAGCTGCACCCAAAAGTGTCCAAGAGAGAAAGGTAACCTTTTTCAGTGTGTCTTCTAGATCTCCTTGCCACACATCCACCCAAAGGCTCGCGCTACCTCCCGGTGAGTCATCTTGTACTCCTTGTCCAGGTTTAATTTGATCGCCCTGTGTCCATCATCATCTACGACGGTTATAGAGTAGCTAGGAACTCTAGGGTCCACCTAATGTACATCTTGGAGTGTTTCATGAGAAACCCCTCTAGACCTACTCGGCTCAACATGTAAGTGATTGGCTCAAGTAAACCTAGAGCCACCTAAGTATCTTTGCAAGCAAACCCCGTCTCCAAAATACTCCTCTTTGGCTCTCTCAAGTTCCTTCACCTGCGAGCTACAGTCCCAAAAATGTTGGATAAACCCATAAACTCCATGGTCACAAATGTGGGGTTACGAAGAATGGAAGTTGTCAGCCTGGGGTTTGCACCCTTTGTCGACTCTTTCCTCTTCTCACCCCTAATGGACTTGCCCTTCTTCGAGTCATTTTTCTTAGGAGGCATCCTAACAAAATGAGGAAAAGAGTGGTGATATGATCATAAACAAAGCATGACCTACAATTCAATGAGAAAACATTCTCCCAAATAACCCAACCATTCATAACATGATATTCTAAGCACGTGGGCTATTCAAGAACATTCCTCATCAAACAAAAAATTTCATGTAATTTACCACCAGCCCATCAATAAGATCATGCAACCAAGATTCACTCTCTCCCAAATCACCCAACACTAAAGATCATATCTTTCAAGCATAATAGTACATCAATCCTCCCAATATCCTCTTCAACACAAGATTATGCATACAAACTCAAACACAAACACATATCTCACAACACACTAATTCAAGATTCATGCTCTAAATAACACCACCACAATGTCAAATAAAGCACATAAACATAGAGTTCAATGGGTTACCCAACATTTGAAGCTAGGATTTGCAAGACCCACAAAAAGAGCAAAAATTGCCAACTTTTGGAAGAAAAGCTTCACTTTTTTTAAGTTCACCAAGAGTGTGTGAGAATGAGTGTTTTTTAAGAAGAAAGAATGTGTAAAATGAGAGAAATAGGTGGAGAAGTGTACTATGAAAATGGAATTTCAGTCTAGGTGACTAGGGTGAGAGGTACAATTCAAATAAGAATGGAATTTTAAAATGTTCAATTTAGGGGACAATAGTACAAGGCAATTAATTCCTAGGGATTTGGAAATATTTTTAAAAATCCTAAGGAGTTAGGGAATTCCAAAATTCTTAATCTAAAAATGCATTTTTGAATTTGAGAATCAGAATTTTTAAAATTTGCATTATTGAGAAATTGGTGTAGTGCAAAAAAGTGCTTGGCGCGAGGCTACTGGCACAAGGCATAGCCTCACGCCAAACCTCTGGCACGAGACATAACCTCGTGTCATTCCAGTCTTAGCATGAAGCATAGCCTCGCGCCAGCCCACTTGGCACGAGGAATGCACCAACATTTTCCCTAATCCTTGTTTTTTCCTCTTTTAAAAAGACTATGTCACCCATTCAATTTAATTCTATTCAAACAAAATCATGAATCTTGAGCTCAAATTTCCAAACTAACAAGAGTTTCATCTCAAAAATCCTCATAGCAAAACATAGATTCGTGCAAAAACTATCTAATTCCTAATCAAAACATGAAAGCGAAAGAAACATCGTATATTTATGGTCGTCCTCATGAATTTTTTTTCATGCACTCTAGTTAGAAACTCTTATCTGTGGGTCTCCGAAATCTCCATTGGCGACTCCACCCATGATGACATTGCCTAGGAGAGGTCTCCTCGACAAGCCATCCTTACCTTCAGACTTTTTGTCCGCCAATAGGAATGAATCTCTATGTCTCACCATCATTGAGTATGTGAATGTCATTTTGGGGATTAAGGGAGGTCGAGGAGGTTTTAAACTCTCAAACATCTCTGTTTCCCACTGCAAATTAGTTAGCATAGGAAAAAAAATCTAGAACTGACATGTCATCCATTGCATCAAGTAATTCATCGGAATCATCATCATTATCATCAACATGGGATTAATCTAAACATTCATGCTTGCTTTTCACACAAGAAGATTCATCATACTCATCAAATAAGGTTACACCTTTGCACATCAAGGAAGACTTCGTTGAATCATGCCTAGATTTATAGATATCAAATTCCACTTTACCCATGTCATCTTCTAGAGTTAAGGTTCCCAAGTGGACATCGATTTTAGTCCTAAACGTCTTAAGAAAAGGTCTCCCCAAAAGTATTGGGGTGCACTTCCATCGTGCGCCACGTCTAAGACATAAAAGTCCTCCGGAAAAATCAATTTTCCAACTTGCACCATCACATCCTTTACTAGTCCGCGGGGGCTAGCTTGGGAATGATCGGCAAGTTGGAAAATTACTCTAGTATCCCTAAGCTCACCTATTTCTAACGTTCATATAGACCAAACAGGATAACATTAATGGATGCACCAATATCTATCATGGCATGTTCCACAATTTTACCACCTTAAAAGATAGGGATAGAAAACATTCCAGGGTTTATCGCATTTCTTAGGTAAGTTCTTATGGTTCAAAATGGTGAATCCTCCCATTTTCAAATGTCCTAACATCTTCATTGGCCTATGACTTTTCTTTGTGCATGCGCAACTCTAAGAAATTTAGCATATGATGGCACATGTTAAATTAATTCCAAGATAGGGATGGTTACCTCAACCTTTTCAAATATTTTTTGAATGTTTACATCATCGGTCACCACCTTTGTTCGTCCTCTCAAAGCATTTGGAAATGGAGGTGGAATATTGAATTGTGCCTCAATCGGTGGAAGCTTCTTGGAGTGTGCTTCCTTGACCACAATCTCCTCCTCTTTGAAGTATCCTTTGGTGGCTTCCACTATCTAGTTATCTCCTTGCATTATCTTCTTCACGGTCTCGCGAACTTCCTTCCCACTTCTCAATTTAAGTGTGCTCACATTCCTCAGATTGACCTCCGGTTGGGACGGTAGTTTGTCGGAATCCTTGGCTTCAAGTTGGCTTACCGAGGTGGCAAGTTGCCCAACTTAAACTTCAAGATTTTTTTATACTTGAGAAAGATCTATTGCCAAGGTCCTCGATGTCTTGCCTTGTCATCTCCGTGAAGATTTCATGTTTCTTACCCAATTGACAGATGACTTCTAAGATCTCATCTCATCCCGACTTGTAGAATGAAGCATGATTGTTGGAATGGCCTTCACCTCTAGGATATGGTTGAGGTGGAGCTTGTTCACCCAGGTACCCTTGAGGTTGATTGTCCTCCCTCTATTAGAAATTAGGATGATCTCTATACCTAGGGTTGAATGAATTTGCATAGGGGTCCAGTCTTGCATCTCCTTGGTTCCCTCAAAACCCTTGTGGTTGACCCAAATTGAGGTCTTCACCTCTTGTTGTAGTCAATTTCCTTCACCTCTTGTTGTATTCAATTGCCTTCACCTCTTGTAAATTATCTATGACTTCAGGGCACACTTCGGAGTTCTGGTTGAGGTTGCAAACTCTACACACTTGGACTTGATGCATTTTTCCTTGCAAAAGCTCCTTCATCAACGAAGCAAGATCTTGGACTTACTCCTCCAACATAGGTGAGTGTGTGGGTTCATCCAAAGACTTCACCATCGATCTAGAGCCAAATTGATGCATACCATTTTTCACTTCCTCAAAGAGGGCCATTGCATTTTTGGGACTTTTGTTCGCTATCGATCCATTGCAAACGACATTCACCATCCACATATCTTTGTCACATAATCGCTCAAAGAAGTAATATACCAAATTTCCTTCTTTGCATGGGTGGTAAGGACAACTCGTAAAGAGTTGCTTGAAGCGCTCCCAATAATCGTACATATTCTCGGTTGCACCTTGGGTGATGTTCGACAATTGTTTCTTCAACCCGGCCGACTTGGATGCCGGAAATTATTTTTCTATGAACCTCCACTTCATGTCCATCCATGATCCAATGCATACCAATGGAAATTAGTAGAGACAATCCTTGGCACTATCTTGAAGGGAAAATGTTAAGTCTCTTAGGTTGTAGTCATCTTCGGACACTCCCAGGGGCCTCATGTTCGAGCACACCAAATAGAACTCCGAAAGGTGTTTGTTCAGGTCCTCTCCTGCCAATCCATGAAAAGTAGGAAAGCAACGGAATATGCCACTCTTTAGCTCATAGCTAACATTGACGAGTAATGGCGGGAAGGTGATGCATAGAGGCTGGTTTTCCAAATTGAGTGCTATGAGCTCCCGTAGGGTGCGGTTGTCTTCCGCTATTGCTAGCGGATCTTTTATACTACTTCCTGCCTTGGTTGAAATTTTTCCCCAGTTATTCGCCTCCTTCTCCTCCAACCACATGTCTCCTCAGTCGGGTAGTGTAAGACGCCTAGATTAGTAGTACGAGTGTGTACAATAAACTAGGGCCAACAATACCCTTCCAAATACAACACTAGAAAATCCATCAAAAGGTAACAAAATAACTATAACAAAAGCTCCAACCAAGATTCAATAACACGAACAAATAAAATAAAAGCTAACCTAACTGCTCTACTAACACGTTATTCTTAAGTTGATATCTAGACTGATAGCATCCCTAGCAGCGCACCAAAATTCTGACTTGCCTCCCCCCATGGTCATTAAAAACCATAGCTTTAGAAGTTTAACATGGCTGGAGGCACGTGGTCAGAAGATAAGAGATTTATATTCTGCACTTGTTCCTACTGCTACACAACCTATAGGATACTTAACAGTAAGCCCTGGGTTTGTCCACAGATATGCTAGGTCTAATGTATCTACTCAAAACACAATCTTATACGGGTCATCAATCTGTACAAGTGAAATGAATTGCTAGTAAAGAAAATATGCAAATAAGGGGGGTTTGGTTTTTCAAGCTATAAACTACTAAACATGAAAAGTAAAAAAAACACAACTACAATATTAGCTAAGAACTTGGGGAAATAATTAAGAAACTTGGTCAATCTAATGCTTCTATCCTCGATTCATTCACATAAAGATATAAGCAAACCTAATAGAGTGTCTATAACAGTGGTGTGGCCGATGGCGTACACTTCCTGGTCCCTGTCATGGCGGATGCTCTCGCAACCCTCCATCGACGCTGCCATCGTAACTAGGGGAGTACAACAAGGTTTGACCATTTTTGTAGGTATGATTTTCCCTCATGTAATTACATCCCGGGCTTTCACCATAAATACGCTACTTCCCTTGGAGTCCTATTAATTAGGCCCGAGGGTCATAGGCACCTTATTAATGATACTAAGGTTTCTTATAGCTCTAGCTTAGTACTATTACCTATCTCACCCCGAAACCACTCGAACAAATTTACAAAGTCAGTTAATATTGGTGCAATGGTAAGTGGATCAGAGTAACCTCGAATCCCCTGTGCACACACCCATGCGGACCCGTTCTCCTCCACCCATTCAAACAACCAGGTTTCTCTTCTAAGGGGGTATCGATATTTGCACCTAGCATAAATATAGCCCAAAGTGTTTCTATGTATGTGATGTAATATTCATGCCTTCAAACTTAAAGGCAAATCACAATAATATTATTAACACAAAATGAGGATGAATGAGAGAATCTCAAAAGGCATAAACATTAAACCAAGTCACTACAATTATCCCCAAGCTATGGAAACTACTCTCTTGACATGGAATTAAAATAAAGATTTGGATTCCACAGTTTAGGATCAAAGCAAAATAAAAGAAGAAAAATATAAAGTTTCCCAAGGAGAGAATCTCCTAACTACACTGCTAAGGTCTAGTCTAATATGATAAAAGTATAAAAACATTGTAGATAAAGATTCTATATATAGTAGTAAGAGATTGGGCCCAAAAATAGGTCCAAAATAGGCCAAAATAGGGTTAACCCTAGCTCAGTCGTCGTTCGGTGCGAGGCATCATGGATGACACAGCTCGTGGCACATACTTAGCGTGGGGTGCGAGGACTGGCACAGGCCATGTCGTTTCTTGAATGCAAGGAGCTAATTCAGGGGCGTGGCATAGATCTTCAAGGCATGCGGGGGCACGAGGCTTTGCACGGGTCGTGTCTGACTCTGGTGCAAGTCGTGCTGTCTCCTGCTTGGCATCGTCAGGGTGTTGAAACTTGAAGTACTTATCCGTGCCTGTGGACATTGCCATGGGCAGTGGTCAAGATAGGTGCTTTGCTCAGAATCTTTGGTGTGGATTGTGTGATTTACCACACCCTCTGTGCTGGTCTTGGCATAATGGACTTGGAATGGTTCGGGACACCAAAAATGGGACTTCCCGCGCCTATACTTAGCCACGTAGAGGGGTTCTTCGCTTGAAGTTGGTGGCTCATGGCCTCTGGCATGGGTTACAACATAGCCTCATGCAAGTCTTCTTGGAATGGGGAATCTCTTTTGGCACAGGCCGTTGGTGCTAAACCATGCACGGTCTGTGCCGGCCCGTTGGTGCCTTGGCCGGCTGAACTAGTTTCCTTCGCTACGGGAGAACCATTAGTCTGATTTGAGAGTTTTAGTAGTCGATTTTATAGTACTCAAGAATATGAATCCAATGAAACTATTTTTGAAGGCTAATTTGTTTTGGATTGTTCTCTGAATGAAGCCCAACTCATCAGACCAAGACTCCCAATTTCTTCATTAGCCGATTCGAACTCCGTTTCCGCCTATCTTTGGCTTCAATCTACTTATACCATGCATTGATGATTGTGGCCTTTGTCTACTACCATTCTAATATGAATGACCTTCGTCTCTACTACCGTCCTTGCGAACGGCCTTCAATATCTTCTACTGCCCTTACAAACGGCCTTCAAATAGAATGTAAACAAAAAGTACCCACGGGAAACTACTAAAGATGATCCCAAGGAAGATCTAGGAGCCTGTGGATACAAGATATCCATTAGTACCAATAAAGTTTTCAAAATGCGGGATTTATACAAGAAAACCAAACTTGACCGTCTATACCCCTCGTCACGTAAAATCAACTAATGTTAGCAATCCACCAAGTAAAAATAACTAAAACATATTCCAAATGCATTGGTTAACGCACGCGTGATGAAGCCGATCAGGGGGAAAATAAAATTTGATTGATTGGGATGTATTTTTTTGCATTGATTTTTAAGTTATGATGGTTGATTGTTAGTGTTGAGGTGCTTGATAGTTATTGATGTTTAAACTTGATTTGAATTTTTTCAGTTTATATGTTAGAGAATTTTTAGGGCATTTGAACCTTTTTTTGTAATGAATGATGTTTAGCAAGTTATTTCAATGCAACAACAGTGGAATGTATAAGTGCAGTGGAACATGTGAATATCTTGTTTAAATCAACATTCTTATCAATACGTTTTTGTAAAACATCAAACAAAAAAATTAAACCATCACAACATAATTGTAACATCTCAGTATGATAGTAAAATAACAATCAAGTCCCGACAAGCTAATTTTAGATGAACTGGACATTATACATATTTTAGTTTTGTATTGGATGTTATTTTATTATTTTTATAGTTTTTAACTAATCTATTCAATGTTGAACTATTTTTTTCTAATGTTTAACTAAATTAGTTTGATATATCTATTTTACTTTTGTTTTATATATTTGATCTTGATGTGTATCTTTTACTATTTTAATTCAATGTTTCATTATTTATAATATGATGTTTAATTATTTTAAATTTATTGTGTGAGTTTTACTTATAAAACTTTTTGTTTGATCTTAGACTATCTTCATTTGATTTTTAACTATTTCTCACATGATGTGTTTTTCTTTATTTTGGGTGTTAGATAACAAGTTCAAAATAACCCACCCAAAATTTGGTCTGATTATGATCCGAATCATCCGAGTCAAACACAACTGGAAAAGCAAAAGCCAAAAACCAGGAATTGATTGGCTTTTACCCAAAAACCACCATGAATTGCCTTAACTCACCGGAAATTGTAGAATTAACCGAAACGTAAAGAAATTTGCTGATCAGTAACAAATCCATCGGCGGTGATAGAGGTTAGGCCCAAGAAGACCATTGGGCCGCAGGCATGGCAGCCCAGTTAGGGGAGTATTTAATACCCTAACTTAATTACTGCATTTGTGAGTGATTAAGGGCGATAATTAAGGAGTATGTTATATAGGACACCGAGTATAAATATAAGGTACACATTTACTTATCATTCATTATGTTTTAATCATACAAAATGCTTGGACTAACTTAAGCACCAGAGTGCTGGCCACTAGAACCCCGGGGACAGTTTGATTGCTGGTTAGTTCGAGAAGAACCCAAGCCCATGAACCGGTTGGCGGTCAAAGACGTATCAAGTGGCATCGTCTGTGGGGATGACTAAGCCGGATCAAGGTTTTGGAGAGTTTATGTCCACGGTAGTTCGAAGGAGTGAAAGATTGAGGTCAATAGGTAGGGGGGTTAGATCTCCACCAAGGTTAACATCGGAGAATCCAGAAGGAGGAAACAACGTTCGCAGCGAGGACATTGACATGGCTAATACTCAAACGACGGGAGCAAAGTTGTGTGTAGAACTTAGTGCGGGCGTAGGCCACGAGGGGGACAAACCTCAATGGCGATGGGTGCAAACGCCTTGGTACTAATACAACATGATGTGACGGGGCCCTCGAGGACCCTGGAAGTAATAGGAGAGCAAAGACAAGGAATTATCAATTCCCTGCTCGAGAGGGTGGTCGATTCAAGGGATGGAAGGTTTACGAAGGTTTTGGGAGACTCGTATATGGAAGCTTATGGCCGACATGGGCAAGGAAACCATAATGTGGAGAGGGAAACCCCAAGTCAAGAGATGGAAGAGCAGCCCGGGTCCTGGCTGCGGCCGGTTACCGGATCACCCCTCCTCCGTGGGATGATAGAGTCAAGATGAGGGAAGTACCATCCTCACCTTTGGGAATAACTATAGGTTGGGCCTCTCAACTGCAACCCTCGACAACCTATCCTTATCAGGGGTATGTTGGAGAGCCGTTACAGGCCAGGCCCCAGCCTTCCATTCCTGGTTATTCCCAAGGTCCTGTATATGCGCTACCTCTGCTAGCGCCATATACTCCTACCCTCAACCTGGTCGGTCCAAGAGTGGTATATGGAATAATGACTTCTTCCTACACGCAAGGATATGGAAGTATGGAATTAGCCAGGGGTTTTACAATCCTTACATTCAACCGCTACCACCACCAGCATACCCGAACCTCGGGCTGCACTGGATGAACCCAGGATACGGAGGAACACAACCTGTCTATATGCTACAATTGGGTGGTCACGATAGGGGGTTGAACCTGCCAGTGGATCAGCACGAACCCCCCTCGGACGCAACTAAATCATTAAGAAAGGAATTTTATAGGTTGATCGGCCCCTTAGGCTAGGTAACAAGGTCTCCTTTCAGCTCGGTGATCACTGGGGTTTGATGGTTGATAGAAGTGAAACCCCCAGAAGGACTTCCAACATACAGTGTTGAAACTAATTTCATTCAGACATTCTTAGGCTTGATGAGTTCAGGGGATTTTGATGAGAAATTGACATACAAACTAGCCGGCAGCTACTGGTGGAGAAAGGTACAGAAGTGGTTTAATAAGTTGCCAAGGGGCTCGCTCCAATCGTATCGGGACTTCAGCGGAGCGTTGTTGAGCCAGTACGCGCAGAAGAAGAAGTTTACCAAAACTTTTTTGGAACTCTACCAGACAAAGCAAAATCCAGGGAAGCACAGAAACCTTCTATCACCGATATGTGGATGAGAGTTTAGGGGTGATAGAAACGACGGAGAATGAGGTAATCCAGGGGTATCTATTGGGGATGCATGACCTAGAACTATACAAGAAGCTAAGTACCAATACTCCTAAGACATTGCAAAAACTTCAGGAGGTTGTGGAGCAATATATAAGAGTAGAGGAGGCAACTAGAAGAAAAAGAGATAACCTTGCCGAGAAAGCAGGAAGAAATGTGGACCATAGAGGTAAGAGGCCGGTCAAACCCATAAGAACACCATTTGAGAAGTATAATTCACTACCCCCAACGCTCGGAGGAAGAACCCCTGCACAACTTTTAAGCATACATAGATGTTTGTTTTGGACACCTACATCCTTGCAAAGTTCGTAAAACTCGGTTGCAGCCCGGAGAGCAATGAATCGGTACTGTGATCATCACGGGGATTATGGCCATGACACAAAAGATTGCATGCAGTTACAGATGGAGATTGATAGGTGTGAGCGGGAAGGACAGTTTTGAGAACAAGGACACAGGAACTAGGTTGTCCCACCGAGGCCTCAAATGAATCAATGGCAGCCTTACAAAAAAAACAATCAAAACAATGGAGTTATATGAGATAAAAGGCCTCGTGAACAAGTGGTTCGAGACATGGGGCAAGAAGGAAGGAAGGATAGACCCCAGGAACAACAAGGGGCAAATCAGGGAAACCAACAAGGAGAAAACCCACCCATCCGAAAGGTAATTAACATCATCAATGGTATGGTGGGAGAGAGATCCTTGAATGTTGTTTTAAGGGGTGAGGCTCGAAGGGTCCTCGCAGAAGAGATCTGACATAAGAGGTTTCGGCCGGATGAGACCGTCACTTTCTCGGAAGCGGATGCTATGGCAGACCAAACGGCCCATGCAAACCCTATGGTAATTTAAGCCATTATTGGAACATTATTGATCAGAAGGGTGTTCGTTGACGATGGAAATGGGTAGAAATAATTTTTGCTGAGTGTTTTGACCAATTGGACATAGGGCGGGAGAACAAGAAAAAATCTGCTTCCCCTCTATCGGGATTCATGGGAAACCCCTTATTTCCCATAGGAGAAATAACATTGCTAGTTCGAGTGGTGGATAGCGACAAGGGAGTGACTATCAATTGTAGTTTCGCTGTCCTGGATGCACCTTCCCTTTATAATGTGATCTTAGGAAAGCCATGGATGTGCCAGGCTCGGGTGGTCTTGTCACCTTACCACCTGATGATGAAGTTTCCAACAGAAAAAGGGGTGGCATCCATTCGAGGGGATCGGACTGTGGCACAAAAATGTAACATGGCGGTAGTACAAGAGGCGAGGAAATGGAGGGATGTAGCGGCAGTACACGCAGAAATGGGACTAGCTGACACAATCCAAATACCCATTCAGGATAAATGATCAGTAGCTATAGGGAAACTGATTCCTAAAGATGTGAAAAGAGGATTGCAAGGCTTGTTAGAAAGGTATGGAGATGTGCTCTCATGGGATACATCTAACTTGATGGGGGTCCATTCGAGTCTCGCATTGCATAAGCTAAACATCAACTCTTTAATTAAGCCAATGAAGCAAAAGAGAAGAGTGTTCGCTCCCGAACGAGTTGAGGCAATTAAAGAGGAGGTGGAAAATTTATTGAAGGCTGATGTTATCGAGGAGGTATTCTATTCATATTAGATTGCCAACCCAGTTATGGTTCCAAAGCATGAGGGAGCATGGAGGATGTGTATAGATTTTACGGACCTAAATAGATGCTGCCCCAAAGACAGTCACCCGTTGCCACCAAACGATAAGCTAGTAGAAGCCATCACCGGATACCGAATTTTGGCCTTCTTTGACACACACAAGGGGTATCACCAAATTCACATGGCAAAGGAAGATAGGGAAAAAAACATCATTCATTACATATGTAGGCATGTACTGCTATAAGAAGATGCCTTTTGGGTTAAAGAATGTTGGGGCTACTTATCAGATGCTGGTTGACAAATTGTTCAAGGAACAGATAGGGAAAAATATGGAGATATATGTGGATGACATGGTGGTCAAAAGCAAGAGTTATCGATACTTTTTAAAAGACCTAGAAGAAACATTCAGTAAGCTTCAGGAAGCTAATTTGAAGTTGAACCGTGTGTCATCGATGTAGGAACAGGGAAGTTCCTTGGATTCATGGTCTCAGAGAGGGGGATCGATGTAAATCTGGAAAAGGTTGAAGCTCTGAGAACAATGAAAACCCCCCAATTGATAAAGGATGTGCATAAGCTTACACGATCTTTGGTAGCATTAAGCAAGTTCTTATCGAAGGGGCAGAGAAGCACTTGCCTTTCTTTGATGTTTTTTGAAGGGCAAAGAAGTTCGAGTGGAATAGTAAGTGCGAAGAGGCATTCGAGCAGTTGAAAGAGCATTTGAGGACATTGCCTACTTTGATGAAACCAGACAAGGATGAGACGTTGTACTTGTATATTTTTGCGTCACCGCTAGCAGTTAGCGTGACTTTGGTTAAAGAAAAGGAAAAGGTGTAGCACCCAATCTACTTTGTTAGTCGTTCCTTGCAGGATCCAGAAACGAGGTATACGGTTCTCGAAAGGTTGATTCTAGCTCTTGTGCATACAGCCCGAAGGTTGAGACCTTACTTCCAGGAACATAAGATAGTGGTGCTCACGAACCACCAAATTCAGAAAATCTGCTAAAGCCAGAGATTTCTGAAAAAATGATGCAGTGGGAAGTGGAGTTGGGAGAGCATGATATCTAGTATCATCCTTGAGTTTCGATTAAGGGGCAGGCCTGGCAGATTTCATCGTGGAAACTATAAAACCCTTGGAAGTGTGTTTGGAGCCCACCCAAACTGAAGACATAAGGTATAGTAAGGTATGGAAGTAGTATGTGGATGGCTCGTCACATTCATGAGGAAGTGGAGCGGGGGTCCTACTTACTAGCCTTGAGGGCAAAGACTATCCTTATGCATTGAACTTTGCATTTAAAGAAACTAACAATGAAGCTGAATATGAGGTATTGATCACTGGATTGCGCCTTGCGAAGGAGCTGCAAGTGGAGGAACTGGAGGTTTTCAATGATTCTCAAATTGTGGGTCAATAGGTGAATAGAGAATACGAGGCCAGAGAGCGTAATCTATAGAGATACCTTGAGGTAGTAAAGAACTCGTTAAAGTTTTTCAAATTTTATACATTGACGTAGGTTCCGAGGGAAAGAAATTATAAAGCAGGCGCTCTAAGTAAGCTTGCTTCTTTGGATTTGGGAACCCAATCCCAGCAGCAACTCCTCATGGAAACTTTGAGCAAGTGAAGTTTTGAAGAGCCTGTAATGGCGGTAAAAGTGGCAGACTCTTGGATAACACTATTTGTGACATATCTTTGAGAGGGAGCCCTGCCAGAAAATAAAGTGGAGGCCAGAAAGATAAGGTTTAAGGCTCCAATGTATGTGTTACAAGAGGAAAGGTTATATAGAAGAGGCCATTTGCAGCCATAACTTTGATGTGTTAACCCTCACGAAGAATATTACCTTGTAAGAAAGGCCCACAAAGGGGTATGTGGCATCCATCAGGGAGCTTGGTCCGTGGCGAGGAGGCTCATTCGAGCTTGATTTTACTGGCTGACAATGTTCAAGGATGCGAACCGGTATATTCAGGCTTGCTATCAGTGTCAGAGACATGCACCTATAAAACATATTCCATAGGAAGAAATGAGAAGCATCTATAGTTCGTGGCCATTCAATAAATGGGGAATCAATTTGGTGGGACCTTTCCTGGAAGCGCCAGGAAAGTTCAGATATCAAATAGTGGATGTTGATTATTTCACCAAGTGGGTAGAGGTTGAGCCATTGACAAATATAAGGGGAAAACGGTCATCTCCTTTTGCTGGAAGAATATTGTATGTTGTTTTGGAATCACGAGGACAATTATTACTGACAATGGAATACAGTTTGCCCAGGATCCCTTCAAGAAATGGTGCGAGGAGTATAAGATCAAGCAAAAGGTGACATCTGTTTACCACTCCCAAGCCAGTGGGCAAGTGAAAGTGACCAATAGAACAATAGTAAACGGCATACGAGCACGCCTCGAGGGGGCAGAAGGTAACTGGATATGGGAATTACCAAATGTGATGTGGGCATATCGGGCAGCTGAGTCTTCCACTATTGGAGAAATGCCTAATAGCCTGGTATATGGTTTAGAAGCAGTAATTACTATGGAAATAAGAGTTAGTAGCCCAAGGATAATGGCTGCTACAGATGAGATGATAAATCAGCAAAACAGATGTCTGGATCTGGATATAATGGAGGAAAAGAGAGAGTTAGCCTCTCTACACAAGGCTAAGGTTAAGGAACGGATCAGAAGATATCACGACAGGAGGGTAAAGAAGGTTTTCTTCAACCTGGGAGACTTGGTAATGAGGAAAAATGAAAAAAGCATAATGGAGCCCAAGGGGAAGTTAGCTGCAAATTGGGAAGGATCTTATAAAGTGATCGAATTGCATCTGGGGGGATTTATGTTCTCGAACAGATGAACGAGGTTCAAGTACCAAGAAGGTGGAACATTAGAAACTTGAGAAAATACTACCAGCTACGGTGATCGAGTGGTTTTCTCTAAAGCAGCACTCTATTTAGTGTTCGAGAGGGTTGCTTTAAAGCGGCGCCACAGAAAATGTTTCCAACTACGGCTGATGTTCGAGTGGTTGGGTCTAAAGCAGCACTCTAGTTTGTATTTGAGCGGGTGGCTTTAAATCGGTGCTCTAGATGATGTTTGAGTGGTTGGCTCCAAAGTGGCACTCTAGTTTGTATTCGAGCGGGTGGCTTTAAAGAAGCGCTCTAGATGATGTTCGAGTGATTGGCTCTAAAGCAATACTCTAGTTTGTATTCGAGTGGGTGACTTTAAAGCAGCGCTCTAGATGATGTTCAAGTGGTTGGCTCTGAAGCGGCACTCTAGATTGTATTCGAGCGGGTGGCTTTAAAGTGGCTCTAGATGATGTTCAAGTGGTTGGCTCTAAAGTGGCACTCTAGATTGTATTCAAGCGGGTGGCTTTAAAGTTGTGTTCTAGATGATTTTCGAGTGGATGGCTCTAAAGCGGTACTCTAGATTGTATTCGAGTGGGTGGCTTTAAAGTGGCGCTCTAGGTGATGTTCGAGTGGTTGGCTCTAAATTGGCACTCTAGTTTGTATTCAAGTGGGGGCCTTTAAAGCGGTGTTCCAGGTGATGTTCGAGTGGTTGGCTCTAAAGCAGCACTCAAAAGAAAAATTGTAAACTTGAAATGGTAAGCTAGTAGGTGACATTTGCAGGATGTAAGTGGAAACACTGAACCTGGGTAAAATTCTTGTCTCCAAATTGCCCAATTTCTATTTAACAACATGCACAGGGTACCCCTGTTCGAGGGGTAAATTAACAAAGACGAAAAGAATATTAATTATACATTCAAGTTTCAACAAATACTAAGGATACGATATTCACACCAACAAACATCCAAGTTAATCCATCAACATATATTCATTCATTACGAGGAAATCCCATTTAAAACAATTCTTCAGTGGACTTGGGCTTTCCCGGCTTCTTCACATTTGCCTATATTTCTTCGAGTTCTTCCAACTTTATACTGGCTTCCCTTTGGATATCCTTCATTTTCTTCTCTATGGGATATTCTGAGGGAGTGACGGTGATAGTCTTACACCATTTCTTCGTGGAAGGTTCGAATGGGGCCTTTAAGGGCCATCCAGTGCTTTTGCGACGTTTTGATGAAGGCCCTTGGTTAGCCTTGCTTAAAGGGACAAGGTGTCATTCAACATCTTTCACAGCAGACTTTTGTGACGAGGGGCAGAGCAAAAACTCAAGGGGGTAAATCCCTTTACCTTTAGTTCCGCTAGCCAATTGAGAATGAGGTCAAAAGCCTTTTTCTACCGTGGAGTCCCATTCTCATGAATGTTGAACTTTTCCATCCAGTACCGGGCACATTTCAATAGACACTTTGGTAGATAATCATTGCTAATTAGGTAGGAGGAAGGAATTCCATGAGAAAGCATGTGGGCATGAAGGTTCACTTCATGGGCGGCAATTTTTTTTCATGCTCAGTGAAACGCTGCTCCATTTCAGTAGCTTGTACCTTCCAGGCCCCGATCTCCCCATTGATTTTGGAATTTTCTGATAAAAGGGATTCCACCAAAGAGCTATCTTCAACTCAAGGGCTCTCTCGAGGGGGTTGAGGGGCCGAAGGGGATTCGCTTACCAAAAGGGGGTCCTCTATAGCTTCCATCTTCCAAGCGAGTAAATCCTCTTCCAAGCTAGTCACTCTGAATTGGGCTAACAGATGCTATTTGGCAATTAATTCCCTCTGGGCCACCAGTCAGCGATTTTCACCCAAGCAGCCGATTAAGCGCCCTTCCACTACTGAGAGTCTAGTTGCACCAACAAGGCAGGATTTCGGAGAACCAAACTTCAAATAAATTTTCCACATCATTTCTTCTACTTCCTTATCAGAGGGATCGCTACCCTTGACCACCTCTAAAGGATAGGTGCCATCAAATTCATTGCTAAGGAAATCCTCGACAAACCCCTTGAATGTAGGATGATCTTTATATTGCCACAGTTTTATCTCGGCCTCGAGGTTGTGGAGCTTGTCCTTCAAGGAATCTCTCTTTTGGTTGCATTTAGAAATATCTCAAAGGGCAATCAGTAACTGTTTATTCGTCTCATTCAGCTCTTTTTGGGCACTCAAAATGTCCTCGCAAGCACCTTCTAGCATTTTTTTCAACAAATTATACTACGAAAACAAAGCAAAGGTAAAATCATAAGCAGCAAAAAGAAAAAATAGGTGTATTTTCATTAATTCTCAAAAGGGTTGCAATTAAAGGGCCCAAAGTAGACAACAAAAAAAGAGGAGGAAAAGTTTACAAACAAGGACCAACCCTGGAATCATCCGCCTTTGATGTGGAGGCAACCATTTCTTCCACCTGATTGATGGGGGAATCTTGTCCATGAGAGGAGTCTGTAGCCTCTGGAACGGGGATCGTTCAAATCCCCTCGACAGTAAAGAACTCCCCTTTAACCTTGATATAATCAAGTAGGGCGAAGCGAAGGCCATCATTTTTAATAGCCTCGTCCCATTTTGAATCCATGGTGGCTTCAAGCTTTGGATTGACCAGTTCATCCACCTGTTTAGCCAAATTTTCAGAAAGAGAGGCGTACACTTGGGGCTTTAAAAATTCCTAGGCTAGTTTGCTGCAGCCCATCTCCTTGGCAACCCTTAGAAGATCCAGGAAAAATTCAGCAAGTTCTGGGCTATTCAATAGCTTGTGTTTGAAGGCCTCGAGCAGTCGCACCTGCTTGGCTGGATCTTCTGCAGCTTGAACTTTCTCTTCTGCACCGTGAACCTTCTTTTCTACAGTTTGAACCCTCTTAGTGAGGGTATCCATCTCTAGCAACCATTGGTGCTTATCGGTATCCAAGAGTGTTTCCTTTTCTTGAAGAGCCCTCGTGGCATCTTCAAGTGCCCTGTCCTTTTCCTCGAGCATTTTTTCTTTCCCCTCAAGGATTTGTTGGTAACCTTCGAGAGATTCCCTTAGCCACAAAATATCATATTCTTTTTTGTTGAGCTTTTCACAAAGGCTAGCCTTGCCAGCGGAGCCAAGGGAATAGATGGCCGCTAATTTTATGGTGGCCTCGTGTAATATTTTAGAAGCCTAATCAAACAATTTAGCACAGAATGACGTTAACAAAAAAAAGAAAAAGAAGAAAGAAAAAAAGGGAAATGAAGAAGGAGAGGAAGAGAGTAAAGAGAAGGGAAAAGTACCTCAAGATCAAAGCTAATCGCTGAAATATAATGCTCGAATCCAAATGCAGGCACATCATTATTCGAGGGAGACAGCGATTGTTGTTGAACATCTTCACTTCCAGGTGTTCCCATAAGCGGCACTGGAGAAGAGGAGTTGATAGTCTTGTTGTTCGCCCTTATCTTCTGGCGAACATTCTGGGTGTGAGGTGATTGCTCAGCATCACCAGTTGAGATAGGCCTCTCGAAGCTTGTTGTAGGAGGTGAGGCTGGATTTGAGAGGGGAGATACCAGAGTCGGGGGAATGGAAGACCCATTCGAGGAATCAATGATCCCCTCGAAGCGAACCTGGCCTTACTTTGAAGGCTTCTGATTCTTTAAACCCTTAGGGAAACCCACTGAAAATGTAAAAAGAATGAGAGTCAGTCAATAGTTATGAACATAATAACATATCAAATAAAAGAAGTAGATTTCTATTAAGGCACCTCAGAAGGCCCCAAATGCCTAGGGTCATTAACAATGACCTCGAGGGGAGGGCCATCTCTTGGGCCTTCACGTTCCCTTTGCCTTTTTCTTGTATCTTTCTGAAGTGTGTTATACACGTATTATTCGTGGATTATGGGCTGGAACGCAAAGCCGCCAATCTGGGGGTGAGGGTTGTTGAAATGGTTGTAGTCAAGAGAGCTGGACAACAATTTTCATCTGTCCCTCTCGAGGGCATCTGGGCAGATGTATTCCCCGAGTTTGGAAGATTCAACTTGTACGGCCCAATTCCATGGAGGGACTCAATACCTCCTGTTATCGAATGAGATACCTTTTTCCAGCTTTTCCAATCATTCAAATTTCCAGGAATGCCAAAAACTTTATGATGTACCTCACGATGGGTAAATGTGATGATCATATCAACTGATCGTCCACTATAAGACATGGAGTATAGTGAGCGAAGCAGCTTATAACTAGGTTTAATATCGAATTTGTCACATCTAGTCAAGAACATATTATGATCACCAAAACGTTGGGGTGGACTTGTGCGGGGCTCACCTGAAATTGAAATTGCCTAAGGAGTTTGGAAAAAAGGGGCAGAAAGGGAAAGGTGAGCCCGCATCTAAGGTGTCAGATAGAAATAGATGATCTTCCTTCGGGAAGGCTAAAGGGGGAGTCACCTTCTCGAAAGGGTCAAAAATTGGCGTCTAGAGCTACTCGTTGGCCAGGAGGGATCAAGTACAAAATTTTGGAAATAGCAGCTCCCACATCCAACTCAGGGGGCTCCCTTCCTGAGTCCTTTAGCCAAAATCTTCAGTGAGTCCCTTTTTTCTTCTCTTGAAAGGGCTCAACCGAAGAAGATTCCCTATTTCCACTTGAGGGAGCTCCCCCCCCCCACACACACACACCTCGAGGATTACCTTCTCCCTTAAAGGAAGTACTTCTTCCTCCTCCCTTATGGTTTTGAGCTCTAGATTAGGGGGAGGGTAAATTCTTCCTTCACGGGGGACCTCTTTATGTAGGGTTTGTCCTTGCCCGGTGGAAAATTTTCAACAACTTCTAGAGAAAGCATATCAGTTATGGGAAAAATCCGCTCTTCCCCAGGACTATTAGATATTCCCTCTCCAGTATCAGCGTCGTGCTAGAGTTCTTCGGAGGGGGTACATTCTGGTTCGCTAACACTTATCTCCGGTGTACTAACCCCAGACTCGCCTACCCTAATTTCACCGGAAAGTTTCTTGGAGGCGGAACCCTTATCAGAGCAGGCCATGATGGAAAAGGAGGAAACGAGAAGATTAGAGAGAGAATAGGGATAAAAGAACTTACTGATTCCTGGAAAACGTGATGGAGGTCGTATCGCTCGTGAGAGAAATATAGAAAAAAGAATCTCTTGTAAGAAGGTGCCTGCAAACAAGAAAAGTAAATAAGGAAGCATGGATGAGGGGTAAATATAGGGGCTGAAGTGAAAGGTAATTATTTTGGCATTGGAAACATAAAACTTTATAGAAAGACGTAATCACCTTTTCCTCTTTTGACGACACAGTGTTTGGGGGGCAGTGCTACGCGCGATTGTATACCACGCGCGCACCCTTTCAGAATCTTAAACGATGAAGCTGATTAGAAAACTAGGTTCTCATCCTCAAAGGTAGGAACGCAATGTGAAAGGTTCATTTCGAGTTCTCGAATTGTCCCATGCATTCGAGACCTCAAAGACCTTCATGACGTTCCAACCTTCTATATCAAGAACCTTTTTTTCTGGGGGCTCTTGATAGAGGTTAGACCCAAGAAGGCAATTGGGCCACAGACATGGCAGCCCAGTTAGGGGATTATTTAATACCCTAACTTAATTATTGCATTCGTGAGTAATTAAGGGTGATAATTAAGGAGTAAAATATCTAGGACACAGAGTATAACTACAAGGTACACATTTACTTATCATTCATTTTGTCTTAATCATAAAAAACGCTTGGACTAACTTAAGCATCAGAGTACTGACCCCTGGAAACCCAGGGATAGTTTGATTGCAGGTTAGTTCGAGAAAAACCCAAGCCCACAAACCGGTCAGCGGTCAAAGACGCATCAGGTGCCAAACTGTACGTACAAAAGAGTTAGATTTTCACCAGGATAATACATCAACGATGAACTCCGCATATTTTCCAAATCCATCGACGGCCCTTCTAACTCCATCGACGGTGAATCCTAGCTAACCGCTGAAATCTCCACTGATAGCGAACACTTCTAACGCAGGTCACCAACATGAAACCCTAATTTTTTTGGCCATGCCGCTATCTGAATTTCACGACATCATCGTCTTGATTTCCCGACGAATTCGAGGAGCTACAGTTATCATTGAAACGGATTGACGGTCAAACCGATAAATCTTCTGAATTCAACGCGATTCCGACTTCCTTCAACAACCGTAACGGTGGACGTTTGTATCAGCGCCGATGGATGACGGTGGACACAAGCAAGGGTTTTAATTTTAATATTCTTCCTGACTATTTTCAAATGAGCCCCTAAGCTTTCATTAGAATTTTAAAAATGACCCTGAATATAAAATATTAGCTTTTTAACCCATGAATTTAAAACTTGTAATTTTATATTCTTATATTCTTCCTTAGGTACCCGGTCTCACCATGAGACGGTCTCATAAGAGACAGACTCCTGTTAGATGATGGCATTTTATAATTAGTGAGACTAATAAGATCTTTTGATATCTAACTTTATTCAATGAGACATATAATTATGATAATCTTTAAAATGAGTTTAACATATAAATAATTATTTTTAAATACTTTAACTGAAATATTATAAAAAATAATTAACTTTTTTGTATTCAATATGTAACCATTTCTAACTAAATTATTTATTTCACTACATAACTCATATAGTATTCCTTAACTAAATTTTGAAGTTGTAAATAAAATTCTTTATTCCCAATGGGAATGTAAAACACAAAATGTACATAAAATTTAATCCTAATTTTTTAACTAATAATACTGCACAACGCACGGTGCGACTCCACTAGTTAAAAGAAAGTTTTATGCTAGATGACTATCGGTTAGATCAATTAAATTAAAAAAATCTTATTTTGAATAACTATATGGGTCAAATTATAATTATTATACATTGCAACACATTTTAAAGGATTTTCAAAATCTATAAGAAACTCGTTACAGTAACAAACATCAAATCTACACATTAATTGCATCGATTATAAAAATAACTCATCTAACAGTTGGTCAATCTAAAATAAGATTTTGTCATTTACTCCCTCTGTCCCGCCATTATTGGCATGTTTACTTTTGGACCCAAGTTTAAGGAGAGGTGTTGTGACAAGGAATAATTATGGAAAAGTAAAGATATTTCGGGAAAGTAGTGGATCTAATATTAAAGTTGTTAAAATTAAAGAGGATGTTGTGAGAATTAAACGTATTCTTTGTCATTTTAGGTTATTTTCAAAATTTATCATTACTTGTAGGACGGACGAAAAACAGAATGTAGTGTGGGAATTTTCAATGCACCCACGAGATTGCCCAAGTAATTATGTGCCTGGTTAAATGCCCCATTGGTCATGGGTTCAAATCATGGCAGTTGCATTGTGGGAATTTCCTCCTGTAGGAGGGTTCCTTGTGAGCGCCAGGAGTAGGCCCGTCAAATGGGTCGGGTGACCCATTGGATAACCGTTACCCATATACTATTTTCACTTAATGGATAAGACTTATTAGATAATGACCCATTGGGTTAATGGATATAATTGGGTTGTAGTTATTGGGTTTAGTTGGGTTGGATAATGGATTATCCCTTGGATAATGGATTATCCCTTGGATAATTTTGGGTGGGTCGAGTTGGGTTGGGTAACGGGTGACCCGTGGATAATTTCATATCATAAGATAACAAAATTTTCACAAGTTTGATTACGAATGATTTAATTTTTCCCTAACACATATAATCATTTTAGAAATGATCAAATTCTCGATTCATCATATTTATCGATTTCGGTTCATGTCTTAATCAATTTTAATTTGAACCAATTAAAAATTGATAAAAGATCTTGACGAAAGAAGTAGAAGTAGTATTTAAGAAACTTTTACTAAATTTGAAAAATCTCCTCCATGAAATATGAAGATTTTTTTAAAAAAAATTCTTTTATTGAACATAAGAAAATAATAAATGAAATCCCCACATTTAACCACTCGAATAAATATTTCCTCTTTTGTAGTTATGTACACGATTCAGTATCTATCAAAAAATGATTAGAGTTAATCGTAATTTTTCACTCCAAGTAAAATGTTTCGTGACTTATCCATTTAAAGTTTAAATGGTTGAAAACACCAATTATCCATTAAGTATATACTGAATTATCCATTGGGTATATACTAATTATCCATTGGGTCCATACTAATTATCCATTAGGTCGAACTAAATGACTCATTGGGTATAGGTCATTTATTTGGGTGAAACGTGAATTACCCATCAAGTCCGTGTTTTTTCTCACTTCTCACTTCCCAGTCTGCGTTTTGTTTCATCAGTCCGCATTTTGTTCATCAATCGGTCTGCGTTTTATTCATCAATCGATCTGCATTTTGTTCATATTCGAGTTCATAATATTATATTATGTAATATAATATTATGTACATTATATTATATTATATTTAATAAAAATAAAAAATATATAATATATTGGCTTTGTAAACTCGACGAAACTAACGAACAATATTACTTGGGATCGAGCTCGAGCTCAAATACTGTACGAACTCGAATATTGTACGAACTTGAATACTGTACGAGATTGAGCTCGAATATTGTACGAGATTGAACTCAAATACTGTACGAACTCGAATACTGTACGAGATTGAACTCGAATACTGTACGAACTTAAATACTGTACGAGATTGAGCTCGAATATTGTACGAACTCGAATACTGTACGAGATTGAATTCGAATGTTGTACGAACTCGAATACTGTACAAGATTGAACTCAAATATTGTACGAGATTGAACTCGAATACTGTATGAACTTGAATACTGTATGAGATTGAGCTCGAATATTGTACGAACTCGAATACTGTATGAGATTGAACTCGAATACTGTACGAACTCGAATGTTTTGTTCATATTCAAGTTCATAATATTATATTATGTAATATAATATTATGTACATTATATTATATTATATTTAATAAAATTAAAAAATATATAATATGTTGGCTTTGTATACTCGACGAAACTAACGAACAATATTACTTGGGATCGAGATCGAGCTCAAATACTGTACGAACTCGAATATTGTACGTACTCGAATACTGTACGAGATTGAGCTCGAATACTGTACAAACTCGAATACTGTATGAGATTGAACTCGAATATTGTACGAACTCGAATATTGTACGAGATTGAACTTGAATACTGTACAAGATTGAGCTCGAATACTGTACGAACTCAAATACTGTACAAGATTGAACTCGAATACTGTACGAACTCAAATATTGTACGAGATTGAGCTCGAATATTGTACGAACTTGAATGTTGTACGAGATTGAGCTTGAATATTGTATGAACTCGAATACTGTATGAGATTGAGCTCGAATACTGTATGAGATTGAGCTCAAATACTGTACAAACTCGAATACTGTATGAGATTGAGCTCGAATACTGTACAAACTCGAATACTGTATGAGATTGAGCTCGAATACTGTACAAACTCGAATATTGTACGAGATTGAACTCGAATATTGTACGAACTTGAATAATGTACGAACTCGAATATTGTAAGAGATTGAACTCGAATACTGTACAAGATTGAGCTCGAATACTGTACGAACTCGAATACTATACGAACTCGAATACTGTACGAGATTGAACTCGAATACTATACGAACTTAAATACTGTACGAGATTGAGCTCGAATATTGTACGAACTCGAATACTGTATGAGATTGAGCTTGAATATTGTACGAACTCGAATACTGTATGAGATTGAACTCGAATACTGTACGAGATTGAACTCGAATATTGTATGAACTCGAATACTGTACGAGATTGAGCTCGAATACTGTACGAGATTGAGCTCGAATACTGTATGAGATTGAACTCGAATATTGTACGAACTCAAATGCTGTACGAGATTGACTGTGAATTTTGTACGAACTCGAATAGTGTACGAGATTGAATTCAAATACTGTACGAACTCGAATATTGTACGAGATTGAACTCGAATAATTTGTGAATAATAATTTGTATAATTTGTGAATTATAGTGAATATTTATGTTAAATATTACACATGCATTTAATTGGATAATTTTGGATATTTATTGGGTATTTATTATGTTCCCATTGAGTTAACATAATATGGGATCCATTGAGATCAAAATTTCCCATTAACATAATTATTCCCATCCCAAATCCTAAAATATAATGAGCATTTAATACCTGATCCCATTGGATAATGACAACTTGTAACCCAAATCGATATAAAATGTTTAATGATAACTTATTGGGTTAATTATATAATGATTTATTGGATAATATATTTTAACCCATTGTGTCATATGAATATCTCATGGGTTATCCAATGGGTTATCCATTTAATGACCCAACTCATTTATGACCCAACCCATTATGACTCATTTAATAAACGGGTTAATTGGATAATGACCCATTGGATAATGATTCATTGGGTTTGAATAATGGGGTTATCCAATTAACCCATTTGACGGGCCTACCAGGGAGTGACGACTAAGTGGTTGAGCCTTGTACATTGTAATTTACCTCCTCATCAACCTGTGGTGTCGGGATGACGGGACCCTGCAGACGAGGAATTTCGCCTTTTGCCCCATTGCAAAAACATAATGCATGTCAATAATGGTGGGAGGAAGTATTAAATGTATAAAAAATAGTTTAACTGAATTAAAATACAAAAATGGCTTAATTTCGGTCTTTTGTATTATGGGGAAGATAAATGTCATAAATTAGCAAAAATGCCTTAGAGATAATAAATTTTGAACATAACATTTAGATCCAGTTAAAATTTACTACATATTCCATTAGCACAAAGCTCTGCATTACCGACTTTCTGCATCTCACATAATCCCATCATTCCATGGTTCACAAACTACCATATATTTAAGTTTATAAGTGTTCTTTTTCCTCCATTTCTTCGTTCATGTTTCCTGTTTATGGGCAAGCAGTGGTCTTAGAAGCATACAGGAGAGTGGATTTTCATATTTTCAGAGATTTTCCTATACTGGTATGTGACGTGTATTTTAATCTGATGGATGTGATGATGGATTAATCTGCCTCGGGCCCAAACGTGTCTTGGGCCAACTTCAGGCCCATACGCATGTTTAGTAATAGGATATTTGTTATCGTATTTACTGGAAATTGAGAGTTATAATTAAAGACAAATACCATCTAGAAATACAGAATACCAGGTATGAATTCATTATTAGATATAAACTTTCGATACGCCCTCAAGTACTTTGCTGACTTAAGCATCGGAGAATTTTTCCCTGAGACCTCCCGGGGATTGTTGTTTTGTAAATCACGACCAAAAGATTCAACGGAGCAGCTTGATCGGTTTCGAGATGCATCAATTAGCACGCCTGGTGGGACAGATTTAGTCAAATTTAGGCCTTTTGGTTTATGTTCACTTATACGAATACTCGAAGAAGTCAGAGGTTAAAGTTGAAGGGGACAGGTGCTACTGGCGAGATACAATCCCCCTATCGAGGAAGAAGAAGGAGGATGGTTAACCCTCCAACGTCCCAAAACATCGAGCGAGAAGTGGTGCACACCTCGGCAGGCGAACCGAGGGCATTACGGTTCTCAACAAGGTGGGCAGGGAGCAGTGCAAGGCTCCATCGAGCCTACCGTGCCAATGATCGAGGCCCCTCGAGAAATGGTTAGACCTTCGAGGTCTATGGTGGATAATGTGGGGCAAGGTGCATGGGTCACTACCTGCTGGATCATACGATGAAAGGGATGGTCATTTCACAGAAGTTTCTGGTGATTCCTATGTGGAGGCCTATGAAAAGGCACAAGCAAATCAAGCAAAGTGAGTGGTTGTTTCACAGCCAAACTTAGCAACAGCAGCTTAGATATTGGCATATGCTGGGTATCAAGTCACGCCTCTTTTGATACCTACGGGTATATCGAGGGATGTAGCACCTTCAACAGCCATGGAGATGCCCATGAGTAATGTTTCCCAGCCCATGTTTGCATTCCCCTACTTTGGATACGCTCGAGAGGGGTATCAGGCACGACCTCCGCCTTCATTCCTAAAACATCCCCTAGGGGTGGTATATTCCATACTCCCCTCGATGCCAGTAGATTTGACGGTCGTGCTCCCTAGAACTGAGATAGGATATAGGCCTCAGGGATATGGAAGCACAAGGATACCAAGTTGCCCTATTGGTTACGGATTTTATAACCCCCGTGGGCAATCCCATGTAAGTTCAGGAGCTATGCAGACCTGGATGAATCTCGTGCATATGGCCCAGAAACCCATGTATCGAATATCGTGTGGAGATGTTAATAAAGGATTGAATGTACCCGGAGAGCAGAGGGGACTAATGAAAGATACAGGAGATGCACTAAAGATGGAATTGAACAGATTGATTGGGCCACTTGGCCAACCGGCAAGAGCCCCCTTTTCTCCATGGATAACTGGGGAACATAGGTCAGTGGATACAAAACCCCTGGAGGGGCTTCCTACTTACAGTGGAGAATCTGATCCTCGTTAGTTCATTCAGACATACCTAAGTCTAATGAACTCGAGGGAGTTCAATGAAAAATTAACATGCAAGTTAGTAGGGAGCCATCTTCGAGGGGAGGCTCAATATTGGTATAATAAGTTTCCGAATGGGTCTCTACATTCCTACAGATACTTTAGTGCGGCGTTGTTAAGCCAGTATGCTCAAAAGAATAAATTTACTAAAACTCTGTTGGAGTTGTATCAGACGAAACAAAATTCAGAAGATGACTGAAGCCTTTTACCATCTTTATGTGGATGAGAGCTTAGGGGTGATGGATACCACAGAGAATGAAGTAATCCAGGATTACTTGTTGGGATGCGAGACATAGAGCTATACAAGAAACTAAGTAAAAATGTTCCTCGAACACTACAAAAACTCTAACAGGTTGTCGAGCAATATTTAAAAGTTGAGGAAGCCTCAAGAGAAATTGGAAAGTATGGTTGATAAGTCGAGAAGAAGTAATGACCCTCGAGGGAAGAAACCAATGGATAAGGCCTAACTTCGAGAGGTACACCCCTATGAACAGGTTGCCAGCACAAATCTTAATGTTTTTAGGGAGGACTACTCAGACAGCCCTAGCCATTATCGAACATGCCCACAGCAGTGGCAGGAATAAGGGCTACGAATTTGTTTTGTGATTTTCACAAGGACATTGGCTATGATACGAATGATTTCATCCATTTAAAAATGGAAATAGAGATATTTGTAAAAGAAGGACGATTTCAAGGTCCCGGTCCTAGGCAAGGAAATTGGGGCAAACCCCCTAGACCTCAAAATGACCGAGCGCCATACTAGAGAAATTACCAAACAAATGGAGGTAGAGGGGATAGAAGGCCTCAAGGTCAAGAACTTCGAGAGCCTTGAGATAGAGAGCAGGGAAAAAGGGATGGAACCCCGCGAGAACAACCAGATGGAAATCAAGATAACAGAAATGGAGAAAATCCACTAATCTGTAGGGTGATCAACATGATAAGCGGGATTGTGGGTGAAAAATCCTAAAATTAAGTCCAAAGGCTGATTCTCGCAAGGCCCCCACGAAAGAGTCGAGGCATACGATATTTTGGACAGGTGAAATAATATCTTTTTCTGAGGTAGACGCGGTTCTAAATCAGACCCTGCATGCGGATCCCATGGTGGTCTCGGCTGTGATTGGGACTTCCTTAGGTAAAATGGTCCTTATTGATAATGGGAGCGGAGTTGAGATAATGTTTGTTGAATTTTTCAATCAGCGGGATATAGGAAGGAATAACTTGAAAAAGTCGATCACACCCCTTTTGGGATTCACTGGAAACCCTATATACCCCTTTGGAGAGATTACCTTGGCAATTTTGATATCAGAGGGGGACAGAGAGGTGATGGTGGACTGTAACTTCGCAGTTGTTGATGCATATTCCCTTTATAATGTGATTCTCGGGAAGCCATAGATGTGTCGAGCTCGAGTTGTATGGTCCTTGTATCACTTGATAATGAAGTTTCTCACAAGTAAAGGGATAGCTTTGATTCGAGGGGATCAGGCGATAGCTAAAAGTTTCAACCTCATAGTAGTAAGGGAAGTGAGAAAGATGGGAGATGTAGCCTCCCTACACAGGGGAGTTAACCTTACAGAAACTGAGCAGATGCCCATTCAAGACAGGGATAGTGGCTGTAGGAAAACTCATACCCAAGAACATAAAATGGAAGTTGAGGAGTTTGATGGGCGAATATGAAGGTGTTCTCGTGGATTACCTTGGATCTTACTGGGTTCCCTTCGAGGTTAGCATTTCATAAGTTTAACATTGATTCGACAGCTAAACCCATTAAGCAAAAGAGAAGGATGTTCGCACCTGAGAGGGTAGAAGCCATCAATTCTGAAGTGGAAAAATTGATAAAGGAAGAGGTAATTAAAGAGGTATTTTATCAAGAATGGCTGGACAACCTAGTGATGGTCCCAAAGTATGATGGAACTTGACGAATGTGTATAGATTTCACAGATTCGAAGAAGTGTTGCCCTAAGGATAGTTACCCTTTACCCCTAATTGACAAGTTAGTGGAAGATATTGTAGGGTATCAGGTATTAGCTTTCGTTGATGCTTATAAGGGCTACCACCAGAAAATAATGGCAGAAGAAGATAAGGAAAAAACTTCATTCATAATGGATATAGGTACGTACTGTTACAAAAAGATGTCGTTTGGCTTGAAGAGTGCAGGGGAGACATATCAAATATTAGTTGATATATTGTTCAGGGAACATATTGGCAACAATATGGAGATATATGTGGATGCTATGGGGGTGAAAAGTAGACGTTCTGAAAAGTTCTTCATAGATTTTCAGGAAAGCTTCGAGAGGCTTAGAGATGCAACCCTAAAGCTGAATCCGGCCAAGTGTGTGATCGGAGTGGGAACACGGAAATTCCTTGGTTTTATGGCATCTGAGAGGGGAATTGACATAAATCCAGAGAAATTCTAGGCCCCGTTGAGGATGAAAAGCCCACAAAATGTGAAAGATGTGCAGAAGCTTACAGGATGTTTGGCGGCTCTAAGTAGATTTCTATCAAAGGGGGCTGAAAAGCACTTTCCTTTCTTCAATGTACTCCGAAAGGTAAATAATTTTGAGTGGTCTGACAAGTGCGAGCAGGAATTTCAACAGCTAAAGGAGCACCTTCGAGTGTTACCAACTCTTATGAAACCAGAAAAAAGAACAGGTGCTCTTCCTATATATTTCTGCCTCACCCTTGGCCATCAGTGCAGTACTTGTAAAGAAGAATGACAGGTTACATCACCTCATATACTTTGTAAGTCGGGCCCTGTAGGGGCTGGAGACAAGGTATACAACCCTCAAGAGGTTGATTTTAGCATTAGTGTATGTCGCACGAAGGTTGCGACCTTACTCCCAAGGGCACACGATCATCCAACTCACGAAACCATCCCCTCAGACAAGTTCTCTTGAAACTGGAAGCATCGGGAAGAATGATGAAATGGGTAATAGAGTTGGGTGAGCATGATATGCACTTTTAGCCCAGCACTGTGATCAAAGGACAAGCCTTGGCGGACTTCATAGTGGAAACTACTGAACCTATTGAATTCAAGAGGGGAGGCTCAAAAAAAGATAATCTGGAAACTATACATTGACTGTTCTTCACATTTGGGAGAGGGGGGAATGGAGCAGGAGTGCAGCTCACCAACCCTGAAGGAAAATATTACCCATATGCACTGTATTTCGCATTCAAAACAATGAACAATGAAGTTGAACCAATCCTGAAGGAAAAGATTTCCCATATGCATTACATTTTTCATTCAAATGAACGAACAATGAAGCTGAACATGAAGCTGAAAATGAAGCTTTGATTATGGGATTGCGACTGGCTACTGAGTTGAAGGTGGAAGATTAGAAATTCTAAGTGATTCACAAATAGTGGTTCTGTAAGTTAATAGGGAGTATGAAGCCGGGGAACGTAATCTGCAAAGATACTTGGAAGTGGAAAAACCCTTTCTGAATAATTTCAAAACTTATGTTTTGAAGCAGGTGCCAAGAGAGGAAACCAAAAGGCTGATGCCTTAAGCAAATCAGCTTCGTCAGACTTGGGTGCTAAGTCTTAAGGGCAGTTACTCATCGAAACCCTAAGCAATCGAAGCTTTGAAAAAATGGTAAATATTGTGGAAGAATGAAATAGTTGGATGACCCCAATCATGAGTTATCTTAGAAAGGGGGCCCTGCCAGAGGATGTGGTGGAAGCCAGAAAAATCAGGCTCAAAGCGCCAAAACATGTGTTACAGTATGGAACCTTGTACAAAAGAGGGCATTTGCAACCATTGCTTCGATGTGTAAAACCCCACGAAGAAAATTATTTGTCCAGGAAAGCTTATGAGAGTACATGTGGCCACCAAGAAGTCAAATCAGTGTCGAGGAGACTTATTCGAGTAGGGTATTATTGATCAATGATGTTCAAAGATGCTAATGGATTCATACATGCCTGCCATCAGTGTCAAAAGCATGCACAGCTTAAACACATCCCCAAGAAGAAATGATGAATATTCAAAGTTCATGGTCATTCAACAAATGAGGAATTGATTGGGTTAGGCCATTTCCCAAGGCCCCTGGGAAGTTCAAATACCTGATTGTGTCTATGGATTATTTCACAAAGTGGGTGGAGATAGAGCCTTTAACTAATATGACAGGAAAATCAGTAATTACGTTTTGTGGTAAAAACCTTATATGCAGGTTCGGAATTCTAAGGACCATCATAACGGATAGTGAAAATCAGTTTTCCCATAACCCATTTAAGAAATGGTGTGAGGAATACAAGATACAACATAAAATAACGGCCATGTACCATCCTCGGCAATGGGACATGTAGAAGTGACTAATCAAACCATTGTTAATGTAATCAGAGCAAGACTCGAGGGCGCTGCAGGGAACTGGATATGTAAATTACCCAGTATCTTGTGGGCTTACAGAACTGCAGAGTCCTCTGCCACTGGGGAGACACCCTATAGTCTAGTCTACGGTTCTGAGGCTATAATTCCTGTGGAAATAGAAGTACCAAGCCCAAGGATGATGGAGGTACCTAAAGAAAATGTTATAGAAGGGGCACGAGAGTTGGCTTCGATCCATGAGGCCAAGGTGAAAGAAAAGGTGAAGCGTTATCATGATCGATGGGTCAGGAAGGTACAATTCAGCCCCAGAGACTTGGTGATGAGAAAGAATGAAAAAAGTCGGCAGGAGCTGGAAGGGAAGCTAGCTGCTAACTGGGAAGGGCCTTATAAAGTGGTGGAAGCGTATCTAGGAGGTAGCTATGTTCTTGAGACTATGAGGGGAACTCGAGTCCCAAGGAGATGGAATATTACAAATCTACGAAGGTACCATCAGCTTTGACATGAGCTAGAGTCACCACAAGAACTTATGTTACGTGCTAAGACCAAGGACTCGAGCTAAAAGCTCTTGTATATTATTCCAACTAAGGCTGTAGACTCAAGCTACAAGCTCTTGAAGATTATTCCAGCTAAAGTTGTAGACCCGAGCTAAAAGCTCTTGTATATTATTCCATCTAAGGTTGTAGATTCGAGCTACAAGCTCTTGAAGATTATTCTAGCTAAGGCTTCCTAAAAGCTCTTGTATATTATTCAAGCTAAGGCTGTAGATTCAAGCTACAAGCTCTTGAAGATTATTCTAGCTAAGGCTGAGGACTCGAGCTAAAAGCTCTTGTATATTATTCCAGCTAATGCTGAAGATTTGAGCTACAAGCTCTTGCATATTTTCCAACTAAGGTTGATGAATCGAGTGAAAAGGTATAAGCAGCACTCTTTTACTAGTTCCAACTAAGGCTAAAGGGGGGTTAGAAGGTAATAAGCAGCACCCTCGTGATACCCTTGTCAACTGTAGCCCTGATTAATGATCTAGCGGAATTATTTTTGCAGGATGTAGGTGGAAATACCGAACCTGGGTAAAATCTCTGGTACTCTTGTGTTTTTTCAATTGTTAAGTGTTTCCGTACATACGTATCTAATTGGCAAAAAACTTCATGAGTTATATTCTAGGGCACAAGGCCTGGACAATGGCAACATTAGGAACGGTGCCTAAAAACTACTTTCCATAAAAGAAAAAGAGTAATATATATTCGAAGAGATGGCAATTTAAGTACAAATGTTGTACAACTTATAATTACAGTTCTCAAGGGATCAAGGGACTAATTTCTTCAATTCCTCCCTCACCCTATCTACTTCTTTTGTTTTGATGCCACCCGCGCGTTGGAAGTCTTTTTCCTGTTCTTCTTTAGGAAAATCGTTTATGTTTATCGCCAACTTTGATCAAGGACGCTTTGATCAAAGACCCTGGTTCTTAGTGTGTTTCCTCTCATATCGCTTGGTATTACAACTCGTAGAAGCACTGCCCTTAATAGCCTTCTTAGCCTCTAATCTCGAAGATCCTCGACCTCTTGGGGGGTGAACATGCAATCTTTGTATCCATTCAAGAATGGTAGTACAAGCCTCCTTCTGGATTTCGGTCCCGTGTGACTCCGCTCTATTCTTTATAATCCAATGAGGGGATGCCTTCAGAAGAAATCTTGGTAAAGATTCATCATTAATAAGTTTTGGACAAGAAACACCATGAAATAGACTATGAGCTTGAAGACTTTCTCCAACTCGGTGATCTTCTCCCACAAGGCCTTGTTCTCAACTGATAGTTGAGTATTCTCAGCTAGAACTGATTCAACTAGCGAGGGACCCTCGCCGGCAGTGGCATTCTCCCTTGAGAGTTCCTCGTTTAGCCTTGCAATCTCACCTAATGCAACTTTATGAAGTTGTACAACCTCTCCTAGCTGGGACATGAGTCCGTAAACCTGGCCTCAGCTGGCTATAAGGTGGCCCACGAGGATAGGCATCCTATCAGCATCGGTGAGACATTTTTTAAAGGAGCCAAATTTATTAATCATGTGACGCACTTGTTTCTTGGTACCCAATCTTAGAGGGGTCACAGCTCTCAACAACTTTGAGGGGTATAACACTATTATATTTCTTGCGTTGAGGTTCCTCAAGAGCTCTACGAATGCAGGTGGCTCCCGCCTTGCCAACATTTTAAATCCCCTTTTGTAGAATCCAGTTCCTTCTTGGCAGAATCTAGAGCTGCAATTAGGTTAAACGCCTCCTTCTCGAGGTTTACTATAACCGGATGAGTCCAACCACGTCATGATTCTAACTCCTCAAAACTAACATGGTCTTTGCTAAATCCCCCCTAGCAGTTTCAAGCCCGCCCTTAGTTTTAGCGAAATCTTTGCAAACAAACTGAAGTTCTCTTCGTAATGCATTAAGCTACAAAAATGAAATTTTAGACACGTATTAATGAGAGAAACAAACTGTTTATAACAACAAAATTGATTACATCAAAATCCAGGAGGGGAAAGTTACACCAAATTCCCTACATTAATGGGTTGATCCCATATTTGAGTCTCATGGGTAGACACAACTTCTACAGCGGGCTCCTTGGGTTCTCCTCAAGATCACGTATGGCATGAATATCCTTAGTATAGTGGTATTTAACTGAGGCCTTCAGAAGGCTCATCGTGGACAAGCTCAGAACCCCCTCATAGACAGCCTCGTCCCACTTCTGGTTTATAGCCTCCACACCCTCGGACTTGGCTTTCTCCTTCAAAAGTTTGACATCGTCATCAGATAGAGACAAAGCTAACTTGGAAATAATGACCTCATCCACGAGTAGGTTACGCTTCACACCCTTGGCCATGTTGAGGAAATCAACGAAAAGGTAAAAGAGCTCCCAACATTGGAGGATCTTATCCTTGAAGGCCTCCAGTGGAACCATTTAAGACTCAGGGTCTCGAGCTTGTTTGTCATCCTCAGCTCCAGCATTCTTCTCGAGGAGGAGGCACCCATTTACAGCCTCAAGGTCAGCAATTTTCTTTTTCGAAGCCTCGAGTTCCATCTCTAGTGATGAAATCTTTTTGTCTCTTTCCTCATGAAAAGAGGAAATATCGGAACCCAGGTTCCGAAGAAAGGAGGAGAGTGAGGAGGAAACCAGGTCTAGATCCTTAACCATCTGAAAGGAGAAAGAAGAGTTAAGGGAACTGAGCAAAATAGGAAAAGCGGGAGAAAAGAGATTATCTTTTGAGAAGAAAACCAAATTGAGGATTTTGTACAAAATGCCCAAGAGCGTTGGCCCACACAGCTGAAAGGCTCGAGGGGGCGCCACGATGTTAGCCCCAGTTTGGAAAACCTGGGTAGAAGGCTCTTGAAGAGCCTTATCTTGGAAATTTTCTTGTTGACACTCCCTCGAGGAGGAATCACCCTCGTACTTCTTCTATATCAAGGATTTTTTGGAAGTATTAGCCTGGGGTAGGGGGAATAACCTTCTTCGTGGATTTATTATTCCTCCCCTTCTTGATCATGGCATTTCCTAAACTTCTGCCCATTGAAGAGGATAACAGGGAAGTTAGAGGAAATAAAAAGAAAATATAACAGTCAAAAGTGGCTAATAAAACTTTAGAACCCTTCAAACTCCGAATAATCAATATAATCCTCAAGAGGGAGCTCTCAAACGGCAAGGTCAAGAAAATTTGAGGCTTATCTCCCTCCTTAACAAGCCTTCTCTGCCTTTTATTTTTCTTAGCATTTTCTTCTGAAGCCAAATGTCGCCACTTCACTCCTTTTCTCTACTGGCTCGTAGATATATTTCAAATAAACCTTGCTTGGCTAGGCTTGTCCCCCAATCGAGTTATTTTGATTGGTATAGTCGGCATAAGAGAGAGATGAGGCTTAGAAGAGGCTTCGATTTCCCTCAAGGCATTCCAGACAAACAAATTTGATTGGTAGCTGGGTCTTGACGATAACGTATAGATTCCATAGATGGACCTTATATCTAGTGCTATCAAAAGTGAGTCTTCTGTTGATATATCTCCACTTACCTGAGTTAGAAGGGAGGGTAAAACATTTTTGCCTCCTCTACCTACTGGAAAACGTGATAATGTTCTCTGAGGATTTTCCACTAACTGTAATGCTATACAAGGAATGAAATAGCTGATATTCTGGTTCTATACATAACCTATGGCACTGCATCATAAAAAGCATAGTGGCTATGACTGCATTGGGATGAACCTGTGCAGGACTCACCTGGAAGTCCTTGAGGTGCCTCGAGAATATTGTTGGAAATGGGAAGCATAGCCCTGCTCATAGGTGCCTTAAAAAGTTAATTGACCTCCCCTTGGGAGGGTTTTGCGGAGACCCAGTTATCCCCAACAACTGTAGGTCAACGTCAGGGGAAACCCTTTGGCCAGAAGGTAAAGACTTTAAGATCCCTGGTATCGACCAGGACCCATCATGAGATGGGGGCTTCTGAACCTCATCCCCCATGAAGGGCTCTCGATCGTCCGTCCCTTGGAACTCGAGAGTGGGAGACACTATCTTATGAGTAGTCCCTTCACCCACTTCTGAACACCTTGAATAGCCTCTACCCTCGTGAAGAAATGGGCTAAATTATATATCCCCGATACAGGATGACCTTTTAGTATACCCTTTTTCCCAAGCCTGGGGGCCAAACTCAAGGGAACTCTCCTTGGGCATATCGGTGATGGGTATGTAGTTGATATGACAAATCTCATCAACACTTGGTCCGGAATCTTAGGGAGAATGCCCAGAACCGCTAAGAATGGCCTCAAAATCCCTCTCCTCAGGCGATCCCATTTTAAACCTCTCAGACCTAACCTCACCAGAATGCCACCTCAGATCGGATTTCTCACCAGAAATGGAAATAATGAAGAAGGAGGATGAATTAAAAGAAAAGAGGAAAGATGAAGGTTAGGAGAACTTACTGGTGGAAGAAGAGAAGATAGAGTAGATAAGAGAAAGAGTGTTGATATGAAAATCTTCGAAAAACTGCACATAAAATGAAGAAACATGGGAGAAGTGGGGAGTTAAGAAGCCTAACGTAATGATTATCTTATGGAAGGCAAAAATTCGAAAAGGCGTGCAAGATCACAGCCAAAAGATTCAACGAAGCAACTTTTTCAACGGAGGCCATTCGTTGCTGCTCATTCGAAAAACAAATGAGCTAGTTATGTTGATTGTTGTTGCTCATTCATTTTTTGGAATAATTAGCTCACATGCGCACCTCCTCGAATTCCGTTAGAAAATTTTTTTAAAATAAGAAAAATAAATGGCACCTTGAAGCTCAAGGTCCTTGCTCCAAGGTATAGACTCCAAGGTATAGAAAGTTTAAGAGGCCATAAGACTCGAGGCCCTTCAAAGATTCACGTGTTAAGAGTATATGAGTTCAGGGATAAGAGCACGACACCTCAAAGATTCTCATCCTTTAGGCCCCATTGAGTTTTCAACAGGCTCTTGATGATGGATTAATCTGTCTCAGGCCCAAACGTATCTTGGGCTAACTTCAATAAGTGAATAACATGCCTTGAAGATTTAAGTTTATAAGTGTTCTTTTTCCTCCATTTCTTCATTCATGTTTCCTGTTTATGGGAAAGCAATGGACTTAGAGGCATACAGGGAGAGTGGATTTTCAAATTTTCAGAGATTTTCATATACTGGTAGGTGAGGTGTATTTTAATCGGATGGATGTGATGATGGATTAATCTGTCTCAGGCCCAAATGTGTCTTGGCCAACTTCAGGCCCAATAGGCGTGTTAAGTAAGAGGATATTCGGTTACTGTATTTAGTGGGAATTAAGAGTTATAATTAAATAAAAATACCATCTAGAAATACTGTATAAATACCATGTTTGAATTTATTATTAGATATACACTTTCGATACGCCCTCAAGTACTTTGCTGACTTAAGCATCGGAGAGTTTTCCCCAGGGACCTTCTGGGGCTTGTTGTTTTCCATATCCCAGCCAAAGATTCAATGGAGCAGCTTGATCGGTTTCGAGACGCGTCAGGATGGAAATTTAGAGGATGAGTCTCTTTGGTGTGATAGGGTGTTAGTGAGAGGCGAGGTAATAAAATTCTCCACTAAGAGTATTGACGGGTTGTTGGGGCTGAAAACTCCATAGTTTAATAGAGTATTTTCTATGGAGTTGGGAGTACAAAATTTTATCTAAGAGTTGAAGAATATTGCAAGGATATTGATTTATGGAAGATTGAACATTCCGCAACATTAATTTAGGCGTGTGATTGAAACATACTGGATTTATGAAAAATCCATGTTTATATGGAATTTTTTTTTATGGAATTAGTTCAGATAAGTATAATTGTAGTGGTTATTATGTGCCGTATCTTTTTTATTAGTGTATTTATTCTGCTACTGTGTTTATGTTTTACTTTATTTCATATTTGATTAAATAGGTTATGTTGGAACACGTTAATAATTATTGAATAAATTAGATGAAACCAAATTTCAACAACAATAACTAATAATACCTAAATAATATACAAAACAACTGATCTCCCATTAACTTTAATTTTTCATTAATTAATATTTCACATACTTTCAACTTCCCTCCAAAAATTAACTTATATTTTTCCCCTGATTTTGGGAAACTTACAACTATAAAACTAATTAATTTTGTACGCGTTTCTAATTTTTCCATTGTGACATGAATTGTAATTCTTGTTCTTTGCAATTTAGGTACTTTAATAGTCACTTTATTATCAGAGTTCGTCTAATAGCAATGGAAATATCAAGGTTTAAATTGTAAAATAAAGAAATGAAGATTAAATTTTTGGGTTGCATGAACCAGAATATAAATTTTATAACTATTACATATAGTATAATAAAATTTTAATATTGCAACTAAAACCTTTTACCTTTTATTATTTTAATTAAACCTCATTTTCCCATAAGTTTATGAAAAGACGGTATTTCCCAAAATTTTGCCTAATTATTATCTTGTTTAATTTTTTTGGTGTCTCTTTATTAATATCTTTCTTTCAATATTTATTAAAACCCAAACTAAAAAATATATAATTAATTAATATCTTTAAATTAAATTATATTATTTTATTGATTTAAAAAAAATTGCACAACATTATGTCTTATACACTACAGTGTGATTGAAGGATGTTTTTTTTTGTAATAATTCTTCACTTATATTGAAACTCGAGAAATATATGCTGGATGGTAACAATTAGTTATTAATAATTTTTTTTATAGTATCAAAACTATCAGCCATGACCAAGACTCTTGCTTAAAACGTTATTATGTTTTATTATATTTTATAATTTAATTTTTTTTATAGTGTTACCATAAAAACTATGAAAAAAAAGTGAAAATCAAGTATCATATTGAGAACAATGAAAAATCAACACTGTGTAAAATATTTTATTGAACAATAGCAAAAACAAATTAAAATTAATTAGAGTAAAAATAATTCTATCTATTTTTAGATTTTCACAACTAATTAATTATGCACCATCTATGGATCAATGGATTAAATCAAAGATAAAGAATGATTATAGGTATAGTTGGATTAGTAAATAGCTATTTACAATGGTATAGTTACGACTATTGATGTCAGAATTTATCGGTAAATAGTCAGATTTGAATGTCAATATTTACTGGTTACTACTATTGAAAGTCATAGTTGATCGGTAAATAGTTAGATTTTGGAAATTCTCGTGAAAGGCAGCATTTCCATAAGCTTATGGACAGTCCACGAGGGCTTTTGCATTAAATGTTATAATTTTTTATAAAATTCAAATATTGCATTTTATAAGTTAAAACAAGTAATATTTTGCAGTAGTATGTTACCATTTAGGTCATGTAGTAGCAGCTCTCTCCAGAACTGTTGTGGCAGACAATATTTTGCAGGTTGAAGCTCTAGCTTTGCAGCATGGACTCCAGCTTACAAGGGACAAGGGCATTTCAAGCATTGACATAGAAATGGACTCAAGAGTACTGATAAGCATGATTCGACGCCAGTTCAAGATTCCATGGACACTCCTGCACACGATTAGGCGGATCTGGGAACTTCTCCAAGGACTCAACTTCACTCTCGACCACATCTTCCGGGAAGCAAACGGAGCTGCAGACATTTTAGCTAAAATGGCCAGCCGGAGTCAGGTTAGTAACATAGATAATTGTGCAGGTTTACCTCCACTAGTGGCCGGCAAAGTGAAGCTTGAGGCACAAGGCATTCCTTATGTTAGAGTAGGTTAATCTTAGCCAATATGTATCTTTCTATATCAAACTGTTTTTTATGATGGCCTATAGAGTGTAAGAACTTTGTATTCGGTTTAAGGGCTCATCAGATGAATCAGTCGAGGTCAGGTATTAAGCCCCCCCTTTCTTTGTACTTTTCTTTTTAATTAATAAACGGGTAGGGGTCTGCCAAACCCCCCACCATTACAGGTGGTTTTTCAAAAAAAAATAATAAGTTAAAACAAGTAATAATATGTATTTGAATGTGAAAATATAAAAATATATAATATAAAAAAATGTTTTTAAAAGTTTTAAATTTTGTATGAAATTTAATGAATGCAGTGTATAAGGTAAGAAATAAGTGGCATGTGCATAAACTTATGGACAGACCACCTGATGTTATACTAACATCAATTAGAATATCGATGATGTTAATCAATCTCAAATTTTATACATTGTAGATTTGATTTTTTTTTTAAGTAGATTTCTTTTTTTTTAAGTTTTGTATGTTTTATCTAGCTCCGTGTTAATTGTTGTCTTGTGCTAAAATTATGAAGATGAAAAGTTAACCGTTATTCCCTATCTTACCGTAATAGGATGATGGAAAAAAGAAAATTGAAGAAAGTAAGGTTTATTTGGAGAGAATGAGAGGGTTTGTTAAAGCAAATTAAGGCTTGTATTTTACCTACTCCGAATTGTAAAGTGAATTAAACTTAATCAAGGAAAAATAAATCAATTTAAATATATATATATATATATATATATATATATATATTACAAAAAAAACTATTTTAACTGAATTAAAATATAAAAATGTCTTAAACTCGTTCTTTCCATTCTATGGGGATGATAAATGTCGTAAATTACTTCATCTATCTCATGAATATTGGCTTTTTTTTTTACGGTCTTCAACCGATCAACCACTAGTATAGGTCGGGCCATTAAAAGCGGCATTAGAAGGCGGTTAAAAGTGAAAAATGGAACTGCCTTAAAATATAGGTTCCAAACTCGGAACATGAATTCCTATCCCACCAAATTCAATGAAAGGCGGTTTAAAAATTCATTGAAGGCGGTTATTTGAAAATCGCCTTTAATTACAATCCTTTTAAGGTGATTTTGCATAAAACCGCCTTAAATTGACACTAATCAACGGTGATTAGACATAACCGCCTTGAATGTTGAGGTGTTCCAAACTTGGAAGATGGATCTGAAACACCTTCCAAGTCCGTAACTTTACAATAAAGGCGGTTATTTCACTAACCGCCTTTAAATAACATTACTTAAAGGAGGGTAGACATAACCGCCTTAAATGGGAAGACTTCCAAACTCGGAAATAGGGTCCGATATCCATTCCGAGTTCGGAAATGTATAAAATTGGGGAATTTTTAAAATTGCAGTATGTTCCGAGTTCGGAATCCTGTCCGTATTTGTATTAAAAAAATTGGGGTTCGTCAATTTTAATTCCCCCTCAACAATGTTGAAGAATAGTGTTCTTCCATTTCTAGTGAAACGTTGATGGAGAAGCAAATGTAATACATTAGAGTGCATCATTTCAAATTAGTGAAGGTAAATTGTATATGAATTTATTATTTGAAATTAGGGTTTGAAATGTAAACATGTAGAAATAGGGATTGTCTTGTGGTCATTGTGGTGGGTTATGATTATGGTTGTGTGAATACTAATGGGCTGCATTGTAATTCACTTGTAGTGTAATGGATCGGATTGAGCTCATTAGTAATGATCTTAGGAAATCACCCGATTACATGCCCTTGATAGAAACCTTTTTAACGGTAGCGTTTGAAGATACCTCTAAACAAGGTTTTGTGCGAGCCTGATGCCCATATAAGTATTGTAGAAATGATGTATATTTAGTGAAGAATAAATTGAGGCAACATCTAATAATGAGGGGGTTTTAAACAACGTACACTTCTTGGGTATGGCATGGGGAAGTAGGTCAATCTTCTTGGACAGGTGAAAAATGGAAGAAGATTGTGGAAGATGAGTTGGATGGGAATGTTGAATTTGACGAAATGCTTGAGGATATTGCTAGAGAGTTCAAAGGTAAACCCGAGGTGCTACAAGCTTTACATGACGACAACGAGACGCCGTTGTATAATGGTTGTAAACATTCTGTATTGAGTGCAACTTTGAGGATGATGAATTTGAAGGCCAAATTTGGGTGGACCGATAAGTCCATGACCGAAACTCTTAAATTGGTTAGGGATTTTTTACCCAAAGGTAATCTTATGTTGGATAGGTTGCATGCCGCAAAAAAATTATTGTCCCCAATGGAATTGGAATTGAAAAAAAAATACATGCTTGCCCAAATGATTGTATGTTGTACTGCAGAGTAGAAGATGAAAATCAGGAATCGTTTTGGGTATGTGGTGAGTCTCAATACAAGTTGAAGAGGGGTGGAGTTGCAGTTGGAGTGGAAGTGTTAACCAAATCAAAGAAAAGAACTTTGACAAAGGTGATGTGGTACCTCCTGTTGTTCCACGATTGCAAAAGTTATTTGTGTCTAAGAAAGATTCTAAATTTATGCATTGGCACGCTGAGAGGGATCAACCTGTGGATGGTGTCATCAGACATACGTCGGATGGAAAGCAAAGGAAAAATTTTGATACTCTTTACCCTGAGTTTGGCAACCCCATCATTTGAGGTTAGGCATATGTACTGATGGAATGAATCCATTTGGTAATATGAGTAGTACACATAGTTCTTGGCCTATGATGTTGGTAATCTATAACCTTCCTTCATGGCTAAAAGTGAAACGTAAGTACATGTTGCTATCTTTGATGATTTCCGGTCCTAGGCAACCGGGTAATGATATTGATGTGTATCTTGCACCTCTTGTGACCTTATTTAAGGATGGTGTTAGGACATTTGATGGTATGGTTTAAGATTACTTTACATTGAAAGATATGTTATTTTGCATTATTAATGACTTCCCTGCGTATGGTAATTTGTCTGGTTACTCAGTGAAAGGTCATTGTGCTTGTCCTGTGTGCAAGAAGGATACTGTTTATCGCCAATTGAAGCATAACAATAGTTTATCGAGGTTATCGACAGTTTCTTCCGAAAGGCCATCCATGGAGAATGGCTAAAAAATAGTTTAATGGGGAAGTCGAGTCAAGAGAAGCACCGGTTGCTTGAACAGGGAGTCAGATATTCAAAAACGGTGAAGAATTTAGCAAATGATTTCGGGAAAAAGAAATGGAAAGTCCCCATGGATGGTCCTTGGAAGAATTTCTCTATATTTTTTAGATTTCCGTATTGGGAGCATTTGGATGTAAGCCACTGCCTTGATAAGATGCACATTGAGAAGAACGTGTGTGATTCCCTGCTTGGTACGTAGTTGAATACCCCTGGAAAAATAAAGAACGCGCTAAAGGCTCGGTTAGATTTATTTGAGATGGGAATTACGAAGTCATTAGGACCAGTAACTTCAGGTGACAGTTGCTACTTGCCCCCTGCTTGTTATTCAATGTCTGAAGTGGAGAAGAAGTCATTTTGTGAGTCCTTAGTATCGTTAAGGTCCTGGAAGCATATTCGTCCAACATCAGTACATGTGTGTCAGCTGAGGAGTTGAAGTTGCTTGGGTTGAAGTCTCATGACTGTCACAATCTTATGCAGGAATTGAATGTCATTGCAATTCGATCGTTACTGCCATCCCATGTAAAATTATGCATTACCCAGCTTTGTTTGTTTTTCAAGTCCATTTGAAGCAAAAACATTAGTGTGTCAAAGTTGGACTGCTTCAGACAATGATTGTTGAAATTTTGTGCCGGATGGAAATGTATTTTCCCCTTCATTCTTTGACATCATGTTCCATTTGTGTGTTCCTCTTGTGAGGGAGATAAAGCTTTGTGGTCCTGTGTTTTTGAGATGGATATACCCGTTTGAGAGGTACATGAAAATATTCAAACATTTTGTGAAGAATCGGTACAGGCCCAATACAAGTATTGTACAAATGTATGTGGTGAAGGAGGTCATAGATTTTTGTACTAATTATTTGAAGCAGGTTGATGAAGATTGAAGAGGGTATTTGGGTGGATGTTCGTGGTAAGGTGAGTCGTAAAAGGCGGATATCCAAAAAGGCCACTAAGAAGTAAAAACCAAAGAAGTAGTTCAAGCTTGTGTAATACTTCTTGGCATGTTACTTAAGTGTGTCACTTGTTAGTTGTCCTTTATTTTGTAATTTACTGTGCCAATTTCCGATCTATCGCCAAACACAATTCATACACTGAAAATGAATTTCAAACATTAAATGAAACATCTACACTAAAAAAATTAGTAACATCGCAAAGCATCCAAAACCCAATAGAATCCACACTAAAATAGCATAAGACATCAGCCTAGAATCCAAAAAAAAAGTACTAATACATCATCTCAGGCAAACATACAAGTTTAGTCAAACAAAATCACTTAAACAATTCAACATCTACAGAATGTCCGACTCCAGGTCATCCTCTAGATCACCAGATGATGTTGGTCGGTCAAGACGAGGACGGTAGCTAGATGCGAGGTAACATTCGTACGCCCTTTGTCTTTTCTCAACTCTCAAAATCCTCGCCTTCATGGTGGCCAAATCCTTCGTCACCCACCGATAGGTATCACGGACACCTCTAAAGTATGCTTTCTCTGAATCTAAATAAATTAATGCATACATACAATCAATAATAATGGAAAAGAATTTGTCAATTGAAATACCATTCAAATAACAATTTGAATTACCTTCATCAACCCGAGGTCTTCTGCTCAGCTCGCCACGTCCCGACTCCTTGGAATGGAACCATTTCCTGTCAACTAAGACCCACATCTTGTTTTCATCGTCCGTCTTGTTATAGTACTTCGGTGTTTCTCCTTCTCATTTAATTCCAACCCATCAAACGACCTCAGCAATACCGCGATGAAGTTTCCGTACGGGAGGCTCTTAACTACCCTTGTCGAGGTCCCAATATAAAGCATGTCTTAATATAGCCGCACCGGGGTTAATTTTTATACCCTTCATAATTAAATAAAATAACATCAAACTAGCGTATGTAGGCTCGGTGACGTGGCCGGAGGTGGGAATTATGGTTCTAGCAATCATCTAAAAAATAATACGATCATCTATCCCTAACTTATTTAGACTAAAAGACTTCGGCTTACCCAAATCATTAGGATCACGACCAAAATACCTAACACTACATTCAATAGGGTCAACATAAGGGGGGGACAAACAAGTGGAAATTTTTCCCTATGATAACAATCATCCAAGGACCATCATTGTCTTCCGGATAAATGTTTTCGAAGTTCAAATAGGGGCAATCTAGGGCTTTATTTATAATCCAAGGATTAATAGGAATATCAATACCTCCAACCCTCATTGAATAATCACCATTCCCAAGGTCCCTTAGATTACTATAAAAATGATAAGTCAAATCAAAGAATGAGGGTTCAGCACAACCAAGCTTCCACATATTGATATTTAAATTTTTCTAGGGGATCCATTAATCCTATCCACATGTACCATTGAAATAAAAAATATAACAATCTAGCAATTTCCCAGAAGAACGCAATACATTGTACCTAGATTGCGCGGACAAAGACACAAATTTCACTTTATTGTACTTGGGATTGTTGCCGGTGGATTTCAAACGAGGGATGCGAGACGAACCACCTCTTGCTATCTCTAATCGTTACCCTTTGATGAACTTGGTTGCGCCAATCGCCCAGGAAGATTCTATTGCTAGGGATTTTTGAATTTTGAAAGTTTGAGTTCAGTTGGGAAATGAACTCTGATTTGGATTTTTTTATACTACTTAGCTTCCGAGTTCGGAAACTGATCGGCGCTTGGTTTTGACGGGCTGAATTACAGATTCCAAGGTCAGAATGTGTAATTCAGCTCTTTATAAATAGGACCCGAATAAGTTCTGCACTCGAAACTAATAAATTGTAGGGAAAAAATGCACTAGTTACGACCCGTGCGGGTCCAGAAAATGAATCCAAATCAGGAAGTTGGTCGGCGCTTGGTTCTAAAGGGCTAAATTACCCATTCCGAGTTTGGAATGCGTAATGCGTAATTCAGCTCTTTATAAATAGGACCCGAATAAGTTCCGCACTCGAAACTGATTAGTTGTAGAAAAAAAGACGTACTAGTTAGGAGTCGTGTCATTCCGAAAAATGCATCTGAATCAGGAAGTTGATCGAGGCTTGGTTTTAAAGGGTCTAATTTCCCATTCCGAGTTTGGAATGAGTAATTTGGCTCTTAGTAAATAGGGCCTGATTCAGTTCCGCACTCAGAACTGATTAATTGTAGGGAAATAAGACGCGCTTATTAGGAGTCATGCCACTTCAAAAAATGCATCTGATTCAGGAACCACCATATTCCGAGTTTGGAACTGAATCGGCCCATGACTGCCAATCTCTCTTAATCAGTTCCAAACTCGGAAGGCTGTCCACTCCAACGGTCAAAATGAAACAAACATATTTCAAATATGATTGGTCTTCCGGCCTATGACAACAGTTCATGTTCACTGTCATAGTCTTTGAATATTGAATGGTGTGTCTTTGTTTTTTGAAAACGACCTATGGCGCATGTAGTAAGGGTAACGATGGACTCCACAAGTCTTACAAATCATTTTTCAAAGACACTATTCTTAATCGCCAAACATAACACATGTCTTAAAATTCATTTCATAAAAACACGTCACAAACTCCAAAACAAAACACAAGTCTAAATATCCCTTACATAAGTATTTAAATCAGATTAACATCAAGCTGATGTCCATACCACAAGTTTTAAACTCCACATAGTATACAACTCATAAACAAATTCCAAATCTCCTAATTATCGTCGTCGGTGTCCACCATGTCGTGACAACCATCCTGCCCTACATCATCCTCCTCCTAGCTGTCGGTGAACTCTGGCTCAAAATTCGGTGACCTCATCATTGCTTAGTACTAAATTGAGTTCCTGAGATTCCAAGAAATGTTCATGATGGGTGTCAGCTCTAGCCAACATTTGGGATGTCTCCTCGACGTCTCCACGAAAGCAGTTCAAGTACCTCCCAAGAGTGGTCTTCCACGAGCTTCATGAACCTACAAAAATTGAAAATCAATGTAACAAATACAAGTGCTAAGTTAAAAATGTATTTTAAGAAAAGAAATTTTTTTATACTTATGAGATCACGATGCCTCGGCCCTATCAAGTTCCAACTCCCTAGCCTTTTTGCCTTTTTGGCCAACTGCCCCGGAACGATGCGCTGCTCCCATTTCCTATCCCACCGACTTTCAACTGCTTATGCTGAAACCAAACCTCATCATAATACTCTATGCGCATTGGTTAATCATCCACTGATAGATTATACGGAGAGGAGGGAGGTATGTATGCTTCCCTCTTACTTCTGGTGCTAGATCCAACCGAATTCCTAGCTCCACCAAATCCTTCTGTGTATTCAAGCTATCTTTCATCTTCCCAAAAATATTAAGCAATATACCAATCAAACTCTCGCACACATTTTTCTCAATATACATCACATCTAGACGGTTTCGAACCTCTAAATGCTCCCAGTAAGGTAGATCAAAGAAAAATGACCTCTTTTTCCAAGGTCCATCAGGCGCCATATAACTAACCTTCTTCATCTTCTTCCCAAGAACAACATTCAATTTCTTCACCTTGTTATTCATGACAACCTCCTTCAATGGTCTTGGCGCCTTCCACACCTCCATCTCGCCAACAAACTGTAATGCATCGTCACGCAACTTGTGCCTCATCGAGAGGAATTTGCGGTAACCCAAATGCACAGTCTTGCGACCGTTCTTCAGCTGTTGGTAAACTGTGAACTCTTCACACACCGGACATGTCTTTTTCCCCTTCATCACATAAACCAAAAGTTTTTTGTATTGCCTTCAAATTGAACTCCAATCCCCTAAAACCATCAAACACAACAACGTTGGGGGACCACAGAACCTTTAATCTTGTATCAAAGGTGCTAGATGGATATCGATGTCATTTCTGGGCTATTTTGGTCCAGAAATCAACAGAGGCATCAACATATATTTTCTCTTCATACACAAATATGGGGGAAGGTTGTATATGGCCAACATTACCGACTAAAAGCTGTGCCTGGAGAACATGTTTACGAACAGATTCATTCCATCGGTACACAAAATCATCCTCAAGTTCCTTGGCTCTCTCGCGAAATTTGGATACCTCTGATCAAATCTCTGCCATTGATCGGCATCAGCTGGATGACAAATGACATCGTCCTTACCAGAACCCCGGCCCATGTACCACGTCATGTTCTTTGCATCATTGTCATTCTTAAACAACCTCTTCAACCTCAGAATAATTGGAAGATACCACATGCATTTCGCGGGAATGCATTTCCTTAGCTTCACGACAACATCTCCATCGACAACAACATTTCTTCTTTTCTTGTAGTGTGGCACATGACATACTGGGAATACCCCCTCCTTCAATAAGTCACCCCTATACAAAACACTGTCATTGGGACAAGCATTTATTTTTTCATACTCCAATCCCATTGGACATAGTATCATCTTTGCTTCGTACAGGTTTTCCGGTATCCCATTACCGGCGAGAAGCTTATAATTCAGGAACTTCACCAACTTGTTCATGCTAGTGTCGCTCAAATGCACCAATGCCTTTCAAATTAAATAATTTCATCAAACATGACATCACTATATCCCTCTTGCTTCAACTGGGATACAATGGCATATCCTTCTCATCGAAGAAATTTGACAAAACTTTGGGCCTCCCCCTAAATTCATCGACAACCTTCTCACACATGTCATCTAAATTTAAGTCTCCAAAACACTCTTCTCCACTACCTACAACAACCTCTGGCGGTGCCTTCTCACAATGGAAGGTCCAAACCAAATAATCTTTTTCAAATCCTCTCCTAACCAAGTGAAGTTTCATCATGTCTCTATCACCACTACGGTTTCAATTCTTGCAATCACGACAAGGACATAACGCTCGCTTCTCACGACCAAAAGCTTGCTCTAAAAAATACTCCAAAAAATCAACATATTCTTTGCTCAACCTACTAACGTTGCAATACAAATGCTTACGCCTCTCCATTGCATGTTCCATCTTTAAAAATTCACAAAAATAAGACTAGTATAGTTCCACAAAATCACCATGGGTACACAAGATTCTAAACATTGAAATTACATTTGGCAAAGATTACATACAACTCAAATTACGACATTCCAAACTACACCAACATTATCACATTCCTAAGCAAGGTATTAATCGCATCAACAAATTTAGATGACAATCAAATTTCTTCCATGAATGGAAGTATCATGAACATGATGAAACATACAAAATAATCATCAAACACACAAAATATATGCATACAAACCATATGTAACATATTAGATCATTAATAGCATGTCAAACAATTTGAAACCAGCCTTTGTGGGTATTCATTGGAGCATTAAATGTCAAAACCCTCCCAGGAACACCATAAATGTCTTTCTCACCCAAAAAAATCACTTTTACCCATCATTGAATAATGGCAGGTGAGCATTAAATGCTCTTCTAGCACCGGTTTCATGGCCCTATACCGGTGCTAATAAATTTCCCTCCAAAAATTTACCCGCCAAAGTGTCCATTTCTCCTTCATCAGCAGCGGCTGGAATGTGTTTTGGAATTCCGGTGCTAGTTTTGTCAACACTGCTATTAAGTGTTCAGATGGGTCCCAAAACTTTTAGCACCGGTCTAAAAAATTACAGTGTTATGAGTAATAACAGGCACCGGTAGACAATTCACAACCGGTGCTATATATTTCCCTCCATTATTTTTTGCGCAAAAATCAGTATTTCGCTTATTGTAACAAGGATAAACATCGGTATATTCCACCGTTTCACTAGTGTCGCTGCTATTTATTAGCCACGACACCGATATGGGGCACCATTACCACATTTTTTATGCTGATGCACTTTTATAGCACTGGTTATGTAGTACTTGGACAATTATACCAGTGCCAATGGTAATTTCAGCATCGGTTTTTGTCCCCCTTAGATAGATACTGGTGTCATAGTACATGTTTTCCAGTAGTGACATATGCAAAAATTCAACCCTATAAGCTTCATTACAAAATGAAAACCACTTCTCACTTGTCATTTGTAGATGACACTGCAATACTCCTAAAAACTCAAAAAATGGATTAAAAAATATAATCATTTTTCTAAAATCCTATGAATTGGCAACAAATCAAAAGGCGAATTTTGGCAAATTCTCTTTTTACATATCTAAACATACACCAAACAGAACCACAAATCTAATTAAACAAGAGACTGGAATGTTAGAAGGTTCTCTGCCTTTCAAGTATTTGGGATGCCCCATCTCTACTGGAAGAGCTAAAACTCTTTTTCATAGGGATGGTAAACTCAATAAAGGAAAAAATTAATAATTGGAAAAATAAACTCTTATCTCCAACTGGAAAAAGCAGTACTGATAAAACTTATTTTAGCAGCAATACCAATCCATTTTGATCACAGTACTGAAACCAACAAAATCAAAAACAGATCAAATACATAAGACACTTGCTAGGTTTATTTGGAACTCAGACTCCAATTCAACTAGCAGTTAGAAGAGGAAAACTTGGAGATCTTATACTAAACTATGTTATCCATTGGAGGAGAATGGTTTGGGTTTCAAAGATCTCCATACTCTAACTAAAAGCTTTTCCATAAAGCTATGGTGGAAACTTCAAAATGGCAAATCTCTTTGGACCCAAACTATGTGGTTAATGTCTGAAACACACAAAAATTCAAAAAAAAAATGGAAAAGAATCAAAGAGATTCAACAAATAGCTAAGGATAATTCAAAAGTTCAGTTAGGCAAAGGCTATGTATCATTCTGGTTAGCTAACTTGACTGATGCAAGACCTTTGATTGATCAGATCCAAAACACATCACAGATTCCTCATTCAGACATTTCATTCTCTGATTTTATAGCTAATAAAACATTTTATGTAAACCAATTCAGCCTCTATTTACCAAATCACATCCTGGAGGTTCTGAAAATGGATCTTAGAATTTTTCCAGAATATGATGACAAGTTAACTTGGAAATTAACTCAGAATGGTCAGTTCTCTGTAAAATCAGCTTATGAACTAATTAGGCCAAAGAGAATGAAATAAACTCATTTAAACACCTTTGATCTAACTTAATTCCAAAGAAAATAAGCTTCATGAACTGGAAGTTACTGAACAGGTTAATAGCTTTTCCAGATGTGTTTGAAGACTTTCAATTTCATTTGTCATCCATATGTTGCTTCTGTTTTAAAGAATATGAATCAATCCACCATGGCTTCAAACATTATGATCAGATTCAGAAAGTTTGAAATATCATTGACAGAGTCTTCAAACTGAACTCAAAACAATTTAAGTTTCTGTGGGATAGATATTACAATTACTGGAATATCCCCTCTTCTGATGCTACATGTTCCAAACTGATTAGAATCCTCCCATGTGTAGTGGTATGGTTTATATAGTGTGCTAGATGCTCGTATACATTTGATGGCTTAAAACCATGCACTGATAATATAATCAGAAAAAGTTTGCACCAAATCAATGACAGATTGCCTTAGAACTAGACTTTAAGTAGGACTTGACCAGTAATTATCCAACCACTTTCTATAGAAGAACCACTGCTAGAAGGCCAATCAGAATTGTCAAATGGATTTTATCTGCTTCATACAAATTAAATACTTATGGGTCCTGGTTAAAAAATGGAAGTCCAGTTCTTGGTTGTGTCATCAGAGATCACACAAGTAAGGTAGCAATTGCATTGGCCAAATCTATACGTACTGAAAATAGTTTGCAGGCCGAAGTAGCAGCACTACTGGAAGGCCTGCAGTTAGCACAGCAGCACCATATACACAAGTTGGAAATTGAGAGTGATTCAAAAATTCTTGCAAGCTGGTGAAGAGACAGTGGCAAATCCCTTGGAAGAGTTTACAAGACTTGAGGCTTATATGACAGCTGCTACAACATTTTGAATGCACCATCAACCATATCTTCAGAGAAGCAAATGAAGTAGCAGATTTGCTGTCCAAAACTGCAAGCCAACAGGTAAATAACATTTTTGTGAATGCAGTTGTTCCAAAAGAAGTGCAAGGCAAAGTGAGGATGGATTCAGCATCAATTCCCCAGATCTGAATAGGCTAGCTAGTTTTATGTATATTTGATTTTTAATTAATAAACGGGTAGAGGTCGGCCAAACTCCCTACCATCACACGTGGTTTTCCATAAAAAATACCTCTACCAAACAGAGCCAAAGAATGATTATAGATATAGTTGGATTGGCAAATAGCCATTTACATGGACAGAGCTTCCAAATATAGTTACGTGAAAGTCAGAATTCATCGGTAAATAGCCATTTACATTGACGGAGCTTCGAAAGATGGTATAGTTACGTGAAAGTCAGAATCCATCTATAAATAGTCAGATTTGGATACTGATAATTACGATTATTGAAAGTCATAATTCATCGGTAAATAGTCATATTTGAATACCAAACATACAAGTGAAAACTTATAGGTTTGGTAAATATACTTGTCATAATTACATTACTTAGAAAATCGGCGGTGCCAATCAATCTTAGCAGCGAAGCCAATAATTTAATTGTTGAAAACTTGAATCCAGTATTCCATCTCAAATTTTAGATATTGTAGATATAAATTTTTTAAAATTTTAATTTGTGTATGTTTTATCTATCTCCAATCCGTGTTAACCGTTATCTTGTGTTGAAATTATGAAGATGAAAAATAAATCATTATCCCCCATCTTCCAATAAAAAAAAAATTAAAGAGAAGGTTTGGGTTTGTTTGGAGAGAAGAGAAGGTTTGTTGAGAAAATTAAGGCCTATACTTTACCTATTCCGAATTTAAAAGTGAATTAAACTTAATCAGGGAAAAATAACTCAATTCAAATATATAAAAGACTAATTTAACTGACATAAACACAAAAAATGTTTTAAACTCGTTATTTTCATTTTATGGGGATATAAATGTCATAAATTATTCCGTTCGTGAATATTGACATGTTTATTTTTTTCTTTTTCAGAATCTTTAACCTTTTTTTTTTTTAGAGGAGAACCGACCATTGATTGATTAATAAAGCTTAATTTGCAACTCCATAAAACAAGAGGTGCTATGAGTTTATACACTTCCACACAAAATGACCAAATCCATGCATAATCAAACCGCAAAATAAAGCTTGTCATTGAATCTAGTATATAAAGACAGCAAAATGTGGTTCAGAATCCTCCCCCTCCCTGGTCCTAACAGTTACTACTTGGGGCCAATATCCTTGAGAGCGCAGATCTGCTCCTCACCCATAGCAGACATCACAGAGACAACCAAGTCCTTTCCACTCTCAAATCCATCCTTGATCTGCGATGTTCCCCATGTCAACCGCACTGACTACCAGCTCATTGATATCTCTGAGGATGGATTTGTGAGCCTTCTCACTGAGAATGGTGGAACTAAGGATGACCTCAGGCTCCCAACCGATGAAAATCTGCTCTCAGAATCTTTAACCAATCATTGATACATACAACAATTTTACATAGAAATTTAATATTTAAAAATAAATTTAAATAATATTTTTATCATAAATACATTAATTTATAATTAAATTTAAAGTTTATCAAGTTTAATTTTTAAAAAGTAAGCATAAATGAGTAGTAAAAGAGTTCGTCTCTTGATTGACGGTATTTTCATAAGTTAAGGAAAAATCAAGGTTTAAAGTATAAATTAGAAGAAATTAAGATAGAATTTTTAATTTGCCTAAATTGATTAATAAACAGTTGAATAATAAATTTTTAATATTCCAACTAAAACTTTTTAACTTTTATTATTCTAGTTAAACTTCATTTTTTCATTAACTTGTGGAAAAGACTGTTTTCCCAATACTTTGCGGAAGTAAAAATCCCTTGGATAATAATTTAGAAAATAACATTTAGATGAAGTTGAAATTTACTACAGATTCCATTGATTCCATTTAAGGAAATGTTTCTTTATCCTCCATTTCTTCCTGTTTAGGGGCAAGCTACCAGATTTACAAGGCCTACACTAAAGCCCACCATACTCTAACTCCTAATCTGGCCCAGCCCGATCCAACTGCAATTCTCACAGAGCGGGTAAGGACTCCGGCCGCCAGGCCAGATCCGAAAAGTCCAACCCGTCCATGTCATCGAAAAACCCGAAACCATTCCCCTCGATTAGGCCGTCCACGACGTCCAAATCGAACGGGTCGTAACCCGGCAACTCGTCCTTGAACCCGGCCATGCTGTCGAAAGCGTCCACAGGTCCTTCATTGACGGGCTCCGTCTGGTTCCGGGTCTGGGTCTGTTCTCCGGCGACGGTGGTGGAAGACGGCGGAAGGCCTAGCTCGTCGTCGGATGCACCCAGGAGGTACCCGAGATCAGGCTGAGGCGCTCCGAGAAATGACGTCACCTGGTGAGTTTTGGAAGGCGCCGACGACTGGAGAATCTCCTCCTCGAAGCTTCTGATGACGGAGTCAAGCTCCTGAGTCTCCGGCACCGTCTCCGGCTCGTCGAGGATGTCCAAAATGTCCTTCCGGAGCTTCGCAACTTCCGGCGAGGCTAACTCGTCGCCGTCCTCCGCTCCATGCAAGGCATTCCCGGAATCAATCTGCCAAACCTCCGACACCGGCGAGCGGTCCCGAGTCGGGAAGGAGTCAACTCGGCTAAACTCGCCAATGAGACGCTTTAACCCGGGCGAGTCAGGCGAGTCATTATCCCGGTCTCTTTTCTTGGTCTCAGTGGAAGAATGGCCTTCCATTTAATGGCGCGTTTGGGTGAGTAGTATTTGAAAGTAGTGAGGAGAGAGAATGCAACGGGAGCTGAATATATATATAGTGCAAAAAAGTAAGAGAGAAACAGGGGAGGAGAGGATCTAATGTTGTTGGGTGGTGAGATGGAAATGAAAAAGGAAAAATCAACTCAGAAGCTAGATAGATAAAGTAGGGGACCGAACGAAAACCTCTTCTTTTTTTCTGTTTTTTTTTCAAAATAGTTGGAAGAAACGAAGGGTAGAGAGGTGAAAAGACAAAGGAGAGAGAGAGGAGAAATGAAGGAAAAGATGAGTAGTAGGTGGAGACGAAAGATAAGGAAAATAGGGATGGGAGCATATTCCTCAATTTGTTAGTCAAGATAAGCAATTTGAAGATAGAGAGAGAGACTTGGAATAGGTGGATGAGAGGAGTGAAGTGGATGGATGGAGGATCTCATTTATACTGTAGGTACTGGAGGGTGGGCCCCAGGTGTGTCAATTTGCGGGCCTCTGACGTTTAAATGTATTCTCTATTTTTAGTAATTTGTCGGTAACTCTCATCGGTTATAGTTTTTAATTTGAATTACCTCATTGTTTTCGAAAATCATAATACTCACGAAAACATGCAATTACAGCTGCAATGGAAGGAACGTGAATCCACAAAAACAATGAGGTAATTCAAATTTAAAAACTAAAACCGATGAGGGTTACCGACATATTACATTGAGTTCCGCTCTTAAAGTATGCTATTTTTATAAATCATAGAAAAATTATGGTTTAAAGTATAACTTAAAATAAATAAAAATAAAAATTTTGGATTGTATTAATTGAGTTACAAACTTTATAACTATTACACATTGTATAATAAATTTTTAGTATTGCAACTAAGACATTTTATCTTTCTATTATTCCACTAAAATATCATCTTTTCATATGTGTCTTTTCCAAGACGTTGTCTATTACATTATGAAAATATCAAGATTTAAATTGTAAAATAAGATAAATTAAGATAAAATTTTTGTATTGCATTAATCGGGTCATAAATTAAAATTATTGCACGCTGCATAATAAATTTTTAATTTTATTACCAAAACCTTTTACATTTCTACAAGTCTAATGTTTCATAATTTCGTCCGGATTTTCTTCCCCTGCATTAAAAAAATGTCTAATATTTCATGTAATTGCATAATACTACATGTAATTGCATGTTTTTACTACTCTCTGTTTCATTGGATTGAGACACTTTCTTTTTTGTTGTTGTTTTTATGGATTTGACGCATTTTCTTTTATTGGAAAGATTCCTTCAATTTCATCTACTTATAATTTTTTTAAATTAAATTCTTTCCACTCATTTTATTCACCTAAATCCAAACACATATGTCTATTGTGTCACATTCAATGACACAGAGGTAGTATTATGATTCTCGGACTATTGTTTATTTGCTACAAATTTAATTACTCTATAATAAATTTTATAAAAAAAATATAGGTTATAATAAATTTAGTAATATTTGTGTGGTTATATTATTATTTTTTATAAATATATATTGAAAAAGCTGTATAAAATTGTGGAATTTTAACATAAATGGGAGGAGTACCATATCTCAAAAGTTAATAAAATAAAAATAAATGAATGGAAGATAAATAACTAAAGAGAAAGTCTTAGAAAAGACAGTATGTTCATAAGCTTATGGACAATTTAGTGTACTATTTATATTAAATGTTGTAAATTTTTTAAATAAAATTTAGATATTTTATTTTAAAACTTAAAACAAGTAATAGTGTGAAATTTGAATGTGAAAATTTATTTTTTTAAAAAATATATTTTTTAAAATTTAGTGTTTTTTTAAAAGAACACCACCTGTTATGGTGGGTTGTTGTGTTGGGGGGTTGGCAAACTTTTAAATTTTAAATTTAATATGTAATTTAACAATTAAATGTAGTGTATAAGTAAAAAAAAGAGTCCGTCTCTTGAAAGACGGTCTTTCCATAAGTTAAGGAAAGACCAAGGTTTAAAGTGTAAATTAGAAGAAATGAAGATAAAATTTTTGGGTTGCATGAACCGAGTTATAAATTTTATAACTACTACATGTTTCATACTAAAATTTTAATATTGCAACTAAAACCCTTTACCTTTTGTTATTCTAATTAAACCCCGTCTTTCCATAAGCCTATGGAAAGACCGTCTTTCCCAAGACTTTGCCAAAAAAGATACAGTGAACTGTTCATATACTTATGGTTAGACTCTCTGTCAAAAGACCCACTAACTAAATAAATGAACACTAAATTTCATAAAGCAACTGTGCATCTTAAATAATAAGGTGAAACATTAAAAGTTTAATTAAAATATAACTAATATTATATTATTTACTGAGGTCTCATTTAAATATTATATATATATATATATATATTGTAAATACAGTAATTTTATACTCCCTCTATTCTGGACTAACTTGCACACTCTAACTTTTAATAGTTGACTCAAAAATGTTAGACTATTGATATTTTTACTGTGTACAATAATAATTTATAAAAAATACATATTCAAAATAACTCCCTCTGTTCCAGCCAAATTCGCATAAAATATTTTTCACGATCTCCAATAAATATGTTTGACTATAGATATAGTGTGTTGCTATATCACGGCTTAATACGTATATACATGTATAATACTAATTTCAAAATTTCAAAATAAAACAAAAAAAAACAATTTGAGGCCACCACCGCTGTCGCTGAAGCCGTGCGCCACCACCGTTGCCGTTCTCCGGCGGTCTCCGCCGCTGTCGTGCGCCACCACCTTCTTCTCTTCTTCTTCGTCTTCTCCGGCAGTCTCCGTCGTGCGCCACCACTGCCTTATTTGCGCCACCGCCACTACTGTGCCTCATTCCTCAACTCCACCCGCCGTCCCTCATCTTCCTCAGCTCCTCCCGTCGCCGTCCCTCATCCCCAGTAAAACCCTAGCCCCACCACCGTCCCCGTCCTCAGCAAAACCCTAGCCCCGCCGCCGTCCCTCCTTCTCCTTCGCCCCGTCGAGCAAAACCCTAGCCCCGCCGTCCCTCCTTCTCCTTCGTCCCTCTCGAGCGAAACCGTAGCCCCGTCGTCCTCCTTCTCCTTCCTCTCCGTTGGGAAAAACCCAGCCCGAGAGGAGAACAGCGGAGAAACGGGAGAAGAGAAAGGCTTCTGAAGCGGCAGAGAAGCAGCGGAGAAACGGCGGCAGAGAAGCGGGAAGTGGCGGAGCGCAGAGGACAACTGGGCGGAGGAGAATCGGGTCAGAGAATTAGGGCAGAGAACCGGATAAGGAGAACGGGAGGAGAAGGAGAAGGAGAAAGAGAGCAGAGAAGGAGAGCGGGGAGGGGAGAACGGGAGGAGAAGGAGAGCGGGGAGGGGAGAACGGGAGGAGAAGGAGAAGGAGAAGGAGAGCGGGAGGAGGAGAACGGGAGGAGAACAGGAGGAGAAGGAGAGCGGGGAGAGGAGAATGGGAGGAGAAGGAGAAGGAGAAGGAGAAGGAGAAGAAGAGCAGGAGAGGAGAAGGAGAAGGAGTCGCCGGAGAAGAAGAAGAAGAAGAGAAGAGGAGGAGGTGGTGGCGCACAGCGAAGACCGCTGGAAAAGACGAAGAAGAGAAGAGGAGGAGGTGGTGGCGCACAGCGGAGACCGCCGAAAAAGAAGAAGAAGAAGAGGAGAAGGTGGTAGCGCACAGAGAAGGAGGCGGCGGAGCATGACGGTGGTATTAATTAAATAAATAATAAATTTTATTTAATATTAATTAAATAAATTTAAATTATTTAAATTAAAATTAAAATACATATTGTATATTAAATAGTATAAATACAGGGCGTAATCAAGTAAAGTACAGGGCGTGATATAGCGATTCACTAAATATATGCAACTATGTAACATAACGGTACACAAAAGTTAATAATGTTACGACGAATATAACAGTATTACATACCATAATATTATTGTATACTTCTTCCGTCCCACCATTAATTGCTTAATTTGACTTCTGAAAATTAACTGCATCAATTTTTAACTATTAATATATATATATATATTTTTAAAAAATTGGGTAATAACTCAAATGAGCCCCCAATAAAATCCCTCCCCTCCCCTTGCCCTGGTGGGAATTGAACCCATGACCTCATGGTAGTAGCACTAGACTTCAACCGCTAGGCTAACATTCAATTCCCAACTATTAATATATTTATTTATGTGTGTAAAAATTTTTAGAAAATTTATAATATAAAAATACATGTTAGGATGAATCCAACTATATATAATATAATAATAATCTAATATATGTAATAATAGAATTTAAACGTTGAAGTTAGGTTAGTTTTTTCAAACGTTAAATTAAGTAAATAATGATGGCACAGAGGAAGTAGTGGTGTATATTAATAATTTAATATTTATTTTTACTTTGATAATATTTTGTGGGAAAATTATGAATGTAAGACATTTCAACGTTACTTTTACGTATATTTTCTGAATACACTCTGAAATATTTTCACACACATCCGATTATAAATAGATTTTTGAAATCGTTTTATTTAGTGGAGAATGGAGATGCTTCGATACGCTGACAGCACAACTAGACCTGTCAAATGGGTGGGGTCATTCAATGGATAATCGTTATTCATATACTATTTTTACTTATTAGATAATAATTTATGGCAAAATCTTGGGAAAGACGGTCTTTCCATAGACTTATGGAAAGACGGAGTTTGATTAGAATAATAAAAGGTAAAAGGTCTTAGTTGCAATATTAAAGTTTTAGTATGAAACATGTAGTAGTTATAAAATTTATAACCCGGTTCATGCAACCCAAAAATTTTATCTTAATTTCTTCTAATTTACACTTTAAACCTTGGTCTTTTCATAACTTATGGAAAGACCGTCTTTCAAGAGACGGACTCATAATTTATTGGATTAATGGATATAATTAAATTTTAATTAATGGGTTGAGTTGGGTTGGATAACAAGTTATTCACTGGATAATTTTGGGTCGGGTTGAGTTGGGTTGGGTAACGGATGACCCGTTGGATACATAAGTATTAATAATGTATATTTGAATGTGAAAATATAAAAATATATTCTTAAAAAATATTTTTAAATTTTTAAATTTAATATATAATTTAAAAAATACAGTGTCTAAAGTAAAAATAATGCGTAGATTGTCCATATACGTATGGATAAGCCGTATGTATGAGACATATTCGAGTTACAAAGAGTAATACAGTAGTAAAACTAAAGACGATGTTAAGGCTTTAGTATCCTGAAAAATGAACTCTAAATTTTTTCCAATATTTATTTTTCTTACATTTTGAATACTATTAGATTGTAATTTCACTACACGTTATTATTAATTATGTGAATGGGATGATTGATACTTATTGATGGCCGAAGTTTCATTGAATTGGATGGTATTATGTCAAATTTTATTAAATTTGATTGTATTATGTGTCTTATAGTTATTAAAATTAATATTTTAAATAAACATTTATAATAATAATAGGTCATCCGAGCTCGAATTTGATTTAATCCAACTCGAGTCGATTTCGAATAGTATTCGAAACTGAACTCAATTAATACTATTCGTTATTTTCGTTGAGATTATCGAGCCAACTTAATATAACATATATATTTGATAAATTTATTAAATATAATATATTATAATGTATATAGAAAATTTAAAATTTTAAAAATATATTTAATCATGGATTGGGTTCGAGTTTAAATATGAGCTCGAATCAATTACATAATGACTTATTGGGTAAAGGGAGAAAATGTTTGATAATGACATATTGGATAAAGGAGGAAAATGTTGGTAATTACTTATTGAGTTAGTTACATAATGATTTATTAGATAACTCAATGGGTCACATGAGTTCTCCTATGGGTTACCCATTGGGTTATCCATTTAATGACCCAAGTCATTTGTGGTCCAACATATTATGACTCATTAATAAATTGGTTAATTGGATAATGAGCTATTGGATAATGGATTAATTGGGTTTGGATAATGGGTTGATCCAGATCACCCATTTGACGGTCTAATTTATTTGTTGTACTCTCTCTATTTTCTTATTTATGACATCATAAGTTTAAGTGCTTGGATTTGGGTGAAGAAAAAAATGAGTGGATGAAATTGAATGTAGAAAGTAAAAAGTAGAATGAGTCGATGAAATTGAAGGAATCTTGCCAAGAATGGAAATGACGCCAAATTAAAGAAAACATCTATTTATAGTAAGTGTGCCATAAATAAAAAAAATAGAGGAGTATTTGATTTTGATAGATCTGGACAGAAAAATATCACGCTACAATATTATTTCAAGAGAAAGTTTCAGGAAAGATGGTTCATTCATAAGTTTATGGACGGACCACTTTTTACCCTAAATATTGTAATATCTTATGAAATTTAAATATTGTATTTTAAAAGTTAAAACAAGCAATAATTGTACACAATGGTTTATGTTAGGCAGTCTAACTTTAGGTAGGGGTTTATTGTGCAATTATAAGAAGTTTTATTTGGGATAGAGTTTTTTTTAAATGCTGATAAATCTAGGGACCTATCGTGTGTTATCAAAATACTATATATAACATAAACATATCTAGAATTTTCACTTTTATTTTTTTAAGATCAAGAACTGAAACCGCCTCCGCAGATCAGAAACCACCACATGACGCTGACAACCACCATCTAACTTCGGAATTTGGCCATTTTTCGTCGGATTCTCCACTGCTCCACCTCTCTGGCACCGATTCTCCGTCGAATCGATTCTCTGTGTCACAGCAGCGATGATGCCTACTGGAAACTTCAATCGGAAGCGGCGAGATCGTCTCTGCATTTACGCCTACGAGATCATTTTTGCTTCAATCGTCTTTGCAATTACGCTGCCTCCGATCTTCTCTGCAATTACGATGACAACGCCGATCCAACGACGAGTCGACGAGGCTGATTTGAATGGCGACGAGGCTAGGGTTTTTCAGATGTGAAAGGCGACAGCGAGCATGAAGGGGAGCAAAGATACGACGATCAGTGGCATCTGCTCGCAATTATTTCTACTGCAACAAGCTCGGGTAGAGGAGCTCTGAAGGAAGAAGACGATGCACGTGCATCTCAAGCACGACCGGAACTGACGACGGCGCTGAGCTTCGACTTTTGAGAGGTAAGGTTTAATATGTGCTTTATTTTTTTTCAAGGACTTGCCGATGTTTAATATTTATTTGACTAAGGTTAATATCATCGAAGATTGTTTGGTCTAGTGGTTAGTACTCATGTTGTTGAGGTTAGAGGTAAGGGGTTTGAGTCTTGTTGTAACCATTATTTTTGAAGAATTTATGTTCTTGATGTACTTGCCGAGATTTAGTATTATTTGACTAAGTCTATGTTGAATAAGAGTCTTTGGCGTATTGGTTATTGCTCTAGGCTTTGAGGTTAGAGACCAGGGTTCAAAATCCCATTAGGTTCTTTTTTTTTAAAGAATTTTTATTCTTGAGGTACTGTAGTTTTTTGGTGATATTTCTAGCTTTTTTACTCTTATGTTGATATTTTTTATTATTCGGGTGAGGTTTAACTGTTATAAGTTGATGTTTTGTAGTTTTTTGGGGGATATGGATTGATATTTGTAGTTTTTTTAAAAATAATTCTCATGTTGATGTTTTTCATTTTCCGGTTGAAGTTTTGGTAATAGAAATTGATGTTTGTAGTGTCTTTTTTCTTATGTTGATATTTTTCATTTTCCGGATGAGGTTCAAGTGTTAGGAGTTGATATTTGTTATTTTTTTCTTAAAAAAATCATTGATGTTCTATGATTTTCAGAGTGAATAATTTATACTCTTGAGGTACCGTATATTTTTTGTTAATGTTTGTAGCTTTTTTTTATGATATGGTTGATTTATTGTAGTGATTTTTCTTTATGTTGACGTTTTTCATTTTTTTTGTTACTGCTTCAAATGTAGGTTGAAGGTGCTTATATTATAACTTGTGTGTGTTATTAAAATGAATTGGTGCTTAGAGTACAACTTGTAAGTGCTTCAATCGTTGCTTGTTAGGAGTTGATGTTTGTAGCTTTTTTTATGATATGGTTGATTTTTTGTAGTATTTTTTCCCTTGCGTTGACATTTTTCATTTTGTGTTAGTGCTTCAAATGTAGGTTGTAGGTGCTTAATTTATAAGTTGTGTGTGCTATGAAAAAAAATTGGTGCTTAGAGTACAACTTGTAAGTACTTCAATCGTTGCTTGTAGGTGCTTCAATCGTTGCTTGTGTGATATAGGTTGATGTTTGTATTTTTTTAATGACAATTTTGCTTTATTGATGTTTTTATGACTTCCAGTTGATTTTTGTTAGTCGTAGTCGATGCTTTTTTTTTCAATTTTTGCTGATTTTTATTTATTTTGTTTTTTATTTGATTTTATAAATTTTTTGTTGCAATTTTTAGTTGATGTTTTATGATTTTTAGTTGACGTTTTGCTATATTTTGCTGATGTTGTTGCAGTTTTTTACGCAGTTTTTAATTATTATTTTTTTGCATTTTTTTACATTTTAAAAAAAATTGATTTTTTTTGCAGATGGCGGGTGGTGGGAAAATTATGGGAAAAAATTGGATGAAATAGCCCCTGGAAAGTTATTATCGATAGGTCCCTATAAAATAATTAGAGATAGGTCCCTGTAAAATTATAGAGATAGGTCCCTGGAGCTAGAATATAGTTAGAATTGCTTAAAGGCCCTTGACTAAAGTTTAGGCTGCCTCACAGGAGACCATCTCATGATTGTATTTGTATGTGAAAATATAAAAAATAAAAATTAAATTTTAATTTATCAATTTAGTATGTAATTTAACAAATGCAGTGTATAAGTTTATGGACATGCCGCCTGTCAGGAGACCCACTTATATTTAAATTCTTTTAAATAAAAATAAATTGAGAGCGTATCTCAACGAACCGTCTAAAGCATCTTTAATGTAAAAGTTAATTTGATAAAAGTTAGTTTACACACCATATTGATAGACCATCAAAAGGTCAAGTGAAAGCATAAACATGACGTGACACACTTTTCTTTGGAACATCTCCAATTTGTAAGCTACAATGAAAGAATAGATTTCCCAATAACAGATTTCATAGAATAATTAGAAATATATATAAAGCACAAAACACAAAGAGGTTGAGTTATACTAGAACTCTAACCCCGAAATATCTACTAGAATTACCTAAATATCGGTTAGAATATTCTACATTTCTTCTATCCTAACACCCCTACCCCCAAACGAAGTGTCAGATGTTTTGAGACGCAAAGGTTGGACCTGGAAAACTCAAATAGGGGACGAGGGAGCCCTTTGGTGAAGATTTCAGCCAACTGGAGCGAAGTAGAGACATGACGAATGCGAAGCTTGCCAGAAGCCGTGAGCTTACAATTAAAATGATAGTTGATGTCAATATGCTTAGTCCGCTTGTAAGCAAAATGATTTTGAAAAATGGCATTGTTGTTATCATAAAGTGGGAAAGGAACTCAAGAAAGAGGAAAACGAAGTTCTAGAGAAGGTGCGATAACTAGATACCCACTGCCGCAGTGTAGCCAAGACTCGATACTCGGACCCCGAACTAGAGCGGGAGATGGTGGGTTGCTTCTTGGCACTCTAGGAGACCATATTTCCACCAAGAAACACATTATATACATATGTTAAGCGATGAGTCTTGAGACAACATGCCCAACCAGCGTCAAAGTAACCCAAGACCTTAGATGAACGAGTTGAACTGAAGGAGAGACTATAGTGAATGGTACCACAAATATCACGAATGATACAAGTGACAGCTAAAAAATCATCGTATTGAGGTTCCCGAAGGTTCTTGCTAACACAGTTAAATGCAAAGGTAAGGTCAGGGCGAGTAATAATGAGATACTAGAGAGCATTAACCAATGAGCAATAAAGTGTGGGATTGGAAAACTTTCCACAAGTGGCATTGTGAAGCAGGGACTGCAGAAGGAATGTCGTAGAAACAGGGCAGCATCAGTCATCCCAGAATGAGTCAGAATGTCCCGAGCATACTTTTCCTGGCTCAAGAACAACCTGAGAAAGTTGGCTAGACCTCTAAGCCAAGAAAATAATTCACGGAACTAAGATCCTTAACAAGGAACTCAGTATTAGTGCGAGCAATGAACTTGTGGATGACAGGAGGATCATTTCCTGTGAGAAAGATATCATCAACATAGACCATAAGATACAACAAGGTGTCACCATAAGAAAAAACAAACAAGGATGGATCAGCTGAACTGCAGAAAAAAAACCCAGTTGACAGAGATAAGTGCTAAATCACTAAAACCAATCCTGAGGGCTTACTTGAGCTCGCAGATAGCCTTCCATATGTAGCAAACATGATTTGAGCAAGCATAGTCCTTATAACAGACATGTTGGGCCATATAAACCGGAGCGTCAAGAACATTATTGATAAAAGCGTTCTTAACATACAATTAGTGAGAGGCCAGTGACGCATAGTAGCAATGGCAAGAATCGTGCGAATTGTGGAAGCTTTAACCACCAGATTGTAAGTGTGATCAAAGTTGAACCATGGGATCTAAGAGAAACCCTAGGCGAAAAGGCAAGCCTTGTAGTGATAAATACGAAAATCAAAACGATAGTTGAGACAAAAAAAACCGCTTTGGAGCCAACAACGTTGACATCTAGTGGACATGGTACCAAGTCCCAAGTGTGCTGATAACGAAGAGCATCCATTTCATCATCCATGGCAGTAACCCAGAGAGGATTCCGAAGAGGCGCAAGATAGTCTCGAGGCTCGGTTTGAGTGACTAAGGCAACTAGAAAACCAGATACTTTATAATCTGAGAAATACTGAGGAAACTGAGGACCATCAATCATTATAGTGGTCATCTGGTGTGTGCGGCCTGGAGCTGGCTCAGAAGAGGCATCGGTGACAGTGACAGGAGAATCCAGAGCTGGAGTGGTGCAAGTCTGGGGCAAAGGTGCAGTGGAAAGAGATATTGGCATCGCGACCAGAGAAGCCGAAGGTAATGCTGAAGTGTCTAAATCAGAAAAAACCACGGAAGGTGACCTAGTAGAGGGCGATGGAGCATGAGAGCTAGGTGGAAATGACCATGCAGCCGAGGGCTTTGTAAATGCAGAAAGCTTCAAATGAGAGGTAGAGCAGGCATCCCGGGGAAAAAAGGCATAAAGAAATAATGTCTCATCAAACTGGACAAGATGTGAGACATAAAGACGCCCAGTAGCCGGATCGAGACACTTGAACCCTTTGTGATGAGAGCAATAGCCAATAAAAACACATGGAATGGAGCGAGGTGAAAACTTATGAGGTGCAATAGCACGCAAGTAGGGATATGCACAACCATATGGGTGAAAAGGAGAATAATCTGGTGCAGATCCAAAAACGACCTCAAATGGAGACTTTCCATCAAGAATGGAACTAGGAAATTGATTAACAATATAATATGCGGAAGAGAAAACATACACCCAATATGGTTCCGACACTGAAGAATGAAATAACATGGCAAGGCTAGTCTCCGTTATGTGACGATGCTTCCGTTCGGCCCGACCATTTGAGCAGGTGTATAGGGAGAAAACATCTGATGATGAATGCCACAAGAGACGAAGTGAGCATGTAAGCGATGATTAGTGAACTCTGTGCCTCCATCTGTTTGCAAGATTTTAATCTTGTTAAAAAATTGAGTCTCAACAAATTTCTAGAACTGGAGAAATATATCAAATAATTTGTACTTTCGGCGTGGTGGAAGAAACCACGTGAATCATGTAAAGTCATCAATCAAACCAACATAGTGGGAATAACCTTCTACCGATAAAACTGGGGCGGTCACCCTAAATCACATTGCACCTTATCTAACAAACTACTGGCTCACTTATCATTGGTACAAAAGGGTATACGTTTGCTCTTGACCATCTAACAAGAAGAGCAACTTAGAGGTGCATGAACAATAGAAGTGATTGATATATGACCTTGTTTACCTAGTAAATGAAGGGTGGTATAAGACACATGCTCAAGGCGAGAATGTCACTGCTAAAAAAAAGCTCGAAACTTTCCAGAACGTAATTCACCTAAAAAAGTGGAATCACCAGTACCAAGGAAATAAAGGCGCGGATGATGATGACCTTTGCCTCTATCTTTCATGTATGCTTGTGTTTAATGAAATATGATTCGACTTTAAAAATAATAATAACAGGTAAGTCATGAGTAAGTTTACTAATGGACAGTAAACTTTTGGTGATTTGAGAGACCACAAGACCATCATGAAGGGACAAGCCAGAAAGAGTGCACTGATTGATATGAGAAACTGATAGTGATTCACCATTACCCACATACACAGAAGAAGAATCAAGACAATGAAGTACCTTCTTAAGGTGTCGAGAACTAGAGGTCACGTGAGCTTTTGCACCAGAGTCAACAATACACTGATCAAACAAGCGACTAATAGAAGAACATGTGTCGGAGAAGAACATGATGACAAGAAATTGGGCATGAAAAGTTGCAATAGGATGCCAACAACTTGAGTTATACTTGAACTCTAACCTCGAAATATCTACTCAAATCATCTAAATATCGGCTAGAATATTCTACAAATCTTCTATCCTAACATACAACATCTTGTAGTTTGTCTTGCCATGCCACTTTTTAAACGGGTGAGTTGAAAAACTACACACTTCTCCAATAACAAATTACACTCTTTGTAGTTTCATAGGTTTCACATATTTTATTTTTAATAATGGTTTTAAATTTTGTAATAGATCATAGTACTTAATTAATTATAGTAAAAATTAGTTTATTTGAATTTGAAATATATTGCATTAATGGTATTTAACATCTAGCGGTATGAATTGTTGAGCAACATCGATCAGCTAGCAATATATGTGACATCTACAACACCGGTGAGAAACCCTGCTACAAAATTTAAAATATTGCAAGCATATCCAAAACTAGTACTTGATGCACCCCAAATTGCCACCCCCTATGCGCTGCCATTGTGGCCAGAATTTGCAAGACAAAGCCCCCGGAGGTTTCCAGGGGAAGAGACACCGACGATCAAGTCAGAAATAGTCTTTCAATTAGGAATGAGTAGTTGAGTTTGTAAGGTTACTTCTATCATTTATATAGGTTGGCAAGTAGGGTAACTGTTTTTTTTTCTTATGGTGCAAGTACTCTACCCCTGGACTGGCCCAAAGGTTATTACCCAAGGGGTAAAATATGAGACATGGGCTGGCTAGACTAGGCACTTGAGCCCAGTACGAATTTACATATTATCAATAAGCCCCTGGAAAGTTAAGGGTTCGGCCCTCGAATTCATCCCCAAACCCTGGGTTCGATCTTAGGTCTTCCCCTACAAGTTTGTTGACTCGCCATTCGATATGGTTACTTCGAATTCATTGTTAAGCAGGGGTACAATTTTTAAGCCGGCTTCGTTCCCAGGGCCAATTCGGGATCCTCTAGGTTAGCTTCAAAATTTTCTTTCGAATGGATTAATTAGTTGGGGTTGTGACCCTAAGCTTTCTAATTTGTGTTAGAGCCCGAGGGCCTGGCCCCATTTATTTATACGGGGCCTTCAGGCCTCACCAGTAAGGAATAGGGGGGATCTCTTTATTCTCAAGAGGGTTCCGGCATGAGAAGTGGAAATGTCATGAGGGGCGTGATGCTCACTCATGCCTTCAAGCGCGTGAGGTCCGAGCTGGATTCTACACTGGATTCTACGCGCGTCACTTCTCTCATTAATGCCCAGAATTTCTCACCCATGTGGCCCATTTACCCACATTCTTAGTTATTGTTTGGCAGCCCGATGTAATGATTGATTTTTCTTTCTTCTATGTAAGGTGCTTCTCAATGCCTTAATTTACTTTTACCCAAATTTTCTTTCAAAATTTTCCTCTCTTAGAGCACCTTGTCGGAGTGCTTCTTCTTCCTCACTAACACTCATAGAGAGCTCCAGCCAAACACTATAGTGAAAGACCAGTAAGTCTGCCTTTTTCCCCTTTATACAACCCTTTTCTCTTTATACTAAAATGTTACAAACACAATTGGGGGGAAAATTTTGATCCCGACCTATTTTTTGGCCATATAATATATCAGAGGAGTTGAAGGCTCCCACCTTTAAGATTCTAACGTTGTCCCGCCATCGGCCGCCGGTCCCAGTTTGCCCAGCAGGGGAGACAGAAAATCTGGCGAACTGTCCAGCGCCACCCCATGCTATAGTTGGAAATGGGTGGTATCAAAGGAGAGAGTTCTGAGGGAGGCCATTATCGAAAAAGATGAGGAGGGTCGACCTTTCATTTTTGAGAAAATCTTAACCCCCAGCCCCGAAAGCCCCCAATCAATCCCTAGGAAAATTTCCAATCTGCTATCCACCCCTGCATCTGCGATTAGGGTTCTGGAGGATTTAAAATTGGAAGTCGTTTGAGAAGATGAGACCCCTAGGGATCCGAGGCCTGGTAAGTGCGCTGTTTACGAGCTTCATTTTAGGTTTAGGCTCTTGTCTTCTCAAGGAGCATCAAATTAATTTGGCCCAGCTCCATTTGAACGTCATACTCTATGTTATGGTGTTCATGAACCATTTCCATAGCCTCCACATCACCCCCAGCCACGAATTATTTAAGTCCCTCTACTACTTTTCTTGTACCAGAGCCATAAAGCATGAAGAGGATAAAATTGAGGGGATCCTGACCCTTAGTAATAGGTTCTCAGACCATCCTATAAAAATTTCTTTGAATTGCCGAGACTGGCACAAACCCCATATTTACACTTTTGACAGCGAGGCTGACTGTTATTATGTCCTGGGTTGGAATTCAAAGCCTAAGTTTAAGAATGCTTCCAGTTACTCTACTCCAAATAGTGTGATAGTGGATAGATACAATTTTGAGTCAACCCCTAGACATTTCTAGGAATTGTGACTACATATGGACATCGGAAGTATATGAAAAATGGGTATACGTCAGGAAACCGTTCTAATTAAGCCTCCTACCCCGGTTGACCCCTCGAAGACCCCTTCTACTGACAAGAGAAAGGGAAAAAAGAAGGTAAGCGGGGGCGATAAGACCAAAAAGGTTAAGAGTAAAGCCCTCTCAATTCCCGGGGGCCTTTAAGCCACCAAAGAAAACAAAGTGTGCGAGTTCTTCGAAGACCTCAGAGCCTGTTTCAAGGTCTTTAGAAGCTATTTCGGAGACCTCCAGAGCCTACTAATGTCGCGGAGGCCTCTTCTAAGAGTACCCCATACCTCAAGAAGGTGTTTGAGACATCTTGATTCTTTCATTATTTGTTTCTACTTTGTTTTTTGTTCACTGACTTTCCTTTCATTTGTGTGTTTCAGTGGGGTTTACAAGCTTTTTCGATTTAGGGAATGAGGAGGAAGAAGAGATTGTCTACGAGGAGCACGTCGCAAGTCCCCCCCATTAGCCCCACTCCTAGCCCCAAGAGCAAACCCAGCCCGAGCCCTAACCATAATTCCAACAGGAAGTCTTCGGCCCATTGGTAAATAACAAGAGGAGTCATTAGGGCACCTATTCTCACAACCCTTCCCCAATACAGCAAAGAACTGACAAAGCTGTTGTTGTTGAGTCACAAGCCGACTCTAGGGTTGGTCTCATTTTGGGAAGGGTAGCCTCATTCTTCCTGGTGCGGTTAATCCCACCCTTGCCTCTTTTCCTGAGGTGGCCACCTCCGTTAATGCTCTGCACCCGGTCCTCCAAACCTTCTTGGAAAAGGCTAGCCAAGCTCAAGAGGCTGCGACTAAGGTGGGGAATCTAGAGAAGGCCCATGAGGCCAGAGTAAATGAGCTCAAGGAGGAGCTCAGGAAGGCTACCTTGATCACAAGGAGAAGTTGGAGAAGGTAGCCTCCCAACATGAGGAGGAATTAAAGAAGGTTGGCTCCCAGCATGAGGAGTAGTTGAGGAAACTTTGAGAGAAGTTGTCGGAAGCTGAGGTGTCCATTCAAAATTCTACAAGCAAAAATTCTAGGTTGGTCGGTCTTTACTTCGCCAAGCAGCATGCCTCTCTTCTCGAGGCTTGCACTAACTAGCTGGTGAAAACCAAGGGGTTCCAGGATTTCTTCTCATCCCTATTTGGGATTTGCAATGGGGTCACTCGTAATGCTCTTGGGTATTTGCATCACATATTTGACATTTGAGACATTATCTTCGACTCCTATTCACATATTCACACTAAAATTACTTAATGCATTATCCCCCGATGTGGAGATGTTGACTCATTGGAAACTCCAAAAATGACTAATATCCCAGTTCAGCCCCCTAGTCAAACTCTCATCCCCGCCTGTTATTGGTAGAGAAGCTCTACCACTGAACCCCTCGAGCTCTCACTCCTGTGGTTGATAAATCCGACACCGCATAGTAAATTAAATACGGGAGTAACATGACCCACCGGGACCTCCACCAGGAACACCCACACTAATCCTATCTCCTGCCACTAAAATTTTATCCAAAATATTTTACTATAAACATGAGATGTGGCTTTCAGATTTGGACTACAGTCGTATCTTGATCAATAACGGTGCTCGACAGTATGTGGTCGGGTTACTCCCATATTGTTCATACCCTAATTCAATTAAATACTTTAGCCTAATCAAACCAAAGAACAAACAATCATGCATAGTTGTCACTCCTAGACGCGACCTTCACATTGACCTTTGACCAAACCCGACTAGAAGACAAAATACTCCCGGATCCTTCCTGTGCCTAGTGCTAGATAATGCATTGAGATCAATAAGTTTTACACTAAACATCAAGCAAGCATAATCATAAGAAATTAATGACCAAACAATAAAAATAATAATGGCATAAAGTACATGAATCTAAGATTCTCACAAGTTAAGAGTCAAATACACTTACAAATATCCCCAAGATACTAAATTTAAGTTACCATAATCAAACCCACAATAAGAATGAGTTTTGAAACCATAAATATTATGGAATGAATGAAGAAAGAGAGGGAAATAGTGTTTTTAGTTTTCATATCCGCCTCCCTCTATAGACCAATGAATAAAGTCACTTTATATAGTGGGAGGAGAGAGAAGGTTAAAACCCGCTAGTCAAAACCCTAGTCAACATGGGAATTTGGACCGTGCTAGTTACTATGGGAACAAACCGTGCATACTTGCATGACTCATTCTCTGGGCCTTGATTCCGGGTGTCTGAGCGAGAACGGGCTATCAATAATTACATGGTCTATCTTTTGGGACGTATTCAAGGATATTTTGATCTGGTATAGACCGTGCATGTTTGCATGATCCATTTATTGGACCTCCATTATGGGAAGTACTTGTGGCACATATTGTGTCATATGGCACAGTCCATGCCTGATGAACATTTCTGATTCTCCTTGAAGATTTTCTCTTTTCTTTCCTTCTTCTTCTTCCAACTTCTACCATTAAGTCTAATAGTCTCCATTCTGCTACCAACATTGTGATTAGCCTTGTATCTACTACCATTATTTTGAATGGCCTTCTCCAATGTCGATCTTCAATCTAAACTCACAAAAATACATATAGACCACTCATGGAGGAAAAATTCCATTAGGTTACATATATCTTACAAAATAGAGAAGTTAACATGAATAACCAAACAAGGTGGTTTTAACCCTCTATCATGCAGAACACCTATAATCCTAAATATCCCCCAAAAAAGTATCTAAAAAATGGTGTTAAATGCTCTAAGAAAACATGCATTTCCCGTCTCATCATGTTTCTCATCTTTATTTATATCTCTTATATGGTGTGATCATGGTTTGATTATCATGATCACATCTTTAGATATGGTCCTATTATAGGGCGTCGTGGTGGATAATGTCCTCCATTATATTAGCAGTATACCAGTTAGTGGCGTCACCGTGTTTAACTCTTTATGGGTTGAACGAACTGTCTTACTTTAACAAAGTAGTTGCTACACATTTCTTGCTTTGTTAACTTTTCATACCTTGTTAGCTAAGTCAAACTCGACACGTCATGTATAATGTCTGTCCTTGTGATTTTAGTCGATGGACTTAACCAGGCTGGTCATATATACCATATATATTGTGCAAATTCAAAACATTCTCTATATTATTTCTTTGTAAAAAATCACAAAATTGAAACTACACTCATATATATTTAGAGCAATTGAAAATGTTCTATGTACAGTTTGTTTGAGTCATCTCAATGTTGGACGGTTGAACGAACTTGTAGTCGAATGAGTGAAAGGAAGAGAAGAAGGTAGGCAAATAAAAGGAGGAAAGAGCAAATGGAAAGATACAAAATTGAACTTTTATAGGTTTATAACCCGTTTGAAAATATGCAAGTCGTGATTATAAATGAAGTGATGATAGAGATAGTGAAAATTTATAATGATATAGAATAGTTAATTACGTGGCATTAACAAAACGGTCAAATCATTAATCACATTCTTTATAATCTGCAACTACCTAGAATACATTTGTCCTTTCATTAATTCCGCATTATATTTCACTATGAATTTTAACTAGTTTATCATTACTCATCCTTATAAATGTCACTGTGGGCAAGAGCAGTCCTAATTATTTACTATACTTCCTCTCTTTTATGGTCTACTACTCACATTTCGATCTTTAAAAAAATATTTTTTATCATAAATTTCATTCAACATACAAATAATAATGCTATCATTTGAAAAATAATTGAAAATTGAAAATTATATTTGACTATAAATTTTATAAAGTATATAGATATCCATATCATCACGTGATATATGATTAGATACGTTGTAATATGTATTTCCTAAATTTTAAATTTTATACACCATTTTATGTGTAATTAAATTTAAATATGGTTCGTTATTCTGGGTGTTGAAACCCCACCTCTACATTTAGGGTTTCAAGAATGATGTGGTGATGGTGATGGTGATGACAATATTAGAGTGTGGCTGAAGACCCTGGTGGCAAAGAGCAAAATTGGTGGTTGAGTTCGAACTCGTCGTTAATGGTGGTGGTGTTGGAAGAAATTTGGTGCGATTGGATATGTCAGATTCCCTGTGGCAGAGATGGGTTATGGGGACTTAGTAGTGGGCCATTGAGCCACCAACAATGAGTGTAGAGGCGGTATGAGGGTGGCGACAGAGGCATAGTACATGTGAGGATCAAGGAGTGGCAGGTTAGGCGCGCATAAAAGGGTGGCGATTAGGGATGGTAGTGGGGCAGGTTTTAGTGGATGTTCACCTTGCATCTGCCCCAATGGAGCGGGTATTGGAATGAAAATTGATACCCGCCATGGGTAGTGGGTCGGACATGGATATTAGTTTATACCCGCCTCATCCCCACCTCTCCTCACTATACTCGCTATGTACACACTAATTTATTATATAATAAATTATTATCTACCGTAATGCACATGTTTTACTTATGAAATTTTTATGTAAATATTATTAAACTTTTGATATTAAACTTATTAATTTTAAAGTAAATTTAGGAATTTTTTGGAGATATAAATGAGGTGAGTAAAATGGATTTGAAAGGGGTATAAAGACCCAAGGGGGTGATTTGGCCGGGGTAAATTTTAGATAATACCCGATGGGGCGGGGTGGATTTTAATGTTGTAGCCGCCATGGATGATGGGGTGGGTATGCGTATAAAAAGTTTAGATGGCCATTGATATGGAGGTACCATAATCCATACCCACCCCTGTCCCATTGCCATCCCTAGTGGTGGTAGATGGATGTGTCAGGATGGATGGTGGAAACATCCAGTGTAAGTATGACAGTATCGGGTATTAGAATTCGAGGAGGTGAAATCTCAAAGGTTGGGCCGCGGGTGGTGAAATCCCAGAAGTTGGGCCATGAGTGCTGAAATCCAGGTTGAGATGTTGGTGGGGGTTGGGATTGGGTTGTGAAATCCTGATTGCAAGTGGCCTCGGCAACAAACAGCGGCGGTGGTGCAATGGAGCTGGTTCAACGAATTTAGCAAAAATAAATAGAGACATTTTCGTCACAAAGTCTTGTTTTAGAGCGACTAACCGTTAGACATGGTCATTTTATAATTGATGTATCTGATAGAGTGATTTGAAGTTTGTTTTTATTTATTACAACGAGAATTTATAACTTTGAAAAACTTTTAAAATTTATCGCATTGTATTAATGATCATAATTTGATCATAACAATGATTGAAAACGAGGTTGTTCATGATTGGTTAAACCATTAGTCGGTCTAACAGGAGACTTTCTCCATTTTCGTTGTTTTATTTTATTTTTTTACAAAAAATAATGAAAAGGGCTAAGTTTATACTTTTAAATCGGTCAAGGATTATATCTGCACTTTTAAAAAATCCATACAACGACAAAAGATTAAATATGCAATTTTAGAAAACTCATAATCATATTGGCACATATCTAAGAATAGGGAAACTCAAGAAATGTGATATATCCATAAGTTTTTGGATAGGTCACTTTACTTTTTACCTTAAAATTTATAATTTATAATTTAAAAAATTAAAAATTATATTTTATAAGTTGAAACATGTAATAATGTGTATATGAATGTAAAAATATTAAAAATATATAATATAAAAAATACAACACTCCCTCCGCCCCAGCTTAAATTAAAGCATAAAGATTGCACATCGTTCGAGAAACATGTTTGATCGTTAATATGTTTAGCTACATAAAATAACGGCAAACAAAAAGTTACTTTCTAGAAACAACCTTTTACGACGAATTCAACAATATTACATACGATAATATTATGTCTCATATATCTATTCAAATATGCAGTCAAAATTTGATAAACAATAGTGTCATAAAGTAAGTGGGTAATTTAAGTTGAGACAGAGGGAGTATTTAATATTTTACAAATATAAAATTTGTTGTGTAATTTAACAAATGCAATGTATAAGTGAAAAAATACAGTGGACTATCCATAATTTAATGATTTTTCACATGTAAGGAGAACTCCTCTAAGAGAATAAGGGTTTATTGTACGGTTTTCCTACTTATTTTTATAATGGAGTAAAGGGCTAAAATAATGTTAAATTTAAATTGAATGTTTCAATACAACCCGATAAAACAAGAAAGTGCCAAAATAATTACACCTTATGATAAATGTGTCAATCTAACCTGGGGCACCTTATGATAAATGCCTTTCTTACTTGGACCCAGTTTAGGAAGACCTCTTCTTCAACCCGAGCTACGCCACCCACATGTTACCACCTGATTGGCGTAGCTCCGCTGCTGCTGAAATCAGGGTCCTCTTAGGCCACTTGTTCTGTATGCACCACCTAATCATTCTCTCCTTCACTATGTCAATTCCACCATCTTCTTCCACCATCATTGGTTCGGTGGAGGAAAAAGAGTTCTCCGGCGGCGGAGGCAAAAAAGGATAACGGACGAGAAGAGTGAGAGGCAATGCTGGGCGGTGCAGAGAATAGAGAAATTTGGGATTGACGAATCGGATCAGAATTGGAAAAGTGTTTAGCCAGGGTTGCTTCTTTTAATGCTGCCATTAGAGATCTAGCGTCTGTACACTTCCCCAAACCGGAAACTTTTAGCAGGTGAGACTGTTGAGTTGTGGCTCGTGTGATTCCTTGATACCTATTGATTGTTTGTTGGCTGCTGATGTTGTGAATTTTGTTATGATGACCAGGGCTGAGTATGCTTGCAGCCCTGTTCGGTTTTTGCAACGCAAAGATCAGGGAGAGGATGGTTTTAGACATTGTTTAACAGTCATGAAAACATAAGCTCGAATGGGTAGATTTTCTTAGTTAAAGTCCAGAATCCAATATATCTACTCCCTCCGTCCCAAATTAAACTACATACTTTCCATATTTTGTTGTCCCCAATTAAATTGCAATGGGTCAGAACTTACCCAATTCATCCCATTTGACCATAGATAGAAATGCCCCTGGACCTTTGCAAAATTACATCCCCTAAACCTATTTAATTAGGCTGTTATCCACATTTCGGGATGCGTGTTGCGTCCTTGAGAAGAGAGTTGACCCATTTGAAAATGGGTCAGACATTATTACATGCCTAACTTTCGCTCTTCCCAATCTCCATTATTGTTCTCCCAACGCTCCATTTGCCATCTCCATTAGTCCTGAACGCTCTATTTATATCTCATTTCTTTCTATTGTCTACAAAACCACAGCCTCGCTCTGAACCCCCTCAAACCCCCCAAACCCTAGCCCCTCCCCATCTGATATCTATTGAAGAAATTGTGTTTATCTCTGGTTTTTATGTTTCTGTCGATGCTCCTTAGTTAATCGATGCTTGGTTTTTGGTTTTTATCACAACCTTTTGGGTTTCCAAACTAGGGTTTTCTCAATTTTTTGTCGGGGGTTTAAAAAATGAACATGATTTCTGCTCTGTTGGTTTCTATCACAGCATTATCTTGTCCCGGTCTGTGTTTCACTCATTCATTTAGTGGGTTTTTGAACTCATTTGATTGGTTCTTAACTTGTGGGTTCTGATTTTTTTGTGTGTTGTGTGTTAAAACTGTTGAAATGTACACGTGTCTTGAGTTTTGAAGTATAAAACTGGCTGCATGTTAAGATTTTCTGTGATTTTGAATTGTTTGACTTGAAAAACCTCATTTTCTTGTGTTTTTTGTTGGATATGCCGAAGCCTTTTGGCAGATTTGAGACAGATATGCCCTTGTTTGTGGTGTTCTTCCTATTCTAGTTATTTTAATCCTAGATTCATTGCGTTTTGTGTTTTTTGACAAGAAATGCATGCTTAAATTGTGATTATTGGTGGATGAACTTTGTTGCCAGATCTGTGACTAAAGTGCCCCTGTTCTTACTATTCTTCCTCTGTGGAGTATTAAAATCATAGATCTGACTTCATTAAGGTGTCTTATGCTATTTTTTTCTGAGTTTTTCAAAAACATATGATATGAAAAATGCTTGCATGTGATGTATATGTCTTTTTCTGATACTTTTTAATGCTCATTTATGAATAAGTTCTGAAGCTCTGTTGGTTTCTTAATTCCGACCTTGGCCAACACTCCCATTCAATCATGATACAGTTGTGAAATGCATGCATCTTCTCGTTCTTCCTATTATGAGATTCTTAATTATGATGTCGTGTTGGATTAGGGTTTTGAAAAATGCCTACGATCATTCATGTTCATTTGTGATGTCTTAAGCCCTTGCATATTGTTGTTCTAGATTTTCTGAGGTTTAGCCGTGTCTAACTTTAACCTTACTAATACTGTATTGTTTCTTCCTAATGCCCGTTTGCATCTGAAACCCTAGTCTCACCCCTTGTCATAGAGAACTAAATTGTTTTCTTGTCATTCTTTGCATCTGAAACCCAATCCCCACCCATTGTTGTCTACCCTTTCCTGATGGATCATGGTGATAGGGTCATGGCTGGGCAGGGTAAATCTGCCCCTTGTCAATCCTTGAGTGAATCTGAGTATGATTCTCAGTTTGAGACGAGTATTGATTCCACATTATTTACTGGCCTTGATGACATTGAGTCACAAACGAAGGAAAGTAAAGTTATCTCACCCCAGTACCCTATCTTAGATACTGATTCATTTAAATCTTAGGATACCCCTGTGGCCACACATTTTAGTCCTGTACCTGAAGCTGTCCTCTACCACTCAGACTCAGATCCCGATTCAGATGAAACAAAGCCCTTCGATCCAAATGAATCACATCCCCCTGATTCTGATGAAACACTGCCCCCTGATTATGATGAAACACATCCCATGATTCTGATAAATCTAATTTTGAATCCTGGTGTGATCCACATCCTTCAGTATACTTCAAGGGTAATGAATTCCCTAAGTATGGTGAGCCTAGTTTCTTGGAAACTGGGGCCTGTCTATATCCTGGTTACTGGACTGGATATGTTTGTCATAGTGATTTTGATATTAGAAAATAGTTTTATTACTCTCAGGTTTGTAATAAATTATCCCTTTCAATACTGCTCTTGCTTTGGAATTTAATATTATTGAGAATGTACTAACATTTTACCTTTTACTGCAGGTTTTCTTTATAGAGCAACTGCTTGGTGTTGTGTTTGTCTGTGATATCTTGTGTGCTACTTGTCTGTGATAGCCCGTGTGCTACTTTTTTATGCTAGGTAGTTGAATCTGTGTGTTGTTTATGATCAAATGTGCAACCCTCATATTTTGACTCAGATTCAGTTGAAACCAAGGTGCGTGTTCCTCATTTTTCATCTGAATCTGATGCAGAATCTAAGTTAGGCAGGGCATGTTTCATATGAGGGGGCAATGATGGAGCAGTACAAATTATGCATGTGCACGTGTTTATGGTTCTCATATGCAGTCATGCAGTGATGTTTCCAAAACTCACTAACCTTGGCTGTGCATATATTAACTGCATTTTATATGAGATATCATAGCTTCTGAAATTGTTTGTGATGACATGTTTATGTGTTGGTTGAACCCTTGATTAATGATGCAGCTGTGATGAATGATTAAAACATGCAGCCATGCCTATTAGCCTTGAAACTAATTTGATCTTGGCGGGGCATGATGTGATTAAACTCAGCTCTGAAATTATTTCCCCATTTAACCATGTATTAGTTGATAGCACCTATGATGATATTGTTTGTTCACACTTAGGCAGCAACCGTGTTTGTGAAAAATGCATGGATGACAACCTTGTAGTGTTTGTTGCCACGAGATGACTGTGTGTGTCAAGCCATCCATTACATTTTGGTTAATGTTTGTTTGCTCAGTTTTAAAACATAAATTTTAAAAACACATGTTTTTCAAATTTCATGCATACAGAATGGAGTTTAGTCCTCCCAGCTTTTACAAGGTTGCCCTATAAACATACCTTTACCAAAACTAACCGGTAAGTTTACCCTAGACCTGAATTTATAAGCACCTACAAAAGTACAAATACCTTGCACATCTAAACCATCTCCATACTGATCAACAGGTCTTGAATGTGACTTGTTCTCCCAACAACCACCATATGTTCCAAACAACTCCTTACTAGCTCAGGGTCAACAATTAAATTGTGGGGCAGCATACCAAGCCTTCTTAACTAGTCTTTTCCCATATGTGGCAGTTTAAACTCATTCCCACCTCTGCATTTCATGATTTCCACCATGACACATTGTAGACTTAGGAAAATCTTGTTAATAATTCTTGGATCATATCTCTGAAATGCATCATACACAGCCTGTAGTAACTCATCTAGGTTTTGACTAGGGTTTTGCTGCTGTAAACTTTGAATTGAGGAAAAAAAACCCCAAATCCAGAATTTTTAGGTTAGGTGACTTTGATGGTTGGCACACTAACTGTTTATTGAACCCATCTGAGGTGGCTGCAGCTAGAAATTCAGGGTCATTTGCAACTATGTGACAAGGGGCATTATCTTGTTGTATGAAAATATTTTTGCTTGCCTAAACTGGCCATTTTACCTTGATTGCTGGTATCAGCTCATGAATCAGCTTGTGTCTTATGATGTCTCTAATTGTGGATGGTATGGGTGTGAGAATCATAGTTCCTCTAGATCTATTTACAGTCGTGTACTTGGCTGCTATATAATCCACGTATGGAAACACCCCTATTTTCCCATCAAACATTACATTACCCTCTAAGTCAAGTAATGGTCTACACACAACACATAAAAACATGAGTTTTGGAATGTAATGCTTACTTTGAGTGATTCTATATGGTTCAGGTTCATTGGGACCTAGAATATACCTTGTTGTTGCCTCTATCAAATAGAACCACTTTTCATCAATGTGTATGATATTTTCCATGGGCTGGAACTGCATGTTGCACTCCAGTTTACTTAGGCACCATTCTAGACTTAATTCTTTGCATGCTAAACTTAGTTGGGGATGCACTGCATTAGTGTGGCTTCTGATCTCCTTGCTTGCTATAGCTCTATGTATGGTGCTTTTTCCAACATGTAATTGTGATGCTGTGCTCCGACAGGTTCGCCAGTTACTTAGTGGCACTGCTATTAAGGCCTCTAGATCGATCAGTTTCTTGATTCTGCCACACCGCCCATGCCTTTTTGAACGGGCAATCACAGCTTCTCCATTATGAAGCTGTTGCTTCACACGCGCCCATATAGTAGAGATGGTCCGAACTGAACATGATCATCTCTGTGCTGCCTCTAGTCTCTGTTGCCGCTCAATCTGCCCATTTTTGAAGTGTTGAAGCAGAAAATGGGCTATGTCCTGCCTCTGATCATCTGTCAGGTTTGCCCCAACCATCACAGCCTTGCTCGATGATGAGTTGAAACTGAAGGAGGGAATTTGTTTTTTGTATCTGGCCAGTTCTTCAGGAACTGGCCAAAAGATTTCTAAGAGTTGTACTTTGGTTTTTGTTTGATTGGTTTGGGAGCTGTAATAAATGCCCCAATTTATAGATGTTAGGGTTAAATTTTCAACTTCGTGAACAATGGCTTCAACAATGGCTTCAATTGGCTCCAAAAATGAAATTTTGGAGCCAAAAGTTTAAAAAAAGGAGGGAATTGTTACTGTTCTCGTCAGGGATAAGTAATAATTAACCCATTTTTGTGCAGTAATTTTTCAGTCACATCAAAATACAAATTTCAACTTTTCGTGCTAAAAAGCTGCCCATTTTCTACCAGCTAAATTTCTCTCCCCTACAATTTATTTTGGGACGGATGGAGTACCATTATTGAGACTTTGAATAAGCTCTACATTCGAGTGATATTGTTTAGTCAAAGATGTTTTTTACATCAATATGTTACTCAAATTTAACATTTTAAAAGTCTTGTTTTAGTAGAATATTTGGACTAATTGTGCGATACTCCTTGTTTAGTCAATGATGTTGTCCACATCAAAATCAATATCTTACACAAATTAACCAGAATAGTCTAATCCCTCCATCCCAGACTATTGTTAACAATTTTTTTTGTAACAATTTTTTTGGGTCAAATATGCTAAACTTTACTCAGAATATGTGTATGAACAATAATTTTATCGTATGAGATATGATTATATTCATCGTAATATGTAATTTTTAAATATTAAATTTTTGTGTGTTATTATTGTCCGTAACTCCATGTATTTACAGTTAAATATATCTAATGGAGATCGTGAAAAGATTTCGTGTAAAATAGTGTGGGTTACGGGGAGCATATATTTTCAAACATAATAATGAACATAATGGATATCTATACCTAAAGGCGTGAATAATTTCTTTGGGAGACGGTTTAGGTACGGTTACCCTTCCTTCCGTCTTCACCTTCATCCTCCTTTTTGCTTCTCTTCCAATTAGCAATTCGTGTCACCGCCTACTATAGGTTTGCAAACGGTCGACGGTAGTCTGTCATCCCTTCAATTCCCCACGCGTTCACCTCCGTGCTTCCTCCGCCCGCCTCTTCACGTACAGCCACCTCCTGCACCGGACGCCCTTCATCTGTTATTTCTCATAAATTTGTTCCCCAAAGCATGACTTGTGGCCGTCTCCTTTCCGCATCCCCTTTCTTCTTACCCGTCTGTATCAATTTGCCCTCTCATTTAATGTAATTTGCTGTTTGAATTCCTTTTTACTCTTATCTTGCGTCGATGACGAAATTATGTGACCCTGTTTCTTGATTTACCATCTTCGACCTCTAGTGACCAATGTAGGTGCTCGTTCATGTGCAGAGTTTTTTTTAAACTTTTCCATTAACCTGTTCCGGTGCTCTTGTTTTGACCTTATATATCTATTTAACTCTTTATGTACGCTCATTTCCCCCCTTTATATGTGTAATGAATTGTTTTTTCTACGTTATCCTTAATTTCAGAATTGCAGTTTGGGTGTTTGATATTTGTTGTAAGTAGGCCACTTTTGAAGATGTCTAATTGTATTTTGACACCTTAAGCGTTTGATATTTGTTTTAACTGAAGCACTTTTGTAGAGGTCGGGCACAGTATGATTTTGCTACTTTGATGTGTTGTGGTGGTTAGTTTACAAAGTCTTAACTTTCCATTTAGCCCGTTCTCTTAGATGGCTTCGCTTTTCTGAGATTTGTGCGATTAATTGAGTTTTCTCGCTATGTTATTCTTGATTTAAGAGTTGCATATTGGTTGTTTGATATATGGTGTAAAAGAGCAACTATCGTAGAGGCGAAGACTGAACAAATCAGAGTGTTATTTATTCAATTTAAAAAGCAATTCCCTTTACTGCCCCGGTTCCTTTCTTTTTCCCATACGCGAGTTCGAATAATTTTGCTTTTCCGGCTGGTTCTTTATTTTTGATGGTGATATTTTTGTGGTAAATGGGAACCCTCTCCCTCAAACCATAAATTTCACAACTGAATTATACTAGTGCCTAAAAGGTTCCCATTCTATATCAGAACCGGGATTTGCTATTGCACCTTTGTGAGGACAACTCCTGCGCTTGACATCAAAGCTAAAGATAACTCCTACAATTGCCATTGGTATGCTTCTCCCCAATTTTGCCACATTGCTGGTTTGTTTGTTATTATCATAATTTTTAAAAAATTTTACAACTTGGGATTCTGATTTAATTCTTTCATCATGCTTACTGATCTAAATCATTCATAAATTCTAAAAACTCAAGCCTAATATGTACGATCATGTCAAAGTTTGCTATGATTTCGTAGAACGGTATGAAGTATGAATATTAAAACAAGGTCAATGGAGTCACGCATCAAGATTTGATTAAAATTTTGAACGAAGAGCAATAACCAGCCATTTGTATTCTTTTCTGTAAACACATGTCCGCAAGGAGTATTGCATGAGAGGTTTTGCAGAAAGCTTGAGCCCCCTCTTCTGTACTTGTATGTTGAGAAATTAACAAATTAGGTGTCATACCTATCTATCTGTATAGGTTTCTGCTGTGATTAGGTTCAATGCTGGTGTGTTATCATGTTTAGAGTTCTTAGAGCCTTCTCCATGGGCCGAAGATGAGGAAGAGAAGGCGTCTACATTGTTGTCAGAGTTGCGCTTTGAAGGCGTTGGAGCAGGGGAGGTTTTAACGAGAGGATTTTGGTGCTGAGATCTCTGCGGTAATATCTGCTGTCACAGGCAATGATCAACCTGGTCACAACAGCTTTTTATCACTGGGTAATGATAGTCTTAATCAACTAATATTGCATTCGAATTCGGGTTTTTAGCTCTTTGTATATATTTTTTAGGTTATATTCGTGGAAAATAGAATACCATTTTGGATGATTCTCTATGTGTTGTCCATGTCCCATTGGAGAAACACTTGGTATCAAAGGTCCCAGTTGATCTCTTTTAAACTTCTGTGTGTACATTGTGTAATGATGCAGACCATGTACTCCCTGCTGTTATGGTTTTATCTGCAATTTTTAAGCATAAACAAACCAGTTTCTGAGTTCTTAAGAGTTCTTGCAATTTGACTGAGTTCTTTATGTTGAGAGTTTTAATAATACTTTTGCAGATTGAATCTATTGAACCTCAGTGGAGTCGGAAACTCCATCCATTTGAATAGGTGGGGACGCCTCTCCATTGAATCTATTGAACCTCGGTAGAGTCTGAAACTCCATCCATTTGAATAGCTGGGGACGCCCTCTTGAGAACACTTAAACACTGCACCATCAACGAACCGCCGCCACCGAAACCGGAATCACGATGTCACCATCATCGACCACCTGCAAGTTGGGAAACCACAGCGGGACCACCGACATGGTGCCATGACGCTGGGTAATCCCTATCAAGAAATTGCTTTAATATTCACAATTCTTGATGGGGGTGTGTTTTGAACCGTGGACATCTTAGTAGTTATAGAGAGTGTGGTTTACCACTAAACCAGGGTCAATTCACTACAAAAAAATATGTCGGTTTGTTAAGCTTTTGAGTATTTAACTATCAAATGGTCAGTTAATTTCAATGGAAAAGTATGTGTTTGAGTATGCGTTTGCTTTCTTATATAGGTTGTGTGTAGAAAGGTATAACTTACTGCTTACTCTTAATTAAGATTAAAGAATTAGAAATCTTAGGGTATGTAAAGAATTATTCTTCTTATGGTCAATTTCCATATATTCTTTCAGAAATTGAATGTATGTATTCATATGCAATTGTGATATGATTGTCATGTTATTATAATTTGTAGGTTGGGGGCCTTAATAGAAATCTTGAAGCATCCATCTGATTTCTCAGAAAAAGAATCAACATTTGAAACCAAGAGAGATAACAATAGGTTCTGATGGGTTGAGGAGAGCAGATTCAGGGATAACAACGTTTATTGAAGATTCAGGGATAACAACGTTTATTGAAGATTCAGGGATGTCAGATTATTATTTTTGATCTCCCTGAGCCTGCCATCCTGTTCTCTCCTTCATCTGTTGAAGAGCTAGAAGTTGCAGCACTCAAACTACAGAAAGTTTACAAGAAAGTTGCAGCATTCTTCGCAGTGGAACGAATCTTGCGGATTGTGCTCTTGCGATTGAAGAACTATGGTAACTTAGTTTCAAAACATTCATACAAGACCTACCTTTCTGGATTCATGGGTGAGCATCCGTCCATAAGACATCATTTATTTGTCTATATTACCTAATGGCCAGTTACCTGTGAATGAAAATGTTGTCTTAATGATATTTGTTTGTTGGTGAGATGTCATATCCATCCCAAAGACAAATGAGAATTTCCACCTGCAGCACGACACAAAGTCTCGCTTCAGAGTTCGGGCTTCACTCTATCAGGGATGAGGAACCAAAGGTCTACATAATTCTGCATAATGTGTCCGATGTTTGCTAAAGATTAATGAATGAAGTATTATTCAAAAGCATAGCCATGTTTGTATAATGTATGCTATGCAACATCTTTTGCCAATTTATGCATTCTCTCACTGAATCTCAGTTTAGACCAATCTTACATGTGCTGAAGTATACAGTGTCTTTGCTTTCTTCTTTCTATTCCGCCTGTGAGTTTACTCTTACCACCTCTCAGATGCAGATTTGACTTTTATATGATTCACTTGAGTTACTTTTATGAATATGAATGATAGAAATCCAAATTTAAGAAATAATCATAATATCGGATACCCATTCTTTACAGATCCCACTTTTCCCCAACCAGCACAAAAATTTATTATACATATCTTCTATATTTAACACAAAACCCCACCCTTTACACTCAATCTGAGGTGGCTTATGCCCGTGTGAATGAAACAAGTTGCTTGCCCTATTTCCCAAAATATTGGCATGAGAATAAAATAACTCTCCGTCCCAACTCTATTTGCACTTGTTGGCTATTTTAACTTGATCAAAATTATTTTTGACTTCAATATTTGGCAAAGTCTTGGGAAAGACGGTCTTTCCATAGGTTTATGAAAAGACGGGTTTAATTCGAATAATAAAAAGTAAAAGGTTTTAGTTGCAACATTAAAAATTTAGTATGCAACATGTAGTAGTTATAAAATTTACACTTAAACCTTGGTCTTTCCATGACTTATGGAAAGACCGTCTTTCAAGAGACGCCCTCTCAATATTTTTAGTTGGGTAAACTAAAAAGTGATAAAAAAATTATTGTTATAAAAATAGATATTATGGGGATTCTAACAAGATGTCACATATTAATATATCATCTTATACGTTACTCGGTTTTTACTATTCAAATCAACTGATTTTAATTAAATAAATAGTGATTGTGCAAATAGAGCATGGACATAGAGAGTAGCATATTTCCCAAGTATCCATGATATTCTTATACAGGATAATTGGGCATTTGTAAAAGAAATCGATGATATAAACAATACAAAACAAAATTAGCTACTCGTATAATGAATACAAATACTTTAGAAAAGCATAGAATACTGATGTCGGTCCAGGCTTGGATATTGTTATTTCTTGCTTACTAGAAACACATAGATTTTGCAGGAGGGATTTGATGGAACTCGAGCGAAATATGTTATTTGAAGGCAAAGAGGTGGAATTTTTTGGTAAGGAAAAGTGCATAACTACTTGATATTCATGATAGGCTTCAAGAGGAAGTAACATTTCGAATCTTTACTGAAACATAATCTAGAATCAGATCTTCAGTATTTAAAAGAACTCGGAACATGGGGTTGGGAGGCGATTCGGTGACTTTTATACTTAACGTTATCTATGTCTTCCATTCCTTTACACAAAGTATAAAAAAAAAACAATAAAACTGAATATTATGCTAAGAAAGAAGTCTAAGGGCATGGACAGTGGTGGTCTCTTAGAATTAAAAGACCGCTTAAGAGATCGAAAACCACCACAGTGGTGGTCTCTTAAGCGGTCTCTTGTTAAGAGACCACCAACCGAGCTCTTACTAAGAGCCCGGTCTCCAGCCTCCAAATGGGCCACAAGCACAGGACGCGCACATGGGCTCTGCGCGTTTCCTTTTTTCCAACGGGTGGGACACGAGGCGCCACCTGAGTGGGCCACGTGTCCCACTCAGCCGTTTTTTTTTTTTTGAATTTCTATTGTTGACACGTGGCACCCATGGATTGGGCCACGTGTCCGCAACGGTATTTTTCAAATGAAGGCTGAATTTTTTCGAATGGGACACGTGTCCCATTCTGGTGGCGACACGTGTCCCATTCTGGTGGCGACACGTGTCCACATAGTGTTTTTTCTAATTTTTTTCATTTTTTTTCAATTTTTTAAGAATTCGAAATTTAATATATTTTTGATTTTTAAATTGTAATAATTGGTCGGACTAGATCAATATTTTATTTAGTATTGTCTGTAATTTTTATAGTTGTTATAATTGATTTTTTCAATTTTAATGGTTTTTATATAATTTTAAAAACATGGAATTATCTTATTATTTATTTTTTATTTCATTTGAATAATTATATTAAATTTTACATTCAACTTATTTTTTTGGACAAATTTATTTAAAATAATATTTAATGGTCAAATTAATTATTGTTATATTTGGTTTTGCGCACTTTTTATGGTTTCCATATTATTTTATAGAAAAAATGAATTCTCATAGTATTTATTTGTATAATTTCGTTTTAATAGTTTCTTAAAAAAATGAAATTCATTTTATTTTTTTACACTAAAGCATAGTATTGACAAGAACAAGAAAAACAAATTATTTAACATATTTTTAAAAAATGATTTTATATTTAAATATTTAAATATTATATTAAATTTTGCATTCAACTTATTTTTTGTGGACAAACTTATTTAAAATAATATGTAATGGTCAAATTAATGAGTAGGATAGAGAAAATCAAGTGGATTCCATGAATAGTGCACAGTGGTCTCTTAACCATTGTGGAGAAAAAAAAAAGTTGTCTCTTAAGTGGTCTCTTAAGCTGAGGTGGAAGAGAGAGGGAGAAAAATAATATATTTAATTGGTAAGAGACCGATAGTGGTCTCTACCACTGCCCATGGCCTAATTATGATGTTAATCCGGGGGTTAATGTTGCACAAAGTGCAATTAACCCACGCCAGTTTTATTTAATTATGAGAGTTAATTAGTCATTTATTTTTCATTCCTGCATTTTTGTAGATATGATTTTTGTGAATTGTTTGACAGGTATGTATGTCCTCAACAATGTGGCATCTGGAAGTGAACTGTACAAAGCAGCAGTCATGAATCAACTTTTTTCAGAAGTATCTGGAAGCACCCTATCAATTATATTCAAGTTTTTGCATAGTGACGATCGGTTGTGCGCTATTGCTACTTGAGCTCTAGTTAATCTTACTCAATCTAGGAACTTTGGTGCATCAAGTCGGGTTAGAGCAAGTCCAACCATTTTCCTGAATTTTTTTTAGGATAAGGAATAAAAATTAATATTCTATATTTTTATACCCAACTTCGATAATTTTTCTATTTTGCAGGATCTAGCATTTAATACACTATCGTTGTCTTTTAATTTAAAGCTAAGTTGATTTTAAATCACTCCAAAATATATGCAAAAATTAATAGTTACTTTTTAATAACAATCAATATAATAAATTGAAAACAAGGAGTTAGATATTAGTTAGAAACTAATATTCTTTCTTTCTTTCTTTTTTTTTTCATTCAATTTGAAATAAAAGATGAGTAACATTCAAAAAAAATCAGCAAAGTTTTTCATATTTTACTCATATTTGAATTATAGAAAATTAACGCTCAACCTATTCACTATCTACTAAACCTGGAACAAGAATTTACATTCAACATTTAGATTGCCATTTTTTTTTCTTCTAAAGAAGCGAAAAATAAATTTTAAATAACAAATATTTTTTGTCTAGCCTACTTTTTGTAACGATGAGTAATTTTGATCGATTACTGTATTAGTGGTATGGTGTTGTGGGCCATGTTTGCATTATAAAAATTAATAGTTAGTTTTTGAAAACAATCAATAGAACAAATTTGAAACCAAAAGTTAGAATTTAATTAGATATTAGTATTCTTTTCATATTTTATCCGGTTTAAAATAAAAGGTAACAACATTAAAAAAAAACTATAAATATAAACCAAGGAAAATAATTTCAACCCTCTAAACAAATCATTATTGACAAAACCCTTAAATAGTATATAAAGAAGCATCATACTCGAGAGTGTAGTAGTTTTCTCTAAATGTTTTTGTTGAAAGTTGAAGTACTTTATAGTAGGAGCAAAAAAGGAAAAAAATATGAGACCTAAATTTAATAGAAAAAAATGAATGTTGTATTAAGATTTGATGCATTCAATTGGAATTGCATTAAATTTCCTTTCCCTATAACGATTTTCTCTTTCTACAATTATAGGGAAGCAAATCTTCTTTCTCATCAAAATTTCTATTTTAGGGAATGGGATAGGGAAACTGTTGGAGATAAAAAATTATGTGAAATCTTTATAATCAATGAAAATCTCTATTATAGGGAAGCTATTAGACTTGCTCAGGCAGAAAAGTGCCGGTATAGTTTCCTTTCTAAAGATTGTAACAAATGATCCAAGATGTGAAGGTAAATTGGCAATGTTAAGGCTATTTACATATTCTTGTGACCTGGGCTTGTGTATTTGCATGACACATATTTGTTGCTCTCAGCTTCGAGCAAGGACGACACTTGGTTAGATAATGACTTTTGATGATGGCTCCTCATGATATATCTCATCTCACTTGGAGTCCAAATGGACATACGGAGGTTCTGATCTAAGGTGGCGTTTGGGCTTCACTCGTATATGTTGGATACTAAAATTTTAATGTTACATACTAAAATTTTAATATTGCAATTAAGTTTTTTTACCTTTTATTATTCTAATTAAATTCCTACTTTTCATAAATCTATGGAAATACCGTCTTTCCCAAAACTTTACCAAAGTAAATTAAGAAATCAAGTTTTTTAAAATGATTTATTGTGAAAAGTTGATGCGGCAAGGTGACACGGCAAAGTTTGAAAATGACACATGCCCAAAAATTTGCAGTTTTAGTTATTAGTATAGATAAAGGAACGATGCCATCTGAACCATTTTCTTCCTCTAAGCGATGGGCCGTGTTATTGCATCGTCAATCATCTTCACCCGCTCTCGCTTATGCCTTTCCATTTCCTTCAATTTACGGTCACGGATTCTCAAAACTCCGTAGTATCCATTTCCTTCAATTTACGGTCACAGATTCTCAAAACTCTCAAAAATCCATTTCCTTCCCCGTCCTTGCTACGATATTAAGTGCTCAGCAGATCATCAATTTCCGCAAGCTCTACCCTCACAGATGGCAGTGGCTGCACCAGATTTCGGTATCGGTAAAACTAAATTTTATCCATCGATTTATTTTGTAGTTTAATTGATGATGGAAGAATCAAGATGGATTCAGTATAGTAGTAATTGCGCCAACCAAAGGCAAAAATAGTGTCTTCAAGGTTGGGTTTTTTTAGTCATATACTCGTATTATCTTTTAAGTATATTACAAGCGCATAATACTACTCTTAAATAATTCTCTTGATCAAACTTCTTTTTTAAAGTTCTCCTTCTTAAAAAAATTGCTTACTTTTCTCCGATCCAACAGTTATGTGTGTTGAAGATTAAACTTGATTTTGAGTTTAGCCCAAATGACATTCTTGGTGGCCCATTATCTAGAATAAGTCCAAAGAAGTGTTAAGAAGTGTGGAAGATTCTAGAGTAGGTTCTAGAACATCTCTAGAATGTGTATATTAGGATGGAGTAGTTGAGAGAATTCTAGAGAGTTAATTGTAGCTATTAAATTAGAGTTTGGATGGCAAGATCCTAATCATTGGTTAGGGGATGCCACTAGTATAAATAGGGGTATTGTAGTGGAGTTTCTATCAAGCCAAAAGTAATAAAAAAAAATTCTCCTTATACAAATAGCATCTTCATCCAAGTTCTCCATTCTCACCCAAACTTTCTAAACCCTTCTTCAACCATTTAAAGTTTCCTCCTAGCAAAGTAGTGTTAGAGCTCCCTCCCAACAGAGTGGCATCAAAGCCACAAGATCCTTTTATCATGGCAAACAATGTTATTCCCTTTCAAGTCTCAATGCTCACTAAGAGCAACTATGACAATTGGAGTCTAAGGATGATGGCTCTCCTTAGAGCACATGATGTATGGGAGATAGTTGAGAAAGGCCACACCGAACCGGAGAATGAGGGTGAGCCTCTCAAGCCTAACTAAGTCGTTTGAGAGATTCAAGAAAGAGAGACAAGAAAGCTCTCTGTCTTATCTATCAAGGGATAGATGAAGAAACTTTTGAGAAGATTTTCGGAGCAAAGACGGCCAAGGAAACATGGGAGAAGCTTCAAGTATCGCACAAGTGAGTCGATCAATTAAAAAAGACACATCTTCAAACTACAAGAGGAGAGTTTGAGTCGTTGCATATGAGGAAGGGTGAACTAGTCTCCGATTGTTGTTCAAGAGTTTTTGTGGTTGCTAATAACCTTAAAAGAAATGGTGAGAAGTTGGAAGATGTTAGAATCATGGAGAAAGTTCTTAGATCGTCAGAACTAAAGTTCGAGCACATTGTTGCTATCATTGAGAGGATAAAAGACTTAGAGGCCATGGCAATAGAGCAACTTCTAGGCTCATTGCAAGCCTATGAAGAAAAGAAAAAGAGAAAGGAGGAAGTTATGGAGTAGACATTCAAAATGAAAGCTCACCCATTAAAGAGAGAAGATGGTGGGAGCTAACAAAGAGAAAAATGTGGTCGAGTGCAAGATCGTGGACGTGAACATGGACATGGGCAAGGTTGGAGGTCCAATAACAATCATAGAGGAGCAGAATCACCTTGAGGTTGTGGTAGAGGGAAATTAAAGCCCGGGTATGACATGTCACACATCAAGTGCTACAATTGTGAGAAGTTCAGGCACTATGCCTCCGAATGTAGAGCGCTGAGAAATAAAAGAGTTGAGAAGAAGGTAAACTATGTTGAAGATGATATTCTATGTTTTTCCTCCAAAGAAGGTAAAGAAGGAAAGAATAATCAATGGTACCTAGACAATGGTGTAAGCAACCACATGTGTGGCAAAATAAGCTTGTTTGTTGAACTTAATGAAGCGGTGAGGTGCAATGTTGCCTTGAGAGATGACACCAAGTTGGAGGTGAAAGGATAAGGTAACATCCTTATTCAATTGAAGAATGGCGATAATCAATTCATCTCCGATGTTTACTATGTGTCGAGCATGAAGAACAATATCTTGAGTCTCGGGCAACTCGTGAAGAAGCATTTTGCCATTCGATTGAAGGATAATAGCCTCTCTTTGAAGGACCGAAGGGGAAATCTCATGCAAAGGTGCCGATGAGAAAGAATTGAATGTTCTTACTCAACATTTAAAATGGAGTGGCCCAGTGTCTTAAGATGTGCTTCAAAGATACATCTTGGTCGTGGCATCTTCTGTACGTGCATCTCAATTTTATAGGGTTGAAGCTGCTATCAAAGAAGGATATGGTGAGAGGGTTACCAAGCATCAGCAACCCCGACCAAGCATGTGAAGGGTGTCTACTTGGAAAGAAATTCAAAATGAGCTTTCTGAAGGAGTCAGACTCAAGAGCTAAAAGGCCACTAGAACTCATACACACCGATGTGTGCGGTCCTATCAAACTAAGCTCCCTTGGTAAGAGTAATTATTTCCTCCCCTTCATTGATGATTTTACAAGAAAAACATAGGTGTACTTCTTAAAGGAAAAATTTGAGGTGTTTGAGAATTTTTAGAAGTTTAAAGCCCTAATGGAGAAGGAAAGTGGAGTTATGATCAGGGCCATGAGATCCGATCGCTGAGGAGAGCTCACATCAAGGGAGTTGCACAAGCATTGTGAAGAGAATGGAATTCAATGACAATTGACGGTGCCAAGATTCCCTCAACAAAATGGAGTTGCGGAAAGGAAGAATAGAACAATCCTTAAGATGGCACGGAGTATGCTCAAGAGCGAGAAATTTCCCAAGGAGTTGTGGGCGGAAGCCGTAATGTGCGCCGTCTACTTGTCAAACCGATCCCCAATAAGGAGTGTCTGGGGAAAAACACCACAGGAGGCATGGAGTGGAAGAAAGCCTAGCGTTTCCCATCCCGGAGTCTTTGGAAGCATAGCCTACACCCGCGTATCGAATGAGAAACAGAGCAAGCTGGATGAAAAAAGTGTAAAGTGCATCTTCATTGGCTACGATGCTAACTCAAAGGGCTACAAGCTTTACAATCTTGATACGAGGAAGACCATGATCAGTCAGAACGTAGTAATCGATGAAGAAGGATATTGGAAGAAGAAATTGTTGAAGAAGGAAGGATAGAGCAACTAAGGGAGGGGCTAACTAACCCACAAGCTTCACCACACGCAAGCTCGGGAGAAGAAGAAAGTTCAAGTGAAAGAGCCCTACGCTTCAGAAGTCTACATGATATCTACGAGTGACGGAGAACCAAGATAATCTCACTCTTTTCTGCTTGCTTGAGGATTGTGATCCCATGAACTTTAGAGAAGCTTGGGGATAAGATAATTGGAGAAGTGCGATGGATGATGATATGTGATGCAGATATGTGATGCAGATATGTGCTGCATTCCACTCGATCACTACTACATGTACTAAATCCACTTATTTATTCCACTTGACCACTACTCCACTCTAGCAAAATTAGGACGTGAGAAACTGCCCATGTACGGGATGTGGTTGCCACTTGCGTATTTCTTTCACCGCACTATTATAAATAGTGTGTTCATTTGTAATTATTGGCATGCTGAAAATATATCTTTCTTATTCCTTATTTCCATTCAATACAATTCGAGCTTAACACTCTCACATCGTATGCACTTTCCATGGACACCTGTCAGAAAACTAATGCCAAATTTTTGCAATGAAATTCAGGACATTCTTGGCAGGCATGAATCATGTATTGAAGAACTGCATGGTACTATAAACCAGCTTCGCACAGGCGTCGACAAACTTCAAACCACTATGCAAGCCATGGTAGCACAACTTAATTCCTTACACCTCAACCAAAACCACCGAAACCAAATTACCAATTCCCACCCATTCGTGAATAACAACCATAACCCCCACACAAACCTCAAACTAAAATTTACAAAATTTTTCGGAGAAGATCCTCATGGATGGTTGTATAAGGCAGAACAATATTTTGCATTTCAATCCATTGGTGCTGATCAACAAGTAGTGTTAGCCTCTTTTCATTTAGAAGGTATTGCCCTTCAATGGTATTGTTGGCTGAACAAGTTTCATGGCCCTCAAACTTGGGAAGAATTCAACAAAGCTCTCTTGGCACGATTAGACCCACTAAATATGAAGATCCATCTGAAGCTCTTACTTGGCTTCGTCAAACTTCTTCCATGATGGTTTATCAACAGGATTTTGAAAAATTGTCTTATTAGGTAGACAATTTTCCAGAGATCGTTTTGGTTAATTGTTTCATTGCGGGGCTTAAAGATGATATACACTTGGATTTCAAAGCTCAAGCAACCAACAAGTTTATTTGAGGCAATTGGCGTAGCTAGATTAGTGGAAGAACGCAAAAACCTCAGTAGAAGACCAAGTAACAATTTCAAAACTCCTCTCACAGTTGGGCCACCTATACCAGGAATCGTCGGAGCATCTTCAGCTCACAGCAACCAGGGTTTTCCAAGCACAAACATCCATAGAATTACACCACGGGAAGCACGAGAATGACGTGACAAAGGGTTGTGTTTTTATTGTGATGAAAAGTTCGTTCGTGGTCACTAATGTCACAAACCTCAACTCTTCATGATAGAGGATGTTGCTACAATTGAGGACGAGGAAACCAATCCCCAGGAAAATCCAGACCCCAGCCTGAAATTTCATTCCATGCAATCTCGGGTGCTAATCATCCAAGCACACTTCGTGTATTAGGTAAAATTTGTAACTTTACTGTTACTATTTTAATTGATGGAGGTAGTACACACAACTTTATTGACCAATCAATTGTGACCAAACTGGGGTTGAATTTTAGCCGTGATAAAAAGTTCAAAGTCACCATTGCAAATATCGACCATATTGAATGTTCAGGACTATGTCGGGCATTGGCTCTCAACATCCAAGGAGTGACAATCACAGTTGACTACTATGTCCTTCCGGTGGCTACTTGCCAATTGGTACTGAGAGTCCAATAGCTCCAAACTTTGGGGCCTATTGAAATGGATTATCGCCACCTAAAGATGACTTTTTGTATCGCTGACACCAGCTACACCTTTCGTGGCATCCAATCTATGCTCCATCAAGAGTTAGAGTTGGATGAATTTAACCCTACCAGAGATCAAGGTTATCTTCTCCATGTCTCACTCTCTGCAGAAAACTTATCAATGGCGCAGGAGGATCCAAAATTATCACAACTCTTGGGGTAGTTCACAAACATATTCAAGGCCAGTCCTAGCCTTCCACCTGCTCGATCTCATGATCATCATATTGTTATGCAGGCCCCAGGCTAGTAATGTAAGTGTTCTCCCTTATCGTTATCCTTGTTTTCAAAAAATAAAAATTGAAAAGTTGGTTAAAGAATTTTTAGAGGCTGGTTTGATTCGCCCCAGTAATAGTTCTTTCTCTTCATCGGCTATGTTGGTTAAAAAGGCAGATGGTAGTTGGCAATTTTGTATTGATTACATGGCCCTTAACAAGATTACTGTGAAGGATAAATTTCTAATTCCGGTGATTGATGAGTTGTTGGATGAATTTTTTGGGGCTCAATTCTTCAACAAATTGGCCCTCACTTCTGGTTAGCACCAAATTAGAGTCCCTGAGGCAGATATCCTATAAAATAGCATTTCGTACTCATGATGGGCACTACGAGTTTGTGGTATAGCCGTTTGGTCTCACTAATGCGCCAGAAAATTTCCTAGGTCTCATGAATGATCTATTCTGACCGCATCTTTGAAAGTTTGTTTTGGTTTTTTTCGATGACATTTTGATCTATTCACCCGCTTGGAATGATCACCTTTCCCATCTTTATCTTGTTTTCACCATTCTGCGGGCTAATCGATTGTTCCTCAAGAAGAAGAAATGAAAGTTTGGGGTTACTTAGGTGGATTATTTGGGTCATATTATTTTGGCAGATGGAGTTTCGATGGATCCAAGAAAATTTCAAACAATTGTTGCATGGCCGCGCCCCACTACTCTTAAGGTTGTTCGAGGATTTTTGGGTTTGGCAGGGTATTACCACAAGTTTATCCATCACTTTGGCAGAATTGTAGCACCACTCACCAAACTTCTCACAAAAGAGGGTTTCAAGTGGAATGAAGATGCGGAACGGGCCTTTTAGGAGCTCAAGCACGCCCTTACTTCTTCTCCGGTGCTGGCCACTCCTAATTTTTCTCAGAAGTTTACCATCGAATGTGATGCTAGTGGTCTCGGCATTGGAGCCATTTTGTCCTAAAATAATTGCCCCATCACCTATTTCAGTGAAGCTTTGAAAGGTACATCTCTCAATTTATCTACCAACGAAAAGAAAATGTGGGCAATGGTTAAAGCCATTCAGAAGTGGAGGCCTTATTTGCTTGGGTGATCTTTCACCGTTTGTATTGATCATAAGAGTTTGAACTATTTGTTGGAGCGACAGATTACAACTCCATTACAAGCAAAGTGTTTATCTAAACTTCTTGGTTGTGATTATGTGATTGAGTATAAAAAAGGAGCAACTAATCAAGCTGCAGATTTGTTATCTCGTGTCGATTAATTCCATATGATCTATGTTTCTACGCCTCGGGCGGCTTGGTGGTCCCAACATCAGGCTAAGGTAAAAGATTATCCTTTCTACGCTTCTTTGTCTCCATCAAAATTCCAATTTCAGGATGTGGTGTGGTTTTTGGAGGGATGCATCCTTCTCAGTCCATCTTCTCCTTTCATCCATCAAGTTCTAGTAGACTGTCATTCTTTGCCCTGTGGTGGTCATTTTGAATTCCAGAAAACTCTTGCTCGTATCAGACGTAGTTTTCAGTGGCCACACATGAACCATTCAGTCAAGGAGTTCTTACACTCCTGTGATGTTCACCAACGGAACAAGTCAGACACAATGAAACCCATAGGCTTACTCCAGCCTTTGCCCGTGCCTATCCGGATATGGTCAGATATTTCATTAGATTTTTTGGAAGGCATGCCTTCTTCCAAAGGCTATATGGTGATTATGGTGGTCATGGATTGACTTTCTAAAGATTCCCATTTTACTATGTTAAAGCATCCTTTTACTGCTTTAACTGTGGCTAAGGTTTTTGTGTCAAGTATTGTTCGCTTACATGGAATGCCTCTTACTATCATTAGTGATAGGGACAAAATTTTTGTGAGTAATTTTTGGAAAAAATTATTTCAACTTCATGGGACTCAACTTTGTTGAGCTCGAGCTATCATCCACAAACGGATGGCCTGACGGAGGTTATAAATCGCATTTTGGAACAATATTTACATTATTTTGGACTGCATCAACCTAAACAATGGGTTGATTGGCTTCCTTGGGCAGAATATAGCTACAACACGTCTGTACACTCTGCAAAAAAAAGACTCCATCTGAGGCAGCTTATGGCATTCCCCCTCCCAAGATGTTGGATTATGTCTCAGGCACTGCTCGTCTTGTTGATGATTATCTACGTGACCGCAATGCAATTATTAGGGAGATCTTATTGAATTTGAACTTGGCCAATGACCGCATGAAGTCCAAAGTTGATCAGCACCGCAGAGAGGTCTCCTTCAACGTGGGCACTTTTGTGTAGCTCAAACTCCAACCTTAGGTGGCTTGCATCGATGAAGTTGGCTCCCCATTATTTTGGTCCTTATTGCATCATTGAACGCATTGTAGTAGTGGCTTATCGTTTAGAATTGCCACCGAATTCCCAAATTCATAATGTTTTTCATGTTAGTTTGTCGCGCAAATGTTTGGGAGCTACTCATGTGCCTGGTCCTCTTCCCACCTTGTTAGAGGATGCATCACTCTCTCCATTTTTGGAAGCCATTTTGGCTCGCCATACCATTTAGAAGGGTTCATATCAGCCCAGGGATGAGATTCTTGTCAAGTGGAAAAGAGCCCTCATTTTGGATGCAACTTGGGATAATGAACGTTGCTTTCGTCACACCTATCCTAATTTCTTTATTATGGACAAGGATGGCACAAGGGGGGAGAATTGATATGTGATGCATATATACGTACTGCATTCCACTCAATCACTACTACACGTACTTAATCCACTAATGTATTCCACTCGACCACTACTCCACTCTAGCTGAATTACTGTTAGTTAGGACATGAGAAACCGCCCATGTATGGGATAAGGTTGGCCACGTGCTTTGTGTGTTTCTTTCATCACACTATTATAAATAGTGTGTTCGTATGTAATTATTGGCATGCTAAAAATATATCTTTCTTATTCCTTATTTCCATCCAATACAATTCAAGCTTAACACCCTCGAGTCGTGTCAGATGATGAGATAAGTGCCATTAAGAAGAACAACACGTGGGAGTTGACTTCCATTCCAAAAGGGCAAAAGGCTACAGTCAAAGAACCGACATCAACTATGATGAGGTATTCACTCCTGTTGCTCGACTTGAAACTGTGAGACTAATAATCTCATTGGCAGCTCAAAACAAATGGAGGATACATCAGATGGATGTGAAGTTAGCCTTCCTAAATAGAGTTCTCAAAGAAGAAGTATACATCCAGCAACCACAAGGGTACGTAGTCAAGGGGAAATAAGATAAGGTCTTGAGGATGAAAAAGGCCCTATACGGGTTGAAACAGGCCCTAAGAGCTTGGAATGCATGAATTGATAAGTACTTCATGGAGAGAAATTTCATCAAGTGTCCATATAAGCATGCACTCTACATCAAAATCCAAAATGGTGAGATACTGATTGTATGCTTGTATGTGGATGACCTAATTTTCACTGGGAGTAGTCCACACATGTTTGAAGAGTTTAAGAAAGAGATGACAAAGAAGTTTGAAATGACGGATATTGGGCTCATTTCTTACTACCTCGACATTGAAGTAAATCAGGATAGAGAAGGAATCTTTATCTCCCAGGAAGGGTATGCTAAGTATATGCTCAAGAAGTTTAAGATAGAGAATGCTAATCCAGTTAGCACGCCCATGGAGTGTGGAGTCAAGTTGACCGTAGGTGTGGAAGGAGGAAATGTGGATCCTACACTATTCAAAAGTTTGGTAGGAAGTTTACGATACTTGACATGCATAAAGCCAGGTATTTTGTATGCAGTTGGAGTTGTTAGTCACTATATGGAGTGTCTGATGGCAATTCATTTAAAGGTACCGAAGAGAATTCTTTAGTATATTAAAGGTACTGTAAATTCTACATCCAATGATTACAAACTCGTTGGATATAGTGGTAGTGATTGGAGGGGAGATAAGGCCGACCGCAAAAATACATCTGGTTTCATGTTCTACAAGGGATACACAACTTTTGTATGGATGTCCAAGAAGTAGTCGATTGTGACTCTTTCCTCATGTGAAGTAAAGTATGTAGTTGCTAATTCATGTGTGTACCACACAATTTGGTTGCAAAACCTATTGAAGGAGTTGAAATTGCTGCAAGAGGAGCCAACGAAGATCTTCGTGGACAACAAATAAGCAATAGACTTGAGCAAGAAGCCATTTTTTTCATGATCGAAGTAAACACATTGACATGCGGTATCACTACATCAGAGAGTGCATCGCTATAAGAGATGTACATGTGGAACATGTTAAGATGGGCAATAAATTTGCAGATATCTTCACCAAACCTCTCAAGGACAATGATTTTATCGGGGTGAAGAGTTTTCTTGGAGTGGAAAATCAAGTTTAAGGGGGGCTGTTGAAGATTAAACTTGATTTTGGGTTTAGCCCAAATGACATTCTTGGTGGTCCATAATCTAGAAGAAGTCCAAAAAAGTGTTAAGAAGTATGGAAGATTCTAGAGTAGGTTCTAGAACATCTCTAGAATGTGTAGATTATGATAGAGTAGTAGAGAGAATTCTAGAGAGTTAATTGTAGCCATTAGATTAGACTTTAGATGAAAAGATCCCAGCCATTGGTTTGGGGATGTCACTAGTATAAATAGGGGTATTGTAGTAGAGTTTCAATCAAGCCAAAAGTAATAAAAGCCTTCTCCTTATAAAAATAGCCTCTTCCTCCAAGCTCTCCATTTTCACCCAAACTTTCTAAATCCTTCTTCAACCATTTAAAGTTTCCTGAAAAATGGTTCAAGTTCAGATTCAAAAAGAAAGCAAAGTTTAATTTTCATTTACCAGATTCATCTGTACACTACAACAAATAGAAAAAGTACAATGCTATAAAGCTAATACTGCAAAAAAAAGAAAATAGGAAAACCAATTGGAACACAACACGTGTCCATGCAGTTGCTAATAAAACAAAAGAATAAAACTCTGTTTTATAGTGTCGTTTCATCCATTTTCTCAAATCTTCAATCTGAAGTTTGCGTTATTTTCATATCTGCTTTAAACCTAAGCTTAATGTTATCCATAGAAAAGCATAATCCCATCACCCCCTCCTCAAGCTCAGATTTGAGAGAACAAAAACTGAGTTTTGACAAGTTGGCATGAAAAAGAGCAGCTGGCAGAGACTTGGTGAGCACATCAGCTAGTTGCATGCGAGAAGAAACAAAAGTGGGAAGGAGAAATCCCTCAAGATAGTCCCTGACTAGATGTCAATCTATATCCAAATTCTTAGTTCTTTCATGAAACACTGGATTAGCAGTGAGGTGCAAGGAAGCTTGATTGTCACAGAAAAGAGGGATGGGAAATTGCACCTATAAATGAAGATCTCGAGCAACGTAGCTGATCCATTTAAGGTCACAGGAAGTCATAGAGAGACTCATGTACTCAGCTTCAGCAGAAGATTTGGATACAGTTGATTGATTTTTAGACTTCCAGGAGATCAAAGTTGATCCTAAGAACACTACATACCATGCGATTGATCTCCTGGAAACTTTACATGTTACCCAATCAGCATCACAGTAGGCATGAAGCCTAAGATCATTAGCTGAAGAGTAGAATAAGCCATGCTGTGGATGATGATTATGGTATCTGACAATATGTAAAGCTCCACTGAGATGATAATATGTTAGATATTTCACAAATTGACTCAGCCGATGAACAACAAATGTGACATCTGGCCTGGTGTAATTAAGATACAAGAGTCTGCCAATTAGCCTTCTATAGGCACTGGGATCAGAAAGAAGAGCTGAATTTTCATCATGAAGAAGCCAGGAGCTAGGAAGTGGAGTAGCAACATGCTTGCTATGAAGAAGTCCACAGTCTGATACTATGTCCCAGATATATTTTTGCCGATGAAGATGAATTCTAGAGAAGGTTTTGTGTAGCTCCAAATCTAGGAAGTAATGAGCATGCCCCAAATCTTTGATAGTAAACTTCTGATGAAAAGATACCTTAACTGCAACAATGGCATCAATGGAATTTCCCATGATCAGAACATCATCAACATAGACAACTAAAGCCAAAAAATAAGAAGCAGTGAACTTCAAGAAAAGACAGTGATCATGGTAAGATTGATTAAAGTTCAGGCTCAGAAGATGCAATGTGAAATCCTTGTTCCATTGCCTGGAAGCCTGCTTTAATCCATAAAGGCTTTTAGTGAGCCTACAAACTAGATGTGGATCTATGGAATGATATCCATCAGGAAGTTTCATGTATACCTCCTCATCTAAATGCCCATGCAAGAAAGCATTGTTGATATCAAGTTGATAGATATGCCAATTGGAAGCTGAGGCCAAAGCAAGAAGGTTTTTTATGGTAACCGCCTTAGCCAATGGTGAAAAGACTTCAAAGAAGTATATTCCTTCTATTTGGTTGAAACCTTTGACAACTAGTCTAGCTTTGTGTTTTTCTAAACTTCAATCTGCATTAAATTTCAGCCTGTAGACCCATTTAGATCCAATTGCCTTCTTTCCTGGTGGCAACTTCACCAAATCCCAAGTGTGGTTTTGCTCAAGAGCATTTAGCTCCTCAGTTATAGCTTGAACCCATTCATGTGAATGCTTTTCTTGTTGATAAGTGGATAGTTTCTGAACCAGTGAAACATCAAGAATGTGTGCAGAAATAGTTGACAGAGGTTGAAGTGAGGAGGAGACAAAATCCTTGGCCCAGACAGGTGGCTTGATAACTATAGTGTTGTGTCTTGCACTAGTGTTGGATGGTTGAGAGGGGATAGGGAAAGAGAGTGAAGGGTCAGAAGACTCTGGTATATCAGAAGGAATTGTGTCTATGAAGGAAAAGGAAAAGAAAAATGAAGTGTTGATGAATAAGGAAAGATGACTTCATGGAAAACCACATCCCTAGAAATGATCAACATGTGATTTTGCAAGTCAAACAGTTTGTAGGCCTTTTGACCTGAGGGATAGCCAATGAACACACAAGGATGTGCTCTATCCTTATGTGGATAAGTATTAGTTGCATATACCAGACAACCAAAAGTTCTAAGTATCTGCAGATCTAGTTTCTCATTGAAAATCAACTCAAATGGTGTTTTCCATGAAACAACGGGAGTTGGGAGTCTGTTTATTAAATATGTGGTAGTCAAAATTGCATCTCCCCAAAAATTTTTTGGTAGGTTTGATTGGAAAAGAATGGCTCTAGCTATTTGTAAGAGATGTTGATGTTTCCTTTCCACTACACCATTTTGTTGTGGAGTGTAAGGACATGAGTTTTGGTGCAATATTCCTAAATCTGTGAACAATTTCTCACACTCAGAATTGACAAATTCACTTCCGTTGTCTGTCCTGACTTATTTGAATGAAGCATTAAATTTATTTTGTATCATGGCAAGAAACAATTTGAGAATTGAAGGCACTTGGTCTTTGGACTTAATCAAATAAGTCCAGGTAGATCTAGTAAAGTCATCCACCACCATTAAAAAGTATTTGCAACCATTAATGGAATTGACTATAAGCTCCTCACAGATTCAAATGAATCAACATGAAAGGTGACTGAGTAAAGCTAGTACTGAGTGAGAAAGGCAGCCTATGCTGCTTAGCCAAAGGACATATTGAACAAATGCTATCATCATTAGACAAAGAAGTAGTTTCAGAAATGTGTTTCATTACATCATGAGAAGGGTTCCCTAGTCTAAGGTGCTAAGACCGAAAAGGCAATGAAGTTTGATTAACAACAACACCTATTATAGTGTTTTTAGGAAGTGTATGTGGAAAATTTGACTGAAGTCTCTGCTTGATAATATCTAGTTGAAATGATTGACTGTCTACAATGTACAGGCTATTTACTTCTTTGGTTGCTGCAAGAACTTTGTTAGTTCTGAGGTCCTGCTGCACACAAAGACCAAAAGAGAATTTGAAATTGACAGTCATGGATTTAGTAAGCTTGCTCACAGACAGAAGATTATATTTAAAATCAGGAACATGTAGACAATCAATCAGGGTAACTGAGGGATTTAAAATAATTGATCATATAGCTGTGACTAGTTTAATTGTGTGATCTGGCATATAAACAGGTGTGGGATTCTGCATAGCAGTAGTGGAATGAAATACTGACATATTTGCACACATATGACTTGATGCCCCATTGTCAACAATCCATTTATCATCAGTCAAAGTAAAAACATTAAGAGAAAAGTTTGTGACCAGGCTACCTGCAAAGTCAGGATAATGAGCATAGTTCACTGCTCCATATTGATCTGGAATCTATTCTTTCCCTTTCAGCTTCTTATCCAGCTGAGCTTCCACTAATTTTGCAACCAAGGCATGTAGATTTGCATCTGGATCATTCAGTGGTGTATCCTCTTCTTCTACAGCCACATGTGCACCATATTTCAGATAACCTTGACTTGATTGAATAGGTTTCTGATATGTTTTTGGAGAAAATTGAGGCTTGAAAACAACATCTCTATTTCTTTCCCACCATTCATGACATCCCTTGATTTTGAAACAATTCTCCTTCACATCTCCTAGTTTTCCACAATGATCGCACTTCAGGTATGATCTTCTAACATTTCTTCTCATCAAGGCATCTAATTCTTCAAACTGATAAGAACCTGATTCCTTGGTCTGATAAGGCATTTCCCCGTCCCTATAGATTCTCACAACTATGGCTAAATTGTTTTGAACTTCTTGATAGCCACAGTGAATGGCCTTCTGCTTCTCTATCCTGGTAATCATGGAATATGCCTTCCTAACACTAGGAAAAGGATCCATCAGCAAGATTTGATGATTGATGGAGCTGTATTCCTCAGTTAGGCCCATTAGGAACTGATATAATTTATCATCTTCTTCCTCAGCTGGTAAGCAAGTGTAATTAATACAGTCTAGATTGAATATCATTCCATGCCTTAAGCATGCATATTCATCCCAAAGACTTTCAATTCAGTAAAGTAAACAAAAACATAATCATTCCCTTGTTTCAATTCACATATATCATTTTTCAGTCTGTGAGTTAGAGGGCCATTACTCTCTCCAAATCTTTCCTTCATCTCATTCCACAAAGCATAAGCGTCCTCACAAAACATAAAACCTCTTGCAATCTTTTTGGAAATGGAATTCAGTATCCATGAAATTAAGGTTGAGTTTACCTTATCCCATCTGTCATAAAGCGGATCATCTGGATCTGGTGTTTGAATCTCACCAGTTGATAGCTTCAACTTTCCTTTGGATTTGAAGGCTATTACCATTGACCTGCTCCATGTTATGTAATTGAACTCATTTAAGAGTTCAGCTACCAGCACCAAACTTGAGTTGTCTGAACTTTGCAGATCGAATGGATCATTAATCCGTGGCCTTCCTCTGTGTGAAGTAGATCTCACAGACTGTTGAACAGAGTCTACTGATTCAGTATCAGAAGACATGCTTTAGAGCTCAAAACGTTCAGGATTTAGTGAAGATTAAAACAAAAACATCACCGGATATTTCCCGGTTGCTCTGATACCATGAAAAATGGTTCAAGTTCAGATTCAAAAAGAAAGCAAAGTTTAATTTTCATTTACCAGATTCATCATTATGCTACAAAAAATAGAAAAAGTACAATGCTATAAAGCTAATGCTGCAAAAGAAGAAAACAGGAAAGCCAATTGGAGCACAACACGTGTCCAGGCTGTAAAGTCAAGCGGGGTTCATTGAATATTTTAATTGGTAATTTTTGAACATAGTTGGAAACGAAAAATTTTCCATGTTGGAACATGCGGACATCATATCTACGCCTTCAGAGTTGAAAGGGAAAAATGACAGAATATTATGGTATTTGTGATTTATGGAAATATGAATATTCTGCTACATGATTGGCGTTGGAAAAAGCATAGTTGGTTTATGGAAAATCCCTACAAATATGGTATTGAGATTATCGAATATATGAGAGATATTGTGATAAGGAAAATTCCTTTATTTATGGGATTTGGATATACTTCAAAAGCAGATAAGGAATATGAATATTATGGAGATAATCCTGGAAAGTTCCGATCTGCTCATGGCTTTAAAAGGGGACACCACGGCTGCATTCAATACACAACTTTAGTAGAGAAAATCTGCACACAGATATTCATTCTTTCGAGAGAATTGCAAAGAGCCAGAATTCTATGTTCCAATATACGTGACCTGCTGTTCAAAGTTCATTATCATATGCCTTAATTCTTCAGGAGGAGGAGATCCAGCACCGACGAGTTTCGAGGTCAGAGGGAGTCTGATCAAGGCGGGTCAGTAGCTAGGGGAGCTAGCAGAATTCACACGTTTGATTAGTAAAGATAAGTATTTTGTATGGTGTACTTTGTACTGTATCTTTCTGATTAGTGGATTTATTCTGAATTGGGCCAGACCTCGCAGATGTAGGCGGATTTCACCTAACTGCGTAACCAAGTGTTGTGTCTTTAATGCTTTACTTTATTGCATACATGGTTAGATATGTTATGTTGGAACATACTAGTAATAATTAAGAGAATTCGGTAAAACCAAATTTCACAGGCAGTTGCTAATAAAACAAAAGAACAGAACTCAGTTTTATAGTGTCGTTTCATCCATTTGCTCAAATCTTCAAATATGAAGTTGGCGCTATTTTCATATCTGCTTGAAACCTGAGCTTGGTGCCATCCGCATAAAAGCATAATCCCATCATTTCCTCCAACAAAATAGTGTTAGAGCTATTCCCTCCCAACAATGTGATTTTTGTTGAGCATGATCTGAGTGTTCTGGATTTTCTTTCTGACTTCACCTGCTGTTTGTATGGGAAGCCTGGAGCTTATGGTGTTGTAACCCTTCCATTTTCAGTTAGAGAAGGGATCAACATATTTTTTTGCTGGATTTGTTCCAATTGAAAATCTGCGGTTCAGGGATGAATCACAATCACTTGTTTTCAGGGTAGCTGAGATGCTGCAGGAAGGAGCTGAAGAAATTGAAACATATGCTCGTTATAAATACCCAACCCTGAGTATAATGGATCAAATTGAGCAATTAATGGATCAAGATGTTGTGAACCTTTATGGTGGAGAGCTACAAAGAGTTGCCCTGACTTTATGCCTTGGGAAACCAGCTGATATCTACCTGATAGATGAAGCAAGTACATATCTTGAGTCTGAGCAATGTATTGTTGCTTCTAAATTCCTAAAGAGATTCATACTGCAAACTAAGAAGACGAAATTTGTGGTTGAGCATGATTTTATCATGGCAACTTACCTGGCTGATCATGTTGTTGTCTAGGAAAGAAGACCATCTATAGATCGTATTGCAATTGCACCTCAGTCATTGTTGACTTGAATGAATTTATTCTTGTCACACCTTGAAATTACATTCAGAAGATATCCAACTAATTTTCACCCAAGAATCAACAAGTTGGATTCAACCAAGGACAGGGAGCAGAAGAATGTAGGAACGTATTACTACCTGGACAATTAACTTAGTCATTGATAATGTTGTGTTTGTTCCCCTCATCACCCATTCTTATATGTTGTCCAAAGCTTATGGAAGCTCTGGTGATTCCTTGGCGACACTGATGACGATGGGGGCTTATTCGCCTCCAGTGCAGTTCCTTGGCGATGCTGAAGAAGGTTAGATTGCTGCATGAATCATGTTGAATATTACTGCATGAAGATGTTGATGATATCTTGTTGAATGCTAATTTTGCGGATTAATGTTATATACTACATCTGTTGACGAATTTCGGCTGAATAGCTCCTTCTGTAATGTTCCCTGAGTGGAGATTATATTTTTGAGGCTGTTAAATTGTGAGGTAGCTTTGGGTATTCAAGATGATTGTTTCGCAACTGGACATGTACTCATGTTTTTTCAAATTTGACACACTTATCGTTATAAAAATTTTTTACTTACTTCTTATTAGAACATTCCAAACAAATTTACTTTTATTGTTTTAATTTGTATTTTAATTACTTTTTAATCTCTCATACTTATTTAATTTTTCCCTAATTATATTATTCATTAACATAACTTTTGGTAATATTGTCTCGATGGGAGTTTATGACGAGGGAGGAGATTAATTTACAATTTTAGATAAAATAGTAAAAATTTCATTTCATTTTACGTTCAACAAGTCAAACTAATAAATCATAAACTTCCCAAAAAAAATGTATTAAAAAATTTAGCATTGCGCCAAAAAATTATTTTATTCAAATTAATTCATTAATCACAATGATGCAAAGAATATCGCAATTTTTTAATAAAATAGTGGAATATCACAATTATGTCATATATTTGCAATGATTTTTTTAATCGTTTCATTTAGAGATTTCATTAAAGTGTTGTAAATAATTTTTTACAATCTTGGGACATTTTAGAAAACATCGCTTATATGTCACAAGAGAGACGACACATACAAAAAATGACACAATTATGCCAAAAATTTCAAAAAAAATTAAAATTGTGTCATATAGTTGTGACATATTTGCAAAGTATCGTAAATAATTTGTCGCAATCTTGGGACATTTTAGAAAGTGTCTCATAGATGTCACAAAACTTATAACACATTAAAGGAATGATACAGTTCTACCGTAAATTAGCAACAAACTCATAATTATGTTGACATTTTATTAAAGTGTTGTAAATAAATTGTCGTAATCTTGAGACATTTTAGAAAGTGCCACATATATGTCACGAAACGTACAACACATGAAAGAAATGATACAATTGTGCCATAAATTAGCAACAAATTCATAAACTTTATCGTCTAATTATGACATTTTTGTAAAGTGTCTTAAATAATATGTCGTAATATTGAGACCCAAAATAATATGTCGTATACATGTCACAAGAAAGGTGACATAGCAATGAAATGACGTAAAAATGTCGCAAATGAATGACATATTCGCATAAGTGTAGTAAATATACGACCTACACATTGGTCGCACGTATATATGTCGCAAAAGGTCATCTTTCTTGTAGTGTCTGACTATTTTCTTAATAGGAATCATACTGCAAGCAGAGTTTAGTTGTTGTTAAGTTGATAGATAGTCAGTTCAAACTCCCACATTCCCTTCTAAATCTGTCCGTAAGATTTTCAGAGCTGCAAATATTCCAGACTTCTTAACTGGACCAAAGAGAATTTGTAGTTCTAAGGATGTGCAAGGGAATAAAAATCACGGGGAAGAATCCCATGGAAGTGATGAATGGAGTAAAAAGTACATAAACTTTCAACTGACAGGGTGCGTCTCAGTGTGCTGCCGCTGCAGCTGATTCCCAACAACTTGAACTCTTCATCAACCAAAAGATTCATGATGCATCCACATGGAATGTCAACAAACAAATACAGGTATGTAGAATTTCATCATTCGGATTTTGTTTAAAGGGAATCCGGTTGTTTACTGGCTACGAATAAGGAATAACATCCATATGTGAATAAACCAAGATGAATAAAATTTTAAACCTCCCAAAATACATAACTAAAGAAGTTCAGAAGTACCATCACTAAGAAATTAAAAGGTATCTAATTGCATCCTTAGAAAATCAATCAGTTTTTTTACTCTTGATAAAGGCCTTTGTCTTGTTTGTATAGTACTGAGCATCATCATCAATAATCGACTGTAGAGATCTCTTTGAAGTAGAACTTATAGACAAAGTAAATTTTGAGGCCGTGTCATTATCCCAGTACATGAAATTGAGTCCTGTAAAGCAAATAAATGAAATAATCAGGTCTGGCCTCTCTCGCACCTTAGTGAACAACATGAAACTAAGGTAGAACATGCTTAAAATACAAACCTTTCCAAGATCAATAGAAGGGTGGATTAATGATGGTTCATCCATTGAGAACCTTTCAGATAGCGTTTCTTGGAAACACAAAAACAATATTAATACCTTCACCAAAAATTAAGAAGAAAATAAGATAATCCATATTATAATACCTGATTTGAACTTGAAGAATCCATAAAAACTTGATCAAACACTCATCAGTGCTCAACTTTAGGACCGTGTAAACGTACCAATTCTTTGTTAAATTATAATTCGAAACCTCAACTTTGAAGAGATAACACTTGCCAACAAATGCATTTAGCTTCGGCACGAAACAATCCACCTCACTACTCTGATAGTGAAAATATAGCAGTTTTTAATAGTTTCAGAAATAGTATTAAAGCATTCAAATTTGTTGATATCTAGTTACACAGCTCACCTCGACTAGAGATACGCGCAATTCATAAGCTGATTTCTATAGGAATTGCATCACCTCTCAATCAAACATAACAAAAGAGGCACTCCAAGTATCATCAATCACTCTAACTTGAACCTTAAACCTTTTTTTTATAAAAATAAAAATGAAAAGTAAGTTACATATAGCAGTAAGACTAAATTATTTTTTTAGTCCCCTACAAAGTATCTTATACAATGTTTGGTCCCCGTTCGCAAATCAACCTAAGACAGTACTCCAAAAATTTAGAACAATTTATTTAGTCCCTGAAGATGCTTTTCTGGTAAGACTAAATGGTTTTTCGGCATAGCTAGGGGTATAATGGTAATTTTACTACTTAAAAAATATTTTCAATTAAAAATTCTTAATTTTAAATTTTCTTTTTCTTTAGTTTTTCATTTGAATGTCGGTGGCGGCGGAAGAACATTTTCAATTTCCACCGCCGCCGCCAACTTTTAATTTCTTGTGAAACCATTCTTCCACCGCCGCCAATCACCGCCACCTTCAATTTCCACCGGCGAGCCTCGTCTCTGTCGATCGTTCTACAACTACAGAGGTGGAGCTCCTCTTATTTGCAAATCTGCAACCATGATGACCTCTGCAACCACGGCAACCTCTGTAACCACAGTGATGGAAGCTCGCCGACTTCCACTTCCCTGCTGATGAGACCACGACGGAAGCCTCTCAATAACAGCTGATTAGATCTTCTTCCCAGTGGCTAAAAATTTGGGTTGAATATCAGCCATTTGGTGTGTTGTTTTGGGTCAGTTTAGTGAGCTTAATTCCCAGTCTGAATCTTCTAACGACGAGCGCGATGTTTTCGACGGAGGTGAGAATCATGGCTGAGGTTCGCAGCTCCGGTTGGACGAAATTCACCGTTGTCATCTGTCACCACCATGATGGGTTTTTTGGTTCTCCGACAGAAGAACAAATGCGACACTCAATGTCACACGATGCAGCTATTGGCAACGCAAAGGAGATGGTAATTCGCCGCCGGTTCATCGGATTAGGGACGTTACTCGGTGGCTACGAATTTGGGTCGAATATTAGCCATTTGGTGTGTTTTTTTGGGTCAGTTTAGCGAGCTTAATTTTTTTTTATTTTTATAAGTTGAAAGGCTTCACGGGGAAGAAGATAGTATTTTTATTTTTAATTTTTTAAAAAAAATCAGGGGTATAATGGTCATTTTACATATTTTGACCAATTTTACCGTCGAATTTACCTGAAAACCACCTTTGGGAACCAAACAAATCGTTGGAATTTGTGGGGTACAGTCTAAGGGTTGATTTGCAAATGGGGACCAAAACATGGTATAAAATACTTTGTAGGGGACTAAAATTTTTTTTAGTCTAGCAGTAAATACATGAACTGAATTTAACATAAATCAGTATTGTAAACAATAAAAGGAATCATCCTACATGAGGACGACTTGGTGTACAAAGGAGTTGCACTTTGCACAGTAGAACTTATCAGCAGCTTTAGTGTCATCATTGGTTTCATCCTCAGATTTTTTGTTGGTAAATTTTTTATTACACTTCTTGCATGACAAGTAGAACCAGTTATGTTCAATTTGGACACATACAGTTGCCAGCGTAACACAATTGATCACCTATCCGAATTTAACAATCAGGTCCAATATGTTGCTAATAGGGTAATGCATACATGTTTCAATAATATCTAAAACCGATGGATTTGTATAACAACCAAGTTTCTATAGTACAATATACTAAGTACATGTAAAACTCAAAGACCAGATTTGAACACTATCTCTAGAACACATTACAACCCTATTTTCGCCACTATACCAAACTTTTTGTAAAATTTAACAACATACTATAGTTTACTATCCTTTATTAGTATAACCTATTGAAAAATGAAGAACATTTCACAATTTACTGCCCTAATTTATCCTTGTACTGTAAACCTTTAAAAAAAAATGAAAAGACTACAATCCCATTTTTTTTGCAAAAGAAAATCCAAGAATTTTTTCCAATTAGATAGAAAGAAATGTATAGTATTTACTAAAAAATGCACAGACAATACCTTAGTACTGTCACATATCTCATCGAGAGTCTTTCTATCGATCAAATTGAGAAACTACTCCGTTATTGAAACAGGAGACTATGTGGAAATCTGACTCGAGAGCTGAGTATAAACATTCCCAAAAGTATCGAGCTTATAATTTTTTCAAACAAAATACTTGTCAATAATATCAAATGCAATAATCACACACAAATATTATGACATATTAAGATAGAATACATGCTCCTGCAATTGTTGACTTCCTCGATATCGGGGTTTAGAAATAATCGTGATCCGAACAATACATTTGATATAGACATACCACCTGCTTGAAATATGATTACAAAAGTTAGTTTCTAAATTAGAGAATATTCGTATTAATTATGCATTTCATTTATGCACCTTGCCAACTTTTAAACTTTGGAAATTGAATAATAAAAATAATTGGTGCTTTGGGTCCCTCACCCAAATACTCAGAAATTTGTAGAGAAAAATCATCCCATAGAGTACAGTCCTGATATTGGTTACTGAAAATAAAAAATAGTGATCAGACCATCAATAGAAAACAACTTCAACTACTCATGAAACACTTCGTAACACTCACTTAAGGTCAACTAAGTGAACGAACAACCATTTGTGCTCCTTTCCATTTTGGCTTGTAAGTTCATTAGAACCAACAACCTTTATGTGTCCCAATACATCAGCATGTGAAGATTTATATACAAATTAATTATCACAATATTTTACAACTTTCATTTTTTTAAAATGAAGGAAAGGTAGTCCAGTAATAAGAATAAAGAAAATATGTAGACCTACTAAAGAGTCTTCATTCAACTTCTTCGACAAAATTTCACTGAATGATACGAAGTTGAATATGTATAGGGAATTTGTAAAACATCGACTTGTTTCACAGATGTTGTGTTGAAGAAGCTTATCTTGTGAGGATGAGCAGAGGTCTTGTAACATCCTCCATTCTCACAAACGACAAAATTAGTAATGACGTAAAATCCTCCTTCCATAATCAATGAGTCAAACTTCTTCATCAGAGACTTCTTGATGGAAGCATGAATCCTATCAGACTTATAGTTGCAAACAAAAATAAAATGCAGTCACTATAATATCGAATATAAAATATTGAACTAAAAAGAATATGTTAAACAATACCTTCTCATTCATCAAAGTCATTTCAATGCTGGTATATTCATCAGCCTTTTCATAAGCAGTCTTCGTCCAGAGTCGAACTACTCAAACTCTGATCTACCACGTTTCCCTAATTGTCGTTATATCGCTTATAGTAGATAAAATTTTTGCCATAATATAAGATTAACTGAATGGAAAATGGGTAGGGATAGGAGAAAACATGAAGGGGTATAATCTGACTGCATATATATCGTTCATTGTGACGTTTTGTTTCCTTTCTACTTACAACATCCTTTGATTAATTTCATACGATGCAATATACCCGTGCCGAGGAACTATAAGTTAATTTTCTTTGATTACAGTAAATTAATACATGTTTAATTATAATAAATAAATTTCCTTTGTAGCATCCTTTGATTAATTTCATAATGGTATTTTAAAGATATTTTCCTTTGATTGCGGTTTATTTGATACAGATTTAATTGTAATGAATAAATTTCCTTTGCAGATCCTTTGATTAGTTTCATATTGATATTTTCTAATGTTGATTCCTTTGATTACAGTTTGATTGATGCATGTTTAATTGTTATAAATAAATTTCCATTGCAGCATCCTATGATTAATTTCATACTGGTATTCTTAAAAAAGTTTATTTCCTTTGATTAAGGTTTGATGGGTACAGGTTTAATTGTAATAAATAAATTTCCTTTGCCGCATCCTTGATTAATTTCATAATGGTATTTTTAAAGTCAATTTCATTTGAATACGGTTTGATTGATACAGGTAATTGTAAAAAATAACTTTCCTTTCATTACGGAAGCAGGATACAGTATAAATGTCAAAATAAATATTAGTTAAAATATTTTTTTAAAGCAACTGATGTGGCAATGTTTGGTAATGCCAAGTGTCAAAATTTTATGAAGGGTGATGTGGCTAAGTGTGGGGTGCCACATAAGCAAGTGGTTGTTCTTTTAGTAGTAATAAACCTTTAAAAAAAATGAAAAGACTACAATCCCATTTTTTTGCAAAAGAAAATCCAAGAAAATCCTATCAAGTAGAGAGAAAGGAATGTATATTATATACCAAAAAAAATGCACAGATAATGCCTCAGTACTGTCACGTATCTCATCAAGAGTCTTTCTGTCGATCAAATTGAGAAACTCCCCCGTAGTTGAAACGGAAGGTTGTGTGGAAATCTGACTCGGGAGCTGAGTATAAACATCCCCAAGAGTGTCAAGCCTACAAAATTTTCAAACAAAATACTTGTCAATAATATCGAATGCGATAATCACAGACAAATATTATGACATATAAGATAGAATACCTGCTCCTGTAATTGTTGACTTCCTCAATATCAGGGTTTAGAAATAATCGTGATCCGAACAACACATTTGATATAGACATACCACCTGCTTAATATGATTACAAAAGTTAGTTTCTAAATTAGAAACTCTTCGTATTAATTATGGATTTCATTTACGTATCTTGCTACCTTTTAATCTTTGCAAATTGAACAATAAAAATAATTGGTTCTTTGGGTCCATGGCCCAAATTCTTAGATACTTGTAGAGCAAAGTCATCCTATAAAGTACAATCCTGATATTGGTTACTGAAAATAAAAAACAGTGATCAGACCATTAATAGAAAACAACTTCACCTACTCATGAAACACTTCGTAAAAATCACTTAAGGTTAACTAACTGAATGGTCAACCGTTTGTGCTCCTTTTCATTTCGGCTTGTAAGTTCATTAGAACCATCACCCTTTATGCGTCCCAATACATCTGCATGTGAAGATTTATACACAAATTAATTATCATAAAATTTTACAACTTTCATTTTAAAAAATGAACGGAAAGGCAGTCCAGTAATAAGAATAAAGAAAATATGCAGACCTACTAAAGAGTCTTCATCCAACTTTTTCGACAAAATACAACTGAATTGTACAAAGTTGAACCCGTGTAGGGGAATTTGGACACCATCGACTTGTTTCACAGATGTAGTGTTGAAGAAGCTAATCTGGTGAGGATGAGCAGAGGTCTTGTAACATCTTACATTCTCACAAACAACAAAATTAGTAATGACGTACAATCCTCCTTCCATTATCAATGAGCCAAACTTCTTCATCATATACTTCTTGATGGAAGCATGAATCCTATCAGACTTATAATTGCAAACAAAAATAAAATGCAGCCAGTATAATATCAAATATAAAATATTGAACTGAAAAGAATATGTAAAACAATACCTTCTCATCCATCAAAACTATTTTGATACTGGTATACTCACCAGGCTTCTCATAAGCAGTCTTCTTCCAAAGTCGAACTACTTGAACTCTGATCTGCCACGTTTCCCTAATTGCTATTATATTGCTTATAGTAGATAAAAGTTGGCCATAATATAAGATTAACTGAATGGAAAACATGTAGAGATAGGAGAAGATATGAAGGGGTATAATCTGACTGCCTATATATCGTTTATTCCGATGTTTTGTTTCCTTTCTATTTGCAGCATCCTTTGATTAATTTCATATGGTGCAATATACCCGTGCCGAGGAACTATAAGTTAATTTTCTTTGATTTCGGTTTAATTGATACAAGTTTAATTGTAACAAATAAATTTCCTTTGCAGTATCCTTTGATTAATTTCATACTGGTATTTTTAAAGTTAATATCCTTTGATTACGATTTAATTGATACAAGTTTAATTGTAATAAATAAACTCCCTTGCAACATCCTTTGATTAATTCCATACTTGTATCTTTTTAAAGTTAATTTCCTTTGATTGATACATGTTTAATTATAATAAATAAATTTCCTTTGCAGCATCCTTTGATTAACTTCATACTGGTATTTTAAAAAAATTTAATTTCCTTTGATTGCGGTTTGATTGATACATGTTTAATTGTAATATATAAAGAGAAAGTCTCATGAAAGAAGGCTTTTTCATAAGTGTATGGACAGTCTTCAGGGGGTTTTACCTTAAATGTTGTAATTTTTAATAAAATTTAAATATTGTATTTTATAAGTTAAAAAAATAATAATATGTATTTGAAGGTGAAAACATAAAAATATATGATATAAAAAAATATTTTTAAAAATTCTAAATTTTGTATGTAATTTAATAAATGCATTGTATAAGGTAAAAATAAGTGGCATGTCCGTAAACTTTTGGACAGACCGCCTGTTAGGAGACCCACTCATAAATAAATTTCCTTTACAGCATCCCTTGATTAATTTCATACTAATATTTTTAAAATTAATTTCCATTGATCACGGTTTGATTGATACATGTTTAATTGTAATAAATAAATTTCCTTTCATTATGGAAGCATAATACAATATAAACGTCAGAATAAATATTAGAATAAGTATTTTTTAAAGCACCTGATGCAGTAATGCCTGATAATGTCAATTGTCAAAATTTTATGGAGGGTAATGCGGCTGAATATGTGAGTATAATTTAAGTAAGTGATTGCTGTTTTAGTTAAGTATAGAATAGGCATAAATCCGACGGAAATGGATCCGTAAAGTCTCAATTTGAAAAACGGTTAAAAGCGCATTTTATCCTCCTTATCATCTCCACTCACAGGAGCAAAGTCATCCTAAGCCACTCAAGAAATGGCATTCAACGGGAACCAGATCCTCTACAACGCCCCCACCGCCGGCGTCCATCTCCGACGTGCATACCTGATACCATCCCCGCAGTGGTCGTCTCCGAGAGCCCGCCATCTCACCGTAGTCTCCGCGGCGAACAAACTGTCATCGTCCAGGTCGGGCAAGTTCGAGAGCAAGAACCGAAAGAACGCTGTTCCGACTAAGGAGGAGGAAGAAGAAGAAGAAGAGATAAAAGTCAGCGATGTTGACAGAGCTGCCGCGGCGGTGATTGAGGATGGGTTTGTGATGCCGGAGCTGCCCGGCGAGGAAACCGACTTCTGGGAAGGTCCCCAGTGGGATGGTTTTGGGTTCTTCATTCAGTACATGTGGGCTCTTGGCGGCGTTTTCGCGGTACTTTTCCATCAACTTTAACACCTTTTCCACACATGACATTATTGAAATAGTAAAAAAACGGTCGTGTTTATCAAATTTGAGTTTGAAAAAGATTTTGTGCAGTTAGATAGAAGTTTGATGGACACGAGGGAGTAGTTTACTTGATTACACATGGTGGAGGTTTATGTAGAAATGGATTGTTTGAAACTGGTTGTATGACATGAGGAAGAAAACGCGGACATTGGGTAAATATGATGGAATGGAGAGAGTATTGATCAGTCATTGATTTTGTTGTCTATGTAGGTGTTTGCTTGTGGAGTTGCTGTGCTAACGTATAACCAGGGGGCGACAGATTTCAAGGACACCCTGGCGTACAAGGAGTCCATTCAATCGAGGGATCTTTTGGAAGAGCCGGAGTCATCCAATGCGGATGTTTTTGAGTTTAATCCGACAGAGGAAGCCCCTGCCTTAGTAGAATAGTTTTTCTTGTTTCAGTTGACGAAATGCTCTACATTTTCCCGAATGCTGTTAGCTGTATTTAAGTTCTTACACATTACATCGGTATAGAATGGGATGAGATAAAGTTGATTGAACTGATGAATAGCTTGTCTTATACCATGCATCATGTATGATGTTCAAGAAAAAGAGCTATGTAACTGTAAAATGGCACATAAACAGCAGTGTTGTGGTTAGTGTAATAGTATTTTCATCTTCGGTACTACTTTCTGTTTCTTTAGTGTATCTGAACTTGTTGGTTAGATGGTATATAATGTGGTTTGTACTCATAAATGAACTCATATGCCTTACTCTCTTGTTTTGATTGATAAATAGCAATGAAAAACAGCACACACAGCTGGCTATGCTTGCTATTTCAGAGAACGGGTACTTAACAAATAACTAGATCTAGGTGAACTAAACCACTGCCAATTGGATGACATATAACTATCCGATTTTACCTACTATGTTAGGTAAGCCTTACGTCATAGGCAGTCCAGTTGCATATCTCAAACCTCAAGAAACATGATGCTCCAGGACTTCAAAGTGTATGTTGTCCCAATTAAGATAGTTTCAGCTAGCACTGCAACTCCCAAGTGATTCACTGCATTCCAATTTGCTCCAGAAACATGGTGGGATCGCGCTGATGTGAGGTTCAGCTTTGGTGGCATCGTGTCGATTGGAGAAGCTGAATTTTGAAGATGAAAGTTGTAAAACTAGGTAGGCTGTAAATTCCATTAATTAATTCTGTCAAGTTATGAAGCACAAATGGAGTTATGAACCAGTAGATTTGCATACCAGCAACAGTTCCATTATTTCTTGCTCCGAATGAAACTTGAGAAGTTGGGGAAATAGGCGACAAAGGTGCTTGCATCCCTAGAACCAACGCACAGAAGTATCTTAATGTAAGAGCATGTAAGCCATTAAGTTGGTTAGATTGATAGGAATAAGGATGTCTACCTGAGCAAGTGGACATAGCATTACCAATGTTGCAGAGGTTTGGCAGTTCAAAGGCCAGTGTCCTATTGATAGGCAAGGAGCTTAGGGATGGGTCATTCAGCATGAGGCAGAGGCAGACGAGCTGTTGGCTACCGAGTTGCCTGAGATTATCGCAGCATGATTGAGCCGGTGATGGCTCTGAACCTTGGACAAATGGTCCACATGGCATCAGGGGAATCAGCGCGGAACTGGTGCATCCCCCAAGGGCAGGGACTGATGATGGTGGATTTCCATTGCCTTGTGACTTGGTATTCGGAATGAAGCACATGGATACAACAAACAGCGAGGAAATGGTGGTACTTTGGAGCTTGAAAAGGAGTGCTGCCATTTTTGTCTTTGTAAAAGTTAGCTCAGAGGATTTTGTGGAGTTTCATTCTGAAAGCATTTAAATAGGATGGTTGCATTTCTTGGTTGTGAGCTGCAGCATGCATGATGGATGTGCTTGCAGTCTTCACACGCAGATTTTATTGGTTTGGTTGTTCTTGATCATTCAGATAACTCAAAAATTTTAGTGGAAATGCAGCAGTCATGATTGGACTAGGGCACGCAATATATTAGAAGGTAGCTATACTCCCCCCTTTCCAAAAATAACTACCACTACATACTTTTCTTTTATTCATTCTACAAATAAATTTTTACTGAGTAGGTCTCCAAAATTTTTATTGAGTAGGTTTCCTGATAGGTGGCCTGTCCATAACCTTATGGACAGAGAGTTTTTTTTGTTGCAAATAATGGAAAGTTAAACAAAAAAAAAACGCGAAACACAAAAACAAATTTCACACGGTGAAATATTTACAAAACATAGTTTCACACAAAAACACACACTACTCTCTGTTCTTCTCCGAAAATCTTTCAACAGAAATCCAATCTTCCTCAACTTTCCGATCTTCTCGCCGATGCGTTTCCGATCTCCTCATCCACGACGATGTCCTCCGACGACAACAATTGGCTCAATTCCGGCTCAACCAGATCTGCTACTAAAACCTATTGAAGCAGAAGAAATTTCAAGTGCTTTGATCGTACAAACAACTTCTGTCGAATCCGAATCTGTAGCAGAAAATATGATTTTAAACGGAAAGATTCAACTTCAAGCAAATGAAATTCAGTTGCAAGAAGTTGAAATACTACTGAATTTCAATGAAGGTATGATTTTCTGTCATCGGACTGAAATTCTAGTATTCAATTGCAATCGAAATGAATATAACTGCATTTTGAAACTTGTGCACACTGAAATTCGAGTGGGAATGTACAACATAAATCACGATTGTAAACGACAGGATTCAACTTCAAGCAGATGAAATTCAGTTGCAAGAAGCTGAAGTACTACTCAATTCCAATGAAGGTATGATTGTTTGACATCAGACTGAAATTCTAGCGTTGAATTGGAATTGAAATGAATATAGCTGTTTTTGAAACTTCCGCACACAGAAATTTGACTGCTATGAACACGTGGAAACATTACCAATATAAACTACATGCTGCACAGACATTTCGTATAATATATGCATTTGTTAACTTAAATCATGTATAGGTTACAAATAAACATGCATTAGATTAAAATGAACAAAACACAGAAAATGCATTTGTCAATTCCAACTTTTGACAAACTTGTGCATTGTTCAGATTATAACATGTACAAAATACACTACATTTTGCATATATTACATTACAAGTAGTATTTGTTATGGTTATCAGACCAGAGCTTCTATAATTTTCTAATTTTAAATAACTTACTAAACATTTTGCACAACTTACATTAAAACATGCATATCTTACATTAGAAATTGTATTCTTTATTATTACAGTTACAAAATTTCCAAATTTAAATGAAATTGATGCCACTAAAAACCTTACCGGCGTAAACGCAAAAAAATTGAAAGCACTTCATGCTTTGTACAAGAAGCATGCAAACAACAAAAACCAGATTCGTGAAAAGTACTACAAGTGCTCTGCTGGAGGCCAACCGAAAAGATTAAAAATCAGCTCTACCAGCCATGTTCCTTGCGTGGATGATGAAGATCATTCTGAAAAGAAGAGGAAGAGGAAAATAAAGGACCTGATTACAAAAACAGGATGCCTTGCTGAAATTAGAGTGAAGCTAGAGCAGGATTATTACATCGCGGCACACCATAACACCGTACACAATCATGAGTTAATATGACCAGTCTAGAAGTATCTCAGTAGGAGTGAATGGAGGATTACAGAGGACAAAGGAAAGGTCATCACAACAATGGAACAGGCAGGTTTAAGACCTACTGTAGGATATAAATACATATTTTTTGAAGGTGGTGGAGAAGAAAATCTTGGGTATACGATGAAAGACCACCTCAACTTTGTGAGTCGACTTTGGATGAAAGAAATGTAAAGTGGAGATGCTTAGAAACTTTTTGATACATTCATGGAGATCAATGACAAGGATAAAGATTTCTTCTTCAAAGTCAAGTTCGATGAGGAAACAAAACTATCAGCAGTGTTTTGGAGAGATTCAATGATGCTGGAGGGCTACAAACTCTATGTAGATGTCACCATATTTGACACTACATACAGAACAAACAAGTATAACTTGATTTTTGCGCCAATAGTTGGAATCAACAATCACTGGAATGTAACAATGTTAGCTTGTGCTTTTATATCAAATGAGTTGGCTGATACTTTTGTGTGGCTCCTCAACACTTTCAAGAAATCAATGGAAGGGAGGGAACTTGTCACAATATTCATAGATCAAGATCCTGGAATGGGCAAAGCAACAAATGAGGTATGTTGTGAAAACTTATTGCTTACAATTCTGAGCACTGAATATGCACTCTTAAACATTGAACCTCTTACCTTACAGTATGGATTACTTAGCTTATAAGCTGCACTTGTTACTTTAGAAATTGGGTTTCCTAAAAATGATGCAACTTTAGAAATTTTATTTCTTAGACCTGAAACTGAGTAGGAAATGTTAGCTTTTGCATCTGTTAGTTTACAGTATGTATACTAATCAACTTCCATTTCTTGTTGCAGTTTTCAGATCTTCCAAAACACAAAACACAGGTTGGGTTTGTGGCACATAACAAATGAAATACAACATTATGGGAGATTAAAGAAAAATGAATCCTTCAAAAGCGATCTACACTACTGCATGAAAAGATGTCGCAATCCTGCAGAATTTAAAGAAAAATGGACCTCCATGATCACCACATACAACCTGGAAAGTAGCACCTGGTTTCAACGCATGTACGGCATCCGTGAAAAATGGAGCACAACATTAAGCAAGGATATTTTCTCAGCAGGCATCTTACCATCACAGCGAAGCGAAAACACCAACCACGATCAGAAAGTAGAGGAGAGATGAAGAAGAAAAGGAAAATACATGTACAAAAGCAAAGCCAAAATATCAAAACAAAGCAGGTATGTTTACATTAAGAATATGTATTACTTAGTCTAGAACCCAAATTTGTTAACTTACAATATGCATTTATTTCCCACTACTGGGCCTGTACATGTTTGGTTAAATATGTTGCTTAGGTTTACACACTTGCATTGTACAAAGGATTCAAAAAGGAATTTTCCATAGCAATGACAACTAAGGTTAAGGAACTGTTCTCAGAACCAACAAAAAAAATGAGGTCAGCCCAGAACATGATGAATCTAAATATGAGACAATCGAGTACAAAAATGAAGATGGCCTGGTTGAAGTACAATGCACATGCAAGTGCTTCGAGGTGTCAGGTGTGTTGTGCTTTCACACTCTTAGAATATTGCACCTTTATTTCATCACAGAAATACCTGCAAAGTACATTCTCAAAAAGTGGACAAAAAAGGCCAAAACAGAAGTATGAGACATGATTCTTGGCCAAGGAAAACAACAATCGGAAAGCATCAATGGTGTAGTTTCCTGGAGGAACCATATGTCCAACAAATTCTACAATCCGGTTCTAAAGAGAGAAGGAAACTCAGAAGCTAGAAGCGCTCTTCAAGAGATGTTTGACACATGCTCAGCAAGAATAGAAGACTTGTTGGCATAAACAACCAATGCCATTGAACAATCAGCCACAAGTAGTCAATGCAACTCAACCACAACAAGTGCACCTAAGGTACTGGATTCAACCCAAGTGAAGACAAAAGGAAGAGGAAAAAGGCTGAAATCAGGCATGGAAAAGAAAAAACCAAGGAAGAAAACTACTAAATTCGACATAAAAACACCAGATGTAAAAACACTGTAAAGAGTAGCATTGTTTAGAATACAAGTTGCATTTGTTTATCTATATATTGTATTTGTTTTTCAGGATCATACTATATGCCTAAGATTTTTGTTTACCTAAGATTTTTATACATTCAATAACATATTGTATTTTTTAGCTTACAACTATAAACTATCAAATTATAACTTGCATTTGTTTTGCTTGCCCAAGTACCAACCTTTGTTTCAAGGAATTTGATTGATATGGAAACACTGACTACCAACTAACTGATATGTTATTACTTAGTTTACAACATTAATTTATTAACCTATGGATTGAATTTATTTTCCTATAAGCTCAAAAACCTAACACAATAAACCACATAGCATAACTAAAATGTAACTTGATATTAATAAGCATACAAATATCACTTCTTAACATTCAACATGCACTTGTTTCCCTAAAAGTGACTTGTATTATATTTCACATAGTTTTAGTGATACAAAAACCACTGAATGCATGTATAACTACTTAGCTTACACCTGTAGTTTATTAACCTCTCAATTGCATTTGTTTTCCTATAAGCTCAGAAAATCAACACAATCAACCACATAAAATAATTCAAAAATCAACTTGGAATTAAAAGCATACAAATAGTACTTCTTCAAATTAAACATGCATTTGTTTCATAAAACCTGCAACCTTACAAACAAATCCTAAAACAGCGTCTCAAATGCGCTCAACATATCACCCACAAAACAACCAGTCACAAATAATCCAAATACACCTTCAATCTTAAAAACAAATCCTAAAAGAGCGTCTCAATTGTGCTTAACATATCACCAACAAACCAATCAGTCACAAAATAAGCTGATTGCAAATTATCCAAAAAATAATTCAAAGATGCAAAAACTATACATCTTTAAGTCCTTCAATCCCAAGGGAGAATGAAGGAATCATAGAAAAAGTTTTCCTCAGGTATTCTTCAACAATCTTATCAACCCACTCATGTGTCCTTGGGTCTTCCATAATTTCATATGTCGTCTTGACATGAACAAGATCCTCATTTGCTGTGGTTGTGCCTTCTTCCTATGGTTCTGATTGAGGTTGTGGCTGCGGTTGTGGTCGCACAATCAGATTAGCATTTTCCCTCTCAAGGTTCTAAACTAACATGCGTGTAATGACCTCCATGTATCGTTTGAAAGCGAGACAAGCCCTATGCAAAGGTTGACAGAGAAGAACAAAGATCAGTCCAACAAAAAATCAGAAACTGTCTAAAAAGGAAATATGAACTCTAAACTGCATTACTTTTAAAATAACATGCAATAATTTTTAAAAACTATAAAAAAGACAAAAAATACTTACATTGCTAGTAGCTTTGTTAATGTCTTCATTGCTCATCACGCCACAAGGTATTCGATACTAAATAAATCATGGCTCCTGAGCAATGCCATCACATGCACCGGTCGGTGTATGAAGCCCATCATGGCCAATATTCTCATTACAAGTTCCATCAGATTGCTGTTAGCTGCTTCATTTATCTTTCACCCTCCCATCCTTTGTCAAAGGAAAGCCAGCCTCTACCATACCCCCCTTATCATAACCAATTTTTTCAAGATAATGAGCCCTATCGAGCAATGATTTGTTCGACCAATGCATGCACAAGGGCATTCTAGTAGAGTCAAGGTGACCTCTAAAAGGAAACCTATAAATATAAGCCAGCAACAATATAAGCACACAATTGCCAACACAAGACACATCTCTTTTACCTGAATCAGATTTGAAGCTCCTAACACCCTCATAGAAACGATCAAGCACTAAGCTACACCAATTAAGACTCTTAATGGTTCCAAAATTCTCTAAAGCACTAACCAGCTTAAAATCAACCAAGTTTCAGGTAGTTGGCGCCAAAAAGTATACATGACATTCATAACAAAAAATCTCTTAAAGTGCTCACCACCATCACCTAGTTTACCTAGCTTCTCAAAAAGATTAACATGAGAAATATTACCATATTTATCAGCTCCTAACTCATCTCTCCATCTATTCCTAATATCCACATCCCTTAACAAACCCCTCCCATTGTTCCTAACCAAACCAACAGGACAGCCTGGAATCCTAGGAATACATAATATATCAAACACATCATCAGGGGTAATGATGTACCTTAACCTTGATATTTCTTGAGCACAGCCAGCAGGATCAAACCTAGAACAAAAAATAAGAAGTCAGCCTAGAACAATATGACGTCAGTATAAAACAATATGGAATCGGCCCACATAATCAAACATGTCAACCAGCCAAGACACAAAAGGAATGGATGAGATGTCAAAGTCAAGAAGTCTACAAAACCTATATCTTCCACATCAATCTTTTGGGCGGGAGTGAGCGAGGCAATTAACGATTTCAGCTTCGAAGGACAAAAATTGGTTGAGAATTTCTTAGCAAACCTAAAATACAATAAAATATGAAAAGTGTAAGCATACATGTCTTGAAAAGTGTAAGTTTAAATCTAACACAAAGATCGGTCACACATGATATAGTTAACTAAGACAACATTAAGACCAACATATACAATATAAAAAACAAAATAAAAACATTTACATGGAAATAAAATAACAAATACAACATGAATTTTAACATATGCAATATTTAATAAAACAAATACAACTTCTTATCAACATGTAGGAAAATGAATTACCGAAGACACACAAACTTTGAATAACAAATAAACACTGAATCTTATCATATGCAGCATCTTATGAAACAAGTACAGTTTATAATATTTTAAAATAACACTGTAAACAGTGAAAAAAACACTTACGTGTAACCCTCCTCATCAGTACGTTTGACCACCTGCTTCTTCTGAAGGTTGCACTGCTGTTTCACAGCTCTTTCTTCACCAGCAACCATTTTTCCTGACCTCAAAGCTTCACCAGCAGTACTGTCCGCTTTCCTTTTCAAACCAAGTTTTTTCACCACTTCAACACCTTTTTTCACCTTCTCAGCAGACTCCTTAAAAAATCCACCAGATCTCATCGCCTTTTCAGCACCTTTCTTCACAATAAACTTTTTAGTCTTTGTCTTTATCGCCTTCTCAGCAAGCGACTTTGCAGCAAGTTCTTCTGCCTTCCTTTTATTCTGTCCAGTAGAGGTCTCACATTATTTACCCTTCTCCTTGCTCAACATACGAGGTGACGACCTCTCATTCTCTCCTTCAAAGAAGACCACCATAGTAGGTCGAGCATAAAAACTCTCACGCATATCCATATCAGCTTCACCACCTTCACTCTCCCTCTGACACGCAGTCGCAACAGTTTGCTCCCCCTCCTCCTTCGCAACTGCATCCAAAATCCACTGATTTTTCATTAATATAGTCTCTAATCATACTATCCATACTGTCACCATCATCCCTGGACCCACCTTTCCCATCATTCTCAACATCCCTAGAACAACCTTCACCAGGAGGTACAACTTCCTTCCTAACAGATTCAGTCTCTTTCATATTCAAATCCGGATCATTCTCATTAAAATATGCCTCAACTTCAGCATCAATTTCTACTGAAAAATCCTTCCCCTCAGCAGACCTAACAACTTCACCATCAATTTGTGCTGAAACATCCTTCCCCTCAACACCACCACCTTCAACACCAACACCTTCAACACCAACATTAGCATCAACCCCTTAAACACCAGCATTAACATTATCAGTCATGACATCCAAACTATCCCTAATATCTTTGTTCACTACCTTAGAACCCCTGACTTCATCAACGCCAGTTACTTCTCTACTCATTCGAACAACATCATTCAACTATGTGTCATAGTCAAATTATTGACTTGATACACCTTCACCATCTTTCAGCTGCTTAACACCCACATTCACCCGTTTCTTGCTTCTCGGTTTACTAACAGCAGGAACTGGAATTTGTGTAGTAGCAACACCACTAATTCTGGCAGACCTACGTACCAGTACATCTACTACACAAAAAAATGAAAAACAAATAATTGTATAAGCACATATTAAAAAAACAAACATAATCGCACAAAATAAAATTCACTTCTATCTCAGGTTCTGTATGTTGAATAGTATCTTCACTTCCTTCAGGCATAGCTAAAAATAATCATATACCACACAGTCAGAAACTAATACATAATGCATACAAACATATGCAAGTTGTAATAAAAAATGCATGCATAATCAGACAGCCAATAAGCAACCTAATCTGGAAAAACCATAGTATAACTAACTAATGCATAGGCTATACAAATATATGCAACTTGTAATAAAACAAATGCATGCATAGTCTGACAGTCAGTAAGCAACATAATCTGACATATACATTGTAACTAACTTATGCATTTATTAAACTAACTTAAGCAACTTGTAATGAAACAAAATACGTACTAGCAAATTAGAAAGAATAACAATAAGTAACTAACAATCAGTCAAAATGAAAACACAGACTAAGTAACTAATACATAAGTTATATTAACATATGCAATTTCTTAGAAAACAAGTGCACAATATAACAATCAGTCGAGAACAAAATAACTAACTCGAAAAATAGAGTAAGTAACTTATACAAATGTTACCCTAACATGTGCAACTTCTAAGAAAACAAATGCACATTATAAAACGAAGTTAAAACATGCGGATCTGACATACAAATGAGAAAACATGATGACTAACTAATACCGTTGTTAGCCTAACATATGCAACTCCTGAGAAAACAAATGCACATTATAACTGAACTGCTAACATATTGAAAAAATAGAGCAGCTAAATAATACATATCTTACAATAACAAATGCAACTTCTAAACAATAAAATGCATGTTATAAAAGAGACTCAAAACATGCAGATCTGACTAACAAAAAAGTCAACAACAACTTATGTGCATATCTGACTTACAAATAAAATTTCTAAAAAAAGTCAACATCAACAAGTCTAAAGAACACACATACACACACAACAAGAACAAAAAAAATGCGAAACTCCAAATATTCAAAATGGAAAACAAATTAACATTATAATTAGTCTGCTAACATACTGAAAAAACAGAGCAACTAACTAGTACATATCTTACAATAACAAATACAACTTCTAAACAATCAAATGCATGTTTTTAAAAAGGACTCAAAACATACAGATCTGACTAGCAAAAAAGTCAACAACAACAACTTGTATGCAGATCTGACTTACAAATAAAATTTCTATAAAAAGTCAACATCAACAAGGCTGAAAAACACACATACACACACAACAAGAACACAAAAAGCATGAAACTCCAAATATTCATAACGGAAAATAGGAAGAATATGTACTAGGAGAAGGAGAAGGCTTGAGACAACTTCTCAGCTTTAGAAAGAATAGCTTTCCTCTTCGCCCTACCCATAAACTGGGTCAAATACAAAAAAAAACCTTACATCAGGATCGCCAACAACTGTAAAGAAAAATGGAAAAGAACAACAATGAAATTTCAAAACCTAGAATATCAAACTTACCAAATTCAGGCAATTCCGGCGCAAACTTGAACAACACGATTCCGGTAAGATTTCGTGAAGAACGAAGAGCGGAATTGAAAAAAATGAAGATTGGAGAAGAGAGGAATTGAAGAACGAAGAGAGGGGAAAACAACAAAAAATCAAATAAAAATAAAAAAGGGGAAAAAACGTTGACTACGACTAACAAAAAACAAATTGAAAATCATAAAAAAAATCAACAAAGCTAAATTATCGTTTTTTTAAAAAAAAATACAAACGTCAACTCCTAATAAGCAACCATTAAAGCAATTACAAGTTAAAAATAAGCACCCACAACCTACATTTGAAGCACTAACAGAAAATGAAAAACGTCAACGTAAGGAATAAAATATTACAAAAAATCAACCATATCTTCAAAAAAGCTACAAACATCAACTCCTAACAAGCAACATTTGAAGCGCTTACAAGTTGTACTCTAAGCACCAATTTGTTTTCATAGCACATACAAGTTATAAAATAAGCACCTATGACCTACATTTGAACCACTAACAAAAAATGAAAAATATCAACATAAGGAAAAAAATATTACAAAAAATCAACCATATCATCAAAAAAGCTACAAACATCAACCCCTATCACCTGAAACTCATCTAGAAAATGAAAATCATCAACTTGAGAGAAAAAAAACTAAAAACATCAACAAAAAAGCTACCGTACCTCAACAGTATAAATTATTCACTTTGAAAATCATAAATTATGAACAATTTTGTTAAAATAAAAAAACTATAAACATCAACTCCTATGATCACAACCTCAGCCGGAAAATGAAAAACATCAACATGAGAAAAATAATATAAAAAACTACAAATATCAATCCATAACACCCAAAAAAACTATAAAACCTGAACTCATATCAATTACTCACCCCAATAATGAAAAACATCAGCATAAGAGAAAAAAAGCTAAAACATCAACAAAAAGCTACAGTACCTCAAAAATAAAAATTGTTCAAATAAAAAGGACCTGAGAGGATTTGAACTCTGGCCTCTAACCTCAAAAACCTAGAGTAATAAACACTACACCAAAGACTCTTATGCAACATAATCTCAGTCAAATACTATAAAACCTCAGCATGTACATCAAGAACATAAGTTCTTAAAAAAGAAGGTCATATATGAGACTCGAACCCCTGATCTATAGCCTCAACAACCAAGGTACTAACCACTAGACCAAACAATATTTGCTGACAAAAAACTCAGTCAAGAAACTATTAAACCTCAGCAACTTTTTTTAAAAAATAAAACAAAAATTAAAACCTCACCTCATGAAGCAGAACCTTAGTTCACCATCGTCGTCATCACCGTCCGCCACCCTAGGTCGTCGTCATCATCTCAAACACACGTGAAGTCACACTGGCCTTCTTCTTCACGCGCGTGCATCTCACACGTCATCTTCTTTGGGAAAGTCTGCTCCCTCGCCGTTGCCACCTTCTTTAGCGAATCTCCGTCGTCGTTATCATTGCTTGCTCGTCGTCGCCTCCTCAATTGCCTCTGCAATCGTAGCGTTCGTCACCGTTTGTATTATTCAATCGCAGTTTTGGTTCCTCAAACACCGTCTCTGCTCCTCAATTGCCACCTCAATCACCCTCTCAATCGACATCGCTTCGAATCACTGTCTTTGTTCCTCGTTTTGCCTTACATTTAATTGTCTTTGTCTCTCCTTTAATCTTCGTTGTCATCGAGTTTTGCAAACCCTAGCACCTTCTTCGTTATGTCACTCCACCATGAACTCCGGAGAATCACAGCGAATCAGAGGCACGGATCAGAGGCACGGTTGACAAGTTCGCCAGAGAAGAAGAAATGTCGATGGAAACTTGTGGTTTTGCGATGGGAAACGGAAGCTGAGGAAGCAAAAATTCATCGGAAACCAAGGGAAAATCGACAGACAGAGCAGATCGACGAATTTCGGTTTCGACATAAATCCAACGTAGAACCGCCGAGAGCCGTCGACGCTAGTGGTTTCTGATCGGCGAGGGAAAAAAAGAAAATTGAAAAATATGATGTTTTGTGATAATTATAGTATTTTGATAATTGCAGAGTAGATCCCTAAATTTATCACCATATTTCAGAAAAAACCCTGCCCCAAATTTCAAATTTATATTAATTGAATAATAAGGGCCGCCTAAAATTTTGGCTGCCTAAAGTAAGAATTTATGTTTATACTAAATTCACTCCATTAAACTCTCAAAATTAAAATTATTTATGACATCATTCGCATAAAAGTTTATAAAAATCTAATATTTGACATCAAAGGATGATGCCACATTAGTTTGTAAAAAACAGAAAGTTTCAGGAAAGACAACATTTCTATAAGCTTATGGACAGTCGGCTTTACTTTTTACCTTAAATGCTGTAATTTTATATAAAATTTAAATATTATATTTTAAAAGTTAAAACAAATAATAATGTGTATTTGAACGTAAAAATATAAAAATATATAATATAATTTTGTTTTTCAAATTTAAATTTAGTATTCCCTCTGGTCCCAAAATATTGGCACCAAACAATGGGCACATTTTTTTTTAAAAGTAAAATGGATGGATGAGATTGTATTGGGGGTAAAAAGTAAATTTAATGGATGAAAGAGTAAATTTAAAAAGAGGAAAATTCCAATATAAAAAGACCATCTCAAAATGTAAATGGTGCCAATATAAAAAAAACTTGAGGGAGTATGTAATTTAAAAAATGCAGTGTATAAAGTAAAAAATTAGTTGACTGTCCATAAGGTTATGGACAGACTGCCTGTAGGAGACCCACTCTGCAAAAAAAAATAGAGGTAAATGCAAAAAAAAAAGTTATTGTGGATGCTCTGTATGTTAAAACAATACGAAAAAGAACGCTCTGCCTTCTCTCTTGTTTCTTTCTCCAAGTTCATCCTAACCCTTTGAAGATTTAAATATCTTCATCAAATCCAAGCTCTATGCAGCTTTAATTCTCTTTTGAATTTCAGAATTTTTAAGCTCAAATGTAATGGTGTATGACAAATTCAAACATATCATATAGCACCCATAATTGATGAAATCCTAATAAATACCATGATTGCCAAAATTACAATCCCATCTAAATTCTTTTCCTTCTCTTTATATTACCATTAACGGAATCTTCTAGCACACACAAACTTCCTTCATCACAATTAGAACAACCATTTTGCCCTCATCGGCTAAATTAATTCCACCACTACAACGGCAATGAGTGACTATGTATAACAACCTTAACATTTCCAAAATCAAAGAGACCAGAGTTATCTTTCCCACATCAAACAGTCAAAGTGCCCTGTTTACCAACGTAACACATTTCCTTGCTGCAAATATTCTCAACCCTAAGCCTAAAAAGGGTTGAATCTATAATCACTATCACGAAAAACGTTTGGCGCTGCAAAGAACACTTCGATGACGATCAAATGGGGGAGAATATGGCACTTTTTGAGTTAGGAGCTTGGTCATTATAGACATGCAATGGTCATTTGATCACATCCTGGTTGCTTTAGTTGAGACAGATAGAGATATTTATCTTCATCGACTTCCTTCGTAGAGAATCCCGATTTAGGTCAATACCTGAATAAATTCAGTCAATGTCGGAATAGTACAATTTGGATATATCAGCACAATTGTTGGCTGATGTAATCGTTACTGGGCAATTTTCCCAACATTTTGGAATGATTGATTTTTCAAAAAAAAAAGGAAAACAAGAGAAGGATTTGGGGCAAAATTTTGGGCAAAAGGGTGGGGAAATTTGGGAGGAGGGAGGGGGGGATAAGGCTCTGACAAAATGGATAATACTTAGGATAAGGTGGAAAAATCCACAATTTATGGTTTATTTGATTTTTAAAGGCGATTGAACCGTCATCGGTGACGGAACCAGGGGGGTGCGAGAGTGTGCTCTAGTCACCCCTATGATTCGCCGATTAGAGGAGTGAGAGTGTAGGACTAAGACATTTTTCTAGGAAAGTTGCTCGCCACCCCTCGTTTTGGAAAAAAAACATTGTTAAAGTGGTGGAAAACAGAGGAGTTGTCTATAATAGAGGAGTTTTCTTCTCTTTGAAGGAAACAATTAGAATACAAAAATACAGGAAGAAAACATGTGATATGAGAGAAGTACTAAGTATGAGAGAAAACCTCACAAAGAGGAAATAATGATAGCGCATTATTCTTGGAGAATTCTTTCTCTTTGATCCAAGGGATTAGAAAAATTGTTGTGCGGAATGGAGAAAGAACAGAAAATATGAACGAAAATAACAAGACACAAGATTTACGTGGTTCACCAATTTGGCTACATCCACGGGAGACGGATTCCACTATATCAGAATTAATGTTTACAGAGAGAAGAGAGACACTTTATATGCTGTCTCCACTAAACCCTAACAAACTGGGCCAAAACACAATTCGGCCCAAATCAACAGCAGTCCAATAAAGAGACAAGCTATATCGTCGGACCGGGGGCGACTCCGCCCCCCCGGACCCCCAGGCCAGGGTGCGCTCCGCCCCCCTGGACCCCCCGACTCGCTGACTGGGCAGCGAGACCCCCGTTTGTTTCCCGGGGGCGACTGCCGCCCCCCCGGACCCCCAAGCTAGGGTCGCAGAAGCGGCTATTACAGTATTCAAGGCATACCAACAAAAATGAATGCACGTTTTCGTCAACCAAGATTCATTTTATCCGAAAGGATATTTGTTGTGAATCATATGCACACAATCGGGAATAAATAAAGGCTTAAGCAAAGTGTACCATGCAAGATTTGAAGGTTGTCTGTTATTCTTTTGTGGAGTTATATGTTTTGCAGACTCATAAAAGAACTTTAAAAAAAATTGCTCTCAAGTTTGATGCAGCCGAGTAACACCAACAATATCAAGTTTTTTATTTCTTCATGTAATATTCAAAGGTGTTTCTTAAATTAAATTTGAGAAGGAAAGAAGAAGTTTGGATGGGGTAATTCCCGTACCTACTGAACTGATCAATACTTTGATACCTTGAGTGACTTATTTTTCTCTGATTAATAAGCGAAACCCTGACTCCGATCTTCACCAGCCAACGATGCCGCTACGACATAGCTTGAAAAAGATCCTCCCTTCTCATATGCCCAAATGCTTAACAAAACCTCATTGATGCCCTAACCAAAACCGACACTAGTATTCCATTCATTATAAATTCGAAATTAACCATCATATGGAGCCAGGGCTTTGATTTATAGAAGAGGAATGCAACCAATTGAAAGCTCCCGCTCCGGTAGACCCTTTTTGGAAAGTTTTCGAGAAGGGGGTCACAAATAGACAAGTTGCACAAGAATTTTCAAACGAAAAGGCTTCAAGGGCTATACTGAAACAATATTCATCTTTTGGATATTCTTCAACTCCTCATCACTTCACCCTTCCAATTCTAGATGACTATTATCGATGCTGGTTTCACAAAGTGTTAAACTTTGGTCCTTACTCGTTAAGAATGACGAAATGAGTTTCAAACTTGAACCCTAATGAAGATTCACCATTTGTCATGGTTTGCGTATCAATGTATTGCCTCTCTAAACAACTCTTCGGTCAGCTGAAGATCAATGTATGGCCTCTCTGAATATGTTCTCAAGTCTTGATCGGTCAGCTAAAGGATAAAAGACTTGATCTGCTCAATAATGAACTATAACAAATCCATAACAACTATAAACTTAATGTAGAATTTGTAAAGTCAACTGTTATTAATTGAATATTTAATTTGGCAATTTGTGATCATATTTGAAAACGAAAAAACTTTTCACGGACGAGCCATAAATACGCCAAGCAGATCTTACGGGAAAAAGACAGAATATTATGGTATTTGTGATTTATGTAAATCTGAATATTCTTCTATATGTTAGGCATTTGTAGAAGCATAGCTGGTTTATGGAAAATCCCTATAAATATGGTATTGAGATTATCGAATATATGAGAGATATTATGATAAGGAAAATCCCTTTATTGATGGGATTTGGATATGCTTCAGAAGCAGATAAGGAATATGAATATTATGGAGATAATAATGGAGGGTTCCGATATGCTCATGGCTTTAAAAGGGGGACACCACGGCTGCATTAAACTCACAAATTTAATAGAGAAAATATGCACATAGATTTTCATTCTTCCGAGAGTCTTGCAAAAAGTCAGATCTATATGTTTCAACATACGTGACATGCCGTTCAAAGTTCAGAATTGTATACCTTAGTTCCTCGGGATGAGGAGATCTAACATCGACGAGTTTCGAGGTCAGATGGAGTCTGATCAAGGTGGATCGGTAGCTAGGGAAGCTAGCAAAATTCACACGTTTGATTAGTAAAGATAAGTATTTTGTATGGTGTACTTTGTACTGTATCTTTCGTATTAGTAGATTCATTCTGAACTGGGTCAGGCCCCACAGATGTAGGTGAATTTCACTGAACTGCGTAACCAAATCTCGTGTCTTTAATGCTTTACTTTATTGCGAACTTGGTTAGATAGGTTATGTTGGAACATACTAGCAATAATTAAGAAAATTTAGAAAAAACCAAATTTCATTTGGTATCAGAGCTTGGTCACTTATTTTTCCCTTGGTTGTGTCAAGGAAAGTGTGATCCAGCTTTACCATGGCGACCAAAGAAGGAGTTTCGTTGTCTTGGCCACCTCTACTGGAAGCCAACAATTACAATTATTGGAAGACACGCATGAGAGTTTTCATCAACTCACTGGATGAACTTGCTTTGCACTACGTTGAAAATGAGTGGAACCATCTTATTGAGGATGCCGATACAAGCTCTAAGGCAAAAGAAGGAGAGTCAAGTCAAAGGGAGCTGAAACTCAAAGACAAATCTACTTAGACTCCTGATGAACTCAAGGCCTCACTGGAAAACTCAAAAGCATTGAATGATATCTTCACGGAAGTTGATGAAAATCAGCTCAAACTTATCCTACATGTCATTAAGCCAAGAAAGCATGGGATATTCTGCAAACTGTTCATGAAGGAACTAGTCGAGTTTGAGAATATAGATTACAGATGTTGGCTACAAAGTTCGAGGAACTCAAGATGGAGGAAGATGACATTATTGTTGTATTCAACGGAAAACTCAGGGATATCTCCAATATGGCAAACTTGGGAAAGTTTACAAAGTGGTGAAATTGGTGAAAAAGACCTTGAGACCACTTCCTAAAAGGTTTGAAATGAAAGTTACAAAATAGAAGAAGCAAGCTATGTAGCCACCATGAGCTTTGATGAATTGATGGGATCATTGCAAACGTATGAGATGACATTCCAACAAGCTACAAAAAGGGTTCAAAAGGAGTTGGCATTCAAAACATCTTCATCAAATGATAATCACGAATATGATAGTGATGATGATTTTGACAAACTTGCACTTATCACAAAAAACTTCTCAAGAATGCTGAAGAAAGTAGTAAACAATAAATCCTAGGAAAGGTATATTCGGGATTAATCGTGGGATGAGATTTGAACAAGGAAATCAGCAGTTCTCTAGAAATCAAAATGGTGAAACAAAACAGCCTGGACGAATTCAATGCAGAGAATGTGAAGGATATGTCATATACACGCTGAGTGTGCAAATACCCAAAAGAAAGAGGGAAAATCCTATGTCATCTCTTGGAGTGAAGATGAAGAGGGTGAGAAGGACGAAGAGGAACTTACAAGTAACTATGTGGTGTTTGGAGAAAAAATTCATGATGCATTGGAAGATGGATGTTCCAACACATTAGATAGAGTCAAAGTTGTATGTTCCAACATAGATTCATATGAGGAGTCTAGTGATGATGATGGACTTGCTGTAAGTGATGAAGAAATCTACAGCACATACAAAAATATGTATGCTATGTGGCTCCAAGTAGTTGATACAAATGAAGTACTAAAGGAAGAAAAAACCCATCTGGAGGAGATAGAAAAGGATTTGCATATGGAAGTTGCTGAACTCAGAAAGGAGAATGACGAGTTGAATGTGAAGCTAATTTCAACAACCAAGAGAGCTGAGATGTCTGAAGTAGCTATTACTAAACTGAACTCTAGAAAAGCAAAACTTAATGATATTTTAGTTATGGGAAAGAGCTTTGGAGATCGACACAGAATTGGGTATGAAAACCCACCAAAGAACACAATCACACTCAAGCCTGAGACTCAAGAGATACCTAAGAGCACAATAAAGCTCAAGTCAAAGATCCGAGAGATAAAGAGAAATTTTGGCAAGCCTTATCAACGAAAACCTCTCATATGCAGCTATTGCTCATACCAAAGGCACATAGAGGAACAATTCCAGAAATTACTCAGAGACATCATGGCAAGACGTCAACTCTCGGTATGTTCAAATATAGACGATGCCCAGAAATAAAAGATGGTCAGAAAGGTATGGGTAGTCAAAAGCTCTAGTGCGTGTTTTGTTGCACATACTTCTCTTATAGCACACTTCAGAGATTCGTGGTACTTTGATAGTGGATGTTCTCACCACATGACTGGCACCCAGGAATTTCTCACAAATATCACACCTTACAACGGTGGTTTTGTCACTTTCGGTGATGGAATAAGAGTAGAGTAGTTGGAAAAGATGAACTACAAATTGAAGGATTCCCAGTATTCACCAGTGTTTTGTTTGTTGAAGACTTAAAGGGCAATCTACTAAGCATAAGTCAATTGTGTGACGACAATATAACTGTGGAATTTCAGAAAAACAAATGTATAGTGAAACATGGAGAAGCCAAAGTCCTTTCAGGCATTCGATCATCCGATAATTGCTATCTTCTTGAACAGGAAGTGAGGTGTATGATCTCTAAAAAAGATGAAGGATTTCCATGGCACAGGAAGCTCAGTTACATCAATTACAAAACCTTGGTGAAAATTGCAAATGCAAATGCAGTACGAGGTATGCCTATATTAACAAGCAAGGATGGAATTGTCTGTGGACTATGTCAACAAGGTAAACAAATTAGATCTCCCCACTCTTCAGGCCAATACAAAACCACCTCAAGAAATATGGAATTATTGCATATGGATCTGATGGATCCAGTCAATACACCTAGCATAGGTGGGAAGGAATATATCTTTGTATGTGTTGATGATTTCTCCAGATTTACGTGGGTAGCCTTTCTAAAAGAAAAATCAGATACTCTGGAAGTGTTTAGAAGTCTTGTGATAAAATTATAGACTGAAAAAGAAAGTCCAGTTGGGAAGATTGTTCGAATTTGTAGTGATCATGGTAGAAAATTTGAAAATTCTCAATTCAGTGACTTATGTGATGAACTTGGAATTCAATATGAGTTTATCACCCCTCAGCAGAATGGTGTTGTAGAATGAAAAAATAGAACTTTGCATGAGATGGATCGAGTTATGTTAGCCGAGAAAGAAATTCACAAAAAATGGTGGGCAGAAGCCATTAACATAGCTTGCTATACAATCAATCGAGTGTATCTGCATCCATTCACAAACAAAACGTCTTACGAGATTTGGAAGGGCAGGAAACCAAATGTCTCATACTTTCATGTGTTTGGAAGCAAGTGCTACATCCTCAGAGATAGAGAGCAATTGGCAAAATTCGACAATTGCAGTGATATTGGAATCTTTCTTGGGTATTCTGTGAACAACCAAGCATATCGTATTTACAACCTTCAGACAAACACTCTCATGGAATCCATTAACGTTATTGTGGATGATTCTGAAGAAGAGCAAGGTTCAAATACTATAGAAAATGAACCCGATAAAAACCATGTTCCAACACAGCAAGTCAACATAACAAGCCAGACCCATCGCATGTTGGAACATCTGAGCAGACTAATGCTATACCAGATGAAACTGAGCATGTTGGAACATCATCCCCCACTGCGTTATCCTATGTTCCAACATAGGATTAACCTGAATCAATGACAAAGAGTACTCGATCAGTTCCTCGGGTGGATTACAGGAAGTTGGCAGGATTACAATTCTTCATCTTTCTCATTGAACCCAAGAACTATAAGGAGGCATTACTGGACGAATACAAGATTGCGTAATGCAAGAAGAACTAGGTATGTTTACAAGAAATGATGTACGGTATTTCACTTCTCGCCCTAAAGGTGTAAATGTTATCGGTACAAAGTGGATCTTCAAGAATAAATCTAATGCTGACAGACATATTACTTGAAACAAAGCCGGACTGGTAGCTCAAGGATATACACAAGTTGAAGGAGTCGACTTTAATGGACATACGCACTAGTTGCCAGGTTAGAGTCAATTCAAATTTTACTTACTATTGCCTTCTCTATGAACTTTACTCTGTATCAAATGGATGTTAAGAGTGCGTTTCAAAATGGTGTGGTAAATGAAGAAGTATATGTGGAACAACCTAAAGGATTTGAGGATCCTCATTACCCTCATCATGTGTATCGTCTCAAGAAGACTTTATATGGTTTAAAGCAAGCACCAGGGGCATGGTATGAATGACTTACTAACTTTCTTCTTAAGAAAGGCTATCGTCGAGATAGAGTAGATCACACTTTGTTTGTGCTTGAAAAGGCATCAAAAATTTTGATTGCTCAAATTTATGTTGATGATATAGTATTTGGCTCTATTTCACCATCCATGATACAGGATTTTTTCACTGTTATACTGGCTGAATTTGAGATGAGCATGGTTGGAGAACTCACATATTTTCTAGGACTGCAAGTTAAGCAGGAAAACATGGCCTGTTCATAAATTAGAGTAAGTAGGCCTTGAATTTAGTAAAGAGATTCGGCTTAAGCAATGTCCGAGCAGTTTGAACACCTATGGGGGTTTCTGATAAGCTGGTAAAGGATGAGAAAGGAGTTGCGGTTGATCAGAAGTTATACAGGGGCATGATTGAGAGTCTATTGTATTTAACAGCAAGTAGACCAGATATATGTCTCAGCGTAGGGATATGTGCGAGATTTCAGGCTGATCCAATGGATTCTCATCTCACGGCAGTAAAAAGGGCTATTTGATATGTAAGTGGGACTTCTGAGTATGTTGTCTAGTATTCCAAGAATCAAGATTATGATCTAATTGGCTACAACGATTCTGATTGGGCTGGTAATACTGATGATAAAAAAAGCACTACAGGTGGATTTTTTTTAGTGGTACGAACCTAGTTTCTTGGTATAGTAAGAAACAAAATTCGATATCCTTGTCTACTGTGGAAGATGAATATCTTGCTGCTGGAAGTTGTTGTGCATAATTGTTATGGATGAAGCAAATGATGAATGACTATGGAATTCATCAAGGCCCTTTAAAGATTTTATGTGACAACACAAGTGCTATTGATATTTTAAAAAACCTAGTCCAGCACTCTCGAGCCAAGCATATTGACATCATGCATCATTTTATTAGAGATCTTGTTGAAAGAGAGGAAGTTTTGGTATTCTATGTTCCAACATTTGAGCAATTTGCTGATATTTTTACAAAACCATTGGACACTGCCACATTTGAAATTCTCAGACAACACTTAGGTGTTTGTCAGATTTGAGGTAATTCTTGCCTTTATTTAGCTGTAAATATTTTTTCTTATTCTCGTTCAGAAAAAATAGAAAACAAAATAGAAAGAAGAAAATGTTACAAAAATAGAAGCTGTGGAGTTATGGTATGTTGGAAGAAAAAGAAATTAGAGTTATGGTATGTTGGAAGTAGGTGTGTCGTCTTGAGTTGACAAGAGAGAAAAGTAGAATCATTGCTCTTCTTGGAAAGGCAAAACTTTTTTGCGGAAAACGAGGGCAAGAAGTGAAGAGTTTGTATTTGTTCAATATTGTCTCAATTTCTCCATATCCCTCTCTTTTCGGCCACTCTTCCACTATTCTTGGTGTTCTGTGGATTCTTGTTGCCAAAATTTTCAGCCAAGATTGTTTTTCTCCTCACAACAAACCTCTGCCAAAAAAAATGCCTTCAAGCCCTAAATCTCCCACTACTGAGAACAAGACTAAAGAAACCTCTCAACCTCCAGAAAAGGACAAAGTTGAACAGAGGGAAGAAAATATGGAGGCTAATACGACTTGTGATGATGGACAAAGTGAAGAACTCATAGACAAATGGAAAGGTCCCTATCAGAAGGTAACATGTCTTGATCCTCCTACTCTCAAGGTTCTTGGAATGGAATTTAAAAATGTTGATGATATTTTTGAGTGGCTTGAAGCAAATAGAAGTATGGTGGATTTGACTAAACTTAAGAGTATACAGGGAGAATTTTTGAATGTTAATGTTAAGGAACTTTTGTCTGGTGATATTGGCGATCTAGAATATATTGAAAATTATGAATTCAAATTTTTGAGGGGGAAATATGGTGTTTACAGAGGGAAGGATAGATTTCATGTTTACTCGTCTATTCCTGGCCCTAGCCATGTTAAGATCAAGGAGATAGGTGATGAAGAGGTTGAGGGGCTGGAAGTGGTTAAATGGGCTGGAAGTGGATAAATCTATAGATAGGATGCCTGTAGGATTCTATGATGCTAAGGCTTCTCAGAGGATTGAAGAGCTTAGAAAACCTGTGATCATAGAGATTACAGATAGTGAAGATGGAAGTAGTGTTGGGTATGTCCCAACACAGAGAGCAGATTCAGAAGGGGCTGAAGACATGGAAATTGATGATGTGGACATGGGAGGTCAAGATCAGTGTAATGCTACTGATAATGCACATGATGAACAGGAGTATTCAGACGGAGGACAGACTGGAAGATCTGGCTTGAGGTAAGATCAATCAGTTAAGAATTAGCATGTTGGAACACATGGCAGGGCAGAGGCTGCTGAAGAAGCAGATGCTGGAGACTCTAAGTATGTTCCAACATAGGAGCCTGAGTTGAACTAATCCAGTGATGAGGTGCTAGATGAACTTTTTCAAGCTTCTAGAGGCAAAAAGAAGATGCCTGCTACTGAAGACTCCTCGCCACCCAAGAAATCCAAGAAAACCCACATTGCTCCCAAGAAGAAGGTGCTGCCACCTCCTCTTGAAAGTGAAGCACTGTCTTTTTCTTACTTCGATATAAATTGTGAAGAGATGGGAGAGGTGTTTACTGAGAGGAAAAATAATTGATGAGAGACCAGTAGATCTAGAGGCATATAGAACTACCGGGTTTTCTAATTTTTTGGAACCAATTGGGATGAAGAGGGCTACTAGAGTACAACTTCAGAAAAACAAGAAGGTGGTCACTGAAGTATATTCCATCCTGATGGCTGGGAACTTGGAGGTTGATTCCCCATGGTTTGACAGGGTATATGTTGGGGGGGGGGATAATTGATTTTTCTGCTGCCAGGATAAAAAGAATTTTGGGGCTGAAAACTTCAGACTTTGAGGGAGTGTTTCCAAATAGCTTAAATGTGTCAGATGACAAGATTACGGAGGTTGTCTCAGGAGGGTACAAAATAGAATAACCTGACACTGGATACTTACATGCTTCCTGCCTGACTTCAAGATTTTTTTGTCTGTATCAGGTAGCTGTGAATTGCTGGATGCCGTCTTCAAATACCACTTCTTTGACAAGAGAAATGGCAAGGTTGATGTACTGTGTTGGAACACAAAAACCAGTTAATCTGGGATTATTTATCTAGTAGGAACTAGTTAGGCAAACCACTGCTCTAAAGGCGAAACATGCTCTGGTATATCCCTGTTTAATATCTGCATTGGCTAAGAGTGCCAAGGTGAATGGAAAAGCAAAGGATGTGATCATCGATACAGAGTTTCTCCTGCCTGACAAGTAGACTTTTGGCATGCGGCAAGTTCATGATCTTCCATGGAACCTGGAATCTACTACCTCCACAGATGCTGAAAAGAAGGCCAAGATAGTGGTGCTCAATGCAAGGTTGGGGGCTATAGCCATCCAAATTGCGGCACTTGAAGCGGAGAAGGCCAGACTTGAGGGGGAGAAGGCTCAGCTGGAGGCACAGGATGCTGCTCTTGAACATGAATGATTTTTCTGCAGTTTTCATGTTCCAACATAGATTCCATGTTATGTTCATGGGGAGCTGGTTTTCTATTTATTTTAAACTTTATTTCTATGGTTTATTGCCTTTGGCATATTCATGGCCCCAGGGTGAAAATATTTGGTGATTTTTGGATATTATTATTTTAGATGACTATAATCTGAATATTTTTTCGGCTTTTATAGAATTATGGTTTTCGGATGGTATTTTTATGATCAGATTTAGTAGTATACATATGTTCCAACATAGGTGGATTTCTGGAAGCCTTATGTGTTTGATTGGAAAATTTTTTTCCGTTGTGCTCTTAATGTCCAAAATGATTGGGTCTACAAAATGCCAAAGGGGGGGATTGTAAAGTCAAGTGGTGTTCATTGAATATTTTAATTGGTAATTTTGAACATATTTGGAAACGAAAATACTTTCCAATGTTCAACATGCGGACGAGCCATAAATACGCCAAGCAGATCTTATAGGAAAAAGGACAGAATATTATCGTATTTGGGATTTATGGAAATATGAATATTCTGTTATATGTTAGGCGTCAGTAGAAGCTTAGTTAGTTTATGGACAATCCCTACAAATATGGTATTGAAATTATCGAATATATGGGAGATATTGTGATAAGGAAAATCCCTTTATTTATGAGATTTGGATATGCTTCAGAACCAGATAAGGAATAGGAATGTTATTGAGATAATCATGGAGAGTTACGATCTACTCATGGCTTTAAAAGGGGACACCACGACTGCATTAAACTCACGAATTTAATAGATAAAATTTTCACACAGATTTTCATTCTTCCGAGAGTCTTGCAAAGAGCCTGATCTATATGTTCCAACATACCTGTGCCTTAATTCCTCGGGAGGAGGAGATCCAGCGTTGACGAGTTTCGAGGTCAGAGGGAGTCTGATCAAGGTGGATCGGTAGTTAGGGGAGCTAGCAGAATTCACACGTTTGATTAGTAAAGATAAGTATTTTGTATGGTGTACTTTGTACTGTATCTTTTTGATTAGTGGATTCATTCTGAACTAGGCCATACCCCACAGATGTAGGTGGATTTCACCAAACTGCGTAACCAAGTCTCGTGTCTTTAATGCTTTAGTTTATTGCGAACTTGGTTAGATAGGTTATGTTGGAACATACTAGCAATAATTAAGAAAATTTGGTAAAACCAAATTTCAGAATTAATAAACTTTTTTTTATGTCTAATAGCATCAGAACCTTATGAAAACCATGAGATATCAGAAAAACAAACCAAATAAATATAACAAGAAAAATTATACAACAATCCCAAAACGATTATAACCTACCCGTTCCTCTTTGAATCCTTCAAAACCCTTTTAAGGATAGGAATCTGATATGAATCTCCTTGCGAACACTCATGATTACGGAATTAATATCTTTGATCTAGTGAAGGGATCTACAAACCCTCACTATCTCACACGAAATTCAGGTGTCTAGCCCTCAGGGTACGCCTAACTTCGACTTGCTCTCTAACTAGTCCTCAAGATCAGATTACAAGGTTTATTGATACTCTACTAGCCCTCAGGGTTAAGCAACAATGGAAATAGCTTGCAAGAAACAAGAGTATGAACTCAAATGTTTGTATATTTGATTGATAAAAGATGGTACAAATCTTGAGAATTTAACCCCTATTTATAGGGATGAACTCGTCCAAACCCTAATCCTAATCAGGATGGGTTTTGGTAATTTATGTCAGAACCTGAATAGAATTATGACAGCTTTAAGAAGCTAAAACCATATCTAACTAAAATAAACTTTCTATGGGCAAAATTCATCCAGATTGCAACTTGGATGAATATTTCCTTATCTAATCTTACCAAAACTAATTCTAATCAGAATAAAACTCAATATTTTTGAAACCCTAATGGACTGGTTAAAAAATCAGCTCTTCAAAGCCCACATGGCCGAGCTCTATAGTCTAAGATCCAAAATGAAATAATTTACAATATTTTACAGTGATCACACTACCTCATTAAAAACCCAGTGGGAAAAAATAGTATAGTGTTCTTCATGATGTCTTTAGTTCTTCGACAATATTGAACAATAAATCCAAGATGTTGGTGATGTCTCCTTCTTCAATTCTTCATCATAAAGGCGATCAATCAAAGCATTTAAGGCAGCACCTCTAAGCTTCATCCTTGACTTAGTCATAGGTCCCGCCATGTCACTTAGAGGATCCCGAACATAACCTTTAAATGTTTGATCAAGACATGGAATATCTTCATTTATGGTGGTAGTCGTCTTGGCATCTCCTTCATTCCCTCCGTGGTTGAAAGGTTTTGCCCTTGAAACTGAATCGTCTTCAAAGGTAAATGGAGGTAAATCAACAACATTGAAGGTCTCATTAATACCATAATGATCTGGCAACCAAAGCTTGTAAGCGTTATCATTGACACACTCAACCACTTGAAAATGCCATCTCCACATGGACTCAACTTATATTTTCAAGCATTTGGAAACCTCTCTTTCCGCAGATGAACCCAAACAAAGTCTCCCACATTGAACCTCATCAAATTACGGGCCTGATTAGCTTTGGTAGCATTCTGTGCATTTTTTGGTTCAATTTTCATGCACTCCTGCTCATGAATTTTCTTCACAAAATCAGCTTTCTTTTCTCCATCAAGAATTTTAACCTATTTAAAATTCAAATGAAGTAAGTCAAGAGGTGTATTAGGTAGAAGCCCACAAACAATCTCAAATTGAGGTAAAGAAGTAGTAGAATTAATAGTGCGATTGTAAGCGAACTCTGCAATCAGAATGCATTTTTCCCAATTCTTCAAGTTTTTTTGAACTGAGGCACGCAGGAGAGCCCCTAAGGTTTGATTGGTCACTTCTGTTTAACCATCAGTTTGAGGATGACTAGCAGTAAAAAACAACTTTGTCCCTAACTTGCGCCACAAGGTATTCCAAAAGTTGGATAAAAATTTAACATTACGATCAGAGACAATGAACGCAGGAATGCCATGTAACCAAACTATTTCTTTCAAAAATAGATCCGCAACATGCTTTGTATCATCTGTCTTCCTACAAGGAACAAAATTTGCCATTTTCAAAAATCTATCCACGACCACAAAGATAGAATCATTACCTGACTAAGATCGTGGTAAACCAAGGAAAAAATCCATGGAAATATCAACCCAAGGATGTGTAGGAATAGGTAATAGATTATAAAGACCACGATGCTTAGTTTTAGACTTAGCATTCAGGCAATCAAGACAATTCATACAAACCCTATCAATAGCAAGTGCTATTTTTCGGCCAATAGAAGTGTTCTCACAAAAACTTATAAGTTTTAAATGCACCAAATGTCCCATTAAACCACTTGAATGAGCTTCTCTAACAAGTAATTCACGCATAGAACATTGAGGAATACATGAACTATTATTCATAAACAAGAAACCATCATGCCGAAAAAACTTCTCATAAGCACCATTTTTGCATGCAGTATAAATAGATGAAAAATCAGGATCAGACGCATATAAATCTCGCACGAATGAAAACCCTAACATAATGCATTCCAATTGTGTAAGTAAAACATGTCTACGAATCAAAGCATCAGCGACAACATTTTCTTTGCCCCTTTTGTAACGCAACACATAAGGAAAAATTCAATGAAACTAGACCATTTAGCATGACGCTTATTAAACTTCATATGACTTTTCAAATATTTCAAGGATTCATGATCACTATGAATGACAAATTCTTTATGCAATAAATAATGTTTCCAAGTTTCTAATGCACGCATGATTGCATAAAATTCTTTATCATACACAAGATAGTTTAGAGCACCACATTTTAGCTTTTCACTGAAGTAAGCTATAGGTTGATTCTCTTGCATTAAAACAGCACCAATACCAACACTAGAAGCATCACAATGAATCTCAAAAGTACCATTAAAATCAGATAAAGCAAGAATAGGAGCATTACATAATCGTACTTTCAATTCATTAATGCATTCTCTTGACTCTCATTCCAAAAAAATTTCACATCCTTTTTAACTAGTTCATTAAGAGGTGCAACAATAGATGAGAAATCATGCACAAACCATTAATAAAAACTAGCTAAACCATGAAAAGATCATACCTAGTTGCCATTAGTAGGTCTCAGCCAGGTCTTAATGGCCTCAATTTTGGTTTCGTTGACTTTTATGCCCTCCTTAGAGACCATAACACTGAGAAACACCACTTCTGAAGCGCAAAATGTGCAATTCTTGATGTTCGCATACAAACAAGACTCACATAGTGCAACAAAAACCATTTTAACATGCTCAACATGTTCATCAATTGATTTAGAATAGATCAATATATCATCAAAATATACCACAACAAATCGACCAATAAACTTTCTTAAGACATGATTCATCAACCACATAAAAGTACTAGGTGCAGTAGTTAAATTGAAAGGCATAACAATCCATTCATACAACCCAAAATTAGTCTTATTCCATTCATCCCCTTCATTAATTCAAATATGATGATAACCTGGAGTCAAATTAATCTTAGTATAAATCACTGATCCATGCAAATCTTCAAGCATATAATCTAAACTAGGGATATGATGGTGATACTTAATGGTAAGTTTGTTAATAGCATGACAATCAATGCACATGTGCCAAGTTTTATCTTTCTTAGGAACTAAAATGACAGGCACAACAGAAGGAGATAGATATTCTTGCACATAACCTTTTTGAAGTAACTCCTCGACTTGTTTGTCTCCTTAGGGTTTGCTTTATACGCCAGACGATTTGGAATAACTGATCCCAGAATCAAGTCAATATGGTGTTCAATACCTTTCAAGGGCAGTAAACCCACAGGTAAGGATTCTAGAAAGACATCCTCAAATTCCTGTAACATCTGAGCAAACCGTAAAGGAACATGCATAGGAATGTTATCACTGGCAAAGTAGCTCTCTTTAAAATGCATTATAAGCACACAAGATTGATTAGCAAAAGCCCGATTCGCATCCCTAATCGATCCATAAAATGATCTACCAGACTCATTAGTAAGTTCATGTCTCATCATGTAAATCGATGGCAAAGGACTAAGATGTGATGATAGAATTTTACGCGACTTATCAGAATCATTCTTAGACTTACTCGGCTTACCTGAATTGGCCTCCCTTGAGTTTTGGTCAAAAATATCAAGTTTTTTGCCTCCTATTTTCACCTTGTGGCCGATCTCCTTCAAACCCTGGCTAGGGTTTTGTTCAGCCACATTCTCCTTAGTCGCAAACTTCTCGCTGTCGACTTTCATGCGTCTCTGTGCTTCTAAAAATTCCATTGGAGATAATGGAACCAAAGTATACCTTGTTCTATCCTTAATCACAGTAATTTTGTTAGTGTAATCATCATGCCTAGATTTATGATCAAACAACCAAGTTCTCCCTAACAAAATATGACTAGTTTCCATAGGTATAACATTACATAAGATAGAATTATGGTATTTTCCAATCTTAAAGTTAATCATGAATTTTTTTAACCCTAAATTCACCACTATCATTTAACCAAATAAGTTTAGATGGTGATGGATGAGTAGTCACATGCAAAGAAAAAGATTTAACAATAAGATTTGACACAGTATTAGCACAAGAACCACCATAAATAATCAGTAATCAATTATTATCTTTCACGGGGCAACAAGTATGAAAAATGTTATTCCTTCATACCTGTGTTTTGGCCATTTGAAATTTTATAACTCTTAACCAAACAAAATTACCTTGTGTTTCTAGACCTTGTTAACCATGATCATTTATGATGATCTCTCCATCTACATGTTCTCTACCACTTTCATACAATGGTGGCATATCAACATATTCATCTTCTTCATCTCCTTCCTCAATCGTGGTTAACACTCAAGCACGAGGACAGTTACTATGGACATGTCCCATTTTTTTTACAATGAAAACACATAGGAGAGTTAACGGAAATCGAATTTGATGAAGAAGTAGTGGACTTGCCTAGCATTTTTGAAGCCTATTGGGTTGGTGGTGCTGCCTTCCTCTTAGTAGGATTATAATTCGGATTTGAATAGGGCTGAACCAATCCTCGTTCTCCCATGGACGTGCCCCTACTATGGCTATAACTAGGGTTTGTGGAGTCAAACCCTGACCGTTGACTTAAAATCTGGGCTGTGGCCTCCTGGGTCACAGGGTGCTCTAGACCAATCTCGCTTTCACAAATAAATCGTTCATAGATATGTGATGTAGAAGCTTGAATGGCATTTGAAGGTTTTCACGCAAGCCTTCAATGAATCAATTTTTGATGAATGCGTCGTCTTCTTTCATTCCCACCCATCTCATGGTTAACTCAAGATATTTCCAGTATTCATCAACTGTGCGATTTCCTTGCTTCATGTTGGACAGATAAGAATGTTGTTCCATTAAGTAAGTAGGCGGAACATGATATTGGTGAAGCTTATATCTCAATCTCTCCCAGGTGGAGATAGGTTTCTTTCCGGCGAGATATCGCGACTCTTTTTTGTTTTTCCACCATTCAGCCATATAGTGAGTGAATGAATACTGTGCCACTTTGACTTTTTCTTTTTCCCGATAATTGTTGAGATCAAATGGATTCTCAATCTGTCACTCCCAATCAAGATACTTCACTGTATTGTGTTTACCATCACATCGAGGAATGTCATATTTTAACCCCTTGATGTCTCGAGCATCATCTAAACTTGAATCAGATCCTGAGTTGCTCTTCACTCTCCTTCGGGAATGATGTTCACTGTGGCGATGTCTTCTAGTAGACCCTCAGTGTGATCGCCTTTCTGAACCATTATCAGAATAGTCATCTGAACTTCCGGAACCATTGAATTGGTGGACATATTTCATGTTTTCTTCTTTCTTGGCCGATGGTGTAGGTTTAGGCGGTGCTATGCTGTCAACTTTTCTCGCCAGCCTTTCTACCTCACTCATAAGTGCCTTTATTGCAACAACAAATCGATCAGGATCATTTCCTTCATTGGGATTGATGCAATGTCGCTCCTAACTATCTAGGGCCTCTTCTCATGGATGATTACCACGCCTGCCATTAGAGGTATTCGTGAATGGCAAATTTGTAGGATTTCTAACAAAAGGTGGGACGAACGGATTTTCGTCCTCCATCTTCGCTAAACTGCTAAGAAAAACAAATGGTTAGTTTAAGAATCATCTCCCCCTTCCCTTTGTTTAGTAAGGTCGCTCACCAAGTGTATAACACTCAAAACTCACAAGGCGAAGGCTAATGCGAGGGCAATTGATTAATTCACCACAATTAAAAGCAAATTATGGAGATGAATACTGCATATCTTATTTTGAAATTCAAAAATATATAAACTCAAAATTGGGCTTTACGATCTGGAATTCCAAATTCTAAAAATAATAAGGAACAAAATAAAATTTGAAAGGCACAAATTTGAGCGGTGTTGAAGAAGTTATGATCAAAATAAGATTGCTTTTATATAGGCGACAAATAGGTTCTGAAAATTCAAGCAACATTTCTGAAAACAAATTGGAATAGGAACTCAAATCCAAATCCCTTGTGTTTAAGGATTTTAATGACTTACTTTTCCTCCAAGTTGAAAATTCAGATCACAACCCCTCTCTCAATTGGTTTTTATTTCCATTTTCTTTTCCGATTAGGATTTTTACTTTTCTTTTCCTTTTTCAAATTGGATTTCCTTTTTCTTTCCTTCTTTTTCATCCCCAATTCATTTTTTTACTATAAAACACTCACAACCAGAATCCTATTCCCCAAGAAAAATTTTCAATCACAATTTCCAAAATTTTTGAAAATTGCAAATCTACCCCAAACTTTTGAAAATTGCAAATCTACCACAAAGTTCCAATTTCAAATCCTAAATTCTGATTTTGAAACCCAAAAATCTACTACATTTTTTTCCAAAAATTTTGGAAACAAAATCGCCTATACAGAACTTGGAATAAGAAAACTGCGACAACTTCCTTTTGATTCAAAAGAACCTCGAGGTATTCAAGATCATAAGGATAAAAAATATGACACTATATTTATGGAAAATGCACAAGAATCTATTTCTTTTTTGAATAAGTTGTAATCAAGAATCAAAGAACAATTCAAGATCATAGAATCAAAGAATGATAAAGAAAACAAGTAGGATTATGAGCATGCAATAATTTCAGAAGAGTTGAACAAATATATCAAAAGCACATAAACTGTATAAGCTACCTAAAGCTATGAAACTGACCATGAGGTGAAGGTGGATAATACTTGTTAACGCTCAGATCCTTCGATGTCCTCCTAACTCGATTGATGAAGGTGAAGGCAGATAGTAATACCGAAGTATTCTAACTCTTGGACCCTTCGATGTCCTTCGACTCTAGATTCAATCCTCCTGGTAAGAAAGATCAAACATGCATAGTTAAAATACGACACGAAAGAGTTTATAAACAAAAAAATTTGAAAATAAATAAAGCATGAAACCCCTGATTTTTTTTTCTCGGCCTCTAGTAGATCTTTTTCTTTGCTATGATACCAATTGATATGAATCTCCTTATGAAGACTTACGATTGCGGAATTAATATCTTTGATCTAGTGAAGGGATATGCAAACCCTCACTATCTCGCATGCAATTCAGGTGTATAGCCCTCGGGGAACGCCTAACTTTGAATTCTTCTCTAACTAGCCCTCAGGATCAGATTATGTTGGATATATATTGGTTAAATCATGCGAAAAATCAAATAACAAAAATCGAACAAGTAATTAATATACCCAAGAATAGTAAACCTTTATTAATTATTCATCAAAAAGCTTAAATTACAAATAATCAAAGCATAGATACAATTTCAAGTAATCACAAAGTGATGGAGTCACGAGTAACACTCGCTGCCCTGAAATGAATGAGTCCCGCTGTGGACATCATTCCCTTGGGTAAAACCATCGCAGGTAACAATTAACACATAGGAGTTACTTGGATTCACGCAAGACCCGAAGGACTATCACCGACAGAGAAAGAAATTAGTGTGACTCAAGTTTAGAAGAAATGAGGAACTTGAGAATGGTGCAAGTTTTCTGATTGACTTAGAGGCTCTATTTATAATGCCCTAAGAAACCCTAATTATGGAAATGTGATATTCTGAGTTTCTGTAATTAGAGGAAAATATTCTCCAATCACCAACTCACTAAATCCGAGATATTCCATGAATACTCGAATCAAATCTGCTGGAAATGGAAGAAATATTTGCACAAATATCCTCAGCGTATCAAACATGGTAAACCACGTATTCATTTAAGACAAGACATCTCCCAAAATATGGAAGTATTCCGTCTTATCTCTTAAGAATTACACACAAGGAATTTCATATATACTATACGGTTGGGCCTTCCAGAGACTTCCATTCGGTCCATACTCATTTTGGACAGTCCAGAGAAAAAAATACCCGGGGCCAATTTCCGCACATTTTTTCTCTTTCAAGAGTGACATTTCAAACATTCATATCTCATTCACCCTTGATCCTTTTTGAGAGTTTAAATAGTTAATTTTATAGTACTCGCAGAGGAGAACCCAAAAATGACATCCACTGACCCAAAATATATTTGGGTTCCACTCAAAACGAAGCCCAACAAGTTGACAAATTTCAACCTTTTAACCATAATTTTCCAACAATCCTCCACATGAATTGATATTGATTTAGGAATTAGAACAATCACGGCAGACACGGAGTTTAACTTGGTGATAAATTCCTTTTGATGGCATAGATGCTACATAGGATAAGTAGGTGTCACACTTTGAACTTTCCTTAGAGAGAGTACACTTAGTCCACTGGTTAGGAAGTAGATGCGATGTCCTTGAACTTACCCTACCGCTTATGTGAACGACAATGCACTTCCCACAGACATCATTTTTTGCCCTTGTGCTTTCCTTGGTTGTGTCCATTAACCAGGCCATGGCACACGCCTAGTTCTGTAAGGTTTCTAAGGAATTGCGTCCCAACAATTCCCTTTCGAAGCGGCCACACTTGTCTTACATAGGTGATTCTTGGCGTACAAGCAGTTCTATGAACCTTGCGCTCTTTCAAGTACTACACACTCGATGCCATGAATCATTAAAAGCAACTTAATGCTTAACCTCCATTCACATCACTGTTTCTGCACCGTAGAAATAAGACAGGAGTTATGAAACCCCCCACAGTGATTGCGATGGGTCTTTACAGTTTAGTTGTTCCTTTGAACCTGGATATTGGGATCTCCAATCACATAGGTTGGGTGTCCACATACGTAACTTATCATTTAATGGACTTCAGTCCCATTCCTCTAGATGATGTTTCAACTACCTCTCGATTCAACCCTTTAGTCAAGGGATCGGATATGTTGTCTTTCAACCTTACAAAGTTAATTGTGATCACTCCAGTTGAGAGAAGTTGTCTTATGGAACCATGTCTCCATTGAATATGATGAGACTTCCCATTATAGAGCATATTCTGAGCCTTTCCAATAACAGATACACTATCATAATGTATACATATAGCTAGCACAGGCTTCGACCATCTAGAAATGTCCTCTTCAAATTGAAGGAGCCATTCGGCCTCCTCACCCTCCTTGTATAAGGCAAAAAAAATGGATTCCATCGTGGAATGAGTAATAATCGTTTGTTTAGAGGACTTCCACGAGACTTCTCCATCACCTAGTGTAAATGCATACCCACTAGTGGATTTCAGATCCTTTATATCATGTATCCAGTTTGCATCACTGAATCCTTCAACTACAGCTGGATAACTCAAATAATGTACACCATAATCATGAGTAAAACATAGATATCTCAGTACTCTAATTATTGCTTTCCAGTGTGTCATACTGGGGTTACCCGTGTATCTACTCAACCTACTTATAGTGTAGGCAATGTCTGGTCTAGTACAACTCATCAAGTACATTGGACTCCCAATGACTCTCGAGTACTCCACCTGATTATTATCCTCCAATTTGTTCTTTTGTAGATGAAAATTAGGATCTATTGGAGTAATAGCCACCTCTGAGTCATTCTTGTTGAATTTCTCAAGGATTTTATCTACATAATGAGACTGGGTTAAGGTGATACCATCAGAGCTTCAGATGATCTTTATCCCCAAGACCACATCTGCCAGTCCTATATCCTTCATGTCAAAATAAGAATTCAACATGTCCTTGGGAGATTTGATCATATTTTCATTACTACCCACAATGAGCAAGTCATCTACATTTAAACATAAGATTACATATCCATTTTCCATGTCTTTCACGTAGACACACTTATCACACTTATTGATTTTGAAACCATTGGCAAGAACGACATGGTCAAACTTCTCATGCCATTGCTTTGGTTCTTGTTTGAGACAATACAATGATTTCACCAGTTTGCATACTTTTATTTCTTGACCGGGAGCCGTAAACCCCCCAGGTTGCTCCATGTAGATTTATTCCTCTAAATCTCCATTCAAGAAGGTAGTCTTCAAATCCATTTGATAAGCTTACGTAATGCGGAGATAACAAGTATCATTCTAATAGAGCTTATTCTTATGACAGGAGAATCAGTATCAAAGTAGTCAAGACCTTCTTTTTGCCTATAACCTTTGATTTCAAGTCTGGCTTTATACTTGTCAATCGAGCCATTTGCTCTCATCTTCCTCTTGAAGATCCATTTGTAGCCCATTGGTTTACACCCAGAGGTAAGTCTACTAGCTCCCAAGTTTGATTATGTAGAATCGAGTCGATTTTACTTTTAACCGCTTCTTTCCATATAGGTCTCTCAGACGAATTCATAGTGTCTTTATAGATTTGTGGCTCACTTTCAAGCATAGATGTTTGATAATCAGGACCAAATGAATTTTTGGTCCTAATATGTTTACTTCGTCTAGGTTCATCCATTTCCTCTTTTTGATCCTCGAGATCATTAGGAATTACTACGATTTCATCTAGTGACTCAATGGTCCTTTTTGACGATTGGCCCTTTCCTTGGCAGAGAACACATCCTCAAAGAAATTTAAATTTCTTGATTCCATGGTCGTGTTCTTGTGAATCTCGGGATGATGAGATTCATGTACAAGGAAGCGATAAGCACTACTCTCATGTGCATATCCTATAAAGATACGGTCAACCATTTTAGGTCCGATCTTTAACTTCTTGGGAGGTGGGATCAATACCTTCACAAGGCGCCCCCACATTTGCAAGTACGTAAAGGATGGATTCGTGCCTTTCCACAACTCATGAGGAGTTTCTTTCTCATCCTTACGGAGTATCTTATTCAAAAGATAATTGGCCATCAAAATAGCCTCCTCCCCACATGCTCTGTGGTAACCCAGAACTTATCAACATTGCATTCATCATCTCCTTAAGAGTGCGATTTTTACGTTCAGCCACACCATTAGATTGAGGCGAGTAGGGGGCAGTGACCTTATGAATAATGCTATGTTCAGAACAATAGTCCCTAAATGGCTCTACATATTCACCTTCACGGTCACTTCTAATCACCTTGATCTTCTTATCAAGTTGATTTTCAACTTCCATTTTGTAGAGAAGGAATTTCTCAATTGCCCCATCTTTGCTTTTTAGCAACTACTCATAATAGTATTTCGTGCAATCATCAACGAAGGTGATGAAATACTTATTACCTCCTCTTTTTTTCCCCAACTTGAGATCACAGATATCGGTATGTATCAAATCAAGAGGTTTCGTGTTTCGTTTAACTTGTTTGAAAGACGTTCGAGTCATCTTAGCTTCGACACAAGTTTCACACTTATGATTTGCACCAATTTTCATGTTAAGTAAGTTCTTCATGTTAATTAATCTTTTTATCAAATCATAATTAATGTGTCCTAGTCTACCATGCCATAAATTGGAAGATTCAATCATGTAAGAAGAAGAAGAAACATTCATTTCATGTCTAGCACATACAAAACATTCTTCAAAGTCAACTCCTTCCAAGATGTTATCTTCAGCACCATAGTGCCACGCCCTTTCACCATGGAAGTTGCAGAGTTGCCCATGTAGATGGTCTCTCCATATTCAATTTCCTAGAAGTTTGAGAACACTTCCTTGATAGAGAAGATGTGCTTAGTAGCACTAGTGTCAATCCACCATTCCTTTGGATTGGAGTCCACTATGTTGACTTTAGAAATCACAGCACACATATTGATGTTATTCACAACTCGTGCAAGATTTTCAACCATGTTGGACTCATTCTTAGCATTCTTTGGCTTGTTACACTCAGATGACTTGTGGCCTACGAGGTTGTAGTTTTAGCACTTGCCGGTGAACTTTGACTTCTTTGAAAATCCACCCTTGGCTCCAAACTTGGATCCCTAATTTCCCTTGGGCTTCTTTGACCTAGAACTCTCACCAACCTCCACAAAATTGTCCCTTCCCACAGGCACATATCCATTCATCCTCTTTTCAGAGATGCAGCTATCCTTCTCAACACGAAGGTTTTAGATCAGATCCCTCATGGTCATCACCTTTCGCTTGTGTTTTAGATAACTCTTGAAGTCCTTCCAACTTGGAGGCAACTTCTCGATGATGCAATAGACTTGGAGAGTCTTGCACACGGTCATCTTCTCGGCTATCAGCTCATTGATCATCATTTGAAGCTCTTGAGCCTGACTGACCACAAACTTGGCATCAACTATCTTGTAGTCGAGGAACTTGCCGATAACCCACTTCTTGGATCCAACTTCCTCACCAATGTACTCTTGGTCAAGAGTTTCCCACAACACCTTAGAAGGCTCCTTCACATGATACACATTCCAAATGGCGTCGTGAAGGCTATTCAAAATGAGGTTGCGACATATATACTCCTTAGAGTTCCACACCACCGCAGAATTTTGAAATTCCTTAGTGCTTTTCTTATCCACAACTGGACGATCTTCATGAACGTAACGTTCCAAACCCATAGTGGACAAGTAGAAGAGCATCGTCTGTTGCCACATCTTGAAGTTCATACCATTATTCAACTTCTCGTGTTTCTCAACATGAGGAACATCCAAAAGAGGCGTCGCTTCAGGGGTAGTCTTAGCAGCATCATTGCTCGACATGGTTTTGGGATTCATCAATGTGTACATACAAAAAATTATTCATCGTTAAGTATATGTACACATCTCATATCATTGTATAATATTTTTAAATTACTATACATAACAAATTGCTCGAGCTGGTTTTGATGTACACAATAGAAACCAGTTCAAATTTTTTGCAGATATGCAATTTCAAACAAGATTCCTTTCAGAGCATACCTTTTCGAGTAAAATAGGATGTGATTCTTATCAAACTAGAGCATGTAATTTTTAATATACTACATGCATTCGAACAAATTAAACATGGAATCAGTAATTTCAAAGGGGCATGTAAATTTCCATGCACATCGGATCAGGCATGCAAACAAGAAATTCAATTTTGACAATTTTTTCAAAGAAAGCATTTAGCTTTTGGCATGCAATGCAATTTTTTCAATTAATACATGTTCGAATCACATAAGGCATATGGCATTCAACTTTCCTCATGCAAACCGCTTTCGGAAATGCAAATTGATGTAATTCCATGGCATAATCTAACAAAAGTAGTGCTTGCATTTTTTGAATCAATATAACTCAACAAAATATCATTCGTTTCAATACTGTTGAATATATATTGATTATATCATGCAGAAAATTAAATAACAAAAATTGAACGAGTAATTAACATATGCAAGAATAATAAACTTTTATTAATTATTCAAGCATACAATCGAAAAGCTTAAATTACAAATAATCAAAACATAAATCATGTTTCAAGTAATCACAAAGTGATGGAGTCACGAGTAACACTAGCTGCCCTTGAACCGAATGAGTCCTGTCATGGACATCGTTCCCTAGGGTAAAACCATCGCTGGTAACAATTAATACATAAGAGTTACCTGAGATTCTCGCAAGGCCCGAGGGACTTATCACTGACAGCGAAAGAAAGAAGTGAGACTCAAGTTTAGAAGAAATAAGGAACTTGAGAATGGTGTGAGTTTTCTGACTGACTTAGATGCTCTATTTATACTGCTCTAAGAGACTCTAATGATGGAAATGTGATTATGATTTTCTGTAATTAGAGAAAAATATTTTCCAATCATTAACTCACAAAATACGAGACATTCCATTAATACTTGAATCAAATCTGCTAATGGAAGAAATATTTGCACAAATATTTTTCAGCGTATTAAACATGGTAAACCACATAATCATTTAAGACAAGATTCTCCCAAAATATGGAAGTATTTCATTCTTATCTCTTAAAATTAAACACAAGCAATTCCATATATACTATGCGGTTGGGCCTTCCAGAGACTTCCACGCGGTCCATACGCATTTTGGACAGTCCATAGAAAAAATACCCGGGGCCAATTTCCGCCCATTTTTCCTCTTTCAAGAGTGACATTTCAAACATCCATATCTCATTCACCCTTGATCCATTTTGAGAGTTTAAATAGTCAATTTTATAGTACTCACGGAGGAGAACCCAAAAATGACATCCACTAACCCAAAATCTATTTGGATCTCACTCAAAATGAAGCCCAAAAAGTTAACAAATTTCAACCTTTTAACCATCATTTCCAACAGATTATAAGGTTTATTGATACTTAACTAGCCCACGGGGTTAAGCAATAATGGAAAAAGCTTGCAAGCAACAAGAGTATGAACTAAAAAGTTTGTATATTTGATTGATAAAAAAATGGTAAATATATCGAGAATTCAACCCCTATTTATAGGGATGAATTTGTCCAAACCCTAATCCTAATTAGGACGGGATTTGGTAATTTCTGTTAGAAACTGAATAGAATTATAATAGCTTTAAAAAGCTAAAACCATATCTAACTAAAATAACTAAAGTAATTTGTCTATGGACGAAATTCATCCAGATTACAACTTGGATGAATATTGCCTTATCTAATCTTACCAAAACTAATTCTAATCAGAATAAAACTCAATATTTTTGAAACCCTAATGGACTGGTTTGAAAATAAGCTCTTCAAAGCCCACATGGCCGAGCTCTATAGTCGAAGATCCAAAATGAAATAATTTTACAATATTTTACAGTGATCACACTACCTCATTAAAAATCCAGTGGGAAAAAGTATAGTGTTCTACATGATGTCTTCAGTTCTTCGACAATCTTGAATATTAAATCCTAGATGTCGATGATGACTCCTTAATTTTTTCATCATAAAGGCAATCAATCAAAGCATATAAGGCAACATCTCTAAGCTCCATCCTTGACCTAGTCATAGGTCCTGCCATGTAACTTAGAGGATCCTGAACATAACCTTTATATATTTGATCAAGACGTGGAATATCTTCATTTATGGTGATAGTCGTTTTGGCATCTCAATCAGAATCAATATATATATGTTTTGAATTCTCAGGGTGTTGGAAATAAAGTAACACAAACCATAATAAGACACATAAAAAGTAGACACAAAAATGTTCTCTCTGCCCTAATTGAACCAATGCTATAAATTAAATCTATCCATAACATTGCTAAAGAGATAGGTTATAGTAACTTCCATTCCAAGCCTCAATGCAAAATATGGCTATTTTGGGATGAACATAACCACATGTGATGATCAAATCATATTAACTAAAATCACACACCTCTTATGAAATAAGGAATGTACTGCTGGCTTCATCTATGCCAAACATACAATCAAGGAAGGATCCAAACTCTGACATAAGCTTTCAGATTTGAAAATACTGCACCACTCAACCTTATAGGGGAATTTAATGTCATTGAAAAAAAATGAAGAATACTTAGTTCCTTCAATCCCTCATCAAAAAGGTATAATTTTTCTAAACAAGTTTCTAACTAAAGCTAATCTTACCGCCATACCAACCTCATGAAGCTTGTTCACATGGACAGGTATGGGGCTAAAAGATAGAGTGTGGAAAAGGCTAGATAGAGGTCTATCAAATCCTAAGTGGTGGTCAGATTTCCATTCATCCTACATTGAAACTTTAGCTAGAGAACAATCTAATCACATACCATTACTCTTTCACCTAGCTGATGGTTATAAACACATATGACCAAAATCATTCATATTCCAAAATTGCTGGCTGAATCATCATACTTTCATGAAGTTAGTTGAAAATGAATAGAACATATAGAGTGAACTATCATGTATGCAAAGACTAACATTCAAACTAAATAATCTAAAAAAATTAAAATTATAGAATCAAAGAGTTTTTGGAAATATTTTTGGCACTGTAAAGGATTGTGATGAGTTTTTTTTTTAAAAAATTAAAACTCACCAAAGTGAGGGGGATTTATTAGGCTCCCAAAACATAAAATAAAAGTATAATACAATGTAGCTCGATGGTAAAGATTTCACATTGAGAGCAAAATAGGCTATGTAGCTCACTATTTCTATTTCCCATTATTTTTGCCTCCACACCCCAGTTTTAACAAAAAGATTGGCATGTTCCCCGGTTCGAGGTCTAAAATGGTCTACCACTTTTTCCCCCCACTCCAAGTGTTAGCAAGAGAGGTGGCCTCCCGTAGTAGCCCCTTGCATATTACTTCCCATAAGTAATACACTAAAAGACTTGCATCTCCAAACCGAGTTACCTGAAGCAAGCAATGTGTTAAGGTTCAGCTGGCATCATTTTTCCTATGTATGAGCATTACCATCAGCATCTGGAGCTCATTCTCAGGTTGATCCTTTGATTCTTGAGTCGAGAAATGTTTTTGTATTCTTTAAGCATCCTATTTCCAAAGCACGAGTATTATCATTAGCATTTGAATCTCCTCCTCGGGTTGAACCATTGGTGTTTCTTCCATGTTTGTGTTTTCATCATTCCATGTCTTCTTGTACATATCATAAGGAAAAAAACCAACAGTAATCTTTTCCAACATTGAAAAATAGATCATTTCAGGTTCTTATATACAGAACACTACTAGCATCTAAATGAATAAGACCCCTTATTTAATTTGGAAGTTCAGTGGAAAGATTAAAGAATGAAGTAACCTTTGAGAAGCTTGCTAACTTAGCTAATGAGTCTGCAACGCTATTTGCTTCGCTCAAAGTGTGAGATATTATGCTTTCAATCCGTGTCATTAGCCTCTAAATTGATCTTATCTCTGAAATGAGCCTTCACGGCATCTTGAACTCCTTTCTGACCATTTTTACTAGAAGCGGGGAATCACATTCTATTTGGATCTTGTTAAACCAATGCTCAATTGCTAGTTCCAATCCATATTTCAGGGCTAGAGTTTCTAACTTCAAGCTATCACTTTGTCCCAGATATTTTGAAGCAGCTACCTGCACTTCACCTTGTGAATTTCAAATAATCATTCCAGCTACTGTGTCAACATTTCCTAATGTAGATTCAACTGTATTTAGCTTATGAGCAAAGATAAAATTCCATAAAACAATGACATCATTTTTTGCCTTTCTGCTATATTTTCTATGCAAATATAACAACTTTGTTGTACCAGATGAGGAAGACCATTGAAAGCTCATTTTATGAGTCTTAAATATGTATGTACACTGATTTAAGATTTTCTAAAAAATGATGTCCATGTTTGGTCTAATGGCCTCAAAGTTGTACCTATTTCTAGCACACCAAATAAATCAAACTATAGATGGGAGAGCTCTAAGTAAAATCAAGAAATTAGGTATTGAGTGTTAAATAGTCCAATAAAATAAATATCCATCCCATAAAGTGATGAAAATATTCACTGGGATATTAAGGACTGAGTGAATCTTGGGCCATAATTCTGTAATGATTGTACAATCATTGAAAATATGATGCAAACTCTCAGAATCTTTCATGCAAAGCATGCATCTGGATGGGAGATGAATACCAAAGTCCTCTAAAATGTCTGGTAGAGGAAGCAATCTATTAAGAGGTTATTAGTTAAATACACATATCTTTTTTGATGAATATGCATACCATAAATGTTTGAATGAAGAAACTTCATCTTTTATGACCCTCAGTAAGTCATAAGTAGATTTGATAGTGGATAAACCATTTTCTGAGGGTTTCCAAATCTAGGAATCCTTATGCTCAGGATATAGAATCAATTCATATTTTAAAAGGCTAATCACATTGACAGGTAAGCCTGATTCTATATTAACTATTAGAGAATCCTAATTAGCAACAAATTCAGACACAGAATAGTCACTAAATGGAATTTCAGCAGAAGAATTACAAAGTAAATCCCGAGGACCAAATTAAGTCCAGTTTGATGCCCAAAATGATACATCTCCCTTTCCAACCTGCAAAATAGAATTTTCTAAAGCAATATCTGAAATCTCTTTTATTCTTTTCCAGGTTCTTGAAGTTTTTAAATGGTCAAGGATAGACCCCATTGTTTTAGCCCATGGAGAATTCTCTTGTTGTAGTTTCCACCAAAATTTAAGTGAGAAACTAGCCTTAAGGGCGTGTAGACTGTTAAAATCCAAACCATAATCTATTATAGGAAAATATGGGTTATGATATGATTTCCAGCCTTTTTTATTTTAGTTTTCAGCATTATTAACCTCCAAAAGAGCTTTGCAAAGATGGTATGAAGTTTATCAACTGTCCCTTTGGTAGGTTTAAGAACTGTCAGGAGATGAATATGAATAGCGGCCAATACATGTTTTATGAGTGTCATCCTGCCTGCTTGACTTAAATTCTTTTTTGCCAAGAGTTAAATTTGGAAGAAATAGAGTCCAATAGATTTTGATAATAAATATTCTTATTTCTTCCTATGAATATTGGACATTATAAGTATTTTAAAGACATTGTCCCCTCCTCCATTCTTGTTTGAGTTGAGATATCATTACTGATTCTTGGAGTTGCAAATTTTGAGATGTAGAAGAAGGACTTATCAAAATTTATTTTCTAACCAGTGGCCAGTTCAAATGTTTTCAGAAAGGCCATTAATATTTTGAGTCCATTTATTGAGTGTTTCATAAAGAGTGTAGTGTCATTTGCAAAAGAGAGATGAGTGACTTTATGCATTGTGTAAGGTAGCTTGAAAATTTTAATATTTGCATACTTGAATATGAAATTTAGATTTCTGGTGAAAGCTTCAGCCACCAATATGAAAAGATAAGTAGATAGAGGGTTTCCTTGCTTAAGACCTCTTGATGGCTTAAAAAGTCCTTTTAATTTTTCCATTAACCAGTACTGAAAAGAATGCTGCCCTGATGTTTTCCATTATCGATTTTACTAGCTTATTGTGAAATCCAATTTTTAAAAGAAGAGAGATTAAAAAATGCCAAGAGACTCTATCAGAAGCCTTCATCATGTCCAGCTTAAAAATGACATTATATCCTCTGTTTCTGGAGTTCAAAAAGTTTGTAACTTCTTGCATTAGCAAGACATTATCAGCAAGTTCTTTGTTTGTCTTGAACAAATGCTTATTATTCAGGAGATATGAGAAGATGAATAATTGGTTTCAATCTAAGATTCAAAATATTTTTAAAAATTTGTTAATGAAGTTGCATAAGCTTATGGGTCTTAAATCCTTGAAAGATGATGCAACTTCTTTTATAGGTATTAACAATATAAGTGTTGAAGATATGGCTTTTGGGATTTGGTTACCTTTCATAAAATCTTTTACTGCCAGTAATAAGTCATCTTTGATTATGTTCCAACAAGCTTTGTAGAATTTTCCAGAAAAACCATCTGGGCCAGGAGCTGAGAGCACCGTCCATAGAAGTGACTGTGTTAAAGAGGTCTTCCATGATGATTTCCTCCATTAGATTGTTATTCATATCTCCAGTCACTATAGATGGTATATTTTCCAGTTTTACAACTTTATTAATACCAGAAAAATCATGACGAATTTCAACCTTTTAACCATCATTTATAGCTTCTTGACCAATTTCATATTGGTCATCTGTCCAATTTCCACTTGAATCTTTTATAGAGGCTATGTATTGCTTGTTATGTTTAGCTCTTACTGTGCTATGACAATTTTTTCGTGTAGGCATCACCTTCTTTTAGCCATTTCACTCTTGATTTTTGTCTTCAAAAAGCTTCATGTTAGGACAAACCCAAGGTGAGTTCTGCCTTTTCCTTATTGTAGGCAATCAGATTAGATTCATTTTACAGACTCTGTAATTCTTGTTCTGCCTTAAGGAAAAGTTCCTCAGTTGTTTTAAATTTATCAAAAAATATTCCCAAATATGTTTTTGTTCCATGTTTTAAAGCCAGTTTTAGATTCCCAATTTTAAATGAGAATCTTTCCATTCGTTTTAACTTTGTGTGTATTCCCCATGCATCATTAACCAGGTTCCGAAATGTTAGATGGATAATCTAACATTCGTGAAATTTAAAAGATTTTGGACCAGCTATGGCTTCGTATGTTTTAATATGTAGAATTAGAAGGGAATGATCAAATTGTTCTCTTGCTATCACATTTATATGTGATGTTGAAAACTCATTCAACCAGAGATTGTTAGCTATCCTCATGTCTAGCCTTTTCCACACTCATCCCTTAGGTGTCATTCCAGTCCATGTGTAAAGGCTGCCTGCTGTAGGGATATAATTGAAATTTACTTAGTTTAGAAAATTATTAAAGTCTACAATTACTTTTGGTTTAGGAATTGATGGACCAAGATATTCTGAATGACTCTGGATAACATTAAAGTCTCCAATTAAACCCATTGGGATATCTTTGTAGTTTAGAAGTGTTTCCCACATTTTTAGTTTGGCTTTAGGCGAGTGCTTACCCTAGACAAAGACAATATGACAAGGTATGGTTAATGAGGTGTGTTCAATCTTTGCATAGAGGAACTGTATGTTAGCCTCTATAATTTGAACTGTAACAGTCAGTTCCCAGAACACCCATATTTTACATCCTGATTATGAAAAATTGTTTTTAAAGCAAATTTCAAGACCATTTTTAAAAAATTGTTCATTATCTAATATTGGTTCAATTAATGCAAACATAGACACTTTGTATCTGTGTTTTATGTCTTTTATCCTTATCTGAGAAGCATTGTTACCTATACCTCTTACATTCCAACAAAAAATGTTTAAATCCATAAAATTACTGTTTTAAAGACACTGTGGAATGGGTTATGCCCGTTTTAAGTGTAGCAGTATAATATTTTTTTAATGTTTTTTAGTTTTAGCCATCTTATTCATATTGTCATCAGGGTTAAGGATTAGATCATTAAACTTGTTTTGAGAGGTTACCATTTCCTTTTTAAAGTGTTTCTTAGAAATTTTAGTTGTTAAGATTTCATACGTGTTTTGTGGTTCATAGTTATAACCTGGGTTATGCAATTATGATGATTTCAGTTTTTGCTTATCGTTTTCTCTATTTTTAGCTCCAGATGATAGAAGAGGAGAAAAACCTGCATTAATTTCAATGTTTTTTTCTTCCTGATTATCTGTTAGTATGAAACTTTTATTAAGCTCTTCAGTTTTTGCATTAGTCTCATTGGAGATCTCAATGGGGGCCTGAATTAAAGATCAGTAATCTTCTTATTAGGGATAGATTCATTATTTTCTGAAATCTTTTTCTTTGGGGAAGTATGAATGTTTTGGGACATAGGATATATTTGATTAGTAATAAGCTCAGAGCAGATGTTATCAATATCAATGTGCACTACATAAGCATGTTTATTCTGAGACAAATCTTTAGATGCATGTTCCTCTGTAGAAGAGGATATCACTCTAGTACTTGTTTCTTTTCCAGGAGATGCATCCCTCATGTCTTCCTGAGGAATTTCTCCATTAACAGCTGCAACCGCAACCTTTGGCTTCCAAATTTCCTGTAGAACTTTGTTAGCAGTAACAGTTCTATGTACATGAATGAAATCCTTATCTTTTGTGTGTATCCCAGATGAAGATAGGATATCTACTGTACCTATCAACCTGCCATGTTCATCAGTTTGTTTTGGTTTCCTGGCAGGAAAGCTATTTTTTGGAGCTTGTTCAGATTTACAAATAGAAGACATATGGCCATGTTTTTGGCATTTAGAGCAATAATCAGGAATCCCTTCATATTCAGTGTGTACATCTAAAACTAAGCCATATTCTTTCACTCAAAGGTTTTGTAATATCAATCTCTACACAAATTTTGGCTACATGAGGTCTAGTTCTGTTTAAAGTTCATGTATCAATTTTAATAGGTTGACCAACTATGCTTCCTTTAGACATCATAACTTCAAGATCAAAGAACTGTTGCGGAAGACCATATAGTGCAACCCAGACCGGTACAATCAGAGAATCAGCATTAGGATTAAAAGTACGAACCCATTTTGTGATTCTTAAAGAGTATGAACCAAAGTTCCAAACTTTATGAATCCAACAACGATAATTGTCATCTGGAATCGAAAAATGTAACAATACTTGTTTGTTGTCCAACAAATGAATCTGAATGTGCCCTTTGAAGCCCATAGTTTGAAAATCCCGACAAAGTTTGTCCAGTTGAGGGCTACTTCGAGAGAATTTTCCAAATAGCATCCATTGCAAATTGGCTTCCAATTTTTTGCATTCTTCATCTGTGAAGTGGAGACCAGGCTCACCTAGATGATCAATCAATTTTTTTTGGAATGAAGGGAGCTCCGACTTTTGGTTTTTCTAGTTGAGGGATTGTTGATAGAGGATGGTTACTAAGTATTTATGCTTAAGAGGGCACTCCATTTGGTGGTTCCATCATCACGGCGGCACCAACCGGAGGTTGATCGGAGAAAAAATCGAGATCCAAAAAAATCGGAGAGTACAAAGAGCGTTCCGAGAGAAGAAGAAAATGTTGATTGGAAGATTCTCTACTAAAAGCTGAAACAGACATTGGCGGATCTATTGATACGCGAGGTAGGGCTCCAGCCCTACCTCGGTCGCCGGCCGGAGCTAGGAGGAGGCGAGACGCGCGGCTGAGCGCGTCTCCGGCGCGGGCCGCGCTGCTCGCCGGAGAAGAAGGTCGCGCTGCGGCCTTCTTTTTTTTTTAATTCATACGACCTAAAACGACGTCGTTTCACGTTAGTGAAACGACGTCGTTTCGTTTGGCTTTGTTTTTTTTAAACCGAAGTAGTAAAACGACGTCGTTTCACGTTAGTGTTATGAAAAAAAAAAGGGCATCAGAATTGGATTGGGCCAAAAACTGAGCCCAATCCAATATAGCCCATTCCATTAATTATAAAAGCTGGAGGCGCGAGAAGGACAGCAAGCACAAGCAGCGCTCCTCCTTCCTCTGCCTCTCACTCGACACTCTCAGCCTCAGGCCTCAGCTCGTCGCGCCGCCGCCGCGCCACCGCCATCCGCCGCCGCCTCGCCACCGCCATCCGCCACCACCGCGCCACCGCCTCTCCAAACCACGGTAAGTCTTCTCTTCTCTAATTCTCTTTATGCTAAATTGCTAATATTTATTAATTTTAGGGTTTATAATTTATTGTCTTTTTAATTTATTTCTTCAAAACTTAAGTATATGTATAATATAATGTGAACATGATTTTTAGATTGGATGTTGAATTGAATTTATATGGTTGTATTATATATGATTGTTGAAATTTAGTTGAATTGCATAAATTGATTTAGTTGGAATTTAGTTGGAATTTAGTTGGAATTTAGTTGAAATTTAGTTGAAATTATAATTGTTTGATTTATTTTGTATAATTGTATGTGACAATGAAATTGTCAATTTGTCATAATCGGTTTATGGAATTATCAATTAGGGATATTTGTTAAATTGAATTTAGATGAATATGATTTTTTGAACTTTTTATTTTCATTTGTTAATTATCAATTAGGGATATTTTATTAAATTGAATTTGAATCGATGAAAAATAAATCAATTTACATAAACCGGACGCCGGACGCCGGACGCCTCTGCACGCCGGGCGCCGAAAATTTTTCAGCCTCCCCTGAAAAAAATTTCTGGTTCCGCCCCTGATTCGGGTCAAAGAAGAAGAAGAGGCAGGGGAAGGAGCTGGGGAAGGAGAAAGGAGAAGGGTTGCAGAAATAAGGAGGGAGAATGGTGGCGGAAATGGAGAGGGAGAACGGTGGCGGGCGACGGAAATCGAGCAGGGGTGGCGGATGGCAAGCGATAGAAATGAAAAATGGGTGGTGGGTTGAAGTTGGGGGAGAGAAGGGGTGAAGTTGGGAAAAGACTCGAGTGGGTTGAAAATGAAAATGAATGTGGGCAAAAATTGGATAAAGGATATGGGCTGAAAAGGTGGACTAAGGAAAAGAAAATGGAAAAAGGGAAAAATAAAAAAGAAATATAAAAAGAAAAAAGGAAAAGGGGGAAAGTGACGATTTTATCCTTAAAATTGACTCTTTGACCAAAAGTTAACAGATTGACCTGACGGAAGTACCATAAGTTGCCAGTTTTGTTAGTTTAGGGGTCCAAAGTATGAAAAATAAAAGTTGAGGGCCAAAGGTGAACGATGGAGATAGTTCGAGGGCCACAAAAATCATTTACTCTTATAAATATACATAAAATTAAAACAGTTATACATCAAACAAAAACACCTAAAATAAAAATAAAAATGGATATAGTTAAACCTAAAAGATTATTACAAATACACATAAAATTAATATGGTTAAAAACAAAAACACCTAAAATACATACCAAAATTGAAACTGGTAAACATCAAATCAAAATATTAAATAATACACATCAAATTATAATAACTAATCAGCAAATGAAAACACTAAAAGCATTTAAAAAAAAATATACTGAAAATACATTATTTTTTTTTAGATAAAAATAAAACATTAATTTATCAAAAAAACACATTGAAACGTCATCATTATACTTCAAAAAAGCCCATATTTCAAAATTCATAGAAAATGAAAATAAAATATATTCAAAAACTAATAAAAATCTAAATTCTCAAACATAAAAAAAATAAAGTATTACAATATTTTTATAAATTGTGATATGTTCAACTTCCATAAAAATAAGACATAAAAATCACATTTAAATTCGTATAACGTAAACGAAAAAAAATTAAATTGCTGTCTATATTGATAGTTAAATTGCTGTCTATATTAAAAAAAAAAATATCAGGTGTTTTTTTTTTCAACTTTCTATGTTTTCATCGACCGATTCTCTCTCTTCTCTCTGAGCGAAAATACCGATTCTTCGTACAGTAACCTAATCCCACCGGCGCCGGCTATAACGGTCATAAAACAGCCTGCAATACTGATGCCACCGTCAATGGCGGAGGCTCCTCCCCCCTTGGGGGGGAAATCCTTTATTACCGCTCTCAATGCAAGACCCCAGCCATTAAATCCCTCTCTCCCCCACACCCCTAACCTAACTCCGATAAAAGAATTCAAGGGGGAACTTGCCTGTATGTACACCTCGGCACAAATCGAGCAGCTCTCGGTTCATTACCAAAATGCCCTAATCGGAAAATTCAACAAAGGCCGACCTGCAATGGAGGTTCTGGAATCGACCTTCAAGACGATCGGGTTTCAGTCGCGATATCAACTGGGGGCTATCGACTACAAACACCTGCTAATCAGATTCCAGTCGAAGGAGGACTACCAGCGCTGTTGGCTTAAAGCTAACTGGACCCTGGGGGGACAGCAGATGAGAGTCTTCAAGTGGTCCTCTGACTTCTCCACATCAACGGAATCTCCGATCGCACCAGTGTGGCTCACAATCCGAAATGTACCAATCTTCTACTATAATCTTGCCACAATCGAGGACGTGGGGAACCAGCTGGGTAAATATATGAAGATGGATGCTGCAACCCTATCACTTACACGCCCTTCGGCAATCAAGCTCTGTGTCGAGGTAGATGTGAGTTCACCCCTCCCCTCTTTCTTAAGACTAGGTTCTCCTGAACATAGTTTTAGGTGTGAAATAGAATATGAAAATGTTCCTCTGTTTTGCAACCACTGTAAGAAATTGGGTCATAACACATCCAACTGTAAACATTTGAACCCTAATAAGCCTCAACCCAGACCTCCAATTGTCCCTAAATTAGGAGAGAATACTATACTAGCAACCTATACAAATGAGCAATCTGTGGGTATACTGGGACCTTCTCCCAGTCAGGTGCAAGATGCCAATAACCTTTCCCAACATACCTTCTGGAAACCCACAGGTAGAATTGTAGTACCTGAATACCTAAGAAGCTCTAGCCAGGAAGATCCACTGAGGATGAAGTCCATTGATCAAGTTCAGGTGCCAGTATTACCAAACAACTTTGACCAACCATCCTCCTCCACTCAATCAGGTTCACAATTTAATCTACAACTCCACCAGCCTCTTCCTCATGCCCAGGAACCAGAACAAAACCTTGAAAGGGTTAATGAAATTCTCCCTCCCGAACCAATACAGCATGATTCACCTTTTAGGACGGCTATGGGGGATTCTGTAGCAGAAGATCTTGAACAATCAGAGAAACACACAAAATGCTCTTCTCAAAAGAATCAATTGCAAAGTGAGACCGGGGTAAACCTCTCTGAGATGGAAAGACAAATGTGTTCTGCCATTGATCTATTCCCACGGATAAAACTGCATTTCAGCCAAGACGACCTCACAGGTAAAAACCCTAACACTGTTCAGATTGATTTACACTCTAATGTTTCTTCTCCTCCTCAATCTCCTAAGGAACAAGTGCTTTCACCAAATCGGTTCGAGATTATGGGACAACTGTTGGACACAGAAGAACATGAAGGAGATGTTTTACTACCTAATCAGGAGGCAGTAAATGCTCCAACTCCCCTTTCAAAATCAACCACCTCCAGAAGTGGGCTATCTCTAGGGGAGGAGCTGGAAAAGAAGTTAGGTAAGGTTGCATCTGCTGCTAAGATTGAAGCAGGGAAACAGGTACTCCAAACTTTTTTCACTCAAGCTAATTTGAGGAACTTAAGATCCTCAACAAAAAGATCAAAGCTTAGTTATAAATGATAGACAAATCAATCATGCAAAAGTTTTTAATTTGGAATGTTAGGGGCATGAATCCTGCTATGCTAAGATTGAAGTTACTGCTGAGAGTACATCATATAGATTTACTGTGCATCATTGAACCTAAGCATGCTATTATAGAATGTTCTCAGTATATGAATGAGCTAAGATTTGAAAAATGCATCTCATCAAACACAGGAAAAATCTGGATAATGTGGAACGGAAATGTTAATGTATCTGTTCATATAGATCACCCTCGGCATTTATCTGTTCATATTGAGTGTTGCACATTAGATAGAAAAATGGAAGCTTCTTTCATATATGGTCTCCACAGTAGAGCAGAGAGAGAAATTTTATGGAATGACCTATCTCAGATTTCTGACTCTGAAAGGCTATTTATTGGTGATTTTAATGTAATCTCATCTGTCACAGAATATAAGGGCCCTAGCACACCTAAAATAGGAAGCATTAATGACTTTGCTGGTTTCATTTCCCATAATAATCTTCACCAAATTAACACTGTGGGAAACTCCTTCACCTGGACTAATGGAAGAAAAATTCCAACTTTTAAAAAATTGGACAGGGCCTTATGCACTGCAACCTGGAATACTGTTTTCCCAAATAGCTCGGTTCATAATCTGAATAGGCACCCATCAGATCACTGCCCTATGCTTCTGACATTAGGCTCTGAGATACCTGCAACCCCAAAACCTTTTCGTTTTATGGATATTTGGTTTCACAGATCTGAATTCCTTCAGTTAGTGGAGAACAATTGGCATCTCCCGCTCCATGAGGGGGGAATGTTAGGTTTTTCACTTAAACTAAGGAGACTAAAGCATGTTTTAAAACAATGGAACAAAGACATTTTTGGCAATGTCCATGAAAATCTCAACAGAGCTGAGGATAACCTCAACACACAAGAGTTAATCTTCCAGGATAATCCTACAGAAACTGAACTAATCAACCTTAATTTAAAAAGAGCTTTACTGGTTAGAGCTCTTAAAGAAAATGAAGGTTTTTGGAAGCAAAAGGCTAGGATTAAGTGGCTAAAAGATGGAGATAATAACACATCTTATTTCCATAAGGTGGTTCAAGAAAAAAGAGCTAAGATTTTAATTACTAAGATAAAGGATTCCGATGGTGTCTGGAAAAATTCTCCACCAGAAATTGAAGAAGCTGCTGTCAATTTCTATAAGAATCTGTTAACTGAACCTTATGAACCAGAAGCTGGGCTTTATTTCCCTCACTTTCTAAGCCAAATCCCAAAACTGATCACTGATGAGGATAATATCAAACTAGTCCAACTAGCCACTATGGAGGAACTTAAGAAGGCAGTTTTTAGCCTTAGTAAGAATAGTGCTGCTGGTTCTGATGGCTTTTGTGGTTCTTTCTACTGTGGAGCTTGGGATGCTATATCTCAGGACCTACTTCAGGCTACAAATGAATTCTTGTGTGGAGTTAATATCCCCAGAGCAGTATCCAGTACTTGGATCACACTCATCCCAAAAACCCAGTCCCCTTCCTGTTTCTCAGAATATAGACCTATATCCCTATCAAACTTCATCAATAAGATTTTCTCAAAAATCTTAGTTGACAGAATGGAGCCCCTAATGCACAAAATCATTTCTCCCCAACAAACTTCTTTTCTAAAAGGTAGGGATATTGCAGATAATGTGATATATCTTCAGGAGATGATAAAATTTTTAGGCAGGAAGGCTAGAGGTCAAAACTGTATCATAAAATTGGATCTCATGAAGGCCTTTGACAGGGTTAACTGGGGTTTTTTGAACAGTATCCTCTTAAAATTTGGTTTCCATGGTCATCTGGTTAGGAATATTTTGAACAACATTTCTGATGCATGGTTTTCCATACTGATAAATGGCAAACCGCATGGCTTTTTTAAAGCAACCAGAGGCATTAAACAGGGAGACCCCCTGTCTCCATTCCTATTTAACATTGTTTCTGAATCATTCACTAGGAGTCTATCCTTCATATTTTGGAATGGAAAGATAGATTACTATGACTTGCCAAGGAATACTATTCCTATTACTCATTTAAGCTATGCGGATGATACTGTAATTTTTCTAAGAGCTAATAAGCTAAATCTGATCCGTATAAAGGCTTTCCTCCAGAAATTTGAACTAACAACAGGACAACAGATAAATTACTCCAAGAGTGAATATTTTGTTAGTAACTTGGTCAGTGCTAATCGAGATAGAATCATTAAAACCACTCTTGGTATGAAAAAAGGAGGTTTTCCTTTCAGGTATCTTGGATGCCCTATCTTTGTTGGAAGAATTAAGAAAGCCTATTTCCAAACTTATTGGAAACAGTAGCATCTAAACTATCAAATTGGAAAAATAAATGGCTCTCAATGGGTGGAAAACTTACTTTAATCCAAACATGCCTATACTCCATCCCTCAACACATCTGGGCAACCATAAATCCACCAACAAATGTGATCAATGCTCTGGAAAAAAAAATTTCCACATTTTTTTGGGGAGAAACGGATGGGAAGAGGAAAAAAGTTTGGAGAAAATGGAGGAAACTTTGTTTTCCGGTACAGGAAAATGGTCTTGGCCTCAGGGATATAAAAACTATCATCACAACTTTCTCTATAAAGCTGTGGTGGAAATTCCAACAGGGGGAATCCCTTTGGTCCAGGTTTCTATGGTCTCTTCCAATCCCATCTAGAAAGTCTAGAAATTGGGATAGAATCTGCAAGGTAAACTATATTGCAGAATCCTTCTCCAAGACCATTCTTGGAGTTGGAAACTGCAACATGTGGACTTCCAACTGGTCTAAATTTGGCCCCCTAGAGGACTTCCTATCTCAGGATTATCCACAAGAACTCATGAATCTAACTGTCACTCAATTTCTGGAAAATAGAAATGCAATTCTCACGGATATTGGGACATCACTGCCTCAACCAATTATCCACATGCTGGAGCAACTCACTTTAACATCAGACAGAAAGGATAGGATGATTTGGCAACCATCGTGGAATGGCTCTTTTACATTCAAGAGTGCATACAATCAGATCAGGGAATCAAGGCAGAGAGTGATGGCATTGAGCAAAGTATGGCACACCAGAATACCAAAAAAGATAAGTTTTTTCACCTGGAAACTTTTAAATAGTCTACTGCCTTTTGATAATGTGCTGCAAACTATGGGATACAAATTAGTATCAAAGTGTTGTTGCTGTTTACATATAGACTCCATCTCACATTTTTTCAGTGCATGCAACTTCACTTTACTTGTGTGGGATGAGGTTCATAATTGGCTATCCTTACCTATAATTCGATTCAATTCTTTGTGGGATAGGCTGTCCTATTACTGGACATCAGAGGGCTTCACAAACACACATACTGCACTTATACATCTTCTACCCATACTAGCTTGTTGGCATCTGTGGAAAGCAAGGAATAAACTGATTTTTGATGAGATCAAATTGAACTATGTCATCATTTTAAGGGACATTAGAAAGTCACTGCATGATATATCCACTATCCACCCCTTTCTTTTAGGCAGTGAACTTGATAAAATATGGACAGCATCAAACATTGTGCCTTTCTTGAAAACAAAAAAAGTCAGGAGAATCATAAAGGTAATATGGAAACCACCTGATCATTCCATCAAAGTAAATACTGATGCATCCTGGGATTCAAAGTCAAAAAAATGTGGCATTGGTCTGATTGTTAGAGATGAGTTTGGTAAATGTTTGACGGCAAAAGCTATCAGCATTGATGCCTCCTCAGCTCTGAATTCCGAGTTGATTGCAATTCAGAAAGCTTTCGAACTAATGCAGGACAAAAACATACTGGATTTTGAGGTGGAAACTGATTGTATGAATGCTATCTCTTGTGTAATGAATCCTTTCACTGCCCCTTGGACAATGTATGAACTATCCGATGAGTTACATAATCTTTTGGGAAACAAGAAACTTTCCCATATATTTAGACAAGGCAACATGCCTGCGGACTGCTTGGCAAACAGGGCCAGACTAGAGAACTTAAATACTATGCTCAATTTTGATGACCTGGATGTCAAGACTAGAGGCCTAATCCATTTAGATAAAAGGGGTGTTCCCTCACTTAGAGTTGCAAATGAAATCTTTGAATAGAATCTACACAATGAGTTGTTTTCTCTTCTATGTGTCTACAGGTCTTACAACTTGGCATGGATAGTAACACCATGGCTGCGGACAGCATCAAAAGGCGGCAGATAGCATCACAATGGAATGAACAGCATCAAAATGGCTCAGGATCTGCTGTAGACTACCTCTACAACTCGGAAGGAAAACATCTTCTCCCCTTCTTGTCCTCGGAGCTTTTCTCAAGAGCTTTTTCAGATTTGTCACCATTTCGCTGATTTATCGTTGACAAACTGGAGTCTCGAATATTCGATTCGCCGACATGTTCGTGATTTTTCGGTTAAATGGTAGATATGGACAGCACCCTGCTCCATCATCGATGCAGATTAGATTAGTATATATTTAGCATTACTATAGAAGACTACAACGCTTTTGGGAGCAAATTTTTGGTTGCTTTGAAAGCTAAATACAGCTCCGAGAACATCTTCAGGATGATTTTTTTTGTATGGAACCTATGCCTCTTTCGCCTTGGAGGCCTCTCGGCTTTCTCCTATCCCTTTCTTTTCTCTAACGGTTTGGGGAGCCAAATATATTTCCCCCCATCTCTTTGATGGTTTCATTTAAAAAAAATGCTGTCAATATTAAATTGCTTGTATAGCTGTCTATATTGATAGTTCTAATACTTTTGGAGACAATAAGGTTGCCTCAATGTCTAGGGATCTAGACATATTGATGTACGAACTGTTTAATTTTGCTAAAGGGTATGGGGAACCTAATACATAACTCCCTCACCTTAGGGTGTTTTCCATTAAAAAAAGAAAAAAATTAAATTGGCATGGTGGTTATGTAAAAAGTCGCAGAGTAGTACATAATTTATAAGATGTGAAAAATATTGAAATTATACTTGAAATTTTAAAATTGGAAAACTAAAATAATAAAATATTATTGTATTTTTATAAATTGTCACAAGTTCAAATTTCATTTATAAAAACTCAATAAAGATAACGAATCGAAATACATTATATCTTTTATAAATCATCACAAATTTTAAATTTATAAAAATCATTATGGATACATAAAAAGTTACATGGTTAATAATATGAATATAAAAATGTGACACTAAAATAAAAATACAAGCTCAATATACATATTAGGCCCAAAAGACTGAACTCGACCCGGAGTCATCCCAAACCTGACCCTCAATTAGCCACCGCCTATACCCATATCAATAGATGCCGATGAACTTCCAGTAAACCTTATAAATAGCACCTTGGAATAAAAGTAATCTTATTTTGACCTAAACTCTAACAAAAGTTTCTATAAATTACACATGAATTTCTCTCCGTGATGAGATGGTATTAAAAAAATAACTTTGTCAAAGTAAATAGATCAAATTTACGAGGTAGAAGCTTTACACAGGAAGACAAAGATGCTCGCATGGGATGACTCGGCGCTCGGCATAGAAAAATTTAAATTTAAAGGAAAAAACTCATTTCTCCCTCATTTCCATCACCGTAGCCTGAAATCACCACCCCCGCCATCGGAAAAATCAACACTACCGTAAAACAAATCACCCCACCCCGTTATCCCTAATCCTCCTTGTCACCCTTAGACACTGATCTGGACCACTATGTCGTCGATCTGAACCACCCATTTTCGTCGTCGAACCTCTCTTCAGCATTGTCGAACCCCCTTTTAGCGTAGCTGAACAACCCCTACTTGGTGTGGCTCGCTAGTGACAACAGTCAGGTCGGGGCGTCGCATGGTACTTGCATCGATGCTCAATTTTCTTGAGTGCCGTTGTCGACGAATTGTTCCCCAGCACATTCGTCGGCCACTAACACCTCTAACACAACCACGTTCAATACTTCCACTTCGTTATTTATTAAAATACAAAAGATATACAAATTCTTTTTTAAATACAGGGCATGATTATTTTTCTTTGCTTTTATAGAATCTGATATAATAGTTAAGAAAAATTAATATTTAACATTTTTGGATCTTTCTAGAGAGTTTGTATATCTTGTATTGTAATTTTTTTATTCACTTATATGTATCAATAAATATAATCACCATTATTGTGAATTTTCACTCTTTTGTGACGCCGGATAATATCCAAACACAAAGTTTCTCTTTCACGCACTATTGTATACAACTTGCACGCTACAACCGTTGTCGGGAAAATGACGTTTATATATGCACACATATACACAGGTGTATATGTGTGTGTGTGTGTGTTTCAAGATCTTAATCGTGATCTTTATTAGGAACATAAATGCCTTCTCGGTCCAAATTCTGCTAGTTACATCCCTCCCTCAATGTTTGGGCCTAATTGGTGCCTTGAAATTTGAATTTTCACGTACTATGTAATTTTTGGACTTTTGTTACGACCGGGAAGGGTTAAAAGTAAAACACAAGGAAAAGGTTGATGAACAGCTTTAGTATTGATCAATTGAGCTTGAAGAACAAAGAAATTCAGAGGTAAGATGAGAGAGAAGAAATATAAGAGGAGGGAAAGTTCACACAACCCAAATGATCAACAAAGATGCCTAACTAACTAACTCCAGCTATATACTAAACCAGAGCTGCAGCATCAAGAAAGAGATGACCTCAGAAAACCGGTTGCAACAGAATTGGTAGCTTGATGCCTTTGTTGTGCCATTTGCAACTAAACCACTCAATGTTTGTAAATTGACATTAAGCCCCCCAATCATAACATTCCCTCCCTCTTAAATTGCAACTTTTCCTCAAACTGATCATCAGACAAAATTGAAATGATCATGATAATAGGGTTAAGTTTTGAAAGCTGGGAACTCATTTGAAACAAATTCAACATCCTCCCAAGATGATCCTCAACTGGCATGCCCTCCCATTTAATCAACCATTGCACCACCTGAATTCCATTCCTTTCAATCAATCTTCTCTGTAATACAGATTCGAGCGTAAGAGCATAGGAATCCTCCCCTTCCACTTCAGGTAACTAAGTTCTTTGTTGTGGTAAAGGGCCAATGTGTTTCTTTAACAAAGAAACATGAAACACTATATGTATTTTACTTCTATCAGGTAGTTTCAATCAATAATCCACACTTCCCACTTTTCTTAATACCTGATAAGGGCCATAAAACTTTACTGAAAGCTTCAGATTACTTCTGAGTTCCACTGAAAGTTGTCTGTACTTTTGCAGCTTCAGATAAACCCAATCATTGGGTTCAAAACTCATGTCTGGTCGTTTTAAGTCAACCTTTATTTTCATGTTGTCTTGTGCCTTTTGCAAAGTGGATTCACCTGAGCTCTTCTTTGAACCATGTCCTGAGCAATCGGGATAACACAGTCAGACAAAATTCCTAAAGGCAAAGTGGCTGGCTTATCTCCATGCAAAACTTCAAATGGTGTCATATTGATGTTGGACTGGTGAGTAGTGCTATACCACCACTTAGCAAAGCCTAACCCTTCATGCCAGGAAGCTGGTTTTGCACTGCAAAAGCACCTCAAATAAGATTCTAAATTTTGGTTTACCCTCTCAGTTTGTCCATCTATCTCAGGATGGTATGTTGTGCTTAGCTGCAGTTTCACACCCAAAGATTTGAAGAGTTCTCCCCAAAAATGGCTTGTAAAGAATCTATCTCGGTTAGAAGTTATAGTTTCAAGCAAACCATGTAGTTTAGCAACTTGATCAAAGAACAATTGTGCCACCTGCTGAGTTGTAAATGAATTTTGGGTGTGAATTAGACAAAAAATAACTTGCAGTAAATCAGATTGCATACAAATCAGAAAAATATAGTTTAACTCTTGCTTTATCCAATCAAGAATCATTCTGGAAGCAGAAATCCTGAATTAAATGGCTCACATAGAGTGATGCCAACTCCAAATTCTTCCACCAATTTGCAGAAGAAAAACATAAAAGACAACAAATCTCATAAATTAAAAACTCTGAGGAACACTGGTTACATTATCCAACTGAGATTTGTGAAGAAGCTGTCAGCTTTTTCACTGATTTTCTAACTGAAGAAAAATAATAATCCCTCTGGTATAAATGCATCTTGTATACTAGAGAACATCTCATCTTTTATCAACCCTGAAATGAAAACACAAGCCGAATTAACTATTATAGTCCACAAGATAGACAATAAATTAACGATAGACCCTAGTGGATTTTCATGGCTTTTCTTTAAAGATGCTAGGAATAATCAAGGAGTCCCTAATATCGGTAGTAAATGACTTTTTCAATCCAACACAAATTCCTAAATCAATATCATCAACTCTGATAGTTTTAATCTCTAAACAGGATATATGTTCCTCATTGTAGACCTATAAGTATCCGTAATAAATCTCGAACAATCAACATTTATCTCAGAAAAATAACTTGCAGATAAACATTCTATTAATGCAGAAAAACAGTGTTAATTGAGTATTTGTGTTTATTCTCATTTCATATTATCTCAAAATGAATTTATATAAGAATCATTAATATCATTTTATGACCATTGAATATATTCTAGACATATTCATGTTATTGCCTAGCAAATTATACTTAAAAAGACTCCTTTATTTTATTGCCGGCCAACCAACAACAGAAGGATTCTAGAAATATCATAATAATAGGTAATATATGTGCAATGCTTTAATGATTAAGCTGTATAAAATTCATTCACCTAATAAAATTTTATTTTTATATTATTGCATAAAATACTATACTGTTACGAAAATATTGCACCAGGTGTATATTTCCCTTTTGAAACAGCAAAGAGTTTTCCAACTTCCCCCCAAGAGTTGTCTCTATGGTGATAACTCGATTTAGTTGTATACGTTGGTGTATTTTTCACGATCTGCTTATTCAAACAGTGTGTTTGTAATTTTGTTTGTGTTTTATTTTTGGATTTCCATTAATTTGGATTAGTTAGATTTGTGTTTTTCAATGTGTTTACCATTTGGCCAACATAAATCGCGGTGTTACAGTTGCAGAAAATCCCTGTTTGGTACAGTCCTTTTTGTCGAGTGGTTATGATTTTCGAAAGCAAGTTAATATCCGCGAGAGCGATGTAACAATTTTTATTGAATCTCTGATCTATAATAGTACAGACGATGGTTGACATGTAAACATTGCAATATGTTAGCTATTGCTAAGGCCAGTTGGGTTGAAGGTCAATTCCACTCATTATAATCGCCGATGCACGCCTATCTTGGAACGATTGATCTTTCAAAAAATAAATATCATCATACCCGCATGTTCTTCCTCAACAATCATTTTACCGCCATGGCTGAACAAAGCTTCTTCTCGGAGCTCCAGATACCTCAATAGAGGCATTACAACGAAACCATCTTACCCAAAGTCGTAACTCCCGAAACCCCAGATGAAAACGGCAGCTTTCCTCTTCTGGAGTCTGCGATCAGAGAGCAGAAGCCGCGGCTAGAGTTCCTGCTTCACCAATCGGGGGCGGTTTTGTTCCGAGGGTTCCCTTTATCCTCGGCTTCGGACTTCAATGACTTCATCGAAGCCTTTGGGTTTGAAGAGCTACCGTATGTTGGCGGCGCTGTGCCGAGGAGCAACGTTGTTGGGAGAGTTGTTACCGCGAATGAGTCGCCTCCTGATCAAAAGATCCCTTTTTCTTGTGTTTTGATTGTGATTTGCAGTGTGCTTTTTGAACCGATTCTTGTGTTTTCATGTATGTGATGTAATTGTGCAGTTTTTGCCTAATCTAAGTAGATAGCCAGATATGATCCGTATAGCTGAACCCGCATGACTATGTTGTTGTTAAGGTGTTGTATGATGATAGTTTAGTTACGAGACTAGTTACAACCCCAGCCGGGATTTTGCGGCGGTGGTAGAATTGTGCTTCGGCATTTTCTCTTCTTTTCTTCCTTCTAGAAAAAAAACGTTGCGGAAACGACATCCTTGCCGCTCTTCTCTTCTTCTTGAATTTTTAGCGGGCTCCAGTATGGGCCTGGAACAAATAACTGTTCTGGCCCACTGTTGGACATGGGTTAAGTCAAGGTCAAGTTTACGAGACTTTTTTTTTTGTTTTTCTGGGATAAATTTTTACGAGACTTTTGTAAAAATAAAAAGAATTTTCAGGCTAAGATCACAAGGGCGAATTTCTGGATCGTTCATTTGGACTGTGAAATCGTAGGAGTATGTTGAATTACGTTTTTTCACACACAATGCATCATTTATAGCCATTAACTTTCGATTACTTTATAACTTTTCTTTGTAAAATCCGTGGCTTCATGAAAGAGTGTTAGTGTTTCATAAAAAAAACTTATCGGTCAATATCTCATATTCACTCCATAGGAGTGGCAAATGGGCAGGCGGGTTAATATGGATTGGGTAAAATGGATAATTTTAAAAAAAAATGAGTATGACCTATTTCAACCAATTTCATACCAGGACAAAAAATGGGTTGGGCCAAAATGAGTCAGGTTGAAACATCATTCAACTCACGAAAAAATGGGTAAACACTCGAGTTCAACTCATATGGGTAATACTCATGGGTTTCAAACTCATATATTGACTCATATAGGTTTATATACAACCTTATATGGGTAAACACACATATTTCAACCCATATACTGACCCATATGGGTTTATATACCAATCCATATGGGTAAATCTGTGGTCAACCCGCAAACCCCAACCCGCCCAACCTATATTTTTTAATCAGTCATTCAACTCATTACTCATTTAACCCATTACCATTTTACTCATACCCATCCAAATTTAAAAATAAATAACCTACTTGACCAACGGACTACGGGTTTATTTTGGCAGCCCTGCCTCTCCCATATAGATGAACTCAAACATGCAAAATCCCCATCCGAAAATCACATACCCACACTTGTATGCCAAAAACATAAACAACGTTGACACGTAGATCACTAATTAAGCATATCAAATCATTGATCACCCTAAATGGGATTAGTGTATCATGAGTGTATATATCTGCAGAAATTGTTCTTCGAGTGCGCAACAAGTATCATCAATCTATTGTTGTATCGGTTGGAAAATGATGGTTAAAAGGTTGAAATTCGTCAACTTTTTGGGCTTTGTTTTGAGTGGAACCCGAATGAATTTTGGGTCGGTGGATGTCGGTTTTGGGTTCTCCTCCGCGAGTACTATAAAATTGACTATTTAAACTCTCAAAACGGATCAAGGGTGAAGGCCGTATGGACCGCATGGAAATCTTAGTAAAGGCCCAACCGTATAGTATATATGGAATTGCTTGTGAGTAAATTTAAGAGATAAGAACAAAATACTTCCATATTTTGCGAGATATCTTGTCTTAAATAAATATGCGGTTTACCATGTTTAATATGATGAAGAATATTTGTGCAAATATTTCTTCCTTTTCCAGCAGATTTGATTCGAGTATTCATGGAATGTCTCAGATTTGGTGAGTTGGTGATTGGAGAATATTCTTCTCTAATTACAGAAAATCAGAATATCATGTTTCCATGATTAGGGTCTCTTAGAGTAGTATAAATAGAGTCTCTAAGTCAGTCGGAAAACACACACCATTTCTCAAGTCCCTCTATATTCTAAACTTGAGTCTTCTTTCTGTCTTTCTCGAAGTTTCCATTTGTTGTTCTGCCGAGGTGATAGTCCTTCGGGCCTTGCGTGAATCCGAGGTAACTCTTACGTGTTAATTGTTACCTTCGATGGTTTTATCCTAGGGAACGATGTCCACGACGAGACTCATTCGTTTCAAGGGCAGCGAGTGTTACAGTGACTCCATCACTTTGTGATTACTTGAAACATGATTTATGCTTTGATTATTTGTAATTTAAGTTTTTCGATTGTATGCTTGAATAATTAATAAAAGTTTATTATTCTTGCATATATTAATTGCTCGTTCAATTTTGATATTTGATTTTCGCATGATAAAATCAATATATGTCCAAAAGTCTTGAAACGAATGGTATTTGTTGAGTTATATTGATTGGGAAATTGCAAGCGGGATGCTTAATGTTGCGAACGAAATTTTCATCGATCTGTATGCGAATTTTGGTCTTGTGCATGCTTAGATTAATTATGCATAAGTGCTTCTGCATGTACTTGAAAACATGCATTATACATGCTACTGTGATCTTGTTTCAAGCTTGCATTAAGACCTTAAATATGCGTGCTTTAATTTTTGAGTAAATCCTGCATGTTGTGCTCAAAATTAAGCCTATGGAAATTGTGTGCTTCATGAGTGGAAATTACAATTATGTTCAAAATTAAGCTTGGATTTGTTGCGAAAAAATTATTTTCAATTTATTGGGTTTGGTTGTTTACTACGATATGACATGTGTACATATATTTAACGATGAATGATTTTTTTGTATGTACACATTTGTGAATCCGAGTATACACGATTGTATCTATTGGAAGGAAAAGTTGGCATGGAGATACAACAGGATTTGCTTTGCAACATGAAAGAATCAAGAGTGTAACCACGGTTTTGCAAACTATGGTACGTATACACGTTAATTAAAGTGAATAATGGCATATGCTATATATACATATATTGCTTGAATTATATTTGATAACCATTTGCGTGAATCTGGACGTGAACATGATTTTGTTACAAAGAGAGTTATGTGAATAATATGTGCACATATATGTCCAGTACACTAATGCTATCGAATTTGATAGTGAATGAATTTGGTTATATTAATCACTTGATTATGTGGAAAACTGAGTTGAGCATGTATGTTAAATTACATGGCGTAATTATGGAAATATGTTAATTCCGTGATAGTCATGCTTATGAGATTAAATGTTGATATGGTAATAAATCGTATTTGATTCTTTGCATGAATAGCTTAAAGTTAGAAAAAAATGTCATGAGTTTGGAATATTGAATCAAGCATTAATATTCCTTTTAATTAAGAAATTACATGAAAGCAGTGCATGTGTGTTGGAAATTATGAGACATTTAAATTTCCTAAGCCCTCAAAATGTTATAGTATTTGTTTAAATACTTAATCAAATGTTGATACCTATTTTCCATGGTATAGTAATTTGGTTATGTGGGCTGCTCGTGTTGGTTAAAAGATTTTAAACCATATTTGTGTGAGAATGTGCTGCTAGTGATCCATGACTTTTATATGCTTGGTCTGAGAATCGCATGCGAAAAATTGGTAAACTTCATTTGCACTTAAACATGACATCTCTCGGCAAGAGTGTAATATATTCGTGCATGAATGAAGATCTATGGTGTGTCTAAAATTGGGTTATGCTTTTATATGCTATGATTATATTAATTGTTTGGGAAAGTGCCTTTTGATGCAATGAAATATTTGACAAGACTATTCCCGATTATTTGCTATCTTGATTGATCGCTTACAAGCATATGGCTCACGAGTGACAATTGTTAGATTGCACAGATAGAGCATATGGGCTCGAAGTTCAACATATTCTGGCTATTTTGTATGACCTGAAAAATGTGAACGTGAAGACATTAGTTTACGACTATGTCTAGGGTATTGGTTCTTGTGAACTATGGTATAAACCCTAAAGCATGAGTTATCATGACTATGCTAAAAACCTTTGATTATTTGTAATCAAATAATTGAGGGGAAAATCTCAAGAATTTGGTTAGGAAAACTAAGAATCCTGAGAATGGGAATCCGATTTATGGTTGAAAAATCTAAGAATCATGAGATATGGAATCCCAAGACATTTGGTCAATTCTCTAGATTTTTGGTTGGAAAGCCTTAGAATTCTGAGATGAGGAATCCTGATACATTTGGTCTAGGAACCCCAAGACACGAGGTTTTGAGAAACTTAACACGTGTGGGGATATTTAATAAAATCAGCCCAATGTGAGGAGTAGACGAAAACCTAAAAACTCAATGACCATATGAATTTTGATAGGTACTTGAGATGAAAATTCGTCACGAGAGACTTGAATCAAGTTGTTCAAGTCGGGAAGAATTCAACTCGAACCAAAAGGGTAAACCCGAAATCAAGTCGAGTAGTGCACTCAAACTTGAGTTGAGCAATGAACTTGAATGTGTTTCGAGCATAAAGGCACTCAAGTTTGATTTGAGTTGTCTGAAAGTAAAGTGCAGCTGTACTGAAACTTTGCTTTTAAAATGGGCATGAAATTGTGTGGAGTTGGTGAACTCACACTGCACCCTAGTGAAAGATAATCGAATCCTCGATTGATTGATACTACATCGGTTGTGGTATTGGTCATGCGAGGAAGAACGATTAATTGAGATCGGGAAGTTTAGTTATCTCTAATACCAAGGGAGTTGAAGGAATAAGAGAGACTTTCACGATAAAAGATCAATGCATGAAGGTGTTTTGATTGTTGAAAGGATCGAGCCCTAAAAGAACTTTCATGGGTAAGAACCTAGTGTTTGATTCATTATTGAACACACGGACTTTTAGTAAGTTGGGTTTGTATATTAACGAAACCACTTACGTGATGCACAGAAAACATATTAGGTTATCTGTGACCATGATATGAATACATAGAATCCTTTGGGGAATGTGATTCACACTGTAGACATTTGCAAGGTCATTTGGTGATTGAAGGAAATTGCTAGAAATGATCAAGCGTTGTGGGGGAGCCTTTAAGTTGGCTGGCAATTTTTTAAATAAGATACCTCAAGAAGGAGGAAAATAAAGCTCCTCATAGAGCCATCCTAAAAGTTCTTTCGAATGTGTGGGTTGGCGTATTGCGAATGTAGTAAAAGGAATACTTAAACAGTATCTTTACTAGATATGCATAATGTTGAAGTGCTATCAAGTTCTTGAAATTCACAAGAAATATTATGCAGAAACTAGAAATATATCTTGATGGAAAGTGTATTTTGTGGAAGTTTCTGTTAAAGATCCTGATTTATCTTAAATGGACTTAAGAGTCAATAGATGGAATCATTAAGGATCGAGGATAAACCAACGAACGAAACGAGATTCCATGAAATAATTTTTATGGAGTGGTGATCAATAGAGAGATTGATCTACCATGAGTGCAAATCACTAGAGTACTAGTAGATTTGAACAATTAGTAAGTATATTTGTGTACTTGATGGGTGTTCTCTAGACGTGAGAATAAGTCCAAGGGTGATGGTACTTGCTATCAAGGCTTTTTGAAAGCTAGAAGTACATCTAATGGACCTAAATGGTTATTTGGAGATTTAGATATTAAAATCTGAATAGAGCAAAATGAAAAGCTTAATGCTCCTAAATGACCCATCATGTGACCAAACTAATTGTTGTTTACCCAGTGATATTAAATCAATGAGTTTGATGAAGGCGGATACGCTAAGAGTCTCTTGGAGATATGTCGTACTCTATGGAATGACTCTAAACATTATGATTTACCTTTTTGTAAAGGTGAGGTGTCTCTTAAGAAGAGAACTCAAGAGTCATTGATAGTCTGTTGTACTTATTAAAGTGCACAGAAGACAATTCTTATAATGGATAGTAAGATGATACATGAGTAATCCAGAAATGATCACTGGAAACAAGCTGTGTGTGAGACTCGTGGATATGGCTTAATTTGTGTAGAGAAATGGTTCTCTCTTGCTAGATTCATAGAGGAATCTAAGTCCATTGTGTTGGACAAAAATTGGGAAAGATATACCCTAGGATGACCAAAGCGCTTGTATGCTTATTGGTGTAGCGTAAAGCCATATCGATGATGGTGTGTCTCGACAAAGATACTTTACCATTGGATGACTATTCTCTACGAGAATTATTGATGTTGACTACCTAAGGTCAATATGATAAGAGTTGTGATTCTTTGACGAAAGGATTGAATTAATTTCTTGACGAAGAAATTGAATCGAGAGTTAGTTGAGAACTCATCGAAAGGAATATGACTAAGTCCAATAAATGATGGGTTACGTACGTGGACACCCAACCTATGTGACTGGAGATCCCAAGATCTAGGTTCAAAGGGACAACTAAACTGCAAAGACTCATCGCGATCACTGTGGAGATTTCATACCTCTTGTCTTATTCCTATGATGAAGAAACAGTGATGTGAGTGGAGGTTAAGCATTAAATTGCATTTAATGGTTCAAGGCATCGAGTATGTAGTACTCGAAAGAGCGTAATAGTTTACGGAACTGCTCTTACGCCAAGAATCACCTATGTAAGTGAGAAGTGTGGCCGCTTCGAAAGGGAATTGTTGGGACGCAATTCTTTAGAAACCTTACAGAAATAGGCGTGTTCCATGGCCTAATTAATGGACACAACCGAGGAAAGCACAAGGGCTAGGAAAGATGTATGTGGGAAGTGCATTGTCGTTCACACAAGCGGTAGGGGAAGTTCAAGGACATCGCGCCTACTTCCTAACCAGTGGGCTAAGTGTACTCTCTCAAGGGAAAGTTCAAAGGGTGACACCTACTTATCCTATGCAGCATCTATGCCGTCGAAATGAATCTATCACCAAGTCAAATTCTGTGTCTGACGTGATTGTTCTGATTCCTACATATATCTATTCATGTGGGGGATTGTTGGAAAATGATGGTTAAAAGGTTGAAATTTGTCAACTTTTTGGGCTTCGTTTTGAGTGGGACCCAAATGGATTTTGGGTCGGTGGATGTCGGTTTTGGGTTATCCTCCGCGAGTACTATAAAATTGACTATTTAAGCTCTCAAAACGGATCAAGGGTGAAAGAGATATGAATGTTTTAAATATCACTCTTGAAAGAGAAAAAATGGGCGAAAATTGGCCCAGGTAATTTTCTCTGGACTGTCCAAAATGCGTATGGACCGCATGGAAATCTTAGTAAAGGCCCAACCATATAGTATATATGGAATTTCTTGTGTGTAATTCTTAAGAGATAAGAACAAAATACTTCCATATTTTGCGAGATATCATGTCTTAAATAAATATGCGGTTTACCATGTTTAATATGATGAAGAATATTTGTGCAAATATTTCTTCCTTTTCCAGCATATTTGATTCGAGTATTCATGGAATGTCTCGGATTCGGTGAGTTGGTGATTGGAGAATATTCTTCTCTAATTACAGAAAATCCGAATATCATGTTTCCATGATTAGGGTCTCTTAGAGTAGTATAAATAGAGCCTCTAAGTCAGTCAGAAAACACACACCATTTCTCAAGTCCCTCCAAATTCTAAACTTGAGTCTTCTTTCTGTCTTTCTCGAAGTTTCCATTTGTTGCTCTGTCGAGGTGATAGTCCTTCGGGCCTTGCGTGAATCCGAGGTAACTCTTACTTGTTAATTGTTACCTTCGATGGTTTTATCCTAGGGAACGATGTCCACGACGGGACTCATTCGTTTCAAGGGCAGCGAGTGTTACTCGTGACTCCATCACTTTGTGATTACTTGAAACATGATTTATGCTTTGATTATTTGTAATTTAAGTTTTTCGATTGTATGCTTGAATAATTAATAAAAGTTTATTATTCTTGCATATATTAATTGCTCGTTCAATTTTGATATTTGATTTTCGAATGACAAAATCAATATATGTCCAACAGTATCATGAATAAAAGAAATAGTTGACTTTATTCAATCAATTTGCGGAATAAATTAATTGTTTATTCAACTCTTTAATGCATCGCGAGTTGTATAAAAATGTTGCGTTCATCACTAATGTATCAGTTATTATAGAACTGTCATGTTATGTGTACAAAAACGAGATTTCATATATGAAATTGTTCGAATTTATATAAATTTTCATGTAAAAGAATGGAATGAAAAAAAAAGAAAAAAGGGAAAAATATATAAGTTTTCATGTAAAATTTATTTTTGATATAATTTCAAAATCCATCTAACGGCTTTCTGAAGGGCTTCCCAAATTTTGAAAGGTTTCAGAAGCTCATCAGAAAAAAAATAATTTTTTTAAAAAAGCGATGAGATTTGCGTACTTACGAATATGCATGGTGCCTTAGACTAATAATCATTGTTATCATTTGTGCAATTTCTATATAAGGGCGCCTTAGAGCTTTGATACCCTTACATCACGTATTCGTAATCACTCACTCCTACCTCCATATATCTTCATTCTCTCTCGTCGCGTCCTCTTTCAAATTTCTCTCATCGATGATGTCTTATATGTTGTGTGTAGATCACTCTTTTACATCGTTCAATCTTCTACCAAAGCTAACTACCACATCTCATTCGATCGTCAAGTTCTAAGTATGGCTATTTATCAGTGGATTTTCATATTTATGCTTAGTCATTTGTATTTTTGTATTTAACATTCAATAATGTTTTTATGTATAATGGTTTGTTTTTCATAAATGGTTTGTTTTCTTACATAGTTATGATGAGTAATAGATTAATGGTAGGTGTTTTGTTTAAATGTACTTTTTTGAAATTTAATTCCAGCTAAACATCATCTTAAATGATTTACTTATTTTTACATCTGGCATTACATGAAGTATGATATTTTGTATTGATTCAAATTATAATATTTGATGGGAGGTATGACTAAAATCGACGTTCCACTTCCGATTTCCATTTGGATTCGAATGACTTTCAAAAGTATGAATGAAGTGTTGTTATTAGAATGATGGGTTTCAAGTGTAGGAAGATGTTAAACATGCTACCATCGTGATTTTTCATACTTTTGAAAAACACCCAAATTCAAATGAACTTCGAAAGTGGGAAAAAAAGGCATTAAAAGATATTCTATAACTTCATGAATGAGACTTTGTGCATTAAAGATACTCTAATTTTTATTTAGGTGGGAATCACTATCGTATATACAAGTTAATCGCGATAGATAACCCTTATTTATAGTAGAGGCTAGTGTTATGTGTGTGTATATATATATATATATATAAGCATGAAGTGCATGAAAGTGTGCATGAAATGGATGGAAATGTGCACGAAATGTACGAAATATGGTGTACACGAAATGCACGATATATATTACATATAAAGCACACTATACATTTTTTGACATAAAACTTATATTTCATTAATGATTAATAAAATTCATAACATCCTTGGTCACATTGTGTGCCAAAGTAGTTTCTTCTCTAGGAATTTTAATAAAACAAATACTAGAAATAAAATAATTGCACAGATACCATATATATTCCATTTCACTTTAGATAGATGTAACACATTTTTGTCTTCATGAGATGATAATGATTGCAACGGGGGAGTTTGAAGCAATCAGCATGTGAGAAATATTTTGTGACTTCCAAAACTCCAAACATGTCAGAATGGTAAAACTCCTGCCTGCAATGGAGATGTTGTTGTATTCACCCCATATCCTTCAAGTTTAGGCCTCATCATCCCCGTTTCGTGTTTATCTAGATCGACCCATGCTCCCACTGGCATAGACATCTCTCTGGCAAAAGCTGCATCTGTGATGAAAACTTTATAAGGAGCTGGAGGGAACTGTAAAATTCCATTCCATAAGAGACTTAGATGACTAAGATCTCATTCTTGTCTTTGAATCCATTCTTCAGCATAATCACAAATCCTTTCTTTGCCTAATTGATTAGAAAATCTGGTAACCATCTTGCTTGTCTCTTCCCCTATCTGTATCGGCTCTGAAGCTTGGTTAATTTCCTTTGATTCCTAGATCACATTGTTCCTAGAATTCCGTAACATCCAAATTATGCAGATTGACAGAGAATATCATCTGCCATAAGTGTTGTGACTATCCAATCAGCTAGGCAATCTTCAAAAGTCGTGATCTGAGTGAAATCAAAGCCCAACCTACTACATATTCATGCTTTGCTACTTATCTCATATGAAGAGAGAATATGTTAGGGAAAAATGAGAAAAATAAACAGGTGAGTATTGTTATGGTAAAAACTCATCGCCTTTTCCTAATAATAATTTTTTGTGTGTTTTATATGTTTGCATGTTTTGCGCATACGCAAAGAGCATGTCCATTATACTTAACATAATCAAAATTATGGAAATCTATGCATATAATGTTTGTCCGTCAATGTAAAATTAAACCCACCTGCTTTTCAGAATAGATGGTGGACGGAGTTCAATAAATAATAAAGAACCAAAAGGATGTCGTTTTGACTAGCCGTTTGCATCACAACATGGTCAAAACGATAAAACTTATTTAGTGGGAAGAGACTAAAATGTCTAGGTCCTAAAAAATTAAGTTGAACAATTCTTATTGTAATTTATTTTGAGATAATGCATTTAACTTAGTCATAAAAGGGAGAAAACATTTGCCTCTCTATTCGTGTAATATACGTGAAAAAAAATGAAAGAAGTGTGTGTAACTAACGTGCACATTTACGCTCACGATGCATGCACACAGTTAATTATAATGATATTTTACACAAAAATTAAATCGATTAATATTATGTAATCAAATTTTATAAATTTATATATATAAAAAAATGTAATGCGCCCACCTATAAAAATAAAATAAATATATCTCACATTGTACAGTGAAGTTTGTATTTATAAACAAAAAAATACAAACTCTCACACACTCTCTCAACCCTAGAACCTTATAAGAAAATTTAAGATATATATAAAAAAATTATATATAAAGTGAGAAAATATTTAGAATTCATTTTTTATTTTCTTCCTCTCTCTTTTGAAATCACCCATGAAGAACTAGTTTGCAACCTTGTACAACTCCCCTGGTGAAATCCTCCATCGAAACACACACACACACAAGCCATAGAACACGCACCACTGTGAACATCTGTATATGTAGAATATACGGTTCAAAGTAATGCATATAGAGAGGTGTGATTCATGTTTTAGAGTCTGAGTATGATTTTATTAGTTATTTATTAATTTCTTTCCTTTATTTTCTTTATTTATGATTTATGTGTGCTCACATTTTCTTGGTTTTCAATTTAAAAGATGAAGGCCAATTTTTGCGAAGTTGTTGTTCTTCAAGTCATTGACAAGAATGAGGTATGATTCTACTCTATCTCTTCCCGTGGATTTTTGTGTATTGTGTTTATAAGTTATTGGTTTTTATTTTTGAATTTACCCATCATTATCCCAATTCCTCTTCATATGGATGACCTGCAACATGCAAACTTCTCACGTAAAAATTATGTGCTGGCACTAAAATGGTAGAAATATAAACAATGTTGACACGTAAATTACTAAGCATATCAAATCATATGATCGACCTTTAACGGATCAGTGGATCATGTGTGCAACTATCTGGATATGTTGTTCTTAAAGTTTCAACAAGTTGAATAATCATTTTAAATTTTTTTACGAAGAGAGGATGCGTTTATCACACAATCTTGTAAATTGAGAAAATGAATAGAATTGTGCGATTTGAAACTAATATTGCATTCAAGAGTGGTGTTCATGTTTCAGTAAAAATCACCACAATTTCCTAATAATGTTAGTGTTCATTTCTTTATCTACCTTATATGTAGCTTTATATTCAGTATCTTCTACATATTCCATATTATCACAGTTTAGCATGCTTGAAATAATCAGGTGTCTTCCTTTACATGTGGTGCAATTTTCATGCTGAATCTCATTCCCTTTTTTTTCAGGACTTCCTTCGACTTGGTCCCAAGGAAAGTGATCAGAGGGGGGCTGACGATATCCCCATGAATATCACGAGCTCCTTGCAAAGAAGCATCTTGAGAGGGTATATTCTGATGCCATCTATAGTTCTATAGGTTATGGGGGCAGTAACATCCCAGCTGAAGGAGGTTCTCCAATTATACTTAACGACATCAAAATTATGGACAGCTATGCATTGAATGTTTGTCCGTCTATGTAAGATTAGACCCACCTAATTTTTCTGAATAGATGGTGGAATGTGTTCAACAAATAATAAAGAACCAAAATGTTGTCATTTTGACCAGCCGTCAAAACACGGTCAAACTGATAAAACTTATTTGGTGGGAAGAGACTAAAATGTCCACGTCATAAAAAATTAAGTTGAACAATTATTATTGTAATTAGATTTGAGACAATGCATTTAACCTAGTCATAAAAGGGAGAAAACATTTACCTCTCTATTCATGCAATATGCGTGCCAAAATGAAAGAAACACGTGTAACTAACATGCACATTCATACTCTCAATGCATGCACACACTTAATCAAAATGATATTTCACACTAAAATCGATTGTAATGTACATAATCGGTTAATATTATATAATCAAATATCATAAGTTATAAAAAAAATAAAAAACAATGCAACGCGCTGCACCATATAAAAATATAATAAATATATTTCACATTGTACAATGAAGTTTGTATTTATAAACAAAAAATTGCACACTCTCACACGCTCTCTCAACCCTAGAACCCTAAAACAAAAAATTGCACACTCTCACACTCTCACACACTCTCTCAACCCTAGAACCCCTGAGGACTATCCATAAGCTCATGGAAAGACCGTCTTTCCCGAGACTTTCCCAACACTAATAACTAGGCTAACTTTGACTAATCAACGGTCAAACTATACTTGACTTTCAATATATAAACACTAATAACTAGGCTACCTTTGACTAATCAACGGTCAAACTATACTTGACTTTCACTGTATAAACACTAATAACAAAGTTGACTTTAACTAATTAACTGTCAAACTTTATTTGAATTAGTATATAATAAATACTAATAAAAATGTTTAACTTTGTCTAATGAATGGTCAAACGTTACTTGACTTTCTATATATAAACACTAATAACAAATTTGACTTTAACTAATTAATGGTCAAACCTTACTTTAATTAGTATATAATAAATATAAATAAAAATGTTTGACTTTGTTTAATCAACGGTCAAACTTTACTTGACTTTCAATATTTAAACACTAATAACTAGGTTGATTTTAACTAATCAATGGTCAAACCTTACTTGACTTTAAATATATAAACACTAATAACTAAGTTGACTTTGACTAATCAACAGTCAGACCCTACTTGACTTTCAATATATAAACAATAATAACTAGGTTGGCTTTCACTAATCAATGGTCAAACCTTATTTGACTCTCTCTATATATAAATACTAGTGAGTAAGTTGACTCTAACTAATCAACGGCCAAACTTTACTTGACTTTGTCTCTGTATAGAAACGCTAGTGACTAAGCTGGCTTTAACTAATCAATAGTCAAACCGTACTTGACTTTCAATATATAAACACTAATAACTAGGTTGACTTTTATTAATTAATGGCCAAACCTTATTTTAATTAGTATATAATAAATACACATAAAAATATTTGACTTTGTACGGTCAAACTTTACTTGACTCTCAATAAATAAACACTAATAACAAAGTAGACTTTAACTAATTAACGGTCAAACTTTATTTGGATGTGTATTTGATCTTCTTGAAGGTGCAAATAGGTTCTTCACAGTTTCATTTTTTTCCTAAATATTCAGTTAAAAAACTGAACTCTTCACAGGTCCATTTATGTACCATGTTCTGTCCAAAATCCGCCGCCGGAGCTCCCATCACTAGTGATATGCGCCCCCTCCGTCAGAGCACCCATTGCCGCTGCGCTAACCATTGCACGCCACCTATTCATTTCCCACCTCCGATGGCGATGCTCTCCACCGCCTCTGCACCGATTTCTCCGCTGGATCTCCCATCACCAATGATATGCGCCCTCTCCGCCGGAGCTCCCATTGCTGCTGCGCTAACCATCGCACGCCACCTCTTTGTTTCCCACCACCGATGATGATCCTCTCCACCACCTCCGCACCGCTCCTCTCTGCTGGAGCTCCCATCGCCGACTACGCTTACCAATGCACAGGTGAATCTTTGATTAAGTTCCATTCTAGTTCGTTTGAGCCAATGTCAATATACATATTGCTATGATAATTTTTTGAAGCACGTGTTGTTAGGTCAGTTATTGATTATGCTTGGTTTTGTATCTTTTTTCTGTTTTTCTTCCTTCTAGTTGCTAAAAGTTTGTATCTTTAAATTTTTTTGCAAACTGGGATTGTGTGGTTTCATTATTTCGAGCTGGTTCTCCTTGTCTGCTGTTCTTTTTGTCTTTTGAGCTCAAGTCCTTTACATCAAAGAACCAATCAGTTTTTTTGGTAAACTATTAATGTGGTGAAGCTTTTGTCATGCCTATCTTTTGAATTTTGCAACCAAGATATGGGTATATTCTATCTTTAGCAGCAGACTTGTGCATTAGTGTAGTACTATTAGTCCTATACTCCTATCCTTCATAGACTCTAAAGTGATGTTGTCTGATCTGCGTGCCAGAAATATCCATGTAGTCTCATAAAATCAAATTCTTACATGAATTTCAGTATTAAGAAAGGCATGTGCAATGTTTTTTCCAGCTATGGTTTCAAATGGTGTGCTCGTCTTGTGTTGTTTGGAAGTTGAAGAGTTTATTTATACATTTTGTGTGAGCTTTTGTCTTGAAGATCTATTTTCAGTTCATTATATGTGTAATGTTTAAGTGGAACCTTTATTTGGTCTAAATTTGAGGATGGTTTTAAACTTATAAAGTTTTGAATGTGGACAAATAAAAACAAAGCTGAACTTTGTGATTTCTCCATATTAATGTTTGATTCTTTGTTTTACCCGTGCTTTGTTGTTACTGCTTCAAAGAATGGAGTTTGGCAACTAAAGATGGAAATTATTATGTTGCAAGTTTGCCATCTTTAGTTTGGTTTTAAACATCTGGTGTTTTCTTGTTTATATGGTTATAGATAGCCTTGATTTTGGGATAGAATGGTGGAGATTTGATTGCATTAACCATAATCAAGGTGGGGATGTTGTTGCACATAATCAAAAGTTCTCTTCTCTCTATTTTTTTTGTTATGTTTACTGTTTTTGCTGTGTTTGCATTTTAAATCAATCGTGAAAAGTTAAATTCTGTAACTTAAGTTTGGATAGAGGGAGTAACACTTTCATCAATTGACGAAACATTTTGCATCAATTTTACCCTACTGCCTGCATTTTTTATTGAAAATTTGTGTTCTAATTAGTTCAATTTAGCGTTCAAATTAGCCTGAGGTATATCTTCTTTTCCTGTTGGAGGCGTATAAGGATGAGAACCCTGATGTTCGACAGGTTTGCATGTTTAATTTCTGTGATTTAATTTTGATGGATGTAAATTTTCTCCAGTACTAGATCTGTTATGCATTATTTGATTCACTATTGCACATATCGACTTTGTCTTTGAGAACTGATGTAGCATAGGGTGAATTAACTTGGCTTAGATATATAAACAATCAACAAGGTACTACATTTAAGCGAACGTGGACATGTTATTTGAGTTAGTTGAATTGTGACCCCTTGTGTGACCTGATGTTCATCATGCATTACAGGAAGGTAGTGGAAGATATCCCTCGAGGTGTACATGTAAACTTTTTGAAAGAAGAATGGAGTTTGCATATGTGGGCACTTGAAGATATTCAGAGACTTCATGTTGCTGAGGAGCAAGTAGTTGAAGAGGGAGGTGGGGTTGAAATGCATGTGCTGGAAGATGCTGGTCATTGGGTAAGCCAAAGAGAGCTTCTTCTATGAGAATCTCGTATTGGGTTCCAACACGTTCTTGGAGGTACTAGTAGCATCACCTTAGCCTAAAACAAAATGAATCATATTTCTTGTACTATTGCAGAAATAATACACCAAGGATGAATGAAGTAATATTTTATATAGTTAAGGGTGAACTAAACCATGAATATGATAGGTTATCCATGGTGGAGACGTTGAATACACTGATATTTTTGCAACGTGCAGGTACATGCAACCCCGATGGATTGTTCAAGATTCTTTTATTCTCATTCCAAGGATTTTAGCCACTTCCTAGCAACATGTCTGCTTCAAACAAATATCTCTTTAACCACAATGAGTAATCATTCTTATTGTCCATCTTGTTCTTGTCGATCATTTTTCTAGAATCATTAGATTGTTTCACTAACCACTATTACATTTCTTTACCTCCAATTCAAAATCTAGGAATTATAATTACTGTTGATAGGTTCAGTTCTCCTAACTATGTACTCATTTCATCTTTGTTTTTGCTAGAGTAGAGAAGAAACTGAGATTCTAGAGCTGTAAGTGAAGGCAATGCACCATAAATTGTGCTGCAGTAGTTTTATTATTGTATAATTAGGACTATTATTCTTGTCATAGTCGTGTGAGACAAGGTGTTTGTATACATTAATGTGGAAATGAATTATTAATTTTTTGAAGTTGATGTTATTATTAAATTAATGTGGAATAAAATTGTTAATTTTGAGTCTTTTTCCCTTTCTCTGAAAGCGGCAGTGCGCTGCAGCTTTCAGAGGAAGGGATTTTTTTTTCATCGTCGTAAATAAATTAGCACCGGTTGAAAAACCGGTACTAACAAAAAAAACTGGTGCTAATTTAGCACCGGTTGAAAACCGGTGCTACGAAAAAAACCAGTGCTAACAAAAAAACTGGCGCTAAATTAGCACCGGTTGAAAAATCGGTGCTAACAAAAAAAATGGGTGCTAATTTAGCATCGGTTGAAAAATCGGTGCTAACAAAAAAAATAGGTGCTAATTACAAAAAAACCGGTGCTAAAAGTAGGAATTTAGCACCGGTTTTTTTTCCAACTGGTGATACCGTTTCATCGGTTACTTAGGCACCGGTTTTGTTTTTACGAAAAAACATGTGCTAGAACAAAATAAAACCGGTGCTAGAGGTGGGTCTCTGTGGTAGTGTGCAGGGAGGGCCAAGAGGGGGTCATCGTCGTCGGGGCTAGGTCGCGGCGGAGATAGAGAGGTGGTGGAGGAGAAGGGAGATGATGGATAGAAGGAGGGAGAGGATGGAGATGAGGTAGAGTAAATGAGGGTGGGTTAGATTTAAGGTTTCAAATTTAGTTTATATAGACAAAGTTTTAATGGTTGAGATTCAATCAACAAAAGAAATCAATGGTTCAAATGAAACCAAATTGAGCTCTTTTATTTTTAAAACTCTATAGCACCGATTTTTGTACCAGTGCTAAAAAGAAAAACTGGTGCTCAAAATGGCTCATACCGGTGCCTATGTATATGTAAAGCAGTTGCTTAAGACTGCTTTAAATGGCTTTAAAAAAAGAACCTGAGAGCAAATTTGAGAATATTTTTCTAAGTATGGAACATTAGTACAAAAACTGGTGCTAAAATGGCTAATATCGGTGCCTATGTATATGAAAGGCATCTGCTTAGGGCTGCTTACGTGTGGCACATTTATTATTTTTTGGACCCGAGAGCAAACATGGGAAAACAATTCTAAGTATGTAGCACTGTTACATATACGGGTGCCTAAGTAACTCATATTGATGCTAAGTTCAATATTTCAAAATTTTAAACAATCCCTCCAAAATTATGAATGAAAATTCACAAAATTCATTTTCCCGTCATAACTTAGCACCGGTAGGAATGAAAGCAATACCGGTGCTAGTATTATTTGAACTCTAAGTTAATGTTTTAAATATTATTATTGGGTCCATAGAAGAGATCTGGAGGTGGTGAATCACAAAATTGAAGACACAAAAATCCAATTAAATAAGAGACGATTGTGTCTTTGAAATTCTAGGGTGAACGGAAGAGCCTCAAACATATTTATGAAAAATTATGCTATGGCCCAAAAATTTGTTACGACATTATCATTCTCTCCAAAATACAAAATTTTTGTTATTCTTTCATAAATATATAGAAAATAAATGGTTTTTTTGATGAAATTTTGAAAAGCGTTAGTACATGTTCTAGAGTAACTTAGAGTTGATTAATTAGAAGTAAGAAAGGGAAATCAGATGAAATTATGGATGTGTTCTTCTGTCTGATTGTTGATAAATATTTTGTTACAGAATTGAAAAATACAACGTGGGTGTATAGGATAACATCACGTTTGAGCGAATTTCAATTTGGAGTTACGAGTAAAGGTTTTTACTATTTGCACTTAGGTCCTTCCAAGAAAGTAGGATTTACCAAATCACGAAATTGGAAAGACCAAAATGTAATTCAATGATATAAAATTGTGAATTGGTGATATGGGCATATATGGGTGAACGGAAGGGACTCCAAAGTCAACATTAATTACATCTACACAGTCTTGGAAAATTACACTATGGCCCAAAATTGTATTACCCCATTATCCATTGCTCCAAAATGCATTTAAAAAAAATCTTGGCTAAATATATATTAAATAAATTATTTTTTTGGTAAAATGTTGGAAAGCGCTAGTACATGTTCTAAAGTAACTAAGAGTTGAATACTTAGAAGTAAGAAATGAAAACTGGAAAGGATTACATATATGATCTTATGCCCGATTGTTGATAAATATTCTGCTACAGACTTGGAAAATACAATAAGGGTGTATGGGTAGCTTCACGTTCAAGCGGATTTCAATTTGGAGTTACGAGTAAAGTTTTTACCTTTTGCACTTAGGTCCCTCCAAGAAAGTTGGAGTTGTCGAATCACAAAATTGGCGACACCAAAATGCAATTCAATAATATACAATTGAAAATTTACAATTTCGGCATGTATGGGTGAACGGAAGGGCCTCAAAAGTCAACATTGATTACTTCTACATAGTCTTGGAAAATAGCACTATGGCCCAAATTTGTATTACCCCATTATCTATTGCTCCAAAATACATGATTTTTGTTATTCTTGCCTAAATATAGAAATATAAAATAAATTATGTTTTTGGTGAAATGTTGGAAAGCGCTAGTACATGTTCTTGGATAACTTATACCATAAACCTATTTTCAAGAGTAAATCATACCATAAACTTGTTTTTTCAAAAATTTCCTATGTATTAAGCACCGGTGCCATTCGTCAATACCAGGGCTGGATATTTTTCCACCAAAATTTTACCTGCCAAAATTACAATTCTGGTAATAGGCACCGGTATATGTCATTCATCCAAAACCAGTGCTGGAATATAAAAATGAGATATTTTTTCGTTCAAAGGCACCAGTATATAGCACTGGTATTCATTGTACCGGTGCTAAATCTATTCTTAGACACCGGTATTTAGTGTACCGGTGATGGATTTAGTCAGAGGCACCGACATTCAGTGTACCGGTGCTGGATTTAGTCATAGGCACCGGTATTTTGGTTCATTTAACAGAATACTGGTGCCTATAGAATTACTAGCACCGGTATTTCTCTCCCACCACTGACATACCGATGCCTATGTACCTGTTTTCCAATAGTGTAAGCAGAGAAGAGAAAATGTGAGCAGAAGGCGGGGAGAGAAATCTGAGAAAGAAACTGAAATATTACTGTATCGTGTTGGAAAAATAAAATGCAAAAAATGTGTGATTAAAAAAGGCAAAGGGCTTCTTTAAAAAAATGGAAAGACAAAGGTAGTATTATTCTAAATTTTTTATTAAAAAAGTTATTGAATATAAAGTTAAAATCTGAAAAACGGCCCCTAATGAATTAAAATAGACTTAACCAACTTTTTAGGCTCTTTGACTCATTTTAGAATTTAAAAGAACAAGAAAATTTAAAGAATAACCCCATATATAATAAGTAATAATAACATTTGAAGGCCGCTTCAAATATTGAGCCCGGTGCGGGCGTAGAGCCGCCACCCCTTCGGACCGACCCTGGAAATCACCGATTTATTTTAAAAAATAAAAGGGTTAAACATGATCATACAATTGGATATGATGAAAGGTTTTGACAAGGTTTCTAACCAAACTCCTGAAACAAATTGGATTTTTGTGAAACCATTGTTAACCTGATAATGGAAAACATAAAATCGATCTGTTTCCTTCTCCATTCTTATAAATGGAAGTCCAATTGGCATCTTCCAAGCTTTGTAGAGGCTTGAAGCAAGGAAATCCACTGTGTCATTTGCCTTTTATCCTCATGGTTGAGGCCTTCACCAGGAATATCAACTTTCCCTCCAATGCTCAAATCTCTGATAGTTTAAATATTCTAAACCCAAGATTAATTAAAGTAACTCATAACTTATTTTTAGATGACACAACAATATTAATGGAATTCACAAAACTTGGAATTAGAACACTTCTTGGTTTTATAAATCCTTTGAACTTTGTTATGGACAGTAGATAAATTACGAAAAATCATCATTATAATTTCCAAATTCACTCCCAAAATCACTGAAGCTACTATAAAATCAGAAACTAATATGAGTTCTGAAAAACCACCTTTCAAATACTTGGGATGTCTCATATTCACAGGAAGAAGCAAGAATGCTTACTTCGTGAATTTGATAACTTCAGTTACATCAAGAGTATAAGACGAACAAAACAAACTCCTATCCACATCTGGAACGATAATAGTAATAAAGCATGTTATATCCTCTATACCTCTTCATTTGATAATTGTTTTAAAACCTACATATAGTATAGTGGATAAAGTACACAAACTGTTAGCAAAAATTCCTATGGAATTCAAATCATTATGAAACAAAAAAATAAAATAAATTAGAGATCATTTCAAAACATGTGCTATCCAATGGATGAAAATTGGGCGGATTTTAAAAATATGCACATAACGATCAAAAGTATCTCTTTAAAGATATTGTGAAAATTTCTACATGGCCAATCTTTATGAGCTAAAGTTATGTGGTTAACTCGTGAACATAATAAAAAAAATCTAAAACGTAGAATAGAATCAAAGAGATTGATGAAATGTCTTAGAACTACAACTTAATTAAAATAACAAGGGGCTCAGTTTCATTCTAGGAAGCCAACGGGCTTAGGCAATGGTCCAATTATCAAAAATGAAATTTAGAATATGAAATTCCATTTCCTGAACTGACACCTTCACAATTCTTAAATATCCAAATTGAGCACATTACCTCATTAGAAGGTAAACTTAACCTGAACACATTGTACATTCTTTGGAACAAAAAAAACCTAATATGTCCTTAGTATGAGGACAAAATGATTTGGAAATCACCACAAAATAGTCTATTTACTTTAAAATCAACAAATGATGAGATCAAACACAAAAAAAAAAGTGTCATCATTCAAACACTTATGGTCTCTTTACCTTCCAAACAAAAAAACAGCTTCATAAGCTGGAGACTCATTAATAAGTTAACTGCTATCCTAGATATATTAGAATAATTCTATTTTAATATGCCTTCAAAATTCTACTTCTGCAATGCTAATACATATGATTTACACCATAGTTTTAATAATTGTAAGGTAATAAATCTTATCTGGGATGATATTGACAGGATATTCAACATTCAAGCCCATAAATTCACATTTCTATGGAATAGATATCATTTTTACTGGCATATAAAATTTCTAAACAAAGAATCTTTTAAATTAACTACAATCCTTCCTTGTGTTATTTGGAACACAAGTGTGGCAGAAATAAAGTGATATATGAAAATGAAAAGACAGATAAAAATCAGATAATCGAAACATGATGTATCAATTTAATGACATGCATATAGAACAAAAGTAGTGAGATTTATGCGATTTACAATCTGGCTGGCCTCGACTTCTGTTTTGCTGGAACATTTCCACAAAGATAAGACAAAGATCAGCCCAATTGAGATATCCATTTTATTTAAGCTAAACACTAATGGTAGTGTATTTCAAAGCGGTGAAGTGGGTATTGGCATCATAATCATAGACAACAAAGGATAATTAATTGTTTTTGCAGCAAAACACATAAGAAGTGTACAAGCCTCCAAGCTGAAGCAATAATATTACATTATGGGCTCGAAATTGTAGTGCGGCAGCAGATGAACCAATTGGAAGTGGAGTGTGATTTGAAGATGCTTGTAAAGATGGTACAAAAATAATACAAACCTTCCTGGAACTAGATAGATGAATTGAGATCAATCTGACAGCTCTTGCATAAACTAAACTACAAGATAGAGCACATATATAGGGAGGCAAATAGTGTGGTTGACTCACTAGCAAAACTTGCCAGTTCCAAGAAGGTAAATAGTATTTTTTCTTTTGTAGGTCTTCCAAAGGATATTCAAGGCAAGATTCAGCTTGATTTGTACTCTATTACTTACGTTAGAATTCACGATTAGTTCAAAATGTGATGTACTAGTACTCTTTTATATATTTCCAAGTTTTCTAATTCTTTGGTTCAATAGAATTGATAGGAAATTTATAGATCATGGCCCAAAGGATGTAAATGTCAAGAAATAAGTATTAAGTCCCCCTCTTTATTTTACTTTATATTTTTATTACAAATAAATGGTTAGGGGTCTGCTAAACCCCACTATAACAAGTGACATTTGTAAAATAAAATAATCGGTCAATAATTTGAAGAAAAATATTATATTTGTCTTCAGCTTGATTAAACAAACAGTTAATCATTTCAAATAGATATTTGGAATTCCTTCTTTTTATTGCATGGAAGTTGTGGATTAGATTTATTCCATGTATAGTTTTTTTTTCTTTTAATTAAATATATAGGGTTACTTTTTATTAGTTGGAATTTAAGTTATTTGGATGACTATCCATTTGATATTGAAATTAATTAACACCTTTATTTTCATGTGTTGTTTTTCCATGACAACATATATCTTGTTTGACTTGCCTGGGTAATGCGAAAAGAACTATAATTTTGAGAAAATATGATTCTATCAAGATGTAAAAGGTTCGTGAAACCCGTGATCCCCAAAAATCCTAGAAGAGTATAGTTTTAGCTCCTAAAAATCTAGGTTTATAAACTATGCTTGTAGAGCCCAATTTGGAAGAGAAGGTAGAATTCTATAAATTCAACAAATATGAACTTTAAATAAGTATAACTCAAAAGAACATTTATGAAGAAGAAGAACTTAGGGACTTGAAAGAGATAAGTACATTTAATTACAAGTTTTCATTTTAATTTTGAACCATGAAGGATATGGTGCATGATGATATGCTTTATGAGTATGATATATTTAAAAAATAAATATTGTACCATCTAACCAAGGGACATGAAAGAGAAATATTGTTCATGCATAATTGATGTTTAAATGTTAAAGGTTCTTGTAAATGCATGGAACAAGAATTCTAAAATTTGCAATATGAATTATGTTATTACTAGTTAAACGCCATACGATTATGTTGGCATGCATTTGCATGCCGATGAAAGTAATAATGACATGATTTTCATTACTAGTTAAATTTGCAAGAGAAAATTTGGATCACTTATATGTTGTAAGAACTGATTAAGTTAGTTGTTGTAGAATGGAAACTTTAATTATTTTAATATACACAATGTATGATCATATGTTATGATCTTTGTTATATGGCACATTTGGAAGTTGTGATCAAAAGTAAATCTTAAATGGATGAAATCATCGAGTAAGTTGATGAGTGAAACATCAACAAGTGGGATACAAATTTAATTTAAGTAACGAAACAGTGGAACCTTAGTTCACACTCGGTTAGATACCAAGTCTTGAATTCATTGAGTCAAAAACCTTTATTATAGGGCCTTGAGCACGCAATTAAACATATGAACAGGGGGAGTACTTGTTTAAACTGATTGATTTAGTATTAGGGGTGAACTTTAAAGTTCTTAAAAAGTCTATGAAGGATCCATAAATGGGTAGGGGCATTTGGATTGACCATGGTATGTGTTTCATACTATGAAAGAGGCACATTGACTTGCCTATATGAATGTAAGACTTGAAAGTCAATTGCAAGAATTTTGGATTTTACTTCTTAGAAACATTAAGAAATTCTAGGCACATATGGATCTTGAATTATGTGATTTATGACAATGAGAAAGAAGTGAATCTTTGTGTGTTGGTTAATATGGCTTGTTATATAAACCATTGGTTCAAAACTTATCTTACAAAGTAGTTCAACAAGTGCTAGCAACATTCACTAAGGCTTTGGTTCAATCAAAAGACAACACTTTATGGTGCATAAATTATCAATACTTTTTTGTGATTTAAAGAGTTCATTTTTAATAATCGAAAATAGCGGGGGATTGTTTGATATTTTTAATAAATTAAAAGATAAGACTACATACTAATAACGAAGCGGTGTGAACACTGTTCATCACCAACCGATATGACTTTAAACTCTCAAAGGGTATATGTCATGAAGAAGTGTTATTTCATCTCCAAGGTTGTAAGGGTCCTCAAAAGCCACTAGTCTATAAATGAAGGAGTTGTCTTCTCTTTGAAGGATACAACCAGTATACAAGAATACAAGATGAAAACATGAGATATGAGATAAGTAATCAATATGAGAGAAAACATTACAAAAAGGAAAGTAATGATAAATATTTTATTCTTAATAAATTCTTGCTTTTTGATGCTTTGTTCATTCAGAGTTGGAAAAATGAGTTCACATTTTAGACAACCAAGTTTTATTTTATCCCATATGATAATTGTTCTAAATATGATGTATGTCGAACAAAGATCTGATGGTCGAACCTTGTTTCGATGCGCCAAACCTGTAAAATAAATCCCAAAAGTGGCTGGGGTAAAACTCCAAAACAAAGTCAGACCAAAATTATTCGATCTTAGTATTGAGAATTGAATGAATAGAACGAAGGCATACCTCGGCATTCATAGGGATTGATTCCTAAGAGCTCTCCCAATCACATTAGGATGAATATGCACATTTCATGTAGGAATATGTGTCTTAACATATTATAATTATCATATATTAAGTATACCATAATTTTACCTAGAAAAAGAGTATATTTCATAGGTAGAATCAGAATGGAGATCTTCCCTTTAGTTTTGGCATTGAACCCAGTAGAAAGTAGCACCAAGGCCTCCACATAGAGAGCTTTCGTTCATCCCTAATCAATAGCCTCTGAGAGAGTCAAAGATCGTACTTGGGTGGAGATTTTTAGTTGTCTCATGCATCATTGTCCAAATATCATGCGAGAGACTCTTAATTTCCTATGTCATTAGTAAGTAATCAGGTCATTAACTCGCTTTCCATGTCAATTATCCTGGGCAAAAGAAATGTTCCTGCATAAAGGCGGTCATTCCGTATTTTTTGAAAGTTGTTATTAACTGCTCCTCTTTCCAAGCCGTCTTTTGGCCGCTATAAAGATTAAAGTTTTAGAGTGTATTCCTTACAACCTTTTATTCATCCTTCTCTCCGTATGAGAGTTTTTTAGCCATGCTCATTTTTTTAGTTTCTATATTTTCTCTTCGTGGGAAGCCTCCATAATTATTATTTTCTTTCGGTGATATTCTTGATGGGAAATAAAATTCTTATCGTAAAAAGAGGGTACTTATCACCGAGGTGGGGGACTTTCCTCTTAACGAGTATCTGGCATTATTGTTGGTGTAACACCCCCAAAGTCAGGCCAACTTGCTAAACGCATGTTACTTATAATACAATGGGTCAGATTACTTACACATAGTAACGAGCAATACAGATTAAGTGGAAACAATTTTAGAATTTTTAATCCTAACTTACTATTACAGTAAAAGTCTAATAATAAATATTTTACACTGTTCAAAGATACATACAAGTAAAAGGTTTTAAATTGGGATCTAAATTTAGAAGTCTGGCCAGGATGTTGTCCCAAATGAAGTAAAGGCTTCACACAAGCTCTCACTCTTTCTGCTCAGCTACACCTGTTAGGGCTTTTTAAACTAGGGTAAACTCATTTATTAGTGAGGTTCCATCGCAGGTATTTACCAAGTGGAGTTTTAGTGATCACATAAAATAAATAGCCATATAAATCCTCACACATAATAAAAAGATATGGGTGGTTAATGCCAAGTGGCAGTCAAGTGCCTATATGGCAACTTTGACTAACATACAGGACATAACATTTTCAGTAATGCCCAAAGACTATTAGATCCAGGAATCCATTCTTGTCAACTATGCCCAATCAGATGTTTAACTACGAGCTCGTATCGGATGGTTATACTAGCATTCCGAAACTTCACGTGTAGCCGATCGATCATATGGTCTGGTCTATACCGTTTCCCATTGATTTAGATCAAACTACGATTGCGCCGGGGACCTCGAAAACACAGACAAGTAATCAGGTAGCACGTAATCCAAGTTTGAAACGATAAGATAATGTACAAGCCGGTCATCCATATATAGTATCAGAGATTTGAGTTTACATAATATCACAATAGTTAAGCATAGTGTGATAAAGTACACGTCATTCTTAATTATTATGAAACCAAATAATAAACATGAAGGAAACATAATAGTAATAAACATTTCATGTATTTTGTAAAATTCTAAAATAACACATTTAAATTTAACTAGCATAAAATAGCATACAATAATATATTTTAATTCAATTAGTAGTAGGGCAATGAAAACACTCAACTGAACAAAAGGCGAATGCTTTTTTATTTTACTAGAACTATGTCACAAATTATTTGGAACACCTAAATTTTTGATGTGTGAGGATTTATGTGGTTTATACAGGGTTTGTACAGGTCTTCAGTTGAAGTGGTTAATACAAGGTTTATACTGATGTTTTTTATTATGTATTAGTAAGAAAGGTAGCTAGTAGTGGCGGAACCAAGACCATATTTGGGGGGGGGGGTGAACTTACCGACAAAAAAACGTCTTCTTCCCCAAAATTATGAGAGTAACAAGGGGCGGAGCAAAAAATTTCTGGGGGCGGAACTTTCATGGGAAGCAAAAACTCTCTTAACTGCTGGAACTGAGTTGGGGCGGCCGCACCGACTCGACCCCCCTCAGTTCCACCGCTGGTAGCTATGAAAGTTGTTACTGTGGCACATATTTTGGCTTCTTTAGTGTGTAGGTATCTTGTAATAAGGGAATGTTTATGGTGAGATATGAAAGCTGGTGGGTTTGATTTTTAAAAAAGGAAATGGAGTGTGTTTATACAAGGCAGGCATGAACATGGGTCATCATGAGTACTCCCTCTGTCCAGCTGCTTTTGCAAAGAGAGAAAGGAGTAAAAACTTTGGAAATAACAAATAACTATATTACCCTTTGGAATTTGCCTATACTACAACCTGACCACCACCACTACGGCAACTGCTACGACCACCACCATCGCAAAAACCTACCGTAGCCATCTACATAATAACAAAAACCACCACCACTGCATAAAATTAACACAACCACCACAACTTTCTCCTAAATCGACATTGACAAATCAAAACCTTCACTTCATAAATTTTTTTAGAGATTGAAACCCTCAATCGAATGAATCCCAACCATATCGAATTAAAACCCTCATTAAAAATCAAACTTCAACCACAGTCAAACTCAACAAAACCTAGCGAGAGGGGTGGTAGATAATAGGTGTCACGAGATGAAGAAGATGAAGAGAATGAATCGGGGAAGATGAAGATGACTGGGGAACGATGAAGATGACTAGGGGAAGATGAATCCAGGAGGACGGGGGGAAGCAGTCAGCGCCACAGGGATGGGATAAAGGCGGAGATATGTGTTTATGAAGGTGGAGAAAGGTGAGAAAATATGTATCTGTGAAGGTGGAGAAAGGTTGAGAAACTCATTAATTGTGAGGTGGAAGAGCAAGCAGTGGCTCAATTGAGGAGAGCAGAGGGTTTGGTGGTAGATAGAGAAGAATGGATTATCATTTCAGGGGGAAGGGGGGGCTGAAGATGACTAGGAGAAGATGAATCCATGAGGACGGTGAGAAGTAGTCGGCGCCACAGGGATGAGATAAAGGAAGAGATCTGTGTTTATGAAGGTGGAGAAAGGTTGAGAAAATTTGTATCTGTGAAGGTAGAGAAAGGTTGAGAAACTAAGTGTTTGTGAAGGTGGAAGAGCAAGCAACGGCCCAACTGAGGAGAGCGGAGAGCAGATGGGTTTGGTGGTAGATAGAGAAGAATGGATTTTCATTTGGGGGTGGGGGGATGTAAATTCAGTTGGGACGGATGGAGTATATAATGCAATGTATACTCGAGGAATTGTATCTACACCACGAAGGCATGCCTTTGTTTCTACTGAATAAACAGGTACTACACAATGTATACTCGAGGAATTGTATCTACACCACGAAGGCATGCCTTTGTTTCTACTGAATAAACAGGTACTACACAATGTATACTCGAGGAATTGTATCTACACCACGAAGGCATGCCTTTGTTTCTACTGAATAAACAGGTACTACACATATGTTAGTGTTTGGGGGATGGTGACAGGGTGACTAATCCTCTGCCGCCTCACCCTCTATCATTTCATCTTCATTTTATTTTTATTTTTTAAAATTTTATTTTTCTTATATTCCCATATTCTTATATGTGCACTCAATTATTAATGTACTTCGAGATTTTAGTTGAAATTACCGTTGAAATTACAAAACTACGAGATTTTATATATTTATCAATAAGGTTATATTACTTATAGAACTTTTCTATATAATTTATTATACAACAATGAGTCCGTCTCTTGAAAAATGGGTTTTCCATAACTTATGAAAAGACCAAGGTTTAAACCTCAAATTTGAAGAAATCAAGATAAAATTTTTGGGTTGAATTAATCAGGTCATAAACCTATAGCTATTGCACGTTGCATAATAAATTTTTAATATTGCAACTATAACCTTTAATCTTTCTATAATTCTAATTCAACCCCTTCTTTCCATATACCTATGGAAAGACGGTCTTTTCCAATACTTTACCTACAACTAATATCTATTTAATTATTAACTTTAATTACTATTTCTTACTATATTAGCTATTTAATTTTTAATATGTGAAATTTTACTCTCATTTTTCTCTCTATACTGGTTTATTATAACTCGGTATCTATTTCCCTTAGTCTTAAATTGCCTATCCTTCTTCCCAAGTAATTCAAACTAGCTATTTGGAAAATTCTTAGACATGTAATAGGATAGGATGACTTCTTCTATGGTCCTTAAGGTTTGTATGTTGGTTTTGAAAGAAAACCAGAGCACAAAGAAAAAGGTTTGGTGCAGTAAAAAACTTACTACTTTTCTTCATTCATTTGGCTATAAAAAGAGTTGAAAAATAAGTTACAAATGTAGGAATAACTACAGCTCCTAAATACTCCTAAATGCTCCTAAATGAGAAGGAGAACATGGGTGAATTGCATGCACCTCCTAAATGCTCCTAAATGAAATGGAGAACATGGGTGAATTGCATGTACCTCCTAAATGCTCCTAAATGCTCCTAAATGAAATGGAGAACATGGGTGAATTGCATGAAAAATAAAAAAACCGACAAGGTTATTAATATAACAAATCACCCCCTAATCTTGTCGTTGCTTATGTTGTGTCGGCAACACCAATCTTGCTCCTTAGCTCCTGGAAACGAACTCGTCCAAGTGACTTCGTCAGTAAGTCGGCAAGCTGAGCTTCAGTGTTGACGTGATCGATTTCAAGTTCACCTTGCTCCACGTAATTTCGAATCAAATGGTATCGGGTGTCGATGTGTTTGCTCCGATCATGAAACACTGGATTTCGGCTGAGATCAATTGCCGATTTGTTGTCCACCAGCAGCCTTGGTACTTGTGGTGGCTCGTTTTTCAGCTCTCCTAACAGCCTGCTAAGCCATATTCCTTGACAAGCTGCAGTTGCAGCTGCGATATACTCCGATTCACAGGATGATATTGCTACCACCCTTTGCTTTTGCGACTGCCAACTTACAGGACCTTGGCCGAGGAAGTAAATTAAGCCCGTCGTGCTCTTTCGATCGTCTACATCTCCTGCCAAATCAGCGTCGCTATATCCTGTCAAACTTAGAACTCCATCTCCTCTCCTGTAAGGAATTCCAAAATTTAGAGTTCCTGCCACATAACGAAGTAGATGTTTCACTGCTGCATAGTGATCCGAGTGAGGCTCCTCCATAAATCGACTAATGTAGCCGACTGCATATGTGATGTCTGGCCTTGTGTGCACCAGATATCTCAAACTCCCCACTAAGCTTCTGTATAATGTGGCGTCAACTAAACTTCCTTCACCAACTTTGCGCAGCTTGAGTCTTGCCTCCATTGGAGCAGCACATGGATTGCAATCAGCCATTCCCGCTCTCTGCAATAACTTCTTCGCATAAGCTGCTTGACAGAGAGTAATTTCACCATTCTTTCTCTGTACCTGAATCCCTAGATAATAACTAAGATTTCCGAGATCACTCATATTGAACAAACTGATCATCTCTGCTTTGAACTTGGTCACTTCTAGGATTGAGGCTCCAGTGATTATTAGGTCGTCGACATAAACACCAACTAGGAGCAGCAGCTCTCCATTACCTCGACGATAGACTGCGTGTTCAGCTTCACTACGCTCAAAACCGAGATCGCGAAGACTAGCATCAAGCTTCGCGTTCCAAGCTCTCGGAGCCTGACGAAGGCCATAGAGAGCCTTTTGAAGTCGTAAAACTTTGTGCTCCTCGCCTTGAATTACAAACCCTAGTGGCTGTTGAACGTAAACCTCCTCGGTCAGTTCACCGTTGAGAAAGGCGGTCTTCACGTCCATATGGTGAATGGGCCAGCCATGGTGAGCAGCGAGTGCGATCAGTACTCGCACTATTTCCAACCTCGTGACAGGAGCGAAAACCTCATCGAAGTCCACCCCCTGACGCTGCACATAGCCTTTCGCGACCAATCGCGCCTTCCGTTTCATTACCTCTCCATTTTCGTCGCGTTTGAGTTTATAAACCCATTTCAGTCCGATCGCTCGTTTTCCTGCAGGTAGCACAGAAAGATACCATGTTTGATTCGTATCAATGCTAGCCAGCTCTTCCACCATCGCTGCACGCCACCCCTCATCCTTCTCGGCTTCAGTGAAAGACGCCGGTTCGTCAGCGATGAGGAGACACAGTTCATCATCTCTGGTTTCAACAGGGATTGTCGAGTCAAGTAGATTATCCATCGTGCGATACCGTCGAGGCGCCTCGCCCGGAGATGACTCCGTTGCAGCAGTTGGCGGGGATACAAACTCGACCGTTGGTGCAGTCGGTGTTGCAGTCGGTGTTGATGGTTCCTTGTTCGTGTCTTGTTCATCGGTTCCGGTGAAACTCCAGACATGCGAGGACGAGCCATTTTTTGCCGTGTGGTTACCTGCAACAGTTGAGACAAAACGATCGACATAAAATGTCTCCATTATCGGCGGATTGCGCTTCTCTTCGCTGTCTGCTGAGTTACTCCAATCCCATGCGGTGTCCTCGTCGAAAACAACATCGCGGGAGCACTTCACTCGATCCGTGGTCGGGTCATAGACACGGTACGCCGCTGTACCTGGTTCATACCCAAACAGAACCATTGGCTTGCTCCTGTCGTCCAATTTCTTCATGTGTGGGTCAGTGGTCTTGACGTGAGCCAGGCACCCAAAAACACGCAGGTGTTGCACGCTTGGCCGACGTCCGTGCCAAGCTTCGTAGGGTATCTTGCCCGCTACACTTTTCGTCGTTCCACGGTTCAGCAAATAGACCGCCGTCGTCACTGCTTCTCCCCAGAACTTCATCGGCATCTCCTTAGCCTTCAAAAGGCAGCGAGCCATTCCAACCACGGTTTGGTTTCGTCGCTCAACTACGCCGTTTTGCTGCGGCGTATATGGTGCCGTGAGTTGCCGATGAATGCCGTGCTCCGAGAAGTAATCACCAAGACTATGGGCGGTGAACTCACCACCGCGGTCAGTGCGTAGTGCCTTCAGTTTGCATCCACTCTCGAGTTCAGCTGCTGCAACTATCTTCTTGATCGCGTCCGCGGCTTGATCCTTTGAGGCAAGCAAAGAAATCCACATATATCGACTATGGTCATCTACCATTAGAAGAAAATATCATTTACCTCCTGGCGTGGGTGGATCGATCGGCCCGCATAAGTCCGCATGCACCAAGCCGAGTCGCTCATTCGCACGATTCCAAGCTTGCTTAGGGAATGTTGCTCGCTTCTGCTTCCCCGCGAGACAGGCATCGCACAGTCGCTCCGCATCATCAATCATTGGGAGACCATGCACTAGGTTGTCACGCGACAAACGCCGGAGTGCCTCAAAATGCATGTGCCCGTAACGTGCGTGCCATCTCCATACATCCTCGGAGCCGTGCACAGCTAGACACACAGGGCGCGCCAGGTTGAGGTGCAACACGTAGAGACGCCCACAGTTTCTCGGCACCCGCGCGAGCAAATGCCCGTCCTGGTCACGTAGATGGAGCCATCCGTGCCGAATGTGCGCGTCGTACCCGAGTTCGTCCAGCTGCCCCAGGGAGACGATGTTGCTGTGTAGTCGGGGTATGTAGTACACCTCCGTGAGCGTGAGGTGTTCACCATTTCGGCACGTGAAGAGGATCGTGCCAATGCCTTCAATTTCCACTGAGGTGTCATCTCCAAGTTTGACGGAGCCTCGCACGTTTGTGTCCAACTCGGAGAAGTGATCACGTCTTCCGCACATGTGGGCACTTGCTCCTGAATCCAGGAACCACGTTATGTCACATTGGCCGGCTTGCTTTGTCGACCTAGCTTGTGACCGAACCTCGTTGAGCAACACATAACCGTCGGTTGCCTGAGTCCCGGTTGTGAGAGAGTGTAGTCTCGCCACAAGTAGTGATGCCTCCTCTTCTTGATTTTGCACAAGGTTTGCTCGTCCCTTCCGTTCACGCCGTGGTTCGGGGCAATCCTTGGAGATATGGCCGGCATACTTGTTACAATTGTAACACTTCACATTCGTCATGTCACGATCGCCGCTCGAAGCACGCTGGCCACCATCTCGCCCGCCGTTTGTTAGCTTCTTCCATTTTCGGAAACCCTTGCCTTTCCGGCTGCTCCCGGGGTTGTTGCTCTTACCACGTGCAATCCATTCTTGTTCCGTGAGGAGGACTTGACCACTTGCGTTGCCCGTGGAATTTATGAAGCACCGCTCAGAAGCCGACCGTAGCCTCCCGATTAGCTCCTCAACAGTCATGCCGTCCAGCTCGAGGAGTGTCTCAATCGAGCACGCAATCTGAGCGTACTGGCTCGGAACCTCCCGCAGGAACTTCTGAACCACCTTCACCTCCTCGACGGCGTCACCCAAAGAGCGGAGGTTATTAACAATGCCTGTGATGCGCATGCCAAAAGCATCGAGTGATTCACCTTCCTTGAACGCAATCTGTTCGAATTCTTTGCGTAGTCGTTGCGCCGTCGCTTCTCGCACGCGATCCACTCCGACTCACATCATTCTAATTGCCTCCCAAGCTTCATGAGCCGTGTTTTTCACGGCTAGGGCTGGCACCATCTCAGGCGGGACTGCTCGTATCAGCGCCGACAATGCCGCCATGTCCTCGCGCTCATCTGGTTCGCCTTCGCCGGAAACTGCCTGCCACAACCCTTGGGCGCGTAGATTGATCTTCATCACAAGGGACCATTCAATGTAATTGGTTGCTGTCAGCGTAGGATACACAATGTTGCCGCCAAGATTTGTCCGTTCGTGGACGATCACTTCGTTATGGTTCCGCCGTGCCATGCTCCGTCCACGCTGCCTTCCACGTCCCCGCGGTGGCGACAGCGAAATCTCGTTCTCGCCAGACATTGTCGCCGTGATCGTGCGTGCTCTGGTACCAAATGTTGGTTTTGAAAGAAAACCAGAGCACAAAGAAAAAGGTTTGGTGCAGTAAAAAACTTACTACTTTTCTTCATTCATTTGGCTATAAAAAGAGTTGAAAAATAAGTTACAAATGTAGGAATAACTACAGCTCCTAAATACTCCTAAATGCTCCTAAATGAGAAGGAGAACATGGGTGAATTGCATGCACCTCCTAAATGCTCCTAAATGAAATGGAGAACATGGGTGAATTGCATGCACCTCCTAAATGCTCCTAAATGCTCCTAAATGAAATGGAGAACATGGGTGAATTGCATGAAAAATAAAAAAACCGACAAGGTTATTAATATAACATTGTAAACTTGATAATTTTCTGATTAATAAATTCTCTTTTCCATAGATTTTTTATTTTGTTAAATTCCGTTTCTTTCTTCTTTTAAGAAAATAATCTTTGGCTAGCCACCAGGTCATTTGAAAATCCTTAGGATTTTTTAAGACTTTGATATTATTATCTTCGAGTGTTGTCCCTTACAATCCTTGTCCTAGAAATGTCTGACCGATTAGTCTTTGGTTCGGCCAGGTTGTCGTCACCACCTAGGATCTCACCTTTTATTTTCACCCCTTTATAGGTATCTTTCAATTGTGATGAGACACATGTAGGTTTATTCGACGGAGATAATCCCGTGATGTGATTTTTCCAAAGAAGATTATCTTCTTTTGAGATATCTCATCGTTGGAGAGTGGCTATCCTCTAATTGGATTTCAGCCAATAAAATTTTACATTCTGATGAGATATGTCATTGATGGACAATGGTTACCCTCTAATGGAATTTCAACCGATGGAGATTATATATATCTTCGATGGAGAGCGATTATCATCTGATGAGATTTCAACCGATGGAGATTATTTTCTGATGAAACATCTTGTTGATGAAGCGTAGATATCCTCTAATGGGATTTCACGAGATAGAGATTATCTTCTGATGATATATGCTAGAATAAATCAAGTAACTGATTGATTTGATTTGATTCTTGATAAATCTAGTACTATCCTTCTTTTGTAATCTATTAATTCTTGTCAGTAATACATAATTATTCACGGAAAATCACTCTTCCATAGTATCAGAGCAAGTTCTGATCCTAAATCCTAAACCCTAATTTTTTTGGCAACCCCCCCTTCTTTCTTTTCCGGATGACCAAACCACCGCCGGATTCTGGCAAATTTTTCAGTCTTATTCCGACCAACTTTCAGCAAAATTTCGGTGATTTTATTCTCTCTTTTTTGGTTTCTCTCCAGCGGCACATCACCAGTAGCCCGGCTTCCTCATTTCAGCAGTCTTTCCTAGAGAATACTCTCACTTTCTCCATGGTAACTTTGGTCTTCAGCGGCGGTCGTCTTCTCCAGCACACCTCCGGTGGATCTCTTAGGTTTTCTCCATTCACCAACGACCTCCGTCAGTCCATAGCGGCGTCATCTCCATTGTCGGGCTTTCACGGACCACAACCATCCATTCTCTTTTTTCAGGTTTTCAGGCCCGCAACAGCTTCTGATGCGATCTTAATATCTAGCTTCTCAGAATCATCTGCATAGTGTCCCATTCCAGCACACATTTTGGCATGTGAAATCCACACAATTCCAAGCTATTTGCGCGCTTTCAGCCACGTGCGTGTGACACCCATGTGCCAACTATTATGTCTAGTGTGTGATGCCCACGCGCCTGCTGTCATATACAGCGCCTTATGCGCCTGACGCCCACGCGCCACCAGTACTTCTCCAGTGCCTGGTGCGCGTGATGCCCACTCGCCAGCAGTACTTATCTAACGCCAGACATGGCAACTCTATCTCCACTGTCATACTCCATTGCTACGTACCTCTTTGCACTCTGACCCTTTTTTGTAGTATCTCAGAATTTAAGCACTATGGCTACAAGTGGATTGTAGACTCTGGCGCTACAAAACACATGACATTGTCCCCTTCTGCTATTGATTATGTTACACCTTTTGATGGTTCTCACCGCGCTGTTATTGGTAATGTTTCTCACCTCCCTATTACTGAAGTCACTATTTCTATATGATGTGCTTATTGTGTCTGATATCACTAAAAACTTGCTTTCGATTAGAAAATTAACTCGAGATTGAAACTCTGCTGTCTACTTTGATGACCACTCATTTACTATTTGGCATAAAATTACTGGTGAAACCTTGGGTCACGGTCATAGTGAAAATTGGCTTTATGTTTTAGACTATGGTGTATCTGTTTTATTGTCTATTATGGACTCAAACAAGCCATGTGCATCTTTTGAAACTTGGCATGCTAGACTTGGTCTTGTTCCCCATTCCTTTATTTTTGGTTTGTGTGCTTCTGTATCCTTAGTTTTCTCATTGATTTTTCCTAAACCCACCATTTGTGAAGCGTGTGAAAAAGCTAAAGGGAAATGTTTATCTTTTCATACAAATGATAAACATGCTGCTAGAAAATCTGATTTTTGGGATGTTTATCGCCAGTTTGAGACTTTTGTAGAGATCCAATTCTCTTACACCATTGAGGTGTTTCAGAGTGATGAAGAGACTAAGTTCGTAAATGGTCGCCTACGCTCTCATTTTCAGACAAAGGGCATTCATCATCAGATTTCTTGCCTATATACTCCTGAGCATAATTTTCAGGCTGAATGCAAGCACCACCACATTGCTGAGATGGGCTTATCTATGTTATACCACTCTTATGCCCCTCTCTCCCACTAGCCTGACTCCTTTGCTCCAACTACTTATACCATAAATCGGTTGGCCACTCTCGTTTTTGGCGGATGATCACCATATGAAGTAATTAATGGTTGGGTTCTCATATACACCAATTTTCATGATTTTGGTTGTCGGGTCTTTCCCTTTGTTCGCGCCTTTTCCGACCACAAGTTGTCTCCCTGCAGTATTCTGTGTGTTTTATTGGCTACGGTTCGCAATATTTAGGCTTTTAGTGCCTCGATCGTACTACCAGCATAATTTACATCACTCGACATGCTCGTTTTAACAAAATATGCTTTCCATTTGCCCCTATCCATTCCTTTGGCGACAATTTATCCACCTTTAGTGCTAGATGTTTCTACCTTTGTTGATCCTGATTCTGATTCGACACCTCATTTGCCTACAGTTTCTCCTGTGGTGACTACATCTCCTTTGGCCCCTTGCTCCATTTGTGCATCTGATCTGCCACCAGCACCCCGGAAGGTGCCTCTTGCCTCTCCGCCGGTCAGTCCGCCTACTCAGTCTCTGCCCAACCTGGCTGCTTCTTCATCAGCCTCATCGGTCGGGTTCCACTCCTTCGGCCTCTCCTCCTTGGGATCGTACTTATCGCATGTCCACTTGATCAGCGATTGGAGCTATTCAGTACTGGGATTATTCGAACATTGCCGCTCATGAACTTATGGCTGCCCTGCTTGCTCAGCCTGAGCCCACTGATTATTGCTCCTCTTTTTAGGATCCATCTTGGGTTTCTGCTATAGATGAGGATATAATAGCTCTTTTAGGTCAGAACACATGGGACTTAGTTCCTTGCCTATTGGATGTCAACATTGTTGGCTCCAAATGGGTGTATCGGCTGAAGCATCATCTTTATGGCATGGTTAATCGCTATAAGGCTCGCCTTGTTGCATAGGGTTTCTCTCAGATTCCAGGTTTTGACTTTGATCACACTTTCACTCATGTGGTCAAATCTTTCACTTTTCAGACAGTTCTTACCATTTCCATGATGCGTTCCTAGCCGCTTCATCAGCTGGGTGTCAAGAATGCCTTTCTCAATTGCGTCATTGATGCTCCAGTTTATATGAAGCAACCCATTGGATACAAGGATCCTATTATCCTGGATTATGTTTGTCGTCTGTGAAAGACCATTTATTTTCTTAAGAAAGTCCCCCGGGCATGGTTTCAGCATTTCAGCATCTATTTTCAGTTTGGTTTCTAGTGCAACTCAGCCGACACTTCTTTGTTCATTCTTTTGTGGGGATCATCGTTACTGTATTTTCTGGTGTATGTCGACGACCTTATTCTTCGACTCTTCTTTGAAAATTCATTGGTCAGACATATTAGGAGTTCACAATCAAGGACCTAGGTGCACTTTACTACTTTCTTGGCTTGGAAGTTTTGCATACTTCATCGGGTTTACTTTTTGGCCAAGCAAAGTATGCTCGAAACATTCTCCATCGTGCAGGGATGTCTAATGTTGTTTCAGTTTCTACACTATTTGTGCCAGGTTCTCAGTTGTAGAGTTGATTAGTCCACCATGTCGAAATTCGACGTTGTATCATTCTCTAGTTGGGCCACTCTAGTACCTGACCATCACTCGTCTTGATTTTGCCTTCTCGGTCATAACTGTCAGCCAGTTTCTTTTGGACCCTAGAGACAATCATTTTGATGTTGTTGCAAGGATTGTGCAATATGTTGAAGGCACACTGCACTTTGGTCTCACTTTTTGGTCTGCTAGTTCTCCTGAGGTGTTGGGGTAGTCTGATGCCGATTGGCCCCGGTGTCTGGAGACTCGCTGATCCACCTATGGATATGTTGTTTTCTTGGTAGGAATCTTGTTTCCTAGAGCACCAAGATACAGCCGACAGTATACGTTCCAACACCGAGTCTGTGTATCATGCTCTTGCTAACACTGCTTCAGAGGTTATTTGGTTGACTCACTTACTTCCAGATCTTCGAGTTCCATTTTTTGGTTCTCCGTTGCTGTTATGTGACAACGGTAATGCTATTTTCTTGGATCAGAATCCAGTTGCTCACAAGCGGGTGAAATACATTGACATCGACTATCACTTTGTTTGAGGGAGAACGTACGTTGGTTGCTATTGTTCTTATTTCCTTTTCTTCTCCTGGAAACTATTTTTTGTATCTTCTCATAACTCGTTCTCTGAGGATGAGCTGGGTTTTTTGTACCCTTCATTCATGATACTTATTCATCTTTTCCTTCACCTTAGCTTGATGAATCTTGGAATTATCTCTCCTTTCATTTAACAAATCTAAGTCTGTACTGACTTCTTCATCGTTCTTTTCTTCCTTTGGTCCAGTTGTTCGAAAGATAGGTAAATATATTAGCGAGGATCACCGCTTCTACCTCGTAAACAAGGTTGAATGTTGTTTCTTCTGTTGTCAGTATTTCAATTATCCAATACAACCAAATTATACTGGGCAAGTCATACACCAATTGCCTTCATCCCCCCACTAATCAAACCCTTGTAGTGTATACAATTTTTATGTTGGCGACTTCGACCTGGCCATTAGCATGGGAGTGATAGACTGAAATAAGCTTATGTTGTATGTTAAAGTCTTCACACCCTTTTTTCATGAATATTACGAGCAAATTGCCTCCCATTATCAGTGATGATGACTCTAGGTATACCGCAATAGCATACTATTTGCGTCCCACGAAAAATGACATAATTACTTTTTCACGTTCATTATAGAGTGTACTTTCAGGGCATCATATAACAAAAGATGAGAGTGTGCTTCCTTCATTATGTGCTTTGGGGACTTTTTATGGGCCTTCCCAATTGGCTGCCAATTTCCACTTCTTCTCTTGGAGAATTTTTTGTTTCTTCTCATGACTAGTTCTCTAAGGATGAACAGGGTTTTTTTGTACTCTTCATTCATGGTACTTCTTCATCTTTTCCTTCACCTTGGATTGATGAATCCTAGAATTATTTCTCCTTTCATCTAACAAATCTAAAATTGTATGGACTTCTTAATTGTTCTTTTCCTTCTCTGGCCAGGTTTTTCGAAGGCTAGGTAAAAATCTTAGCGGGGATCACCACTTCCACCTTGTAAACAAGGTTGAATGGTGTTTCTTTTGTTTTCAGTCTTTCAATTGTTCGGTGCGACCAAAGTACACTGGCTAACTCATACACCTAATTGCCTTTACCCCCCACCAATCGAGCATCATGTTGGTGACTTGGACCTGGCCATTAGCATAGGGGTGATACACTGAAATAAGCTTATGCTAGAAGTTGAAGTCTTCACAACTTTATTTTCAAAAGAATTATGGGCAAACTGCATCTCATTATTAGTGATGATGACTCTAAGAATATCGTAACTGCATACTCACTTCATCTCACGAAAAATGACATGTTTACTTTTTCACGGTCTTCAATGATCACGTTTGACCGTCAATATCTCTAACTATATACAAATATTTTGCATAAAAATTTATATTTAGAAAATAGGTTTTAAGATGAATCCAACAATATCTCACATGATAGTTTATTATAAGTATATTAATTTATATTTAGGGTCAAAGTTTACCAAATTTGCCTTGGAAAATGTAAACATGCCATTTTTCGTGCGACGGAGGGAGTGGTATATTTTTCCAATAGAATTCAATGAAACTCGTATCATTTAGGTTGGCCAATGTGTCTGCCTCAACCCACTTGGTGAAGAAGTTGATGGAGACTATCACGTAATCGAGTCCCCCAACTGCTTTTGAGAGCGCGCCCACTAGGTCGATTCCACACCTTTTCAAATGGCCTAAATCCATGGATTATCATCATCATTTACTTGGGAACTTGTACCACTGGGGCATGCTTTTGACATGGCGTTCAGGTACGAATTAGCTCGAAAGAGTATTTGATGATCTTTGGCTAGTAGTGTCAAGCTTGAAGTAGTTTCTTGGGGATTGACCTGGCTTCTTAGTGAGCTCCACAAGCTCCTTGATGAACTTTGCCAATGAGGTATTTAGCTTCTTTTGGTGCCACACGTCGTATAAGGAGCATTAAGAACCCCATTTTGTATAAAATGTCATTATGTGTATATGTTAGTGCTTTGGCTTTAATGTTTCAAGCTTCCACCTTGTCTTCAGGTACTATGCCATCCCTTAGATACTTTATGATCAACACTATCCAAATGTCCTCTTCGTCAATGGACACCAACAATTCCTCCTTATAATTTTTAAACTTCAATGTCTCAATGAGCATGTTCTTAAGAGGTCGTAGGCTCAGATTTACCGATGCTAACTTGCCCAGGGCATCGACCTTTTGGTTCTACTATTTTGGTACTTGAGTTAAGATGTAACATTTGAAATTCTCAGCATCAGCTGTACTGGTTTCAAGTATTTTTGAAGGTTCATCTCTATAGATTTGTACTCCTCTTGACTTCTTGGACTACTATTTGTGAGTCGCTAAATATTTCCAAGTGCTTTACTGCTATATTCTTAGCCAATATCAAGCCTGTGATTAGCCTCATATTTTGCTTCATTATTAGTGGTTCTGAACGTAAATATAGAGCATAGGAAAAGTCTTGACCACCTAGGATAGTTGAGGGGACTTGTGCTCTACCTTTCTTGGCATGCAACAAACCATCAATACATAATTTCCATCTTCAGACACCTTCAATAAGGGGTTCTTCTGGGATATCCTTTGTAGTTTCTACTATGAAGTGGCTGGTGCCTGACCTTTAATAGACATTTTTGAACCAAATTGAACATCATGATTGCCCAATTCAATCGCCCATTTCATCATTGTACTAGAGGATTCCGGTTTATGGAGTACTTTACTGATTAGATGGTTAATCAGCGACATGATTATGCTATCTATACTGGCTTATTATAACTTGGTATCTATTTCCCTCAGTTTTCTTATTTATTTCCTGAATACATATATTTATCTAACGTACTACATACGAATAATATATTAAGGTTTACATTTTATATTATTTTTATAATTTCATACTGTTTAAGTTTAAAGATTACAGTCAGTTGTAGTCGAAGAAAGAAAAATAAAAACAATATCATTTTGGTCTAAACTGAATTATTACATAAATATTGAATTCATTAGGTGCGGGGGTTACACTTGGAGTGCTCATTAGTCGTGAATGCTCAACTTTGCATCCCCTTGTCAGGTAAACCGTATCAAATTCATAGTGTTATTTTTTTCTTGTGTTGCCTTTTTATTTCTGACAGTGAACTAAGCCAGTCCTAACGAAAGGTGGGGACGAAGCCTTTAGGCCTGTCTGCATACTAGTTTGCTAGCTATGATAAGGTGGGCGTGCTGGTTTGTCTTCTCTGCCAACAAGGTTGTTCTTTTTCTCTGCGATAGCAATGGCATGCTTATAGTTTTCCATCTCGGTAGGAATGAAAAGGCTTCTGAGGTGTTCCGCATGCAATTAGTCCAAGCATTCTGCTGAGAGATCTTATTTTCAACCAGGTGGTGCAATTTCACAAGGTGGTGAAGTGGAAGAATGTACAAGTATTTCCACCTTTTCATATCAATGTCATTCAATGAGAAGTTTGAAGCCCAAGGTGTTAAGTGATGAGTGCATTGTTAGGAAACTGAAGAGGTGGAGAAGTCAAGACAGAATGAGGCTGCTAAATATAAAGAAACTGCCGAAGTCTTAAATTGCCGATCCTTCTTCCCAAGTAATTCAAACTAGATATTTAGACAATTCTTAGGCATGTAATAGGATAGGATGACTTCTTCTACTGTCCTTAAGGTTTGTGAACTCGATAATTTTCTGATTAATAAATTCTCTTTTCCATAGCTTTTTTATTTTGTTAAATCCCATTTCTTTCTTCTTTTAAGAAAATTATCTTTGGCTAGCCACCAGGTCGATTGAAAATCCTTAGGATTTTTTAAGACTTTGATATTATTATTGGCGAGTGTTGTCCCTTACAATCATTGTCCTAGAAATGTCCGACCGATTAGTCTTTTGTTCGGCCAAGTTGTCGTCACCACCTAGGATCTCACCTTTTATTTTCACCCCTTTATAGGTATCTTTCAATTGTGATGAGATACATCTAGGTTTATTCGACGGAGATAATCCCATGATGTGATTTTTCCAAAGAAGATTATCTTCTTTTGAGATATCTCATCGATGGAGAGTGGCTATCCTCTGATTGGATTTGAGCCGATAAAATTTTACCTTCTGATGAGATATGTCATTGATGGACAATGGTAATCCTCTAATGGAACTTCAGCCGATGGAGATTATATATATCTTCGATGGAGAGCGGATATCATCTAATGAGATTTCAACCGATGGAGATTATTTTCTGATGAAACATTTTGTTGATGAAGAGTAGATATCCTCTTATGGGATTTCACGAGATGGAGATTATCTTCTGATGATATAAGAATAAGTCAAGTATCTGATTGATTTGTTTTGTTTTTTATAGAGTTTTTGACTAGACTAGAGTTATACTAGTACTATTCTTCTTTTGTACTCTATTAACACTTCTCAGTAATACATAATTATTCACGGGAAATCACTCTTCCATAGTATCAGAGCAACATCTAATCATAAATCCTAAACCCTATTTTTTTTCAACCACCCCACATCTTTCTTTTCCGGACGACCAAACCACCGCCAAATTCTGGCAAATTTTTCAGTCTTATTCCGACCAACTTTCAGCCAAATGTCAGTGATTTTATTCTCTCTTTTTTGGTTTCTCTCCAGCGGCGCATCTCCAGTAGTCCGGCTTCCTCATTTCAGTAGTCTTTCCCAGAGAATACTCTCACTTTCTCCACGGTAACATTGGTCTACAGCGGCGGTCATCTTCTCCGGCACACCTCCGGTGGATCTCTCTGGTTTTCTATTCACCGACGACCTCTATCAGTCCGTAGTGGTGTCATCTCCATTCTCAGCCTTTCACGGACCACATCCATCCATTCTTTTTTTTCCAGGTTTGCAGGCCTGCAATAGCTTCTGAGGCAGTGTCCATATCTGGCTTGTCAGAATTATCTGCCTAGTGTCCCGTTCCAGCACACATTTTGGCATGTGAAATCCACACAATTCCAAGCTATTTGCGCGCTTTCAACCACGTGAATGTGATGCACATTCGCCAACTATTATGTCCAGTGTGTGACTCCCACGTGCCACCAAGACTTCTCCAGCGCCTGGTGCACGCGACGCCCACTCGCTAGCAGTACTTATCTAGCGCCAGACTCAACTACTCTATCTTCACTGTCATACTCCATTGCCACATACCTCTTTGCATATGGGCCTTTTTTGTGGTATCTCAGAATTTAAGCACTATGGCTACAAGTGGATTGTAGACTCTAGCACTACAAAATACATGATATTGTCCCCTTCTGTTGTTGATCATATTACACCTTTTGATGGGTCTCACCATGTTATTATTGGTAATGGTTCTCAACTCCTTATTACTCAAGTCACCGTTTCTATATAATGTGCTTATTGTGTCTGATATCACTAAAAACTTGCTTTCGATTAGAAAATTAACTCGAGATTGAAACTCTGTTGTCTCCTTTGATGACCACTCATTTACTATTTGGCATAAAACTACTGGTGAAACCATGGGTCACAGCCATAGTAAAAATTGGCTTCATGTTTTAGACTATGGTGTATCTATTTTATTGTCTATTATGGACTCAAATAAGCCGCGTGAATCTTTTGAAACTTGGCATGCTAGACTTGGTCATGTTCTCCATTCCTTTATTTTATGTTTATGTGCTTCTGTATCCTTAGTTGTCTCATTGATTTTTCCAAAACCCACGCTTTGTGAAGCGTGTGAAAAGGTTAATGGGAAACGTGTATCTTTTCATATAAATGATAAACATGCTGCTAGCAAATTTGATTTTTGGGATGTTTGTCGCCAGTTTGAGGCTTTTGTGGAGAACCAGTTCTCTTAAACCATTAAGGTGTTTTAGATTGATGGAGAGACTGAGTTCGTAAATGGTCGCCTACACTCTCACTTTCAGACAAATGGCATTCATCATCAGATTTCTTGCCTATATACTCCTGACCATAATGGTCGAGTTGAGTGCAAGAACCACCACATTGCTGAGATGGGCTTATCTATGTTATACCACTCTCATGTCCCTCTTTCCCACTAGCATGACTCCTTTTCTGCAGCTACTTATACCATAAATCAGTTGCCCACTCTTGTTGGACGATCACCATATGAAGTAATTAATGGTTGGGTTCTCATATACACCAATTTTCATGATTTTGGTTATCGGTTCATTCCCTTTGTTCGCCCCTTTGCCAACCACAAGTTGTCTCTTTGCAGTATTCTGTGTGTTTTTATTGACTAATGTTCGCAGTATTTAGTTTTTTAGTGCCTCGATCATACTACCAGCATAATCTACATCACTCGACATGCTCATTTTAACAAATATTCTTTCCATTTGCCCCATCCATTCCTTCGGCAACAATTTCTCCACCTTCAGTGCTAGATGTTTCTGCCTTTCTTGATCCTGATTCTGATTTGACACCTCCTTTGCCTACAGTTTCTCCTGTGGTGACTACATCTGCTTCGGCCCCTTGCACTATTTGTGCATCTTATCCGCCACTAGCACCACGACAAGCGCCTCTTGCCTCTCCGCCGGTCAGTCCACCTGCTCAGTCTCTGCCCAACCTGGCTGCTTCTTCACCAACCTCATTGGTCGGGTTCCACTCCTTTGGCCTCTCCTCCTTGGGATCACACTCATCGCATGGGCACTCGATCGGTGATTGGAGCTTTTCAGTGCTGGGATTATTCGAATATTTTTGCTCATGAACTTATGACTGGACTACTTGCTCAGTCTGAGCTCACTGATTATCGCTCCGCTCTTCAGAATCCATCTTGGGTTAATGCTATGGATGAGGATATAGTAGCTTTTCGAGGTCAGTACACATGAGACTTAGTTCCTCGCCTATCAGATGTCAACATTATTGGCTCCAAATGGGTGTATCGGCTGAAGCATCATTTTTATGGCATGGTTGATTGCTACAAGGCTCGCCTTGTTGCATAGGGTTTCTCTCAGATTCCATGTTTTGATTTTGATCACACTTTCACTCATGTGGTCAAATCCTTCACTTTTTGGACAGTTCTTGCCATTTCCATAATGCCTTCCTAGTTGCTTCATCAGCTAGGTGTGAAGAATGCCTTTCTCAATTGCGTCAGCAATGCTCCAGTTTATATGAAGCAACTCGTTGGATACAAGGACCTTATTATCCCAGATTATGTTTGTCGCCTGAGAAAGGCCATTTATTGTCTTAAGAAAGTCCCTCGGGCATGGTTTCAGCATTTCAGCATCTATTTGACTCAGTTTGGTTTCTAGAGCAACTCAGCCGACACTCCTCTATTCATTCTTTTGCGGGGATCATCGTTACTGTATCTTCTGGTGTATGTCGATGACATTATTCTTCGACTCTTCTTTGGAAATTCATTGTTCAGGCACATTAGGAGTTCGCAATCAAGGACCTAGGCGCACTTCACTACTTTCTTGGCTTGGAAGTTTCGCATACTTCATCGGGTTTACTTTTTGGCCAAGCAAAGTATGCTCGAGACATTCTCCCTTGTACAGGGATGTCTGATGTTGTTCCAGTCTTTACACTATTTGTGCTAGGTTCTTAGTTGTAGAGTTCGATTAGTCCACCATGTCGGAATTCAACGTTGTAGCATTCTCTAGTTGGGCCACTCTAGTATATGACCATCACTCATCTTAATTTTGCCTTCTCGGTCATAACTGTCAGCAGTTTCTTTTGGACCCTGGAGACCATCATTTTGCTGCTGTTACAAGGATTCTGCAATATGTTTGAGGCACACTGAACTTTGGTCTCACTTTTTGGTCTGCTAGTTCTCCTGAGGTGTTGGGGGTAGTCTGATGCCAATTGGACCCGCTGTCTGGAGACTCGCCGATCTACCTATGGATATGTTATTTTCTTGGTAGGAATCTTATTTCCTGGAGCGCCAAGAAACACCCGACAGTATACATTCCAACACCGAGTTTGTGTATCATGCTCTTGCTAACACTTCTTTGGAGGTTGTTTGGTTGACTCACTTACTTCCAGATCTTCGAGTTCCATTTTCTGGTTCTCCGTTGCTGCTATGTGACAACAGTAGCGCTATTTTCTTGGATCAGAATCCAGTTGTTCTCGAGAGGGTGAAACACAATTACATCGGCTATCACTTTGTTCGAGAGTTAGTTGCTTCCGATAAGCTGCACGTTGCTTATATTCCTACTTCTCTTCAGATTGCGGACATCTTCACCAAAGGGCTCTCTCTTCTGCTGTTTGAGTTCTTCAGAACAAAGCTCTGTGTCAGTGAACATCCAACTCTTCGCTTGAGGGATGGGGTGTCAGAATAAGTCAAGTATCTGATTAATATTATTCGATTCTAGATAGAGTTGTTGACTAGACTATTATACTAGTACTAGCCTTCCTTTTGTACTCTATTTATTATTGCCAGTAATAAATTATTCTTCACGAGAAATCACTCTTCCAATATATTTCATCAATGCAGAGTGGCTATCCTCTGATAATTATAATAAAGAATATGAGAGGCTATTGTTCTTCTTGGGGTGAACGACTTTCAAGCCATCAGATAACAAAAGAGGAGAGTGTGATTCCTCCATCATGTGCTTTGGTGACTTTGTATGGGCACAATCTAACCACCCAAAATAAAGTGAGGAAAAAGGTATGCAAAGAAAGATAAGTATTAAGCTAGCTTACTTTTTCCAAAACATACCCCAAAAGCAATCAAAGAGTCGTCTTCAAAAACATTCCACTAAGGAAATCCAAGAGTTTTCAACTTGGTTGTAACCTAGGGATAACTCTAGATTCTCAACCTAGTTACAACCAAGGATGATGTAAATGTATCGTCAGCCTAGTTTTTTGTTTTCTCTCAATTCCTCTCATTTTGCCTAGGAGCTCTTTCGGGTTTTCATCCTAACTTTCTCACATGTTGAGCTCACATTCTCATCTTTTTCCACACAGCTTCTCGTGTATGCATAGGTTCATAAACCTAGTCATTTCTAACCTCTCATTTTTACCTAGGTCTTTCGACATGTCCAGGCTTTTCCCAATGTTGCCTAAGTTGCCCTTTTGGGTTTCCATATGTATATATAGATGTATATGTATATATTTATATATTTGTATATGTATATATTTATGTATATATATATATATATGTATATGTATATATATGAATATGTGTGTATATATATATGAATATGTGTATATATATATATGAATATGTATATGTATGTATGTGTATATATATGTAATGTATGTATGTATATATATATGTATATGTATGTATGTATGTGTATATATATGTGTATATATATGTGTATATATATGTATGTATATATATGTATGTATGTGTGTACATATATTTATATGTATGTATGTATATATATGTGTGTGTGTGTGTGTGTATATATATGTGTGTATGTATATATGTGTGTGTGTGTGTATATATGTGTGTGTGTGTGTGTGTATTTATATATATTTCATTTTCTCAAATTTTTAATTTTTGTGGTGTAACAAAAAATGCCCCAAAGTTGGGCTTCATACTAAATGAACATAATGAAATACAAAAAATTACACCACCAATGTTCTAAAACATCTATCCCAAGACAAGCTATGAATCCCATCAAGCAAGTCACACCACCAAGTAAGCCTCCAAAACATCCCAAAACAACGCAAACACCAAAATCACAAAAGAGACAACCAAAAACTCAAAAGATGAACACCAAAACACACCGAGGAATCCTAAAAATGAAAACTCCCCAAGTGCTCATTATTCCCTCCCCTACACTTAAACTATGCATTGTCCCCAATGCATAAAAAGTAGAAACACACAAGTGAGGTTGGGAAGGTAGTAGATCCCACACTTGTGGCCCTTGAGGGCCCTCCTTGTCTTGCCTCGCCTCGTCATTCTCAAAGTACCCCATCGCTTGAATCGTGGCCTCCATGGACTCCAATCTAGTGCCAAAAACTAGATTCCCGGCTGGACAGAACACTGTAAAATTCCCTCTCAAATCACGGGTCGGGCTCAAGGAATAAGTCATCCAAACTCGTGTCGTGGGTGATTGCAGTACGCTCCGGCTGAGGAAGTATAATGAAACTAAAAGTTCTTGCTCAGCTGTAAAGCCACACGAAATGGTCCTCAGAAGTCGTTGGTGCTATCATAGAAGCCTTGGCCAACTTCTTAATGGTGTATTTCATTTCTACATCTCCCAAAGTTGGCCAATGTATTCTGAGTGACTGGATGTCCCAAATACTGTGCCAAAAGCCCTACAATGCCACCCATCGAAATCTTCCTACTTTTTCTCTTCCCCATCGCCACACACTCTTGTACAAAATCCCCTATCAGGTTTGGGTAATAATTACCCTCAGGATTCATTTCCCAAAGGCAATGAACATAAAAACCTAAACATTTCGTTAGTTCAACGTGGTAAAATACTCCCATTGCCAATAACCGATGAATGTCCCGCAATTTCGGATGAACCAAGGAAGTGCTTTTGCACAAGATCTTCCAGTCAGTCACTGTTAGTTGCCTCCAAATATTCCCAAAGGATAATGGCATCCCATGTCAATGTGATCTTGAAACATCTCTACCGTACCTTTACTCAAAATCGTGAGCCATCTCCCCGTGTGTCATTCTATACTCTTTTTCATCCAAATGAAACTTGATTGCCCGATGTCCATCCTCATCTGTGACTTGCCATAGAGTAGATAGGAACTCTAAATTCCACTGGATATAGGTCTTCGAGTGCTTCTCAAGGAACCCCTCTAGGCCTACCCATCCTTATAGACAGGTAACAGGCTTGAGTAAGCCTAGAGTCTCCAAGGCATCTCTACATAGAAATCCAATCTCAAATATGCTCCTCTTCGGCTCCCTAAAATGCCTCCACCTCCGGGCTGCAGTCTTGGAGTTGTTGGCCAATCCCATGAATTCTTTAGTCACAAACACGGGGTTGCGAGGTAGGAGAGTCACGGGCTCGTGGTTTGCACCCTTTGTCAGTTTCATCCTTTTCTCGCCCCGTGAAGACTTATTTTTTCTCTGAAACACTCTTTTTTTAGGCATCCTAACACAATGAAGGAACAAGTGGTAATGTGATCATAAACAAGAGCATGAACAAGTCATTCGACAAGAAAATTTCTCCTAAATAGCCTAGACATTCAAACAAGAAAAATCTCATTAAACAAACAAACTCGTGTAAATTCATACCAACCCATCAACAAGATCATGCAATCAAGATTCATCCCTCCTAAATCACCCAACATATGAAGAACATATCATCCAACCATAATAGCACATCAATTCACCCAAACTTTCTTCAACACAAGATTATGCATACAACCCAAACACATTTCTCAATAACATACACTCATTAAAGAATCATGTTTTACATAACACAACCACAATGTTGATAAAGCAAATAAACAAGGAGTTCAATGGATTACCCAAAATTTCAAGCTAAGAGTTGCAACATTCACACAAGAATAAGCAAAAATTGCTAATTTTTGAGAGAAAAGCTTCAAATTTTCAAGTTCACTAAAACTCTATGTGAGTGAGTGTTTCTTGAAAGTTTGAATGTGTCAAATGACTCAATTAGGTGGAAGAATGTACCAAGGATCTAAAAAACCAGTAAAGGTGATAAGGGGGAGAGGTAAAATTAAGATAAGGATGTAATTTTGATAATTGTAAATTAGGGGATAATAGTACCAATCAATTAAATCACAAAGGATGTTGGAAGTACTATTTGCATCAAAAAAATTAAGGAATAAGGAAATTTCAAAATTTATGAACCAATGCAATTTTAGCTTAAAATTCAGAATTTTTGAAAATATGCATTTTTTGAACAATTTGACAACTCAAAAGGGGTAACGATACGTATACCCTTGTGTTAGGGGTACATGTGCAGATACCCTTGTGGCAAGGTCCTCTGGCACGAACCGTATCGCTTGGCGCGGGCCGTGCCAAAACTTGGCATGAGGCCCCTCATGCCAATTCCTATGGCATGAGTTGTGTCACTTGACACGGCTCGTGCCAAAATCCGGCACGAGGCTGCCAAAATGTTGGCCCATTTTCCTTAGTTTTTATCTCTTTTTTTGAAAAAACTGTCACCCATCAAACCTAATTCCATCCAAACAATATCCCAAGACTTGAACTTCACATTTACAAATCAAGAAGAGTTTCACCTCAAAATCCTCATAAAAACAAAAACATGCAAAACCTATCTAATTATTACTCAAAATCATGAAATCAAAGCAAAAAAAAGCACCGTATATTTATTGTTATCCTTACAAATTATTTCTTTTTCATGCATCTTAGTTAGAATTACCTACCGTTGGGTCTCCGGAATCTCCATCGGCGACTCCACCCATGTTGACATTGTTGTAGAGAGGTCTCCACAATGTGTCACCCTTACCTTTGGATGCCTTGCCCGTCATAGAAACTGAATCATCGTGTTTTGCTAAAGGTGATTCCTTAAACATGACTTTGGGTTTAGGAGAAGGTTGAGGGTGTTTTAAGCCCTCGACAATCTTCCTTTCCCCCTGCAAGTTACTTAGCATAGAAAAGCATTCTAACACAGAGTTGTCATCACTAGAATCAGGCAATGTAAAGGACTCGTCAACACTATGATCATTAATAAGGGATTCATACAAACATTCATTTTCATTTTTCATGTAAGAAGTTTCACATAGATCATGCTCATCACGTAGGGTTACGCCTTTGCAAACAAAAGATGAATTAGACGGATCATGCCTAACTTATAGATGTCAAATACAACTTTATCTATATCATCTTCTAGGGTTAGGGTCCCAAATGGACATCAATTTTAGTCCTTGACGTTTTAAGGAATGGTTTTCCCAATAGGATTGGGGGTGCACTTCCGTCGTGTGCAACATCAAGGACGTAAAAGTCCATTGGGAACACCAACTTGCCAACTTGCACTACCACGTCCTTCACTAGCCCATGAGGGCTAGCTTGGGAGTGATTGGCAATTGGGACAATCACCCCAGTGTCCCCGAGTTCTATGTCTAGGCGTTCAAAAAGACTATATTAGATCACATTTATGGATGCTCCTAAGTCTATCAAGGTATTCTCAACTAACTTTCCACCTAAAGAGATATGAATAGAGAACATTCTGGGGTCGTCTCATTTCTTAGGCAATTTTTTATGGTTTAAAAAGGTGACTCCCCCATTTTTAAATTTCCTACCCTTTTAGTTTGTTTACTTCTTTTTTTTGTGCATGTAACTTTAAGAAACTTAGCATACAATGGCGCATTTTCAATTAGCTCTAAGATAGAGATTATTACCTCGACTTTTTTGAAGATCCTTCAAATGGTTGCATCATTGGTAGCCACCTTTGGCCTTTCTCTCAAAGAATTTGGAAATGGCAGTGGGATAGTCCATTGAGCCTCGGGCAGTGGTAACTTCTTGGAAGGAGCTTTCTCAGCCACAATTTCATTCTCCTTGAAATTTTCCTTGGTAGCCTCCAATACCCTATCATCTTCTTGAAACACAATTTTCTTGGACTCAATAAATTCCTTCCCACTTCTCGACTTGAGTGCACTCACGTTCCTTCGATTGATCTCCGGTTGGGAAGGGAGTTTGTCGGACTCCTTACCCTCAAGTCAGCTCACCAAGGTGGCAAGTTGCCTGACTTGGATTTTGAGATTTTTGATACTCGAAAAGGCCCTATTGCCAAGATCTTCAATTTCTTGCCATGTCTCCTCTGCTAAAACTTCATGATTTTTCCCTAATTGACTAATAGCTTCCAAAATCTCTTCCTGATCTGACTTGTATAGAGAAATGTGGTTGTTGGAAGGACCCTCACCTCTTGAATATGGTCGAGGTGGAGATTTTTTGCCTTGATACCCTTGAGCTTGGTTCTTCTCCCTCCAACAGAAATTTGGATGGTCCAGGTACCTTGGGTTGAACGAGTTTTCATAGGGATCATGCCTTGCTTTTCCTTGGTTCCCTCGGAACCCTTGTAGTTGCCCCCTAGCAAACGGTTACCTATTCCCATTGTTGTACTCCATGGCCTTCACCTCTTGTAAGTTTTCCGCTACTTCAGGACACACCTAAATGTGATGGTCAAGGTTTCATACCCCACGCACTTTGACCCGATGAATCTTCCCTCTTGAGAGCTCCTTCATCATGAAAGTAAGAGGTTGGACTTGCTCTTCTAACTTAGGTGATTACGAGGGTTCATCCAAGGCCTCAACCCTTGACCTTGTGCTAAATTGTCGCATTCCATTGGTCATTTCTTCAAAGAGAGCCATCGCGTCCTTCGGGATTTTGTTGGTGATTGATTCATTACATGCAGCATTATCCATCCGCATATCTTCATCACACAACCCTTCAAAAAAGTAGTAAACTGTCTCCCTCCTTGAAAGGATGGTATGAACAGCTTGCTAGCAACCACTTGAAATGCTCCCCACAATTATAGAGTGACTCAATAGCCTGGGTGATATTATATAGCTGCTTCTTCAGTCCAATGGATTTTGATGCTTGAAAGTACTTCTCTAGAAATTCCGCTTCATATCCATCTAAGAGCCTATACAACCTGGAGGTAAATATTACAACCAATTCTTAGCCCTATCTTGTAGAGAGAATGGAAAATCCCTCAGATTATAATCATCCTCTGAAACACCCGGAGGCTTCATGTTTGCACAAACCAAGTGGAACTCAGACAAGTTCTTATTCGGGTCTTCCCTTTCCATGCCGTGGAAGTTGGGAAGACAATGGATCATTTACACTTCATCTAGTAGCTCACTTTCGGTGGCAATGGGAGGAATGTTATGCATAACGATCGACTCTCCAAATTAGGAGCCATGAACTCCCTCGGTGTTCTATTATCCTCCACCATCTCTTTCCGCTCTTCTATCACCAAAACCGATCTAGGTTGAACCACTACCTTAGCTCTCCTCTTCCTTCATTTGCGACTACATGTGCTATTAGTCGGGTAATTCAAAACTCCTAAGTTTGTGGTATGTGAATGTACCATAAACTAGAGGCTAACAGTATCCTACCAAAGGCAACACTAGAACACTGATTAAAAGAAATAAGATTACTAATAAATAGATTCAATCAACAACAAAAAAAGACAAAACAAAAAAAAGAAAAAAAAGAGTGAAACTAACTGCTGAACTAACGTGTTATGCTAATTGACAATTAAACTTGACTAGCATCCCCGACAGTGGCGCCAAAATTTGATCCACCTCTATTCGGGGTCGTCAAGTTATAGCAAAAATAACCCGAGCGGAGGACTTATGAAAGGTTCAAAGATAAAGATTTATAGTTCTTCACCTAACTAACTACTAAGCTACCGATATTGTAGTTAGTGGCAAGCCGAGTATGTCCACAACGATGCTTGGGCCTAATACTCAATTGAACACAACCATGAACGGGTCGTCAATCCATCGAATTGCTAGGAATAGCAAGTATAGTAAAATGAGGGGGTTAGTTTTTTCAACTAACATGTACAAACATGAAAGATAAAAAACAAGTAAACTATATAGCTAGACACTTGGGGAACATTTGCATAACATGGTTGATTAAATGTTCCAATCCTCGATTCGGTCACATTCAAGACTTCAACAATATAATCTGGTGCTCATAACACGTGGTGTGATCGATGGCTAGCACTTCCCCATACCTATCACGTAGGGTGCTCTTGCAAATCTTCCATTGGAACCGCCTCCGTAATTAGGGGAGTACAACAAAGTTCGACCATTGTTGTAGGTCTATTTTCCCTTGTACGATTACGTTATGTGCTTTACACCACGAATGCTCTACCCCCTAGGCATATAAATGAGCAAAGGGAGGTAGGAGCCTTATCGATGACACTAGGACTTTTTAAAACCCTAGCTTGCTACTATTTACTATCTCTACCCTTAATCCTTCATTCCAACTCGCCAGTTATGACTGGTGTGCTGTCATTGTAGCATTAAAACTTAGAAGTACAAACACCCACGTGGACCTAGACCCTACTACCCATATCACATCCAGGTTTCTTTTCCACGGGAGGGGGGTATCAATATTTGCACCAACATGAATGTAGAATAGAGTGTGTGCTAATGGAGCGTACCATTCATGCAATTATAAACAATTCAAGAACAAGCTATCATAATATCATAAGCACATAGAATTAGGATGAACTTAGAATCTCACAAAACACAATCAACACATGAATACAAATTTATCCCCAAGCTATAGAAACTACTCCCTAGAAATGGATTTCAAGTATTTCATTGAATTTCACATCTTAGGGCTAAAGCAAAATAAAAAGGAAAAGAGAAAGAACCTAGAGAGAAGAGAGAGTGTTTCTCTCTTTAAGTTGCTCTTCTAAATGGTTACAAGAATAGAACATATCCTAGCCCTAGTAGACTAAGGCTATATTTACAGCAGTAGGGGATTGGCCCTTAAAATAGGCCCAAAATAGGCCAAAAAGTGTCAAACCCCTAGTTAGCCGCCACTGGCACAGACCACCACGAATAGCGTGGTCCACGCCGCTGATGTGGTCTTGTGCCGGCGCGGGGAGCAGGATCTGTCATGGGCCGTTTGCATCACTGACGCTTGGCACAGGATCTGGCTTGGGCCATTTTGCATCACTGGCGCAGAGCGTGGGATATGGCGTGGGCCGTGTTGGGCACGATATGCATTGTCTGGTACGGACTGCCATTTGGAGAGTCATTTTTGCATTTTTGATTCGTGGTCCTTGTTGTTTGGCATGGGCCGTCATCAGAATCCTCAGTTTCTCAGTCTTTTGGCACAGGCTGCTCAATTCTTCACATTCCACTGGCTGGTCTTGATATTTTGCACTTGGAACGGCGTGGGCCGGGAAGTCTGCACCCATACTTAGCCATTTTTGAGTGAAACTGGACACTTGAGCATGCAGCCTATGGGAGTTGGCACGGCTCATGCCAGAGACCGTAGGAGCGGGCTGCGTGGAGTGTCGCGGACCGCTGGTGCCTTCATACTTTCTTACATTTTCTTAGATTAAATTTCTAATAGTTTTGGTTCAAATATTTTTGCTTATAATTTCCCCAGGGTCCACCAGAAACTAAATTAGGCATTGCAAAAATGTATTAAACTTACGCCGGTAAAATTAATACATACCGGTGTAAGCAATACATACACTAGTAAACTTACAATACTGGTGTATAATATAGCAAGGGTTCACATAATACAACTACCAGTATTCATAACTATACCGGTGCAAATGTAGTTGTGCCCCCCAACAATATAGTACATATGTACACCGGTATTTAGAGTCAACACTGGTAACAAAATAATGTGGTGCCATAAATATACATCGATATATTATTAGTCGCGTCGGTATCATGCACCGGTGCATAATGTATACTACTCTGGTATCATGTACTGGTGCAATTGTTACTACCACGTATACCGCTATACTTACGCATCGATATTTGGTGGGAGTAAATTGATGGTGTAATAGTTGGAAAATACCGGTGCTAATGACCCTGTCCTGCAGTAGTCTTGAGGTGTTAAATGGGGACATATAGGGCATTATGCAGGGGGAAATTAGTTCCACCAAGTAGTGATGTAAGGATTACCTTCGTGAAACTACATTACTAATGAATGCTTCATTAAACTACAATTCGTGAACCCTCTTTAAGTTTTGTTTATGAAGGAAGTTTCATATTTTGCCATGAAAAGGAATGTTATCTTTCCTTAATTAATGGAGATTCACACATCTATTTATGTTTTATAACATCCATACTTTATAGTACTAAAACTGCATTTTCAAAGACTAATCCTTAATTTACACATTATCAAGGTGGACATCGTATGTACAAGTAAATCTAAAGTCTCATCATTATAATTTCAATTGCCTCACACAATGTTTCGGCCCATATATTTCATTTTTAATCCAATTTTCTTGTTGCTAAAGGAAACAGACACGACATATGCACCGTCCATCGTCGATACATCATACTCCCGCCGTCTTTAAATATTGGCACTCTGTTGGATAGTTTTTTAAAATTGATACTTTTTCTTTTGGCAAATCCTACATTATTTTCATTCAGTCAATTTATTTTTCATCTCCCAATTCAACCTCCACCGCTCATTTCACTTTTAAAAGAATTTTGTGCAGCTACACGATCGGCCGAATGGTTAAGTGCTAGGTTGCATTCTCCACAGCCGAGGTTTGATCACTGGCAGCCGCAGTGTGGGAATTTCCTCCTTTGGAGGGGTTCCTTGTAGGCACCAGTAGATCGTGGACCAGTGATTGACCCTTGGAACGTTGTGATTTATCCCTCCATCGATTGTGCTGCCGGGATGATGAGGCCGTGAGGGCTAAAAGAATTTTGTGTCATCTTGTAGGGTGCCAATATTTGAAAACTGAAGGGAGTACATAGAGTACTTTTATGCTTGAGTAATACAAAAGCATAAACGACATCAAAGGGAGGTCAGCAAAGGCATGCATTACACTACTAAAAGTCTATAATAATAAGTGAGATCCACAGGCTAAGGGAATATTTGGTATAAAAATCTGAGGAGTGGCATAAAAGCCATTTGGAAGATGGACCAGAGACGCTGAAGAGTCATTCTCAAGTCTCATTATACATCTTTTGTTTCCTTCCTTTACCATGTGCCCTATGAAAGTTCCATCTCCATCTCCATCTCCTTTTCTTAATCTTAATGAAAAATTAATAATGCAGAATTTCGTACCATAGTTGCTTTCTCCATCTGGGCTCACACTCTAGCTTGAAGTTCAGTTAGGTATTTTTGAACTCGAGCAGAAGACATGAATCCCATATCTTGGGCCAAGAAGGAGTTTATGAGGATTCGATTGCAGAAGCAGAGAAGATTTTTGCTTCCACAAAGCAGATCAATCGATGCGAATTGCCAACCTATCTCTCTAGTGAGTGTCTTCTTATAGCATATGATTGTTGTTCTTAGTTATTGAGTTCTGAATGTTTGAATATTGTCAAAACAGCGGGTTCAAGAAGTGATCATATCAGCTGATTTGAGGTGTGGTGAATGCGAAAGAAGGGTATCCAGCATACTCTCCTCAATTGATGGTAGACTTTTAGCTAATATCTCTTCATTTTTGCAAATAAACCATTTCCAGATTTCATTTTGCTGATTAATTGGTACCGAATCTCAATAGAAATGGTGGTAGATTTACCAATCTAATATTTCATTTACTGATGAGTACTGAATCTTTGTTCTGGTTGCAGATGTGGAGTCTATTGTATTTCATGTATTAGAAAATAAGGTGACACTTACTCCTGCAACAACACGCAAATAGCTAGCCATAATATATATACCAGACACTATTATCACTGATTTTTACTTTGTTAATGTGCTCTTCACTTCTTGTTAAGGTTTGTGTACAATATTTATCCACGAGCCAAAAGATTTGCCGAGAAGTTAATTAGGAGTGTGTATGTCTTTCCTCGTGGAAAAGTGTATTTTCTGGGATGTTATTCATAAAGAAGATGATATATAATAAATATTGCAGCATGGAATGTGTAGCAAATAGCAATAGAAGCCAACGAGATGTCGTTTTGGTGAGATGTAAAATGTTTTTTTTATTATAAATAATAATAGGTTAAAGTTTAGATTTTAATACCCCAATAATTTCTTTATCACTATTTTTTTAAAACAGGCGTTCTCCTTCTCATTAATATAAGATTGTTACAATATTGTGCCACGTGAAGACCGTACAACCCCCAATTGGCAATTGTAACTAGAGTTGTCAATTTCTGACCCAAATTTCTGACCTAACACAAACCGACTCGACCGAACTCAACCCGAACCTGATCCCAACCCGCAAAATATTGACCATAACCCGAACCCGACCCAAACCGAACTCAACCCAAACCCGATCCCAACCCAAACCGAACTCAACCCAAACCCAATCCTGACCCACAAAATATTGACTTGAACCCAACCCGAACCAAACTCAACCCGAACCCAATCCAGACCTGCAAATTATTGACTCGAACCAGAAATGAACTGAACCGAACTCAACTCAAAACCCAATTCTGGCCTGATAATCTTGGCCCAAACTCGAACTCGACTTTTTACCCGAACTCAACCCAAAATCCGATTCTAACCTGATAATTGGGACCCGACAGAACCCAAACTCAACCCAAAACCCGATTCTAACCTGGTAAAACATTTCTTAAATTTTTAGAAAATTAAATATAGTCGTAGCACTGGTATATTATAACTTATAATATGGCTAGCTATTTCCCGACCATAATTTTATCTGCCAAAATTACTAATCTGGACATAGGCACTAGTATTAGCACCGGTATATGATATTCAGGCAAAATCGGTCATGAAAATTGTTAAATCTCAAACATTTTTTCTTCAGTGAACCGCTACTGGATTTATTCATAAGCAGTGGCAGAACTACCCTACCTAAGTTGCCGGTTGGCACGTAACAGTAATGGAAATGGAAGGCCGGATTAGGGTTCTGCTTCCTGCTCTGGTCTTTCCGCGTCCCGCCGCCTCTGGCCTCTCAGAGAAGAAGACTTGCGCCCTTTTTTTCCCAGATTGAACTCAAAATGACGACGTTTAGGTATAAGTAAAATGATGTCGTTTCACTTTACTAAGGCAAAAAAAGTCAAAATGCTGGGCTGGGCGCACGTCGAAAATCAAAATGCAGAGAAAATAAAAAATTTGGGCTGTACTGTGAAATTGTCACAAGCGCTAACTCAAAGAGCTCAGATGTTTCCTTCTTAATTTCCCTTTTAGCAAAATCAACAGCAGACAGATGGGCCTTGCTTCTTTCACTGAAAATGTGTGAAAGTCTTCTCATCAGTTCCCAACTTCTTCATGTGCACGACCTCACTCACACGTCGTACAGCTTTGCTTGACCCTCTCCACGCCACGGCCTAGCACCGTCTAGCCTCCCCTAAAAAAATTCTGGTTCCGCCACTATTCATAGGCACTATTTTTTGGTTCATTTGCCCGACTGTTAGTCCCTATTAAATTTCTAACACTGGTATTGCCCTTCCAGCACTGGCATATCGGTGCCTATATACCTTTTTCTAGTAGTGTAACCCAACCCAGCCTGACCCGAGAAACATTAAAGACCCGTCAGAATCTGACTTGACATTTATCCAATCTGACCAGACAAACAGACTTTAACATTTTTCAACCCTAACATGTTTTGACCCGACCTAATCCGACCTGACCCGACCTGACCAATAAACTTTGATCCATTTTAACTCGAACTTGTTTCGACCCGACCCAACAAACAGACTTCGACCCATTTCAACTCAAACCCATTTTGACCCAACTCAACCCGACCCGACTGACTAACAAATCTCGACCAGTTTCAACACGAACCCATTTTGACCCGACCCAAACCCAACCCGACCCAACAAACATATTTTGACCTGTTTCAACTCGAACGTTTGACCCAAACTGAAGCCAACCCGAATAACCGAATTGACAACTCTAACTGTAACTAATCTATCAAGTCTATGCTTGAACACCTAGTTGGCTCACACAATGTGGGGTGAGCCTCCCACAAATGAACATTTCAATCCAATTTCCTAATTGAAGTCGACATGCCATATTGATAGTTTGCTACTCGACCCTTCCAAACTGTCGCCACCGGGTTGCATCAGCTCTATTGTTTTGGAGAGGCTGTTGCTGGATTTCTCCAACCTTCGGTGCAATGTTGTTAGGGTAGTTTTGAGCGCATGTTCGTTTTGTTTGGACGCAGTCCGGTACTGCGTGCTTCCATAATTATTCATCATTGGCCAAGTTCATCCCCATTGGATTGTAACAACTCCGTAGTTCTTGTTTTGAGAACCTTATAGGAGGTTGTAGCTGGATTTCTCCAATCAGTAGTAAGGACTTACTTAAATCTCGCCGGAGTCGAAAAAGGACCAACACACCTAGAAAAATAAAACAAGAATAGAAAAAAAATAACCTAAACCCTCCCTTAGTCCTGAGAAGTCATGCTACTATGTAACTTGTCTATAATCCATTAGTATGTATTGACTGAGAAGCATTTCCCTCCACCTAGTCGTAGATGTGGTTTTACGAGCCGGTGGGAGCTTTGTTGTACGCCAGAAGGCTTCGTTCGGCCAATACAAACAACTATAGAAAGACCCATATTCCAGTGGCCAAGAACATGTAACACCACCGACTATGCCCTGTTTTGACTATTGCACACAGTCTATCACCACAACTAACAAAGTAAATCAACCACTTGTTCACATCATCTCTCCGCCATGCCCACCACGAGGGTGTCGTGGCTCCAGCCAGGTGCGACGAATAACGTAAGACAATGAGCTAATAAGTGGGGTGGGGGTAGATTTTTGGGATGGACTTAAAAGAGAATTTAAGTAGGAGGATGTGCTTTATGCATGGATTTTGGGAGGCGAGATAGGAGGAAGCCGTTGACCTGAGTGGTGGTTGTTGACCTATATGGACCAGCGTTGACTTTGCTGATTGCCGATGGCTTGCTGACCACCGGTGACCTCGTTGGAAATCACTCTGGAATGCCAGTTATCATCAGGTATTGGCGTTGACCTAGCACAACCACTGTTGACTTTGTTAACCGCAACTGACAGTGCCAAAAATCACTCTGAAACGTCAGCTAGCATCAGGGACCCGTCCTACAGTACTCCATGTTCCGCCAGTCAACTTTATACGCCTTCGTGGACCTTCTTGGAGAGCCTGTACCGTTCTAAATCCTAGATTTGCATTTATTCTTTGTCGGAATTTCACTTTGGTCACCGAAGTTGGATCATTGATGTCACCAATCATCTCCTTTTCTCAATTATCAACCGACCTTCAAGAGACCGATAGATCTCCTTCGTCTCCGGCTGATGGCCCATTGAAAGGATTCATCGAGATTGACCCATCAAATTTTCTTCTATGTGTTGCTCCGGCGGTAGTTGCTCTGGTGGTGGCTTTTCGGATCGAACGCTTGCCGACGAGTTAGACGGAGCATGACAACCCTCCTTATTTGGTGACTACTTCCTGACCTCAGATCTACTTCTACAATGAAAATTAAAGACATGACAAGAAAGAAAAAGGGGGGGGGGGGTGGGAGAGCCAGCGGCGGCTGCCTCTCCAAAACTATGGTTTATTTGGTGTCTTTTAGAGAGCGGGGAGAGTAAACCTTTTTAGAGAGAGATGGATTTTGTTGGGTGAGGGTCTTTTTATCACTCTTAATAATTTAACTTGTTGAAGTGCAAGGTTTTTTATCCATGGCCATTACGGCTTTAGACCTGACGTTGGTAAAATGCCAAAAAGATCTCAAAGAACCTAAACGTGAAAGACCCATCACATTACAATGATATACCCATAAAAACATTAATTGTGGCATTGATGCGTGTGAGACCCGATTCAAGAGCAGCCCCCATCCACCAGTGATGATCCACAATCTGCAAGAGAAGCAAGGCCCGGAGTATTCCGAGGAGACAGAATCCGAGGCCAAAGTCAGTCTTGGGAGGCAAGCAAATGAATAGTGAACGACCCAAAAGTAAATGACATACCTCTATATTTGTACCTCTTAAATCCTAATGATAGCTGCCTAAAACCTAGTCATTTTCTTTATCCAGTAATGGGGCTTAATGCTGACTCATCAAGTCCTATTGAATTGCTTTTGGGCTGAGTCCTTAAGGGTTGGGTTTGGCTGCCCAACGGAGTCTTGATCAAATATATCATTAGGCGTAGACACAAAACCTCACAACCTTACTTATTAGAATTTGTTAAAACCCTTACGCCCTAGTATCAATTGGACATGAAGAACACTATAATTTAATTTCTGAAGAGATATCAAACTACTTTAACTCAGTTTGTTATGCTTTGTTTCATGCTCTCAGTTCCCTCTTTGGCTTCCTACTCAAGCAAGCAATCCCAGTGCCAGATTGACCACAATTATCGAAACTTCTTGAGCAAAAATATTTTCAGCAGTTACTCTATGAGAGTTTTTCAAAACAAGCTTTCAGAGTTGCCTTCTCTATCAAGTTTGTACAACCCAGCTTAGTTAGTTAGGCAGTTGATGTAGTAGTTAGTTATGAAATGACTAGTTGTGAATATCTATTAGTAGTTAGGTTAGCAAGATTATGTATACGTACTGGTGCTTAGATAATTCTAAGTAAGTTAATGAGAAAGTTTAACCCCCAAATTCTCAGTTCGTAGACTTCTTCGAATTCCTCTGTTTTATGTTTTGTTTTGATAAGTTGTCAGAGCTTCTAATAATTCTGAACTTGCTCATGGTATCAGAGCTTCTAGGATCCAGATTCTGGCCTTTATCCAACAAAAAAATTGTTGATTGTTTGAAATTTGAGTCCATAATGAGTGAAACTGGCTCAGTGACCTTCATGAACGCCATAAATCCAAATGTTGAGGATGATGAAGGATATGTGAAGATCAGGCCCCATGATCCTCTCTTCCTGACAAGCAGTGATCATGCAAGCTTGGTGATGCTTTTAGATTTCTTGAATGAAAGAAACTTTGTGACATGGAGTCAGGAAGTGATCACGACCTATCAAGCAAGAGACAAAATGGAATTCATAACAGGTGACTTTCCCAAACTTGATTCTGATTCACCAATCTACAAGCACCTGATCAAGGTGAAGTCTAGTTTGTTGGTGTTTTATGAAACACAATAATATTTAAGTATAATTGGATTCGAGTAGTTGTGAACTCGGGATGTTAAAACAAATTTGGTGGTGCGGAGTGCACACTTGTAAAAACTATCTACGAGGTTACAATTTTGGGATAGGTATTAAAACTGTGTTGGTTAGACTAACATTTCTTATCCTTGTGTGAAAAGATACATCATTCTATATACCTCCGTATTTATTTATAATTCTGATAAAGGTACTGTGTAGTGTCTAATTCCATGACAGAAAGGATGAGGATGAATTAAGGATTGTGTACGGGATGCAGTGTTGGCAGCATGCCTAACTTACTGCATTGTCCTAAAAGGAGGAAAGGTTGTGTCATTTCAGAATTTGTTCGTAATATTTCTGATAGCTACATTGTTTGGTATAGAACAATGAAGTGTTGTGTCTTTTCACAACATTTGTTTCCTATAAATACATGCGTACACATGCATGGTGCTAGATGTGGAAGAACACATAATAGACAACAGTACACGAAATACAACAGAATGAAACACAAAACACAAAGAGAAATTCTCAGACATACGTAGCAACCAAAAAACACAGGTACTCAAAAGTATTCTTCTGATTAAAGCCTAGAATAGGAGGGATTCTCGATTGTTTTATTCTCGAAGGGAATTCGTGTAACCCAAGGCCGTAATAGGGTCGAATTACTCTTTAAGGAAAGCGTACTTAACGCGACTCACATCGATTGAATTTCAGTTTCACCTAAATTCTGAACCTTTATGCCAAGTTGTTTAACAGTTTGGTGTTGAAACACCAAGTTCAGTTTGATGTTAAAACTCAAAACGAAACACGCAGTGCACACACAACTTGGTTACGCAGTTCGGTGCAAATACACCTACGTCTGCGGGGCCTTGCCCAGATCAGAAACCATTCACTAGAAAGCAGTCTTTAGTACAAGAAGCTTAACTTAAATACTAATCCATTGCTAACCTACAGAGTGAATGTTGTGAGCTCCCCTCACTGTCGATCCTACGTCGTTGAACCCTCACGATCAACACGTCTCCCTGGATCTCCTCCTCCCGAGGAATTAAGACTTCCTTGTTTCTGATCTTTACGAACTTGGTCGGTTGATTTACGAACCTCCAAACAGCACGGCAGATCGCTCCAAAGTTCTCAACGTAGAGAATAGCACTGGACGCTCAAAACATGATTGCGTTGTCTTTTTCTTCTATTTATTCCATCGCAATCCTGCCATGAATCAACTTCCTTCCTTGTCTAACTCTACCATAAATAGACTTCTAGACTAAGGAAAACTCTGATTCTAATCTGGTACTTAAATGGACAATCCTGTTAACAATAGGACTTGTACCATAATTAAACTACTAAATCAATTCCCAACTATTACAGGAATATTCGTTTACCAGAATTAATCTTCCACGAACTAAGATAATATCTCTCACAATATTCTGATTTGATCACATCAATATACTCCATAATTCCGTGGATAAAAATCTGTGTTTTCGGAAATCTTTAAAACCTGCAAAACGGTGTTTAAACACCAGATTTCCACAATTCACAATTTGCCATATAACAAGTCCAACTCCCGAGGACTTTACAATCTCCCCCTTGGCATATTGGTGAATTCATTAATACACACAAAACAGAACACCAGAATACCAGAATAACAGCTAGCACAACCCATCATAGATCAGCAGAAAACCGGCTAGCACACATATCCAGAATCCAGACCAAATTACTCAAAATCAAATCAGAATTTAGAATCAATCAACAATATAAAACTTCCAAAACTTCTCCCCCTGAATTCATTAATATGACAAGAAGGCCAAGAAAAGTCACTAAAATCAATTAAGCCAAACTGTCGTCCGATTCTTCTGAAGTACCAACATTGGACCCGTCTTGAGTTTCTGCCAATAATTCTTCTCTCTCAGCCTCCAAAGCTGCAATCTCCCCCTGAATCTTGACTATTGCTGCCTGATGACGCCCAAGGATTTCTTGACAAACTGTAGCTCTCGCCTCAATGGCTTTCAGCCGAGCGTCACCTTCATTCGAGCAACCCATTGTCGGAGGTGTCCAGGGAAGATCCTTCACTATACGGCCACTCAAAGTCCTGAGGGTTGGCCTTAAAGCATGTGTAGATATTATCTCATCTGTCTCCCTTGCAACTGCTCCCCCTTTCAGCAGTACCATGGAAATAACACACGGATGGACTAGAGATTCCTTCCTAGTTTTACGGGCACAATCCAGAATGTCATTGAATATCAGTCTACCCAGATTCACTCGATGCCTCGCACCCAGACAGTAAAGCAAGGTTGCCATTTCTTTTGTAACCATAGTGTTGTTCACCGACGGAATCCAGTTATGCACTGCTACCACATATAGACAGTAATACTTGGAAGTCAGGTTTGATGCTGGAATTTGTTGTCTCCCAGCAAGTGGCCAACTACTTTCCACTCCTCCTGTCAACTCAACCGCTACCTCATCAAAGTTTTCTGGAACTTGGTGTTGAAACACCGACTGAGAGTTCTTGAAATTTCCATGCTGCAAACATCTACTAACAGCCTCAGGGGAGAAAACAACGACTTTCCCTCTCACATAGACTCTGTGAAACCACCGAGAGTCTTCATCCTTACATTCTTCCTTCAAATTGGAATAAAATTCCAGCACCATCTGTTTATTAAATTCTGCAAAGCAAGTGGCAGCTCTAAGCACCTTAAGGTATTTGAGAAACGCAGTAAATCCACAATCTTCATATTTTTCCGCATCAGCCGGTCTCTCTGCTAGGATTCTTCTCCCACTGATGAATTCAAACTTGTCTTGACTATCATTATCATACCATTCACTGCAAATGGCTTGACTGACTTCAGGTGCAGGCATGACTTTGGGCTTCATTTTCTTAGCTGACTGCTTCAGCTGTTCTGCCCTTAATCTCTTCAGCTTCTCCCCAATGGGTTCATCACTGTCTTCACTTTCAACTCTATTCCTGTCTCTGCAGCGTTTTGATCTCCGAATTTTCTTGGAGGCTGAGGCCGAACTTCCTTCAGCTGGTGTTTCAACACCAACTTCCTTTCTTTTCCTCCTAAGTCCCTGGACTGGACTAGTCTTTGGTGGTGTTTCAACATCACTTCCAAACATCTCAGAGATTTGCTGCTCCTCAGTCAAATCCTCTCCTGGTGTTGGAACACCAGAACCCAGCATTGCAGTATCTTCTTCCACATTAGTACTCAGCATATTCACTCCTTCTGATTTCTCTTCTTCTGGCATCTCAGCATTTTCACTCTTTTCCTCAGCCACAGTTCCAACAACATCCTTCTCTGAATCTGATCCCACAAATGCTGCCAGAGCCTCTTCAGATCTCATAAAAGCTGCCAGAGCTTCATCCAGCAAATTGGCCTCTTCAGTCACATTCATCGGGGTTTCCTCTGTATTAACTCTTCCAACACTTCCAACATCTTCCTCACTGTCAGAAATCTCCACAACTGGAATCGATAACCTTCTCAGAGATATTTGAGTCTGATTCAGAGACTCATCAACACACACCATCTCCCTAGCAACATTAGTGGATTTAACCACTTTTATCCAAGGCTGTACAAAAGCATTATCTCCCAAATTTTTGATACTGGGCCTATGCAATGATGCTATCCGAGTATAGATTGTAAAGAACTTACTCTCGAACTGACCCTCTTCATATTCTACTTTATAAGTTTCTCCAAAACCAACCCCAACTAACTTAGCATCATAGTCGCTGATCTCCTTAATGTCTCCTATTCTCCCAGTCAACACCTCATCAAGCTTAAACCTATTTATCTTGCCATGCAAATTTTTATATTTCCTGAGGTCTACATAGTCCCTATTTTGCACCATCCATTCTATGAATTCAAGAACAGAGCTAAAGAACATACCATCACGGACGAAGGAGCAATCAAAGCTAGCTTTCCGTCTCCTCTGATTTTGTCCATACCAAGCCCCTACTGTCCGTACTCGATCTCCACCCATCTCGTTCAAGTCTGTGTCATCACCGAGCTCTTCAATCCTCGGATTCTCAGGCACCCGAACCCTGACTGAATCTCCAACCATCTTCTTGAACACGGAGCTCGGCATTGTTATCTGATTGGTGAGCAACAATAACCGGGGGTTGTGAAAAAAAATCTTGAGGAACAGAGAGCTCCGAACTTACATTCGACAGACACCCAAGTGCTGTCTAAGTACTTCAAACGTCTCACCATCCATAGGTTTTGTAAAGATATCGGCCAGTTGTTCAGCTGTTGGCACATACTGGACTGTAACTTCTTCTTTTTCAACCAAGTCCCTAATAAAATGATGACGAATATCAATGTGCTTCTTCCTCGAATGTTGCACAGGATTCCTGGAAATATCAATAGCGCTTTTATTATCACACAGCACTGTCAGACTCACATCATCAAACCCATAATCTCTCATCATCTGCTTCATCCACAATAGTTGTGCACAACAACTCCCAGCAGCTAAATACTCTGCTTCAGCCGTAGACAAAGATATGGAATTCTGCTTTTTGCTATACCAGCTGACTAGATTCGATCCAGCAAAGAAACATCCACCTGTAGTACTCTTACGATCATCAGCATTCCCAGCCCAGTCTGAATCACTGAACCCTACTAACTGTGAATCCTTGTTTCGAGAAAACCATACTCCATACTCCACTGTTCCACTTATATACCGAATAATCCTCTTCACTGCTGACATATGTGATTCCTTTGGATCTGCTTGATAGCGAGCACAAATACCAACACTCAAACAAATGTCTGGTCTACTTGCGGTTAAGTACAACAGGCTCCCAATCATACTCCTGTACATTTTCTGATCAACACTTTGTCCCTGCTCATCTTTTGTCAGTTTATCAGTAGTAGCCATTGGAGTGCGTATTGCTTTTGCGCTTGTAAGTCCAAATCTCTTGATCAAGTTTTCAGCATACTTCTGCTGATTGATGAAGAGACCATTCTTCTCCTGAATAACTTGCAATCCCAGAAAATATGACAGTTTCCCTACCATGCTCATTTCGAACTCATTAGTCATTAAGTCAACAAACTCCTTTAACAAGACTGAAGAGGTGGATCCAAACACAATATCATCTACATAAATCTGTGCAATCAGAATATTTGAACCTTTGTGTAGTACGAACAGAGTCCGATCTACTCCCCCTCGACGATAGCCCTTTTTAATCAGAAAGGTTGTCAGTCGCTCATACCATGCTCGGGGTGCCTGCTTGAGGCCATATAGTGCCTTATTCAACCGATAGACAAAATCAGGAAACTGTGGATCTTCAAACCCTTTAGGTTGCTCCACATACACCTCCTCCTTCACGACCCCATTCAAGAATGCACTCTTGACATCCATCTGGAAAAGAGTAAAGTCCAGAATGCACGACACAGCCAACAAAAGTCTGATTGACTCCAATCTGGCTACAGGTGCAAAAGTCTCATCAAAAACTATTCCTTCTACTTGCGTGTACCCTTGAGCAACGAGGCGTGCTTTATTCCTTGTGATATTACCATCTGCATCAGATTTATTCTTGAAAATCCACTTGGTACCGATCACATTGACATTTGCAGGTCGTTGGGTAAGAACCCAAACATTGTTTCTTTCGAATTGCTGTAATTCTTCTTGCATAGCAGAAATCCAATATTCATCGAGCAAAGCCTCTTTATAATTCTTCGGCTCCGTGAGTGATATGAAACAAGATAATCCTGCCAATTCCCTGTAATTTACACGAGGTTGATCCCGAAGTTGCATATGTCTGGACGGACGCTGTTCAGATTCAGGTGTCTCGATTTCTGGTGTTTCAACACCGGTTGACGCTGTTGGTGTTTCAACACCGGTAGGGAACACTGGTTCCAGCACTTCACCTTCTCCAACCTTGTCGTCCTCAGAATCATCTACCACCACATTAATAGATTCCATGACCGTTCCAGTACGTTGATTAAGCACTCGGTATGCTCGACTGGTGGGAGAATAACCCAAGAATATCCCGACATCACTTCTAGATTCGAACTTAGCTAACGGCACACGATCTTTTAGAATATAACACTTACTGCCAAAAACATGAAAATACGACACATCAGGTTTCTTCCCTTTCCAAATCTCATACGGTGTCTTCTCAGTAAATGGACGCAGATATACTCTGTTGATGGTGTAGCATGCTGTATGAAGCGCCTCAGCCCAGTATTTAGAATGAATTTTCTTTTCGGCTAACATTGCTCTGGCCATTTCTTGCAGTGTTCGATTCTTCCTTTCAACTATACCATTTTGTTGCGGTGTGATGGGAGCAGAGAACTCGTGGTGTATACCAAGTGTCTTACAGATGTTATTAAATCTAGAGTTTTCAAACTCCTTTCCATGATCACTTCTGATACGTGCAATTCTTGCCTGAGTAGATCCTTTTTCTACGTGTAATTTGTACACCAAGGTCTCGAAAACTTCAGCTGCCTCTGACTTCTCTTTGAGAAAAGATACCCAAGTATATCTCGAGAAGTCGTCTACACACACAAAAATGTACTTCTTCCCTGCAACACTGGGTGTATTGATCGGCCCCATTAAGTCCATATGTAGAAGCTCCAAAAGTCTTGACGTTGAAACATTATGAACAGCATGGTGTGGGATCCGAATTTGCTTTCCTTCTTTACATGAGCCACACACAACCTCCTTGCTTTCACCGATTTCAGGAATACCTCTGACTGCATTCAGTCTGGAAATACGGGCCAGGGATTTGTAATTTATATGTCCCAATTTTCTGTGCCATAGAGTGCTAACTTCCTTCTTCGAGCTCAAGCATGTGACATCTTGATCGAGCAAATAACAATTATCTATTGACCTTGTTCCAGTGAATACTCCAGTCCCATGGTTAACAATACATTTTCCTTTGTCAAAGTTAACTGTCATATCATTGTCACATAGATGGCTAATGCTCAATAGATTAGCCTTCAGACCTTCCACAAGCAATACATCTTGAAACACGGGGAGTCCTTTAATTGCTAACTCACCCTTGCCAATGATTCTGCTCCGTTTTCCATCACCAAATTTAACGTGTCCACCAAATCCAGGTTTGAATTTTTGCAAGAATTCAGGAACTCCAGTCATGTGCCTTGAGCACGCACTATCAAAATACCACGAGGTTCCTGTATGTGCCCCAAAACATACAAAACTAGAAAAACAAACATCTTGAGATTTTCGAACCCATACCTGGCGTACTGGTCGAATGACTTGTTGTGGATTCTGATTAACCCGTGTGTTGAGAGATTCAGTTTTGTATCCTCCAGTGTTGAATTTGTGCGTTTTATGTTCAAAGTTGGTGTTGAAACCTCGAACTGGATTGGTGTTGAAACATCGATATGGGTTGGTGTGCATGCCCCGATATTCTGTGTTGACAGACAGGGTTTTCATCAGTCTAAAACATCTGTTTGTCACATGACCTTGAACTCCACAGTATCCGCATCGTCTGACCCTTTTTGTGGGACCATTCTTCTCAATTATTCTTGGAGCTGGTGCATTTTGATCTGTCTGATGATTTCCTTCTTTCACTGTCCTTTCATAGCCAATGCCAAATTTGCTCGTCTGTCCCATCCTTAGACATTCTTCGAGTTTAGCTTTCCCAGTATTGAGGCGTCTAATGGATTGTTCTGCTTCCTCTGCTCGTTGCACCACTACAGCAAATTCCTTCTTGAGTTTTTCCAGATCTCGAGTTGCCTCTTCCTTTTCGCATTCATACACTTTAGCATTCTCACTTAACCTCTTGTTTTCAGCCTTGAGTTCTTTGTTTTCATCTGCCACTTTTAACCACATCTTGTACATCTCCATGCTTTCTTTGCGAATATCTTCATCACTAACGCTTCTACTCTCTTCATCTGAGCTACAGATCTCTTCTTCGTTCAGCACACTGAGACTTTCCTTACAAAAGTCGTCTACCTCCACCATTGACACGCCGAAAGCAACATGATTTGTATACTCATCTTCATACTTAACATCATCTCCTCCATCATCATCACTCCAGGTTGTGGCATATGACTTTCCTTGTCTTTTGAGTGTATTGGCACACTCAGCTTGTATGTGTCCAAAACCTTCACACTCTCTGCACTGGATTCTCCTATTCAGGTTCGGATTTACCGATTTGAATTTTGGTGTTTCAACACCAGTAGATTGACCAAATCGTGGAGTGGAGTTTGCATTCAGATTTTTGCTCCCACTTGACTTTTCTTGTGGTTTCCTGCTCATCTTCTTCATAAATCTGGAGAAATTCCTGGTTATGTTTGCAATCTCATCCGTCTCTTCATTATCTGTAGAATCATCAACCTTTCCAGTGTTTGTGCTTGAAAACGCCATTTCTTTCTTCCCCATTTTAGTTTGCAACATCTCCATTTCATACGATTCCAGAGATCCCATAAGTTCATCAAGTGTCATTGTTCCGATCCTTCCATTTTCATTTATTGCCGTGACCTTCATGTTGAACCGTGGGGGTAATGCCCTCAACACTTTCCTTACAAGTTTTTGATCTTTGTACTTTTTGCCAAACTGAAAAGCCTTGTTTGCAATATCTCGGACTCGTCCATTAAACTCGGAGATAGTTTCATCTTCACGCATCTTCAGTTCTTCAAATTTGGTCGTGTAATACTGCAGCTTTGATTCTCTTACAGAGCTTGTTCCCTCATGGTAAGTTTGTAACACATCCCACGCTTCCTTTGCAGTCTCACAGTTTGAAATCATTTTAAACTGATCTTCGTCCACAGCCGTAAAGATGGCATTCAATGCTTTTGAGTTGGACACGTGCGCTTTATGCTCCTCGGTGGAATACCTAGAGAATGGTTTAGTGGCAGTGGAGCTTGATCCTTCAGTTGTGTCACTAGCAGGTGGAGTGTATTGATTTATGACATAGTTCCAAGCTTGATCATCTAGAGCTCCAATGAATACTTTCATACGTGCCTTCCAGTAAGCATAATTTCCTTGTTCCAGCAATGGTGGTCGCGTGACTGATGCCCCCTCCTTTGGTGCCATGGTGAAACCTGATCTCACTCTCCCTGTATAGGGGTCAGCAAGTGCCTTGCTCTGATACCAATTTAATTTCAGTTTCACCTAAATTCTGAACCTTTATGCCAAGTTGTTTAACAGTTTGGTGTTGAAACACCAAGTTCAGTTTGATGTTAAAACTCAAAACGAAACACGCAGTGCACACACAACTTGGTTACGCAGTTCGGTGCAAATACACCTACGTCTGCGGGGCCTTGCCCAGATCAGAAACCATTCACTAGAAAGCAGTCTTTAGTACAAGAAGCTTAACTTAAATACTAATCCATTGCTAACCTACAGAGTGAATGTTGTGAGCTCCCCTCACTGTCGATCCTACGTCGTTGAACCCTCACGATCAACACGTCTCCCTGGATCTCCTCCTCCCGAGGAATTAAGACTTCCTTGTTTCTGATCTTTACGAACTTGGTCGGTTGATTTACGAACCTCCAAACAGCACGGCAGATCGCTCCAAAGTTCTCAACGTAGAGAATAGCACTGGACGCTCAAAACATGATTGCGTTGTCTTTTTCTTCTATTTATTCCATCGCAATCCTGCCATGAATCAACTTCCTTCCTTGTCTAACTCTACCATAAATAGACTTCTAGACTAAGGAAAACTCTGATTCTAATCTGGTACTTAAATGGACAATCCTGTTAACAATAGGACTTGTACCATAATTAAACTACTAAATCAATTCTCAACTATTACAGGAATATTCGTTTACCAGAATTAATCTTCCACGAACTAAGATAATATCTCTCACAATATTCTGATTTGATCACATCAATATACTCCATAATTCCGTGGATAAAAATCTGTGTTTCTGGAAATCTTTAAAACCTGCAAAACGGTGTTTAAACACCAGATTTCCACAATTCACAATTTGCCATATAACAAGTCCAACTCCCGAGGACTTTACATCGATATCCAAGAAAAGTTTAACCATCGTCATCCAAGCATGATTTTGTCATTTCCAATAGAATGCATTATTACAACATTTAACCCAATATAGTTTAGATTCCTAGATACTTAACTCGGTCAACAAGGACATAGCAAGGAGTTTTGTCTTCCAAATAGATGCTAAGAAGCTTTGGGAGGAGATTGGAGAAAGATTTTTTGTCATTCATGGTCCTTTGTACTAGCAGCTCATGTGAAACCTTGGAGAATGGAAGAAAGGTATTGATTCTGTAACTTAGTATTTTTCAAATATGAAACGGATCTGGGTTAAGATTGATATCATCAAGCCTAGGGTGAAATGCACATGCCGTAGCTGTGTTTGTCAATGTGGCTTTGGTGAGAATAAGAGATGCATGCAAATGAAGACCACCTGCAATAGTTCATCGTAGGGCTAAACGACGAATTTGATGCACTCAAAAACCATATTTTGGTGCCTACTAGAGTAAAGGAGTATTCATTATTTCTTAAGCAGGAACAACATAGGAGTGTTGAGGATTGCTCTATGAATGCAAGTAACAACTCAGCTATGCTTGTCAAGCAATCATATGCCATGTATAATTGATCCAGTTCATATAATGGAGGAATGTTCAATCAGAAGAGGAGAGATCCTAATATGAAAAGGCTTATGAAGTATGGCTATTGTCATAAGACTGAACATTTGATCAAGGAGACTTTTTTTTAACTGAATGGCTATCCGGATTGGTGGCCTAGGCAAGGGAAACCTTATGTAAATGTTTTCTCTACTGAGCCGTAAGAAAGAGATCAATTTACCCCTCTGCCCATAGGTGATCCCCAATAGATTGGTAATGTATAATATGACATGATTCAGAATGAATTTGGAAAGTTTAAGAAGGGAAGGCCATCGAACCAGGACCCGAGAATGGTGACATGACAACTTTGCTCACTTGGGTGATTTCTCAGGTAGCTTTCTTAAATATTTTGTTGATTTTGTTGTTTGTTTTAAGACCGGTGATTGGATTCTTGATAACAGTGCATCATCGCATAATAGTGCCTACTGAAATCCTTTAGATCCAATCTTCTCTTAGTTAGTAAGCTATCTCCCCATTGGCCCATTATCAATTGCACTTTGATTTCTACCCCCGTGTTTGTGCAATATAGGACCTCAAGACTGAGTCTGTGATAGGTGGTGCTACTGAGAGCAATGGACTCTATATCCTAAATGACAATTTCTTTCATCTTGATGCAGAAAATAAATTCCTAGAAAATTATATATTAGCAAACCTCTCTAGCCATTCTTCTTTACTTTTGGCTAAAAAAGCTCAGATGTAAAAATTCAGATACAACACTACAAGTTGGGCATCCTCAAACATTGTAATGCAACACTTGCATATTCTTATTATGAATACAGTTTGTACTTTTCGTCCTCTTGCCAAACAAACAAGAAACTCTTTTCTTGATTCCTCTACTTAGAGTTGTACCACACTTGATCTAGTTCATATGGATGTACAGAGACCTTTTGAGGCAAAACATACAGTGGTGCAAGTTCTTCCTGACTATTTTAGTTGATTACAATAGAACCACCTTGACATTCATGCATAAAACCAAAACTCTAGTTCATAAACTAAGTTAAGTAAAAGAGTTAAAATAATTAGCAGTGATACTATAACTGAATTTGTTAATAAAGACTGTCAGTTTCTATTTTTTTTCTTACGAGATAATTCATAAAAAATCGTGTCCTTGTACTCTACAACAAAATGGAATAATGGAGAGAAATCATAGACACCTCTTGCAAGTATGAAGTAGCAAGATTTTTTTTATGTATCAGACTCATTTGCCTCTTCATTTCTGGGAGGACTTAATCTTAGCAACCACATATATTATTAGTATATTACCTTCATATATCCTTGAGTGGAAGTCTCTTTCTATGAATTACTCTATAATACGGGTCCTGACTAAACCATTCTCAAAATATTTGGTTTTTCATTTTATGCTTACAACCTCAGTCAGTCCATATTAACATAAATTTAGCCCTATATGACATCCATACATATTCTTAGTCCGCTATCCAGTTTATCAGAATGGTTATAAACTCTATAATCTCACAGAACAGAAATTTATTACCACTAAAGATGTGGTTTTTTGTAATGCCATTTCCCCTTATATGAACGTCACTCTGCCCCAAACACTAGCCAAGTTTGATCCTACTAATCAAATTCCTAATCCACTTCCCATCATCCCCACCCCACTGATAATCACATAAAACATATCATTTTCACCCTAGATATCACATTTCCTCAACCTCGGTCTCCAAATATTCATTTCTCAGAACCTGATCAGTTTTTCCCTTCTTCTATTAGTCATCCTAATTAGGGGTGTGCATCGGTTCGATTTTCAAATGGTTTGGTTTATTTGGTTCGGTATATTCGGGTTTACAGTTTACAAAGCCAAAATCGAAAACCAAACCATATATGAAAAAATCAAATTCAAGTTATTCGAATTTGGTTTTTCGGTTTCAGTTCAAATATATATTTCAATAAACCAAATTAGATAACGGCTAGCAAATAAAAGTGCAAAAAAAAAAATTGAAAAAAATAAGGCACATATTTTTTCCTTTCCAACAAACAGATAACAAGTGTGATGTGTTTTAACATCATCCCTTGATTTTCTACATTCATCCAAACGGTCAGATATTTACTAAGAAAAAGAGACCAACGCATAAATCAAAGAACAGAGAAAGCTAAAAATGCAGCATAGCTAATTAAGAAGAAATTCGTAAATTCACAACCAAAGCATATAGTCAAATACATTGGAGCACAAAGTTATAAATTAAAATTGTATCATTTTTGCTCAGAACTTTAAGTTTAATTTTTTTAAAGTGGTCCGACCCTATATTTTCTCTATTTGCATGAAAAATTCCATTTTAAAGTTTTAGAATATACTTGATATATTTTATTGGAATATATTATATATTTAATTAATTTATATATTATAATTTGGCTTTCGATTTATGTTTAGAAACCGAAAAACCAAACTATAAACCATATTCATAATTATATTTAATCGGTTCAAATATTTGAATATTAAATTTGGCTCGAGTTATTTAAATTCAAATTATTTTATTTTTTAATCAATTTTTTTTTTGATTTTTTTGCCCACCCTTAATCCTAATTCTTCACACCCCCTCACTCGAACTAATTACATGTCATCATTCATTCCCTGACATACATAAATCACTCAAAAAATTAACAACAAACTCCTTCACCGTTACTTAGACAAAGTACAAGGCTAAAAAATAAGCATAACTGGATGCATCATTTTGTAGTTAAATTTGTGCATTCATCTGGTCTGCCTATCTGTTTTCTCTACTACCCACACAAACTTATAAGCAGGCTTGTAGTGATCAACAGTGGGTGAAAGCAATGCAATCTGAACTAGATACCCTTGATACTAACTATACTTGGGATCTACTTTGATGAATAAGCCCATTGACTGTAAATGAATTTTAAAAGTCAAATGCAATGATGGTGGAAGTGTGGAAAGATATAAAAGAAAGGGTTTTTATACATTGAAGGTGTTGATTATTTTGACTCTTTCTATCATGTGGCTAAACAACTGATTGTTAGACTATTGCTTGCCATTATTGCATCACAAGCCTGACATCTTCATTAAATTGATGTGAATAATTATTTCCTTCATGGCTATACTGGTGAGTTGATTTATATGATTCCGCCTCAAGGTTACCCTAAAGCACAACCTAACCAAGTTTGCAGGCTAAGATGATCTCTCTATGGACTTAAACAGGCTTCAAGGGATGTAATGCTCAATTTCCAAAAAGATTGATTTTGTTTGGTTAACAATAGTCCAAACATGATCATTTCTTGTTCTTAAACATACTAATCCGTCATTTCTTCTTTGTTTTCAATATGTGGATGATGTCTTAATTGCTAATACTTCAGAGAATGAGATTTATGAACTAAACGAATATCCTCATATACTTTTCAACGTCAAGGATATAGGACATGCCAAATACTTCTTGGGAACAGATATAACCAAATTTGTTAATGGCATATTCCTAAGTCAGCCCAAGTATATAACTGATTTTTTGAAAGATCCTTACTTAACCGATTGTAATGCTACCTTTGATTCTCTTCCACCTTCCTGGAAATCTCAGGAAGGCTCTTCTCCTCTAATTCATTATCCACGTCCAATAAGAGGCTCATTGACAGACTATTATACTTGTATTTCACTAGGTCGGATACCATCTTCCCATCAATTGAATCAATTGTGGAAGTGCCTTTTCAACATCACTCGAATGCTTCACTCCATATTTTTGAATACCTCAAAAGGTGTTCATCCCATTGCCTTTTCTTTTCAGTTCAGACCTCTCATTTATTGTTAGCTTTTCGTGATGCTGGCACATTGATGTGTAGAATCACCAGAAGATCTGTGATTAGATATTGCATCTTTCTTAGGAATTCTTTGATACCATGAAAGTAAAAGAAATGGAACACTTTGAAAAAATCTTCTATTGAATTTGAGTATATGGATATGTATGGCATTCTCTAATCTTAAACGGAATACCTATTTGTTGACAGACTTGCATCATCAAGTTCTTTTGCATATTCATTTATATTCATTTGAAGTGTGACAATATTGCAGCCATACATATCACTCAGAGTCATGTATTCCAAGAGAGAACATAACATATTGACCTGCCTCCCCCCGGGGTCATTAAACCCGTAGCTTAGAGTTAACCTGGTTGGAGGCGGTAAGGGTCAGAAGATAGAATTTTAAGTTCTGCACCCTATTCCTACTGCTACGCTTACTATAGGGTAGTTAGCGGTAAGCCCTGGGTTTGTCCACAGAGATTCTAGGTTTAATTTATCAACTCAAACACAACCTCGTATGGGTCGTCAATCCATACGAGTGAAATGAATAGCTAGCAAAGCAAACATGCAATTAGGGGGGTTTCAATCTAGCATTTACAAAATATGAAAAGTAAAAACACAACTACAATATTAACCAAGTACTTGGGGAAATTATTGAGCAACTTGGTCAATCTAATGCTTCTATCCTCGATTAATTCACATAGAGATCTAGGTAAACCTACTAGAGTGTCCATAACACGTGGTGTAGCAATGGCATACACTTCTCCATCCTTGTCATGGCAGGTGCTCTCGCAACCCTCCATCGACACCGCCATCATAATTAGAGAAGTATAACAAGGTCCAGCCATTTTTTAGGTCAGATTCTCCCCCCGTGCGATTACTCCCAACCTTCCACCACAAATGCACTACTTCCCTTGGGTTCTATCAATTAGGCCCAAGGGTCATAGGCACCTTATCTATGATACTAGAGTTTCTTGTAACTGGGAGGCCGCCGCCGCACCTCTCAAAGTTAATATTTATAAGCCCTAAATGCTTACTATCTACAACTAAGTAGATAGCGGCAACTTGGGGCCGTCCACGAAGAAGAGGGATCTTCCTAAGCGTTTAGGCACAAAAGGTTGATATTAGGCTAGAAGTAGATATATGTACACATATAAAAGCGAGTAAAAAGAGGGGTTTGGTTGTTTGGTGGTCCTAAGTTATGAAAGTTAAAAGACAAGATAACTAGCAAGGTTAAGTAAATATGCTAATCATCAAATAAAACTAAGAAAAAGGGTTTTAAAACTACAAAAGATAAAGCCTTGGGGGTAATTGATATCCACTTCCAAACCAAATGTAGATCATTGAACCATTCACTCATCCTATCACATTTATTACCTATGGGGAATGCTAATAGAATATCAACATTCATTCCTTATTACTAGTAATTTGCAAAGACAAACAACGACCATTTGCAAACCACGTTGATGATCACCCTAGACAAACAACGACCATGGGGGTATTTCATCAACGACATTAGACACGTAGGACCGCAGATTTGATAACAACAAGTCTTCGACCAAAGACATAGCCGTTTAACCAAACATAGCATTCATTAGGCTAAACCTAGAACAAACCACATTAAAGGTTCAACCTTTCATTGCATCTATAGGATAAGCATGAGAACAAACCACATTAACATACTCATCTAGCAAGGATTACCGCACATTATACTCAAGAAGTTCTAAGTTCATGCTTGTAGATTTTCATGCAAAAGAGCTAAGGAATTCGTCACTTTCCTAACACCCTAACACTTCAATCATAAAAAAACTTCCTATTCTCAAACAACATATGGCATAAATGAAGTAAAACATAGCATTAAGAACACATGAATGCTAAATAACAATGGCTTCAAGAATGAGTAAAACAATCTATTCACTACTTCAACCACTTGTTGTGAAGATAAATCTTCTATCCTTCTTAGATAGTAGTTTGTAAGAGTGAATTCGACATCTCTTGTCAAACCTCACCAATGACTCCCTTAGGACTAAGAGTATCCCATTGATGGCATTTAGCACGAAGAATCAACAAGCTTGGCAACACTTATAAATACTACACGTATCTAAGCATTTAACCAATTCATGCATTTACACAAGATTAGTCAAGAACGATCAACATTCATAGACTTCTCTCATTTTCTACCTAAAACAAACATGACAACGAGTTCAACATCATCAAATTCATCTAGCAATTATCAACACAACAACATCATTTAAGAAGCTCTAACTCATGCTCTTGGATTCCACATTAAAAGAGGGAAGAATTAGCTACTTTCTCCCAACCCTAACAAGTAATCATACAAGCAATTCATATACTCAAGGTTGACCCGTTGGTGCCTTGGCTGGCTGAACTAGTTTCCTTTGCTACGGGAGAACCGTTAGTCCAATTTGAGATTTTTAGTAGCCAATTTTGTAGTACTCAAGAAGAAGAATCCAAGGGAACCATCCTTTAAGGCTAGTTCTTCTTGGACCGCTCTCAGATTGAAGCACAACTCATCGGACCATGATTCCCCATTTCTTCGTTGGCTGCTTTGAACTCCGTTGCCGCCTATCTTTGGCTTTAATCTCCTTCTACCACACATTGATGATCATGGCCTTCATCTACTACCATTCTAATGTGAATGGCCTTCGTCTCTACTACCGTTTTGCGAATGACCTTCAATATCTTATACTGCCCTTACGAACGACCTTCACATAGAATGTAAACAAAAAATACCCACAGACGACCTACTAAAGATGATCACAAGGAAGATCAAGGAGCCCGTGGATACAAGATGTCCACTAGTACCAATTAAGTCTAAAAAACATGGGGTTTAGACAAGAAAACCTAACATGGACGACTAAACCCCTTGTCACGTAAATTCAACTAATACTAGCAATCCACCAAGTAAAACTAAAAAAAATAATATGCCAAATGCATCAGTTAATGCATGTGTAATTAAGCATATTAAACTCCCCACACTTAACCATTTACTTGTCCTCGAGTAAACAAAAGACAAGACAAAGAATCAAGTGAAATGTAGCGTGCAAGCATAAGTTAACCGTGGCATTTAACTTATTCCAAGATTAACTTGTTTCCCCCAAGAATAAGAATCTCACAACTCTCACACTCCCCAAAAGACATAAGTAATCAAAACACCCAAAAGTAAAGTGTGGAAAAAGGTAAGCCAAAAAGATAAGTGTCAAGCTAGCTTACTTTTCCCAAAATGATCCCAAAAGCAATCAAAGAGTAGTTTTTTGTTTTCTCTCAATTTCTCTCATTTTGTCAAGGAGCCCTTTCGGGTTTTCATCCTAGCTTTAACACATATAGGGTACTCACTTCCCACCTTTTTCCACATGGCCTCTCGTTTTTGCCTAGGCTTGTAAGTCTAGCCTCTTATTTTAACCTAGGTCTTTCGACCTATCCGGGATTTTCCTCATGTTACCCAAGTCGCCCTTTCGAGTTTTTGACTTGTCCATGTTTTTTATTTTTTCATTTTTTATTTTTGCAATTTTTCAAGTTTTCTAATTTTTTTTGTGTAGCACAAAACTGCCTCAAAAGTGGGCTTCATACTACAAAAGATAGTTAAGACATAAAAAATACACCATCAATTACTTAAAATGTCCTACCCCTTGCAAACTAGAAAGCCTATCATAGCATGTCATGCCACCGAATGTTCATCCAAAATTATCCCTCAACAAACAAAAACCAACATAATCAACTAACAAGAAGGAAAACTACCAGAGAAAATCATGAAATGCACCTAGGAAATCCAAGAATGAAAACTCCTTAAGTGCTCACTACTCCCTCCCCACACTTTGCCTATGTAAAGTGTCCAATGCACAAAAATCATATTAAAACATAAGTGAGGTAGGGAGAATAGTGATACTCACTCTCGCGGCCCTGAAGGGCCTTTATTTTTTTGACTCGTGAAGCTCCTATCCATGTATCCGGTTGCTTGAAGTGTGGCCTCAATGCTATTCATCCTCAAGCTAAGATTTTCCACTTGCGAGCTCATTCCTCCTATCGCTTAGACTACCTCTTGCAACACTTGAGTTGAGCTCGAAACCTTGCCCCCAAGTGAATGCAAGTGGTCAATGATATCTGTAGATAAGCGAGAGCGACTAGGAGGTGCTCTCAGAGTGGACTCGCCTCGGCCTCCTCAACATCTATCTCCGAGTTGGGCATAACTCTATAGAACTCTCTCTCAAATTTCCAGTTCGGCAAAATAAGTAGGTTATCCAAGCTCGTGTCATGGTCAATGGCAGTGCGCTACGGTTGTGCAAGGATCATAAAGCTACACGTGCTCGCTCCGCCATAGAGGCATACATATCTACCCTCTGATGTCATCGATCCCACCAAGGATGCCTTCACTAACTTCTCTATGTTGTACCTTGTGCCTGATCTCCCTAAGTTAGCTATAGCCCTTTGTGTGATTGGATGACCTAGAAGCTCTGCCAAAAGACCAACCATGCCTCACATTTTGCCACTCTTCCTGTCTCCCATCACTAAACATTCCTTCACAAAGTACCCCACCAAGTTTGGGTAAAAGTTACCCTCGGTAGACATTGCCCAAAGGCAATTAACATCCAAATCCAAGCATTGCATTAGTTCATCATGGAAAAAGACTCCCATAGCCAATAAACAGTGAACATAACGGAATGTCGGATGAACTATGACGTTACCCTTGCACAGGTTCTTCCTATCTGTGCCCGATAGTTGCACCCAAAAGTGTTCAAGAGAGAAAGCTAACTCTTGTCGGTGTGTCTTTTGGATCTCCTTGCCATACCTTCACCCAAAGGCTCACGCTACCTCCCGGTGGGTCATCTTGTACTTCTTGTCGTCCAGGTTGAATTTGATAGCCTTATGTCCATCATCATCTACAACTAGCCATAGAGTATCTAGGAACTCTAGGGTCCACCTAATGTATGTCTTGGAGTGTTTCTCGAGAAACCTTTCTAGACTTACTCGGCTCAACATGTAAGTGACCAGCTAGACTAAACCTAGAGTTGTCAAGGTGTCCTTGCAAGTAAACCTAGTCTCCAAAATACTCATCTTCGGCTCTCTCAAGTTCCTCCACCTCCGGGCTGCAGTTCCGAAAATGTTGGATAAACCCATAAGCTCCTCGGTCACAAATGTGAGGTTACGAAGAATGGAAGTTATTGGTTCGGGGTTTGCACCCTTCGCCGACTTCTTCCTCTTCTCACCCCTAGTGGACTTGCCCTTCTCCGAGGCATTCTTCTTAGGTGGCATCCTAACAAAATGAGGACAAGAGTAGTGATATGAACATAAACAAAGCATTACCTACAATTCAATAAGACAACATTCTCCCAAATAACCCAACCATTCATAACATAATAATCTAAGCATGTGGGCTATTCAAACAAGAACAATCCTTATCAAACAACAAACTCATGTAAGTTATCACCAACCCAATAACAAAATCATGCAATCAAGATTCGCCCTCTCCCAAATCACCCATCACTAAAGATCATGTCTTTCAAGCATAATAGCACATCAATTGTCCCAATATCCTCTTCAAAACAAGATTATGCATACAAACTCAAACACATATCTCACAACACACTCAATCAAGATTCATGATCTAAATAACACCACAATAATGTCAACTAAAGCACATAAACATAGATTTCAATGGGTTACCAAAAATTGAAGCTAGGACTTATAAGACCCACAAAAGAAGAAGCAAAAGTTGCCAGCTTTTGGAAGAAAAGCTTCACTTTTTTTATTTACATCGAGAGTGTGTGAGAGTGAGTGTTTCTTGAGAAGAAAGAAATGTGTCAAATGAGAGAATTAGGTGGGGAAATTTACTATGAAAATGGAATTTCAGCCTAGGTGACTAGGGTGAGAGGTACAATTAGGGTAAGAATGGAATTTTAAAATGCTCAATTTAGGGGGACAATAGAACAAGCCAATTAATTACAAATAATATTAGAAGTATTTTCAAAAATCCTAAGGAATTAGGAAATTCCAAAGTTCTTGAACCAAAAATGCATTTTTTAAGTTTGGGAATCAGAAGTTAAAATTTTTCATTATCGGAACAAAGAAAATTTGAAATTTTAGTTTTACGCACAAAATATGCTTGGCGCGAACCATAGGCTTGAGCCAAACATCATGGCACAAAGCATAGCCTCATTCCAAACTTTGGCATGAGACAAGGCCTCGCGCCAAGCACCCCAGCACGAGGCATAGCCTCGCGCCAATCACTTGGGCACGAAGCATAGTCTCGAGCTAAGAACTTGGGCACGAGACATGCACCAATATTTTCCCCAATCCTTGGTTTTTCCCTCTTTTCTAGAAAAACTATTTCACCCATCCGATTTAGTTATATTCAAGCAAAATCATGAGTCTTGAACTCAAATTTCCAAACCACAAAGAGTTTCATCTCAAAAATCCACAGAACAAACAAGATTCATGCAAACACTATCTATTCTCTAATCAAAACACAAAAGTAAAAGAAACACCGTATATTTATTATTGTCCTCGCGACTTATTTTCTTTCTCATGCATTTTAATTAGAAACACTTACCTGTGGGCCCCCAGAATCGCCATCGGTAACTCCACCCATGATGACATCGTCGTGGAGAGGTCTCCACAACGAGCCATCCTTACCTTCGAACATTTTGTCCGCCAATAGGAATGAATCTCCATGTCTTGCTATCATTGAGTCTGTGAATGTCATTTTAGGGTTTAAAGAAGGTCAAGGAGGGTTTAAACTCTCGATCATCTCCCTTTCCCACTGCAAATTGGTTAGCATAGAAAAAACAATCTAGCACCAACATATCATCCATTGCATAATTTAATTCATCATAATCATCATCATTATCATCAACATGGGATTCATCTAAACATTCATTCTCATTTGTCACACAAGAAGATTTATCATGCTCATCACATAGGGTTACACCTTTGAACATCAAAGAGGACATTGTTGAATCATGCCTAGACTCATAGATATCAAACTCCACTTTATCCATGTCATCTTCAAGAGTTAAGGTTCCCAAGTGGACATCGATTTTAGTCCTAGACATTTTAAGAAAATGTCTCCCCAAAAGTATTGGTGGTGCACTTCCGATGTGCGCTACGCCTAAGATATAAAAGTCTGCAAGAAAAAAACAATTTGTCAACTCGCATCATCACATCCTATACCTCGACCTTTTTGAATATTTTTTGAATGTTTGCATTAGAGGTCACCACCTTTGGTCATCCCCTCAAAGCATTTGGAAATGGAGGTTGAATGGTGTCTTGTTCCTTAGGCAGTGGAAGCTCCTTGGAAGGTGCTTCCTTGACCACAATTTCCTCCTCTTCGAAGTGAGCTTTGGTAGCCTCCACTATCTTGTTATCTTCATGCATTATCCTCTTCTCGGTCTCGTAAACTTCCTTCCCACTTCTCAATTTAAGTGCGCTCACATTCCTCGGATTGACCTCCAGTTGGGAAGGTAGTTTGTTGGACTCCTTGGCTTCAAGTGGGCTTACCAAAGTGGCAAGTTTCCTGACTTAAACTTCAATATTTTTTATACTTGAGAAAGCTCTATTTCCATGGTCCTCAATCTCTTGTCTTGTTATCTCCACAAAGATTTCATGTTTCTTTCCCAATTGACCGATGGCTTCTAAGATCTCATCCCGTTCCGACTTGTTGAGTGAAGCATGATTGTTGGAAGGGCCTTCACCTCTAGGATATGGTTGAGGTGGAGCTTGTCCTCCCCGGTATCCATGAGGTTGGTTATCTTCCCTCCATTGGAAATTAGGATGATCTCAATACCTCGAGTTGAATAATTTGCATAGGGGTCCGGTCTTGCATCTCCTTAGTTTCCTCGGAACCCTTGTGGTTGACCCCTAGCAAATTGTGGTCTCTCCCAGTTGTTGTAGTAAATTTCCTTCACCTCTTATAAATCATCTACGACTTTGGGGCACACTTCGGAGTTGTGGTTAAGGTTGCAAACTCCACACACTTGGACTTGATGCACTTTTCCTCACAAAAGCTCTTTCATCATGGAAGCAAGAGCTTGGACTTGCTCCACCAACTTAGGTGAGTGTGTGGATTCGTCCAAGACCATTACCCTCAATCTAGTGTCAAATTGTTGTATACCATTTGCCATTTCTTCAAAGAGGGCCATTGCATCCTTGGGGTTCTTGTTCTCTATCGAACCATTGCAAGCGGCATTCACCATCCACATATCTTCATCACATATCCCCTTGAAAAAGTAATATACTAAATCACCCTCCTTGAATGGGTTGTAAGGACAACTCACCAAAAGTTGCTTGAAGCATTCCCAATAATCATACATACTCTCGGTCGCACCTTGAGTGATGTTTGACAATTGTTTCTTCAACACGGCCGACTTAGACGTTGGAAAGTATTTCTCTAATAACCTTCGTTTCATGTCCATCCACGATCCAATGCATCCCTGTGGAAAGTTGTAGAGCCAATCCTTGGCACTACTTTGAAAGGAAAATGGGAAGGCTCTGAGGTTGTAGTCATCTTCGGACACTCCCAGAGGCTTCATGTTCATGCGCACCAAATGGAACTCCAAAAGATGTTTGTTTAGGTCCTCCCCCGCCAATCAAAGAAAAGTAGAAATAGAAAGGATTGTGTCACTCTCTCACAGCTCATATTGTCAAGTAATGGCAGGAAGGTAATGCATAGAGGTTGATTCTCCAAGTTGGGTGCCATGAGCTCCCGTAGGGTGCGGTTGTCTTCCGCCTTTGCTAGCGGATCTTCTACTACTACTTCCTGCCTTGGTTGAACTTGTGCCCTAGTTCTTCACCTCCTCCTCCGACCACTTGTGTTCTCAATCAAGTAGTGTAAGATGCCTAGATTAGTTATACGGGTGTGTACTATAAACTAAGGCCAACAATACCCTTCCGAATACATCACTAGCAAACAGGTCAAAAGGTAACAAAATAACTATAACAACAGCTCCAACCAAGATTCAACAACATAAACAAACAAAATAAAAGCAAAACTAACTACTCTACTTACGTGTTATGCCTAAATTGATACCTAGACTGGTAGTATCCTTGGTAGAAACACCAAAATTCTAACCTGCCTCCCCCTGGAGACGTTAAAATCATAGCTTAGAGTTAACCTGGTTGGAGGCGGTGAGGGACAAAAGATAGAAATTTATAGTTCTGCAACTTGTTCCTACTGTTATGCTTCCTATAGGGTAGTTAGCGCTAAGCCGTGGGTTTGTCCACAGAGATGGTAGGTCTATAATATATCAACTCAAACACAACCTCGTACGGGTTGTCAATGTGAAACAACTAGCTAGCAAAGCAAACATGAAAATAGGGGGGGTTAGGTTTTTCAATCTAACAGCTACAAAACATGAAAATTAAAAACACAACTACAATATTAACTAAGCACTTGGGGAAACCATTGAGAAATTTGGCCAATCTAATGCTTCTATCCTTAATTAATTCACATAGAGATCTAGGTAAACCTAATAGAGTGCCCATGACCCGTGGTGTTCTCGCAACTACTCTACTTACACGAAGATCATGTGGTGTTCTCACATAGAGATTTATCCTCGATTCATTCACTTCCCCGTCCCTGTCATGGCAGGTGCTCTCGTAACCCTCCATCGACATTGCCATCATAATTAAGGGAGTACAACAAGGCCCAACTATTGTTAGAGGTCTGATTCTCCTTCGTGCAATTACGTCTGGGGCTTCCACCACCAATGAACTACTTCCCTATGTTCCTATCAATTAGGCCCAAGGGTCGTAGGCACCTTATCTATGATACTGGAGTTTCTTGTAACCCTAGCTTGCTACTATTTAGCTATCTCTACCCAAAAACTCTCAAAAAACTTTATGAAGTTAGCTAAGACTGGTGCGATGGTAAGTAGATTAGAGTGACCTCGAATCCCCCATGCACACACCCACGTGGACACGTTCTCTTCTACCCATTCAAACAACCAGGTTTCTATTCCCAAGGGGGCATCGATATTTGCACCTAGCATGAATATAGCCCAAAGTGTATGATTATATGTGGTGCACTATTCATGCATTCAAACTCAAAAGAAAATCACAATAATATCATGATACAAAATTAGGATGAACTAAAGAATATCAAAAAGCATATAGATTACCAAGTCACTAAAATTTATCCCCAAGCTATGGAAACTACTCCCTTGACATGGAATTCAAATAAATATTTGAATTCCAAATCTTAAGATCAAAGCAAAATAAAAAGAAGAAAAAATATAAAGTTTCTCCTAAGGAAAGAGTCTTCAAACTACTCTTGAAATCCAATGTAAGGTATGGTATGATATGAAAACCTAGTAGACAAAGGTTCTATATATAGTAGTAGGAGACTAGACCTAAAAATGGGCCCAAAATAGGCCAAAATAGGGTAAACCCTAGATCAACCAGTGCCCAGCACGGGGCATCTCGGATGATGCGGCTCGTGTTATGTACTTGGCGCGGGGCATAAGGATGGACCCGGGTCATGTCTCTTTATGAGCGTGGGGTGCCGGTTCAGGGTGCGGGGTGCGGGGTGAGAGGCTTCACACGGGCCATGTCTAACACCTAGTGCAAGTCTCATCATCTCCCGTAGGGCACCATCAGAGTGGTGAAACTTGATGTTCTGATCCAGGATTGTAGTCGTTGGCGCGGGTCGTGGTCAGAAAGGATGCTTGCTCAAGAAATTTGGTGCGGGCCATGTGATTTCCCACACCTCATTGACTGGTCTTGGCATATTGACCTTGGAATGGCGCAGGATGCCTGAAATGGGATATCATGCACCAATACTTAGCCGTGTGAAAGGTTTCTCACATAGTGCTGTCGTCCCGTAGCCTTAGCGTAGATGGCACCATAGCCTTGCGCTGGTCTCCTTAGCGCGGGAAATCTCCTTTAGCGTGGGCCGTTGGTGCCAAACCATGCACGGTCTGTGCCTATCCGTTGTTGCCTTGGCCAGCTAAACTAGTTTCCTTCACTACCGGAGAACTGTTAGTCCGATTTGAGAGTTTTAGTAGTCAATTTTGTAGTACTTGAGAAGAAAATTCCAAGGGAATCAGCATTGAAGGCTAATTCTTCTTGGACCATTCCCGGAATGAAGCACAACTCATCTGACCACGATTCCCCATTTCTTTGTTGGCCGCTTTGAACTTTGTTGTCGCATATCTTTGGCTTCAATCTCCTTCTACCATACATTGGTGATCGTGGCCTTCGTCTGCTACCATTATAATGTGAATAGCCTTCATCTCTGCTACCATCCTTGCGAACGGCCTTCAATATCTTCTACCTCCCTTACGAGTGGCTTTCACATAGAATGTAAACAAAAAGTACCCACAGGCTACCTACTAAAGATAATCACAAGGAAGATCAAGGAGCCTGTGGATACAAGATGTCCATTAGTACCAATTAAGTCTATAAAATGCGGGATATAGATAAGAAACCCAAACATGGCTGTCTAAACCCTTGTCACGTAAACTCAACTAATATAACAATCCACCAAGTAAAACTAACTAAAACGTATGCCAAATGCATCGGTTAATGCACGCATACTGAAGCAGATCGCATATTAAAATACATTACCACTATCAGCTTATTGATAGCTTCACCAAGCTCTTAGCACCAGCCACATCAGCTCCTCTTCTCTCCAAGATGGGTTTTTGTTCCCCCATAAAACTTCTCATCTTGAAGGGAGGGGGTGAAGAAGTTGCAGTCTGCTTCAACTTAATTTGTTGGTGCCCTATTTCTTGCTCTATGTTCCCTCCTTGGCTTCCTGCTCAAGAAAGCAATCCCAGTGCCATATCAGCCACAATTCTTAAAGCTTTTTGCAAATCAATATCAGCAACAGTTACACTGAAGATCCTACTTGGTGTGGTTGTTCCTTTCAAATAATGGCGACATCCTATCTTGCGAAAAATCAATGGCGTTCTAATTCTGCAATAAATCTCCCAGATTGCATTCGAGGTCAAAGATCTTGATGCTTAAGTTAGTATCTTATGGTATCAAGTATATTCTCTATGATTTCAAATTGTTACTTACTTAGTATCTCATTTTCGTCGTCAAATAAGTCTCTTCTACCTATATTATTGGGGGTTGACTAACGTAGATAGCGTGCTAGTTGGGCAATTGTGGTGGCTGCACGACCCCTTTCAGTGCATATATTGTGGGCCACGTTATATGATTTTTGCTAGAGTGGAAGCTATGTGCGTAGTTTTTGGGGCAGTGGCTGAATATTCCTCCGGGTGAATAGAAACAACTATGAGGTGTGGGAGGTCATCATCGTGCCTCTCAAAGATAGTATTTATAGGCCCGAATCACGGCTAACTACTAAATAGTATCTATTCGTAAGATGAGGTCGTTCACGAGGAAAAAAGGGTTTTATCGAGTGTTAAAGTGTAGTTATAAAGCACACGAAAAAGTCACACTATGTGTGTGGTAACCAAGTTGGGGGTTTGATAGAAAATACTATGACTACTTTGAACAATTAAATTAACCAACAATTAGAGAAAACAATATAACCACGATCACACTAGCACGAAAGATGTAATTAATATGATAACGAGTCTTGGGTGCAATTGGTTTACATTTCTAGTCAATCTTTAATACTTGACTAATAATCCTATTTTTATGCATTAACCACGTATTTTGGAGAACTTTTCAACACCTTTCGAGTGAAGACATTTCTTGGCTCTCCTCAGTTATAGTTAGAGTGAGCAATTGGCGCCACACAATAACCCTTACCCTCGGGTCATTCTAGAGGATTGGCATCATAGACTTCTCCGAGGATAGCAATATACATGGAGACCCAACACAACTATCACAATGTCCTACAATCAAGAAACACATAGATAGCACAAGTATATCTACTAATAACGACTACGAGGATCGGCCTTCATGTTAATCGTAATTATTCAGCCACATTGATAATTAGTCAAACCCATTCAAATTCATCCTAAGTTTAAGAAATTTCATCAATCAACAATCATAATTAGCTGTCACTCCTAATTATAACCTAACATTGACCAACGACAATCACATTTACAAAAAGTCAAAGTCTTCCGGGTTTGACCAAAAACCTAGCACATAACTGACCCACAATCTTCAACTAGTTGATCACCCTAGTCTAAATCATGCATTAATCACACAAGAAAGCACATAATATATTTGATAATCAGAGCACAAAATAGGATAAATTCAATCTCACAAATTCATACTAGAAATGCTTACCAATTGATATCAAGAGTATATTTAGCCTAGATTAGCTAAACCTATAAAAAAAGAACAAAAATCCATGGTAAACATAGAACAATGAAGAAATAAATGCTTCCTAGGGTTTTTGGAGAGAAATTTGAGTGTAATAAATGAGCAGATAAGATATTTGGGGCTAAAAAAAGGCTTTTACATTAGCCTAAACCCACCGCTGCGGGCGGCAGTATATGCTGCGATTCGTAATAACCTAACTGACCGTCTCTATTGACCCTGTTGACTTGGTTGCGGGCCACAGTATATGTTGTAGCGTGTAATACCCTTGTTGACCATCTCTATTGGCCCTGTTGACTTGGCTGCGGGCCGCAGTATATGATGCGAGCCACAATACCCTTACTGACCATCTCTATTGGCCCTGTTGACTTGGCTGATGCTGCGGCCTGCAATAGAGATTCTGAAATGTTTTTCAGCTTCTACCAAACATTTGGCCTTTTTCTTCCACATCTTCTAACTACTTCAATTTTTCTTCGACACTTGAACTCCTCCAAACCTGATCACTTCAACAAGATCTAAAACACTTCTTAAATTAAAGAATTAAGATATAAAACATATGAATTCATCCTAGCCCATTAATTGATAAAATGTTGATTTCTTTTCAATTAAATCTCTAATCTATAAAAAAAATTTATTTTCAATGTGCTAAAAATGGGATATAAATTTAGCAAATCATAATGTCACCTTCTCATAACATGTTCATTCTTTGTGGTGCGAACGCTTTCACTAGCTCTGTTGAGCTAGCCCATGTATGGGTCGGGCCTAATATTTTGACAGTATATACATCACTTCCAAAGCAATATTTCTGAGTTGTTTTCTCCATCAAGCATGTATAACTCAGCTTAGTTATTTAGACAGTTGATATAGTAGTCAATTATGAATAGTGTAAAACTGTATAAGGATTCTGTAAAACTGTTCGGATTTCATTCATCATATCAACATGTATTTAAACAAGGGCTTGTATAGAGAATAAGCAAAGCTAAGGAAACATAATTTTATACAAATACAGATAAACCAAAAATACATATATATTCTAATACCCCCCCCGGGAAGCTCATGGAGGTGGAGCAACGTGAAGCTTGGACCGTAAAATACCAAAACGTGCAGTGCCAACAGCTTTCGTAAAGATGTCAACAATCTTATCAAGAGAACGAACATGCCAAACAACAAGAGAACCATCCTCAACCTACTCACGAACAAAATGATCGTCAATCTTGATATGCTTGGACCACTGATGAAATACAGGATTACCAGACATAAAGGTAGTACTCATATTATCACAGAGAAGTATGGGCAGAGGCAACAAAGGAGTGTGAAGCTCAAGTAACAACTGTTGAATCCAAATTAGCTCAGTAGACACAAATACAATAGCCCTATACTCGGCTTCAGAGCTAGACTTGGCTACCACATGCTGCTTCTTGGACAACCATCTGATAAGATTGCCACTATACTAAATGGTAAATCCATGTAGAGAACGACAATCATCCATGTAGAGAACGACAATCATGGTAAATCCATGATCAATACAAGGTCAAAGTGTAAGACCACAATCCAAGGAGCCCTTCAAATAATGCAGAATGCGTTTGACAGCAGACCAATGCAGCTCAGTCAGATTGTGCATAAACTAACACACACGATTCACTGTATAAGAAATCTCAGGACGATTAATCGTGGCATACTGTAAAGCACTAACAATACTGTGATAGAGATGAGAATCTCACATTGGTTCTCCAGCTTTGGTGAGCCACGACGCAGGCTCAGCTAGCGAGGCGATTGGGTTCGCACCCGACATCTTGCTACGCTCTAATAAATCACGAATATACTTCTTTTGAGAAAGAACAATGGTGGACTTGGAACGAGTAAGCTCAATTCCAAGAAAATAATGCAAATGTCCAAGGCCACGAAGTGAAAAGGCATTATTTAATTTGCTAATTAACTCTGTGATGAGTGTAGAAGACTAACCAGTGATAATGAGATCATCAATATACACCAAAATATACAGAACCTGCTCGCCATGTCTATGAATGAGCAGAGTAGAATCAGACTTACAAGGAGCAAAGCCATCAACATGAAGTATGAGATTTGTAAACCAAGCCTGAGGTGCCTTTTTTAGACCATGTAGTGCTTTCTGAAGAATACAGACATGCGAGGATCAAGTGCCATCAACAAAACCAGAAGGTTGCACCATATAGATCTGTCTCCAAAAGATAACCATTCAAAAGTGCTTTATTAATATCGATCTGATGCAAGGGCTACTCAAGTGTAAAAGCAATAGACAAAACAAGCCGAATGGTAGTGGGCTTGACCAGCGGACTAAATTTATCAACATAATCAACACCCTCCTCTTGATTGAATCCTTTGGCCACAAGTCATGCTTTATAGTGCTCAATTGATCCATATACTCTGCTCTTAATCAAGTACACCCACTTATAACCAACAATGTTAGCATTACAAGGAGGCAGAACTAAGGTCCACGTCCCATTAAGCATAAGGTCATCATATTCAACTTAAATTGCATTTTTCCATTCAGGTGACTTAGATTCCTGAGAAAATATTTTAGATTCAGAAATATTGGATTGAGAAGGGGGAAGTGGATAACGAGTTGAGATGAGAGCTTTAGGATTGAGATTATTGGTTTTGGAATGAGTGACCATAGAATGCTAAAAAGTGTCAATAACACGGAAGCAAGAAGGAAAATTTGTTGTGGGGGTAGGGGTAGACGGTAGGTTTACCTATGGAGAAGGTGCCATCGGTGGACTGATTGGGACGATCAGCTGAGAAGCCACGACTGGAGGCATCAGACTGGATGCTGCGGCTGAGATGGCCCGCCAGAAAGAGCCGGCGATAAGTCAGCCGAGCTGGCAAGAGATGGCTGAGCTACAGATAGAGGCAGCATTTTAGATGTAGAAGGGATGGATGGAGAGGCATCGTCTGGCAGATGGAATGGGATGTAATGGAGGTAAGGCGGGGTGGCAGAAAAGGATTAAGAGATGGAGTGGAGGCAGCCATTTTTAGCAACGCGAGAGGTGCAGAGTCAGAGGTGATAAATGGAGTAAATGGAACTGGATTTATGTGGTCAGGATAAGGGAAGGTTGATTCATCAAAGATAACATAACTGGCAATATAAACACGATTTGATGGGACATGTAAGCAAAGATAACCTTTATGATGATAGTTGTACCCAATAAAAACACATGGGGAAGAACGATATTCAAGCTTTTTAGATCGATATGGTCATAAGAAAGGATAGCATAAACAACCAAAATTTTTTTAAAAAATCATAATCAGGGATTTTAATAAAGAGAGACTCGTATGGAGACTTGTGACTGAGTGAAGGAGACAGTGTACGATTATGTAAGTAGATAGATGTATGAAAACCGTGCTCCTAGAAAGCAATAGGGAGGCGTGCAAGAGACATAAGGGAAAGGCCCTTTTTCAAAAATCGTACTATGATGCCCTTCAGTAACGCCATTTTGTGACAGAGTATGATGACAATAAACTCTGTGAGAAATACCTTAACTTTGAAGATAAGATGAGACAGATAGAAATTCACCCCCCACCCACTCGGATTGGAATTGTTTAATTTTGGAACCAAACTGAGTTTCAATCATTTTCTGGAAAAGTTGAAATTGATGAAGAACTTGTGACTTTTGAGAGAAAAAATATATCCAAACAAAGCTAGTACAGATATCGACAAAATTTTAAAAAAACAATTTCCATTAAATGAAGAAACTGGGGCAGGAGCCCAAACATCTTAGTAAACAAGATCAAAAAGAGCCTTACTAGACTCATGAATATGTGAAATAGGTAATCTATAGCTCTTTTCGAGCTGACAGGACTCATAAATGTTTTGCAAATTATTTAAAGAAATGGGAAGCTTAAAACGAGAAACTAAAAAATGAAGAGACGACTCATGAGGATGACAAAGATGCTTGTGCCAGGTTTGGAGACTAGTTTGCGCACCAAGAAAATCACAGGAAAGAGCTTTAGACGATGAAGATGGTGGGCTGAGACAATGGAGACCATTTTCAATAGTTCTGGTTAGAAGTGTTTGACCTTGTTGATCCTTCACATGACAATGAGTAGGGAAAAAGAGCATATAAGCATTATTATCTTTTGTAATTTGAGAAACACTAAGGATATTTTTGTATACATCAGGAACAAACAAAATATTATGTAAATGAACAGGCTGATTAAAAGATGGCAAAGTAGATGAGCCCAAATGCGTAATAGGAAGAGACGTATCATTGTCAACCTGTAAGCCGTCATTACCACTGTAATTGGAATGAACAGACATATTGAAGAAATCAAAAGTGACATGGTTCCTAGCACTAGAATCAAAGAACCATGCAGGATAATGCAAGGTGGACAGCGGCGTTGGGTTAGCCCCAATGTACGCCTGACAAAGAACCGGTGGTTGGTGAGGCCAGTTGTCATGGCGTTGGGAGTTGGACCGATTCGGACGCGATCTGGTGGCAAGGAACTCTGACATGTTTAAACGCTACCAGCAGTTGAGAGCTTTGTGACCAGAACGACGACAAATCTAACAATGAGTAGCCAGCCGTGCAGAACCATCGAACTTCAGAGCAGAGGAGAAAATGGCCGAGTTAGCCACAAACTATGAAGCATGGTCGTGCATATCCTGCATATGAGTTTCTTCCTCCAATAACATGCCCAGAAGTTAATGTGAGGAAAGCATCCTAGTGCAAAGATTAAAGGTAGTGTGAAACGCAGAGTACGTCGCATCGAGGCCATTAAGAATGCATTTGAAAAATTCCTTACCAGATACAAAATAAGAGCACTCGGTCAAATAATCAGAGAACAAGTACTTTTTCTCCACAAACTCATAAATGGAGAGTGAACCATTTGGAAAGGTTTGAAGCTGATGTTTTCAGTACTTCAAATTGGCGCGAGTTTGTGCATGAAACATTTATTCCAAAATAAGCCAGGCATCAGATGTGGTGACAGCACGAACAATATGAGGAAGCAGCGACACTGAGATTGTCGACTGAATCCAGAGGAGAATAAAACAGTCTTTCTTCTTTGAAGAGGCAAAGGCCGGATTGGGCATTTCCTATGTTTGCGGCTTGGCCGGATCGGTGGAGGGCAGCAATTTTTCAGGCAAGGCCAATCCCACAACCAAGAAGGAATCTAATTCATAAGCAATAAGAGCAGATTTAATGGATTGGTGCCATAGGTAGTAGTTATGGCGATCAAGGTGAAACTGGAGAGCATGCAGTTTGAGAGATAGAGAAGAGTCAGAGGAAGCGCCACTGGACGCGAAGTTGAGCAGATCCGATTTTGGAGTCTCAGAGGAAATGCCACTGGATGCGAGGTTGAGTAGATCCAATTTTGGAGTCTCGGCGGAGCCGGTGACGACCATCGAAAAAAAATAGTAGGCGGCAGCGGCTTCTTGAGAGAGTAGGGTTTAGGGTTTTCAAAAAATGGAGAGAGATGCTGTTTGGGTTGATACCATGTAAAATTGTATAATGATTCTGTAAAACTGTTCTGATTTCATTCATCATATCAATAGGTTTTTATACAAGGGCTTGGTTAGTGAATAAACAAAGATAGGGAAACCTAATCATATACAAATACGGATTTTCCAAAAATACATATATATATATATATATATACACTCTAATAAATGGATTAGATGTTAATAATTGTCATTTAGTTAGGCTAACAAGATCATGTATATATACTAGTGTTAAGATAATTCCATGTAAGTTAATAAGAAAGTCTAACCCCCCGCTCCCATTTATCAATTCGCAAACTTTTTCCAATTCCTCAGTTTTTGTTTTAATTTGATAAGTTTTCAGAGCTTCTAATATTTCTGAACTTGTTCAGTTTCAAGTCTGGAGCATGGAAAATTCAAAATGGATTTAATTCTCCCAAACTTTTACCTGAGCATGGAAAATCCAAAATGGAAACTTCTTGACAAGATGTATTTGCTGTAATCAATTATTATAATACCGACAAGAATAAATAAAGTACAATAAGGGAAGCTAGTGCTAGTAGAACTCTAGCCTAGTCAACAAGCCTCTAGAATCAAACAAATCTAATCAGAAACATGATTTACTATAACCCTCCCCTCAACCGAAGCATCGGATGTTCAGCGAAGCAAAACATGGACCGTAAGAACTTAAACAATGGGTGAGAAAGTCTTTTGGTGAAAATGTCACACGCAGAGAAATAGAAACATGAGCCACACACAGCTTTTCAAAGCAACCAACTCCCGTACAAAGTGATAATCGATGTCAATATGCTTCGTCCGCTTGTGAGCGGCCGGATTCTGAGCAAAAAAAAATGGCATTACTGTTGTCGCATAACAGCACTGATGAACCTAAAAGTGGAACTCGAAGATCACAAAGCAGATGAGTTATCCAGAAAACCTCTGAAGTTGTGTTGGCGAGAACCCGATACTCAGACTTAGTGCAGAAGCGAGAGACGGTAGGCTGTTTCTGGGCACCCCATGAAACTAGGTTCCACTTAGAAAAACTACATAGCTATAGGTAGATCAACGAGCCTCTAGATAGCGAGCCCAATCAGCATTAGAGTACCCCAAAACCTCAGGAGAGCTGGCAGAGCATAAAGTGAGACCAAAATGAAGAGTGCCCCGAACATACCAAAGAATCTGAGTAACTGTTGCAAATTGGTCATCACGAGGATCTTGAAGAAACTGACTGATGGTGTTAACCAAAAGCTCCAGGTCAGGACGAGTGATCGTCAGGTACTGGAGTGTGCCAACTAAGGATTGGTATAGATCTGGATTACAAAAGAAGGGCTGGTAGAACTGTGTAACTGCGAGCCAGGCACAAATGGAGGAGGCACCGGAGCAGTATCAGACATCTCGGTACAAGTGAAAATATCCCGATCATACTTTTCTTGACCAGGAAGTAAACTCGATGAAGTAGGGGATACCTCTAAGTTAAGAAAGTAGTGAAGAGCGCCCAAATCCTTGGTGGCGAACTCCCGATGTGTCTAATCAATGAACTATGAAAGTAGCGATGAGTCGTTGCCTGAAAGAATGATATCATCGACGTAAACCAGAAGATACAGCAACGACAAACCTCTAGAGAGAACAAAAAGTGAAGAATCGGTTGAACTGCACTGGAACCTGAGCTGAGATAAATAAGTACTGAACCGCTGAAACCATGCTCGAGGAGCCTACTTAACAATAGCTTTCTGCAAGCGACATACATAATTCGGATGGAGCGGGTCCTTATAACCAACAGGCTGTGCCACATAGACCGGAGTGTCAAGAATGCCATCCAAAAAGGCATTCTTGACATCTAGCTGATGAAGGGGCTAAGAGCGCATAGAAGCAATGGAAAGCATTGTCCAAACAGTGGAAGCTTTGACCACAGGGCTGAAGGTGTGGTCAAAGTCAAAACCTGAAATATGAGAAAACCCATGTGCGACAAGCCGAGCCTTATGACGATCAACTATTCCATCGGGATGATACTTCAGCCAATAAACTCATTTGGAGCCAACAATGTTGACATCCGATGGGTGAGGAACCATATCCCAAGTGTGTTGTCCCCAAAGAGCAACAATCTCTTCATCCATAGCAGGAATCCAAAAAGGGTCCTTAAGAGTCGAGCGGTAATCAGTATGCTCCGACTGGGCAAATAACGTGGTAAGAAGACCATGCACAACAATATTTGAGTAATCATGATGCTGAATGGCTCCAGTTGATGACCTGGTGACCATTCGATGAGTACTGACCGAGGACGTGAAGTCGGGGAGATGGAGCTGTTGATTACACTTGGGATAGATCAACATAAGTGGCCAGAGAGGACACGGCCATAGTGACCGGGCTGACCGGCGGTGACCATGGCTGAGCAGGCTGGTCGGTGGTGGTTGGTCTGAATCCAACAAGCAAATGGTGCAGGGCGCAGAATCTGGCTAGTCAAGTGTTGATGATATAGGGCGAGAACTTTTGCCAGCATGTAAAAAAGCATAAACATCCTAGGTCGACAGAGAAGAACCAGATGCCGAGGAAGTGGAGGAGGAAAAAGGAAAATAACTCTCGTCAAAATGAGCATGATGGGTGACAAAGATCTTGCCGTTGGAAGGATCAAGGCACCGAAATCCCTTGTAATGGTAGCTATAACCAATGCAGCACTATCACAAGAACCCCCCCCCCCTAGCACCGATTTTTTTTAGTTCTAGAACCAATTTTCTGGGGTCTAAAAAAAATGGTGCCTAAGTAGAGGGTGAAACGGTTTGACCAATTTTTAAGAAACCGGTGTTAGTTTAGCACCAGTTTTTTTTGGGCAGTGGTTTTAAAATTCAGTGATAATTTTGTAACTCGTTAGCACCGGTTTCAAAAAATTGGTGTTATTTTTGTGACCCATTAGCACCAGTTATATTTGGCACCGATTTTTAAAAACGGGCGCTAAAATTTGGGCTAAGTGCCAATATAACCATATCTAGTTGAGTAAGTGCTAATATAACCCTAAGGTAATTTTTAGTGCAAAAACAACCCTAACTAGTTGACATAAGTGCCAATATAACCCTAAGATACTATTTCCAGCATTGACCGACGTTGACTACATATGAAATGACCCAAATACCCTCTAAAAACCTAATTCTCCTCTCCTAAATCCTAGCCCTAATTTCTTCTAGTTGCCGCTCAACAAGACAACCAACATTGTCCCTTTCTTTTTCTTCTTCGTACGTCTGTCTCCATTTCTTCTTCTTCTTCTTACGCCTGAGTCAGCGTCGCTGCCGGCGGATCTTCTATCACAATCAACCTCTTGGTTTTACCTTGTCCGGATTCATAGGTTGCAACTTTCTCCAGCATCGCCGCCATTCAAGTATGCATTATGGGGCTCACCGGGCATTAGGGATAGCCCTTATCGATCCCCTTCCTCGTCATCGGAGATGCCTAATCCGAGGTACAACAAACCCCTCTTCTTTGCAGCTGGAATCCTCCTTTCAGGGTTCTCGTACCACTCGTTACAGACATCATTAATTATATAGGGTCATAAAAGCACTTTTCTCCTAAAAGTTTTACATTGATTAAAAAAAGCCTTTCCTCTGAAAGAAACTGCACACAGCTACTTCCAAAGGAAGGGGAAAAGACCCAAAATTAATAATTTATTAGGGCATCAATTTAATAATTAAATTACCTTCACAAAATTGATAATATAGAAATAAAACAAAAAAATGTATGATACAAAACTAATAATCTATGGGACTAAACATAACTATACCAAACATAACTATCTACGGGACCAAATATAACTTTAGCTTGAACTAGTAATTGAATCATATGGCTTATACACATCAAATCACAAGGCTAAGACACACAACTAATCTTGAATCTATGGTCCTTAAAATGCTCAGATGTACCTTACCATACCATATGGATATGACCACAATAAAAAAAAGAAGCTCTTTCAAAACAATCGCAATCGACTATATCATTTGGAAATGACACCAAAAAGCATCATCAAGAAACAAAAGAGCCAATAGCAAGATATCAAGATCAAATACTTGGAATCAACAACACAGAGAATGAAAGAATATATCGATTCACCATCCATCTATTTTGTCAAAGGATACTAAGGCAATATCTACCAAAACGTTAAGACAATGAAACCCTCCACCTATCTTAAACGAAGTAAATGTCCCATGAACTAACTTTCCCATGCATTCGATAGTTACATGGACACAGGCCAAAAATGTCTTGGCACTATCTCAGAACATCCAGGTAGAGGGGACGTCTAGGCATGAGAGCAGGTAAGAGTTCACAAAATTGTCAACCAACCTGATGTTGCATCTGAACCCATAGTTTATTCATTTCTTAAAAATTCTGGAGCACAAACTCGGCAGCATCAAACACTTTGTCAGCATTCCTGTAAAAATGAAAATGAACACTATAGGCTTAAGTTTTTGTTTCAAAATTGAAAACCAAGACCAGGAAGTTATAACTAAGAAAAATTTCAATGTAAGCCATCCAAACCCCAGCCCTGCATTTAAGTTCTCTCCTTTTGTTCAACGAGTATCAACAAAGTATCATGTACTTCTAGTCTTCTATAAAGAGTTGATATTCTAGTTCAAAAGTTGATATTCTAGTTCAAAACAGAAATCACAGCATCTGGCGCATGCCATCTTTGCTCAACAAGAGAGGCGCAATCCACCAACTGCCTTCAGGTCTTAGAAATTTTATACGTCTTATGACGTTTGAAGACAACAAGATACATATTACTCCCAGTCTCCGGCCTGGGAGAAGGCGACAATGGGATAGTTTTCTCAGGTATCCTATTAGCCAAAGGTGATGTCAAATGGGATTTCTTTCTCACACTATTGACTAATCCACCTAAGTCCTTTATGTATCTTGCTTCTACCAAAAGATGCAATTAGGAGATGTGCATAATATAAGGAAGATTTTAATGACAGAAAGCGTTAATCGTATTCATCGATTGTGTACAGTATATATAGAGTAGAATTCTGTAACTAGATCCCACTACGATAGGGATTCTACTAGCTAACAGTATTGACTAATTCTACATAACCATACAATCAGAATAGTAACTGACTAGACTGGGTCTTACAGTAAATTATGACAACGTCAATAGTAAATATATATACGGTTAACACCCCCCCCTCCACAAGCTTATGGCCGAGAAAGGACATGAAGCTTAGAATAGAGAGTAGTGAAATGCTGATTCCCAATGGCCTTGGTGAAGATATCAGCAATATGGTCAAGAGATCGAACATGGCGAACAACAAGATCACCAGAGGAAACCTGTTCTAGTACAAAGTGATAGTCAATCTTGATATGCTTGGACCGCTGATGAAAGACGGGGTTGGCCGAGAGAAAAATAGCACTAAAGTTGTCGCAGAGGAGGATAGGAGGACGCTAAACAAAGACATGCATTTCCTGAATAAGCTGCTGAAGCCAGATGAGCTCAGCAGAGGTAAAGGCGATGGCTCTATACTCTACTTTAGTGCTAGAGCGAGCAACAACTTTTTACTTGCGAGAAGACCAGCTGATAAGCTTACCAACAAAGTAGATGGCAAAGCCATGCTGGGAGCGACAGTCATCAGGATCGGAAGCCCAACCCACATTAGAAAATGCCACAAGGCGAGAGTCACGAGTTTTTTATAGAACAAGGCTGGAGGAGATAGTGCCTTTGAGATACCTGAGGATGCGTTTGACCGCACACCAATGATCCTCCGTAGGTGAATGCATGAACTGGCAGACTTGGTTAACAACATAGGAGATTTCTGGCTGAGAAATGGTAACATACTATAGAGCACTGACGATGCTGCGATAAAGGGATGGATCTGAGCGGACTTTCCCAGCAGCAACCAGGTGAGACCCAGGCTCAGCAGGAGAGCAGATGGGACGAGCACCAGTCATGTCATTCCGCTCCAAGATGTCACATATGAACTTTTGCTGAGAGAGCTGTAGAATGGAACTGGTGCGAGCCACCTCAATCCCCAGAAAGAAGTGAATGGGGCCAAGATCCTTCAGTACAAAGTCACGATGAAGAAGACTGACAAACTCATCAATGAAGGCAGTATGAGACCCAGTGATGACAAGATCATCCACATATACAAGAACATTGACCACATGTGAGCCGGATGCCTTGACGAAGAGAGACGGGTAAGAGACATATGCCTTGACACCATGACGAATAAGAGAGGCAGTCAGCTTGTAGTACCAGGTCCTGGGTGCCTGTTTCAAGCCATATAAAGCCTTCCAAAGTTTGCAGACATGAGAGGGCTTGTCCGAAGCAACAAACCCCTGTGGCTGATCTATAAAGACTGTCTCAGAGAGGTCACCATGAAGAAAGGCATTATTGACAGCAATCTGTCGAAAGGGGCCAACCAGCGAAGACAGCCAAGCTCAGCACCAAACGAATAGTAGTGAGTTTGATCACTGGGCTGAAAGTGTCAAAGTAATCAACTCCAGCTTCCTGATGAAAACCCTTGGCAATGAGGTACGCTTTGTAGTATTCAATTGAGCCATCTGATTTCCTCTTAACCTTGTATACCCACTTGCAGCCAACAATATTAGCACTCAAGGGACAAGGGACTAAGTCCCAAAACCTATTAGTCATTAACGTATCATATTCATTTTGCATAGCATGCTGCCAGTTCAGGTCTTTGGAGGCTTGGTGAAAAGGTTTGGGTTCAAGAGAGGCAGTGGGAGATGTGGGAAGAGGATATTTAGTAGATAGGTCAACTTTGGGCTTGAGGGAATGAGTAGTGGAGCGAGTGGTCATGGAATGTGTGGATTTCTTGGATGGACGAAACCACGTAGGAGCTTTGGGATAAGAGGATGGGTTTGCTAGAGGTGGACAAGAAGGTGGAGGTGAGGTCTGAGAGCTAGAAGATGGCGATAGAGGGGAAGATTGTGATGACGGGGAAGGTAGAGTGGAATCAGGTGGAGGTAGAGGCGTATAAGGGGCAGGAGGTGGAGACAAAGAGGATGGAATGGCGGCAGCCTGATCGAGAGGGTCAAATGAGATTGGATAGGAAGAGGGTCGAGATAAGGGAGAGCTAGATGAAGACATGTCCGGATAGGGAAAGACAGTCTCATCAAAGACAACAAAGCGAGAGATATAAGTGCGAGAAGTGGGTAGATGAAGACACTGATATCCCTTGTGTTTGGAACTGTAGCAAAGAAAAGTGAAAGGAAGGGAACTAAACTCAAGGTTGTTGGCAGTGTATAGGCGAAGGAAAGGGTAGCACAAGCACCCAAAGAAGTGAAGAATGCTGTAGTTAGGAACTTTATTGTAGAGACAGTGGTATGGGGATTTATGAGAGAGTGTAGGTGTGATGGTGCAGTTGATGAGATAGACAGCGGTTTGAAAAGATTGTTTCCAAAACGTGGTAGGGAGGCGAGAGTGGGCAAAAAGTGATAGACCCTTTTCAACAATCATGCGATTGCGGTGCTCAACAGATCCATTTTGTTCAGGAGTATGAGGGCAGGAAACTTGGTGGTGAATTCCATGAGAGCCAAGAAGTGTAAAGACATTTCGGTATTCACCACCCTAGTCAGACTGAAAATCTTTGACGTGGGTTGAAAATTGGGTGTGAACAAGTTTGAGAAAGAGTTCAACGACCAAGTACACTTGGAATTTGGTGGATAGAAAATATAACCAGGTAAATTTAGTACAGTCGTCAATAAAACTGACATAGTATCGACAACCAAAAGTAGATAAATCAGAGAATGGTCCCCACACATCAGAATGAATTAAATCAAAAGGCTTTAAAGAAGCACTAGGTCGAGTAGACTAAGGTAATCGGTGACTTTTGTCAAGTTGACACGATCCACAAATCAATGCTAGTTTATTACTAGAAACAGGAAGATTATAACTAGAATGAATGATGGACTTGTGCGGGTGAACCAGATGGTGATGCCAACATTGAAGGGAAGTGCGCTCCGTGAGGAATGCGATAGGAGAAGTGGGGGCAGTGACAGGTGGGGAGAGTGCGGAAGGCAGTAAAGGTCATTTTCAATGGCTCCCCTTAGCAATATCTGGCCATGCAAGGTTTTAACAAGACAATGGTCTGAATGAAGCTCAAAAAAATTAGGATTATCACGAGTCAATTTAGAGACACTAAGCAGGGATTTGGTGATTTGTGGAACACGCAAAATATCATTCGGTTTTAAGGATTTGACAGCATGTTGAGCATTAAGAGTAGAATTGCCATAATGAGTAATAGGAAGGGATGTACCGTCACCAACAGTGAATCTGTCATAACCATTGTAGTGGTTCTGAAGAGTGAGGTTGCCCAAATCACCCATCACATAATGACTAGCACCAGAGTCAATGTACCACGGATTAGGAATATCAGACGGACTGGGAGCAGATGCAGTAAATGATGATTTCCCACCATGGACACCTCAGAAACGAGCTATAGCATGTGGATTGGTGGCGCGGAACAGCCTGGGGTAGAGCCTGTTAAAGCATTTTTTACCATCATGACCAGGTTTGAGACAGATTTGACAATTTGGGCGCTGATTCGAGGAGTACTGTTCACGGTCGGTGGCAGGAGCACCGTTGACCGGCAATGGTGGCGGCATTGACCGGCGACCAGGGAACTTTTGAGCAGCATTCACCGTCGGTGAGCGAAGAAGTAGGATGCCAAGAAGCTTGTCCGAAGTAACCAGATCCGGGCGAATCAAAATTTTCGAACAGAGAGCTGAGTATTGGGCACCCAAGCCATAGAGAAGACAGCTCATAAATTCATCATTTGAAACAACACAGAGGCAATCAGACATCAAATCAACAAGAGCCTGTTTCTTGTCAAAATATTCCATCACTGACAAAGAGCCCTTTGGTAGAGACTGGAGCTGCTACTGGAGGTGCATCTGGAAAGCTCCGGTGTGAGCTTGGAAGGTCCGGCCAAGAATCGACCACGACTCCACGGTGGAGGAGGCCCGGGCGATGATGCTGAGCGTCATGGTTGTCAAAGTGGAGCGAATCCAGAGAAGGGCGAGCATGTCCATTCTCAGCCACACAGCCAGAGCCGGATTGGGCACCGTGCTTGCTGGAGTGCTAGTGCTGGGAGCAATAGAGTCCAGCGGCGACACAACGGGACCGGTGACAGTGGCTGGCGGCGGCGTCACATCGGTGAGGAAGGAGTCAAGCCCGTAAGCTTCCAAAGCTGACCGGATGGTGCTTCTCCATAAAAGAGTAGTTTGACCGGTCAAGGCGTATGTCCAAATTAGGGAAATTAAAATTGAAGGTTGAGGTGGAATCAGAAGAAGCCAAAATAAAGTTAATAGAGGAGTGTGGATCAGAAGCCATAGGATCGTATTTAGGGTGATACCATGTAAATAATATAAGGAAGATTTTAATGACAGAAAGTGTTAATCGTATTCATCGATTGTGTACAGTATATATAGAGTAGAAGTCTGTAACTAGATCCCACTATGATAGGGATTCTACTAGCTAACAATATTGACTAATTCTGCTAATTCTACATAACCATACAATCAGAAGAATAACTGACTAGACTGAGTATTACAGTAAATTATGACAAAGTTAGCAGTAAATATATATACGGTTAACAGGAGATAATGGCAATGTCCCGATGGACATTGCAGGATAGTGCTCAAAATGCTCATCCTACAACCAAATGAAGTTGGAAGTTGACCGTGAATGTTTTTGCAACTATTAACTCGGAAGATTAAGAAGTAGCCAAACTTACAGACAGGGAAGTTCCACGATCCAAGGATCAATACTTATCCAAGAGGCTCCAGTAAAACCTGTGCTTTTGCTGGTTGTAAGAGCAATGGCAATGGACTCTGTTCAAAAGAGTAATCAGCAAATGCAAATCTTCAAACAAACAAATGCCACAAAAACCAAAGTCTTTAAGTTTTAGGCAGCAGACTGCCTATCACGGTCCTCCATCACTCCATATGAAATACAATAAGAAAGCTACGAAATAGGTAGTAATATGGTAGTCGTAATACTTCTTAAAGCAAACAGATGCAATATGAGAATACCTTCTTGGGTGCCATCCACTTCTCCACATGATCTTGAGAATAGTACGCAGATTTCATCACAAAACCAATCTGAATTTTCGTTTCACCTAAATTCCAAAACTCTATACCAAGTTGTTTAACCGTTTGGTGTTGAAACACCAAGTTCAGTTTAATGTTTAAAACACAAAACGAAATAACGCAGTGCACACACAACTTGGTTACGCAGTTCGGTGCGAATACACCTACGTCTGCGGGGCCTTGCCCAGATCAGAAACCATTCACTAGAAAGCAGTCTTTAGTACAAGAAGCTTAACTTAAATACTAATCCATTGCTAACCTATAGAGTGAATGTTGTGAGATCCCCTCACTGCCGATCCTACGCCGTTGAACCCCCACGATCAACACGTCTCTCTGGATCTCCTCCTCCCGAGGAATTAAGGCTTCCTTGTTTCTGATCTTTAAGAACTTGGTCGGTTGTTTTGACGAACCTCCAAAAACCACGACGAAGAGCTTCAATAACGTATCTCACGTAGAGATAAAAACTTGATTGCTTCGCTCAACTTTTTACGAACTTGGTCAGATTAAACAATCCTCCAAAACCTGAGACGAACTTCTCCACCAACGTATCTCACGTAGAGATAAAACTTGGTCGCTTCGTCTGCAGACACCACAGGCAGATCGCTCCAAACTTCTCACGTAGAGAATAATCCTTGGTCGCTTAATTGATTGCGTTGTATCTTCTTGTATTTATATCCATCGCAATCCTGCCTTCAATCAAACTCTTTCCTTGTCTAACTCTACCATGAATAGACTTCTAAACTAAGGAAAGATTTAATCCTAATCTGGTTTGTAAATGGACAATCCTTTATTAATAGGACTTGTACCATAAATAAACTATTTAATCAATTCCTAACTATTACAGGAATATTCGTTTACCAGAATTAGATAGCCACGAAATCACATACTTATCTTCACAATATTCTGATCTGATCGCATAATCATACTCCATAATTAGCTCCATAATTCGTGGCTAAAACCTGCTGTCGCAGTGGTGTTAAAACACCAGCTCTCCAGAAACCTGCTGTTGCAGTGGTGTTAAAACACCAGATCCCAGTATTCACAATATGCCATAAAGAAGTCCAACTCCCAAGGACTCTACAATCTCCCCCTTGGCATATTTGTGAATTCATCAACACTGGATTTTGACCTACCAACTCCCCCTGAATTCAACTCCACTAAAACAACCAAGAATTCAGCAATAACACAGGTCATGCAGGTTTACTAATAAAATTCAGCAAGTAAAAACAATAAAACCATCCAGTTTTCTCCCCCTGGATTCATGAATGTGCCACCGAAAATAAATGCTGTCTGCTCCTCAGCAGTTGCATCACCATCACCATTATGTGCATCATCGTTATTAGCATCATCATCACCATCATGTGCCTCTGAACCATCCTAAGTAGCTTCAGCCAACAAGACTCCATGCTCAGTATCCAAAGCAGTCAACTCCCCCTGAAGCTTTGCCAAAATAGCCTGATGTCGTTCAATCAGTTCCTGGTATACTCCAACTCGAGCCTCAATAGCTTTCAACCTCGACATACCAGCATCTGAGCAAACCTCTTCCGGATGAATCCAAGGTAAGTCCTTGATAATTCGACCACTCTACCATCGGTTTTAAGACTTGGACAGTAATCCACTCAACAGAGTCCCTTATAGCTGCTCCCCCTTTTTGCAGCACCGTAGTGATCACACACGGATGTAACAGAGCTTCCTTCCTGGTCTTGCGATCACAATCAATGATATCATTAAAAATCAATCTGCCCATGTTTACCTTTTGACGCGCTCCCAAAATGTATAGTAATGTAGCCATCTCTTTGGTGATACTCGTGTTGTTTACAGAGGGAATCCAATTATGCACGGCGACCACATCCAAATAATACCTGGACGTGAGGTTAGACGCAGTTATCTGTTGTCGACCAGTCACAAGCCATGTGCTATCCACGCCATCTTATCATAATCTTCTGGCATCTGGTGTTGGAACACCGGTTTGTCATCCCTTGACGAGCTATGCTTCAGACACTTGTTCAACACCTCTGGCGAAAACTCAACAATCTCTCCACGCACATAAACCTTATGAAACCAGGGTGATTCTACATCTTCACATTCAGCTTTCAGATTCGAATAGAACTCCAGCACAAGTTGCTTGTTATCGTCACAGAAACAGGTAGCCGCCTTAAACACCTCGAGATGGTGCAAATAATCCGTGAATCCACATTCCTTATATTTTACAGCATCAGCTGGCCTTTCCGCCAATATCTTCCTGTCACAGACAAACTTCCACTTTTCTTGACTTGCATCATCAAAGAATTCAGGGCTAATGGCTTTACTCGCTTCAGGTAGAGGTTGTGCACTAGACTCAATTGTCTCAGCTTGTCTTTGCTGTCTGGCAGCACGGAGCCTCTTCATCTTCTTCCCAACCAGTTCATCGCTGTGTTCACCTGCTTTCATATTCTTATCCCTGCATCGCTTCGAGTTTCGCACACCCTTGGAAGATGAGGCCACACTGTCCCTGGCCTTCTTTGAACTTTGAGTAACAGGAGTTCCCACAAACTCTGGTGGTGTTTCAACACCCACCTTCCTGCACTTTCTCTTTGATCCACGTGTCTTTCTGGTCTTGAGTGGTATTTCAACACCAACACCAGTACCCACTAAGTTGCCTTCACCACTGGCTATCTCAGTCAACTCTGCCAAGTTTTCAAGGTCATACCCCTCAGAATTTGATTCCATATCAGCAAAATCCACATCCTGTGCTTAATTCACAGGTACCTGGTCATCAACATTTGATATCACATCTGGTGTTTGAATACCAGAAACAATCACACCATCACACTCTGGATTTTCCACTTTCATCAACATTGGAGATCACATCTGGTGTTTGAATACCAGAAAGCTCTATCCTCATCTTCTCCATTTTCAGAGGCTGGTTCCATCAATACTGACACGGTCTCACCCATAACAGTTCCTGGTGTAGCAATACCAGTATTATCCACTTCATAGTTCTCATTGTCAGCACCTGCTTGCTGATCCATAACATCATCCTTGATTTCTCCTGTCTCAGACACATTCTCGACTATCACAGATGCACTCTCAGATTCCTTCAACATAGACACTGTTTCAATTTCAACAGCTCCCCCTGCATACACTGTCTCCTCATCACTGTCACTGATTTCCACGACCGGAAAGGGCAAATGTCTGAGATATTCTTGAAGCACAAACACTGATTTTCCATGCAAGCTCTTAAACTTCCTGAGATCAACATAATCTTGGTTCTGGACCTGGTCTTCGGTCGGCGACGATTGACTCCGTCCCACTTTGCCAACCTCTGCTCATGACCTCCACAGCACTCATTCAAGTCCACATCCGAATCAATTTCTTCAAATCACGAATTTTCTGGAACTCGCTCACTCGAGAAACCTCCAAACCGTTTCTTGAAGGTAAAGTTCACCATTGTCAATGGGTTTTGGTGTGGGCAATGCAAATTTGTGGGGTTATGAAGATTTCAGGTCACCGGAGACACTGTTGTGCGAGCTCTGTTCTTTTTCTTACTGGGCTCTATCCAATTTCGTGAACAACCAAGCCCATCATCACAGATTTCTGGCCCAAGTTTAGCTCGTCTGATCTACCTCCCAATCAAGCTGTTTTTTTTTTCAGTACCACTAGCCCTCGGTGTTTAAACACCAAATCTCATATTTTTGAGATTTTCGATTTTTCTAATTTTTTTTTCTTTTCCAACTATATTTAAAAGAAAAAACAGAACAGAAAAAAAAACAGCATAATGGACAGATCTGGGTACCTTACATTCGACACACACCCAAGTGCTGTCTGAGACCTTCAAAAGTCACATCATTGAATCCATAGTCTCTCATCATCTGCTTCATCCATAATAGCTGCGCACAACAACTCCCTGCAGCTAGATATTCTGCCTCAGCCATAGACAAAGATATAGAATTCTACTTTTTACTGTACCAGCCCACCAGATTTGATCCAGCAAAGAAACATCCACCAGTGGTATTCTTACAATCATCAGCATTCCCGGCCCAGTCAGAGTCACTGAGACCTACCATACTCATTAAGTCAACAAACTCATTCACCAATGCTGAAGAGGTGGATCCAAAGACAATATCATCAACGTAAATCTGTGCGATTAAAAGATGTGTCCCCTTATGCAGCACACACAGTGTACAATTCACTCCCCCTCGACGATATCCCTTCTGACTCAGAAAGGGTGTCAGTCGCTCATACCATGCATGTGATGCCTGCTTGAGTCCATAAAATGCTTTATTCAACTGATAGACATGATCAGGAAAATGTGAGTCTTCAACCCCCTTAGGCTGCTCCACGTAAACTTCCTCCTTTACTAGACCATTCAGAAATGCACTCTTGACATCCATCTGATGAAGAGTAAAGTCCAGAATGCGTGATACTTCCAACATTAGCCTCATCGACTCCAACCTGGCCACGATTCCTCCTTTATCCCTTAACTGCATGTATTTGGTTAGACTTTGTTCAGATTCATATGCTACTGTTTCCGGAGTTTCAACACTGGTTGACTGTGCTGGTGTTTCAACACCAGTAGGATTCACTGTGTCGAGGATATCACTTTCACCCATAGTATATACCTCTGAATCATCAACAATCACATTAATAGACTCCATGACTTCTTTTTTCGAGCTAAAGCAGGTGACATCTTGATCGAGCAAATAACAATTATCCATTGATCTAGATCCAGTGAATACTCCAGTTCCATGGTTTACTACGCATTTCTCCTTGTCGAAAAACACTGTCATTTCATTGTCACATATATGGCTAATGCTCAACAAGTTTGCTTTCAGACCTTCCACCAACAACACATCTTGGAACACCGGAAGCCCTTTGATGGCTAACTCACCTTTGCCGATTATTCTACTGCGTTTCCCATCACCAAATCTAACATATCCGCCAAATCCAGGTTTGAATTTTCGTAGAAATTCAGGGACTCCAGTCATATGCCTTGAACAGGCACTATCGAAATACCAGGAATTTCCTGTATTTGCCCCAAAACATACGAAACTTGAAAAACAAACATCTTGAGATTTTCGAACCCATACCTGGCTTACTGATCGATGGATGTGATTAGGATTTTGATTGACACGTGTGTTCAGAAATCCGGTTCTGTATCCTCCAGTATTAAACTGATGCCTTGCATTATATCCTGGCATGGTGTTGAAACACCGATCTGTGGTGTTGAAACCTCGATCTGCTGTGTTGACAGACATTGTCCTAAGCCGCTTAAAGCACCTATTTCTCACATGGCCTTGAACTCCACAGTATCCACATCGTCTGATCCTTTTGGTGGGATAATTCTTCTCGATTGTTCTTAGAGCTGGTACACCTTGATCTGCCTTGTTTTTCAACACATTCACTGTCCTTTCATAACCAATTCCGTGTTTGGTCATCTGTCCCATTCGTAGACAATCTTCGAGCTTAGCTTTCCCTGTATTGAGACGTCTAATGGCTTGTTCTGCTGTCTCTGCTCTTTGCACCGCTTCATTGAATCCCTTCTTAATCTTTTCAAGTTCTCCAATTGCCTCTTCCTTTTCAAGTTCATTCACTTTAACCTTCTCACATAGTCTCTTATTCTCAAGCTTGAGCTCTTTGTTTTCATCTGCCACTTTTAACCACATCTTGTACATCTCCATGCTTTCCTTGCGAATATCATCATCACTAATGCTTCTAGTCTCTTCATCTGAGCTACTACTGTCTACTTCATTCAGCACACCAAGACCTTCCGTACTAGAGTCTTCTAACTCCATCATCGACACACCGAAAGCGACATGATTTGTATACTCCTCTCCATCCTTAAAATCATCTCCTCCGTCATCATCACTCCAGGTTGTAGCATACGATTTTCCTTGCCTTTTAAGCGTATTGGCACACTCAGCTTGTATGTGTCCAAAACCTTCACATTCTCTGCACTGGATTTTCCTGTTCAGGTTTGGATTCGTTGATTTGAACTTTGGTGTTTCAACACCAATTTCTTGGCCAAATTTTGGAGTGAAGTTTGCGTTTGTATTTTTGCTTCCACTTGGCTTCTCTTGTGGCTTCCTGCCCACCTTCTTCATAAATCTGGAGAAGTTCCTGGTTATGTTTGCAATTTCAACGGACTCTTCATTATCTGAATGATCTTCCAACTTTTCAGAAGTTCTGCTCGAGAAAGCCAACTCTTTCTTTCCTGCTTTTGTTTGCAGCATCTCCATCTCATAAGATTCCAGTGATCCCATCAGTTCGTCAAGTGTCATTGTCCCTATCCTTCCATTCTCATTAATTGCAGTAACCTTCATGTTGAACCGTGGAGGTAAAGCTCTTAACACTTTCCTAACAAGCTTTTGGTCTTTGTACTTTTTGCCAAACTGAAACGCTTTGTTTGCAATATCTCGGACTCGTCCATTGAACTCAGAAATAGTTTCATCTTCACGCATCTTCAGTTCTTCAAATTTGGTCGTGTAATACTGCAGCTTTGATTCTCTTACAGAGCTTGTTCCCTCATGGTAAGTCTGTAACACATCCCACGCTTCCTTTGCAGTCTCACAGTTTGAAATCATTTTAAACTGATCTTCGTCCACAGCCGTAAAGATGGCATTCAATGCTTTTGAGTTGGACACGTGCGCTTTATGCTCCTCGGTGGAATACCTAGAGAATGGTTTAGTGGCAGTGCAGCTTGATCCTTCAGTTGTGTCACTAGCAGGTGGAGTGTATTGATTTATGACATAGTTCCAAGCTTGATCATCTAGAGCTCCAATGAACACTTTCATACGTGCCTTCCAGTAAGCATAATTTCCTTGTTCCAGCAATGGTGGTCGCGTGACTGATGCCCCCTCCTTTGGTGCCATGGTGAAACCTGATCTCACTCTCCCTGTATAGGGGTCAGCAAGTGCCTTGCTCTGATACCAATTGAATTTCCGTTTCACCTAAATTCCAAAACTCTATACCAAGTTGTTTAACCGTTTGGTGTTGAAACACCAAGTTCAGTTTAATGTTTAAAACACAAAACGAAATAACGCAGTGCACACACAACTTGGTTACGCAGTTCGGTGCGAATACACCTACGTCTGCGGGGCCTTGCCCAGATCAGAAACCATTCACTAGAAAGCAGTCTTTAGTACAAGAAGCTTAACTTAAATACTAATCCATTGCTAACCTATAGAGTGAATGTTGTGAGATCCCCTCACTGCCGATCCTACGCCGTTGAACCCCCACGATCAACACGTCTCTCTGGATCTCCTCCTCCCGAGGAATTAAGGCTTCCTTGTTTCTGATCTTTAAGAACTTGGTCGGTTGTTTTGACGAACCTCCAAAAACCACGACGAAGAGCTTCAATAACGTATCTCACGTAGAGATAAAAACTTGATTGCTTCGCTCAACTTTTTACGAACTTGGTCAGATTAAACAATCCTCCAAAACCTGAGACGAACTTCTCCACCAACGTATCTCACGTAGAGATAAAACTTGGTCGCTTCGTCTGCAGACACCACAGGCAGATCGCTCCAAACTTCTCACGTAGAGAATAATCCTTGGTCGCTTAATTGATTGCGTTGTATCTTCTTGTATTTATATCCATCGCAATCCTGCCTTCAATCAAACTCTTTCCTTGTCTAACTCTACCATGAATAGACTTCTAAACTAAGGAAAGATCTAATCCTAATCTGGTTTGTAAATGGACAATCCTTTATTAATAGGACTTGTACCATAAATAAACTATTTAATCAATTCCTAACTATTACAGGAATATTCGTTTACCAGAATTAGATAGCCACGAAATCACATACTTATCTTCACAATATTCTGATCTGATCGCATAATCATACTCCATAATTAGCTCCATAATTCGTGGCTAAAACTTGCTGTCCAGAAACCTGCTGTCGCAGTGGTGTTAAAACACCAGCTCTCCAGAAACCTGCTGTCGCAGTGGTGTTAAAACACCAGATCCCAGTATTCACAATATGCCATAAAGAAGTCCAACTCCCAAGGACTCTACACAATCTGTCGAAACCACAAAACCGGACACCGACAACGAAATCAAACAGCAGATTTCTTCAGACATTTTAGTACACAGTTGAAAGACTACGTAACTTCACGCGTCATAAAAAAATACACCAAGAACCTTCACCTCTACCATCTGGAAGGGTTTAACTCTGAGAAATTGGAACTTTCTCCGGTTAGCGCCATTTGTCTGTCTCAACTCTGAGAAATCCTCCATAGCCTTCCGCAATGGTGGAACCAAGACCAGGACGTTATGTAAGGGGGGCTGAATAAGAGAGGTAAAATTTTTTTTCGAATGCTTAATACGATTATATCTAAACGAATAACGCTATAATAATTAGATTTTTACAAGTACAAAAAATCACTGCATAAAAACCTAATTCATAATACTTGTGTTGCTAGAAGTAGAACCACTAACAACCGGATTGTATCCTACGATGTTGCATACGTTGATAACGTTGCAAAATCGATTCATTATCGATCGCAACAAAAATTGCTTTCTCAATATGCACTGTCATAACACCATTCATCCATTCATCTCTCGTTCTGTTGCGTAATCAATTTAACATCACATATGAACAGAATAGTGGCGGGGATCATATAACATCATAACCTATTTAACATCAGTACATCATACATAATCAATTGATTCAAAAATCAGAAGCAGCAAGGTTATATGAAGTCATTAAAAGTAAAAAAAAACTGGATGACAGTGACCTCCTTTCAATCCTCGGCACAATAAATGTATTCCAGCTGAAAGAAACATTCTGTTGCTATGAGAAAAACTATGGGAATACTATCCTCTCAAAATTCTAGGCTCCACTTTGTTTCTGAAAGATTTGCCTGAAATGCTAACTTGCGAAGTGATAACTATTGTGTTGCAGGACATCATTAAATGTGGGAAAGGCAAGTTGGAATCAATTCTGAAGGTGATTATTTGGTGCATTGACATTTGAGATCATTAAAAATTAAAATCAAAGACCTGCAGGCTATAGAAGATGCTAAACTTTGGGATTTCTTATTCTCTTTGCCCTCTAGAATTTTACTTTCTGAAACAATGAAACAAAAATCGTCAATAAAAGCTAGGGATTATTGCACTAACCTTAACAGAGTTTTGATCAAATTACAAAACAAATTTTTTTGGCAGAATACCTCTCGTCTCTTGGCAGAGGCACGAAGACGTCGGAGAGGCTATTAGATACTTAAGGAAGGCGGGGGCACAGGCGAACGGTGGCGCGCTTGCGGCGGACAAATGGCAGGGACGCCGGGAAGAGGAGTTTCCGAGTTGGGACTTGGAAATTTTGGATGCCAATTACCATAGGGTGTTAGCCACGTCTGATTTAGAATGATTATGATTGGGCCAATTGGGCTAAGGGTTTAAGCCTAATTAGACAGCCTTTTTTTGCCTTTGATGAAACAAAACAACGTCGTTTCAATTGTACCAAAATAATGTCATTTTGTTTGATGAGGAAACAAAAAAATATAAAAAATTAGATTTTGCCCAGTCATCTGTGTTGATGAATCTGTGCACCCTGTATGAAAGAAATCATGTTGTTAGGCAAATTTTGCAAAACACTGATGAGGTTCATTTTGCTGGAGATTAAAGAGGCAATGGTCATATCAGAAGGGAAATTATCCGATGGGATCCAATGATCTTGGATAGTTTCAAAACCAGTCCAATTTGATGTTAAAAAGTTTGCATATCCTTTCCCATGAATTACTCTTGTGTTAGCTTCTACAATGTGGTTAACCTCAGTGATTCTTTTCCAGTTTTGAGATTTTCTTTGGTTGGGATGAATAGACCATTGGAACTGTGTCCAAGGTGTCAATCCTAACTGGAATTTCCACCAGAGTTTGAGTGAAAAGGCCATAATGATCTCCTTAAAATATCTAAGACCAATTCCATTCTGATCTTTTGGGAAGCACATTTTAGGGAAGCTCTTCCACACCTTCTTATCCTTATTTTCTACTTTACCCCAAAAGAAAGTACGCAGCTTTCTTTTTAACTTAGTGATTACTAAGTTAGGAGGTTTCTTTATAGCCCAAAGGTGCTGAAGGATTGAGAACATTACTACTTTAATGAGTGTTAATCTACCTCCAACACTTAGCCATTTATTTTTCCATGAGTTACGTTTTCTGTCATACATTTCAATCAAAGGTTGGAAGTGTATAGCCTTTGTTCTTCCTATGTATATAGAACATCCAAGGTATGTAAAAGGGAAAGATCCCTTTTTGACTCCAAGTAGGTGTCTGATCATGTTCTCGTTTCCCTGGGTAGCATGTTTGCTGGTGCAGTAATCTGTTTTGTCAAAATTTATTTTTAGATCACTGGTTGACTCAAACACCTCTAAAAATGCTTTTAAGTCTTTGTACACTTAATTTAGTGGCCTGAAAAAATAAAATTGTGTCATCTTTATAACTATGGTGATATATGTTTATAGCATTTGCAAGTAGTTTGAAATATCTAAGCTTCTTATTTTGAAAAAAAAATGTAGGCTTCTTGAGAAAGATTATGAAAATATGTTAAAGAGAATGAGTGAGAGAGGGTCTCCCTGCTTGATTCCCCTGGTGGCTCTAAAGAAACCTGCAGGTTTGGCATTAATAAGCACAGAGAAGAAAGCTGATGACATATTCATAATAATCAGGTTGATAAATTTTTCTGAGAAGCCAAATTTATGTAGGACATTACTTAGGAAAGACCATTTGACCCTGTCAAAAGCCTTTGTTAAATCTAATTTAAGTATACAATTTGGAGCCCCTGATTTATTAAAAATCTTGTCATTTCTTTTAGGTATATGACATTATCTGTCATTTCTCTACCTTGTAAGAAGGCTGACTAATTTTTAGAAATCATGGAAGGCAGTAACTCTGATAATCTCGGAACTAAAAGTTTAGAGAATATCTTGTTTGTGAAGTTGGAAAGGGAGATTGGCCTATAATCAGAGAAAGTTATAGGTATGTCTCTCTTAGGAATTAAGCAGATCCATGTGCTTGAAATTCCAGGTGGGATGGTGTTGCCTTTCATGAAGTCACAAGTTGCTTCTAGAAGGTGTGGACCTATTATGTCCCAGCTTTCTCAGAAGAAAGTAGATGTGTAGCCATCTGGACCTAGGGATCCATTGTGATTCAGGGAGAAGACAGTGGATTTGAGTTCTTCCAGGGTTGGTGGTCTGGTTAGCTTCTGGTTATCTAGATCATTAATGATGCTAGGTATTTGGCTCATAAAGTGAGGAAGGAAACAGTCAGGCTGTTAATTTTCTCATCAGTTTGGAGATTCTGGTAAAAGTTAATAGCTTCAGTTTCTATTTGTGCCGGATCCTCAGTCCAAGAGCCATCAGATTTTTTTTATCTTTGCTATGTTTTGCCTAACCCATTTTTCTTTAACTGGAGCGTGGAAGAATTTAGTGTTTTCATCCCTTTCTTTTAGCCACTTAAGGTTAGCTTTTTGTTTCCAGAAAAGTTTCTCCTCATTTAAAGCTTTCAGATGCTTTGCATTCTTGTGGTTTAGATCTATTAGGTCAGTTTGAGAATTAGAATTATCATATGCAATTTCTTGCAGTCTGACATCTTCTTCTGCCTTTTTGATGTTAGCATTAATATCTCCAAATCATTCTCTGTTCCATTTTTTTAGTTTAATTTTCAGTCTTTTTAATTTGAGAAAAAATCAGTTCATTCCTCTTTCTCTGATTCGTATTGACCATTTTGACTGAATTAATTGTTTGATGTAAGTTCTAGTCAGCCATACGTCTAGGAATCTAAAAGGCTTTTGGGGTAGAAGGAAGCTTGCTGCCTATGTTGAGTAAAAGTGGGCAGTGATCAGAGGTGTTTCTATTCAGGACATGAATAGAACTATTAGGGTTGTTGTCAATCCATGTAGTATCAGCTAGGGCCCTGTCAAGTCTCCCTACAGTAGGTGTTTTTCTCATATTTGACCATGTAAAAATTTTGCCTACTGTTGAGATGTGTGTGAGTTTACTTTTACTAATGAACTTATTAAAGTCTCTAATGCTATTTCTGTTAGGACAGCTTGGTCCCTTGTACTCTTGTATGGATTTCATAGCATTAAAATCACCAATCAGTAATTTATTATTATCCTAATGTGCTGTCAGTTCTGTCCATAGTAAATTCCTAGTATTCCTATTTGTGGAGGCATGTATAAAGTATGTGCACATGTCAGATTGAAAGGAAGGATTGGAAATACATGTCTTTGTGTACTGTCTAGTTTCAGATATAACTTGTATTATGAAATTAGATTTCCACATTAGCCATATGTTATTATTTACCGAGCTGTGGTGACAATCAAAATTAAGTTTTATTTTGTAATTTAAGCACAATTCTGGTTTAAGTTTTGGTTCAAGGATACATAAAATCTTGATTTTATGTATATTTAGTAATCTTTTAAGTCTATCAATTGATGTATCAAGGCCCCTTAGATTCTAAACCAACATTTTATTGGTAATGCTTTATCATTCATGTTAACTGGTTGGTATTGCTTTTTGAATTGTAACCTAGATTCATTTTTGTTGAGTCTATTAAACAAGGTTCTTTTCCTTGTTTTGTTTGGTGTCAACTTTAGGAGATTAGGAATAGATTTACATACATGCTCCAGTTGTAGCTCTCTAGTACTTGATTCACAGATTTCACCAGTGTCTATTCTTCCTCGTTGCTTGGGAGTTTGAATCTGTTTGAGTTTTTAGGGCTAGACCTGCATGAATGCATGAACAAATTGTTATTCTCATGATCTGAGACAGGGGATTTTAGAGAGATACCTGTTATGTCATCTTTGGCATGTTCCAAGCAGTTGGTTGGTATTTTTGTTGAGACTGATGTAACCCCCTCAACAGTGTTAACCCTAATTGGACTTGTAACCATAACCTCCTCAATGATGTTAACCATAACGATACAATCTGGATTTGTATCATTATCTTTTTGGACTAGGGTTATTTCAGGCTGAGTATCATTATCTTTTTGCTTCTCTTCAATGGTTCTACCCGATCCCTGGCCAGGTCTATCATTGATTTTTTATTTATTACCACCCAATCCCTGACCATTAGTTTCAACATTTTTCCTTTTGTTACTACCCAAATCATGACCATTTGTATCAGCATTTTTTTATGGTCTGGTATATGGTTTGGGCTTTATGTTCAGTAGGGTGTTTAGAGGTTAAATCAGGGTGCTTAATTCTACATTTCTCAATGGAGTGGCCTATCTTCTTACAGTGAGGACAGTATGGAGGGAGATTATCATACTCAATTGCATATTTTTCATTTTCAACTGTTGAGCCTAACCTGATATGAGTGAGGAGTATTGTTTGAAGGTCCACCTTAACACATATTTTCAGAGCAGATGGTCTTGTAAGCTTCTCCGTTCCCTGGTCCATCTCTATGTATTTGCCAATCTGGTTGCCAATAGTTTGAATTGCTGGAACGTTGTAGTAGTAGAGTGGCACATTTATGATAATGAGCCAGGCAGGAACGATTGAGGACTCGTGATGAGGCTTGAAATCTGGTGTCCAGCGTAGTACCCTCATTGTGATTCCATTGAAAGCCCAGGCGCCCTTGATCCAACATTGTTGGAAGTCCTCCTTATCCTCGAAGCGTATCAATATGTTTTTGAAGTCTACATCTCCTAATTGATATCTGCCGACGAAGCCCACCGTTTTGAAATCGGCCTCAATTTTTTCCATAGATAGTCTTCCTCTAGGGAAATTCCCAATTAGGGCATTCGAGTAGTGGCTTGATGGTAGTTGGATTTCATCCAAAGAGTAGAGTACTGAAGATTCCCCTTTGAATTGGATGGTGGGGTTGAGGTTTAGTGTAGCGGGTAATGTTCTGGTGATTGGGGGGCTCTTGGCTTGCAATGCTTGGGCAAAGCTTCGATTAGCCACCATCGCGATGGTGTGCTAGATCTAGCTCAGATCAAGGTGAGTATGGTGTAGTGAGTTGATGATTGCAGATGGTGGCGATGTTACCGTTATGGTGGAAAAGTGGTGGTGTTGGAGGAGATAGAAGAGAGAAAATGGGGAGAAAATTGATGATAAAATTTAATTATTACACCCTCTATCTTTTCTTATTTTAATATTAGTCCTCTGTCTCACCATAAGCTTAGGTGAGAAGGTCTTATCCAAGTCTTTGTATATATATATAGAAAGTCAAGTAAGTGTTAACCGTTTATTAGTTGACGTCAACTTAGTTACTAGTGTTTACGTATAAAATGTCAACTAAGAGTTAATTGTTCAATAGTTAAAGTCAACGTAGTTATTAGTGTTTAGATATACAAAGTCAAGTAAGTGTTGATTGTTGATTAGTTAAAGTCAACTTAGTTACTACGTTTATATATAGAAAGTCAAGTAAGAGTTAACCATTGAATGGTTAAAATCAACTTAGTTATTAGTGTATTTTACATTAAAAGTCAGGTAAGGGTTGGCAGTTGATTAGTTAAAGTCAACTTAGTTATTAGTGTTTATATATAGAAAGTTAAGGAAGAGTTGACCAGTTATTAATCAAAGCAAACTTTTAGTTATTGGTGTTTACATATAGAATGTAAGGTAAGAGTTGATCGTTGATTAATTAAAGTCAACTTATTAGTGTTTATATATAAAAAGTCAAGTAAGATTGACCGTTAATTAGTTAACGTTAAACTAGTTATTAGTGTTCATATATTGAAACTCAGGTAAGGTTTGACTGTTGATTAGTTAAGGTCAATTTAGTTATTAGTGTTCATGTAAAGAAGTCAAGTAATGTTTGATCGTTGATTAATTAAAGTCAACTTAGTTATTAATGTTTGTGTGTAGAAATTAAAGTAAAGGTTGAACGTAGATTAGTTATAGTCAAACATTTTATTAGTATTTACAAATAAAGTCAAATAATAGTTGATCGTTCACTAGTTAAAGCTAACTAAATTATTAGTGTTTACATATAGAAAGTCAAGTAAGGGTTATCATTGATTAGTCAAACTTAACTTAGTTTTTAGTGTTTACATATAGTAAATCAAATAAGGGTTGACTGTTGATTTAATAAAGTTAACTAATATATATGAAAGATTTATTAGTGTTTATATTTGAAAAGTCACGTAAGGACTGATTGTTGATTAGTTAAAGTCAATTTAGTTATTAGTGTTTATGTAAAGAAATCAAGTAATGTTTGACCGTTGATTAATTAAAGTCAACTTAGTTATTAATGTTTGTGTGTAGAAATTAAAGTAGCGTTGAACGTAGATTAGTTATAGTCAAACATTTTATTAGTATTTACAAATAAAATCAAATAACAGTTGATCGTTCACTAGTTAAAGTCAACTAAATTATTAGTGTTTACATATAGAAAGTCAAGTAAGGGTTACCATTGATTAGTCAAACTTAACTTAGTTTTTAGTGTTTACATATAGTAAGTCAAGTAAGGGTTACCATTGATTAGTCAAACTTAACTTAGTTTTTAGTGTTTACATATAGTAAGTCAAATAAGGGTTGACCATTGATTTAATAAAGTCAACTAATATATATTAGATTTATTAGTGTTTATATTTGAAAAGTCAAGTAAGGACTGATTGTTGATTAGTTATAGTCAATTTAGTTATTAGTGTTTATATATATAAAGTCAAGTAATGGTTGATCGTTGATTAGTTAAAGTCAACTTTTCCCTAAAGTCATTATTCCAGCATTAACTGACCAGGGTTATATTTGCACTTTCAATTATCGCAGGGTTATATCTGCACTTTCATTATCGCAGGGTTATATCTGCACTTTCATCAATTATATAGGGTTATATAGGCACTTTTCTCAATTAGTTTTTGGTGTTTGCATATACTAAGATAATTAAGGGGTGACCTCTGATTAGTTAATGTCAACTTTGTGATTAGTGCTTATATAGAGAAAGACAAGCAAGGGTTTACCGTTGATTAGTAAAAGTCAACTTTGTTTGTAGTGTTTATACATAGAAAGTCAAATAATGGTTGACCATTGATTAGTTAAAGTCAATTTAGTTATCAGTGTTTATATATAGAAAGTCAAGAAATGGTTGATCGTTGATTAGTTAAAGTCATATTAGTTATTAGTGTTTGCATATACAAAGATAATCAAGGGGTAACCTTTGATTAGTTAAAGTCAATTTTGTGATTAGTGTTTATATATAGAAAGTCAAGCAAGGGTTTTCCGTTGTTTAGTTAAAGCCAACTTTATTTGTAGTGTTTATATATAAAAAGTCAAATGATGGTTTACCATTAATTAGTTAAAGTCAACTTTGTTAGTAGTGTTTATATATAGAAATTCAAATAATGGTTTACCGTTAATTAGTTAAAGTCAACTTTGTTATTAGTCTTATATATAGAAAGTCAAGTAAGAGTTAGTTTAAGTCAATTTAATTATTAGTGTTAATATATAAGAAGTCAAGCAAGAGTTAATCGTTGATTAGTTAAAGTCAACTTAGTTATTCGTATTCATATATATACTAAATCAAGTAAGGATTGACAGTTTATTAGCTAAAGTCAACTTTGTTATTACTATTTGTACATAGAAAGTCAAATAAGCTTGAGCATTGATTTGTTAAAGTCAAACATTTTTATATGTATCTATGTATACTAATTCAAATAAGGATTGGACGTGATTAGTTAAAGTTAATTTTGTTATTAATGTTTATATATACAAAATCAAGTACGGGTTGACCGTTGATTAGTTAAAGTGAAACATTTATATTATTATTTATACATACTAAGTTAAGTAAGAGGCGGTTGTTGATTAGTTAAAGTAACCTAGTTATTAGTGTTTACATGTGGAAAATCAAATAAGGGTTAACCGTTGATTAGTGAAAACCAAACAATTTTATTTGTATTTATATATACTTAGTCAATTAAGGGTTGAAAGTTAATTAGTTAATGTCAAATATTTTTATTCGTATTTATATATTAGGTCAATTAAGGTTGATTTTTTATTAATTTAAGTCAACTTAGTTATTAAGTAAAGTCAACAAAAGAAGTGAACTATTTTGAAAGTTAAGAAAAAAAGAATTTAGGTTAGAGTGGCCGCGCGCAGCTGTGCCTAGCCATGAAATTTTTGGCAACATTTTTTGAAATCTTTGGCAATTTTTTTTTGAAATTTTTGGCAATTTTTTTTGAAATTTTAGGCGGGAAGATTGAAATTTTAAAAAATTGGCAATTTTTTTGGCGGGAAGATTGAATTTTAAAGTTTTTAGCACCGGTTTTTGGAAACCGATGCTATTTTTTTCCAACACCGATTTTGGCATCGGTTTTTAAAAAATTGGTGTTAAATTAACACCAATTTTAAAAACCGATGTTAAAATAAAAAAAATCTGTGCTATTACAATTTGGGCACCGGTTTTCAAAACCGGTGCTAGAGGGAGGTCTCTGTGGTAGTGAAAACACAAGGAATGCTTCAGGGAGATAACCTGTGATCAACCATAGGACAGACAAATGGAAATACTCGACAGCCAAATGGATGGAAGTTAGAGTAAATTGGATCCCGCTGTTAAAGAAGTCCATAAGGAGAAGCGCCATGTAAAACCAAAGTGGGTAACCAATTAATAGTATAAACTGCAATGGAAAATGCATCATCCCATCTAGACAACGGAATATGCGGGTGGAAAAGCATCATAAGGCAAATTTCCGCAACATGTCTATGCTTGCATTCCACCTATCCATTTTGCTCTGGGGTGTACGGGGACGAAACTTGATGGTGAATGTCTTTGGAGGAAAAATGAGAATGTAGGTGCGTGTTCAAAAACTTTGTGAAAAACCTTAACTTTGGACGTAAATTGATTCTCAACAAGGGACTCAAATTGCAAATATGTGTCGAAAAACTCAAATTTGCGCCAGAGAGGAAAAAACAAAGTAAAGCGAGAAAAATCATCCACAAAGAAGGCATAATAAGAAAAACCATTCTCAGATAAAACCAGGAAGGGACCCACAAATCACAATGTACCAAGTCAATGACATGCGCAACACGTTTAGAGTTCTCAACAAAAGCTAACCGTTGTCCATTCGCCATAACACAAGCGACGCAGGTATACGATTTGGGTAGTAATGAAGAAATGAAAAGTAACCGGACTTCAACAAACCAAAAATGATCGCAGTCGGTGCATGTCCTAGTCGAGCTTGCCAAAGCTCATAGGATGCATGTCATTTATTCTGCTGCAAAAAAAGAAACAAGTGGTGCATCTCCCTTATTCAACCCGTATAGTCCTCCATCACTGTGGCCCCTACCCACGAGTTCCTTGGAAACTTTGTTTTGAATAACAAAGTTCTAATCATCAAAAGTAACAAACACATTCAAATCCCTGGCCAGTTTACTAATAGACAGTAAATTCTTAGTAATCTCAGGTACAACCAGAACATCAGATAATTACTAAGTATCTGAAAGGAGAGAATCACCAATATGCAAAATCTGAATAGAAGCATCATTACCAACATAAACCTTAGAATTACCAGAAAATAGAGTGACACTTTTAAGACCAGAAACAGAAGATACCACATGGATGGTTGCGCCAGGATCAATGTACTAGTCTGAGGTGTGGTGATATGAATCTCCTTGCGAAGACTCACAATTGAGGAATTAATATCTTTAATTTAGTGAAGGGATCTGCAAACCCTCACTGTTTTGCACGAAATTCAGGAGTCTATCCATCGAGGTACAACACCTAACTTTGACTTACTTTCTGACTAGCCATCGGGATCAGATTACAAGGTTTATTGATACTTAACTAGCCCTCAAGGTTAAGCAACAATGGAATAAGGTCGCAAGCAAAGAGTATGAACTCAAAAGGTTGTATATTTGATTGATAAAAGTGTGTTAAATTTGTCCATAAGGCCTCCCTATTTATAGGGTAGATTTCGACCATAAACCCTAATCACAACTGGAAACTGATTTGACTTATGGCAGTTTAAGAAGCTAAAACCATATCTAACTAAAATACCTAAAATAAATCATAATCTAAAGTAACCTGGTCGATTTCTTTAATAAGTTACATTGAACAATATTACCTTATCTAATCTTACCAAATCTAATTCTAATCAGAATAGAACTGAATATACTAAACCCTAATGGACTGTATTTTCGAAATCCAACTCTTCAAAGCCCACATGGCCAAACAGTTAATCCATAAACCCAAAATGAAACAATTTTACAATATTTTACAGTGATCACACTACCTCATTAAAAACCCAATGGGAAAAAAGAGTATAGTGTTTTTCATGATGTCTTCAGTTCGTTGACAATCTTGAATAATGAATCCAAGATGTCGATGGTGGCTCCTTCTTCAATTCTTCATTATAAAGTTGATCCATCAAAGCATTTAAAGCACATCAAAGCATTTGATATTCGTATCATGTGGGATGATGGCTCTAACTACATGGATGGCTAAAATTTTTTAGCCAAGTGGGTCGAGCTGAACGCCAGGTCTGGGCCAACATTTTGTAACAAGTCATAGCAAAGTGACCGAGCCTACCACACCAGGTACAGTGCTGCAGACTGCGGCCTGAACCAGAATTTGAGGCTGCGAACTGAGCATATCTAGCGCCTCGGCCGCCACCAAACCATCCGCCCCTGGCAGTGCGTAGATTGTACACGTTGTCGCTCGTGATGCCACACGCACTAAGGTGAAAGGTCTTTGCCTGCAGCAAATGCGACTGGGCCAAATGGCGGCATTGAGTGACCCTGTAACTTCTTCAAAAATGTTGTGTGGTTTTTGGAATGATATAACATATCGGTATATAAAGGTGTAGGGGAAGAATTAATCAACTGAGCAGAAAAATCTTTGAACTCAGACCCAAGAGCAGTTGAAAACCAAATTATTTGATTATCGTTTGTGACTGGAGAACCCATAAGAGACAACTGCTCAAAAATATCTTTAAATTGTAGATGAAGTTCATGAACAGTACAAGTCTTACGTATACCATTGGCATCGGCACGAAGACGTTATAATAGTGGATGCGCTACTGTTTTGAAAAATGGCACCAATGTTATCCCAAATGTCTTTGGCAATTGAACATTCCGCCAGAAATTCTGAAAGGTCTTTTGGCGTGGGGGAAGAAAACAACAAACTGCAAATCCTCTGATCTTCATCAATCCATTGGTCATATTATTCTTTGGCCTGCTTGTACTCCACATGGAGTAGGGATAAGCGGACATGGAGTCGATCCGTGGAGAAAACCAAAAAAATTTCTGAGGCTTGAGGATCCAATCTGACGTTTCCAGAGGAGATATTTGGATTTGGTGAGCTTGATTTGCATCATATAGGGGAGGGTAATTGTACGATAATTTTTCAATGGCCATGATGAAGATGGCACTGGAAAATTTTGTCGGAGAGGGAGGAGGGAGTAGTGATCAGCCGTTGGAAGAGGAAAAGTAGGCGACCAAGAAAAACTTTAGGTTTTAGGAAGGTGGATCAGAACACTGCTTTGATACCATGACATAATGTATTTGCCGTACTCAATTATTGTACTACTGACAAGAATAAATAGAGTATAATAAGAAAAACTAATGCTAGAAGAACGCTAGCATAGTCAACAAGACTTATCTAAAATTAAACAAATCTAATCATAAACATGACTCACTCTAACATTTCTTTCTTATTTTAATTTTGATGGATGCCTGTCTGGTCAGATTAGAAGGGTGGGGTGGGATGGGACGTGGTGGGGTTTTGTTCTTTTTTACTTAAATATAAAATTTGAAATTTAAGACAGAGTATAAGAGGAATGGAAGGGCTTGTCGGAGAAGACGGATATGGCAGGGATTGACGGATATGGCGAACTGAAAGGTCGCGGCGGACTTGAATCGTGGTCTTTTCCCAGTAATTCCAGAAGAAATCGGCAAGGAACCAACATCTTTTCATCTCCTCCTCTGTTAGAATCTAGGTTACAAGGTCGGATCGTTAATTCATGCCCTGTGAGGAAGATGCAAGCCAAAAGTTTGAGTTTTGAATTTAGATCCGGCCTTACCCCATCTTTCAGCCAATTTTCAAAAATTATAAATCAATTCAATTAGAATTAAACTAGTAGAGTAGCGCGTTGCCCATATTATTAATTAAAATATTACAATTAAGTTTTATGTACATATTGTACCTTACATTTAAATTGAAAAGAAAGAATTTTATTAAAATTTAAAGTTTAGTCATCTAAGGAAAACTGTATGAGATAGTTAGAAATTGTTAAATATTGAATGCAATAAAAATTAAATTATTTTTATAATATTTCATTCAAATTATTCAAAAATTAATTATTTATATGTTGATATTCATTTTAAATGACTATTATAATTATATATATCTCATTGCAATAAATAAAAGTAAATAGTCTCACTAATAAAAAAATCATCATTTAAGAGTTAGTTGGTCCAAAAAAATACTTTTTCATATATAAATAAATACATAAATAAATAATATGTATACATATTTCTATCAAAAGTACTCTATCAATGTATAGAAAAACTGAACATTTTGTTATTTTAAATTATGTGTTTCTTTGAATTTTCTTCAGTGATATATAGTACAATGAGATATTTATAGTTCATTTATATCTTAAGAAGTTATATATTTTAACAAGTTACGATCGATTATATATAATAAAGAATTAAAATCAGTTGCATATTATAATATTAGTATGTTATTTTTAGACAATGACCTGCCTCCACTCGGGGTCGTCAATTGTAGCTAATTAACCCGAGTGAAGGCCAAGGAAGGTCAAAGATAGAGAATTTATAGTTCTGCACCCAACTCACTACTAAGCTACCTATGGGGTAGTTAGTGGCAAGCCTGGTATGTCCACAGAGATGCTAGGGCTTAATAGTCAATTAAACACAACCATGTACGGGTCGTTAATCAGTCCGTGTTGCTAGGAATAGATAGCATAGTAAAATTGGGGGGGGGGGTTATTTTTTCAATTAACAACCACGAACATGAAAGATAAAATGTAAGTAAACTATATTAACAAGCGCTTGGGGAATGTTTGCGTAACATGGTTGATTAAATGTTTCAATCCTCGATTCAATCACATGTAAGACATTAACAATCTAATCTAGTACTCATAACACGTGGTGTGGTCGATGGTTCACACTTCCCCATGCCTGTCACGTAGGGTACTCTTGCAATCATCACTACAAGAAACAACACATATTACCTCGGTTCCACAGGGCTTTTTATCTCGATTTTCAGCCCTCTAAAACCAAGGTAAATTGAGTGTATTAAAAAGTATTTTTTACCTCAAATTTTTTTCTAAAAATAACCAAGGTAAAAAGTTTGATGGAGCGAGTATAGTGCGACATCAGTGCAAGTTTGGTAAAGATGAACCGCAGTAGTAAAATGTAGAGAATATTGGGTTGGAGTTGCCTCACTCTTTCCACGGATTCATCTACCAAAATTTCACATCCAACTAGGAATGGTTCATTTTCGGAATATTGGGTTTCAAGTTGGCTCACACTTTCAATCAAATTAAGCACTTGCCTTTCAACTTTCTCAATGCTTAAGAAGAGTTGGGTTCTCAAATCTCTAATGTCACTATGTGGGAGATCATCGCCGTACCTCTCAAAGTTAATACTTTTAAGCCCTAATGCTTCATATCTACAATTAAGTAGATAATGGCAAGTCGGGGTCGTCCACGAAAAGAGGGATCTTTTCAAGTGTTTAAACATATATAAGAGAAAACATACTAAGCATATACATACATAGATACATATAAAAGCATGTAAACAAGGGGGGGAGGGTTGGTTGGTTTAATCCTAAGTTAACAAATTAAAGTACAACAACTAGAAAAGTAAGAGAACTATGCTAATCATGCAATGCAACTAAAGATAAGATGAAAACAACAATTAACGGAACCTTGGGCGCAATTGACTTCCACTTCCAAGCCTCTTATCCATCATTGAACATGCAACCTATTTACTACTTTCACTACTTGTTGTGAAGACTAAACTTTTATCCTTCTTAGTTAGTAGTTTGCAAGAGTGAATTCGACATCTCTTGTCAAACCTCACCAATGACTCCCGTAGTCGAAACACGACTAAAAGTATCCCATTGGTGGCATTTAGCACGAAGAATCAACAAGTTTGGCAACACTTATAAACACAACACCGTGTCTAAGCAAGCCTTCAAAAGTCTTCGAAAATGTGATCTTTAATGGCCTTCGGTCTTCATGCCTCCGTGTTCTTCCCTTGTCACGCAAAATCCACTTAGAAGAGGTAAAAGAGCGTAAAGTTACTCTTACCCCTTCAAGAGAATTTTAAGGTAAAACACAAGCTCTTGATGATAAAAGAGCACAAAAGTGACCCAAAATAGTACTAAATTATGCACATAAAATGGACATATCAAACCTCCCCATACTTAAACCTTACTTGCCCTCGAGTAATAAAAGATCCAAGCATACAAAGGAAATGGCGTATCCACATCCTAACTACTATTCCCCCAAATCAATACCTCACAAAACTCTCAATATCACACATCACAATGTTAAGGTCAAATGAGAAGTTTTCCACAACCCCTATTCCTAAATCTACCCAAACCATATCAACCCATCAATTCATTGATATCCCTAAAACATCTCTAAATCCCAAATTGATAATCCCAAATCCAATGATACAAGGTGAAGCTAATGACATGTATAAGGTTCAAAACACTTGATCCACTTTATATCAATATATCAGCCTAAAAATGAAGCATACTAACGATCAAGAATTTCATAACTTACTTCGTCTTCTTCCGCTAAATTTTCCACTCCCAAAAGGTCCTCAAGATGTCAAGCTACCCGATCCATCCATATGGTCACCGCAACCTTATGACTCCAACGCCGGCAAATGAGTGGACACTTAACATTTTTCAATTTCTCTCATTTTCTCTCATTTTTCCTAGGAGCCCTTTCAAGTTTTCATCCTAGCCACACATCATGTTTCTTTGGCTCACATCTCACATTTTTTCCGCACATTTAGCCTCTCATTTTTTCCTAGGTCGCCCTTTTGGGTTTTTGACCTATCTAGGCCCCCAATGTTGCCTAAGTTGCCCTATCGGGTTTTCAATTTAGCGGGATTCTTTTTATTTCTTTTTGTTTCTTTTTCATTTATAGTTTTTTTTCAAAATTTTCAGCATTTTTCACGAGTCTCCAATCCAAAAAGTAGCAAAGTGCTTTCCAGATGTTAAGGCTTAGAAAAGTATCAAAGCCAACATTATCCAAGTACATCAAAAGAAAAACATCCCAAAACAAAAGGGAGAAAATATCCAAAACATAATAAAAGAGTTATGCAAAAGTGTTTTCAATCCCAATCACCTCAAAGTAGATACCTCTCCACATACTTAAAACACTACATTGCCCTCAATGTAGACAATAAGGAAAAAAAGTACAAAGCAAAGTATGGAAAGGGTAAAGGTATAGTGCTCACAAAATCACTGATGTGATAAAGAAGGGTCACCACTAAAATAGTGTTGCTGATACTGTGCCAGCCACTCCGTGCTCCTCTACCTCCTAGCTCTCCGCCTCTCTGCTTCTGGATTGGGGCTTGAGACACCACCTGCCTGGGATTGCATATCACGGATACGAGCTGACAGGTGGTCAATCTCCTCATCCATGTCGATCAAGGTCTGGGAGAAAAATACATTATGCTCCAATATCATGTTGTCATGGCGGTGGAATCCATCCTGCACAGTCTGCAACATCCGCTCGTAGAAGTACGGTGAAGGCTTGGAATAGTGAGGTGGCACATCATCCTCCTGCATTAGCTCTGTCTCTGGTGGAGGCTGTGTGGAGTGTTGTTGGGAGTGTTGTTGTTGTTGCTCAGAGAGAGGTAGACTGCTATCATCATGCTGGATAGGAGCTGTTCCAAGATCGCAGATCTTGCACTGGAAATCACCTCTACATGAGGAGTCAAGTGAAATCGCCAAGTCTCCTAGAGGTGTGTCAAATTCCAGCTTTGTCTTGTTGGGCTGAGGAAGTGTCATGAATGTGACCTTCCTCGTGCCATACAACCAATGGAATAGCCACGTGTTCTCTGTGGCACTGAGCATCTCAAATCTAACTAACCACTCAGCACTGATAAGATAGGAAGTGTGCCTCCCCAAGTGCAAAAAGTCAACCGGAGGAACCAATCCCAAGTACTCTGCTAAAAGGCCTATCATGCCTCCAACCATGATCTTCCCCTTAGGTTTTCTTGCCACCTCCACGATTCTCTTTATCCACAAATCTACCAACAGCCTGTATCCTGGTCCCTCACTCGTTAAGTGCCACAGAAAGTGAATGTCATTGTCTGGCACATTCGTCAGTTCCGCGGAGCAAAGTACTGTGCCAGCCAACAGCCAGTGCATATAATGGAGTGCAAGGTGGATAATGCCACTACTCTTATCATGGGAGTTCTTTGGCCTCATGTTGATGATATTCCAAAAGTGCATGTCATCCTCAATCGATCGCTCCTGGGCCTGTAGGTCCAGCCTGGCCCATATCTCTGCTGTGTCAAATCCAAAGGCCTCCTCAATCTGCGAGACAGTCATTTGCCTAGATATATCATCTAAGTGAAAATCAATGTACCTCTAGCATGGTTGATCACCTCTCATGCTTCTTATATGGACCGCGAACAAGAACTCCAGCGTGTACCTCCGGTAAGAGGGCACGCTCCTACTCCCATTCCCCCCTTGGCAAGGAGGCATCTGACAAGCTGAGTGAGCCCAAGAGCATCTAATGTGGGCACGTCTACAAAGCTTGTCTCCTTGAGTTGACGCATTTCCAGGGCCTCCCACATTTTTGCATAAGACCCGGTGATCCGGGTCAAACCCATGTACCTATCCAGAGGGGGAGGTACATGGCTCGATTCCAGAGTCGGTGGAGGAGGCGGAGGTGGAGCGACAGTGTGCCCGCATTGGGGGGAAGCCCTGGGTCTCTTTGTGGGAGCCATATCTAAAAACCACAACAAACAAGTCAAATGCATATGAATATGTGTATATGTAATATTGCAAATTCATACTCAACCTTAAACTAGTTCATCATCACAAGCAAAAATCAAAATCAAGTCAACTAGTTCAAGTCCTAATCACAATTGTATATACAATCCATATTTATGTCCACCAAGCCCATATTCTCAAGTCCTTGAAGTTCTCACATAGTTGAAATCAATATGCTATATTTCATAATCACAGTTGTACTCAACTAGTTTAGCGACCATTAGTACATTCACAATGTCAACATCCATGTCTCATGGCTAAACTACCCTAAGCAAAATATCACTGCAAAGAACAATAACATTTTACCCAAGTAACAACTATGTTTAATCAAGGGCCAACATGCCTCATATCTAGCATAGGTCACAATCCATTCTCAGCCAAAGCAACACAGATGCACACAATCCAAAATCAAACAAGCACAATACAATCCAAACTGCAGCTACAAAATATACAATACACACTGTAACCACACAATAAGCACACAATACCCATCAAATTAAATTGATAACACAATATATTCACCAAAATCAACCAATGTCCAACAATTTAATTTCCTAAGCCATCACACATAATCTACACAAATCCAATAAGTACATTATACATTCATAATCACAACGGAAGCTCCATAAAGTGGAGGAATATACCACTTAGATGGCAATTTGTGGGTGGAGATTGGGAAGAAAGAATGGGGTATAGAGTGGTGGTCGTGAGTGGTGGAGGGCGGCTGTTAGCGGTGGCGAGCGGCGGTCGCTTGGTGGAGGGAAGGCGGAGGAAGGTGAAGAGCAGCGGCAGAAGTGTGGATGTGTTTGTGGCACCCAAGGGTTTTGCCCATTTTTTAAAGCAGACCTGTATGACCGTCATGGCTCACGATGTGTTCATCGTGACTCGTGACGGGTGGTCTCAAGGGGTTTAGGTTTGGCTAGGCTCGGGGATGAAAGATGACATCTCGAGGGGCATTGGTCTCGAGGGGCTAAAAGGCTTCACTGGTCTCGAGGGCTTTTAGCCTAGAGGACACGAGGTCTCGAGATTTTTGGCTCGCAGCCTCGAGGGTTCGCGGCTTCGAGGTCTCGAGAGGTTTGGCTTGCGACCCTGAGATCTCGAGAGGTTAGCGGCCTCGAAGACCCAAGGTCTCGAGGACTGGCCTCGAGAGGGTGACGTCTTGAGGGATGATGGACTTTATGGCTTGGCTCGAGCCTAGGGCTTGCGGCCTCGAGATCTCGAGGGGATGATGTCTCGAGAACTAGCCTCAAGAAGGTGATGAACTTTCTGGTTCTGCTTGAGTCGAGGGCTTGTTGCCTCGAGGTCTCAAGGGGATGATGTTTCAAGGGCTGGTCTTGAGGACCGGCCTCGAGAGGGTGATGGAATTTTTTGTTCTACTCGATTCGAGAGCTTGCTGCTTCTAGGTCTCGAGGGGATGATGTCTCGAGGGTTGATCTCGAGAATTGGCCTCGAGAGGATGCTGAACTTTTAGGTTCTGCTCGAGTCGAGGGCTTGCTGCCTCGAGGTCTCGAGGGGGTGATGTCTCAAGAGTTGGTCTCGAGAACTGGCCTCGAGAGGATGATGGACTTTTAGACTCTACTCGATTCGAGGGCTTGCTGCCTCGAGGTCTTAAGGGGATGATATCTTGAGGGTTGGTTTCGAGAATTTGGCCTCGAGAGAATGATGAACTTTCAGGTTTGCTCGAGTCAAGGGCTTGCTGCCTCGAGGTCTCGAGGGGATGATGTCTCAAGGGTTAGTCTCAAGAACCGGCCTTGAGAGGATGATGGACTTTCAGGTTTGGCTCGAGTTAAGGGCTTAGGGCTTCGAGGATCTGAGGTCTCAAGTGGATGATGTCTCGAGGGCTCGCAACAAGGCCCTCGCGAAGCTATCGCGACTCGCAAAAAGTGGAGGCCGGGAGCTGAATTTTAACACAAGATTTCTGATTACATTGCAACTCGCGGCCACTTTGTCGCGACTCGCGATAAAGCTCTTGCCAGGCCATCGCGACTCGCGAAAAGTGGAGGCAGAGACCTCAATTTTTTAGCCAAAATCCCTGATTTGGTCGCGACTCACAATGAGGCCCTCGCGAGCCCATCACGACTTGTGACGAGGCCCTTGCAAGGCCATCGCGACTCGTGGAAAGTGGAGGCTGAAAGCTGAAATTTCACCAAAAATCACTGAGCCCGTTGCGACTCGTGACGGACTACTAACCTGGTACTTATAAATTTTTTCTAATTCCTTCTCTTGTTCAAGTCTTTCCTTCTTGACTCCAAGAATTTCTCCCTTCAAAAGTCCAATGCCTTGGCTTCAAAATTGCTACAAAATCATGGGAAAAAACCCGTTAAAAGCATAAAGCAAAACAATGAAATTTAATGACAAAATCCAAAACCAAACAACATCAACGGAAAGTCACGAATGGCGATCTGGATTATCAAAAACAAGTTTATTTAACATCGTTGTCATGACTTACTCCCTTTTCTTGGGTTTTACTCACAAACCGGATCAAGGAGATCAACGTCCTCTCTTTTTTCAAGCACAAAATTCTCGTAGTAAGGTTTCAAATGTTTTCCATTAACCTTGAATGTATTGGACTTAGCTCTATCTAGAATCTCCACCGTGTCATTCGGAATACCTTAACCACCTCAAAAGGACCGATCCATCGAGACTTCAACTTACCTGGGAATAGGCGAAGGCGAGATTGGAATAGGAGGACCTTTTGACCAACGTCAAAATCCTTCCTAATAATCATCTTGTTGTGCCACACCCTTGTCTTCTCTTTATAGGTTTTAGTGTTCTCATAGGACTCCCTCCGGATCTCATCCAATTCATCCAATTGTAACTTCCTATACAAGCCGGCCTCATCTATATCAAGATTGAATTCTTTGACCACCCAGTAAGCCTTATGTGGAATTTCCACCGGTAGATGACAGGGCTTACCAAACACTAACTGGTATGGTGAAATACCAATTGGTGTCTTGTAAGCTATCCTATACACCCACAAGGCATTATTCAACTGAGAACTCCAATCCTTCTGGTTAGGGTTAAGCATTTTTTGAAGGATGGACTTGATTTCTCGATTGGAAACTTCGGCTTGCCCATTGGTTTGTGGTTGATAGGCGATGGATGTCTTGTGAGTGACGTCATACTTCTTCAAGAGTGCTGCTGTGGTCCGATTCCAAAAATGGGTGCCACGGTCACTAATCAAAGCTCGGGGTACCCCAAACCTAGAAAAGATGTTATCTTTTCGAAATTCTGTAACCACTTTAGAATCGTCAGTCCTAGTGGGCTTTGCTTCAACCCACTTTGACACATAATCATCGGCAAGAAGAATATATGTAAATCCATAAGAACTAGGGAAAGGTCCCGTAAAGTCAATACCCCAAACATCAAAGATTTCACAATACAAAATAGGCCTTTGGGGCATTTCATTCCTAGTGGAGATATTTTCTACTCTCTGGCATTCATCACAAGATTTGCAAAAGGTGTATGCATGCTTATTCAATATAGGCCAATAAAACCCACTTTCTAAAACTTTCCTAGCAGTCCTCTTTTCTCCAAAATGACCGCCACATGCATGAGAATGACAAAATTCAAGAATTGAGTGTACTTCATTATCAGGGATACATCTCCTAATAACTTGATCCGCACAATATCTCCACAAAAAGGGATCATCCCACACATAATACTTAGCATCACTCTTTAATTTATCCTTTTTGGACTTAGAAAAATGAGGAGGGAATTTACCAGTGACAAGAAAATTTACAATGTCGGCATACCACGGCTGGAGATCCCTAATGGTGAACAATTGTTCATTAGGGAATTCCTCATGTAGTTGCTCCTTCACTACGAGGTTTACCTTAATGTCTTTGCATGGAGTCAACTGGCTCAAATGATCGGGTATAAGGTTTTCCGCGTCTTTCTTATCTCGCACCTCCAACTCAAATTTGCTCAAAAGCAGGATCCACCTAATCAATCTTGGCTTGGCCTCTTTCTTCGTCATTAAATGACGAAGCGCCGCATGGTTATTGTACACAATAACTTTTGTACCAAGCAAGTAAGATCAAATTTTTTTCCAAAGAAAATACCACTGCTAGCAACTCCTTTTCGGTGGTGGAATAATTTCTTTGGGCTTCATTTAGAGATATGGATGCGTAGTAGATGTCATGAGCCACTCTCCCCACCCTTTGACCAAGCACCGCTACAGCAGCGTAATCACTCGCATCGCACATAATCTCAAAAGGCAACGACCAATCCGGGGGTTGTATAATAGGGGCCAAAACTAACCTTTCTTTCAATGTATCGAAGACCTCTTTACAACCCTCTTCCATCACAAATTCTTCCTCTTTTTGCAACAACTTGCATGAAGGAGATGCTATCTTCGTGAAGTCCTTGATGAGCCAGGGATAGAATCCTGCATGGCCAAGAAAAGAGCGCACTTCGCGCACACTAGTAGGATAAGAAAAAGTTTGAATTGTGTCTATCTTTGCCTTGTCAACCTCAATACCCTTAGAGGAGACAACATGGCCTAAGACAATGTCTTGCTCTACCATAAAATGACACTTCTCAGAATTTAACACAAGATTAGTATCAATGCAACGTTTAAGAACTTATGCCAAATTTTTCTAAACAGTTGTCAAAAGAATTACCATGAATGGTGAAATCATCCATGAACACCTCAACAAAAATTTCAACAAATTTTTAGAAGTTGCGGGTGTGTTACATTACCTGAAAGGCATACGTCGGTAAGCAAACGTACCAAAGGGGAACGTGAAGGTGGTTTTTTCTTGGTCTTCCAGGGTAATAGCCACTTGAAAGTACCCCGAGTACCCATCCAAAAAGCAGTAGAAGGGGTAGCTTGCTAACCTCTCAAGGGGGAAACATGCTCACCTTTCCCGAATTGCACGGCCGATTTGGGCACCCTTGATAACCTTGGTAGCCTTGCCCATCTTGATATCCTTGGTAGCCTTGATTCCCTTAATAGCTCATGGCACTTACCTCTTCACCATAATCCTCTTACAAAGTGGGGCAAGTGTCTGTAGGATATGCCAAGTAACAAATTTCACATGATTTAACATGTGCCGCATTCTCGGGCTTCGTCATCAATGATTTGACCATAGATGCAAGGGCCAAGACTTGATCCTCGAGCTTTCCACTATTTGAAGAATCACTTGTGGGTATTGGATTTCTCCTTTTCAAATTGGCCCTTGAGCTAAAGTTTCTCGATTCTTCCGCTAGCTCTTCATACAATTGCATAGCCTCGAAGGATGTTTTGTTCCCAAGGGTGCCACCACAAGAACTTCTTACCAATCTTTGATCTTCATCAAGAAGGCCATTGTAGAAGTAATAAACCAAATCCCCCCAAATAACCGTAATAAGGGCAACTTGCAAGAATTTTCTTTAACCTCTCCCAATAGTCGAAGAGAGATTCTTCATGCCATTAGATGATGTTGCTTATGTCCTTCTTCAAGGCGGCGGATCTAGAGGCCGGAAAGTATTTGGCTAGAAACTTTGCTTTCATATCAAGCCAACTCTTAATACTCTTGGGCGGTAGGTAGTGGAGTCAATCTCTTGCACTATCACTTAGTGTGAATGGGAATGCCTTCAACTTATAGAAATATTCATCCACTCCATGGGGGACCGTACGACCACACAATAAGTGAAACTCAGTGAGGTATTTGTTGGCATTCTCTCCTTGCCTACCAAGGAAGATGGGTAGCATGTTGATGAACCCGATTTTTAGCTCAAAGTGCATGTTTGGTCCAACCACGGGATACTCGATGCACATTGGTTATTGATCGAGGCTGGGGGCCATGATGTCTCTTAACAAAGCTTGCCCCAAGGGGATCTCTCTTTGATGTAGAGAAGGAGCTCGCCCTTTGAGAGGAGTATGGTGAGGTTCCCCTTCCGGATGCTCATCTTCGTGCTCAAGTTGATGTTCCATAGAGAAAGATGTATCCACAAAATGGTCACTAAGAGGGGTGTTATTCACACTTTCCAAAGAAAGCCTCCTAGCCCATCTCAAATTCAAATCTAACTCGGGGTCGTAGTGTAGGGGTTCTTGTGAAGAGGATCGCGTACGAACCATGCACCAAGAACTTGAACAATACGTCTCCAAGCCAAGTGAAAATGGAAAATCAACTAAGAAATCAAAATAAAAACAAACTAAAAAATATTTACAAATAGCATATAATCACACATAATATGCCCAAACACTTAAAAATAAATGTCTCTTCCCCGGCAGCGGCGCCAAAATTTTGGAGGTCATCGCCGTACCTCTCAAAGTTAATACTTTTAAGCCCTAATGCTTCATATATACAATTAAGTAGATAATGGCAAGTCGGGGTCGTCCACGAGAAGAGGGGTCTTTTCAAGTGTTTAAACATATATAGGAGAAAACATACTAAGCATATACATACATAGATACATATAAAAGCATGTAAACAAGGGGCGGGGGTTGGTTGGTTTGATCCTAAGTTAACAAATTAAAGTACAACAACTAGCAAAGTAAGAGAACTATGCTAATCATGCAATAAAACTAAAGATAAGATGAAAACAACAATTAACGGAACCTTGGGCGCAACTGACTTCCACTTCTAAGCCCCTTATCCATCATTGAATATGCAACCTATTTACTACTTTCATTACTTGTTGTGAAGACTAAACTCCTATCCTTCTTAGGTAGTAGTTTGCAAGAGTGAATTCGACATCTCTTGTCAAACCTTACAAATGACTCCCGTAGTCGAAACACGACTAAAAGTATCCCATTGATGACATTTAGCACGAAGAATCAACAGGCTTGGAAACACTTATAAACACTACACCGTGTTCAAGAATTTAACCAATTCATGCATTTACACAAGATTAGTCAAGAACGATCGACATTCATAGACTTCTCTCATTTGCTACAAGCAACAAACATGACAAAGAGTTCAACATTGTCATATTCATCTAGCAATTATCAATCCATCAACACAATCAAAAGCTCTAAATCATACTCTTGGATTCCTATCAAGAAAAGGGGAAATCAACTCATTTCCCCAAACCCTAACAAGCATATCATACAAGTATTTCATATACTCAAGCTTTCAATAACATTAAAGGCATTAACAAACACATTTAATGTTCCATAAATGCATAATAGTAAGAGTATTAAATATGCTATAAATTGTTCCTAAGACATGGGCTTAGAAGCCTTAGTCAATTGCTCCCAAGATCTAGATTTAGCTACAAGAGTTCATACTAATTAATGTTAAACAACTAAACGTAATACAAGAGAATTCGAAGATGAAAATAGAATTAATGTTAAATTCTGGCCACCCGTTGGTCGCGACTAATTAATGTTAAATTCTGGCCACCCGTTGGTCGCGACTTGCGACGGTCTCGCGACGAGGCCATCGCGACTTGTATCGGGTGCCAGAATTTAATCTTGTTTTCTTTTCTTCTTCTTGTGGTACACATTCATCTTCATAGCAATTCCTCTCATTTTTTAAGCATTCAATGTCTTCAAAAATGGTCTTCAATGGCCTCATGTCTTCAAAGAAAGTCTTCAAAAGTCTTTGAAAATGTGATCTTTAATGGCCTCCGGTCTTCATGCCTCCATGTTCTTCCCTTGCCACTCAAAATCCACTTAGAAGAGGTAAACGAGCGTAAAGTTGCTCTTACCCTCCTAAGAGAATTTCAAGGTAAAATGCAAGCTCTTGATGATAAAAGAGCACAAAAATGATCCAAAATAGTACTAAATTATGCACATAAAATGGACATATCACTATGCAATTGTGATTGGAGTAAATTACTACTCTTAGTCACATTAGCTATAGCTTGCAAAATTTCTCCATAATCTAATTTGGGAACCAATTATAGGGATTGGTTTTGGGGCATTGGATAAGTTTGTGAAGTCCAACTATCTATCCCAAAGTGTTGGTTTTCCGATGCATTTCCATACCACGAATTCGAGTTACCGCTAAACCTTGAATTTGGAGAATCGTGGTATGGGTACCATTTTTTTATCCCATCGACCTTTGGAACCAGCAACTCCTACCTCTCTCTCATTTTCGCTCATCCAAGAGCAAGACTTCGTAGGTGGTCGCAATGGCGTATCCTACAAAATCTCACTCGCTGAGCCTCTCTTCTCCCAAAGTCACTCAACCTTGGCAACACTCTGTAGGATGATCATAATGATACACCTTACAAAGTGTTATCCGTTGAGTACTTTTTCACATTTTTTCCAATTACACACCAACAAAGAAAACACACAAAATTCGGAATCGTAGTGCAAGGGTTCTCGGTTCGCACCAAGAACTCAAGCAATACCTAGTCCAGAAAACAACAAGCAAAAGAGCAACACTAGTTACTCAACTATGCGAATTGACAATTAAACTTTTTAACTAGCATCCCGGGCAGCGGCCCCAAAATTTGACCCACTTTTACTCGGAGCCGTTATAGTTGTAGTTGAAATTAACTCGAGCAGAGGACGTGTCAAAGATAAAGAATTTAGAGTAATGTGCATTTTTAACCTTATATTTTGGTTAAAATTGCAAAAATGACCTTGTAAAATCTGAAAGTGCAAAAATAATCATGAATTTCGTTGACCAAAATGTCAACGGCCAAATTGACAGGATATCATCAAAAGAACCGTTTTACCCTTCTATTAAAAAATTCAAAAACTAAAAATTAGTGAAAGACATTAATATCCTTCCTTTTTTACAAAACCCTTTATTTCTTTTGTTTTCCATTTATCAATGTTTTGTTTCTTTCGTTTTCCATTTGACCGAGATCGCCTCTGGAACACTCCGATTCCGAGCCGGCGCCGGAGCAGAAGCGGTGACCAGAAATAGGTACCGGAGCAGGAGCGGCGTCCGGAATAGGCAAGGAGCAGGAGCAGCGCCCGGAATAGTAGCCGACTTTCAGTGGATTTTGGAGCAGGAGCAGGATTCGGGTTGGTCAGATCCGAATAGCCAGCTGGCCACCACTATCAATGGCACGGCGGTGAGTTGGCCGAATTCGCTTCACGGCGGCAGATTCAAGCTGGAGTTGGTCGGATTCGCGTTGAGGAGAAGGGGAGCACGTCGACGCGTTGGTCGGATTCCCGTCGAGGAGAAGGGGAGCACGACTGCACGTTGGTCGGATTCGCGTCGAGGAGAAGGGGTGCACGGCGGCGGATTTGTGCTGGGGATTCGCATCGAGGAGAAGGGGAGCACGACGGCAAATCGCGTCAAGGAGAAGGGGAGCACGGTGGAGTTGGTCTGATTCCGATTCCGATGATTTGGGTTGGCAACTTTGAATTCGGGTGATTCGGAGCCTACCCAGTTTGAAATTCCGATTATTCCGATGATTCGCGGCGAAATTCGAGTTGGAAACTCTAACCATGATTATGATGTTGGTGTTTGTCGGCGCTTTGATGGCCGTCGGCTCGGCCCCGTAGAGCCGGTGCTTTTACAACTCTGAAGTTTTTATCTTTGTCACTTCAGGTATATCTCTCTCTCTCTTCAGGTCCGAAATGGTTATGTATTTCTGTATATTTAAAGAAAGAATTGTTGATGTGTAATTGACCGGAATGAATAACCACTGATTGAGGGTGGCGGAGTTGGGTTTTGGGGCGGGAGGTTAGTGGCAGGCTGTTATTCCGTTGGCGGAGGCACGGCGGCAGCAAAGGCACGGCGGCAGCAAAGGCACGGCAGCAGCAGAGGTGAAGATGAAGATGAAGAAGATGTAAAAGAATGGGTAGAATTGTCATTTTATTTTAAATTTTTAGTTAAGGGGTAATTATGTCTTTTTATTACTGGTCAATATCTGACTTGCACCAGTCAACTCCTTAAATGTGCAATTTGAGTAGAACTGCACAATTTGATCAAAAGATAGAGCTAGTTCTGCACTTTTAGATTATACAAGGTTACTCAGTTTAATAAGGTTATTTTTTCACTTTTCCCATAGATTCTTAGTTCTGCACCCAACTCACAACTAAGCTACCTATGAGGTAGTTAGTGGCAAGCCTAGGTATATTCATAGAGATGATATGGCCTAATAGTTAATTAAAACGCAACCATGTATAGGTTGTCAATTCGTCCGTGTTGCTATGGGAATGGGAGGGGGAGGGGGAGGGGGAGGGGGGGGGGGGGGGGTAGGGTGGTGTTCAATTAACAACCACGAACATGAAAGATAAAATGCAAGTAAATTATATTAACAAACACTTCGAGAATATTTGCGCAACATGGTTGATTAAATGTTTCGATCCTTGACTCAATCACGTGTAAGACACCAACAATGTAATCTAGTGCTCATAACACGTGGTGTGGTTGATGGTCAGTACTTCCTCATACTTGTCACGTAGGGTGCTCTTGCAGTCTTCTGTTGACACCGCCTCAGTAATTAAGGGAGTGCAACAACAGTCCGACCGTTGCACAGATTTGTTTCTCCCCCGTACGATTACGTCATGCACACTACACCACAAATGCTCTACCCCCTAGGCCTATAAAGAGGCAAAGGGATGTAGACACCTTATTGATGACAATAGGACCTCTTACAACCCTAGCCTGCTACTATTTGCTATCTCTACCCATAACCCTTAAGACCAACTCACCAGCTAAGACTGGTGTCCTGTCATTGTAACAATTACACTCAGAAAAGACCTACGTGCACACACCCATGTGGACCTGGACACCGCTACCTATATCACATCCAGGTTTCTCTTCCCTGGGGGTATCAATATGTTCACCAACATAAATGTAGACTAGAGTGTGTGCTAATGGAGTGTATCATTCATGTAATTATAACATTCAAGAACAAGTCATCATAATATCACAAGTACATAGAATTTGGAAAGTCTAATGAATCTAAAAAAAAACATAATCAACAAATGAATACAAATTTGTCCCCAAGCTATAAAACTACTCCCTAGACATGGAATTCAAGTATTTCATTGAGTTTCAAATCATAGGGCAAAAGCAAAATAAAAAGGAAAAAGAGCAAGAACCTAGAGAGGCTATTTCTCTCTCTAAGTTGCTCTTCAATCTACAAATGAAGAAAGAAAAAAGATTCAAAACTTCTAACCCTAGTAGACGGACTATATTTATAGTAGGAGGGGATTGGCCTTGAAAATAAGCCAAAACCCTAGTCCGTCATCGTTGACACGGACCGCCGGGGATGACACATCCCGTGCCATTGACGTGGCCTCGTGTTGGTGATGTCCGTTGGATGTGGCACGTTCTGCATGCCTCGTGCAGGCACGGGGTGTGCAATTGAGCACGACCGTGCTGGGCGCGGTCCACATCGTCTGGTGCGGGCCATCTTATGTAGCTTCATTTTTGCACCTATGATCTGTGGTCTGTGTCGTTTGGAATGGGCCATCATCAGAATCCTCGTTTTACTCACTCTTTTGGCACGGGCTGCTTTATTCTTCACATCCCATTGATTGGTCTTGACATCTTGGACTTAGAACGGCGTGGGCTGTGTGAAATGGGACGATCCACGCCTATACTTAGTCATTTTTGGAGTGAAAAAGGCACCTTGACCACATGACCTGGAGTGGTTGGCACGGCTCGTGCCAAAGGCCCTTGACACGGGCTGTATGGCATGGCGGAGGCCGCTGGTGCCTGGTCTTGTGCCGGCCATGAGCACTGTATGCCTGCCCGTTGCTGCTTTGCCTGACTGGCATCTTTGCTCCGCTACGGATGGACCGTTGGTCCGAATTAAGAGTTCTTGTAGTTGATTTTATAGTGCACGAAAAGACGAGCCCAATGGAACTAAGCTCAAGAGCAGATTATTCTTAGATGATCCCAGAATTTGGCGCATCGATTGGACAACAATCCTCCGTTTCTTCCTTGGCCGTTTTGAATTTCAATGCCGCCTATCTTTAGCTAAATCCTTCTACTACCAAGATGTAATGTTTGTGGCCTTCATCTACTACCATTCTAATGTGAATAACCTTCAACATCTTCTACTGTCCTTGCAAACGGCCTTCAATATAAAATGTGATGAAAAATACCAACGAGCGACCCAATTATGATAATCATATGGGAAGATCTAGGTGCCCATCGACACAAGGCGTCCATTAGTACCAATTAAGTCTACAAAATGCGGGATTTAGACAAGAAAACCAAACATGACCGTCCAAACCCCTTGTCACATAAACTTAACTAATACTAGTAATTCAACATGAAAAACAAGCCAATTATTACATCGAATGCATCGGTTAATGCAAGCATAATGATGCACATCATACTACTTTGGTTTAGGTTAGTCAGAATGCCTTCAATATCCCTAGTTGACAGCACCATCCAGAAAGCAAACAATTTCTATTATATGGTGTTTGGGATTAACAAGTTATGTTGATTATATATAGTAAAGAATAAAAATCAGTAACATATTATAATAGAGTAGCTCTTATGACAGGCGGTCTGTCCATAAGTTTATGGACAAACCACTTATTTTTTACCTTATACACTGTATTTGTTAAACTACAAACTAAATTTAGAAATTTAGAAAATATTTTTTTATATTATATTTTTTATATTTTCACATTCAAATACATATTATAGTTTGTTTTAACCTTTAAATACAACATTTATATTTTATAAAAAATTAAAACATTTAAAGTAAAAGCCACTGTGGACTGTCCATACACTTATGAAAAGATCGTCTTTCCCGAGACTCTCGTTATAATATTAGTATGTTATTTTTAGACAACATGGGTTTAGATTGGTCAAAATGACTTCAATATCCCTGGTTAACAGCACCATCCAGAAAGCAAATAAATTCTATTATATGGTGTTTGAGATTATTAAATTAAATTAAAATACTAAAATATAAAAGAAAATAATAAAATACACATCAAATAAAAAAAATTAAACATCAAATAAACTTTAAATTATATTGAATAATATATTAAAACATCAAATAAACATAAAAGTACGCACTAAATTAATTTATTTTAAACATCAAATAAAATATTGAAAATATAAAATTAGAATTTTTAAACATCAAATAAAATATTAAAATATACATCAAATTAGAAAAAGTTAAATATTAAATTAAAATTTTAAGAACACATCAACACAAATAGTTAAACATCAAATAAAATTAATTAAAATTCCAACAAAAATAATTTAACATCCAATACAATATTAAAATACACATAAAAATTATTCAAACCTCAAATATAACACTAAAATAATTTTATATAAAATTGCTTAAACATTAAAAAAAACATTTTAAAACACAACGAATTCTAATATTTAAACATTGAACAAAAACATTTAAAGATACATCAAATTATAATAGCTAAACATCAAAGAAAAATACACATAAATTTTAGACCATCAAAGTGTGCACAAAAATGTGATACTGACATCGGGAAAAGTAAACCTTCAAGATTAAAATTTAAAATATTAGTTCGCACTATTTTTTTGGTTAGGCACTTTCATTAATCAAATAAAAGTAAAAACTTAAAAATTTGTTGGCTATCACTCTTAGCCTCTTCCAACTAACTCTGTTACTTACAAAGAAAGAAAAAATAATCTTTCACCCTTTTCCTACTCATTTTGTGCTCAGCTATCTACTTCCGCTCTCTGCGATCTCCCAAAATTTTCCCTCCCTTCAAGCTCACCTAGAATTTGTTGTGCTATTGAGGCTGCCTTTAGTTTCTTTCCTTCGAAGACTCTTCTATTTCTTTCATTCCATGTGCCATATAACCCTTCAATCATCAACATCAACTTCTTGCTTTTCTTTGTCCTAGACATCATCAGCATCACTTTCTTCATTTTCCTTAGATTTGTTAGCTCTAATAGCCCCAAGCTTCAGATAAGTTCTTTCCTGAAATTGCATTGTGCAAATAAATATTTTAGGTCTCCTTTTGATCACAAAAGCTGCACTCCAGTTGATCCCTTATAATTCCGAATCCACCCATCCCGTCCTTTGTAGCTAGCATCCCGTTTAGCAGCATCCAAATGAAAAATCAGTGCTCCAGCTGTATTTTTTGTGCCAAATCACGTTTTCTTTATACCTCTTTTCATCACCTCCTTCCAACGTACCATACATCACTGCAATTTTCAGTTTTCCCTCTCTATTAATGCACTCCTTTAGATCCAAGTATACAATTTTCTTCCGTTCACACTATTTAAACATCAAAAACACAATAAATAAAAATCTAATATTCAAAAATAACAAACATCAATATTAAAGTATTAAAAAAATCAATTTACCATATTGAATCATTAATAATCCATTAAATGAAAATTCATTATTAAGAAACTAAGAAACATTAATGTTAAAATATAAAAACCAATTCACACTAGTAAAAACCAAGAATATAGTAAAAAAATATTCAAAAATAAGAAATATCAATATCAAAGTTTTTTTTTTAAAAAATATGTTGAAAGTCAAACAAAATGAAAATATAAGTTAACACATATAAGTGAAGGTAGTAAAATATCCCAAACTAATGTCAAAATAAGTATGGTGTAAAAATTTTTACATGTAAACACAAGATTCACTACAAGAAAAATGACATATTACTTCACCCTTTTTACTTCAGTTTTTTGGTTTAGGGCAAATAATTGAGGTAAAAGACTTTTACCTCGGTTCTTTTTTTTGGTGAAGTAAATAATATTTTTATCTCGGTTAAAAAATTGAGGTAAAAAGTACATTTTTACCTCCATTTTTTAAAAATGAGGTAAATAATCTTACATGATCGACATCGCACGCATTTCTGGTTTACCGACGTCGGTTTTTTTGGCACCGACATCGCAAGTTACTCGCAGACATGAATGATCAATATCACATACATTTCTTAGTTACTGAGGTGATGTATTATTCAGACCGATCGCACGTCCCTCTTGCAGACATGAATGACTGACATCGCATGCATGTCTAGGTTACTGACATCAGTTGCTTTTGTGACCGACGTTGCACGTCACTCTCGCAGACATGAATGACCGACGTTGCACACATTTCTTGCTTACGGCGTCGCTTATTAGTATGATCGATGTCGCATGTGGCGAGCATGAAATAACCGACGTCGCACGCATGTCAGGCTTACGTCGATTGTTTTTGTGACAGACGTCACACGTCACTCTCGTAGATACTTATAAGTATATGAATAATTAGATAACACTCTTGGCATTGGCGATTTAAAGTAATATATATATATATATATATATATATATGTTTGTGTGTGTGTTTTAATAATGTATTTATTTTTTAACAAAACTAAAATATTTTTTAAATTTTTTATGCAAATCCATTTCTTTTGAATTTGTAAAAGATTTTATAACAATACTTTTAACTATGAATTTATGTATATGTTTTCAAATTAAATAAATTAAACCTAGAGTTCGAGTAATACATGATCGAAATCGAATATCAATAAATAAAATATATTTTTCACCGAATAAAATTTTATGTACTACTTATTCATAATTATATAAAATTATATATAATAAGTAGTGTATTAAATTTTATTCGGTGAAAAATAGAGCTTATATATTAATATTCGACTTCAATCACATATAACTCGAACACTACTTTTAATTTATTTCATTTAACATGTGGCTAGTTATTTTCAAGGGTGACACGTGACAAATGTGACATGACTAAGAGTTGCTCTTAAAGTAAGATGTATACATGTATAGATTGTGACTTACTTTCTATATATAAATAAAAATAATTCAAATGTACTAGCGCTTTCCAACATTTAACCAAAAAATCCATCTATTTAATATTTCTATATGTATGCAATAATAAAAAAACACGTATTTTTGAGCATTGGATTATAGGGTAGCACAATTTTGGGCCTTGGTGTAATTTTTTGAGATTGTGTAGAAGTAATCAATGTTGACTTTCAAGGCCTTTTCCTTTACGCACACAAGCCCAGATTGCAAAATCTTAACTATATATTATTGAATTGCATTTTGGTATTGCCAATTTCGTGATTCGACAACTCTAACTTTCTTGGAGGAACCTAAGTGCAAAGAGTAAAAACTTTACTCCAAATTGAAATCCGCTCGAACGTGATGCTACCCTATACACCCCGTTGTATTTTCCAAGTCCATAACATAGTATTTATCAATAAACATGCACAAGAATATATTTGTAATTTTTTTCGATTTTCCTTTCTTACTTCCATGTAACTAATTCTAAATTACTCTAGAACATGTACTAGCGTTTTCCAACATTTTACCAAGAAAATAATTTATTTTATATTTCTATATTTAGGCAAGAATAAAAAATATCATGTATTTTGGAGCAATGGATAATGGGATAACACAATTTTGGGCCATAGTGTAATTTTGCAAAACTGTATAGAAGTAATCAATGTTGACTTTCGAGACCCTTCCGTTCACCCATACTTTCCTAAATTTAAAATTCAAAATCTTATATTATTGAATTACATTTTGGTGTTACCAATTTCGTGATTCGGCAACTCCAACTTTCTTGTGGAGGAACCTAGGTGCAAAAAGTAAAAACTTTACTCATAACTTCAAATTCAAATCCGCTCAAACGTGATGCTACCCTATACATCCTCATTGTATTTTTCAAGTCTTAACGGAATATTTAATTAACGGTCAACCCTTAATTGACTTTCCATACATGCACTCTAATGAAAAGTTTAGAACTTAACTAACAAACGATCAACCATTAATTGACTTTCCATACATAAACACTAATGAAATGATTATAATTAACTTAACTAATTAACTGTCAACCCTTACTTTACTTTCCATACATAAACACTAATGAAATTATTAGAACTTAACTAATCAACGGTCAACCCTCACTTGACTTTATATACATAAACAATAATGAAAAAGTTGTAATTTAACTAATCAGCGGTCAAATCCTTAATTGGCTTTCCATACATAAATACTAATAAAATGGTTAGAACTTAACTAATCAACGGTCAACCCTTACTTGACTTTACATACATAAACACTAATGAAATGGTTATAGTTAACCTAACTAATTAACGGTCAACACTTACTTGATTTTCCATACATAAATAGTAATAAAAGGGTTAGAACTTAACTGACCAACGGTCAACTCTTACTTGACTTTCCATACATAAACACTGATGAAATTTTTTGACCTTGAGGAATGCTCAACCCTTACTTAATCAACGGATTAACCTTTATATGACTTTCCACATATAAGGATTGATAACTAAGGTTTTTCTTAATTAGTAAACGATCAAGAAAGATTTGTTTGGGACATCGCACTTAACTTGACTTATGAGTTGACTCAACATAAATATATAATTTGAAATGACATAATGAAATTGTTTGACTTTAACTAATCATCGATTAACCTTTACTTGATGTTCCATGTATAAACACTAACGCAAATGTATTACCACGAGTAATCAACTTTTAATTGACTTTCCGTGTATGAACACCGATGAAATATTTCTACACACACACACACACATATATATATATGTGTGTGTAATAATAATTTAAATTTTTTTTATTATTGACTTAGTTTTTTAAAAATCGAAACTATAAAATTAAGTTTTAATGCAGAATTTTATTTTTAGAACTTTACAAATATAATTTTAAAGAGCTTGTTTCAGCCCAAACCCTACAACTATTAACACTCAAACCCTACTACTATTTATATCATAACCCTAATCAAACCATATTCTTCTCCATTTCCTTCTTCTCATTCTCAAACTGGCGCCTATTTCTTCTAAATTTCAGATCGGCCTCATCTTTCTCCATTCTTAGACAACCTTCACCTTTTCAGAACACCTCTACCTTTCTTTCCAACTCCTCCTCCTTAAATCCCGGCCACCTCACCACACGAGGAGGAGAAGGCCGTCCATGCCACCACGTGAGGAGGTTGTTCGACGCCACCACGTCGAGAGGAGGATGATCCCGGCCATTCGATGCCACCACGAGAGGAGGGGGATCCCGACTACCCCACCTTATCGTGTGATGCCACCGCGTAAGCACCGTCGTTAAATTGATGCAACCTCCATTGAATTGATGCCACCGCCGTTGAATCAATGCCACTGTCATTGAATCGATGCCACCGTTGTTGAATCGACTGCTGTTCAACGAAACCAGGTTCGACGCCAAAATCCCTTCGTGGGTCTTCACTTGGCTCAGTCGTGGCTCTGTTGGGCTCTGTTCAAGTTGAGATTTCCGCCACCTTGTTATATGCTAGTTTCTTTTTTTTTGTAAATCTTATTGAACTATTCTCTTTATAAATATAATTTGATTTGAATTTAATGAAATATGTGTTTGTGTTGTTGAAAAGTTGGGCCTGAGATCTAGCCGGAAACTCATTGTTGGCTGTGAACCACCGGAAGCGGAATCGATGTCGATTTTGCTTTTGGTAGTTTTTTTTTAGTTCCAGAATTTCAATCTATGAATCGCACTAGTTTTGTGTCAATGTTTTTTTTACTGCGGTTGTGGTCGAAGTCGCATGACTATCGTGTCAATTTTTTTTACAATGGTTTTAAAACATTTGGTACGACATCCCACCGACTTCGTTTGGTTTCACTTTTCACCTCGATTATTTTTGGAAAAAATAAAGGTAAACAATATTTTTTACCTTGGTTTTTTTAGAAAATAACCAAGGTAAAAGGTATACTTTACTCTACATATTTACTTTGGTTTTTTAAGGGATGAAAATCGAAGTAAAAATCTCTGTAGAACCGAGGTAATAGTTGTTGTTTATTGTAGTGATTTTACAGTGTAAGACCAAATTTAAGTTTAAAAACATAATTTCAGTGAAAAAATTATATTTCTATTATAACATCACGAGGTTTGATTAAAACATTAAGTAGTGAAATTGAAACACCAATTCCTAAAGTTAAAACGCCCATTGCGCAGAAATGGGAAGAAAAATCAACCCACGAGTTTTCCGACCAGGATTCTTGACCCGCATGATTTTTATGACCTGGAATCATTAATTCCACAATTATTTATGCCCCAGCGCCCCAAAAATATGATATTTACATCCAGATCCTTCCTTGTTTTCCCAAAATTTTAAAAATTATATTTAGAACCCCATCCCTCTATAATAGTTGTAAATAATCTGTTTAAACCTTGGTCTTACCCTGAGATGGTCTCGTACAAGACTTTGTCCTAGGAGATATGAATTTGAAATGATATTTTTTTTATCTTAAGAGAAATTGAATCAATAAGTACTAAACATTGACTAGTGATGCGCCCCAATTCGTCGCCGCTTCTAAGCCACCATTCGTCGTGCTGGAATCTACAAAGGAAGGCCCTCAGAGTTGTCCGGGGGGAAGAGGCTCTGACGGCCAAGTAAGCAAACAGTATCTAATATTGTAATTAGGAATGAATAGTTGAGTGTGTAGGATTACCTTTGACCTTTATGTAGGTAGGTAGGTAGGGTTACTATTTTGTTTATTTGTGGAGCAAGTACTCCACCTTGGGCTGACCCAAAAAGGAAGCTTTATTCAAGTAGTAAAGTTTTGGGCTGATGGTTGAACGCACAGGCCATTAAGCCCGTACAGTTTTACACATTATCAACAACCCCAAGAAAGTCTAGGGTTTGGCCTTCAAATTTAATCCCCATACCAGGGGTTCGAATTCATACTCGCCTTCGGAACTTCCCAATGCCTGAGGGGTATGATTTCATCATCCCCATGGTAAGTTAATGGTCCGTCCTAGGTGGGCGTCGAATTTTTTTCTCGAGCAGATAAAATGTGTCGAGGGTCCTGCCCTATCTTTCTAGTCTATTCTAAGGCCTAAGGGCCTGGACTGCTCCTCTTTTATCCCCTGGTGGTCTTCGGGCCTCAGTAGCCCCGGGTAAGGATTCAGGACCTGCTTTTCCAATCAGTGTTAGGAACCGAGGGTCTCCGATCCTTACTGGGTAGATATGGGGGGGTTCGGTCTTTAGTTTACTGATCTGTGATAGGGTCTAAGATCCGTTATCCCCACTATCTTGGATGTGTTGGATTTGAAACTTATGTTTTTAGTCTGTGCTAAAAAGGGAATTGTTCGATTCTTTCTACTAGAGAGTAGAGGTTTTTTTAAATTGATGCTTAGTGTAAAGAGATTCGACCTCTAGCCCTCTAATCTTTATCATAAGGCGAGATGTTCGACTCATCCAACTAAGAGATAGGGGTCTTGAAATTATTACCTAGTGTAAAGGGATTCGACTTCTAACCTTCTGATTGCTATCAGAAAGTGAAGTGTTTGAATCCTCCTACCAAGGAGAAAGGGTCCCGGAGCAGCGGACCCAATTCTCTTGAATTTTAAAGTTGTTCGTATGCGAAGTCATAAGGGGTTCGGCCCTTGGCCTTCCTACCCTCGTTTAGAGAGCTAGGCATTCAAAAATTTTAAAGTAACACTGGGAAGTGGGAAAGTCGCTTGGGACTCGAATTTGAATTCAAGGCAGGGAGTGGAAAGGTCATGCGGGATACTTCCCCTTTCTTCTCCAGGTGCGTGAAGGGCTTCATGCGCACCACTTCCTTATAATTACCTTGATCTATGCAGCCCACTTACCCACACAACAACTTTTTCACTTGGCGCCCCGAGGTAATAATTGCTCCCTTTCCCACTTCTTATATATACACGCAAACACTTTCACTGTTTCTTACTTTTAAATCTCAAAATTCTCATAATTTCCAAACCCTTCTTCCTCTCAGAGCACTTCGTCGACACCCTTTTTCCATTCATGTTTTTTGAGAGCTTCGGCTTCCTTTTTCAGCCATTATCTAGTAAGACCCTGACCCTTTATCCTTTATTTTGTTTAAGGATGTCGTAAATGCTTTCAGCTGGGAAGGGTCCATTCCGGATTACTTTTTGGCTTCTTCGGCCATTGTCGCTGATGATTCCTGACTCCACGATTCCAGCATCATTTAATCTTTGGTGATTGGCTATTCTATTATTGGTTCAGATGCTGGGGGAAGTTTTAGTAGTAGATCCATACCACCCGTGGGTTTCCACAGAAAATGGGTATGGTCAAGGTCCCGGGTCCCAAGCTTGGCCTAGGTTAAGGAGGATGAGGCAAGGAGGCGCTAATTTTTTGAGAAGATATTAATCCCTGTTCCCAAAAGCCTGAAAACATTGGCTCCGGGGATAGCTAAGTTTCTGAAGACCCTCATTTCTTGGGTGAGAATTCTGGAGGACTTGAAGTTGGAGGTCCTCCGAGAAGATGAAAATCCGAGGGATACAAGACCTGGTCGGTGCCCTGTCTACGAGCACCACTTCAAGTTCGGGTTATATATCCCTTTACCCCCCATCTTCTCTTATCTTCTGGAGGATCATCAAGTGATCTTAGCCCAAGTGCATTCGAACGTTATCCTCCTGGTTATGGGATTTATGAACTGGTGCAACAACTTAGGTGTCACTCCTCGGTATGAGTTGTTTAGGTCATGATACTACCTATCTGACAGCAGATCAATGATGCATTCACCCGGAGGTCAGGATACTCTTGGGGGAATCGTGACTCTGTGCACCACATTCCCATATTACTCCATAAATATCACCACAAGTTGCAAAGGGTGGCACAAAGCCCCTATTTTTACTTTTGAGAATGAGGCCGAGGATTACTTTGTTCCGGATTGAAATCCGAAGCCTAAGTTCAAGAATCTTGCCACATATGTCGCTCTAGAGAGTGTCGTGAAGGATAGGGATATGGTGTTGAGTGATCCCCTTGATATCTCAAAGAATTTGGACTTTGTATGGCCAGAAGAAGTATATGACTTGATCTATAATCTAGGAACAGTTAGGATTAAAACTCCAGCGGAGGCTGTGGAATCTGTTTCCGGCAAAGGGAAAAAGAAGGAGAAGCTTTCCAAGAAAGAGAAGATTACTTAGAAGAGGACACATATCACTAAGAAGGAGGTTGTTGCAATAAAGAAGAAAGATGCGGGTGATCAGCCCCTCCGAACAAAAGTAAAAAGGAAGCCTTCTTCGGTTGTTAATGAAAGGGGTTCAAAGGATGCGAAGAAGCACAGGATTGAGGGTTGCAACGTTAAACCTTTCGGACGTGCCTTTGAAACTGCTAAGGCCGTGCCGAAGCCCGCCCTAGTAGATAATACCAAAGAGGGTTCTATCGGGATCTCTTCTTCGTATTCTGAAGGTGTTTGCGGAATCCTTAGTTTAATTGCTTTTATCTAGTCCCTCCCTCCCTTATTTTTTTTTATTAATTTGTGTTTCCCTCCTTTTCCTTTTGCTCAGTGTATTTTGCTATGACTCTTGGCTTCAGCAACGAGATGGAGGCTGAGGAAACTTTTGTAGAGGTCTCTCCAGAAGCCCCTCAAAGCCACCCTAACGTTAGCCCTGTTCGACTGGAGGATCACTCTGAGGTTTAGTTGGAGCTTCTGGGTGAAGACGGTAGGAGGAAACAGGGTCACGATAGTGTCTCGACACCCCAGTTCCCCTCAAAGGCCAAGGAATGATATGTTTCCCCTCCATTCATCCCTTGGGCCAAACCTGGTCCCTCTACAAATACCAGTGCGGAGGCCGTCCCCCATTTAGAAAAGAGCAAACTGCCTCCTCCGCATGTGGAGGGTCACTTAACTCTTGTCTGGAGGCACCATTCTTCATTGCCTTGGATTCTATTGTCCAGGCCTATTTGATGAAGGTTCAAGAGGCTAACCAAGCTATTGCTAAGTCTAGGGGGCTTGAATGGGAGTTGCACGAAGTTGATTCCCATCACATGAAAGATCTAGAGAGGGTAGCCTCCGAATACGAGGCTGAGTGTGTTGTCGCTTCTATCGCCCATTAGGCAGAGTTGGAAAAAAAGGATGTTATTCACAAGGGGGAGCTTGAGGAAAATTCCCAAATTCACAAGGAAGAACTTGAAAAATAAGCCCTTGTTTACCGAAGGGAGCTCGAGGAATAGACTGCCAAGATTGACGGTTTTTTGAAAGGGCTCGAGGCGAAGCTTTTGGAGGCCAAAACAGAAATTTTTGGGCTGTCTAACCTTTGCTCTCCTGAACATCTGGCTTCAACTTTTGAGGCCTACACCAATAGGTTGTTCAAGACCCATAGGTTCCAAGATTCCCCCCCCCCTTCTGCTCTCTTGGTTGGGGTTTCCCGGAATAGTTTAGCCCGCTCCGTCTCCAAGGACCTTTTGGCCGAGTACGTTACGATGTTGAATGTTTACAAGAAAATTTTGGAGCCCAAACAACCAAGCCATCTCTGGTGGAAGTCAATCCAGGATGGGGGGATCAAACTCCCCTTGCTCGAGCATTTAAGGGCCTTCAGAAAGTATTTCTCGGCGGAGAAGATCTATGGCCTGAAGGTGGATGAAGACACCAAGTGGAAAGAACTGGATCCCCTTACCGCTCTGATATCTCAACGTAGGCCTACCCCTTCATATTCATCTCAGGAGGCATCCAGCTTAGGAAAAAATGTACGATAATTTCTCCCTTTGGGGGCTCTTGATGTACTCCTTTATTTCTAGTAATGAATACTTTCATTTTCTCATACTTATCTGTTTTTACTTTTGTCTTTCGTATATTTCAGACTTGGTACCATTTCGCCCTCCCCATTTGCAAAGGGGTACCTCCTTCGATTTCTTCTTCCAAATCATGAAGGAGTGGTATCATCAGATAGAGGAATGGGCTTGGGAGCATCAGATCGAGGCATCCCAGTTTTAGTACAAGTCTGTCTGAGTCAAAGAGGAGCTTCAAGCAGTATACGAGAAACTAGGTTTATGGCACAGTGGTCTTCATGAAAGCAACGGGAACTCCTCGAGGCACTGAGCCGTTTAAGGGAGGAAAGGGATTCCTTAGCTGATGCTAAAGATAAAATTTGGGAGATTTTTTATCCCTTGAAGCCCGACACAATGAAGTTCTTGAAGAGCTGACCACTAAGGTCGAGTTTTCTTTGATGCATGAATATCTTTCGGCTGCTTAAACCTGCAAAGCCACTGGTGGAGCATCCACTTCTCGATCGAACGAGTCTATTAAAAGCTACCATCGTCAGGCTTAGGTGGCCCGAGAAAATGTAGAGGTAGCTCGAACTGCCTTAACGGCTGCTACCAAAAAACTTAAGCAGTGGAAAGAAGAAGTTCGGACCTATCAGTGAGACCTGTTTCCATCTTTGGAACGAACCTTTAGGGAGAATCAGGCCCTCATTGCTGCCATTTACAGGGAAAAATGAAAAAGTTGATAAAGAACTCTCGAAGCTCTATTCAACCTACGAGGCAACGACCCACAACCTTCGAGCATACGGGCTTCGACTCGGGGCTGTCAAAGCTTCACCGGTTGAAGATTTTAAAGGATTTCTTTGAGACACTATCAATATCATGGAGAAAAAACATATAACTCGGAACCCCAAGTACTGCGAAGCATATAAGAGGCTAAGAGGTGGCTGGGCAGAGTGCAGGAAGCAAGGGCGGAAGCTTCGAGTTCCCATACTGCCTCTAGGAGAATTGAGGGCTCTAGATCAGGTGAAGCCCCCCTCCTATGAGTTCAGCTTAAAGAGTTAACACAACTTGAAGCCACCCTTCCGCTAGTCGAGGAAGAGGTTCTATGTCTTTGACTGGTCGAAGTTGACTACGATCTTTCGACGAAAAAGAAGAACCTTTAGTTAAGAGACCCCGACGCTAAGTTTTTAGGTTCTCATTTTGTAAAATACTTGTAATTTATTTCTATGTAACTTTAAAATAGCCATGCTGACCTAATAATAAGGCATTCTCTTTTTTCTATTAACAGAGCACTTTCCCTCCTTTTTTTTAGGTAGGGCCGTTGTCCTCAAGCTAAATATCTTTAACTTGTTTCTCTGATCTTTTTTTTTCAAGCGATTTATAAGGTCTTAGACCTGTGTAGTTCACATAATCAAACAGGACTTTTTGACCCTTCGTGTATTTTTCAAGGCCTAAGCCTTGAGTGCTTGTTTATTTCAAATATGTTTAAGGGATCTGTGTCCGTAAGGTCTTTGGCGGGTAGTTCGGACCTTTTCGAATTATTTACCTACAGGGTCAATGTCCCTAGGGCCTTCGGTGGGTAGTTCAGACCCTTTTCGAATTGTTAACCAGAGGGATTAGCGCCCCTAAGGAAATCTCTGAACATATGAGGGGAACATGCCCAAAGGACACTCGAGGATATACATTTCAGGGATCAGTGTCCCAAAGGTCTTCGGCAGGAAGTTTGGACCCTTCCAAGTTATTGGCCTACGGGGCTAGTATTCCTAGGGTCCTCGGTGGGCAGTTGGGACCCTTTCCGAAGTGTTAGGCGGAGGGATTAGTGCCCCTAAGGCGATCTCCGAACGTTCAAGGGAATGATGCCCAAAAGACACTCGAGGAGATACGTATTAGGGGCCAATGTCCCTAAGGTCTTTGGTGGGCAGTTCAGACCCTCCGAACACCTCTGACTGCATTTCTAGGAAATGTATTCTAATTTTCTTGAAAAATAAATTGTTAGTAATGCAGTTTCATATAAAAATAAGGTCCAAAGATTCAAAGAATCCTACAGACTTAAAGCGTTTACTGATCAAGGACATCGTCCGAAAAATAGCTACTTCGGGGTGGTCTATTTGTCAACCTCACCAAGTCATCTAGGATTTTTGGGCATAATATCTTCTAAGGTTTGAGACGTTCCATCTGCGCAGAATTGCCTCACCTTGGGGGGCTTCGAGCACATAGCTGCCTCCAGGGCCAACTTCCACAATCTGATAGGGTCCTTCCCAGTTAGCTGATAGCTTTCCCTCCGGCTCCCTTCAACTTTTCTCTTTTTTTCTCATCACAAGATCTCCAGGAGAGAACTGAACCTTCTGGACCCTTCAGTCATGGTACCACTTTACCCTCTCTTTAATCTTGGCTTCATGAAGGGATGCTTTCTCTCTTTTCCCTTTGAGGAGGTCCAGATCCAATCGACGTTACTCATCATTAACTTCTTGCTACTCACTGTTAATGGAAATCCTTAAAAAGGTTGGAAGTCTCACTTCCATGGGGATAACCACCTCCGAACCGTACACTAGGTCATCGGGGGTTTCTCCTGTGGTAGAAAACTCTATTGTTCGAAACGACCAAAGAACACTTGGCATCTCATCAATCCAACTACCTCTTGCCCCTTTGAGCCTTGAACATATACCGTTAACAATGGTGTGATTTGTGACCTCCACCTGCCCATATGCTTGCAGGTGGTAAACGCTGGTGACCTTTTGGCAAATTTTGTATTCCTTACACCAGCTCTTGAAGGGGTAATTGACAAATTGAGCATCATTGTTGGTATAATCGTTCGAGAGATTCCGAAGCGGTATGTGATATTTTTCCAGCAAAAACTGATCACCGAATTTCCTTTTACACCCGTTAAGACTTCAGCCTCGACCCACTTTGTGAAGTGGTCAATGGCCACAATCAGGTATCGAAAGTGTCCAGAGGCCTCTGCTCCTACCCCGATTACACACTATACTGGGTTTAGCTTTAGGTTGGCTTTCAGAAGCGTTGGAATGTTTCCTTGAGATCTAAAAGGAACTGGTCAATGCTTCTAATTTTTACCACCATATCATCTACGTATATTTCAAAGTTTCTTCCGATTTGCCTTTGGAACAGCTTATCGACCAATCTCTGATGGGTGGCTCCGGTATTCTTCAGGCCGAACGACATCTTTTTATAGCAAAATGTCCCTACGTCTGTTATGAAAGATGTCTCTGGCTTAGCCTTTTTGGCCATGGGTATCTGGTGATAGCCTTAGTGGGCATAAAAAATGCCAAAACCTCATATCCCATTATAGCTTCTACCAGTATGTCAATGGAGGGTAAGGGATAGTTGTCTTTTGGGAAACATTTGTTAAGGTCTATGAAATCAATGCATATTTTCCAAGCCCCATCGTGCTTAGGAACCATCACCAGATTTGCTATCCATTCGGGATAGAACACCTCTTCGATCACTCCAGCTTTAAGTAACTTTTGGACCTCTTCTTTAATGGCCTCCGCCCTTTTGGGGGCTCTTCTGTTTTATGGGCTTTTGGGAAGGATCCACATTCAATCTGTGAACCATCAGCTACTCTGGCCTCCTGTTAGGTCAAAGGTGTCCCAAGAAAACACTTCGACATAGTTATCTAGCAGGTCCTTCGGCTCTCTTTTTATAAAAGAGGGTATCATTTTTCCCATCGACACTAGTCCTTTTTCCAGAACGCCCATTGGATCCATGTCCGTGGGTTTGATCTCCCCATTGATCGAAGACACCATTTCGTCCCTCTTAGCCTCTTTTAGCGCAATAGCTACACAACTTCTGGCTGCTGACTGATCCTCCCTTATGACTGCTACTCCCTTCTTTGTGGGGAATTTCTTTGTCAGATGGTAGGGGGTCATATGGCCCGTGCTTATCACATCCAAGGTCTTTCCAATATCACGTTGTAGGGGGATACCGCATTGATTACTGTAGAACTGTAATTAATCGTGACCTCCTTTTCTCCATCAGCCACTCTAACTGGAAGGTTTATAACCCCTAAAGGCTAAACCATTTTCCCAGTGAAGCCGAAGAGGGGGGAGGTTGTTCTTTTCAAACTTTCACGTCCAAGCCCTACCTGATCAAAGCAATTGGCAAACATCACTTCTACCGCGCTCCCGTCATCGACAAACACCATTTTAACACAGAAGTCCCCAATTGTTGCAAGTATAACCATTGGATCCGTATGGGGGGTTCGACTAGGCACCGTGTCTTCTTATGAGAAAGGGATCGCTTCTTCTGGTTGAAATCACTTATGACTGGGCTCTCCGGGAGGCATGTACCGAGATTGTGTCTTTATGATGGTGTTCGATGACTGGTCACCTACTATACCTTTGATGAAGTTTATTACTTGGTTCAGACCATCTCTTGAGCTTCGATCCATCCTTTCTTCGACCTCGGGTCCGTCATTCTCCCTTACCCTTTTTCCTGCATGTTCGGCCTTCATTTCCTTGTTATTCTTTGGCCCCTCAATTTCCTCCCTTTCTTTCACCATTCCAATGGCTTTTCTTGCGCTTCGAAGAGGTTCCTCCCTTTGATCCTTCAACACAATCCAAGAGTAAACCTTCTTTAGAGCATCTTTCTATCTCTGCCTTTAGGTGAAAACACTCATTTAATTCATGACCTCGTTCTTGATGGAAGTCACAATACTTAGGTGAGTCATTCTTTCTGGGGAAATCATTTACTTGGGGTGGTCATCGAAACAGGCCATTATGAATGGAATATATTTCTATCACAGAATTAGTCAGGGGGACATAGCTTCTGAAGCTCTTTTTTGAAGCCTCCGATATCCTAGATTTATCAGGGTGCTTGGGGGCCTTTTTTGCCACCTCTATCCCCGTCTCTTTTCCTTTTCACGACCTCCTCAATCTTGGAGTATTGTTCTATGATCTCTTGTAGCTGCTGCAAGGTCTTCGGCCTTTTTGAGACCAGTTTCTTGTATAGGTTGATATCTGACATCCCATTCATATATCCCAAGATTACTCCATCCTCAGTATAGTTGATCATACTGAGGCTCTCATCTGCATATCTATGATAGTATGCCTAGGTAAACTCCCTCTACTTTTGCTTGACCTGGTAAAGTTCTACCAAGGTTTTATAAAGCTCTTCTTCTCAAACAAATTGGCCTAGCAAGGCCCTTCCGAAGTCCCTATAAGAATGCAATGATCCTTTGGCCAGCTTGTTGAACCACTCCTGGGACTTTCCCCGAAGGTAGCTTCAAACTAGCTTACATGTCAGTTCATCAAATTCTCTTGAGTTTATCAGACTGAGAAAGGTCTGGATGAATTCCCAGGGGTTCGAATCTCCACTGTATATGGGGAGCCCTTCGGGGGGTGTAACATTGCCTGACCATCGGGCGACAATTATGGTTAGGCTGAAGGGAGAGGCTACAGCTTGGCCCGAAGGACCGATTAGTCTATCGAGCTCTCTCGTGAGAGAGTCACTTGACTCCCCCCATTCATGGATCTCCCCACTGATTTAGCTAGGAAGCTTCATTGGTGAGTCACTGGTTTAAAGCCACGTACCCTGACCATGATCCTCCAATAACCGAACTATATGGCATCTGTTAATGCCCCCAGGTGATAGGAATCGTACGGGGGCATCTCTAGCCGAGACCATTAATGCATTTGGGCTCTGAATCCTAGATATCCACTCATTTTCCAAGGCATCTAAAAAGAGATCGTCGGCATTCCAAAACTAGGGACTAAGTTGGTGCCGAATTAGCCACAGTTTGAGTGAAATAGTTCGAAGGGATCGTTGGCTGAGGCAAGTTCTGACCCTCACATATTTAATGGGTGGATTGGTCTGGGAAGGGATGGGGTTTCCATCTGGATCCTTTGGTTTAGCTCTAGGGGCATTGAAGGTGGGACCCCCACATGTTGCTGGGCCATCCGTTGTTAGAGCATCAAGGGTTCTACATGATACCCCACAGATCTGAGAGTCTGGGCCAGTTGCGCCAGGTCCCACTGTGATGGGAGGGATTGTACTATTAGTGCCCCCATCCTCTGAATAGCTCCTCCGTAGGCTTCATTTTTGAATCATTCGTAGCCTCTGTGAATTACGGCCCATCCTTTCTTGGCCGCTATACCTGGTTTTATGTGATAGGAGCTATAACTCCCCAACCAAGGCTCGACGTTGATATCGGTCCTCCCCAGAGTACTCAGCTGCGCGAGTGCTAGCGTCTGAGGACCCTCCAATCCTCTTGTTTCCAAGATTTGATCTCGGCTACCCTCCATATGTTGGTTACAGGTGCCTGAGGGAGTAAGATCCATCTGATTGGTCCCACACCCTTTTCTTCTCCGATAAGGGAACTGTACTTTTTCTTCTGCGGCCAAAACTCCTCTATCCTTTAACCGCTCGCTCCTATTCAATAACTTGCCATAAGGGTAGGCATAAACCAAAAAAATGGAGTATATTTGACTCCAATGTGTCCCACTGGGCGTGCCAATTTGATACGTCCTAATTTTCTGCCGCTTCTACACCACTGAGCGCCTCCATTTTTTGTGCCGAAATCTGCAATGAAAAGCCCTCGGAGTTGTTTGGGGGAAGAGGCTCTGACGGCCAAGTAAGCAAATAGTATCTAAGATTGTAATTAGGAATGAATAGTTGAGTGTGTAGGGTTACCTTTGGTCTTTATATAGGTAGGGAAGTAGGGCTACTGTTTTGTTTGCTTGTGAAGCAAGTACTCCACCTGGGATGGCCCAAAAAGGAAGCTTTATTCAATTAATAATGCTTTGGGCTGATGGTCGGACGCACAGGCCATTAAGCCCATATGGTTTTACACATTATCAACTAGTAACTCATAGAAACTACTTACCTTCAGTAGCCACACCACTAACCTTAAACATATACTTCTATGCCTGTATATGTTAAAGGTAAGTAGTGTGGCTACTATGCTTATAACTTTAAAAGATGTATTCAAATGTGGATTGCTATTTCACGTCCTTTTGTTTATTGTATACGCTATGTATTTATACCTTATAAAAATAATAAAATTTTAAATTAAAAATGAAATAAATTTAAATAAAAAGTTTAATTTCAAAAATTTTTAAAAATGATTATTAGCGGTGGCAGGGCAGCCGCCACCGCCAATGGTCCGATGGTGGCAGGTGGTTGCTGGAAAATTTCTAGTGGTGGTCCGACCATTTCAAGCCAAACTCCAGCGATGAGTCAGCGAAGTTCTGACGGGCGATGGTTCTCATCATATAGTTCGCATCATATTTTGTACTAGTGGCTCGCATCCAAAAATTTGTACTTGTGGCTCGCATCTCATGGTTCATATCAGAAAAGTTGTACTTGCGGCTCTCATCACATAGTTCACATATGAAATCAGGCCCAAACTTATAGTGGAAGCATATGATATGCTTGCCTCAAGCCCCCAATTCAGCAGTTATATAGGGGCCTCATTTTTTGAAATTTTTTACAATATACATAGAGAGAAATTTGTAAATTTTACATGTTTTAATTAGCTATCTCAATAATTTTTTTCTCATCCTATGTGAGGCCCCGCTTTATAAATTTTAGATGTTAAATATTATATAGGGGGACTTTTTTTTTCTAATTTGCTTCAAGCTCCCAAAATATTAGTTCAAAATTTTGTAATTGTGGTTCTTATTGCATGGCTCAGATCTGAAATTTTATACTTTTGGCTCGCATCATATGGCTCGCATCCTAAATTTTAACTTGTGGCTCACATTTGACCGCTCTCATCCCATGGATCGCATTTGGTTTTTTACCTTGTGGCTCGCATTTGGATTGAAGAGGACCATAGATGAGAGATATAGATGAGAGCCATAATATGTCAGAACTTTTTCAGAATCTGATCGAAAATTGGTTGGAAAGTCGTCGGACCACATCCGAAAAGTCACCAGACCACCACCGAAAAATTGCTGGCCACCACCTGCCGTCGCCAGACTACCACCGGCGGCTGCTGCCCTGCCACTAGTAATAACCCATTTTTTTTTAAAATTTAGTAATTTTACTTTTTATTTCATTTTTAATTTAAAACTTTAATACATTTTGTATTTATATAGTTTAGATACAGGGCATACACAGTAAAATAAAGAGCGTGAAATAGCAACAACTGAAGGAATATGTCATTGGTGATTCAAGTTCCAAGCAAGATCAGCTACAAACAGGTGATCAAGCTTAGTTAGAAGCAGATAAGAGGTGATTGTAATTTTGGCGCCAAACCAAGTCGGTGGCCTAAGTCGGTGCTTGAGTTTTGCATTTTCTGATCATGCCTTTTGTACAGTTTTTAGAGTAGCTTCCTATTTTGTTAGTTAGACCACTAGCTTAGCTCATTAGTAAGTTAGTTGGAGAGACAATCAGTCCATGCTTTGTGAATATAAACAAGTTGTAATCCATTCATTCAATTAAGTTACTCCCTCCGTCTCAACTTATTTTGCACAGAATCTTTTTTTGGTCAAAGATGTCAAACTTTGACCACATATTTGAATAGGTACATGAACAATAATTTTATCGTATGATACATGGTTAGATTCGCCGTAACATGTAATTTCTAAATATCAATTTTTTGTGTGTCATTATTGTCTGTGGCTACACATATTTACAGTCAAACATGTTTATTTGAGACCTTGAAAATATTCTGTACAGAATAGAATGAGACAGAGGGAGTAATAAAATCAGTTTTCCCTTCATTTTCTTCTTTACTGAGCAAACTGTTTTGCTCTCTGATTTTTGCTCTTTGAGCTTGTTGTTTAGATAACCTGCCTTGATTCCTTCAACACCCATTCAATTTGGGAGGTGCCCACTTAGGATGGACGTTCCAAAGGACATCAAGAGAGGGAGGTGAAAGAGCTCTCAAGCAGAAAGTTCTCTCTGGAGAAAAAAAGGACGCAGTCCTTCTCCTTAACATCGGAGTCCTTTTTCTTCCAGTTTCTCGGATTCCTTGCCGGGCTTCTTTTAATGTAAGATTTGTTCTCGAATTTGAATATTTGAATATTTGATTTTTGAATCTTGGATTTTTTTTATGAAGATCTTCCTTTTCAATCTTGAATTTTTAAACGGTTACCTCGTCAGGCATCATTGTTGATTTTCACGCACCATAGAGGAGGACGGATTCAGATCCGGACTCGAAGAATGGTTGAAGATTTTGATCTTCAATTTTGTTTGTTGATGGAGTGGATTAGATGAAGATCTATCATTGTTCCAAGTAAGTTTTAATCTTTCGTTGATAGATCTAATCTGGATGACGGATGGGGGGCTTATTTATGATGAATCTGTGTGAATTTGTATGGAAGATTATTTGTTTGTGGTGGGTAGTTTACGTGATTTTTATGTTGAATTGGGAGTAGAGATGAATTTGAGGCATAAATGTTTTTAGTACTTGGAAGAGTTCATGATGGATTCATTGAGAGGGCAATCATGTGATCATATCCCGGTACCAACCCGGCCATGGTTGTTTGTTTTAATTGGAATTTTTTACCAGATTGCTATGTTTTATGCCAAGAGTTCAGATTTTTTTTCCTGTCCGATGAACACTCATATGGAATTCAAGATTTTGGGTGTTTGAATGTTATTGTAAGATAGGGTTGATGTTTTGGGATCAATTGGATTCAAGATAGATGCTTGGAAATGATCTGCTATGTGTTGGTTGAATGAATTTTGTTAATCGAGGCTTGATCGGAGTCTTACAAGTTAGTATTTGAGGTACGATGGCCGACCATGGTGAATTGGTTTAATCGGAATCATCAACGACGATTTGCCCAAGGTTTTCTCAACATTTTTCAATTTCATAATAATGCCCAGATCAAGATGAATGGAGGAGTTGGAGGATGAAGGTTTGAGTTTTCAGATCGGATTCACCGGAAAGACGCGAATTCGACAAAGACATGGATCTGGGCGCTTAACCCATTTTCAGCGCCACCATGTCACTATACCCGAGCAGGCCTTTCTTCCATCCTTTGGAGGCCGATTTATTCGAATTTCTTCCACTTTCCACCGATGAATTATGGTTTAACGGATTCTCCTTTAGATTCCGCACAAAATCATATGAAATTTGTGGAGAGTTTGTGATCTTATTCGGCCTTGGAGTAGGGTTTGATACGGCAAAGGAGAGTTCTTGGTGGATTTTTTTCATGTTTTTGGTTTGGATCTTGGATACGGGTTTGGATCGGGAATTGTGTGGGAGATCGCATTGGTTTCTTGCATAGATTCCTTGTTCGAGAAGGAGATTTGGCCAAAAAATCCAATCTTTTTTGGGTTTTGGTTGGGATTTGGATGCGCAAAGGGGTATAAAGGGTTTGATTAAAATTTTCAGCACACTTTTTAATCAAATTCCTTCTATCTTCATCGGATATAGCACAAGGTTTTGGAGATTTTCAATCGGATCTCACGAAGGACTCAGGATTTTGTGATTGGATTTGCTTAGCAGTCACCACGGTTTCCAGGTTTTTCGATCCAATCTCTTACGGTTTGGTTGTTTTTTTTCGATTTGGTGCATGATGTTTATGTGTTATTGATTCCGATTGATCATTGGGATAATTGGTTTTGATTGCAAGCATTTCGATTTGTTATTGCTTGTTCGTCAATCTCGATTTGGTGATTTTGTTTTTATTTGTGTAGTCCGATCGGTTTGGGTTAATTTCGATCGGATTTTGTGCTTGTTTGTGTGAATTCCGATCGGGTTGGGTTAATTCCGATCGGATTGGTGTTTATTTGTGCGGTTGGTTGTCCGATTTGCTTTGGTGTATCCGATTTGTTCATCGGAATCCATACTTTGGGGTTCGATCTTGCTTCATCACAATGGTGATTAATGGGGAGTCTTCTACGGGTGGCAAGAACAATAGCAATCCTCGGAAGCAAGGCACGGCCGAGGGTGGTAGTAACAAGAGGCAAAATCAGCAAGTGCATCCAAGAGAATGGAATGACCCGAAACTTGAGAGAAGGAGGCTATGGAATGATCCAGACATTCTCATGAACAAGTCGAACATTGAAATTGTTGCAAACAATGGAGATAGTGTCGACTTTGTTCTCACTGAGGATGAGATACACAAAGATCTATACAAACCCTTCTACGGATTCTTGGGTGTGTTTCCGGGCTTCTTCCCTAGAATGTATGCTATCCGAACTCTTTTGGTGGCAAAGTGGAAGGTTGCGTGCACTGTTCAGAGCAAGCAAAATGGCTATGTCATGTTCAGGTTTAACTGTGCTGAAGATAGAGATCTGGTGATGAATGGTCCTGGCCATTATCTCCATGGAAAGAAACTGTTCATGTTGTTAGTGGATGAATCTGGGCAGTATGATGCGAGCATCCAAGCTACTAAACCAGTTTGGATAAGGATGGAACACTTGCCAAAGACTTATTGGCATAAGAAGGCATTGGAGAAAATTGCCTCTTCACTAGGAGATCCAATCCTCATGGATAATGGTACTCTCGAGTTGAGGGGCTACTATGCACGTCTCTTGGTATGGATTGATACATCCAAAAAGCTCAAGGAGGAGGTGAGCTTTCGTGTTCCAACTGGTGAGGTTTTTGTGCGAAAAATCATTTATGATTATTGTAGACCTTGGTGTACGAATTGTGGTGAAAATAATCATCTCATTGAAGTGTGTGATGACTACTGGAAAGCCAAGGAGATGGAACACAAAAATCCTACGGAATTGGTAGGCAATAAACATATGAAGGCGAAGGGAAAGAAAAACTGGAGATCTTGATATAATGATCAAGTTTGGGTTAGGAAGATGCAAGCTGAAAATATTGGAGATACTCTAAGTTCAAATTCGGTTGGAGGGAGAGAAAATGTGATAATTGAAGATGCCTCTTCGGACAATGAAGAGGTAGAGAGGCGAAGAAAAGGTAAGGGAAAATTAGTTGAAGGCATAGTCAAAAGCATCGAGAAAGCTGGAAGTGCTAAAAAAGGGCCTGGCATAACTATCGGCGTAATGCAGGATGAGGTTAATCAGGCAGTTGTTGCGCTGCCAGCAACACTGCCCGCATCGCCAGCGCCTGGAGCAGCAACCACTGGCGCTGAAAACCTCACCGTAGGCGCCAGGTCTGCCCAAGCAGCGCGCAGCAGGAGCGCCGAGCGCTCGAAATCCAGCGTCCGTGCCGTTAGACAAGCAAATCCAGTGCCCACAGAATCCATTGGGCAGTAACAAGTATTTGGAGATGATGACAATCCGATTAAAGGTGCTGGAATTTTGCCTAAACAAATAATCCATTCGGAAGCTCGAGGCTCAAAAATTCCCAGGTTGCATAGGAGCAAGAGCAAGAGTAGACCTCCCCCTACCCCAGGGGCTTTGACTAGGTCTCGGAGTAAGAGCAGGACAAGAACAAATGAGCAAGGGAAGGGCATCCAGAAAACCTTCCAGCGCATGCTATCGGCTGCAAGGAGCAACTCGGGTAGTTCTGGTACTCACAATTCTGATGGCGTCGGTCCGAAGCCAAAAGGGACCTCGGTTTCCCAATGAATGCCGCAATGAATGTCAGGGGTCTATCGGCCCCTGTAAGGAGGAGATGGGTTAAAAATATCATCTCCACTAATAGAGTTGGATTGTGTGGTTTGTTGGAGACGAAAATGGAAGATAAAGTATTGAAAATTTTCTTAAAGAGTTTTAAGGGATGGAAGTTTATGCATAATTTTGAGCTGTGGCAGAACTCGAGAATACTCATTATCTGGGATCCGAAAGGCTTCACAGTGGATGTTCTTGGGAAATCTCCACAATGTATTCACCTCAAGGTTCGTAATCTCTCTTCTGGCATTGAGTTTTTCTGTTCATATGTGTGTGGGCATAGTGAGGGACGTTTGGCGCGTTTACCACTATGGGAGGAATTGAAGTCATTTGGTGTCAATCTAAATTCTCCTTGGATGGTTCTTGGTGATTTTAATGCTATTCTTAGTGTTGATGATCATTATGGAGCTACTGTTCCTAGCTTGTACCCGATGAAGGAGTTTCATGATGTTTGTGTAAAGTGTGGATTAAGGGATGCGCCTTCTTTAGGTGAGCACTTAACCTGACATAGTGCAGATTGGAAAATTTGGAGGAAACTGGATAGGGTATTCTTAAACCACGGTTGGGATGGTGATGCTTGTCGTACAACGTTTCTACCAATCTCGGCCCAATCCGATCACTCTCCCATGGTGGTTGATATGTCGCAAGAGATCGATGGTAAGGGTAGGCCTTTTCGATTTCAAAACATGTGGTTAGGTCATCCGAATTGTGGGCAAATAGTGGAGGATTTTTGGAGCCCTTCGGTTGAGGGGACTAAGCAATTTTCAGTGACCATAAAATTATTTCGGATGAAACACCCGTTGAAGGAATTGGGTAAGCTTGATTTTAACCATGTGTCCGAAAAGGCCAAGCTTGCGGATGCGGAGTACAACAAGGCTTTTGATGAATTTGACACCAAGACTGCTTCGGACAATGATGTTGCGGCATTGCGAAGTTTGAAGAAGAGTGCTATGTTGTATTATCTTGCGGAATCATCTTTTCTTGCTCAAAAGGGGTGGATCAATCACATTACTTTGGCAGATAAGGGATCCTCGACAAGAAAAGGAGGAGGTATCCCGGTGATTATTGATAGTGACAATCGGATTGTAACTTCAAATAGCCGAAAGGGAGAGTTATTTGCAAATTTTTATAAAGGCTTGTTCGGAACGAAGAGGGATAGAGTACCTATTAATCCGGTTGTGATTGGTGATGGCAACAATCTCACGGATGTGGATAGGGCCTTTTTGAATCAGGAAGTTGCAACCATTGAGGTTAAACAAGCTTTATTTGCAATGGCGGATGACAAGTCCCCGGGTCCGGATGGTTATACAGCGGCTTTCTTTAAGAAGCAGTGGGGCATTGTGGGTGAGGGAGTGACAGCTGTGGTTTTGGAGTTCTTTCAGACAGGGGATCTCTTGGCCCAGCTTAATCATACTTCGGTTGCTTTGATACCGAAGAAGCCTGATAATCTGAAAGTAAGTGACTTTAGACCAATAGCGTGCTGCAATGTTGTCTATAAAGTTATCACAAAAATTATTGCGAACATGCTAGAAGGAATTCTGCCAGTGATCATTAATCCTTGTCAGGGTGCATTTGTGAAGGGTAGAAATATCTCTGATAATGTAATGCTAGCTCAGGAATTTGTTCGGGGATATGGAAGGGCTCGGAATTCTCCACGATGCATGATTATGGTGGATCCACAGAAAGCATTTGACACAGTCTCTTGGGAGTTCTTGGAGGAAGTCTTACTTGGCCTTGGATTTCCGGAAAGGCTGACGGATAGAGTCATGACATGTGTACGCACTTCTTCATTCTCGATTGCGGTTAATGGTAAACTGTGTGATCACTTTCAGGGGCAAAGAGGAATTCGACAAGGAGATCCATTGTCGCCTCTCCTGTTTGTGATTTGCATGGAGTATTTCTCAAGATTGCTGAAAAGGAGAAAGGATTCTAGACACTTCACCTTCCACCCGAGGTGTGAGTCGTTAAGGATCACACACTTGGCCTTTGCAGATGACCTTATGCTCTTCTCTAAGGCGAACACGAGTTCAGTTCATATACTCATTGATTCCCTGGATGAATTTGAACGCACTTTGGGATTGGGCATAAATGCTGCAAAATCGAAGTACTTTGGAGTTGGCATAAAGGAGGATTTAAGTTTCACGGGTATTCCTTGGGCGACATTCCCTGTTAGGTATCTAGGTGTGCCACTGGATTCCAGCAAGTTGAAGGTGCCGTAATTTGGTACTTTATTAGGGAAAGTTGATTCGGAAATAGCAAAATGGAAGGGTCATACCCTTTCCTATGCAGGCAAATTGGAACTTGTGAGATCAATTGTGGGAGGTATTGCAGGATTCTGTATTCAGAATTTTGTCATTCAATCTGCGATTTTTGATGCTTTGGAGCAAAAGTGCAAACGCTTCCTATGGGGAGGCAAATACAAAAACAAAGTGGCGTGGAAAAAGTTGTGCGCTCCTAAATCTTTTGGGGGACTTGGATTGCGAGACTTTGGTACTTGGAATCGGGCTTCAATGGCGCAGAGATTATGGGATATACATATGAAGAAGGATAGTTTGTGGGTAAAGTGGATTCACTCATTCTACCTTCGGGATGGTGATTTTTGGGATCTAAATCCTAGGATCCAAAATGGAAGATTGGGTGAGAGGTATTCCAGCTATTTTGGTAACTTATGCAAAATCTGAGATGAGTTATGTGGCATGTTTCAAGGTAATGTGGGAGAGGTTCAGTACCATCTTGGTCTTTGGGCGAATTCAGGAAAATTCACGAGTAAAGCTTATGTGTTCATGCATCGCCATCAATACCCGAGGCTTTATGAGGAGAGTGGCCGCAATTACGAGAAGGTTTTCAATAGTATCTGGAGAGGTTTTGTACCGCCAAAGTTCTCTTTTATTGCATGGCTTGCAACAATTGGAAGGCTCTATACTAAGGACAAAATCCGTACTGAGGGAGAGGATAGTTCGGATACAACTTGTTCTTTATGTCACCTAGAGGTTGAGACTAATGAGCATTTATTTTTTAAATGCGAATTTTTGGAGGTGGTATGGGGTCGAATAAGGACTTGGATGGGTCTAAGTAGAAGAACAAACTCGATTTCTAGTTCAATGAATTGGGTTAAAAGGCAAGTTAAGGGATCCAAAATTCGCAAAAAATTTGGTATCCTAGCCTTGGTAACTACAATTTATCGTATTTGGAGGGAACGTAATAATGTTGTTATGGATGGCGCCTCCCCTAGTTCCGATCGAGTGGTCAAGTTAATTATGAAAGATTGTTACATGGTGATGAATAGGCTATTCCCGGATGATCATTTATTTTAGTGCGTTGAATGGAGTGGCTGATTGAAGGCTGGGGGTGGTGCTGGTTGTTGTGCACTGGGTGCTTCATGCCGTGGGCTAAGGGACTGGATTCCTGGCACTGCGGACTTGGCGCTGTGGATGATGGATCTCGGCCACTGGGCATCTCGAAGTTAGTGGTTTTCTGCGCACTGGGCGCTGGATTGGGCATCAAGGCCAGGCGCTGTTTGACGCTGACTGGTGCCACATCCCGCGCCAAGTTTGAGTTGTTTGAGCTCGATGGAGTCAAGGTTTTTACTCGGATTTCTTCTGGCGATTGCGACTCGAAATCAGGATGAGGCAATAGGTTTAAGAGTATGGATTTACACTCTATTACTCTTTCTCCTAAGCCTAGGTTTTACTTATGAATTAACGGTTATTTATGCGCTCTATGCTCGCGCTACACTCTGTGTTAAATTAGCATGAAGCTGTCCATTTGCTCAAAATGGAGTGGGCGATTACATAATCGCCACGCTTGATGCACGCGGTACAAGTGTATCCGTTCTCACATCCTCAGGAGGTTGATTTGGATGGGATTTACAAAGGTTGGAGGCACGGCCTCATTTAATCTTTTCCCACCAGATCACTCTCGGTGCAAAACAGAGAATGCTTGAAGGCCAATAACATTCCTCTATCTCCATCTTAGGGATGTACATGGTAGAAGCAAATTTTCATTCGTGCCAGAATGGTGCTAACTAGATTATCGGCTTCGTTTGTCTTTTGTGACTTCCAAGACCCAAGACACTCTCGGCTGCTTTAGGATATTCTTATCATTCGACATTGGATCTTAGTTCCTTCATCAACGTTCCAGCAATTACATTAATTCAAGACCCGAGACTCACAACTCTCGGCTGCATTTTGGAATCAAAGTGAAGATGGCCCCATTTGTTAGGGGTAGAAGCGGATTTTTATGATTATGGGTAATGAGTTTGTTCTCACCTCATTTTTTCGATTGTTTTATAGCCTGTGTTTTTCCAGGTTGTTTTGTGCTCCCTTTGCTCGATTAGCTTGCTTAGGGTTGAAGTTTATTTTACTTAGATAAAAAGGGGGGGATGGGGGAGTGTTATCCTTTGGATTTGCACTCTTCCACCCCCCCCCTACCTCATTTGCGGATTTACTCCTTAGGTTTACTACGTAACCTAAGGTTGGATTCTTTTGTATTTGGTGGGGTCCTTTTAGGGCTCTGCTGCAGGTTCCACCGTCTATACTATTTACCTATTTACCCGAGCAGGAAGAATGGAAATTCTCTCTGGAGAGAAAAAAGGGCGCAGCCCTTCTCCGGAATACCGGGGCCAATTTTCTTCCAGTTTCTCTCCTACAATTCAGAGTTTCCGGCGAGGAATCCGACATTAATGTTGAAGATTAATGTTGGATTCCTCGCCAGGCATCTTTCGAGGTATGATTTGTGCTTGAATTTGAAGATTTGATCTTTGGATCTGGAGGTTTTGGGTGAAGATTAGACTTTTCGATCTTGAAGTTGTGGATGGAGCGTATTTGATGAAGATCTATCATTGTTCCAAGTAAGTTTTAATCTTTCGTTGATAGATCTAATCTGGATGATTGATGAGGGGTTTATTTATGATGAATCTGTGTGGATTTGTATGGAAGATTATTTGTTTATGGTGGATAGTCAATGTGATGTTCATGTTGGATTGAGAGTATAGATGAATTTGAAGCATGAATTTTTTTTTGTATTTGTAAGAGTTCATGATGGATCTGTTGAGAGGGCATTCATGTGATCAGATGCCCCACTGTCCATGATTGTCTGCTTTAATTGGAACTTCGACGAGATTGCTATGTTTCATGCCAAGAATTTAAATTTATTTTCTTGACTGATGAACAATCATGTGGGATTCAAGATTTTGAGTGTTTGAATGTTATTGTTTGATGGGGTTAATGGTTTGGGATTAGTCGGATTCAAGACAGATGTTTGGAGTTAATTGGTTTAATTGGAATCATTAACGACCATAGGCCCAAGGTTTTCTCCTCGTTGTTTCAATCTCATGATAGTATTCAGATCTAGATGAATGGAGGAGTAGATTTTTCGTACAGGTTGGATTATTTGGATGTCGATTGCTAGAATTTTCCGGTCGGGTTCGCCGGAAAAATACTTTCTCCGGTGGGTTATAATGCTTATCATGCCTTAAAGGTTTCAGATTCGTTTTGGTTAAGCAACATCCGATCAGAAAATATTTGGGAAATTTCAGATTTGAAGTTAATTTGGAGGTTGGTTTTTTCAGATTTTCCGATTGGAGGTCACCGGAAAAACGCTATTCCGGCGATGGGGAAGCACAAAATAGCCTCGATTATTTGCCCCTAGACTCGGATTCGTATTTGTTCATGCTTGAGATGCATCTCAAGGTTGGAAAAGAGAATACATGAGTGTTGATTGTGTTGTTTTTGCTCACCAGAAAACCGCGTTTCCGTCAAGGTAAATGGCAACTTTTCGGTCGGAAAAAAGCATGCTCGGATTTGGAGGTGATATTTTCTATTCTACGTGCTAAATTCGGCTCGAAATTCATAAGAGAAGAGTGCCCAGATTTGCATGGAAAGTTTTGAAAAAAATTTTGGCGGATTCCGGCGGTTTTTCGAAAATTTGGCGAGTCTCCGGCACCGAAAAACCGCAATTTCGGTGACAAAGTGGATCTGGGCACTCGACCCATTTGCGAGTGCCGTCGGGTCGTAATACCCGAACAAGGTGAAACAGGTTGGAGGCTACTTAGGGTTTTGACCCGTTTGGTGGTGGCCGGGTAAGGTAGGCATTCGGATCAAGGGCTTAAACCCTAGCTGCTGGGCCAAGGCTGTTGGGCCTTCCGGTTGGCTGCTGGGCTAAAAGTTTATTTGACGTCCGGGTCGGTTTATAACCCGGTTGGCGCGCGAGTGAATGATCAGGCCGGGTCACACGGTTTGTGACCTGGGCTGAAAAAATGGGCGCTGCTGGGCTGAAAAAATGGACCCTGGGCCGAAACAAGAGAGCTGATTGCGGATTTAATATATGAAGAAATGGGTCATGGTTATAACCTGAATTAAACCCGGTTAAGTGCTTCTCCACAAGGGGCGGTTGCGGTTTAGTTGAAACCCTAGCTGAAGGGTACTGGGCTGCCGGGTTTCTGGGCCGAAAGATGAAGCTGCTGGGCCAAGAGGATAAATCAAACGGGTGGGCCAAATTCAAGGTCTTCTGAGCCAAATTAAATTGGGAATTTTCATCCTAACCTTGGGCTGAATTTGCTTCAATTTTGGGCTCTAATTTGAGGTTTTTGTTGAGTTTGGGCTTTCTCTTTGGGCTAAAATTGTATTGGGTGGATAATTGCACATTTTCCCCCTTGGAGGTTGGGAGAGCAACCTTTCTACATTTGGTTGCACGACCATAGGAGTTGGGTATTTGGATAATTAATTAGCGTACGCGAAATCAATTAATCCACTGCTAGTAGTTACTTGGACTTGACGGTCATTACGCGCTCTATGCTCGCGCTACACTTTTTGTGTTAAATTAGCATAAAGCTGTCCATTTGCTCAAAATGGAGTGGGCGATTATATAATCGCTAGGCTTGACGCACGCCATATAAGTTGTGTCCGTTCTCTCCATCCTTAGGAGGGCTATTTTCAGAGGGATTCACAAGAGCTATTGGCACTGCCTACGACACTCTTGCCCTCTAAATTAGCCTCGGTTCATATCACGAGAACGTTTGAATGCCAATAACACCCCTCTATCCTCACCTTAGGGGTGTATATGGTAGAAGCTGCTCCTCCTTTGGCGGTCCTAGCTTCATTTGGATTCAGCAACACCAGCACACCATGGCGACCATTCAAGACCCGAGTACACCACACTCGGCTGCACTTTTTGTCTACCACTGCCGTCCTCTTCACTATTTTCCTTAAGACCCGAGACCCGAGTCTTGGCTGCGATGAGGTTTTTATAAGAAGAGCCAGTACACATTTCTGGTTGCTATGTATAGGTCCAGATTCACACATCCGAACTTGCAGTTATTTTTCCCTGGGCTTAGTACTTTCTAGCTTAGGGTTAGCATTACTTTAAAAATAATTGGGGGGGGTACTCAATTGGGTATCCCCCCCCGCATCTTTTTCCCTAGGTTTTTAGCTTAGGGTTGGATTATGTTTTGTATTTGGTAGGGCTCTTTTAGGGCTCTACCGTGGGTTCCACCGTCTATACTATTTACCTATTTACCCGAGCAGGAAAAAATGGGGCAGAGGCTCCCCAGGGTTTCAACCCGGTTCAAGGTGGTGCAGGTCATATGATCGGCTACTACAGCCTGGTCAAGGGTTTTAAACCCTAGCTGTTTGGATCTCGTGTGGTGGATGTTGTACTCTCGAGTGGTGGATGCTATACTCTCGAGTGGTGGATGGTTTACCCTCTCAAGTGATGGATGTTGTACCCTCTCGAATGGTGGATTTTGTACTCTCGAGTGGTAGAAGATGTACCCTCTCGAGTGGTAGATGGTGTACTATCTCATGTACTCTCGACTGGGGGTTCACGTACTATGGGTTTGAGTGGCGGATGCTATCCTCTCGACTGGTGGTTCACGTACAATAGGTTCGAGTGGCGAGATGTACTCTCGAGTGATGGATGGTGTACTACAGGTTCGAGGGGCGGATGAGAAGTACTCTCGAGTCGTGGATGGTGTACTACGAGTTCAAGGGGTGGATGGGTTCGAGGCGCGGATGGTGTACTCTCTCGAGGGGTGGATGGTGACCTATCTCGTGTACTCTCAACTGGTGGTTCACGTACTATGGGTTCGAGTGATGGATGTTGTCCTCTCGACTGGTGGTTCACGTATAATAGGTTCGAGTGGCAAGAAGTACTCTCGAGTGGTGGATGGTGTACTACGGGTTCGAGGGGTAGATGGGTAGATGGGTTTGAGTGGCGGATGGTGTACTATGGGTTCGAGGGGTAGATGGGTTCGAGTGGCGGATGGTGTACTCTCTCGAGGGGCGGATGGGTTCGAGAGGTAGATGGTGTACTCTCTCGAATAATGGATGTTGTACTCTCGAGTGGTGGGCTGAATTCAAGGAGTGTTGGGCCTGTTTAAATTAGAATTATTTCAGCTTACATGGCCTCCTCGTTTGACCAGGATTCAACCCGAGTTTGCCCCTGATTGACCCACGAATTTAGTGAATAAATGGGCTGAAAAAGAGCTGTTGGCCCGCATGATTTAAAGGGGTCTTTTTCCCTTATTTTTTGCTGAATTTGCTTCATTTTTTGCCCTATTTGGAGGATTTTTGTTGGGTCTTGGCCTTCTCTTTGGGCTAAAATTGTATTGGGCGGATGTATGAGTTTTTTCCATGCTTTGATTGCACATTTCCCCTTGGAAATACTTGTGCACTATGGCTGATGAGGGTGGGAGAGCAGCCCTTCTTCATTTGGTTGCACGGCCATAGGAGTCGGGTAGTGTGTTAATTAATTAGCGTATGCAAAATTAATTAACCCACTACTAGTCGTTACTTGGATTTGACGGTTACCACGCGCTTTATGCTCGTGCTACACTTTGTGTTAAATTAGCATATACCTGTCCATTTGCTTAAAATGGAGTGGGCGATTGTAAAATCGACAGGCTTGACACACGCCGTATAAGTTGTGTCCGTTCTCTCCATCATTAGGGGGTTATTTTTTTAGGGATCCACAAGAGTTATTGGCACTGCATACGAATACTCTTTCCCTCTAAAATAGCCTCAGTTCACACCACGAGAACGTTTAAAGGCCAATAACGCCTCTCTTTCTTCATCTTAGGGGTGTATATAGTAGAAGCTGCTCCTCCATTGGCAGTCCTAGCTTCACTCGGATTCAGCACCACCAGCACACCATGGTGACCATTCAAGACCCTAGTACACTAAACTCGGCTGCACTTTATGTCTACCACTGGCGGCTTCTTCATCACCTTTTCTTCAAGTCCGAGACCCAAGTCTTGGCTGCGATTAGGAGATCATATGACGAGCTAGTACACATTTCAGGTTGCTATGTATAGGGCTAGACTCACTTGTATCTTGACTTGCATTTATTCCCCCTGTACACATTTCTGGTTCCCTAGGCTTTCTCATCATTTAGCTTATGGTTTGCATTACTTTCTGTATTTGGTAGGGTCGCCTGTACTTTCATGGGGCCCCCCTCGGCTGATCCACCGTATGTTCTATTAACCACTTTACCGGTCCAAAGGACATCAAGAAAGAAGCATAAGTAGACATATTGATACATACATGATTTTTTATTTAAAATTTGCGAATTATTTAACTTTAAAAGATTTTTACCATACTTTAATCTCTTATCACTAATCTAAATTAATTGGGATTTCAAAATGGATCTCAACTACGACTAGCACGTGTTGTTTTAATATTAGCTTGTAGTATATGTTTGTAGCGATGTATACAATTACGGTAATTTAGGTTTTAATAGTTTTGTCCATAACTTGTGGTAATTTTTGTCATTGGAGTATTGGTACCCTTTAGGAAACTGGTATTGTAGTCATGCAATGATAAAGATATTTGGTATGTCAAATTCATGTGTTGAGAATATAGTGTTTATTATTATTTTGTTTAAACGTGACTATGGTGTTCTTGATTGTGTATTGCTTTAAATTTTGAATTGAATACCTACATAAATTGCATAGATACTGTTTTTTAGTTCCAATTTTATCTTTGTATTTTTATTTAACCATTGGTGCAGTTTATCATCTATCCAAAGAAATTGGGGGGTGTTCAAAACGTGTTTAAAACTCACCAATGCATATCAACTACAACCTGAACGCAGAAAATCACTGATTTTGAAAGTTAGTCAATTTAGTGTGCGTAAAATGTAGGACACTTTAGTACAACTTGATGCACTGAATAATTGTGCTAGATATTTCATTCTCTTTGGTATACTTCTACATTCGATCAGTAATTCTACGATTTGACTGCTCATTATAGCTTTTCTAATCATCACCTGGGATCAGCGTTAAGTATCAAACCTGATTTATCTCTTTTCTAAGACTCCTACCTCAATAAACTGTCATCTCCTTTGGAAATTCTAAGAAATCTGCATAGCCTAGTCCAGTAACCAACTCTCTCTTTCACTAAATCGGCGTGTTTTCTAAACTCTGCATTCGCACTTAGTTCTTCGAAAGACTCAACAAGGTTTTGAAGCCTGGCTACAAACTCAATGAGAAGAGAAGCAAATGTGGCCAAAGACAATGCACTGGCACTCTCGTATGTCTTCCAATCTTCTTCACCCGGTAACACACAGTCCGGCCTTGACTTCTCTTCACCGGCCTTGTTATTACCAGATGGAATAACTCCAGCATCAGAATCAAAGCTCAATGAGTCTGAGGGCGGGCCACCCCAGCTCTTCGATATCTGATGGGATTGAATGTGAACCACCACCTCATCAGGGGACTTGTGATTGTGTGCATGGCCATTGTTACCATTTATGTCATCACGATCATTCATATTTATGAAATCCTGCACGATCTGATGATCCTCGGATTTACCTATTTCCCAGCTTTCTGAATTCACTAGGAGGTAAGATTTCTTATCTATCTTTTTCTGCAATGCTTCCACTGCATCATGCACTTCAAACAATATGTCGATTGAATCCAGTTTCTCCATCTTTTTAACCTTATCTCCTAGCACCCGTAATACTCTTGCGCTTGCTGTACCTACCCGTTGAAGTTCATTCCTAAACACTTGTCTTTTTTCAGCAGGAGCCTACAAAAGATCGCAAATTTTCAAACTACAATAAATTCACCTAAAATATTCTCAGTTAAATGGGATTCAGAGGAGAATAAATTACCTGTATCTCTGATAATATACATCCATGTAAAGCCATCACCATGAACGCACAATGCCTCAAAGCCCCACTCACTTTGACAAAGTCTTTCCATGGAAATTTGAACTTTTTATAAGGACCATGAGGTGGTTCCCAGACAGCAAAACTAACCTATAAACATAAGAATCTAGTCAGATAATGTTTTAATTTCTTGCGTAGTATGTAAGTACATGATGCAAACATACCAGAGCTTCCTCCTGGCTTGTGGATTCCACGGCCGATCTGTATCCACTATACACCGGATCATCAGAAGCTTGGTAAGTAAGAATCTTTGAGGGAACCCGCTTATACTCAACACAGTTAAGGTAACCACTGATGCAACCTGCAAGAAGATTCAAGGAGTGAAGTTAGCAAGGATCATACAAAATCAGCTATCATATAATCCAAGACTAAACAAATGATGGAGATACCATTGAATTGTGAACTCACCTTCCAAAGAATCAGCAACACTAGTAAAATTTTTCGCTACCACATTGTGCAGATCTTCACCGGCCCAAATGGGACAAATACATATGTTTACTGTCAAAGCGATAGCGGCGCCTAGAGCAATGAGGATAAATCTTGAGATAGCTGTCTGAGAAAATTCACTTGTTCTGTATCCAGATACCATGATGAAACAATATGTGATGAGGAACACTCGGAATCCATATTCGTATGGCTTCATAGTAGGATACAGCTTTGCATAAGTAATGCAAGAACCTAAAACCAGCAAGAACAGCAAAGGCAGTTAAGTATGAAGCAATAAACAATGAGATTTCAACAGCAGAAAAACTATCTAGCAACAGTAGCCCGAATATCAGACCTGTAATAAATATTCCTGTTATAACAACCATTTCTTCCCAATCTCCTACGAGTTTTGAAAGCTCTCCCATAGCAAGCGCAAGCCCTCCAGCTGACAAAGTCCCTATTCCGCGATTGAAACCTTTGCTCAGAGTGGCGCCTGCAACAAAACAGGAGCTTGTTAGCCTCCATAATCATCACTTGTTGGGAGATTCAAATAGAAGAATGGCATGATCTAGCATGCTAACATGGCCATCAAGCTAACCATAACTAAACCCACCAGCAACTAGTATTGACTTTGCATCATTCGCGAAAAACTCTAGCACCCTCAAGAACAACAGACTGCTGAGATCTTAACCTCATACACTCATACGAACAATGGAACTAATAATCAAAAGACTAAGAAAGCATACAGCGAAGATCAGTCCACTGAGGGTATTAGAAGTATCTTTCTCACTAAGAAAGCATCCCTAAGTCAGAAAGTTCTAATTAAAAATAATAGGCCAAAAGTCACTATATTGCACCAGTTGTTAAACAATAATATACCCCCTCTGTCCCATAATTATTGGTCTATTTACTTTTTCACGATCTTTAATAATCATGTTTGACCGTCAATATCTCTAACTACATATAACATTTTTGCATAAAAAAATGATATTTAAAAAATACCGATGTTAAGATGAATTTAGCAATATCTCGCGTGATATTTTTATTATACATATATTACTTTATATTCGGTGTCAAGTTTACCAAATTTGATTTTGAAAAAGTAAATAGGTCAATAATCTTGGGACCGAGGGAGTAAAACACTTTAAAAGATCAGTACTTTCCCAAATTATGACAACCTCAAAGATGAAAAATTAAAAAATGCAAGTATTTCTTATTTCTTATACTTCTTCAACAGACAATACGAAACACACATCAAATTGCTTACACTTCCTACTACCAGCAAATAGATGAATTAAAGACACTCACAATGCAGTAGAACACGAATCTTTCTCTAACTACTACAACCGCATTACCAAAAAACAAAAACAGCCCACAATTCTTTACGGAAGTCCCAGAAATATGAGAACCAGGATTTGAAAAACAAGAACAAGAACAATACCTATGCTGAACTCGAATACGACGACAACTGTTAAAATGGCCCAAACAGAGTATTTTGCAAGATCTTCCATAGGCTCCTTCCAGAAGATCATGAAGGAAAGCAGCATCAATACCAACCCCACCTTGGCCGAAAACACCACTTTTCGCGGGTCGGACTTACCCATATCCCATGCGCCGCGTGCGACGCTCTTCACATTCTTCCACACCTTATCCCACATCAACCAACACCACCGACTTTCCTCGGGATGATCCTCGTAGTACGAGGGCAGAAGCTTCTCTCTTTCCCTCCTCTCCGCAAAATTCTGCCGAAACGACCCCGTTCCTCCCACAATCTTGACGCTCTCCATTTCTTTCACTTCCCCCCTGTTTTTGTTCAATAGTCAATTGATCGATGAGAGAAACAGTGCAACATTGTTGCGGAGGGTTGAAGAGAAGGAGCGGACTTAGATTCAGTTGTGAAACGGACCCCGTATAATTGGTTCCATTCTCTTCTGAATTGCGTAATTGAAACTCCTATAAAAACTTTAGGAGAGGGAAAAGAAACCAAATGAAGTGGGAGTGGAGTACTACGGACTGCAGCCTGATTGCAATTTGGGCATGTGGGCCCAGCCAGCAGATGTACCCAATCATGGGTGTACAAGAGGAGTGTGTGTTGCATGGGCCCCCTGTCAACAAATTGTAAATATCACGATTTTATGGCCGAGATAATGGACATACTCTGATATCCCATCTAATCCCATTTTTTCTCGAATTTTAATTAAAGTAATGATAAGGAGAGCGGAAATTCACAGTAAAACTTGTGAATTTGGTGACTTTTATTTACATGAGCCGAAACCCACCTCTGTATTAAGTGGCATTATTCGTTTTGGGTTGCAGTAGCCAAAACAAAAGTGTGGGGACTTAAAACAAAAACAAGAGCAACTTTGGTTAGGTGGGGTTTTTAATTTCTTTGCCTTGGAAATTAAAGGGGCACGGGGTAGTAGCCTTGGGTAAATAGGGGCAAAATCGAGGCTTTTTAGAACAACTCTCGAACACGCACTCTGAGGGAGAAATTCTTGAGAGAAAGGAGAAAATATTGACAACTTGTAATCCTCGTAATCTTGGATTGATTCTAGTGAACCATTCTTGTAGGATGTAGGTGAAATCACCATATTTGGATAAAATTTTGTGTTCTCGCACTCTTTAATTTTCTTTGATCTTGTCAATAGCGAGTAGACTCATCGTTGATTACTTCCGCGCATTATATATCTGTTATTTATCGTAATAAATTGGTATCAGGGCATTGTTTGTGGCAAATTTGTGTTATTTATTCTGTGTCCACAAGGTTTTTGATAAATTGTCTCTTGTAAACTTGCGCTTGTTTTGTGATGGCGACGACTTCCAAAGTCGATATTGAGAAGTTTGATGGGCCAAATGACTTCGGGTTGTGGAAGGTGAAGATGCTAGCGCACCTAGGCAACATGGGGCTTGTCAAAGCTCTTTCGGTAGCGGATAAACTTCCTTTTACTTGGGATGGGGCAAAGAAGGATGATGTATGTGAAAGAGCTCACAATACATTGATCCTTAGCCCTGCCAATAAAGTGTTAAGGGTGGTGGTTCGTTGCAAGTTGGTCACGAAAGTGTGGTTAAAGACAGAGTCTCTCTACATGACGAAGACATTGTCACGACGTTTATTTCTCAAGGAGTGGTTCTTCACATTCAAGATGGCGGAAGGGCGAGACTTGATGGACCATCTTGATGGGTTCAACAAGTTGGTGGTGGATTTAGAAAACATTGGGGTGAAGTATGATGACGAAGATCGAGCTTTAGTTTTGCTTCATTCTTTGCCTAAGTCATACGAGCACATTGTCCATATCCTATAGCATGGGAGGGACGATATCACCCTTGATGAAGTAGCGGTAGCCCAAGGTGTGGACCATAGATACGAGGAGTCTAAAGTCCTTGTAGTGTTGACCTCGTGCTTGGATAACAGGTGGATTATGAACTCCAGTTGCTCATTCTACATGACACCGGTTGAAGGTTGGTTCAAAAGCTATGACAAGGCACCTTTGGGTGAGGTATTCCTTCAGAACAAAAAATCATATAAGTTGGTGGGGATTGGTTCGGTGAGAGTCAAGACTCATGATGGGATGGAATGGATATTGACGAAGGTGAGACATGTCCCAGAACTGCGGAGAAACTTTATTTCGCTTGGTGCATTGGACCAACATGACTTTTGTTGGAAATGCAGGAAGAATGTCTTGGTTGTCATCAAGGGTGCGCTTGTCACCAAGGGTGCACATTGTTGGAAATGCAGGAAGAATGTCTTGGTTGTCACCAAGATGGCAGAAATGCATGAGGGGCATTAGAGAATGTTGCATATATGGTCTTAAACCGAAGGATGAACATCTCAGCCTACGGTGAACATCTCGGCCTAAACTTTAATCACAAACAGAAGCTCAGTCAACTTATTGCAACTTTAAAAAGCTGAAACCATATCTTACTAAAATATCTAAGATAAAATGAGCTATGACCGAATTCTTCCAAGACACACCTTGGATGAATAATGTCTTATCTAATCTTACCAAATCTAATTCTAATCAGAATAAAACTGAATATTCTAAACCCTGAATTATAATATAGCCAAACTCTTCTAAGCTATTATTCCTGAGTTAATGAGCCTTATTCTAAAATAAAATAAATTATAGATGATCACTTTTCCTCGTTAAAATACCCAGTCGGAACAAGAGTATAGTTTTATCCTCCTAAAATCCTAATTTAATAAATGAATTAAAAACCCTAATTCGCATCAATGGCTCTAAAGGAGTGTCATCCTTCTTTGAGTATGAAAGCAGGTTGCTTGTTCCAAGTAATAAGGTGTGGGATCCCTTTACTGCTTTTTTTAGTGTGTATAAACATTACTTTTTGTACAGGCTAGCCTTGTAAGTGTCAGATTTTTTGAAGGGCGTTTTGGAGGCTTACGAGATTGCTCTTTCCCAGCTTCATCCGAGATGTGTGGCCATGATGAATGATGTATGTGGAAGTGTGTGAAAATGTTTGAAGGGTCGTACAGATTGGTGATTTTATTAGGTTCTTTCACCTGCGAGTGCAGGTAAAGAATGATTGTTCCTATTGTTTCCGAGCAATTGTGGGTCGTGGAAAGAGAGGTATTTCTATTTTAAGGGCGTGGAAGGTTAGTTGATGCCTATGGGGAACTTTGGTTTTCTCTTCGATAGGACATCTGAAAGGTTAGAGCTCTTGATGAAGGAGAGTAAGATCGTGAAGGATTTGACTCATTTTTTTAATAGTCCTGCCTAGGGGGAAGCAATTATGTGGCTTTTAAAATGTTATCATAGTGTTTGTGTGTTTAATATTTTAATGTGTTAGTTGGGCTTATCAGGTATTTTTTACTGGTAGTCACGTGTTTTTGTGCAGGGATGACATTGTTAAAGACCCACCCTCTTGGGCCTAAGAATAGTAGAATGGAATTTGAGAGGTGGTATATCGAAGCTCAACTGAACACTTGGTTGAATAAAAATGCGAGGGTTGAAGGGGAGTCTGGCGAGGTGAACGTGAATGCTACCCAGCAGACTGCCAGAACGATTTCTTGTTCAGGGTGGACATAAAGGGTGGGAAGGATGACAAGGTTGGGGAAATGCTTGTTCCTACTAGCTTAGCTTTAGCGGACTCAAATGATACTGATGTGCCCCAAAATCATCGCCATTGAGTTCGTCGTTCCTTTGGATGGAACCAGCAAGATAGAGCCCCTAGAGTGGTCCAAGGGGAAGAGCCTGCAAATATAAAGTCAGCTACAGTAGATTGAGTAGGAAAGAATGAATATGGTTTGTACATTTTTACCTCTTTTCTTTATATAGGTTGGTGAATAGGGCAACTGTTTTTTTTCTTGTGATGCAAGTGCTGAGGCTCTTCCTTGGGCCGGCCCAATGGTTATTACCTGAAGGATATTACTTTGAGGGTAATTAGAAGAACCTGAGCCAGCTGAACTAGGCACTCGGGCCCAGCCTAAATATTGCATTATCAAGAAGCCCCTAGAAAGTTTAGGGTTCGACCCTTGAATTCCCCTTAGGCTTCCGGGTTCGACCTTCATGTCTCCCCTGGTGCCTTCGAGATGGCTCATTTGAACTCATCATGAGATGTAGGATGCAATTTCCAAGTCCCTGCTGAGTCCAAAGGTTCGACCTAGGAGTTAGCTTGAGGGTGCGGCCCTTGGATTGATTCATAACTTGAGGGTTTGACCCGAAACTTTCTAATTTTTAAATATGGCCCAGGGATTATGACCACCTTTGAGCATGTCTATTTGCACAGGGCCTCCATCCTTTTTGACAAGGCAAAGGGGAGACTATAGTCTCTTATTTGGCGAGAGGGCCTCCGGTGAGAGCAGTGAAATAGGCGCGAACTGCATGACGTTCACCCTTTTTTGTAGGTGTGTGGTGTCAACTCATTTTATGCCTGCCACTTTCCTCATTAATGCTGGGAATATTTCACCCACATGGCCCACTATCCCATACTGGTACTTACTTTTTGGTGGCCCGAGGTAATCATTGCTCTTCATTTCTCCTTCTATATAAGTCGCCTTTGGAAATTACTAGTCATTATTCCCCCCAAAATTTCCTGAGCTTTCTTTCTTCTCCGAAGCACCAAACTGTATTTTGAGAATTCCGGCCAAACCACTCCGGCTGAGACAGTAGTAAGTCTCCTTTTCTCCACTTTTTACTTGACCCTCTGCATTTCTAAAATGTTAGAAACACCGACGGGAGGTTAACAAGGGATTCCGGGCTATTTCCTAGTTATTCCTATCACTAGCGCGGAGGAGAGTTTCCATTTGCAAGATTCTAGCACAACTTCCACCCCCACCACCGATTTGGGTTCTTCTGGCCAGGAAGATAGAAAAACTTTGGCCAATTGCTTGGCACCACCCAAGGGTTATCGTCGGAAATGGGTTACTTCGAGGGAGATGGTTCCGAGGGAGTCTTTACTCAGAAGAGATAAGGAGGGGAGACTCTTTATTTTTGAGAAAATCCTTACCCCGGTATTGGGGAGCCCTCGACAAGTCCCTCCAAAGATCTCTAGCTATTGTCTACCCTCCCTCCCCATGGTTAGAATTCCCGCCAATCTAGAGTTATAGGTTATTTGAGATGACGAAACCCCTATAAACTTTAGATCTGGGAGGTGTGCTGCCTTCAAATGACATCTAAAGTTTGGGCTTTGCTTTCCGATCCCCCCATCCTCTCTCGACTTCTCAAAGAGAACCATATCAACTTGGCTCAACTTTTCTCAAACTTCATAATATATGTTATAGCGTTTATGACCAAGTGCAAGAAACAGGGGATCACCCCTACATGCGAGCTTTATCACTCCCTTTACTATTTATCTAAGAGTAAGAATGTTGTGCACAACGATATGGAGATCAAGGGAATTCTAACCCTCATCAAAAGATCTTTGAAGCACCCCATTAGGATCCCCCCAAAATTTTGAGACTGGCATAAGCCACATGTATACACTTTTAACTCCGAGCCCTACTGTTACTAAGTCCAAAATGGAATTCGAAGTCCACTTTTGAGAACACCACCATGTTCTCTATGACGGTGTGGTTAATTGCAGATAGAGACAGCCTGTTAAGTGACTCCCTAGATGTGATTAACTACAAGGAGTCATATTGTTATGTCTGGCCTTCAGAGGTGTACGAGAAGTGGGTGTATGAACAAGCCCCAGTTCTAATGTACCTGTCTCCTCTTACCGATTCCTTGGAGGTCTGCTTCTCCAAAAAGAAGAAGAATAAAAAGAAAGGAGATGGGGATAGTTTCCCCCGGAGCAAAAAAAATAAAGGCTCCTCCAAATCCAGAGGGTAGAACTTCCAAAAATCCTAAGAGGGCAAAGGGTGTTGGTTCCTCGAAAACCACGACGCCCATGGAGGAGGCTGAGCCCTCTTTCCTTGAAAATTTTAAGGCTACCAAGGGGTAGAGACCTCTTTGAATAATATTCCCTCTTTCCTGAAGGTGTTTGCGACACTTTAATTTTTTCCTTTTTACTTACTTCTCCTTTTAATCTTTTTTGCTTTTGTATTGCTACTCCACATTCATTTTGCTTACCCCTTTTTTCTTTAGTTTAAGTGGTTTTCTTTGATTATTTGGATAAGGAGGGGGAGGCGCAAATTTCATCTCTCTTTGAAGACCATACCTCCCATCGGTACCAATTTCCCCCCCCCCAGCCGATGAATCTGAGCTTAATGGCAAGAGGAGCCGCGAAAGGCCTGCTTCTCGTAGCCCCTTCCCCCCAGGAAGAGAGCTCGATCCCCCAAGGGTTGATTCCAATGCCAAAATTGTCCTGGAAGAGGGCAGCTTCATACCTTTGGGCTCTGTTGAACCCTCTCTCGCTGCAGTCCCAGTGGTGGCTACCGCAGTGGGGTCCATAGACTCTCTTCTTTGGGAGTTTTTGTCTTAGGCTCGACAGAACCGAGAAGGCCAGTGCTAAGGCAGGGGGTCTTGAAGAGTCTATTAAGAATGCTGCATCTACCCACACAACAGAGATGAAGAAGCTTTAAGAGAAGCTAGATAAGGTGGCCTCCAATCACGAGGCTGGGGTGAAGGAGCTTCAAGAGAAGCTTGATAAGGTGGCCTCCAATCGTGAGGCTGAGGTGAAGGGGTTAGGATAAGCTTTTGGCAGTAGAAGAGTCCATCAAGTCTTTGACCAATGAGAATGTTAGGCTGGAGAAGCTCTACTTTTTCGAACAACAGGCCTCCGTGCTCGAGGCCTATACAAATAGGCTTGTGAAGACACAGGGGTTCCGACATTTCTTCAACTACCTGTCTGAGACTATCATTGTGGTGGTTCGAAACCTTCTAGTTGCGGCTGTTGACCTAGAGCTTATGGATGAACATGATACCATGCTAGAAGTACACAAGAGCAACATAGCCCCCCATCTGGATCACTTATGGTGGAAATCTATTCAATATGGGGCTACCAAATTTCCTTTGCTCAAGCACCTGAAAGCTTTGGACTGCCTCTTTTTTACTGAGGAAATTTGTGCCCTCAAGGTGGACAAGGACGGGGTGTGAAAGCTACCCAATCCAAGGCTTCGATCCGAGGTTCAGTGCCCTCCAGCTTCTTCAAGCAGACCTCGTGGGGAGCTTAGCATATGGGAGAAAAATGATGTATGAACTATTTTTGTTAGGGTTTTCGAATGTATCCCTTCCTTTATTATCAAAGAAAGTCATTTCCCTTACTTACGCATTTTTATTTCTTTGCCATCTAGTAAATTTTAGACTTCGTGCCTTACCTCCCCCTTAATTGCAAAGAGGGGCCATCTTTAACTTCTTCTTTCAAGTAATGAAAGACAGGTATCATAGGAACAAAGAGTAGGCATGAGAGTATCGAATCGAGGCCTCACGATTTTGGGTATAGGTCTCTTCGCCTCGAGAAGGTTGAGTTTCCCACAAGGAACTTCACTTGTGGCGTAGTGGTCTGCATGATAGGAAAAAAGAGCTCCTTGTCAAACTCATCCGTTTGTGGGAGGAAAGAGATCACCTTGCTACGGTTAAGGATAGGCTTCTTGATAACTATTGCCTCCTCTATTCTTAGCATAACAAGTTTCTCTAGGAGGTTACCATTAACACCGGTTTTGGTTAATCCACGAGTGCTGGCAAGACCTTTAAGGCTTCCAGGGGGCATTATTTTCTCAGCCTAACGAATCCATTGAGCGCTACCGTCGTGAGGCCAAGATGCATCTGGATAACTTGGCCCTAGCCTGCACATCCCTTCGCGTGGCCAAAACTAAACTTCAGGAGTGGAAAGACCAAAACTGGGAGCTTCAATCTCGTGTGTTGGGTTTGGAGCGGACCATCAGGGAGAATGAAACACTTTGCTTGATTGCATATAAGGATAAGGACAAGGCTGAGAGAGATTCAAAAGAAATGCATCGCACTTTTAAGGCGTGCGCGGATAGCCTACGAGCTTACAATCTTCGACTTGGGATGACCAAGACAAACTTTTTTTAAGACTTTAAAATATATCTCTAAGAGGTGAGGTCATGCAGAGAAAGAAGATTCAAAATCATCTCAAGTATGGCAAGGCTTACAATGAGGCCAAAATATGGCTCGACGAGTTGCGGAAGAAAAAAGAAAAGCAAGGCTTCGAGGTCCCAAGCTGCCCAGAAGAAGAGTGAAACTTCAAGCTCTCAAGCTCCCCAGAAGAAAAGTGAGGCCCTGGGCTTTGAGGGGGGAAACCTCTCTGGTACTTCTCGCATGAGGAGTGGTTCTGTCTTCTCTTATCTAAGCCAGCCTTCAACCAAGCTGACTTCAACTCCATGCCTCGGTAAAGATGACCAAAGTGCTTCTCTCGCCCCTACTCGGCAGAGTGATCCTGCCCGAGTAACAGCCGCGAGTTCACAACCCACAGAGCTCGGAGCTCCCGCTCCAAAGACCAACCGAACAGGCAATTATACAAGTCCATCTAGTTGTGGGAGAGGTAGTCGTTCCTTGGTCGAGGGCCCTTCCTCTAGCTGCAGTGGTGGCACCATTATTGGTAGATGCCAAGAGACCCTTTCCAACACCAAGCATGGTGTCAGTATTGATCATGTCCCCAAAATTCCCGAGGAAGGTGAAGCTTTTGAGGTTGCTCCCCTTACAAAGGAGATCCCGAGGTCTTAGCAGCGGACCTTTGAATCCTATCCCGGTGCAGAATGCTGGGGAGTTAGGGGCAGAGCAGCTGGATCTTGATTGGGATTTTCTAATAGCAATAGCTCCAATTAAGTCTGAAATATTTGTAGAGGTTCCTTTCATTCCCTTTGGCAGGCTTCCCTCACCTTATTTTTGTACATAGGTAGATGTTATGTGTTGTAATTTCACTTTGTATGTGTGCAGGAAAATGTTTTTTTCTTTGTTTGTGAGGCCCTGTGATGCCTTGGATGAAATATATATTAAACGAGTAATTGTGAATTATTCAATGGACTTAGCCTTTGCATCTTAGCTAGGTACTTTGATTCGACTAAGGGTTTCTATCCCTTTATATGTGAGCTAGCTAGGTAGCTTTGTGAGTGCTAATGCGGGGTTTGATCCAAAGCACTTTGGTGGGTCATAGGGGGCCTTTGGTTATATGAAATGATTTAATCCTTAAGTGTTTATGCATCCAAGGAGTTCTACCCTTAGCGCTAGGCAAGTCGTGGGGGCTTTTCAAGGCTTGGATCCTTAAACACTTATGAGTGTGGGGTGTTTTGACGCCAAGCGATGGGCAGGGCATGGGGCTTTGCAAGGATTGGATCATTAAGCGCTTATGAGTGTGGTGGTTTTGACTCTCAAGTGCTGGGAAAGACGTTGGGGCTTTGCAAGGATAGGATCCTTAAGCACTTTTGAGTGTGACCCTCAAGTGATGGGCAAGCCATGAGGGCTTTGCAAGGATAGGATCCTTAAGCACTTATGAGTGTGGGAAATTTTGACCCCAAGTGCTGGGCAAGCTGCAAGGGCTTTGAAAGGATATGATCCTTAAGAACTTATGAGTGTCAAGGGTTTCAACCCTAAGCGTGGGACAAGCCATGTGGGCTTTGCAAGGATAGAATCCTTAAGTACTTATGAGTGTGGGGGGTTTCAACCCCCAAGCGCTGAGTAAGTCATGGGGGCTTTGCAAGGATAATATTCTTAAGTGCTTATGGGTGTGGGAGGTTTTGACCCCTAAGCACTGGGCTAGCCACGAGGGCTTTGCAAGAATAGGATCCTTGACCTTCTCGACTCATAGTGCCAATAGGATAAGTAGTGATAATTCAAAGAAGCATATTTCAATAGATTGGTGATAAAAGTTGGGAAATACCTTCAACTTACAACAAGTATCTCTATCGAAGGTGTAACCTGGCCTATAGCTATTTTTGGGTAAGCTACTCCCTAACCTAACAAAGTCTACTTAGATTTAGGAGAGTAGTACTTCCTAAGGTTCGAGAGATTCCATCTGTGGGGAATTGACTCACCTTGGGATGTTTCCAACACATAGCTGCCTCTGGGGTATGCTTCAAAGACCCGGTGAGGTCCCTCCCAGTTTAAAGCTAATTTTCCCCCAGTCTCCTTTTAGATTTTTACATTCCTCCTCATCACAAGGTCTCCTGGGGAGAACTGGATGTTTGGACCTTCTGGTTATAGTACTGTTTGATTCTCTCCTTTACCTTAGCTTCGTGGAGGGATGCCCTTTCTCTCTTCTCCTTGAGAGAGTCTAGGTCGAGACATCACTGCTCATCATTGACCTCCTAATTTTCATTGCCGATAGCAAACCTTCGGAAGGTGGGCAGCCTTATCTCTGCGGGGATTATCGCCTCCAAACCGTAGACCATACTATATGGGGTTTCACCCAAGGCAGAGGACTTTGTTGTTCGATGCGACCAAAGCATGTTGGGTAGTTTGTTGATTCAATTTTCTCCTGCCCCTTTCAGCCTCTACCTAATGCCATTAACAATGGTCTGATTCGTAACCTCATCCTGCCTATTAGCTTAGGATGGTATACACTAGTGACCCTCTGGCAGATCTTGTATTCTTTGCACCAGTTTTTGAGTGGGTCACTAACGAACTGGGTACCATTGTCAATTATGATGGTTCGGAGGACTCTAAAGTAGCAGATGATGTTCTTACAGTAAAAGCCGATCACCACTTTCCCTTTTATGCCAGTTAGAGCTTTAGCCTCGACCTACTTTGTGAAGTAGTTCACGACTACAATCAGGTACCAGAAGTGGCCTGGGGCTTCCGAGAAGTGGCCTACCAGGCTGATTCACCATTTGTCGAATGGCCAGGAGCTATTTATATTCATTATTTATTCTCGGGGAACATGGGTGATTAGTGCGTGCCTATAGCATTGATGGCAAGCTTTAATGTGCTTGTTGACATCAACGAACATCTTGGGCTAGTAATATCTCGCTAGGAGGAGTTTCTTTGCTATCGATCGAGCCCCCTGATGGCTTCCACATTCTCCTTCATGGGTCTCGCAGATTAGATTGTTAGCTTCATGGGAGGCTACACATAGCATGAGTGGTTGCATATGACCTTGCTGATAAAGCACATCCTCGTGGATCACATACTTAGGGGCCTTGACCTGATCTTTCTTGCTTTGATGGGGCCCTTGGGAGGGTGTTATCTTGAAGCTAGCTCATAATTGACGTTATCCACGAGTTTTCCTCCTCCACCATAATCATTTTTGCTTCTTCGTTACATTTTCTCATTGGCCATTAATAGCTATTTTTGGGCGGAATTGGATATCTTCTTCCCCCAATTTGATCTCCCATTGCATCATTCAGCCCGAAGCCTCAGGTTTGAGGAGTACCTATCTGATCAGTTGACTAGTGAGCAAGATGATCTTGTGGCTCTGAAAGTATGGTCAGAGCCGTCTCGCCGCATGAACCAGGGAAAATATTAGCTTTTTAAGGGCAATGTATCGCGTTTATGGTCTGTGCGGTTCCGTGCTTACAAAGTAGATAGGGTGCGGTGCCCTTTCTTTCTCCTTTACCAAAACTGCACTTATTGCTAAGTGGGATGCCGAGATGAGGTTAATTATTTAGTAAAATCTTAGTGAATGTCCAATCTAATTAATATGATCAACTACATTTCCATTAATTTAAAAAAAAAATCTTTTTACAATACTTTCATAATGTAAAATATGTATTTTTATTGATTTTACAAGTATACAACATATAGGAAGTGCATATATATATATATATATATATAATCACAAATGGAAAAGGATATCTCCTACACTCATTCTCAAGTTAGAGCATGAGGATCCCAAATTCCCAACTTGCCAAGTAAACTCTGAAGTGGTTGTCGTCCAAGTACCTTAGTAAATAAATCCGCCGGTTGACTAGAAGTATGAATATGATGAGTAACCACATCACCAGACTGAATCAAATCACGAACAAAATTACAGTCAATCTCTATGCGCTTGGTTCTCTCATGAAACACTGGATTGGCTGAAATATGAAGGGTTGCTTAGCTATCACAGTACAACCGTGGAGTGACCAACAACCAAAGAACGAAGAAAGGATTTAAGGCACAACAACTCACAACAAAAAATTGCCACAACTTTGTACACTGCTCCAGCCAAAGAACAGGAAACATTTGGCTGCTTCTTTGTCTTCCAAGAAATTGGAGATTCACCAATCACCACAAAATAACTAGTCAAAGATCACCGAGTAATTGGAAAAGCTACCAATCAAAATCACAAAATGCTGTAAACTGAAGCAGACTCTTAGCTGACATAAACAAACCTTGACTAGGATGGCTCTTAAGATAGTGCAAACCCCACAGTGCAGCCTGCCAATGTGCCAACCATGATTTCTCCATAAATTGGGACAAGGTATGAACTGAATAACTAAGCTCTGGATAAGTGATGGAGAGATAAATGAGCTTCCCAACCAAGAGACGATACCACACCGAATCATCAAACAAGGGACTATCATCTCGCAACAAGTTGTGATGCTATTTCATGGGAAAATCTATGGGCTTTGGCACCAATAACCCAGTATCTAAAAAAATATCCAAGATATATTTTTGTTGACATAGAAACATGCCATCGGGTCGATGAGCTATCTCAATGCCTAAGGAATACTCCAGGGCACAAATACGAAAACAAGAGCACAAATACATCTTTAATTTAGCTACCATTTCCGGAGAAAAACCAGAAATAATAAGATCATCAACATAAACTAGAACATGAAGAGACACACTATCTCGCAGGAATGAAAACAATGAGTAGTTCGCCATACTCTGAAAAAATCCAAAGAGGAAAAGAGCAACAACAAGTTTAATAAACTAATTCAGTGGACTTTGTCGAAGACCATATAGACATTTGCGAAGCTTGCAAATCAAACCAGCTGTCAAGACTATATGACTAAGATGCGGGCACATATACACCTCCTCTTCAAGATCACCATACTGAAATGAATTGTGAACATCCGTCTGAGGAAGATTCCATCCACAAATTGCAGTAACAACCAAGAAAAGATGAATTGAACTCATCTTGGAAACAATTTCAAATGTCTCTGTGAAATCGATCCCCTCAATATAACGATTACCAAGAGCAACCAAAAAATCCTTATAGCGCTCAATATAACCATCAGACTTGAACATGGTCTGATACACCCACTTTCATCCAATTTCCTTCTTTCCAGGCAGAAGAGGAACGAGAACCCATGTTTTATTCCACTTGAGTTCATCATTCTCGTCGGACATGGCCGCACACTAATAAGAATGGCGATATGCATCAGCATAAGTAACCAGGTCAGCAACATCTATAACCACGGCTAAAAATCTAGAATGTTAAAATGAAAAATTATCATGGGAAACATAATCAGCAATAGGGTAACGAGTACCTAAAGACGGTGAAGCAGGCGATGAGAGATTAGCAGAGAAGGAGGGGGGTTTCATCGAGCGACTAGCAGTGAAATATAATCCTTCAATTTAATAGGAAGCTGACGAAGACAAGTGAATAGAGGATAAATTGGCCGAATGGACTCAGGCGAGGAGGACAGTAGCTCGAAAGTTGGTTGCGGCTCTGCGGTGGGCATCCTTACGAAGGAGGGAGCTGGCGAGGGAATTTTGCCACCCTAAAAAAATATCAATATCTATATTTTTGAGATTCTTGGTTGTTGCTTTTGTGACTCAGCGGGGGACGGTTGTGGCTCAGGAAGAGCTAGCAGTTGACCTGTCATGGTTGGGTGAGTCTCTAGAAGGCGATGGCTTCATCGGATCATAGGCTCCAGAGGGGAGTCATTATAAATAGCTGGTGACTGGGATGGTAGTTGATCAGCAGGTAATGTCTTTACAGAAACTGGTGCCTAAGGAAAGCAATCTTCTTAAAATATCACATCCGGGCTGTCAAACACTGTACGAGACTCCAATTCATAAACACACCAGGCTTTCTTGCCAATGGGTTAGCCAAGAAATGCGCACTTCTGACTTCTAGATGCAAACTTATCATGTGGCCGTGGAATCTGAGAGGCAAAGCATAGGCAACCGAACACCTAGAGATGTTTGTAATCTGTTGCACGAGTGTACATAAATTGATGGGGTGATCGGCCATATAACAGAGATGTTAGTGTGCGATCGATGAGTTAAGAAGTTGTAAGAATTCATTCTCCCAAAAAGTCAATAAGAAAATGAGCTTAGAAATGAAGAGCACGAGCAACATTTAGGATATGTCTGTGCTTTCGTACCACTCGCCCATTTGCTGAGGCGTGTAGACTGTGGAGGTTTTAAAACAAATACCTTTCTCCAAAAAATGGTCTGAGAGGTAGGAATTTGGTTCCATTGTCATCCCAAACCCGCTGACTGGGATGGCAGAACTGTGTCTGAACAAGTGCGAAACACTCCTTCATCAATACTGGTACTTGAGACTTAGAAACTAATGAGTAAACCCATACAACTTGGGAATAATCATCAACTATAGTTAAATCTGAAATAGCTCTACTAGAAGAAGGTGAACCATAAGGTCCCCAAACATCACAATGTATAAGTTCAAAAAAATGACTAGCCTTAGCAGAACTAACAGGAAAACAATGTCTAAACTATTTTTCTCGATGAAGGAAAGAGCAAGGAACAATTTTATTCAAATCACTAGTACTTAAAAAAATAGATGGGATAGAAGACAACACTGAAGTGGACGGATACCCAAAACACTGATGCCACAAAGTAGACGAAGATACTGAAGCAACGGCAAACAAGGACGGGTGTGTAGACTAAGCTCCCAATCTGCCCGCTGGTGGAGTGGCAGTGGTCACGGGTTGGGCAGCTCAGGTGAATGGCGTACCCAACAGGGCACGAGTCTTAGGATTTGCTGCAGCCTTTGGGCTTGATCCAAGTGGTCGATTCTCATTGAACCAATCCAGGTATCCAATAATGCAGGAAAAATGTGGTGACATTATTATGTTTACAACCACAATGAGTGCAAGTAATACTCCAACGATTAATGATGGTAGCTGAGGTGCTTCTCGGGGCGGTGAAGATGGATTTTAGATGGGAGCTTCCACAATATTTTCTACACCGAGAAGCACCCCAGCTGCCATGGAATCTACCAAATTAACAAAATTACAGGAGGTGATGATATTCTTCTGGTGCTCCTTCTGAGAGACAAGTGAGTAAACCTTGTTGAGTGAGAGCAATGGATCTTGTGTGAGGATATATGAGCAAATAATAGCATAGCTGTCATCTAGACCAATGAGAAATCGATGAACCATCTCCTTTTCACGTTCAGCATTAACGATAGCAGCATCTAGGCAAGACATGCATGTTCGTAGATGCATATAAACAAGCAGGTTCTTTCACATCTTCTTAGATCTACCAATATAGGCATTAACGGCTTGACCATTCTGACGAAAGTTGTAAGTGTCCACATGAATCTTACACATATGTGGGCCATTCTAAACTAAGAAGCGATGTTGAAGGTCATAATCCAAGAGCTCCTTAACCGAGGCTTAATAAGTTATCACAGATGAATGGATGGATCAAGAGTCTGAACAATCGAACCAATAAGCATAGAATTAACAGTACTCCAACCATCAGTAAAAGGTTCACCAGGTAAAAGCTTGGCAATAGAACCATCAAGAAAACCAGTCTTCTACTTGGAATTAAATGCATTACGAATAGAAGTACTCCGGTCATTATAATTAAGAACAAACTCTTCCAACGGTTACTAATACTGTTCCTGCGTGCGAATACGGTGCGAAACACACACGAAACACACTCTACCTAACTGAATAGAATCCATCTTCATTTCCTTCTCCTTACTTTGCTGCTACATCGGTTAATTGTTTTTGTTGTTTTTCTCCTTTGATGGCGGCTCCTCCGCCTGGTCGTGGTGGAGCAACCGCGACCAAGACCTTTCTGCAAGCTCTGGGCAATAGGCCACCCCCTCTTACTACCTCCCTTCCTCCGAATCCTGAAATTATACCAAGAACCCAATATAAGGGCGAAATCTCCTGTCTTGTGTCTCGGAAAGATGCTGAAACGCTAGTGGCACATTACAGCAATGCTCTCGTCGATAAATTTGCTCGGGGGAAACCATCAATGACTGCTCTAAACGAAGCTTTCAATTCTGTTGGATTCAAAGGTAAGTTTCAATTGGGATCTATTGATTTCAAGCATATCCTTATCTGGTTTCAGGATAAGGAGGATTATCAACGGTTATGGATTAAAGGTCAATGGATTTTTAACCAAGTTCCCATGAAAGTGTTAAAATGGAATACGGATTTCAATCCTGCAATTGAATCTTCTATTGTACCTGTTTGGGTTACTATCCCCTGTGTTCCGGTTTTCTTTTATAATATTGCAATGATAGAATCCATGGGGAATCAAATAGGTAATTATACCAAAATGGATGCAGCAACTGCTGCATTAACTAGGCCCTCTGCAGTTAAGATGTGCATTGAAATTGATTTGAAAAAGAAACAACCATCTTCTATCAGGGTGGGTATTGAAGAAGATGGAATAGAGTATAATGTAGTAAAGCTTCCTATTGAATTTGAAGATCTGCCTCTCTATTGTCAGCATTGTAAAACTATAGGACACGATGACAGTCTTTGCATCTATTTACATCCAGAGCTAAAGAAGCCAAGGCCTAATAGGATTGATAAAGTGAAATCTAACAATAAGACTACACAAAATGAGCCTCATGTGGATCATAATAAGGCTGGTGGTTCGGGTCTTACTGCTAATGAGAAATCTAAGACTCTGTATGGTCAGAATTTGCAATATATACCTAAAAAGAAGCCTGTATCAGGGGAGGGTGATCAATTACGGGGAGCTGAGTCAGCTGTACAGGGGGAGGATATGATAAATTTAAAGCATGATGTGAATAAACAGTCCCCTCCATTAAGTACTGAACTAATGAATGATAATCCTGTTGAAGTCCAGTCTGAAGTTATAAACCATCCTTCTGTGATTTTCTTAAATAAAGACCCTAATGATATTTCAAATGAGATACATGGGGATGTCCATAAGGGGGCAACAGATAGTCCTCAATCTTCGGTACTCAGTAAGATGTCCTTGTCTGCTCCACCAAATCTCATATCAAAAACAGGATTTGTCAAGGATGACATCCCTAACAAAAGGAGTGAGCGGTTCTCACCTTTTAACCCTATTCTTGCTGCTAAAAGTTTTATTTTCTCTCAAGAAATAGACAGGCAGAACAGGTTTCTTTTACTGGCAGAGGATGAGCCAGCTGAAGATCAAGTTGTGACTACTGAAGTAACAAAGTCACTACTGGTGGACAAAGATAATGATACTGTTAGTATTCAGGTTAATCAGGTAACTCCTATGCCTCCTCAACCACTAGCAGGGGAAATAAAAGATTTAGATCAGGATAACCACATTAAATCACATAAGAATGAGAGCTTTTTAACTCAGTTAAATACAATCATGACTAGATCAAAAAGCTCCAATCATGTTTCCCTATGAATAGTACAATTCAGATTAAGATACTAGTGTGGAACCTTAGGGGAATGGATACCTCAATTATTAGGTTGCAAAATTTGATAGACAGGCATCATCTTGAGTTATTATGCTTAATTGAGCCTAAACATGACAACTTACAATGTGAGCATTATAGACAGTTACTTCACTTTGACAATTGCATGCAAGCTAATAATGAACAGATTTGGTTATTCTGGAAAATAGTGTTTCAGTTGTTTGTAAAATGGATAACCTGCAATTTCTAGCTGTTGAAATGAGTAGCATTACTCTGAATAAAAGCATGGAAGCTATCTTTGTGTATGGACTTAGAAATAGAGAAGGTAGAAAGGATCTCTGGTCAGATCTTAAGAATTGTACTCAATCAAACTCTTTACTCATTGGTGATTTCAATGCTATTACATCTGTTAATGAATATAGAGGTCCTTCTACTCCAAAGACTGGTAGTATGAGAGATTTTCGAGAATTTATAAATGACATGGCCTTGGAAGAAATTCCTACTGTAGGTAATCTCTTTACTTGGAGCAATAATAGACTAAGAAATCCTACAGTTAAGAGGCTAGACAGGGGTTTATGCACTGCTTCTTGGTCAACTAACTTTCCAAACTCCTCTGTACATATTTTGAATAGAATTTCCTCTGACCATAACCCTATGCTACTCACTATAGGTAGTAATATTGCATCTTCTCCAAGACCTTTTAGGTTTATTAACACTTGGTATAAAAGAGATGGCTTTAATGAGGTAGTTAGACAAAGTTGGGATGTTCAGATACAGCAATCAGGAATGGTTGGTTTTTTTGTAAAATTGTTGAGGCTGAAAAAATCTTTAAAAATTTGGAATAAGGAAGTGTTTGGGAATATTAATGATAATGTTTTAAAGGCTGAATCAGTTTTAAAAGAAATGGAGGGACAGTATGATCTGAATGCTACAACTGAAAACAGGGTTAAAATGAAAGAAGCTAGGGCAAAATTGGTGAGGGCTTTGATTGAACAGAAGAGTTTCTGGAAACATAAAGCAAAAGTTAAATGGCTGAAGAAGGGCGATAACAATACTAGTTTCTTTCATAACACGGTTAGAGAGAGGAAATGTAGTTTAAAAATTACAAAAATTAAAGGGAGTAATGGTCAGTGGATTGATAATGCTCAAGAAATTGAGACTGAATGCATCCATTATTTTCAGGACCTCCTAACTGAGCACAATTTCCCTGAAAGTGATATTCCCCAAGCAAGGGATATTTTTAAACATCATTTCTTAAGTCAGATCCCACAGTTGATCACACAAGATGAAAATGAAAAATTACTACAACCTGTATCAATTGCTGAACTTAAGAATGTTGTATTTGGACTCAATCACAAAAGTAGCCCCGGTCCGGATGGTTTTACTGCAAAGTTTTATATAAAGTCTTGGGATATAATTGCTAATGATTTATTATCAGCTGTACAGGACTTTATATCATTTAATAATAGAGTGCGTCTCTTGAAAGACGGTCTTTCCATAAGTCATGGAAAGACCAAGGTTTAAAGTGTAAATTAGATAAAATTAAGATAAAATTTTTGGGTTGCATGAACTGGGTTATAAATTTTATAACTACTACATGTTGCATACTAAATTTTTAATGTTGCAACTAAGACCTTTTACCTTTTATTATTTGAATTAAACTCCGTCTTTCCATAAGCCTATGGAAAGACCGTCTTTCCCAAGACTTTGCCTTAATAATATTCCAAGGGGGATTGGTAGTACATGGATTACAATTATTCCAAAAAAAAGTACACCTACCTCTTTTGATGACTACAGGCCGATCAACCTTTCTAATGTTATAAATAAGATCTTCTCTAAGATTCTAATGGAAAGATTGAAGCCTTTAATGTCTAAACTTATCTCCAATCACCAAACTGCTTTCCTAAAAGGTAGAGATATTGCTGATAATGTTATCTGTCTTCAGGAAATGGTGAGATTCCTAAATTGGAAACAGAGAGAACCTAACTTGATTGTAAAATTAGATCTTAAGAAGGCTTTTGATAGAGTTAGGTGGTCTTTTTTATACTCTGTGCTTGCAAAATTTGGATTTCATGCAAAATTTATTTTCCTGATTATGAAGAACTTGTCTCAGGCATGGTTTTCCATCCTTATAAATGGTAAGCCAGTTGGTTTCTTTCAACCAACAAGGGGTATCAAACAGGGTGATCCTCTATCACCATTTCTGTTCAATATCTTTTCTGAAGCTTTTACTGGAAGCCTATCTTTTGTTTTTCAGAATGGTAGTTTATCATATTATGCTGTTCCAGGTAATGCATTTCATATCTCTCATCTCTCTTATGCTGATGATACTGTGATATTCCTCAAAGCTAATAACAATTCTTTGATCAGGCTCAAGGCTTTCCTGGATACTTTTCAGGAAGTCACTGGCCAACATGTTAATTATAATAAGAGTGAACTGTACATTGGAAAGCATGCCACTGTAAATAGGGTTAGAAGGATTAGGAGAATTTTAGGAATGAAGTTAGGAAGGTTTCCTTTTACATACTTAGGGGTTCCCATTTTTACTGGCAGATTTAGGAAGACTTACCTCCATCCCTTATTGGAACAGATTGAGAATAGACTGGGAGACTGGAAAAATAGGTGGCTTTCAATGGGAGGGAAACTTACTCTAATACAGGCCTGTATATACTCGATTCCTCAGCACATATGGTCAGTGATTAAACCTACCAAACAGGTTATATTGGACATAGAAAGATTATTGAGCAAGTTTTTTTGGGGTTCTGATGATACAAATCCAAAAAGGGTATGGAGAAAGTGGGATGCTCTTTGCTATCCTACCACTCAAAATGGTCTGGGATTTAGATCAATAGATACTATTATTAAAACTTGTTCTGTCAAGCTTTGGTGGAAATATCAAAAGGGTGAGGCTCTCTGGACTTATTTGATTGCATCTCTTCCATCTTCTTCCAGATCTTCACAAAATTGGAAAAGGATTTGCTATATCAATGATTGGGCAGAATCTCAATCTAGAGTTATTATTGGTACTGGAGAGTGTAATTTTTGGACCTCTAATTGGTTGGATATAGGACCACTACAGGATATTTGTGATCAATTACATGTGAATATTCCTTTTAACTGTAGTGTTTCAGATTTTATTGCCAATAAATCTGCCTTGATTGTTAAAATCATTCCATTTCTCCCTGATCATGCTATAACTCTTTTATGTGATTCTAAGTTGTTTCCTCATAGAAAGGACAGGCTAATATGGAAACCGGGAATCAATGGTGAGTTCTCTTTCAAATCTACATATCTACAATTAAGTCACCATAGAGGTTCTGTGGCTTCCTTTAAACATCTTTGGAATTACAGAATTGAAAAAAAGGTTTCTGTCTTCATGTGGAAAATGATGAACTCCTTCCTTCCTTTTGACAATGTTTTACATTCTTTGAGAATTTCACTGGCCTCTAAATGCTGTATGTGCCATAATCATGAGGATTCCCTTGATCATTTTTTTAATTCCTGCACATTTACAATGCATATATGGATACAGATTCATTCTTTTATGGGGATCAGAGATCAGGTGTTCCCATCCATTTGGGATAGACTATCCTTCTATTTCTCATATAATGGTTTCAGTAGTGTACAAGTTGAGATGATTCATTCTGCTGCATTAATAACCTGCTGGAACCTGTGGAAAACTAGAAATGATTGCTTGTATGATTCTGTTAATCCTGTGATTAGTGTTGTGCTCAATCATATTAGGACACACATCTTTTATCTGTTTGCTGCTAAGCCATTCTTTGTTGACTCTGGGATTGATAGGTTAATTGCTGAACATTCTTTCCTACCTTTGAGCAAAAAACCTCCTAAGCCAAAGATATTTAAAATAGCTTGGACAAAGCCAGACATAGGATATAAAATCAATGTTGATGCTGCATGGTGCTGTCAAACGAATATGTGTGGTATTAGTATGATTGTAAGGGATTGTAGGGGAGGATTTATTGTTGCTCATACTAAGATCTCCCCTTCTTATTCACCTTTAGAGGCAGAACTGAAAGCAATAAGGTTTGCATTAAGAGCAGGTTCAGAAATTGATCTCTCTTACTATTTAGAATCTGACTGTCTAAATGCCATCGGGTATGTACTAGATCCTTACAAGTCACCATGGAAAGTTTTCAGTCTGGCTGATGAGATTAATAAACTCATGGGAGGGATTCCTCTCAAGCATGTTCATAGACAAGGCAACTTAGTGGCAGATAAACTAGCGAAGGATTGTTTAAATAATCTTTCATCGTCATCGTTCCTTCATTTTCAAAGTTTAACTAATTTTGTGCAAGGTTTGATAAGATTGGATCAGATGGGTACTCCTTCTATTCGGATTGATATCTGAAACAGATGCTACTGACCGTATTTCATATTTCAGGAGGATGGATTACTTCCACTCAGAGAGCAGAACCAAATTACGGCGGGCATTCGGATTCATCTCCAATTAGTCATCTTCACAGGAATACTTCTGATGACATAAGTGATTTTCTGTTATGACAATTTTGCTGGAAGCTACAGAGATCATACTAGACAGAGTGATGGCTGATCTCCTTCACTGTTTTGAAGACATTGATCATGGACAGGGCTTAGTTGCCCTTTGCTGATGCTAACAACAAATATAGTTGGAAAGGTTTTTACATTTTGCTATCTCCTACACTATTAGCTTAGAGGATAGGCTTATGATTTAGGTAAAGGTCTTCTCTGACTGACTTGTGTTTCGTTCATTCGATTCACTAAGAAGTTCGAGATCCGATTACCTAGTCATTAGTATTTGTAATCCTCTGGTTTCTACACTTCTCTATTTTCATTTCTTTTGGAAGCAACAAAGGTTGCTTCAAGAGCAATAAGCTCTGACTGTATAACTTATCTAAGCTTCGGCTTCCTTTAAACTGTTTATTATTTACGGCTTGGGAAGGCTAATAAAATTTCCCCCATCTATGGATGGTTTAATTTTAAAAAAAAAACAAAGAGGAGATAAGAAAACATGTGTGACCTAGAAAATGATATAGTAAGGATGCTAGGTTGACAAGGTGGTGGAATCCCAACATGATGCCAGGGATCAAATGAGGACAAACCATCGACGCGAAGGGCTCGGTGGTGGCATCATAGTGCTGTAGCAGATCAGTGGCTTTGCTGATGGGATAAAGAGGATCAGAAACAACAGGGACTACATCAAGGTTTCCAATCTCAACATGATTGATTTGATCCATCGGACAACAGTGGCGGCGACACGTGTGGACGAAAAATGACGGACTTAGCGGCGCGTGGAGATGGCGATAATGCATGTCAAACAGAAGAGGCGGCGGCAACGCTGAGCTTCCTAGTAGATCAATTGAAATGACAAAGAAGGGGGCTATTTTTAGTCTAAGGAAAGAGGGAAAAGGGCCAAAAATGTCAAAATCTGGGCTGATTCCACGGCCCGCACTACATCGGTGCAGCCCGCACCGTGTCTTTAGCCCTCTTCTTATTTCCTTCGATATGGGTAAACCGCTGAACCATTTTAGGAGTTCCTGTAGTCAACTTTATATTGCTCACGAAGATAATTCTCAGAAAGTGGCTACAAAAAATCAATATCATTCTTCCTCCGCTAGAAATTGGCTACAAAAAACCCATATCATTCTTCCTCCGCTAGAAATTGGCTACAAAAAACCCATATCATTCTTCCTTCGCTATTTTGCCTTCCTTCTTCAATCTATCTTCTACGACTTTGTAAGTGGCCTTCAATAAATCAATCTGAAGTGCTTACAAGCAATCTACAAATTAAGCTTACAAAAAGGAATCTAGACGCTCGTAAGGACCAAAAATCTATTAGAATATAAATAGGTTGTAAAATGAAGGTTTTAGATATGAAAATCGAAAATGGACATCTAAACCCCTTATAATGTAAACCTACCTAAATCTAGCAATCTTAAAATAAAAAGATGACAAAAGAGATGTTAAATACTTTAAAAATACATGCATTTGACATCTTATCATGTCTCCCACTATCCGTACGACATATACGGGCATCCAATGGGCAAAATTACAGCTGATACTTTCTTCAAATCCCCTTAGGACAATGTGGGTCATACTTTGGAAGGTAGAGTAGTGGCGTTGGAGGCGAGTGCACTGCTGACGGAATTACAATATCAAAGGTCTAGGTGCAATCACATGGGAAAGGTATTTCAATACAAGTTCCCGGAAGCAATGAAAGTAGTTGGACCTTTTCCTACATATCCAGGCTCGGGTGTTGGGGACAGCGATGTTGGAACGAGCTCAGAACAGGTGCAAATGTTGGATGACGAGCCATTTGCTATATATTATTCATGAAGTTGGATCCTCATTGTAATTATATTGAACAATTATTTTGTAGTGATTATATTTTGGATTAAAGATTGAAACAATTCTATGCTATTTTGCAGATGAAATATCATTATTTTCCACTTCTTTGATAATTATTGTGCTTTTACATTATCGTATGGTATTAAAGAAATATGATTTTTCGTTTATATTTGTACACCTTTTTGGACATTTTAGTCTAGGACATGTACTAGTGCCCTGAAATTTATACATTTAAAATTCCATTATTTAGAATTCATATATTTAGGAAGTAAAAACAAGAATCAAGTGTTTTGACTCAATGCTCAAGTTGAAACTTAGTTTTGGGCAACACATCAATTTATGTAAATGTAGCACTTCTTATCTATGATCAGCTTTGAGAATGTTCCATTCACCTAATCAAGTCGTACTAGCGTATTTATGATCATACCATACTCAGTTGGCATATTGAATTACCAATTTTGTGTTTCGACAATTCCAAGATTTTTGGAGGAACATAAGTGCAAAAAATAAAACTTCACCCTGACATCCAAATTCGATTCCGTTCATATGCAATCCTACATTATTGGAACCATATGTGAATTTAGAATGAATCAAAAAAAAAATCAATTTTTGGTGTAAATAAATAACATAGTAAACATCCCGTTTGTACTTCCCAACTTCTAAGTCATCTATAGTCAGATACTCTAGCACATGTACTAGCGCTTTACCAAATACTAATAAAAATTTATATTTTTTACGACATATATTAACCTAAGAATACATAATGTGGTGTTATTTGACCACTAATAAGGAGTTGTATTTAAGTTTTGGGCTACAGTGTGATTTAAACAATGTTCTGGTCGGAGATTTTACGGGTATCCATTGGACACTATTTCGAAACGCAAGCTCTATTGAGTGTTGAATTGAATATTTGTTAGCCCAATTGGGCATAAAAAGCAATGGACCAAACTTTTCCCCCTATATGGGATCTGTAAATGAATATTTAGAAATAGTTGTCTGAAATGTTAGCACCGGTCAAGATTGTTGATTTATCCGTTCTCAGAAATGTTGGATGAACTAGAAAAACTAATTTGGTCAATATTTGGGCAGGAAATTTTAATTTTAAGAAAGTTAATTTTAGCCCGGGTATGGATATGCACACAACACCAATCACAAAATACCTTGCATCGTTTCTACAGTGCGTCGGGAATAAGCAGCCTCAAGAAGCTGCTTTAAGCATGTTTTAGCACCTGTATTTGGTTCTATCACCAGTCGGACAACCGGTGCTCCGGAGTTAGAATTTTTTTTATAAGTCTACTCTTGGGTGGTAACAAAAATTAATACCATAGCAGAATCAAGCAGCTACTATTAACAAATGTTAGCACCGATTTTTCGTTCTAGCACCGGTCGTACAATCGGTGCTCCGGACTTAGAAGAAATTTTACAAGTCTTCTCTCAGGCAGTTACAAAATTTAATACCATAGCAATCTCAGGCAGCTGCTTCAAACAAGTTTTAGCACCAATTTTAGTAATTATTATTGCTGGTTCTCGTAATTAGTGCTGCACACATCTAGATAAAATTCGAAACCTTAGTTTCCCTTATGTTGATTTAATCTCAACCCTTCAAAAATTGTCTATATAAACAAAACATGAAACCCTAAAGCTACTCACTCCCTCATTTGCCTCTTATCCTCTTATCCTATTCCACCTCCTCTCCATTCCCACTGCCACCTCCCCCTGAACAACCAACCTTATCTGTCTTTTTCCTCTCCATTACCGTCGCCACCTCTTAAACATCCAATTGTCACCGCTGCCACCTTGCCTCTCCTCCCTACATAACCACCTTCTTCGTCCTCCCACATCATGTTTTTTTATGTTAGTGTTTTTTTGTGGTTGTCTTCATTGTTTTTCCTTGGTTATTTTTATTTATTGGCCATTATATTATTTTCTCTATTTTGATTACCGTGTCAAATTTTTTGCATTTCGTGATCTAAAATTTTAGTTTCATATGACGAACAAAGTTATCGTTGACTTGATTGTGAGATTTTAAACTCTTGTTCAAAATTCCAAGATTATTTGTATTGATTATCTTGTTCTGGAATCCATTGAATTGTATTAGTTTATCTAGTCTAATCATCTGGGTTAATTGATATTGTTCATATTTTTGTAGTTTATGTGTTTTACACACTAATCTATTGAAGTAACAATTAATTCGTAACTCCATCTGTGTACGTTTATGACGTTTGTCTACCGTGTGACATTTTCTGCATTATGTAAAACTGTTATGTAAACTGTAGGTTTTTTCTGTAACTAATGTGATATACTTTATTATGGGATGTTGTTGTGTTTATGTTTCGGTTTTAAATGTTGTCCAACTACAATGTTTTGAATTTAATGAAGAATTAGATTAAGGTTTAAAGGTATTTTTCCGTGTTTGGATAATTTGTAGTTGATGTTTAAACTGTTGAGATATTGCAGTCTAACAGGGTTACCGAAGCAAGGAGTGTTTCACATTGTTTGTTTATACACTCTTTGCTTCTGTGGCCCTGCAAAACTGCTTCATTTCTACATTTTAAATGTCGAAATATGAAATAGTTAAAGGGCACTTGATAGGTTGCCTTCGATTCATGTATTTCCCTCTAATTATGTAATGCTTCTTTCTTTACAAAAATTTTTGTAACATTTGGACAACTCCGTAATCTAAAGTGTGGAGAATTTTTAGTGTATGAGTGCCAAGGAATTTGGTGTGTCTACTTGTTTAAACAATAGGTATACACACCAAGAGGCTTGGTACTTAAATGTTGAAACATTTCAATATTTTTTGTCTTTTTCAAGTTCATGTTTAAACTGTGGAGATGTTACAGTTTACGGGCCACCGGAGCAAGGAGTGTTTGACATGGTTTGTTTAAACACTTCTTGCTTCGGTGACCCTGAGAAACTGCTTCATTTCGACATTTTAAATTAATAGGCATTATTTAAAGGGCACTGCATAGGTTGCCTTCGATTAATGTATTGCCCTCTAACTGTGTAATGCTTATAACATTTGTAAAACTCTTCTTTTTGAAATGTGGAGATTCTGTAGTCTATGAGCATTTACAATACTGCAGAACATGGGTAATAGCACCGACATTTTGGGGCAATAGCATTGGTAATTTGGCCATCCAAAATATCGGTGCGTATGTATAGCGGTGTAAAAATGCATTTTTTTGCACCGGTAAAATGAACCGGTGTATTTTTTTTTTAATTTTAACCATCCGTGGATGGGGGGAATTTATTAGGCTCCCCTAGCCAAATAGTAAGCCAATAGGCTGTCAAAGTGTTAGATCGTTACAAGAAGATCATCCAATTGATGATCCAAGAGCAAAATAAGCTCTTGCAGCAATAAATCGCTTGCATCCAAAAGCAGTGTTTTCACCTATTCTAAGCAAAAGGAAAACCAATGTTCATCGATATGCTTGCATATGACTTTCTTTGATTACCATCTAGCTGATATACCAGGAACAGGGCGGAGAATCGAGACTTCGAGACTCCTATTTGTCAACGATATGCCAGCCAGATGAGCGATAAAGATAAGGTCCTGTATGTAGTGGTTGTCCCAAATAGTAAGACCATGGAGCATCAGAATTACGGAGACGCCAACATGTAGAACTGATCCATCATCATACGATTAACTTCATTGAAATCCAATATCAAAGTATCCCAGCATAAACGATAATCCGTATCCACCACTTGCATTTAATCGATTACCTGAAATAGCAAGAAGAGAGAGACCAGCAGTATATGTACTTACAGTATATAATCCCACTACCAGTAATGAAGAAACAGTACCAAAAAAAGCATACTGAAAATTCCTTTACTAATTCCTACTGGTATCCCTAAGGTCCAATTCGAATCGCAGGATAACCTAAGCTATCAAGTGACAGTAAACCCCTTAGGAAAAGTGGGATAGATCTAGTATCTAAATCTCCCTGTAATTGATGTTCCCTTGCAAATTTTGCCAAAAAATCAGCCGCCAAGTTAGCTTCTCTAGGAACATGCTGGATTGGGTGTGAGATGTGTTTTAAATTCAGAGTACTGCAAATGGAGAAACATTTCCAGGGGCTGCACAATGGGTTAAGAATACCCCTAACCGCAGTTAAACAATCGGATTCGATGACACAAGGCCCTAGATCAAGTTCTGAGCAGATGGCATATCCACATTGAATAGATAAGAGTTCAGTATATAAAGGTGTTGGACACTGAAAAATTTAACTCTCATTTTAACCACTTTTCCATTCCAATCCCTGACTATAACTGCAGAAGAGGCAAGACCACTAGTGATCCATGATGCATCAGTGTTAATTTTATACCCAGTAAGGGGTTTTTTCCAGTTCACAACAGAAATAGCCTTTTTCTTCTTCTGAATGATTTGTGGAATGATTTTAGCCTGAATCCATTTCTTATTCCTTTCTAAATTACCTATCATTTGGTGAGCTGTGAAAATTTGATAGAACGTTTCTCTAATGTCATGAACACAAGCTTCACAAGAGAAAGGTCTATTCTCAAAAATGACTCTGTTACAATTTATCCACAAGGTCCAAATTGTAACCATTAAAGCAGCAATTATCAAGTTTGAATGAATCTTGGATTCAGCCTGAAAGGATAAGTAAAATTCCACTCTACTTTTTAAATTTCTGAACCGTGTATGTTGAATCTATAAAAGTGAGTGAACACTTTGCCATATTGCACAAGAAGATGGGCATGAATTGAAAAAATGATCCAAATTGTCAGAATGATTCATGCATAGAGGGCATTTTGAAGCCAAAGAGAATCCCATCCTACTCATAATGTTATCAAAAGGTAGGATACTATTTAGAGCTCTCCAGAGAAGTACAGACATCTTCCGAGGTATAAAAGGGAACCATACCTTTTTAAAGTGTTGAATTACTTGTCCTTTTTGTCTGAATGTACTGTATGCTGATCTTATTGAGAAATTCCCGTCATTTGTTGGAGTCCATACAAGCTTGTCTTCATGAGAGAACTCCAGCTTAACTTCCTGTAAAATGTGCATGATATTGGTAGCCAAATGAGGCTCCAGGATTGGTAAGATAGCAGTTTTGTTGTTAATGAAAGACCTAAGAGAGATGTCTTCAAAAGGAATATTCATTTCCTCAGGCCATTTATAGCACAATGCCCCTTCTCCTGACCAATTTGCATTCCAAAAAGAACAATCTCCATTACCACATAAAACTCTAGATAAAATGTTGGCTTTATCAGTGATCCTACAAACTCTACCCCAAGTGTGGGATTTTTTGTAAGAGACTGGTAGTGACCATAAAAGAGTTGACCATTGTGTCCTGTTAATTTGGAGCTTCCACCATAATTTACATGAGAAGACATCTACTATAGCATTTAGATCCCTAAAACCTATTCCATTTTCATCCACAGGATAGCACATTTTTTTTCCAAGATCTCCACCTTTTCCTTTCAGAATACTCACTATGTCCCCAGAAAAGACCAGCAGCTATTTTTTCCATTTTTTTAAGACTATCCTTGGGGGTCTTAGAACAGCAAAGATATGTATTGGAATTGAAAGAAAGCAGTGATTAATCAAAATTATCTTACCAGCTGAACTCAACCATCTATTCTTCCAATTATTTATCAATTTTTCCATCCTTTCTATTACAGGTAAATAATGAACCTGTAAATTACGACCTAAAAAAATAGGGACACCAAGATATTTAAAAGGAAAGGAGCCTTGCTCCATTCCCAGCTTTCTCCTAACAGACTGGATATAATGTAGAGATGTGTTGTGACTCACCGGTGTAGAAGTAAGTTTTGCAACGGTATTTGCAATCGGTGTAAAAATTTAGAAAAGTTAGGGGGAACATAGTAGTTGCACCGATACAGTAAGATTGGCCGGTGTAAAATGTTTGCACCGATATGGTTTAAGTAAACTTGTCTAAAACTAAAATATTTACACCGGTAAGAATTATGACACAGTATTTTTTTTGTAATAGCAATAATTTTTTGCACTGGGATTCTTATTACACCGGTATTAATTTTGCACCCGTAATTTGTACACCGGTCTTTTTTACACCGGTAATATTTTAATACTTTAGAATAAAATATTTAAATTGCACTTGAGTTCTACACCGGTACTTATAGTCTATACCGATGTATACGATAAGAAAAATTGCAATGCCCAATTTGTTTTCCGGTGGTCCCTCCCGGATCATTTCTGGGGTAACGACACCCGGAAATACTTGAATCGGAACTAATATAAATTAAAAACCTTTGAAATTTTAAGAAACTTTAAACACCTAATGGCGAAAGTTTAGAAAACATTGATCGTAAAACATGGGAACATTACTGAAACACGATGAATATACGCAGTATCTTCCACATGAATTGAAACAATCTAAAAAACCAAACAACTATAATATAACCAAACACCAACAGTAGAAATCTAATATCATCAACCACAGAAAATCAACCATCAACCTATTATGTCGTTCTTATCATCCAGAAGTTTCAATGTAGTGTTCGCCTGATGCTGGTACTCATCAATCCAAGCCCCACACCATCTCTCAACAGTACCTTGAATTTTGTACACATAGTACGCCATTTGCCCTCTGGGGAGATCTGTCAATTTCAAAGTTACAATGTTAGTGGACAATGTTGCGTGTAATAGAAATTTATAAGAACATATTTTGAGATGTAAGTTTTACCTCCAAGATATTTCTTGTCTCCAGGTGATTAACAAAGTCTTCCATGAAGAGCATGATGGAGTACCCACATTTCCATGAACCATACTGGGTTCAGTACTGCACAAGAAAAGTAAATGGCATCACTAACCTTTTAACATAATGAATGGTGGGATGAAATGACAGAATGACCACCTTAATGTTCTTGATTTTCCAAGTGTAGTCAGTTCTGGCTCTTTCTCTTCTCCTTTTGGTATGTGCATGTAAGCCTGTAAAGAAAGTAAATGAAAATAGTTACTTCTTCTCGTATATAACAAAACTAGGACTTAATATTTGATTGATTGAAATACCTAGAAATGACCCCCGAGTTGACACAAGTTTATATCTTTGATATCCCCCGTCAAAGTGTCGAGCATGAATCCTCCTTTCTGGGATGGATAATGATGAGGTACCAATGATCACTGTCGAAAAATTAGGGTAATGATTTACTGAAATTGAATAGGTTTGATATGTAAATGTTAAATCTGGGAACAAATACTTACATTCGAATGTAAGGGACAATGTAGAACTCAGCATCTGATGCCTTCATTGTATCCCAGATGAGTTTCAAACGAAGTTCAACCTCCTGCTCAAAGTTGGACAAGTTTCCACAGTTAGAAGGGCAGAATTGGATGCATTCTGCGTTATTTTCCCATATTTGCTCCCATAGGTACCTGTAACATTAATGATACTGAAAATGAAATACTAATTGTTTTAAAATTTCACATAACGTTTTGAGGTCTAAAACTCACCCCATCTACACATCGATTTGTGCATTATCAATCCAGGTCATTGAACGCAAATTTCTAAGTCTTTTCCCGTACTGGACCAGGACATCTATTCCAATAACGCTTGTGCAATGGAATGCAAACGTCGATGGTTTGAAGACTGGGAAGAACATGCAGTCCTTGCTCTTTATCATTTCCCGAATAGCGACATTTTCTTCCAGACTGAACCCCACCATGATGGGCCAATCTGTCAGGTCTCATTTGTTGAAAATCTGCAGATGTAAAATCATACAAATTGATCACTTAATTATGTAGAATTGAACTATTGTAGTCAATGAATAATAAAGGTACGCGTTTGGGTGAAGCACCTGTTTTGGTAGCCTCTTAAACTTTTGTCTTGCTGATGCCTTGAAATTAGTGCTCGATTGGGACTTTTCCCTGCATCACCCCGTTACACGGATTAATGAATACGGTCATGTAAATTTAATTGCATGAATTGAAAAATAATGTGTTACAAGAATGTACCTCATCATCGGTGGTGAGAATCATTACCTCTTCGTCGTTGTCATCCATATCCACGCCGGTATTTTCGCCATTAATGTCACTTGTTTGCTCAACTCACTAGCCTATCAAAGACACTGACCAATCCACAATGCTATTTAAGGCCTCTCTAATGTTATCAAAGTGGTGGTCCACCGAGGGAAAAATTGCCCTAGGACGGTAGACTGGCTCGCATACTCTCACGTGAGCAACACTTCCTTGTTGGGCATCTAGACAATGAGATACTTGTCACAACCCATGGGCGACCATTTTCTTCTTCCCGACATTGTCTTTAATGTAGAGAGTCACGCGTTCTCCATCCTATTCGTAAAGAATTTTAGTAAATTGATAATTTGGTGATCGTTATTTTAAGATGTGTAATTCAGTGTAATCAAAAAACATATATTCATGAAAGTGTACCTCCTCATCTCCTTCTCCATTGCTGGGCTCTTCACCGGACTTTGTAGCAGCTGCAGCAATGTCATCTATCGCCTTCTCGATAAACTTCTTGGGATTGTCAAGACTTGGCGGAATCTAAACACCGCTTGTAGATGCAATTCCCTTCACCAATTACTCGAGGTAGGATACCATGGCTTTCACGACCGGTTGATCACTAGATGGTCTCTTCTTGGCAGTCTGCTTATTTGAGGAACTGCTACCACACTTGCTGCGGGAAAGAGGAGGAACAACCACTGATATGGGTAGACCCGTCTGTGTTCCTTTGTACATGCTTGGGTGATCATTCTTCTTGGTGGCTCTTGTGAGGATGTCTTCACCCGACTGCAGTATCAATGTTCCTTTTCCTTCAGCTCATTCAATTTCAACTGAAAAAAACATAGGTAAGAAAACGTCCTTAAGAATATTGTGACAATCGGTATAAAAATAAATTTAAGTTGTCGATGTTGGCATAACTTACAACGTCCGATGTGATCTTCTGAACCTCTTTCGATGTGTAAAACCCTTTCTCATCCTTGTTTTCCTCAATGTAGATAAGAGATCTGTCCGGTGTGAACTCCTTTTGACCGAGTTGTTTCTCAATCTCCCCCTCAATGAATCCCTTAGCGGTCAACCTTATTCTCTCTTTTTCCTTCTGCTCCTCGGCTAATTTGTCGTGGATGTATTGATTACCCTTTTTGCCAGTGTGATGGGTGTAATTCTTGCCCTCATTGCGCTTAATATTTGTCTCTTTAAGCTTCTTCTATTGCATTAAAAAACGTTCAGCATAATTTATAGGCAACAGAGTTCATAATAAATATTATATTGTTTTTATCATACCAGGAAATTTGGATGCCACCGCCTCTTCTCAAACAAGTGCCATTCATCTTCATCCATCCACTTGTACTTCTCCCATGCTGGCACTTCTGATTTTTTTTAATACCTTTGTCCATGTCATGGATGAACTTGTTTGCTACCTTTGTCTTCCAGTTCGTATGTTTGTCTCTTGCCCTATCTGTACAATCCTTCTCGAGTATTTCAAGTTGAATGTCCACCATCGAGTTTCAATTGTGAAGCTCTCCTGTAACGAAACATATGAACATGCATGTCATTAATCATGTCTTCACTATGACAATACTAAAACAAAGATTTTTAAACTTCAATAATAGAGAGTCTTACTAAAACATCCTTCCATGACTCTTCCTTCACATCTTCAGGGACATCGCACCAGTGTTCGCAATGGCCAAATCTGATGCGGCATTGGAAAGCATAATTTCCATAAGCGTGCCACACTGACCAATTCTTAATGCAAACTACTTGATCTCCACGGAACTCAAACGCTACAGGAGTTGGTTTGTTGTGCTTTACAATCATCACAGATTGACACATATTAGTTCCTTGTCTCCTCATATAGCTTTTGATCTTAAACTTGTCCCATCCTTTCAATTTTTGCCTCCAGCAATTGACAAGAGGTTGTCAGCTTCATTAACAGTTGGCCTTGATTTGACAATGCTTTTTCCCTTTCCCCTCCTTTTGCCAACTGGTGATTTGGTAACCATTTCACCCGTATCTTCTCCCTCATCCCCTGCAATCCCATCACCATGTGGCGCTGGTTCTTCCTTCTCTACACTAGTCGAATCACGTTGTTGCAGTGCTCCTTCCTCAAACTGTATCTTCAATGGTTCCACCATATCAATTTCATCATCGACCATGTTGACCTCCTCCTTCTTCTTTCCTACTGGTCGCTTCCTCATGTTGATTAATTTCCCCTTTTTTGGTGGCATCTACAACAAAAAAATAGAAAATTGAACAAAACATAAATAAAACTACATTTCATATGGCATAGAAGTTTATATAACATTAAAAAGAACTTGAACGAACAAGGCATGGAACTTGATGCAACTATTATTGGATTCCAAAATCCCAATAGAAGCTGATAGAACTTGATACCAATATTATTGGTTTCCAAAAATGTGCCTACAATTGAGCATGTATCACTCTTGCCTAATGTGACTATCAACATGGTCACCAATCAATAAACTCAAATACGACAACATATTTCCACCAAAAATGCAAAAAAAATTATATTCCCACATTTGTATAATCATCCCATTCAAGGGCACCATTTCAAGTTTTACAAAATGAAAGGTTGTTTATAGAGGCATTTTGTCGAACACGTGTTGTGCATAATTGAATGGTTGTTTGAAGAGAAAATCATATTGAAGCACATGCTTAACTAAACACACATCACTTACCTTCACTGTGAAATGATTGTGTTGCTTGTCCCTTCGCTTAAGGTCTACCAAAAAAGAATTGGATGAACCTTTGGAAGTTTTTTTCTCGTCCGTGTTGTTCAAGGGTTGTGTGTTGTTCAACCTATTATAGGACAAATAAGGAGATGTGTTGGGGAGTTATACAAATTGATGGGGAGTTATGGTGGTTGAATGTAGTGGAAATTGAAGGGTGGAGTGGTGGATGGCAGTTTTGGAAGTGGAATTGAAGGTGTTTTGATGAGGAGAGATGGAGTTTTGGTGGTTATGGGTGGAAGAAACAAGTGTTTTAAATTCAAACAGTCTTTTTTACACCGGTAATAAGACAAATATTGGTGTAAATTTGCCTGACTAGAGACCAACCAGTTGAAAAACTTTCTAACTCTTGTACACCGGTACGGGAACCGGTGTACGGAGTAGGGCTACCGGTGTAAAAAATGAAAAAAATAGCTATGCAAGACTATTTTAAATAATATTTTGCCTGACCCAAGAGCATGTTGTTGAAATTTTTTAACTGTTGTGCACCCGTATAGATGCCGGTGTATCCAGTAGGCCTACCAGTGTAAGAATGCAAAAAAAAAGGTGTGTGGGACTGCTTTAAATAATATTTTGCCAAACCCGAGAGCAACTTGTTGAAAATATTTCTAACTCTTGTACACCGGTATGTTGATTATCTTTACTAGTGTAAAAAATTTCCCGCCAAAACAATAACGAAAATTTGAAATAAATTAAGCGCGCGGTGCAAAATATGTGAATTTATGCACCGGTTATTTGTAAACTTACCGGTGTACAAGTTTATTTCTTGTCAAGAATTAAATATTTTTATTTATTCATTTTCTTCCCCAATATTTCCGTCGCAACTCCAATTATTCAAATTGACAAATAATTTATGTAACTAGACATTGTACTAGTTGTTTCATGCTAAACTTGACTACGCATGTTGACTATACTAAACATTATTTTATTTTATGACATTTTCATTTTGACCTCAAACATTTCGTTTCACCCTACCGACCACTATAACATGGGCCACAAAATTATTTTATGATACACCATAGTTAATTTGTAATTTTTCCGTAGTTCCTCAGGAAGTACGATCTCAATAATTTGATTTTCTACATTTCTTGTGATTAGGTCCCTGCAAATGTAACACGCGATTACGATATTTTAGGACACTATATAAATTATCAAATTTAATATTTTAGGCTTTAATCATAATTTCAACATAATTGTGTCCGGGTGGTGATTTGATCGAAAGCACTAGTATGTGTCGTGGAGTAAACGGCAAAGGTTTACTTTATAGTATCAATGTGTAATCCAAATATCTTCCAGACTAACTACATGGTCCGAACCTACTCATGTCCCCACATGTGAAACATAAAAATACAAAATGGATATTTGGGGTACCATCTGGTTCGATCAGATTTCAATTTCGATGAACGAGTAAACTTTTTACTTTTTGCACTTTAGTCCCTCGAAGAATCTTGGAAGCGTTGAAAAGAAAAATTGGTTCCACATATATGAAATTCAATACACTACGATCATGTTAATGTGTTTGCAGTCACATTGGGGTTACAGAAGGACATGTAAAACCAACAGTGAAATTTTGCACTATAATTCCCAAAACTGCAATATTTCCCACAAATTTATATGGGGGACCTCCACAGCTCCTAATCCTAAAAAAATTTTCTTATTCTAACCATTCATGTAATATAATAAACCACATAGATGTGGCTAATGAAAGCATTAAGACCAACTGCAATCGGTCTACAATTTATAGTCGAAAGTAATACGGAGCAAAAAAATTACAACAAAGAGTACAAATTTTGAAGTCCACCCATCATTGGCCAAGTTATTATTAAAATGGAAAGTGTCAGACAGTCTAAGTGCAACAAAGTTAACGTTTGGTACATAATTTTCCCTTCTTAGGTACTACTACAAGTTTCCTACAAGTAATAACGAGAAAATGGTTCGACATTATCACCTTCTCTTGTTGTATCACCATAATGGGTACTTGTACCAACATCCATGTCCTCCACATCACCTCTGTGGAAGGTAGGTAAATTTCCAAGTGCTTCCACGACGTTAGGAAATTGATACGTCATAACCTTAGCCATATGGTCGAACCAGGATCTTTGAAACTTTGATTCTTCAAGCAAGTTTGCTACACCGATCTCCAAGGCATCAACTATGGATTCAATAGTAGGGAAAAAGCATGTCAAATGTTTTTCTGTAGAAGGATTCTACACAAATCATACGCACTGGTTTCACAAATACGTCAGACGGGACTTAACTCCCACTCTTGAACAAAGAGCAGAGATGATACTGCAATAGGCATAAGATCCCGCCTGATCCTATTCTCTCTGCAACATCAGAAAAATTCGAAGACCAAAATTCCATCGAAGCTCCTTCTTTATTGCATACAAGAAGGTGAGGCAAAGTTTGTGGACTTCTGTGTTCACAGTGACTGGGTGGATTCTAGACGCCACGAAGGGATACCACCCATTCATTTTCGGAGTACGAGTCATCTTAGGTATTTTGCTCCAACTTGGTTTGACCAGCTCATCTATGTCGATATCTGGCCTAGTTACTTCCCCAACGATCTCCTTCTCAATTGGTTGTTGTAGAACATAGCCATCGTCGCCTAGAAAATGGAAAGCTAGAAACTCTTCCTTATCGTTTGGAACATTGGGCAACCCAAACAAACCATTCATAGCTTCTGGTGTGAGAGGGACAGTTTTACCTCTACAATAGAACCGTAGTTTGGGCCGCATTTCAAGTTTGCATAAAACTCACTTACAATGCTCAGGTTGAATGACTGCGGTGTCTCACGGAATTTTTTCCACCCAATCGTTCAGATGGTTTGATCAAATGGGGGAGATGCTTCAATACGTCTCTCAATGTGATGATGGAGTCCTTTTTATGATTTATGGACCAACCTAGCCTCCTCAGAGAAGAAGGTACCATCCCGGTAAGTGTGCACCGACACTTTCGGCATAGAAGAAGACGGTGAATGGCGTATCCTTTTCAAATTGGATTTGGGAGGCATTTCCTAAATAACACATTGAAGCATTTTATCTACTCCTAGCCTAATAGCAACATTTTGTGTCTAAATGCTTAGGAAAATCCCCATTCTTCGTGGACGACCCCGACTTGCCGTTATCTACTTAGTTGTGGATAGTAAGCATTTAGGGCTTATAAATATTAACTTTGAGGGGTACGGCGAGGCCTCCCACACCAGCTCTCATAATTTGTGCTTCACACATCTAGATAAAATTCGAACCCTTGATTTCCCCTATGTTAATTTAATCTCAACCCTTCAAAAATTGTCTATATAAACCAAACATGAAACCCTGAAGCTACTCACTCCCTCATTTGCCTCTCAAACTCTCATCCTACTCCACCTTCTGTCCATTCCCGCCGCTGCCTCCCCCTAAACAACCAACCATATTCATCTTTTTCCTCCCCATTACCGCCACCACCTCCTAAAAATCCAACTGTCACCGCCGCCACCTTGCTCCTCCTCCTTACATAACTGCATTTTTCCTCCTCCCACATCATGTTTTTATGATGTTTTTTTGTGTGGCTGTATTCATTTTATCCTAGGTCATTTTTATACATCAGTCATTATATTATTTTCTCTATTTTGATTACTGTGTCAAATTTTCTGCATTTCGTGATCTAAAATTTTTGTTTCATATGAAGAAAAAAGTTATTGTTGACTTGATTGTGAGATTTTAAACTCTTGTTCAAAATTTCAAGATTGTTTGTATTGATTATCTTGTTCTGGAAATCATGGGATTGTATTAGTTTATCTAGTCTAATCATCTGGGTTAATTGGTATAGTTCCTATTTTTGTAGTTTATGTATTTTACACACTAATCTGTTAAAGTAACAATTAATTTGTAACTCCATCAGTGTATGTTTATGGCGTTTGTCTACTGTGTGACATTTTATGCATTATGTATAATTTTTCTATAAACTGTAAGTTTTTTCTATAACTAATTTGATATACTTTACTGTGGGATGTTGTTGTGTTTATGTTTCAGTTTTAAATGTTGTCGAACAACTACAATGTTTTGAATGAATGAAGAATTAGATTAAGGTTTAAAGGTCTTTTTCCGTGTTTTGATAATTTGTAGTTGATATTTAAACTGATTAGATATTGCAGTCTACCGGGTCACCGAAAAAAGGAGTGTTTCACATTGTTTGTTTATACACTCTTTGCTTCTGTGGCCCTGCAAAACTGCTTCATTTTGACATTTCAAATGTCAAAATATGCATTAGTTAAAGGGCACTGGATAGGTTGCCATTGATTCATGTATTGCCCTCTAACTATGTAATGCTTCTTCCTTTACGAAAGGTTTTAACATTTGGACAACTCTATAATCTAAAATGTGGATAATTTGTAGTGTATGAGTGCTGAGGAATTTGGTGTGTCTACTTGTTTAAACAATAGGTATACACACCAAAAGGCTTGGTACTTAAATGTTGCAACATTTCGATATTTTTACTCCTTTTCAAGTTCATGTTTAAACTGTAGAGATGTTACAATCTATGGGCCACATGAGCAAGGAGTGTTTGCCATGGTTTGTTTAAACACTTCTTGCTTCAGTGACCTTGAGAAACTGCTTCATTTCGACATTTAAAATTAATAATCATTAGTTAAAGGGCACCGCATAGGTTGACTTCGATTAATGTATTACCCTCTAACTGTGTAATGCAAAATACATTTGTAAAACTCTTCCATTTCAAATGTGGAGATTATGTAGTGTATGAGCATCAACTAGACTTGGTGTGTTTATCATTAATTGTTTAACATTGTGTGTTTAATATTAAATCATTGTTGATGTTAAATACAATGTTACAGCATAGTTATACACACAAAGTTTCCTTGGTGCTTAAATGTTACTTCATTTCGACATTTTAAATGGTTTTCTATTATAATTGTTATTGTGAACAAGCTTAACGGAGGAAGAATTATTTTAAGGGCACTGTATTGGTTGCTTTATATTCATGTAGTTCCCTCTAACTAAGTAATGCTTCTTCCATTATGAAAAGGTGGTAAAACTTTTTTAGAACTCCAAAATTTCAAATATGAAAATTTTGTAATGTATGAGCACCAAGGAGACATGGTGTGTTCATTGCTAACTGTGTTTAACATTAAACTATGTTGATGTTAAATACATTGTTAAAACATATGTATACACACCATGCCTCCTTTAGGGTGCTCAAATGCTGCATCATTTTTACATTTAAAATTGTTTTCTTTGACAACGATTAATTATTTTATGCAGGATAGATATTTCCCCCGGCAAGAGAAGTGTACAATGGAAAGGATGATAAATGTCTCGAACACAAGGTGTGAGGCTTGGGTGAACGTGTGTCTTCCTAACAAACCAAGACTTCAGTGGATCTAGTGTATTTTCAACACGTATATTACTGGGACAAAGTTTGATCTTTTGTGATAAGTTATATCTTGTTAATGGATTACGTTTTTCCCACTATAGATTCTTACACTTTGATTATGTTCTTGCTTACAATCAATTTAATTTTCCGTGGGTTTCAATTCTGAGATGGCTGGGTATAATTTAAAAATGATATTGCAAATTATTAAAAAAAATAAGCACCGGTTTTACAAATATAATGACCGGTGCTTACATATCCATCTCCGTATATGAAAAACAAATCAATGATGTTTTTTAAATCTGTTAGATTAAAAGCACCGATTTATATTACAAATCGGTGTTGTGAAAAAACCAACATTAACGAGGGCTCAGCATTCAGCACCAGTATATCAAAAATCGATGTTGTAATATCGAATTTCCAGCACTGGTTTTGACAGCTGGTGCTATAGTACCTATGTTAGCACCACCCTACTTAGGCACCGGTCAGAAAGAGGCACGAAAGACCGGTGCCATAGCCCCCAGCGAAAGGTGCCATTGGGGGGTGCTCCTAGTAGTGATTTCTTCCATGCAAATCAAAACTCTCTTGTTATGTTTTGTAATATTGTATTAATATTAATTGGTTATATACACTATATTCTTTTCAACATTGATTGGTATATGATTTATATTATACATATAACTTTATTGATCCATGGAATATAGAGGTTTATATGTAAGGTTCTCTGGTACTATATAACAATTGTATTTATGGACATATATTAGAGTTTTTTATTAGAACCATTTTGTGGACATACTTTCTTCCTTTTCCAATGTTTAATTTATCCTTTTTAATTTTAATTATTTAAATTCATAAGATCTTTGTCTGTTTTACTAATTTAGATGAAAATTCTTAGAATATTCTTAAATAATAAGTAATGGTTGGGTTGGGAAAAAATCAAATTTCATTTTTTGTTATTGAATTAAAGTAAAATTAACACTATTGTAGTTTTATAGTATATATGTGTGTGTAGGTATATATTAATATGGATAAATTGTGTATTCTAAGCATCAATACAGGCCCAATCATATTATTAGTTGGAGCCTCCAAATCACCCTACTGTATTGTAGTTTGGTAAATCGTACAAGTTTCCTTTCAATAACATTATCAACCTAGACAACAGCAGCATATCCGTATTGAACATAATCAGGTTCATATTCCTCTCCTGCAATAGTTAAAGCATAATCATACTCGTCCGTTCCAACTTTTTTTCGACCAGTGTCTTTTACAGAGCCAAAGTACACCTTCGGTGATTTCCTTATTTCTTTATTGTACTCATCTACTGCAAATATTGCAATTGCATAAACCCAATCAGCGTTAGCGTCTATCAGAATGTAACCATTGTCTTGAGTTGTTTTAGCTACAGACACTTTGAAAGTGAAGAGAAAATTAAGAATGATGCAAGAGTTATAGGAAGAAAAGATTGAGATCAGATCACCATTTGATTTTTCTCTTGTTATAACTTTGGTGCAAATGTGACACTGTGAGCTAAGAAATTATAGGAGGGATCAAAATGTTGTCATTTGAATTGTGTAAGAAAATGGAATACTGTGGATTTATAGACATTGAAAAAAATGAAACACAGTACATACGTACCGTTACATCTTTCTATTGGTGAAGCTCAGAAGTTACATTCAATTAAAGATACATTTAAAGGTCTAATAAATGATGAAATTTATGAGTATTCACTTAAATTAATATTCATTTAAGTTTGAACATGCTTTAAACCTTAGGAGAATTCACAAATTCATCCTTTTATAAATTCTCCAAAAAATTTTACAAGTTCAAGCTTAGTAATTTGTTCAATTTTACGTTTTAAGTTTCATAATGAAATATGCAAATATAACATTAGGTTCATAATTCAAAGATTATATTCAGAATTTAGAATTAAGATTTCATATTTCATATGTCAAACTTCATAAATTATTTTTAGACTTTAAACATATTTTCCAGAGAGGAAAGTTCGAGGTGTGATCCTTAATAAAAATTAAATGTATTAATTTAAAACCCAATTAATAAAATAATAATTAGTTCTTGAAGTGTGATTTATAATTGGATCACTAATATTTTAAATAAAATAAAGTTAAAGTTTTTTTTAACTTAATTTGAACCGAGTAAAAGTGGATTTAATTGATTTCACTTGAATAATAAAAAAATAATATTACTAAATGAATATAAATTTTATTGAAGTGAAGTGAATTTAAATTAAGCAAAACTTATATTACATTAAACTTAATTAAACTTAAACAAAGGTTAATATGAAAAGAACAAGTTTAAAATGTGTCTAAATCACAAGGTATATTATTTAGTAAAATCTTAGTGAATGTCCAATCTAATTAATATGATCAACTACATTTCCATTAATTTTCAAAAAATCTTTTTGCAAAACTTTCATAATGTAAAATATGAACGTGTGTTTTTAATGATCGTACAAGTATACAATATATATGCATCATATACATATATAATCACAACTGGAAAAGGATATCTCCAACACTCCTTCCCAAGTTGGAGCATGAGAATCTCAAATGCCCAACTTGTCAAGTAAACTCTCAAATGGTTGTCATTCAAGTGCCTAAGTAAACTAATCCGCTAGTTGACTGGAAGTATGAATATGATGAGTAACCACATCATAAGACTGAATCAAATCACGAACAAAATTACAGTCAATCTCTATGTGTTTGGTTCTCAATGAAACACAGGATTGGCTGCAATATGAAGGGTTGCTTGGCTATCATAGTACAACCGCATTGGAGTAGGGTGGCCAACAGCCAAAGAATGAAGAAAGGATTTAAACCACAACAACTCACAACAAATAACTGCCACAGCTCTGTACACTGCTCCAGCCAAAGAACAAGAAACAGTCGGCTGCTTCTTTCTCTTCCAAGAAATGTGAGATTCATCAATCATCACAAAATAACCAGTCAAAGATTACCGAGTAATTAGACAAGCTACCCAATCATAATAAAAAAATGTTGTAAGCTGAAGCGGATTCTTAGCTGACAGAAACAAACCTTGACTAGGATGACTCTTAAGATAGTGCAAAACCCACATTGCAACATGCTTATGCGCCAACCACGGTTTCTTCATAAATTGGGCCAAGGTATGAACTGAATAACTAAGCTCTGGACGAGTGATGGTGAGATAGATGAGCTTCCCAACCAAGCGACGGTACCGAGCAGTGGCGGAACCAGGAGTATATGTTAGGGGGGCGAAAAAGAGGCAAAATTTTTTTTTGGTTTGGTTGATGAAGGGGACGGTGGCAGGTAGCAGGCGGCGGACGGCGGCGGCAGGCTGATGGCGGAAGGCTGAGGAGGCGGCGGATCTATTTTTTTGGTTTGGCCACAAGCTTGAATTTTGTTTTGGCCACAAGAAGCTTGAATTTCGATTTGGCTGATTTTATGTTCATTTGGGTTATAAACATTATTTGGGCCAATTGGGTTTCAGCCCAGTTGGCCAAAAAAATTTTACCTTCACCTTAACAAAACGATGTCGTTTCACTTAAGCCAAAACGACGTCGTTTCACTTAAGTCAAAACGACGTCGTTTTGTTTAGTTGGAAAACAAAAAAATAAAAAATTTGGTCTTCTTCTCCATGAGGCAACGGCAAAGCTTAAGGAAATCCGATCCAGCTGAAGGGGGGCGGAATCTGGTGGCTTCCGGTGGCTCTAGGCCTAAATTCCCGGCCGCCGGATCCTAGGGGTGGCGCTAGCACCCCCTCGCCCCCCTAGTTCTGCCGCTGGTACCGAGCCGAATCATCAAACAAGGGACTATTATCTCGCACCAAGTTGTGATATTGTTCCATGGGAAAATCTATAGGTTTTGCAGCCAATAACCCAGTATCTGACAAAATATCCCAGACATATTTATGGTGACATAGAAACATGTCATCAGGTCAACGAGCTATCTCAATGCCTAAGAAATACTTCAGACCACCAAGATCCTTAATATGAAAATAAGAGCACAAATACTTCTTGAATTTAGCAACTATCTCTGGAGACAAACCATCAATAATATGATCAGCATAATCCAGAACATGAAGAGACACACCATCTCGCAGGCATGAAAACAATGAGCAATCCGCCTTACTTTGAAAAAAATCCAAAGAAGCAAAGAGCACCAACAAGTTTAGAAAACCAATTCCGCGGAGCTTGTCAATGACCATGAAGAGATTTGCAAATTTGAAAATCAAACCAGGCGTCGAGAGTGTATAACTAAAAGGCAGGCACATATACACCTCATCTTCAAGATCACCATGCGGAAATGAATTGTGAACATCCATCTGATGAAGATTCCATCCACGAAACTTGAAACAATTCTATGTTATTTTGCAGATGAAATATCGTTATTTTCCACTTCTTTGATGATTATTGGGCTTTTACATTATCGTATGGTATTAAATAAATATGATTTTTTTTGTTTATATTTATACACCTTTTTGGACACCTTTTCAGATTTCATATATCAAACTTCATAAATCATTTTTAAACTTTAAATATATTTTCTAGAGAGGAAAGTTCGAGGTGTGATCCTTAGTAAAAATTAAATGTATAATTGAAAACCCAATTAATAAAATATTAATTAATTCCTAAAGTGTGATTTATAATTGGATCACTAATATTTTTAATAAAATAAAGTCTTTTTTTAAACTTAATTTGAACCGATTTCACTCAAATAATAAAAATAATTTTACTAAATGAATCTAAATTTTATTAAAGTGTAGTGAATTGAGATTAACAAAAACCTATACAACATTAAACTTAATTAAACTTCAACAAAGGTTAATATGAAAAGAACAAGTTTAAAATGTTTCTAAACGACAAGGTAAATTATTTAGTAAAATCTTAGTGAATGTCCAATCTAATTAATATGATCAATTACATTTCCATTAATTTTCAAAAAACCTTTTTGCAATACTTTCATAATGTAAAATATGAACATGTATTTTTATTGATTGTACAAGTATACAATATATAGGATATATATATATATATATATATATATATATATATATATATATATAATCACAAATGGAAAAGGATATCTCCTACACTCATTCTCAAGTTGAGCATGAGGATCCTGAATACCCAACTTGCCACGTAAACTCTGAAATGGTTGTTGTCTAAGTGCCTCAGTAAACAAATCCCCTGGTTGACTGGAGGTTTGAATATGATGATTAACCACATCACCAGACTGAATCAAATCATGAATAAACTTACAGCCAATATCTATGCGCTTTGTTCTCTTATGAAACACAGGATTGGTTGTAATATGAAGGGTTGCTTGGCTATCATAGTACAACCGCATGGGAGTAAGGTGTCCAAAACCCCAAGAAAAAATAAAGGATTTAAGCCACAACAACTCACAATAAACAACCACCACAACTCTGTACACTACTCCAGCCAAAGAACAAAAAACAGTCGGCTGCTTCTTTGTTTTCCAAGAAATTGGCACAGCTTCTTCATAAATTGGGCCAAGGTATGAATTGAATAACTAAGCTTTGGACGATTGATGGTGAGATAAATAAGCTTCCCAACCAAGCGACGATACCGCACCGAATCATCAAACAATGGACTATCATCTCGCGCCATGTTGTGATGTTGTTCCATGGGAAAATCTATGGGTTTTGTCGCCAATAACCCAGTATCTGAAAAAATGTCCAAGACATATTTCTGGTGACATATAAACATGGCATCGAGTTTACGAGCTTTCTCAATGCCAAAGAAATACTTCAGGGCAGCATGTTAATGCGCCAACCACGATTTCTTCATAAATTGGGCCAAGGTATGAACTGAATAACTAAGCTCTGGACGATTGATGGTGAGATAAATGAGCTTCCCAACCAAGCGACGATACCGTGATGAATCATTAAACAAGGGACTATCATCTCGCGCCATGTTGTGATGTTGTTCCATGGGAAAATCTATGGGTTTTGCTGCCAATAATGCAATATCTGACAAAATATCAAAGACACATGCCATCAGGTCGACGAGCTATCTCAATGCCTAAGAAATACTTCAGGGCACCAAGATCCTTCATATGAAAATAGGAGCACACATACTTCTTGAATTTAGCCACCATCTCCGGAGACGGACCAGCAATAATATGATCATCAACATAATCCAGAACATGAAGAGACACACCATCTCGTAGGCATGAGAACAATGAGTAATCCGCCTTACTATGAAAAAATCCAAAGAGGCAAAGAGCAGCAACAAGTTTATCAAACCAATTATGCGGAGCATATCAAAGACAATAAAGAGATTTGTGAAGCTTGCAAATCAAACAAACGTCGAGAGTGTATAACTAAGAGGCGGACATATATAAGCCTTCTCCTCAAGATTACCATGGAGAAATGAATTGTGATGAAAATTCCATCCACAAATAACAGCAACAACCAAGAGTAGACTAATCAAACTCATCTTGGCAACAGGAGCAAATGTCTCTGTGAAGTCAATCCCCTCAATCTGATGATTAACAAGAACAACCAAACAAGCCTTATAGCGCTCTAACCATCAAACTTGAACTTGGCCTGATACACCCAATATCATCCAATTGCCTTCTTGCCAGGTAGAAGAGGAACAAGAACCCTTGTTTTATTCCGCTTGAGTGCATCAATCTTGTCGAACATGGCTGCACACTAATGAGAATGGCGATATGCATCAGCATAAGTAATTGAGTCAGCAACATCTGTAACCGCAACTAAAAATCTAGAATGTGAAACCAAAACATTATCACAGGAAACATAATCAGCAATAGAGTAACAAGAGAGATCAGCAGAGGGGGGTTTCATCGAGCGAGTAGCAGTGAAAATATAATCCTTCTATTTAACAGGAAGTTGATGAAGATGAGTGATTAGAGGATGAAATGGCCGAATGAACTTAGGCGGGGAGGATAGTAGCTCGAAAGTTGGTTGTTGTTTGGCGACGAGTGACTGTATGAAGGAGGGAGCTGGCGGGGGAATTTTTCCACCTTCAAAAAATATCTGTATCTATATTTTTAAGCTCCTTAGTTGTGGATGTTGTAACTTGGGGGGATGGTTGCGGCTCAGGAAAAGCTAGTCATTGATCGGTCACGGTTGGCTGAGACTCTAGAAGCTGCACTTGCGGTGGAGTGGCTGACTATAGCTCGAAGAGAGGCAACGGCTCCATCAGATCATACAGATCCAGAAGGAAGTCATTATAAACAGCAGGTGACTAAGATGGTAATGGATCAACAAGTAACGTCTTCGAAGAAACTAGTGCATAAGGGAAAGAAATCTTCTTAAAATATCACATCCCGGTTATCAAACACAGTACGAGACTCCAAGTCATAAACACACTAGACTTTCTAGTCAATGGGTTAGCCAAGAAAGATGCACTTCCAACTTCTAGTTGCAAACTTATCACTCGGTTGTGGAAGCTGAGAGGAAAAGCATAGGCAACCGAACACCTTGAGATGGTTGTAATCTGGTGTGCGAGTGTTCAGAAATTGATAGGGCGATCGGCCATATAACACATATGTTGGTGAGTGATTGATGAGTTAGGCAGTTGTAAGAATGCTTTCTCCCTAAAAGTTAATAAGAAAATGAGCTTAAAAACGAAGAGCACGAGCAACATTTAGGATATGCCTGTGCTTTCATACCACTCACCCATTTTTGCTAAGGTGTGTAGACTATGGAAGTCTCAAAATGAATACCTTTCTCCAAAAAATTGTCTGAGAGGTAGGAATTTGGTTCCATTATCATCTCAAACCCGCTGAATGGGACGGCAGAACTGTGTCTGAACAAGTGCAAAACACTCCTTCATCAACACTGGTACTTGAGACTTACAAACTAACAATTAAACCCAAACAGCTCGGGAATAATCATCAACTATAGTTAAAACTGAAAAAGCTCCACTAGAAGAAGGTGAACCATAAGGTCCCCAAACATTACAATGTAGAATTCAAAAAAATGACCAGTCTTAGCAGAACTAACATAAAAACTATGCCTAAACTATTTTGCTCGATGAAGGAAAGAGCGGGGAACAATTTTATTCAAATCACTAGTACTTAAAAAAAATAGCTGGGATAGAAGAAAACACATAAGCAAACGGATGCCCAAAGCACTGATGCCACAAAGCAATTGAAGACACTGAAGCAACAACTGACAAGGGCGGGTGTGTAGACTAAGCTCTCAATCTACCTGCTGGTGGAGTGGCAGTGGCAACAAGCTGGGCAGCTCTGGTGAACAGCGCGCCAGGTGGGGCACGAGTCTTGGGATTTGCGGCAGCCTTCGGGCCTGATCCAGGTTGTCGATTCCCATTGAACCAAGCCAGGTATCCAATAATGCAGGAAAATGTGGTGACATTATGACTTTTAAGACCACAATGAGTGCAAGTAAGACTCCAACAATCAATCGCAGTGACTAGGGTGTTTCCTAGAGCGGTGAAGATGGATTTTGGAGTAGAATATTATGCCTAACAATGTGCAACAAAAGCCATGGAGTCTGCCAAATCAACAAAATCATGGGAGGTGAGGACAGTCTTTTGGTGCTCCTCCTGATAGACAAGTGAGTGAACCTTGTCGAGTGAGAGCAATGAATCCTGTGCAAGGATATATGAGCGAAGAATAGCACAGCTACCTTCTAGACCGGTAAGAAATTGATTAAGCATCTCCTTCTCACATTCAGCCTTAACGATAGCAGCATCTGGGCAAGATGTGCATATTCGTAGATGCATATAAACAAGCAAGTCATTCCACAACTTCCTAGATCTACCACTATAGTCATTACTAACGACAATTGTAAATGTCCACACGAATCTTACACATATGCGGGTCATTCCCAACTGAGAAGCGATGTTGAAGATCATTCCAAAGAACCTTAACTGAGGCTTAATAAGTGATCACCGAATGAATGGATGGATCGAGAGTCAGAACAATCCAACCAACAAGAATAGAATTCACAGTACTCCAATCATCAGCAAAGGTTCACTAGGTAAAGGCTTGGTGATAGAACCATCAAGAAAACCAATCTTCTGCTTGGAATTAAATGCATTGCGAATAGAAATACTCCGGTCATTAAAATTATCACCTTTCAAGATCACAGAGAAGATAGCAAACCTGTGTGACCTGACGAATGACATTGTAAGGATGCAAGGCTGACAAGGTGGTAGAATGCCCGGCATGACGCCAAGGATCAAAGGAGGCCAAACCATCGACGTTAAGCAGCAACTGGCAGAGGGCCCGGCGTAAAGCGGCGGCATCATTGTGCTGCAGCAAATCGATGGTTTTTACAATGGGCTGAGGTGGATTAGCAACAACAAGGACGACATGAAGGTTTCCAATCTTGACATGACTGAGTTGATCCATCGGACAACAGTGGTGGCGTGTGAACGACAGTGACGACGAAATGCGTGGACGATGAAGGACGGATGCGACGGTGCGTGTCAAACAAAAGAGGCACGGCGGTGGTGATGAACACGGTGGCGGCGGATGGAGAAGGGAGGGCGACAGCAACGGCTTCTAATGTGTTTGGAAAATTTCTAGGGTTCTCAAGATTTAAACTTTGATGCAATGTAAATTATGAACGTGTATTTTTATTGAATGTACAAGGGTGCAATATATATATAGGCAACATATATAGAATCACAAATGAAAAAGGATATCTCCTACACATAATATTATTATTTGATAAACATTATCAAATTCGAGTTAGACAATATAGTACAGGGTAGTTTGACCTGCAAGTCAATCGGCTTTACATAAAACGAACTCAAAATTTATAGTCGGTGTGAGAATGGAATAAAATTGTATATATGTAATTTTGGGTAGGAACAAGTCAAGATGGGTCGGTTGAGACTGGAATTTTGTACTCGACCCCAACTCTCATGTATATGTACATATTAAAATTAAAAAATCATATCGGAAGTTCAGGTCCAAATTCGACCTGACATAACCCAAAGGGTTGGGAAGCCATTTTGTGTTCGATCGTTTGAGTTTTCTTGCTTGGCTGCCAAAGATTAACATTATCCAGTCAAAGTTTAGTATATTATTTTAGTCGACTAAGTAAAATTCGACCATTGAAAAATCATCCTTTTAAAACTCTAAACATTCCCCAAAATACCATCTTAGTAATTTTGTTCATTTTTTGTTAAATTTCATATAAACACTCTTTTGAAGATTGCGATGTTCAAATCTAACATTAGGTTCATATTTCGTAAATTAAATGTTTTTAAAATTTAAATTACCGATTTCAAACTTCATAATTCAATTTTCAGACTTCAAACATATTTTCTAGAGAAGAAAGTTCGAGAACTGCTCCTTATTTAAAATCTCAAATTTGAAATGACAATAATAAATTTAGAGTTTGTCTCTACAAAATCGTCTCACCATAAGACCAATAACTAGAGTAAAAATAGGTAAATAACAAATCAAATTCCAGTATTAAATTAAAATTACTTTTTTTCGGTGCTAGAATGAAAACACGCGAGAAGATGGATGATCAAACAACAAATAAACAAAAATTAGACACACAATGCATCATTCTCCTTTATCTTGCTTGCTACGCCAGCTCTGCCTCGCCTCTCCGCCGTCACCGTCTCCTCGTCGTATCCTCACCTTCTCTGTTGTTGCCTCGACGTCTACTCGCCTTCTCCGCCATTGAATCGACTTCTTCACCGTCAAAACCCTAGTTTTAGAGATTTGCATATTCAAAACCCTAGTTTGAGGCTTGAGATTGCGCTGGTTTATTTGACTTCAAATTGTCGCCGGTGATGTGAATAAGCTCTGATTCTTGTGTTTGCTATGGACATCTGGCTTCAAATCATGTCGCGGTCTCTAATTCGTGTATTTGGCATCGGGTTGGTGAGGAAGGGTGTTTGTCGAATCGTTTTTCATTTCCAGATCCATCGCCAGAAACATTTTTAGATCTCAATGTTCTTAGAGAACGTCGCATTCCTGACGTTCGTCAGTTTTCCATCGCATTCTGGCAGTGATTTTCCGACAATTTTCCAACTGTTTTAGTCGCATCGGAGTGAGGTTTTCATATGAGAAGGACTAAATCAAGTCACATTTTGGGCTGCTTTCGTGTTGGGCTAACAATCAACCAAAATATCTAACTAACAGCCACATCAAACCAAAAGTATAAAAAGTCAACTAAAATCTCTAAATTATCAAATGAAATAATTAAACGTTAACTTTACACATCAAATTAAAATATGTAAACATGAAATAAAACATCAAATCAAATCAGATCAAAATTGAAATAGTTTAACATCAAATAAAAAACTAAAAAATACATATGATTAAACTAACATTGTAAAACATCCTATAAAAATAAGATGAAAATATACATCTTAAAAATACACATCATATAAAAATTAATAAACATTAAATTAAAATATTAAAATATCAAACTAACATTGTGAAACATCTTATTAAAATAAGTTGAAAATATACATTCCACTATTGTTGCATTTGAAAAAACTATTTTGACGTTCCACTAATGTTATTTTTTTTACATGATAATCTATATATGTAAAATGATATGTATCACTTTATGTATATTACAAATGAACAAGACACAAAACATCATACACTGACAACTCAAAATCGAAGGTATTCACTGAATCATCAATGGCACAACAAATACATTTAAAATTAGCATATAAAAGTGACAAACTTTGATTTGAAGTTTTACGGTAGCATGTGAAAATGCAAATCATCATAACTATTGAACCATCAAACATAATTCATTACAAAAGGGTTCAAATGCCCTAAAAATACGGTAACATAAAAACTAAAAATTTTCAAATCAAGGTAAAACATCAATTACAATCAAGCGCCTCAACACTAACACTAACAATCAACCATCATGACTGAAAAATCAATGTCAAACAATACATTCTAAACAATGAAATTCTATTTTTTCCCGACTTGATTCCATTCGCCACTGGCTTTTTCACAGACTTTCCTTCTCCTGCTGGTGATGAAGAGGACGAATCTCACACTCCATCAATGCAAAGATCAAATGTCAACTACGATTCTCTATTCAAGGGAACGTCTTCAAAACATGGTTCCTTATACCATTTTTTTTCTTAACTCATCAATGGCATCGTAGAGCTCTGACATGGAAAGTATTCATGTGAAATAATATAAAACATCACATACAATAATAAAAACATCAATATTTGTAATTAAAACATCACAATAGCACAAATAAACCTCACAGACAACTACATTGACAAACATCACATACACTATTTAAAAAATCAATCTCATAATTTAAAAACATTAACAACACACATTAAATTATCAAAATAATAAAACTGAACATCAGGCGTATACTTAAACATAAAAACACCACAAGTATCAAACACTGAAATTTAAAACATTACACTAACACACATAAAAAATACTTAGAGCTTAAACATGAAAGGTCAAAGATAAAACTAGAAACATCATCAACAGTATCTAAAACATCACAACAGAAAAAAAGAAAACTTACAGTTCCTACATCATTCTTGAATGCAACAACAGTGAGCAAGTGCTATTAGACATCTAAGAAACAGCGACAGCAACACAAAAATTAGTGTAAATGGAAGAAAATCCTAAGATATCACACAAACAATAAAAACAACAAAATTAAATATCAATTGCACACTTAAAACATTACAAGCATCAAATATTGAAATTAAAACATCACACCAACACAGATAATAGTACTTAAAACCTAAACATGAAATATCAAACATGAAACCAGAAACATCAACAACAGTATCTAAAACATCAAGTTTGAAAAATAACAAAATTTACGGATCCTCCTGTTGAGACTTGATTCCTCAACGCTCAATATAAGGGATAGATCTTTTGATTTGTGATCTAAAAACCTTTGAATATTTTAATTAGAGATTCGACTACCAAGGAAAATATTTTTATTAAATTGATTATTGAAAACATAGGAGCCTAACATTCTTATATAGGCATCTATGTGAATAACTTTCTAAACAGGAAAAGGAATAGTTAATAACTTCCTATAACTTCCTAACGTCCTAGATATTCTCCTTATTGTGCCTAAGGTAGGTTAATGTAGGCCTAACTAGAGTAGGACTAGGAATCCTATCATCCCCACACCCTTGAGAGAAGGCTTGTCCACAAGTCTTGAATAGTATTTGTGAAGAAATCACCCGACTGGTTTGTAGCCAAACTCTTCTATTTCAATCTCATTATCAACCTCAGCTGAGTAGGCATCCAAGAAGAGTAATTGTGAATAAGTATAGCAATGTCATGGCTTATAAAATTCATCGCAATTAAAACAAAGGCCATTTTCCCTTCATTTTTGTTGTTCAGCATAAGAAACACATTTCACACATGGAGGAAGCGTTGAATTTCCTGGTATTGGCGTAGATTTGGAACTTAGAAGGTTAGGTTGAGGAATTTCTAAAAAACGAAGAACGAGAATTGTTGAAAGAAGTATGGAATTTCGTAGTTGTAGCAATCGCCTCCTCCATATTCATGGCAATTTCAAAGGAAACAGATAGATTCATCGAACTAAGAAGATGAACGCTTACCTGAATATCAGCCTGCGATCCCGACACAAATAAACTGACATGATATGGATCAGATAATCCAGGGACTAAATTGATCATCTTCTCAAATTGAGAAATATAAGCGGTAACGGAATCTGTTTGAGAAAGCTTAGATAAAGTACCCACCGGATCCAAATTCTTATGGGACCCAAATCTCTTACAAAGAAGTGTTGAAAATTGAGGCCAGGTCAATTCACCCATGTAATGATGTAACCAACAATACCAAGGTAGTACATCGCAACGAAGGTGAATTAACACCATTGTAACCTGTTGTTCAACAGAGACAGAATGTAGAGAAAAATATTGATCTGTCTGAAAAGTCCATCTTTCAAGTTCACTCTCGTCAAATTTAGGAAATTTAAGACGTGCGGAACGTCCTTGAATCAGAGGTTATTGTTGCGGTTGCAGCTGCGGCTGTGGTTGCGGATGCGGTTGTGCACCAAGGTGAGTAATAAGCTGGTCCAAGGTTGCTTGAATGTTAGCAAGCAAGTTGGTGTGCTCCTTGAGAGTGGCTTCGTGGCTGGTCGTCATTTCCTCCAATGCTTTCACCGTCATGGTTGAGAAGAAAACAAATTGATGAATTTTCACAAGTTGGCCCTGGATACTAAATGCTGAGACGTGATTCCTTAATGCTCAGTATGGGGGATTGATCTTTTCATATGTGATCTAACAACATTTGAATCTTTTGATTAGAGATTCGACTACCAAAAAATTATATTTCTTTAATTAATTATTGAAAACATAGGAGCCCAACATCCTTGTATAGGCATCTATGTGAATAACTTTCTAAACATGAAAAGGAATAGTTAATAACTTCCTAAATATGATAGGATTAGATATTCTCCTTATTAAGCATAAGGTAGGTTAACATAGGCTTAACTAGAGTAGGACTAGGAATCCTATCACTTCATTCTTTCTCGATTGCAACAACAGTGGGCAAACATTCTTAGACATCTAAGAAACAGTAACAAAAATACAAAAATTAGCACAAATCGTAAAAAAAAAGAAAAAGATATCACACACAATAAAAATTAAGCATCAATTGCACACTTAAGCATGAAAACACCACAAGCACCAAGTTATGAAATTAAAACATCACACCAACATAGATACGGGTACTTAAAGCCTAAAACTTGAAACATCATACAGAAAATGAGAAATATCATTAACCGTAACTATAGCATCACTGCTTGGGACCATATTGGAAAATATCGTCTTTCCATAGGTATATAGAAAGATGGGGTTTAATTAAAATAATAAAAAGTAAAATATCATAATTGCAATATTAACAATTTATTATAAGATTTATATTTTCCGTTTCGGTACCTTATATATATATATATATATATATATATATATATATATATATATATATATATATATATATATATATATATATTTTCGGTACCTTATAGGAACCATGGCCATAATTTCTTTCTTTTTTTTTCGGTACCTTATAGGAACCTTATAGGAACCATGGCCATAATTTCTTTCTTTTACCAATGTTTAATTTATCCTTTTTAGTTTTAATTATTTGAATTAATAGAACCTTTGTTTGTATAACTAATTTAGATGCTAATTCTTAGAGTATTCTTACATAATAAGCAATGGTTGGGTTAGTAAATTGAAGTATCCCACCATTTTTTAAGTTTGATGTGATTTTCAGTGTTTTTATGTGTTGGGTGTTATATTATTTTTGTTAGATTTTTAACCAATTTTATTTGATGTGTAACTGTTTTAATTTGATATTAATAATAGTTTAATTTTAATTTTAATAATTCAATTTAATGTTTTAACCTTTAATTTTTCAATGTGTTAGTTTTCAAATTGATTTTTTTAAGTAAAGAATAAATGGGCGCGGGAAATTCTGCTGTCCAGAAAAGTAGAAGAATTCCTCCAAGGCTAACCGGCAAGATGTTATAATCATCTGGAATTCCTCCGGGAAATCGCCAAGATGCTCATCATTAGCAAACTCTTTTTCTTAGGCGACAAATCGCACCAGTCCTGGCATGATGTCGAAAACGACAGAAATTTGACAAACTGCACAACGCCCGGCATCATTAATTTGAAACCCGACAAGAACACCAGAACGATGCCAGAATTCTTTCATTTTAATGAAGACCAACTAATTTTCAATGTGATTCTGGCGAATGAAATTACATCTCGTCTTCGTTTTTAATCCACAAACCAGAGAGTCGATCCCGGCGTAATACTGATACACCACTGATTTTTTATGTAATACCGATAACTGAAATCCAACCTAAAACGTGAGATACAACCAAGAGATCGACTGTAAATGCAAAAACCGTGAAGAACCCAATCCGAATCGTGACGAAGCGAGAAGAGGCGAAGATAATCGGCCAGAGATTGGAAAGGACAACGAAAACAGAGTGGACGATTGCTGCAGCTTTTTGCAATTTTTTTACAATTGCAATTCAATCCTTCATTTTCTTTGTATTTTTAAAATGAAGTGCAATCCCAGAGTAATTACAAATTTAACCCCCAATTTGATTTGCCTTTTGCTTTTTATATATATTAGTCACTGATCTCACCACGAAACAGTCTCGCCGGAGACAGACTTCTCAGGAATATATTTCTGTCTTATAAAAGTTAGAGCGTACTCATACTTGTTCCCATTTCCTTATTGTAATCATCTGCTACGAAGATCACGATTGCATAAACTTCATCGGCGTTAGGGTCTAGTGGACTGTAACCGCCCGCTTGGGCTACTTCAGCTAAAGGCGCTTTGAAAAGTGAAGAGAAAACTAAGAATGACACAGGAGTTACATGAAGGAAATATTGAGAACAAGTACCCACTTGATTTTTCTTTCTTATCATAAAATTTGTGCAAATATGACAATGTGACCTAGGAAATTATACGAGAGATCAGAATGTTTCTATTTGAATTGTCTTAGAACATGGAATACTGTGGATTTATAGACACCAAAAAAATTGAAACTTGTAATACATATATGTTATTCTACCTATTGGTGAAGCTCTCAAGTTACATTCACTAGTGCAGGATAGGGCAATTAAAGGCGGTGAAAGGAGCACTTGGAAGGCGTTTTCAAGATGGTGTCTCTGGTACCGCTACTGATCAAACCCCTCTGTTGCACGACGGTATAAGACCTTCGTACAATATTGTGTTGCATGGCGTTCAAGATGATGTTGTATTAATTATTTCAGTCACCTTCTTATGTTTCCAATATTGAAAACTAAAAAAATCATCGTACGCAGAAAATACTTCGGATGCCTGAAATTGTAATCAGAATAGGTATGCAAGCTCATCTAGGCATATTAGATATTAGTAGAATAGATTTCCAATTTCATAAATAAATTTGGTTCGAGGCACTCATTGGTGTTAGAAGATGTTGTGATGTAGGGTTACGTGTTAGAATTAGGAAGGCTTGCAAAGTTGGAGTTTGATTAGGCTTTGTGTTTGATGTGTTCCTATGCTGGTTAATGTTTAGGAATAGTTGTTGTTCTATATTAATTTATTAGTTTAATGAGTTCCAAAATTGGAAAGGCAATCGACCCTCTAAATGCTGACATTGCGTGATAACATACGCAATCGGAAAACGTTATTGGAAATTGTGGCTATCATCAACAAAAATGTATTCTTAAATGCATTCATATCCACGGTGAGCAACATAGTTTTGTAGTGTCTGAAACTAATGTAGAAATTGTAAACCAGAGCTAATTATAAGACAAAATGAGAAAAACAAACTAAATGAATCTAGACATAAAGTGCATTTCAACTTGAAAAACATACTAAACTTGAATCTAGATATGAAGTGTGTTTGAACTTGAAAAAAATACTAAATTCGAATGTATTAATGTAGAAAAAGGAAATGTGACTAAACTTGAATACATAGCTAGCCTTAATGTATTAAAGTAAACAAAGAAAATTTAAACTAAATGTGAAATTATTTAGGGGATTTTTATGGATAGAAGACAACACCAATGAGGACAGATGCCCAAAACGATGATGCCATAAAGCAGACGAAGACAATGAAGAAGCAATGGACGAGGACGGTTGTGTAGACCTGGAAACTCCCAATTTGTGCAACCAATAAACCTCCCCTCGTTGGTCACCCGCGCTAATCAATGTCTTTGTGCTGATATCCTATAGTACATATAATTTTCCGGTAAGCAAAACTAGACATTTTAAAGCAGCAGTTAACTTGACAAACAATAGCAAACTGCATTGTAATGCCAGAATAAAAAGACAGAATAAAAAGAACATGAGTCACGAAAACATCTCCAAAACAAATTTTTCCATGTCCATGAGCAATTGAAATAGAACCATCAGGGAGGACAACATCAATATTTGCAGCTTGCTCAATATCATAAAGAAGATCCTTGTCGTCGGTTATATGATACGATGCACCGGTATCAAGAATCCAAGGTAAAGTAGTCTTACTTGACACATTGTCAGAAGTATTTAACTTAGAGAACATGTTTAAAATCGTACTATATTGCTCCTTGGATAGAGCCGGGTAGAAGGTGGAATGATTGGAGTCCGAAATGATGGCGGCGGCGGCACCTGCAGGTGGAGTGGCGGTGGCCACTAGCTGAGCAGTTCCAGCGAACGGCATACTAGGGGGGCCCGGATCCTGGTTTTTACGGTATCCTTTGGCCTTGATGTAGGTGGACGATTCTTAGTGAACCATTATGGGTAACCAATAATACAAAATAAAGTAGTAACATCATAACCCTTTCGGCTACAGCGAGTGCAGGAAAGACTCCGATGATCAACTGTGGCACCTGGGATGGATCCCAGAGTGGCGGCAGTGGACTTTGGAGCGGAGGTTTTTTCCTGAAGATAGGAAGTAAAGGCCATGGTGTCTACCGAGGTGACAGAATTATGGGTTGAGATGACAGTCTTCTGACACTCCTCCTGAGAAATAAGGGAATAAACCTTGTCGAGCAAAGGCAATGGATCTTGTGCAAGGATATATGAGCGAAGAGTAGCATAATCATCATCCAGCCCGATGAGAAATTGATTAACCGTCTCCTTCTCATATTCAACCTGAACGATAGCTGCATCGGGACATGAAATACAAGTATGTGGATGCATGTAAGCAAGCAAGTTATTCCACAACTTCTTGGAGCGACCAAAGTAGGCATTGACAGTCTGACCATTCTGTTGACAGTTGTAAATTTCTGCACGAATCTGACATATATGTGGTCCATTCCCAACTAATTAATGTTGACGAAGATCATCCCAAAGCTCCTTAATCAAGTTATAATAAGTAACCGCAAAATAAACATATGGATCGAGTGTCTTAACGATCCAACCAATGAGCATAGAATTTAAACTACTCCAAATATCAGCAAAAAGTTCACCAGGTAAAGGCTTGGTAATGGAGTCATCCAAAATACCAAGCTTATGTCTAGAATTAAAACCATGAAAATTACCAGCACTCCAATAATTATAATTATCACGCTTCAAGATTATAGAGGAAATAAGTAAAACTGTATGATCTGAGTGATGAACGTAGTATGGATGCAAGGGAGGCAGAGGTGCAGAATTCCCAGCATAACGTCGAGAATTGGAAGAGGTTGAACCATCGACGCCAAGCAAGAGCTAGCAGAGGGCTCGGCAGAGGAAGTCGACGTCATCTAGTTGCAGCGGAGTGTCCTAGGGTGGCTGGAGCGACAGGAACGAAAGGAGCCTTGGCCTGGGCATCAAGAGTTTCAATAAAAACTTGATTGAACGGATCTATAGAACACACGGGGAGGTGATGAGTGGGAGAGCAAACCGGTGGCGTGTGAAGAACAAATGAACGTCGCGGCGAGTAGCAGCGGTGGTGCGTGCGGAAGCTGGAGGAGTGAGCGCAGCAGCGGTGGCGGTCTTTTGCTAGTAAGGAAAATTTTTTTGGTTCTCAGGATTTAGGCACTGATACCATGTAAAATATGAATGTATGTTTTCAATGATGGTACAAGGGTACAATATATAGACAGCATTTACAGAGACAGTAAAGGAAAAAAATTATATCTAAGGTACAATAATATTGCAGAAGATATTCACAAAATATCTCCTACAACACTATTCAAGAAACATGTTTGACCGTTAATATGTTTACCTATGTATAATAACGGCAAATAAAAAAATGGTTTTTCAAAAATACTTGTTAGGGCAAATTCAACAATATCATATACAATAATATTGTTGTTCATAAATCTATTAAAATATGCAGTCAAATTTTGATGAAGAATAGTATCAAAAAAACCAGCTTTGCTTATAAGCACAATTATGCCAAACACACTCTATTTCCTTTTACTTCAACACTTGTTTAAACGGTGTCGTTTATCTAATGACTTTTATTTTTTAAAAAACCTTCAGACCTGTTGTCTTATCCGGTAAATCGCATTCTACTGTCTTCTCCAGCGAATCGGCCCAACCTGCAACTAAACGACCTGGCTTTAAAATGTGCAATCTCCATCTGAGAAAAAAGATAGAGATCAAATCCAACTGCACAACCTAAATAACTAATACTGATGGAGCTGGTGGTGGTGGTGCTGGACAGAGCATGGTAGTGGGAGATGGATCATTCAGGGCACTTTAGGGGTACTTCAGGATTGTTTCTTCTGGTGCTTCTAATGTTTATTCCTCGGTAAAGTCTGTTGCGTCTGCTGCTTCTACAATTAAGGATAGATATTCGAAATCTACTCACAATTAGGTGAGGAGCAATTGGTTGTTGTTATCTCAGTTGTATGTTTTGCACATACTAGGTTTTCCTGCTTGCGCTACGCGCTTGCTTGCAATATTTTATTTTCTAAAATGGCTTACTGAATATTCTATCCTTATTGTCGTCTTGTCAGGGTGCTAACGAAATTTTTTTCTAAATGGCAGGGGATCGAGGAACCCTACCGAAAGGGTACACTCCCCTACGACTGCTTCATTCTCTTCTTCTTCTTCTACGTCTAGTGAGAGCTAGATGAGTCATCATATCGTCATGTTTAATTAGTGTATTGGTCATTCTAATGGACACGTGATGAAAAGACATAACTTATAATATCTCAAAGTCGCATCTTTTCCGATAACTTTGAAGGCTCCTGTGCCACAAGAAAGTGTTTTTGGAATCTCTTTAGCTAAAAAGAATATAAACTAAGATACTTGACATAAAGCTACATCTGAGCAAAAAACAACTTACTTGCTCTTGCCCCTCTTCTTTTTACTTGCTTCCATCAATTCCTATATCAACTCATATCTTTATAAATCACTTTATTGTTTTGAATAAGGTAAAGTCTGTGAAAGCTCATTTTCCCATGATAAAATTGTGTACTGGAAAGTTAAAAGTCAATGTAGCAATGCATGTCCTCGTGAAATGAAGTAATGGTATTTGTAGATAGAAGCATAATAAGAGAGAACCTCCAATAATGCTTCATCCATGAAGAATCTAGGCACAATGCGAATTTCAATTCTAAGAATGCTCATGCCATAAATTAAGATAAGAAAAAGTGGAAAACATAGAGGCATCATACAAATTCTTGTGTTGTCACTTCACTATTTAAAAGTTTCAACTCCTCCCAACGGAGATATAAAGAGCTGCAGAGTCTAAAACTCATTTTCATGGTTGAAGAAACCTCTGTGAAGCTCTTTGTAGTGTTGATCTCACCTTAAAAATAATTTTACCATCATTATAAACAAAGAAAATACAAATACCGACTAAACTTATCCCAAGCACCAGTATGATGAAAATTTTCTCATTCTGCATGTATTTCACCTACTCATTCTTCTTTTAGTCTGTTTTTGAGAGATTCGATAGAGATAGGAGCAGCAAAATTGATACCTCGGAATTGAGGGAGGCACTGCTTAGCCAGGGATTTTTAGCTTCACCTGTGGCGTTGGATTTGCTGGTGTCTAAGTTTGATAAAACTAGTGGAAAGAGAAAGACCATTAAATATGATAACTTCATCGAGTAAGTACACGTTATATTGATACAGATGTTGACTTTTGTAATTTTATTGCTCCATGTTCACCAATTGATTTGGCTTAATTTTCTTATGCTTAATTTAGGTGATGCCTCACTGTTAAGGTATTGTTTCCCCCTCAAACTCAACAGCTTCCATGTTGCATATGCCTGTACTTTAGCAGCCGTTGTTGCTACTATAATATTGATCACGCAAGTAATATAATCTAAGTCGGTTTATTCTTTCTGCAGGGTTTGACGGAGAAATTCAAGGAGAAGGATACAACATACTCTGGCTCGGCAACCTTCTCTTATGAGGCTTTCATGTTAACAATTTTTCCTTTTCTGATAGCCTAGTAGATTTATGTGAATATGTGTTGGTTGTTGGTTTGCTTGATTTTGGTGTAATACTATAATTTCCAGTTGGCTACTCTATGTCATGTGAAGCTGAAATAGTTGCACATTTGATATTGCTATCGTGTTATTGAATGAGAAACTGTATTTTGATGGTATTAATAATCGGTTGTACGTATGTTGAATTTTGGCTATAGAAGCCTTATTTGTATGAGTTGTATTTGTCTAGTGATGGTGTTTGTAGAGTTTGGATCCCTGTAGTCACATCAGAGGCCGAGCTACAAAGTATTTGTCAACTGCGAAGTATATGTGTTTACTCGCAACTCTTCCTTTTATTCAGTAGCTTCCTTTGACCTACATTGGATTTTCTCTTTTCATCTCAGCTTTCAGTCGAAATAAAAAACGTTTGTTTCTCATTTGATAAGAGACAGCTTAAAACAAGTGAACACTGTAACTTAAAAACTAACTTGTGACCAAAGTAAATATCTGTGAGATTTAGACTGTTATTTTACATTTGAACCAGGCTGATAACAATACAAACTATCATTGTTGGATCCATTGACGTTAAAAACATATAGGACTAATATAACGAAGCCAAAGATAATTAAACCAAATTTCCACTACTAAGTTGTAACAACAATTCATCAAGACCCCCCCCCCCCCCACCCTCAATATGAGATGGTTTCAGGAGGCCATTTCCAAAGGCAATCATGCTCGTATAATTTATCGGAAGATAAATTAAATGTGGTATAGCTTATGTGCTTAGGAAGTTCCCAAATTATACCAGAGAATGATAGATAAATTTCTTCAATGGACCTTCTCGTTTCTTCTATTCGAACATCCATAAAATTTTTGGACCCTTTTAGTGCAGCAAGGAACTCATTTAATTTGTGGAACCAAAACATGTTTATGTGGTCGTTATTGCATTCAACCAACTTAATCTCATAAATCCATCCATTGGGGTTACTTGCAAATGATAATTTTGGAATAATGAAGCTGGTTTTGCTATAGATGTGGTTGTGGAATTGGAAGGAATCAATGTTAGGCACGTGAAAACATGCCTCCCGTAGTGCTCCTCATGCATCTACACCTATTCCCTTAAGGGACAAGCTCGATATTTTGATTCTTCACAAGGTCATGTTCTGAATACATAAATATTCAAGGTGTGGAAATTTATGTGCAAGGTTGGCGAAGAATTTGTCATCCATCATGGTACAATACAACCATAAACTCCTGAGCTTTTCATATTCGGTTTCATCCAAATCTATATCCGGCCACAAATACAACACATATAATCCAAACGCGTTGCGGCATTCTTCACCTACAAAGTCTGACAACCAGATAGCCTAGCTTCCAGTTTCTTAGGGTAGCGAAGATCCGAAACCTGAAAGTTAAAATCGAGGGAATTTTACAGGATTTGTTGACCTTTAGCTCTTCAAGTAATGGAGAACCCCTCATCATATTCTCAAACACACCTTCATCCTCCATAACCACACCATCAAGATACAGTCGTCTTAGATTAGTTTCCTTCATCACAGCAAAACCTGACACAAAACCTGACACAAAACCATTGAACTGCTATGATTTGGTTAGTATTAAATAAACATGATCTTTAATATCAAAGTTTAAACACCAGGAAAAACAGAGTGAAAGCTGCATTCAATTAGAATGTGGTTTCTGTCACACCATGGATTATACACGAAGAACATGAAAGAAGAATGGGAATGAGAAGAAATGAAAGTTACTCTAGACTGAGCTTGTGCAAACTAACTATACAATCTCACAAAAATAAAAACCCAACATGTAACCCTTATTAACAACAAAAAATCACTAATTGCTTCCAAATACGAAGGAAAAAAATATTAAAATGAGTACATGGTGTTTCTTCATTATTCTCCTCTTTTTCCACTTTCAGAAACTCGTTCAAGAGATGAAGATGGTGGCACATCTATAATCAAATTATTACCCTCTTTTTACAAAACAATAAAACACGAGAGCCAAAAACACTTAAATAAGGTAGCTAATACAACTTCATAAGCAATTGAACTCAATGAAATCAAATTTGTTGATCTGCAAACAATCAAAACTAAGTTTTTAGATGTCATTTGGAACAGCTAGAGATTCAGCACAAAATACTGATAAAGTCAATCGTGCAAAAATTAGACAGAAACATATCTTTACCTAATAAGACTGAAGCGCCACTGTGGCGGCCATCTGCATAGTGGACAAGTATGCTTACAAGTATGGTCCTCTGTCACTGCCTGCTGTCGCATCTCTACCGCCAAAGCTCCACCCTTTTATTCTCTGTTGCTGCTGCTCTGACCATGCAGTTGAAACATCAGCATTGTGCATTTCTAGTAAAGATATTGTTTAAGTATTACTTTTACTACTTTCGCAATACGCCGACCCCACATTCAAAAGAACTTGTAGGATGGCTTTATGATGAATTTTATTTTCCTCCTTGGGTCATCTTATTTAAAAGATTGCCAGCCAATGTAAAGGCTCTTCCACATTGCTTTGATAATTTCTAGCGATTTCACTCAACCACCATATGACTTTGCGAATGTTTCAACATTGTGAATCACATTCACCAAAGGATTATGTGTCTTCACATCATGGTCACATATAACCACGTATGGCTTCTATGCATCACATAATTGGTTTCGTTAATTTACAAACCCTACTTACTAAAAGTCTCGTGTGTTCAATAACAAATCAAAAACTAGGTTCTTACCCATAAAATTTCTTTTAGGGCTAGTTCATTTTAACAATCAAAACACCTCAGAAAAAAAACACACTTGAGACTTGTGCGGGCGAAAAACACACACTGGAGGTGCATTTTCCCGGCAACCATGAAGCGCGGACGGGGCATGCCACGGAAGAATGTGGTTCTGATGGCAGCAGATTGGAGTAGATCAATACAAGAGGATTGTGCTGATGCTACCGGTCGATTGGCGAATGAGGAAGATGAGCTGTCTGAGGAGCAAAACGATACAGTGGAAGCTACAGTTGAGGTAACCCCTACTCTCCCTCTTGGTAAGGGTGTTTCGATTGAGTGTGAGAACAAAGAAGAGAGGTTATGGGTAGACATAATCAGTGGGAATATGGTCCAGAAAAATGGGATGAAGATTGATTACGTAGCTCCTGAGATTATAGAGGGGGAAGTTGAGATTGAGATTGAATTGGAGGATGTGAAGGATGAATTAGATTATTGGAAGAGTACTCTGATTATGTACGTTCTGGGAGGTAATTTGACGATGAATGATGTGAAGAGATATGTTATGAAATTCTGGTCGTTTGTCAGTGCACCTGAGATTTTGTATAACGATGAGGGTTATTTTCTCCTCCGTCTAAAATCTGAGAAGCATAGGGATGAAGGTTTGAGGAGAGGTCCATACACGATTTATGGAATGGCCATGTTCCTGCATTTATGGAAGCCCAATTTCTCTTTGAAGAGTGATATGGTGCAAATCCTTCCTGTTTGGGTGAAGTTACCAAATCTGCATATCCATCTATGGGGACCAAAGAGCCTAGGGAAGATTGGCAGTGCGGTGGGAAAGCCTCTGTTCATGGATGTACTGCTAGTAAGTTGCGGGTATCATACGCATGGATACTGGTAGAGATTAACATCTCCCAGAAGATTCGAGAAGTGGTAACAATCAGAGATGTGGAAGGTCATAAAATCCAACAGCCAATCGAAATTGAAGGGAAGACTTTGTACTGTGATAAATGTCAATTGGGAGGCCACGGGTGTAATAGTGAGGATGATAAGAGGAAATCAGTTCAAGTGTGGCAGATAAAGAAACAATCACCTGCTGCAGAGAATGGTAGTAAAGCTGAGGACAATCAGTTGGCCGTGGCTGCGCAGTATTCTGTGAGCAGTGTTCCAAGCAATGCCTGGACAGTGGTGGCACCAAGAAACAGAGGGAAGCAAAAAGAGGTTGTGGTACTCACACAAGGGGATTGTAGTAGGAAAGGTTTGATGAGATTGGAGGCTACTCTGGGAATTGTGTCTGATTCACCAGAGGGTTTCGATCACGTTCCATGATAATCTCATGGAATGTGAGGGGGTTAAATAACACGGAAAAGCAGAGAGAGATTTACTCCCGTCTCTCCAGTATGAACTTTATGATTTCTGTTTTAGTGGAAACTAGAGTTAAAGGTGAAAACATAAATGAAGTCAGAAAATGTTTTAAAAATAGGTGGCAGTTTGTAGATAATTATGAGGCTCATCCTAATGGTAGAATATGGATATTATGGGATGATGAAAAAGTTAGTGTGGCTAAAAGGGCAGTGACTGATCAAATGCTGTTGTGTGAAGTAACTAACAGTAGAGGGGGTTTGTTGCTCTGGCTAACAGCTGTATATGCTGGAAACCAGTTGAAGGTGAGGAAAAACCTCTGGAAAGATATAGAAAGAACTCAGCAAACAATTGCAAGGCCTTGGCTTTTACTAGGAAATTTCAACAACGTCCTCAGTGTTAATGATGGAATGGGGGGTAATGAAGTGCAGGCTGTAGAATACTAGGATTTTGAACAAATGATGATGATAGTAGGGCTGAGTGAATGTGATTCAACGGGAGATTTTTACACATGGTCGAATAGGCAGGTGGGAGGTATTATATACTCAAGGATTGATCGGAAACTGGGGAATTCCCATTGGTTTCTTAACTTCCCTGATTCTATAATTGAAATTTTGGAACCAGGCATTTCAAACCATGCACTGCTCAGGGTACAGATTTCTGTTGACAAAAAGAGGAAGCCTAGACAGTTTAAGCTTTTAAACTACCTACTTGAAAGGGTAGATGTTCTGGAATCCATAAAGAATAGCTGGGCAGAACCTGTAAAAGGAAGGCATATGTATGTGGTTTGGATGAAGTTACTGAGGCTCCATAAGGTTTTAAAGCCTTTTATGAAACAAACTGGTGGTGGGCAAAAAAGCTGGAGTTTTCCCGTGCAGAGTTAAGTGCAGCCCAGCAAAACCTATTGACATATAGAAAGGATAAAGATAAGATATTGCGGGTTATATATTGTATTGAGGAAGTCTATAGGTGGAGTGGTATTGATGAAAAGATGGCTAAATAGAAATCGAAGATAGATTGGCTACGTTTGGGATATGGGAACAACTCATATTTTCATGCTTCAGTGAAATCCAAAAAACAAGGCAACCAGTATTTTGAAACTTGAAAGAGAGGATGGAAGTGTGATCACTAACCAAGAGGAAATTGAAGCAGGGATTCTTAGTTTCTATGAGAACCTCATTGGCAGTACAGATTCTAGAGCAAAAAGTATTGATGTTAAAATCATGAGAAAGGGAAAAACATTGACTAATGATGGAAGAAGGAGCCTGATTGCAGAAGTTACTGAGAAGGAAATTTATGCAGCTTTGAAGGGAATTGGTGATATGAAAGCCCCTGGTTTGGATGGCTTTACTGCAAAATTTTTCAAAGTTAACTGGGGAGTGGTGAAGAAAGACCTCGTTAGCGCAGTGATGGACTTCTTTGAATCAGGGAGCATTTATAGAGCTGCAAACAGTACCTTGGTCACTCTTATTGCGAAAAGTCCTTCTACAACCAAGGTAAGGGACTGCAGGCCCATATCTTGCATTTCAACTCTATACAAAGTGATATCAAAAATTTTGACGAACCGGCTGAGTAAGGTCATTGGAAATATAGTGCAAATTAACCAAGCTTATTTTGTTCTTGGGAGATGTATTCATAACCACATCATGGTAGCCTATGAACTACTTAGAGGCTACAGCAGAAAAGGTGGAATCCCAAGATGTGTCATTCAGATAGACATACAGAAAGCTTTCGATACTGTGGAGTGGGAAGCACTGGAGGTTATCATGAAGGAGTTAGGATTACCTGAGAAATTTGTGAGATGGGTTATGGTGGGAGTGAAAACTCTCTTACAGGTACAATGTCAATGGCCATACTACCAGGTTTCTGCAGGCCAAGCGGGGATTGAGGCAGGGAGACCCCCTCTCACCGTTGTTATTCGTTCTCATCATGGAATACATGACACAATGTTTACAGGTTTGTAGAGAGTTAACTGGTTTTAAGTTTCATCCGAACTGTGAGTCACTCAACCTGAACAACATCAGTTTTGCGGATGACGTCCAGCTATTATCAAAGGCTGAGGAAGCATCTGTTAGTGTTCTGATGAGGGCTTATCAGAAGTTTGAACAATCCACTGGGCTCAGAGTCAGTAGGCACAAATGTAAGGTTTATTTTGACAATGTGGCTCGGGATCAGAGAGATCAGATTCTGGAGCTGACAGGGTTTACAGAAGGGCAACTCCCATTCAGGTACCTTGGCACCCCTTTAGCTAGTAGAAAGCTAACAATCCATATGTGTCATCCCTTAATTGAGAAAATTACTAAACGTATTAAACATTGGAGTGCTAAAATATTAAGCTATTCTGGTAGATTACAATTGATTAAGAGTGTCTTTTTTGTGTTGTTAATTACTAACTTCAAGTTTTTCCTCTGCCGAAAGCTGTAGTTAAGCACATAGAGTTGTGCCAGTCCTACCTTTGGTGTGGAGGAGAGACGATTTCCCGTAAGTCACCTGTTGCTTGGGACAAAATCTGTGGTAGGCGAAATGCTGGGGGTTTAGGTTTAATCTCGCTATAGGAATGGAGTTTAGCAAGTGAGAGCAAAACCTTATGGAATATTTGTAGAAAGGCTGATAGGTTATGGATACGCTGGCTTCATGCGTATTACATACAAGATAAGGATGTACTAAATGCAAAAATCCTAGTCAATGCTTCCTGAATTGATCTTTGTATCATGGATTTTTGTCAACATGGAGTTTTGTTCATATTTTTGAAAAGCAATGGAAGTTTTACCGAGTTCCAAAAAAAATTAAAACACCTTCATGTATTGATCTTTTATCGTGGAAGTCTCTCTTATTCCTTCAACTCCCTTGGAATTAGAGATAACTAAACTTCCCGAGCTCAATTAATCGTTCTTCCTCGCATGACCAATACCACCACCAATGTAGTATCAATAAATCGAGGATTCGATTAACTCTCACTAGGGCACAGTGTGAGTTTACCAACTCCACACAATTTCATGCGCCCATTTTAAAGCTAAGTTTCAGTACAACTACATTTTACTTTTAGACTACTCAAATCAAACTTGAGTGCCTTTATGCTCGAAACACATTCAAGTTCATTGCTCGACTCAAGTTTGAGTGCACTGCTCGACTCAAATTCGGGTTTAATACTTTTGGTTCAAGTTAAATTCCTCCCGACTTGAACAACTTGATTCAAGTCTCTCGTGATGACTTTTCATCTCAAGTACCTATCAAAATTCATATGGTCGTTGAATTTTAGGTTTTCGTCTACCCCCCACATTGGGCTGGTTTTATTAAACATCCCCACACGTGTTAAGTTTCTCAAAACCTTATGTCTTGGAGTTTCTAGACTAAATGTCTTAGGATTCTTTATCTCAGAATTCTAAGGCTTTCCAACCAAAAATCTAGAGAATTGACCAAATGTCTTGGGATTCCCTATCTCATGATTCTTAGATTTTTCAACCATAAATCAAGAGATTTGACCCAAAGTCTTGGGATTCTTAGTTTTCTCAACCAAATTCTTGAGATGTTTCCCTCAATTCTTTGATTACAAGTAATCAGAGTTTTTAGCATAGTCATGATAACTCATGCTTTAGGGTTTATACCATGGTTCACTAGAACCAATACCCTAAACATAGTCGTAAACTAATGTCTTTACGTTCACATTTATCAGGTCATACAAAATAACCAGAATATGTCAAACTTCGAGCCCATATGCTCTATCTGTGCAATCTAACAATTGTCACTCGTGAGTCATATGCTCGTAAACGATCAATCAAGATAGCCAATTATCGGGACAAGCCTTGCCAAACCTTTCATTGCATCAAAAGGGCACTTTTCCAAACAATTAATATAATCATAGCATATAAAAGCATAACACAATTTTAGACACATCATAGATCTAGAATTTTCGTTTATGCAGCTAAATCAAGTCCCTAAATGAACGAGAATACATCATGGATCAAATAACTCAATGTCACATCCTTCATTCATGCACAAATATATTACACTCTTGCCGAGAGATGTCATGTTTAAGTGAAATTGAAGTTTACCAATTTTTCGCATGTGATTCTCAGACCAAGCATATAAAAGTCATGAATCACTAGCAGCACATTCTCACACAAAATGTGGTTTAAAATTTTTTTAACCAACACGAGCAGCCGACACAACCAAATTATTATACCATGCAAAATAATAATTTCAAGATTTCATCAAGTATTTAAACAAATACTATAACGTTTTGAGAGCTTGGAAAATTTAAATGTCTCATAATTTCCAACCATATGCACTGATTTCATTTAATTGAATAATAATGTCTGATCTCATATTCTAAACTCATGGCATTTTTTTCCTAAATTTAATCCAATCTTTCATGCAAAAAATCAAATATGATTTCTTACCATATCAACATTTAATCTCATAAGCATGAATATCACAGAATTAGCACATTTCCATAACTACCCCTTGCAATTTAACATGCATGCTCACTCATTTTTCCACATAATCAAGGGATTAATATAACCAAATCCATTCACTATCAAATTCTATAGCCTTAGTGTACTGGACATATATGTGCACATATTATTCACATAACTCTCTTTGTAACAAAGTCTTGTTCACGTCTAGATTCACGCAAATGGTTATCAAATATAATCCAAACAATATATGTATATACAGCATATGCCATGATTCACTTTAATTAACGTGTATACGTACAATAGTTTGCAAAACCGTGGTTACAACTCTTGACTCTTTCATATTGTCAAGCAAATCCTGATGTATCTCCATGCCAAGTTTTTCTTCCAACAGATACAACTGTGTGCACTCTGATTCACCAATGTGTACGTACAAAAAATTATTCATCGTTAAGTATATATACACATCTCGTATCACAATAAATTGCTCCATATGATTTTGTTGTAAACAACCAATGCCCAATATTTCAAAAAATTCCAAAAAAATTGAAATACAATTGCATACAAAAGAAACAGCCATGTATATTTGTTAATTAATTTTGGTCATGCATATTTCTAACATAGCTTAGCATAATCATGTTACATCGACCACAAATATCTAAACATGCAGTTTCAAACTTACAGTAGGAATTTCAGGTATGCAGATTTTGTGATTTCGTAATAATTTCCACACCAAAATTTTAGTAATTAATTTCGGCAAACCAATTACAACTTTGCAATTCCAAACTCACAAAAATAAGACATGCAAATATTACACATGCAACTTTTGGATGCAACACATTAGGAAATTTAGGCATGCTATTTTTATTAACATAAGGCATGCATATGGTATACAATTTCCTTTTCATACAGGAGCATAAATTTTGCATGAATATTTGAGTTTTCACGAAATCAATATAACTCAAAAAACAATCATTCGCTGAAACACTGTTGGACATATATTGATTTTATCATGCGAAAATCAAATAATGAAAATTGAACAAGCAATTTACACATGCAAGAATAACAAACTTTTATTAATTATTAATTCAGGCATACAATCAGAAAGCTTAATTACGAATAATTAAAGCATACATACGATATATTGACAATAAATAAATCACGTTTCAAGAAAAAAAAAGTGATGGAGTCACAAGTAAACTCGTTGCCCTTGAAACGAATGAGTCCCATCATGGACATCGTTCCCTAGGGCAAAACCATCGAAGGTAACAATTAACACGTAAGAGTGTATAGCATGAATTATGACGCAATTCATGCAAGTTCAAGTTTATAACACAAAAACTTGAAACCTAAAGTTCGTTAGACAAATACAACATGCTATTTTCATAATGTAATTTTCGAACAACCTTAATTAAGGCATAACATTTGGAATATATATTTTTCCATGCAAGACCGAATCATTGATGCCCAATTTATTGATGCAGATTGCATATTTTGTTCAATATGCGATTTCCGATCGAATCAATATAATTCAACAAAATAAATCATTCGTTTCAAGACTGTTGGACATATATTGATTTTATCATGCGAAAATTAAATAATGAAAATTGAACAAGCAATTTACATATGCGAATAATATACTTTTATTAATTATTCAGGCATACAATCAGAAAGGTTAAATTACGAATAATTAAAGCAGTACATGGGAGGAGAAATAAATTGCGTTTCAATCAATAACAAATTGATAGAGGCACGAGTAAACTCGCTGCCCTTGAAACAAATGAGTCCCGTCGTGGACATCGTTCCCTAGGGTAAAACCATTGAATGTAACAATTAACACGTAAGAGTTACCTCGGATTTACGTAAGGCCCGAAGGACTATCACCTCGACAGAGCAACGGATGAAAACATTGAGAAAGACAGAAAGAAGACTCAAGTTTAGAATATGGAGGGACTTGAGAAAAATGGTGCAATATTTTCTGACTGACTTAGAGGCTCTATTTATACTGCTTTTAGAGACCCTAATCATGGAAACATGATTTACTATAATCAGAGAAGAATATTCTCCAATCACCAACTCACCAAATCCGAGACATTCCATGAATACACTAATCAAATCTGTTGGAAAAGGAAGAAATATTTGCACAAATATTCTTCATCATATTAAACATGGTAAACCGCATATTTATTTAAAACAAGATATCTCACAAAATATGGAAGTATTTTGTTCTTATCTCTTAAGAATTACACACAAGCAATTCCATATATACTATGCGGTTAGGCCTTCCAGAGACTTCCATGCAGTCCATACGCATTTTGGACAATCCAGAGAAAAATTAATCTGGGTCAATTTCCGTCTAATTTTTCTCTTTCAAGAGTGACATTTCAAACATCCATATCTCATTCACCATTGATCCGTTTTGAGAGTTTAAATAGTCGATTTTATAGTACTCGCGGAGGAGAACCCAAAAATGATATCCACCGACCCAAAATCCATTCGGGTTCCACTCAAAATGATGCCTAAAAGTTGACAAATTTCAACCTTTTAACCATCATTTTCCAACAATCCCCCACATGAATAAATATTGATGTAGGAATCAGAACAATCACGTCAGACAAAGAGTTTGACTTGGTGATAGATTCATTTCAACGGCATCGATGCTGCATAGGATAAGTAGGTGTCACCCTTTGAACTTTCCCTTGAGAGAGTACACTTAGCCCACTGGTTAGGAAGTAGACGCGATGTCCTTAAACTTCCCCTATCGGTTGTGTGAACAACAATGCACTTCCCATAGACATCTTTCCTAGCCATTGTGTTTTCCTCGATTGTGTCCATTAATCAGGCCATGGCAACGCCTAGTCTATAAGGTTTCTAAAGAATTGTGTCCCAACAATTCTCTTTCGAAGCGGCCACACTTCTCGCTTACACAGGTGATTCTTAGCGTGAGAGAAGTTCAGTAAACTATGCGCTCTTTCGAGTACTACACACTCGATGCCTTGAATCATTAAAAGTAATTTAATGCTTAACCTTCATTCACATCATTGTTTCTTCATCATAGGAATAAGACAGGAGGTATGAAACCCCCACAGTGATCGCGATGGGTCTTTGCAGTTTAGTTGTCCCTTTGAACCTAGATCTTGGGATCTCCAGTCTCATAGGTTGGGTGTCCACGTACGTAACCCACCATTTATTGGACTTAGTCATATTCCCTTCGATGAATTCTCAACTAACTCTCGATTCAATTTCTTCGTCAAGAAATCGATTCAATCCTTTCGCCAAAGAATCACAACTCTTATCATATTGACCTTACGTAGTTAACATTGATAATTCTCGTAAAGTGTAATCATCCAATGGTAAAGTGTCTTTGTCAAGGCACACCATCATCGATATGGCTTTACGCTACACCAATAAACATACAAGTGCTTTGGTCATCCTAGGGTATATCTTTCCCAATTTTTGTCCAACACAATAGACTTAGATTCCTCTATGAATCTAGCAAGAGAGAACCATTTCTCTACACAACTCGAGCTATATCCACGAGTCTCACACACAGCTTGTTTCCAGTGATTATTTCTGGATTACTCGTGTATCAAATTACTATCCATTGTAAGAATTGTCTAATATGCACTTTAATAAGTACTTCAGACTATCAACGACTCTTGAGTTATCTTCTTAAGGGACAACTCACCTTTACAAAAGGTAACTCAAAATGTTTAGAGTCATTCCATTGAATACGACATATCTTCAAGAGACTCAATCATCGTATCAATTTTACTATCAATGAGAAAATCATCTTCAGAGACATAAATGACATGGTCATTTTTCGTGTCCCTTAGCATATCCACCTTGGTCATTATGGCATGAGCATAATACAAATTTCTCTGTGGACAGGAAAACACTATTTATGGATGTCTAACTTAAACAGGCAAACAAAAAACAAATAGCATACTTAATATAAATTGCAAAGATTGCAAACCTAGATCAATACAACCACCAAGTACCCTTCCAACTTTGGCTCCAAATAGTCCAGACCTAAGCATTTTATGGAAGAATTTAAATTACTATTAGACCTAAAGGTTAAAAATTCAAAGAGTCTACATACACTCTTGGTCTCGTAGATAACTCCTTATACTCATTGGTAAGATTTTACCACTGATACTTAACTCATTAAAACACACATCCATTTTCCAGGGAAAAAATATTAAAATGAGTACATGGTGTTTCTTCATTATTCTCCTCTTTTTCCACTTTCAGAAACTTGTTCAAGAGATGAAGAGGGTGGCACATCTATAATCAAATTATTACCCCCTTTTTACAAAACAATAAAACACAAGAGCCACAAACACTTAAATAAGGCAGCTAATACAACTTCATAAGCAATTGAACTCAATGAAATCAAATTTGTTGATCTGCAGACAATCAAAACTAAGTTTTAAGATGTCATTTGAAACAGCCAGAGATTCATTCATTCTAAAGGCACAAAATACTGATAAAGTCAATTGTGCAAAAATTAGACAGAAACATATCTTTACCGTATAAGGCTGAAGCGCCACCATGGCGGCCATCTGCGTAGTGGACGAGTATGCTCCTCCGCCACTACCTGTTGTCGTATCTCTACCACCAAAGCTCCATCCTCTCATTCTCTGCTGCTACTGCTCTGGCCATGCAGTTGAAACATTATCATCAAACATCAATTCACTCTTCTTGCTCAACAAAATGCATACAAAAAAACAACAATTCATAATTATCGAGAAAAAAGCCAATGCTTTAAATGCACCTCTAGTTCAAGGGCATTCGCAATGCTTCCAGTTCCAATTTAAAAATAAGCTCGTAAAACATAGCTGACTCATAAATTTTCTTGATCATGAACTAATATCCCCAATAACAAACCATTTCAAACTAAACTTAACTCAATAAAATAAAATAAAAAAGTGAAAAGTGAAAAGTCGAGTTCCTCATTGCTAAAGCACCACCAAATGCATACATAAATAGAGCTGAAAAATATAGGAACTTGATCGAAACTAAACATATAGGAAAATATTCCCAAAAAAAAAACAAATCAAAAGTAGAATAGTTAACAGTTCCAATAAGTTGACAACAGGGTATAAACACTAAGAAATAAATAAGAATTTCACTTGATTGAATGGATAAACTTGATCAATGTATTCCTTGTTTCCTTTTCCTCCTTGGGAGTTGGGGATTTGTAGCCCAAGATCTGAGAACAAAAACTCCTTCAAATTTTTCCTATTTAAGCTGATAGAATAGGAAAACAATTTATGCAAAGCGATTGCTGATATCATACCTTTGAGCATACTTTTTTTCTGCTAAACCGAGATTGAAACATTTCTTCACCTCTTACTGCACTGGTTTCTGATGTTCCATGCCACAAAAGAGCTGCGCTGGCTTTTGATGCTCAATGCCACAAATGAGTATTAACTGAGGCGTAACACTGATAAATGCTAAATTATATAACCTATTTTACAGATGAGTTCAGAATTAGAGTTAATGACTCTTCTAAACTGATATTTTGGCAAGCATTACGACCAAAAAAAGGCCATACGCTGGGTACACGGAATTAGCACTTATGAAGCAGATCAATGAAATTGTGGAGTCTATAAAAGGATTCTTCTCACTTCTCAGTAAGCTCATTTCCCTCCCAGCTCCATAATTGAAATCACACTCCAATTAGTGAATCACTACAAATGAAAACAAAATCTTTTCAACAAACTAAGAAAACAATGATATTAGCATGCATAAAAACCCAGAAAAAGGTAGTTCCAGGAAAAATCCACTGCCAACATTTGCGCCTTCATACCAAACTCTATCAGAAAGAATCCCCCAATTCACATAGCTGTCCTGAATCGCGGTGGCTTGGCCTCTGCGAATAAGAAGGGGGGAAATTCAGCAAATTAGTGAGCGAAATTATCTAACACCTTGTGAGCCACAATTGAAACCGTCCAAACAGAAAATAATCAACAAATAAAAACACCAGGAGTTCATCAGAAGATGAGATGGAACCAATTAGACGCAGCAGAAAAAAGCCAATTATACATCAAGAAGGTCGAATTCACCGGAAGAAACTGAAAAATTCACCTTCTTCAGATGAGATGTTTCTTTACTCAAAACTGAAGATCAATATTATAAATCACAGGACCGCAGGATGCGTGTAAGGCAGTGGAAGAATAGACAAAGCATGTAGAGGGACAGGATGGCGCGTGTATATTGTGCTTTCAAAAACTACTTGCTGTATACTCTCCTTGTTGAGCATATGAAAACTCTGAAAAATCTGCCTGCCCAGATAAAGAACGAGAACAAATTAACACCTGCCTGCCCACAGAATCGTAAAACACATAAACATGTACAAGTGCAAAACAAAGAGCCAATTCTACTATCTTTCGTATCAGAAAAGGGCTTCTCTTAGCATTGCTAATCTTAGGACCAAGGAAAACTCTTCTGCATGGATATCTTTCACCTACATGAATAAATATAGTAAAGCAGCTTATATACTATCTTTCTTTCTGAAAAGGAAGAGACAAATATTTTGAGCAAGTACCACAATGAAAGATGAAGCAAGCTTACCTGTACAACTAATTGTATAACAAGTTTGTATATTTCTTCCCAAATCACAAACTTGATACATGAAAATAACTAGTTCATTTCACTAACCTGATACAAATCTTTTGACCAAGATTCGAGGTTTGCTGGTACGCCAATCCAGGTCTATATTCACCATCTAAATCATGGTAAAGAAGAAAGAATTGTATTGTGTACTGGGATGTTCCCTAAGTTCTAATCTATAGGAGGAAGACCGCATTTTTTCTGTCATTTCACCATAACATCACCATTATAATTATTAAATAGTCACCAAACACAAAATAGCCATATATTGTAATTGCTTTGCAAAAATTGGGATTGATCATGGTCAAACTTTATTTCAAGGTACACCAAAAATACCAGGAAACAGAAACTGCCGTCGGAGCAGTAAACAAGTCCGTAAAACAAAAGTAAAAGTTTAAACACACCACAACTGGAGAATAACACAGATGCTGCATTAGTGCTACTGTTAAAGAGAACACATTATGGCATTACATATGACAACTACATTTAAAGTTTCTCTCTACCATCGTAATTGGCATAGCGTAATATGTACATTATGAAAAAACACCTAACTCGCATCATTATAATTAGCATTACATTAATATGTTCCTATATAGATACAGGAGAAGCTGGCCCTTAAGAGAGTTAAAAGGATGCGATTAACAAAGCACAGTGTTATACCTCAATCCTATTTTGCGTGTTTAAGCCCTTTCATTCTGGAGCTGAACCACGGGAACATACTGATTTAACCAATGCAATATTAAACCCATATTAAGTGAATTATCAGTAATGGAATTACAATTGGCATATCATCATCAAAAGGAATGATCAACCAGTATTCATAAATTTGAAGAACCTCATGTATAGTATATGAGCAAGTTGTTAGACCTTACAACATAGTTTCACAAATAATAAAGGCCCCATATAAAGATAAGTATATGCAGAGAATACCATCTCTTGAACAGGGTATAAGAACATAAGCATAATATAAAATGGCCAACACGCTTCTCCATCTACCGAATCTTGCTAGAGGTTCAGAAAGCAGACCGTGCATTTTTTTTGGATAGTAGGAAAGTAAAAGATACTAAATAAGACAAAAAATAAAAGAGAGATAATAAGACTAAAAATCCAACTTCTGGGTGATAAAAGTAGTCATCATCCTCCAAATACAAGTTTTATGCTAGCTCTGCTCTGCTGAATTTGCATAGCTTTTCATCCTATGCAAATTTTTTCAAACAAAAATTAACATACTTCCAACATTCCTAAGCATGCTCCTACGGATTTATTGGGGTTTAACTGAGGAGTATATCTACAACACACTAACAGAAGTTAACCAATTTTATAAATTAGAAAGAGAAGCCAAAATAAAAGTCAACTTTGTCGACGCCTAATTTAATAACATTCAACAACTCAGAGAAGACCGTACCTCTAAATTTAAGCTCAAAAATTCTATCCACTCAATGCATCTGCATGTATCATTGCAATCCCATGGGCAACTCCTTCCGAGCCAGGGACGATCCTCACAGGCACATGCATCTACGTTCCAGCCCGCAATTAGGGAAAACAAAATAAATATCTATTAAACACTGAGGCAAAGCTTCAAACACCTGAGGTGTAGCCACAAAATTTGTCTTTAACATTTGTTTGAAGCTAAATTGGTTAATGAAGATTAATATTTTCAAGGCACTTTGCTCCTAAGAACTATGAGTTTGCTAAATCTATGGAATATGAGCTCCATCATAAAGTATCATACTCCATCCCCGCTCCACCTCCACGAGTCTGCGTCCTACTGCCTCTGCTCCCACAGAACCTATAGCGAACGTAACCACGGTATTTATTTTGTAAACATTATCTACCCAACAAAAAAATTGAAAACATTAAGAATCCAGATGAAAAAAATCATAACTTACAAAAAAGGCATTGAAAATATTTATTCTTTTAGGACAACCGTTAGAGCAGTTGTTAAGGAAATAGAAACTCTTTTCTTGTAGGAAAGGTTATAGATGGTAGTTACCTTATAGAATTATATATAGATGGTAATTACCTTATAGAATTAGTTATAGATGATAGTTTCCTTATAGACTTAGAATTATATTCATGTTAGACTTTGGTTTGTTGTAAGCCTATATATTGTAATCCTCATCATTGATGAGATGTGTCATTGATTAATATCAGTGCACCATAATAAAGTCATTTATATTTTATCATGGTATCAGAGCCTAAAATTCTGAAATCTTAAAAGAAAATTCCGTTGCCTTTTTCCCGAGCTCCCACCGCCGCCTCTCGGTCGTACGTTCTTCCACGTGCCGTCGTGCCGCTGTCTGAAGCTCGCCGTTTGTCACTACATCGCCGATCGCCACCGCCACCATCTGGCCGTGGTAATCTGTGCGCTGTCTCTCCTGATTCGATCGGTTTGTGCATTAAGCCACTCGAGCCGACCCCCGAAGCTTACATGCGCCGCCGATCTTGACGCCACCCGCCGATCGCCGTTCGCCGCCGTCCAACGTCCGACGACCGATGCTCGCCCTCGCGCGCCGCTGCTTACTCTCCGTCGGTGTGTCCTGTGCTCCTGATTTTTACAATATGTCTGGCTCTGAAGATCAGCCTCGTTCTGCTGCTCCGAAGATTCAGGATATGAGTAGTTATGATGTGATTACAGCTTTACTTCAGCAGCTGCAATTGCAATCTGGCCCTCGTACTACTTTACCGATTGGTCGTGTGTCGACTGATCCTTACTTCATTGGTCCTGGCGATGGTCCAGGTTTACAACTTGTACCGCCCATACTGATGTTGGTTTTGAGGCTACTGCACTTCAGAACAATAATGGCTCATATATGAGGTAATTGCGACTTTACTGAAACAGTTGCAGTTGCAATGTGGCCCTAAAATACCTATACATGTTGGTCGTTTGTCGACTAAGCCCTACTTCATTGGCACTTCTGACGGACCTGGTTTGGTTATTGCACCCACCATCCCGAAGGGTCAAGAGAACTACCTTGAATGGTCTCCTACAAATACTGCTCTACCAGCTGCTACTGTTACGGTTGTTGCTGCTACTTCTACCCCTACTGAGAATTTTTATTTTTTTTGTTTTATTGATTAACAATTTCATAATCTTCTTCGCAAGTTGGACATTCTTGTCATCATGCTCCAACTTGAGGGAGGGTGTTAAGGAAATAGAAACCCTTTCCTTGTAGGAAAGGTTATAGATGGTAGTTACCTTATAGAATTAGATATAGATGGTAATTACCTTATAGAATTAGTTATAGATGATAGTTTCCTTATAGACTTAGAATTATATTTCTGTTAGACTTTGGTTTGTTGTAAGTCTATATATTGTAATCCTCATCATTGATGAGATGTGTCATTGATTAATATCAGTGCACCATAATAAAGTCATTTATATTTTATCAGCAGTAATTAACCATGAGAAACCACTAAACCAATCAATAAGAACTGAACAACTCAGGAAAAGCTAGAATTACCTTATGTAGGAAATGGTACAACCCAATTCATCACTGTTGTAAAGAAGACCGGGATAAATAAGAGGGATGAAAAGCAAGTAAAAGTGGAATGGAAAGATGAAGCTGGTAATGGAGCTCTTTTGTCAAGCTATGGTGCTAATACGTGGAAGATCTGAGGGATTGACGCGTGGAATGGGAAAATATAAAAATACGACGACGAAAACACCATGCATCTAGGGATAGTCACTTTTAAAGTATAGAGATAATGAAATGAGAGTTTGTTAAGTAAAATGATTGTGATTAGAGCTTGTGTTTGCTTGATCTGAGACTATTATTATGTTATTTTTCATAAGTGTTTGGTTTTCGCACCTCTAGGAAGTTTCCGACACATGAATGAATGAGAAGTTTTTTGGTTCTCTGATTAATTAATAATTCTTATAGAATTTGTTATAATGGGGGATCTTCATGCTATAATGGTCGGAGTCTTACTTTTGGACAGTGGTTGAACTTTTTTCATTGAATTTGCCTATCCTATTGTATCTGATATGTTTGGAAACCGATCAATCCGTATCGTCGAGTTCCTTGATCGTAATATGCAAAAAAAAGCCTCGGGAGGTCCCAGGAGTAAACTCTACCATGCTTAAGTTAGCGAGATATTTGAACGAGTGATCAAAAGTATCCTACTCATAATGAATACATACCTAGTATTTATACTGAATCATGAGAGTAACGCTTATCCCTAACTACCGTAATTATCTCTCGGGATATACAGCTACGGTATATGCTGCCTTATGTTGCCTTTCTTGGGCGGACATGGGCCCAAAAACATTATCTGGGCTTCCTTCGGGTCAGCCCATCATCAAGAGTCCCCAGAGACTTAATGGGACCTCAAAGCTATTAAAGCCCGATATGTCTCTACTTTAATATTGAGAGGCTTTGAATAGCTTCGAGGGTTATGGAGTTTTGAATTCTCCATTCCTTCAAATATTTTTATAAAGCTTTGAGGCAGTATTTAGTTTTCTCCTTTTCTATTTTCTGACGGAAATCTAAAGGGTAAGCGTGTCGACCAGCTATGCGAAAAGGGCATGTGAATAAAAATTATCTTCGAAAAAGGTATGACAACTTTTGCATGCCTTTTCGAATTTTTGCCTTCCTCAAGACAATCATTACTTTAGCCTTCGTTTAAGGCTTCTTAACTCCTCACTTCTCCCACGTCTTTTCACTTTATTTGCAGGTATCCAGAGGAAATTCATCAACATTTTCCCCATCTACTCTCAATCTCTCACCTTCATCTTTCCTTTTCATTCACCAGTAAGTTCCCTAAGCTTTCATGTTCTCTATTTTTGTTTATTCTTCTTTACTATGGCTGCCTCTAGTGAGAAATCAGATGAGAGGGGGTACTCCAAAAAGGATAGGTCAGAGGAATCCAGGTTGGAATCAGTTGGAAAAGTAAATTATGATGCCTCCTCGAGTGGCTTAGAACGTTCTCGCCAAGATTCTGACCTGAAGACTAGTGAAAATGGCCATACCTACTTTCTGTCGATATATGATATGCCTGAGGGAGGGTATCCCCGATATTGGCCGTCAGGCCTAGGAAAAGGATATTTCTAAAGGTCGCCCTACATGGGGAATATCAATTTTAGAAATACTCCCCTTGATGGGGGGAGCTCCTCAAGGGTTCCAATAGGGAAAGAGGTAAGTGCTCGTGAGCCAACGTCCCCTACCCTCGAGGCCGAGGAAAGGAAAATCTAAGAGCTCTCTATAGAGAAAGAGGAAACTTAAGAGCCCCCTGCGAAAGAAGAAACTCGAGGGGCCCCTACTCATGAAAAGTCCTGGTCTGTATCAGGGATTCTACAATCACTACCTCCTGGTCAGAGAATTCCTCCGAGCATGGGATTACAACTGCTGGGGGCAATGGGTTCTCCTGAAAATCCTCCTGAGGGAAGGTCGGTCATCTATCTGAAGCAGATCTACTCTGGATTATGTTTTCCCTTTCCTCTTTTATTCTCGAGGATACTCAAGTATTTTCAAGTGAGCACCACTCAGGTTCATCCCAATGCCACACAATGTCATAGGCTCAACATCAATCCCGAGTACACATTATTTTGCTCCTTGTTTACCGTATTGGCCAGTGGCAACTCTTTCGAAAATATCATCACGATCTACACTAGGCAAAGGGAGCGCAAGTTTTTTTTTACCATCCCTGGTAATGTGGGAAAATGGAGAGATGCAAAGAAAGGGCTCACCTTTAATTGCCTTAGGTATAAGGTTCCCCGGTGGAACCCTGATGTCAAAGTCAAAACCCAAATCCTATAGAGATTTTTTTGTCTTACCCATCTTGAGGGTGTCAGGGATCAACTTCCTGCTTCACTTCTTTCTTATGTTGATTATTCCAACTCTTAAAACTCGATTGGGAGGTAGGCTTGACTGAACGAGGTTTATGAGAAGTGTGTTTATGAGCTAGCTAGAAAGAGAGAATTGTAAAGGCTGCATCATGGCTCAGAAGGTAAGCCTAAACAGGGCCATAAGCAAAGACGGTTGATAAAGGAGGATGATAGGTCTAAGCCTTCTCTTGACCTAATCATCCAAGAGCCCACTCTCAACGAATATGTTGATTTTTTTTAATTCAGAAAGTGTCTTTTATGTCTTATTTTTTATTTTTGTACTTCTTCCCTTTTTCAGTTTTTCCTTTCTTTAAATTTCTTTTGATCTTCTTCAGTGGGCAGGAGTTTGGGTAGTGCAATGAACAAAAAGGGGAGTAACAATAACCCCGTGAAGGTCATCTCAACCTCTGCCCCCCACGAGATTTGTGAAATCACCTCTGAAGTGAAGGGGTGAGAAGGAATTCCCCTAGAGGGATAGCCATCAAAATATTTCTCAGGAAAAAGGCTATCTAAGAGGAAGACTCTCGAGGTCCTGATCCTAGGGCCCACCTCGTAGCCCACTAGTCATTCCTTTCAGTTGTGAAGAAAGACTCTCTCGGCCCTTTTGCCCAGAATCCCCAAGTAGGTTTTCTTCTCTTTTCTTTTGTTTTTCATATTCCTAAACTTCTTCTAACCCTTGTATTTTTTTTCCACGTGATTAAGGGCCTAGAACTGGTTTCTTCCTCTCTTTCTTCTTCTCTCTCCTCCCTCCTTCGAGATTTGGGTTCTCAATATGAACCCAAATCACTTCTCTATCCTCTGCTCAAGAGGAAAAAGATAAGAAAATTGCCTCATTGATGATGGCGCTCTGGGCTTCTAAAACAAAAGTTGCTGACCTGGAGGCTGCGAACGAGCGTTTCACCCTTGAGACGAATGCCACCGTTGAAGAAGTCAAACAAGCCCAAAATCAGCAACTCAGATGGCCTTGTTGGAGGTATTCAAAGACAAAGTCCTCCAAAGCAAAGAACTTTTTGATCTCTTCATTGACCTTCTTGATATGGCAAAGGGTCTTGGGCAACCTCCTCATTGAAGAGGTTATCTTACCCGAGATGTCTTTATCTCTTTCTGAAGATAATATTAAATTTTTTTAAGGAGTTCTCTAAATCTGAGGGTGTGGAGCAGATCAGCCAAAGGTGGGATGAGGCTGTTTACAAGGGAGGTTTGAATTTGTCCCTAGTAGATCATCTCAAGGCCTCGAGCAAATACGTCTCTGCTAAAGAGATTTGGGCCATTCCTAACCCTGAAGAAGAGCCAAAGGAGGTCAACGTTGAGGTCGGGCCCCATGACGAGGTCCTAATAGGGTATAAGTCTTTAAATGTATGAAACGTTCTGTAACTTTGGCCCCCTTTAGAGCCTTGGACATAACTTTTCATTTCTTTGGCTATAAAATATTTTATTTTATTAATTTTGTGTCTATATGTTTGTCTTCGTAGCTTAACGCTTTGTAAAAGGAACTTGAATCTAGTTGAATTTAATGAGGATGTTAGTGTTGGGAAAGTTCTCTGACGAGTTTAACTCTTGGCGCAACAAGATTCATCCATGCATAGTGAGTCTCGAGGAGAAGGTATCCACCTTGACCTTAACATTGGAGTCTGCTAAGAAGGAGTTGGACTCTACCAAAGGAGATTTGGAGTTTGAAAAGATGGAGATCATCCCGGGCTTATAAAATTGTTGAAGGATTTCGAGTGTAGAAAGCATAATAGCGATGTTCCGCTCGAGTTTGTTGAGAAATGTGACCCTTCCAAAGCTGGTTTACAAGAATTGGTGCGTCAGAATCTTAACAAATTTGGATATTTGAAAAGGTTTCTTGCTGATGCTAACAGGGCGCATATCCTCGAGGGTCAACTTATAGCTAGCCAAGGAGAAATCTATGGACTCAGATCTTAGGTGGGGGGATGTCGAACGACATTACAAGGTGGCATTAGATAAAATTGACCGGCTGCACAAGGACCTCTCGAGAGTAGATGCTACTGTTAGCGAGGATCCTTCCTTAGTTGAATCGGTTATTTCCGAGAACACTCGACTAGTAGATGTGAACAATTCTTTAGAGAAAATTATCTCATAACTAAGAGAGGGGGTTTGGATCTATGATCAGAGTCTCCAAGCTTACAGCCTATTCCACAACATTGCTCATCCAAAACTCTTCATCAACAAATCCCTTCTCCGACTTCTTTTTCGAGCCCATCACCATTGGGTCGTGGATAACCAAGTGAAACTAAGGGGAACCAGCCATCAAAAGGAAGCTTTAGTCACCATTAGTGAATGGATAAAAAGGCTGCATGTCCGCCCTACTGTGAATCGAAGGTCTTCGAGATTAGCAGGTAAGAAAAATTTCAAGGATGGTAGTTCAACAATTCGTAAGGCTAAGCCATCCACAAAGAAGCGTACTAAAAACCAAGGGCCTCGGTCGAAGCATCCTCAGTCTAAAGTTGTGATAAATCTATACGGTTATCCCGAAGAGGAACAGGAAAAAGATTTCCAACATACAGCCAGCATCAAGTTAGAATATGTAAAAAGGATTGAGAAGGAGTTGAAAAAAATTTCTCCTTGATACCTCAATTTTGTAGTAATAAATTGTACAATATTTGTACTTCGATTTATTCCATAGTTTATGCTATTTTACCGATTATTTCTTCCTGAATGAACTTTCCCAAGATTTTTTTTACTTAGAATCAAGGCATTTCATGTTGCATGCAAAAATCTCTATTGGCAAGTGATCAACGTACGAAATTATTTATAAAAAATAAAAACACAAGAAATTATACCCAGGTTCAGTGTTGCTACCTACATCCTGCAAAAACCATTCATTGATCAAGGTTACAATAGTTAAGGGTATGCCAGAGGTGTAGTTTTTTAGCTTTTCCCTCTTCCCTTCAGCCTTAGCTCATAAGAGCTTTTAAGATTGACTTCTCGGCATTGCTGGAAAGGTATATTGGGGCCTTTGGCTCAAATCCTTAGCTTTGTTAGAAAAGTATATGTATTCGAGCCTTTAGCCCAAACCTTCAGCTTTGCTGGAAAATACTTATACTCGAGCCTTTAGCCCAAGTCTTCAGCCTTGCTGGAAAAATACATATACTAGAGCCTTTAGCCCGAGTCTTCAGCTTTGCTGGAAAAAATACATATACTCGAACCTTTAGCTTGAGTCTTCAGCTTTGCTGGAAAAATACATATACTCGAGCCTTTATCCCCAGTCTTCAGCCTTGCTGGTATAATATACAAAAGCTTGTGGTATCTTTCACTTCTATTATAGCTGATGATATTTCCGTAAGTTGGTGATACTCTACCTCCTTGGGACTCGAGTTCCTCCCATACTCTTAAGGACATAGCTACCCCCCGGATGCGCTTCCATGACCCTATAAGGCCCTTCCCAATTAGGAGTTAGCTTTCCTTCAGGTTCCTGTCGACTTTTCTCATTTTTTCTCATCACCAAGTCCCCGAGAAGAAATTGGACTTTCCTGACCCTTCATTCATGATAACACTTTACCTTTTCTTTTACCTTAGCCTCGTGAATCAAAGCCACCTCTCGTACCCCTTCGACCATATCAAGATCTAGGCACCGATTCTCATTATTAACATTTTCTTCAGGCATTGTCATCATCCTCGGGCTTGGCACTCCTATTTCAACTGAAATTATAGCCTCTGAACCATAAACTAAACTACAAGGTGTCTCCCTTGTGGCAGAAGATTCTGCAGTTCTATAAGCCCATAAACACTGGGAGCTCGCTTATCCAGTTCTCTGCAGCCCCCTCAAGTCTAACTGTGATCCCATTGACAATGGTTTGATTAGTCACCTCTACCTGGCCATTCTCCTGAGGATGGTATGCGGCTGTCACTTTCTACTATATCTTGTATTCCTTGCACCACTTCTTGAACAGGTTGTGAGCAAATTGCCTCTCATTATTGGTTATAATGCTTCTCGGGATTCCGAATTTGCATATGATATTTTTCCAGCAAAAAGCAATCACCGACTTACCTGTCATATTAGTTAGAGGCTTTTTCTCTACCCACTTGGTGAAATAGTCTACAACTACAATCAGATACTTGAACTTTCCAGGGGCCTCGGGAAACGACCCAACTAAATCAATACCCCATTTGTCGAACGGCCACGAACTGTGAATGTTCATTATTTCCTCCTAGGGGATGTGTTTAGGTCGCACATGCTTTTGACATTGATGGAAGACTTGTATGTATTTATTTGAATCCTCGAACATCATTGGCCAGTAATACCCTGCTCGAATAAGTCTTCTTGACATTGACCTAGCGCCTTGATGACTTCCGCATATACCCTTATGAGCCCCTCAGATCAAATAATATGCTTCTTTAGGATTCACATATCGAAGTAGTGGTTGGAAATGCCCCCTTTTGTATAAAGTTCCATCCTGCAGCACGTATTTAGGCGCTTTAAGCCTGATCTTCCTGGCTTCCACCAAATATTTCGGCATGGACCTCTCTCAAAGATAAATTACAATTTTTGTCATCCAACTATTCTCCTCTCCGACAACCATTACCATCTGTTCTTCGAGGCTCTAATTATTTAGAGTCTCGATGAGCAACTTCCCTTTGGGCTTAGCTCACATGTCTGACGAGGCTAGCTTACTCAAGGTATCAGCCTTATGGTTTCCCTCTCTTACCACCTGCTTCAAAACATGTCTTTTAAAATTCTTAAGTAAAGGCCTCATGACCTTCAAATATCTTTGCAAATTACACTCCCTGGCCTTGTACTCCCCCATTAACCTGCTGAACCATGATTTGAGAGTCACTAAAAATCTCCAAGTCTTCCACCTTTAACTCAACAACCAGCCTTAATCCCGTGATCAGAGTTTCATATTTAGCCTTGTTGTTCGTTGCTTTAAAAGAAAAATGTAGTGCATATGGATAATCTCTTCCCTCGGGGTTAGTGAGCAGTACTGCTCCACTTCCTCCTAAATGAGAAGAACCATACACATATAACTTCCAAATTTCCTTCTTTCCCCTTCTCGAGCTCAATAGGTTCGGTGGTTTCCACAACAAAATCAGCTAGGGCTTGACCTTTGAACGTAGCCCTTGGTTGGAACTGTAGGTTATGTTCACCCAGCTCTACTGCCCATTTCATCATTCTACTCGATACTTGTAGCTTTAAAAGGATTTTTATGATGGGATAGTTAGCAAGCAAGATAATTGTTCCCCTGGAAATAAGGTCGCAATCTTCGTGAGTCATGCACCATCGCTAACATTAGCCTTTCGAGGGTCGTGTACCTTGTTTCAGTTCCTTGAAGGACCCCCAAATTACAAAGTATATTGGATGTTGTGCCCAATATTTTTCCTTTACCAACACATCACTGATGGCCAAAGGTGAAGCAGCAATATATAGAAAAATAACCTACCCTTTATCGAGTTCATAAGAGTTGGCAATCCCTGAAGGTGATCCTCTAGCTGCTAGAATACATGTTCACACTGAGTAGTCCACTAGAAAGTGCTTGCCTTTCGAAGTACCTCAAAAAAGGCTGATGTTTTTCTGCCCCCTTTGAGAGAAATCTTCATAAAGCCGCTCAACATCCAGTAAGTTTTTGTACATCCTTCACATTTTGTGGGCTTTTCATCCTCATTATAGCCTCAACCTTCTCTGGATTGACATCAATTCCCCTTTCAAACACCATAAAACCCATAAACTTTCCTGCTCCTACTCTGATCACACACTTGAATGGGTTCAATTTTAAGTTTGCACAACTAAGCCTCTCGAAAGTCTCCTTCAAATCCGCTAAGAACTCTCTATGGCCTCTACTCTTCACCATCATAATGTCTACATATATCTCCATGTTCCTACCAATGTGTTCCTTGAACAGCTTGTCTACTAGTCTTTGGTATGTCACCTCTGCATTTTTCAAACCAAATGGCATTTTCCTGTAGTTGTACGTGCCCACATCTGTTATGAATGAAGTCTTTTCCTTATCTTCTTCTACCATCAATATCTGGTGGTATCCCTTGTGAGCATAAAAAAGAAAGCTAATACTTGGTATTCCGCAATTGCCTCTAGTAGCTTATCAATGGGGGGTAGAGAGTAACTAGGCTTAAGGCAACACCTATTTAAATCTGTAAAGTCTATACATATTTGCCAAGTTCCATCATGCTTTGGGACCATCACCGGGTTGGCTAACCACTTAAGATAAAATACTTCCTCAATCACCTCCATCTTTAACAGCTTATCCACTTTGACCTTGATTGCCTCTACTCTCTTGGGTGCAAATATTCTCCTCTTTTGCTTAATTGGTTTAACCGCGGGGTCAATATTCATCCTATGTACCACTAGACTCGAGGGTACCCACGTGAGGTCTAAAATATCCCACAAAAACACATCTTCATACTCACCTATTAAACTTCTTAATTCTTCCTTTATGATTTCGGGCATGAGCTTTCCAGCAGCAACTGCCCCCTCATCTCGAATGGGCACTTGTTCAGTGTCTATGAGACTAACTCCTCCATGCACTGAGGCCACGTCCTTTATTTTTCTCGCTTCCCTGACAGCTATGAGGTTACAACTTTTGCCTACTGCTTGATTCCCTCACACTGAGGCTATTCCCTAGCTTGTTGGAAAATTCATCATTGGGTGATATGGAGATCATACTACCCTAGCCTGACACATCCATAGCCTCCCCAAAATCACATTATATAGGGAATATGCATTGACAGTTGCAAAATTGCAGTGTTGCTACCCTTTTATCTCCTTCTGAGACCTAAACTGACAAGGTAGTCTCTCCAAGGGGATATATCGGGTTTCCAGTAACCTGAGAGAGCGGTGGTCAACTTTTTTAGGTTATTTCTCCCTATATCCATCTGGTCAAAAAATTCAATGAACATTATCTCGACCTCACTCCCATCATCAACAAAGACTCGTTTCACCAAAGAGGTTCCAATCACGGCTGAGACAACCATGGGATCTGCATGTGGGATCTGATTGGGAACCACGTCTGCTTCAGAGAAAGTTATCGTTTCATCATGCCGAAATCTCTTGTGCATAGGCTCTTCCACATTGATCTTTCGATAATCATCCTTCATGACTGAATTTAAAGATCTCTCACCTACAACACCACTTATCATGTTTATCACCCTACGGATTGAGGAGTTTTCCCCATTTCGATTCTTCTGATTCCCAACAGGTGCTCTCTTAGAGCTTCGTCCCTTCTTCCTTGCTCTCTATCCCAAGGTCCCTGGCCTTGAGGCATTCTATCCCCTCGACCCCCATTATTTTGGTAATTTCTCCTGTATGGGAGGTCGATCATTTTGGGTCCTGCGAGGCTCACCCTGATTACCCATTCTAGGACCAGGACCTTGGAACCTTCCCTCATTTTCACACCTATCTATTTCCGTTTTCAAATGGATGTAATCATTCGTATGATGGCCACAATCTTTATGAAAATCACAAAATAAATTTGTGGCCCTCCTTCTTTCTTGATTATTCATCATTGGCTAGGGACCCCTGAGTATCCCTCGATAGATGCTCAAGATCTGCACCGACGACCTGTTCATAGACGTATACCTATCGTAGGTAGGTCTTGCTACAACCATTGATTTCTTTCCCCTAGAGTTACCGCTTCTGTCAGTGCTTCTTCCTAGCTTATAAGTCATACTCTCCCTTTTCCTTCTCGTGGCCTCTTTCACCTTCAAATACTGTTTGACAACCTCTTGTAGCCTCTGCAGTGTTCGAGGGACGTTAGTACTCAGTTTCTTTATACAATTCTAGATCTCGCATACCCAACGAGTATTCTTGAATGACTTCATTTTCTGTGGTTTCCATGACTCCCAAACTCTCATCCACATATCGATGGTAGAAGGCTTTTGTTGTTTTCCCTAGATTATGCTTTGTTTGATATATATCCAAAAGAGTATTTGTAAAAATTTTCTTTTGGGCGTATTAACTTAAAAGCGCCGCACTGAAATTAGGGGTGTGCATGATCCGGTCCAGACCGGTAAAATGGACCGGACCGGACCGGAAATGTAAGGACCAAAATTGTATAGATGAAATTCCGGTCCAATCATTGGTCCATGTTTTTGTTAGATTCCGGGTTCCGGTCCAAAATTGGTTTTTTTCCGGTCCGGACCGGACGGACCGGTATTTTACATATATATATATATTTAAAATGATAATGAATTAGTTTAAAATACTAGTTTAGATTTATTCAGGATAACTAGTATTCTTTTATTATTTTGAGGTGAATTTTTCTAATAACTTCTATTTTACTATGTTTTAAAGGGGAAAAATATTAATTTGGCATTTTTATAGCAAAATGTAAAGCAAAAAAATAAAGAATACTAAAATCCGGTCCAACCGATCCGGACCGGTCTAAGACCGGAATTATTCCGGTCCGGTCCCGATCCAAAATACCCACTAACCGGTCCGGTCTTCGGTCCAAAATTTTTGGTGATTCTGGTTCCGGTCCTAACCGATTCCGGTCCGGTCCAGTCTTGGACCGATGAACACCCCTAACTGAAATCCCTATAAGAATGTAGAGATCCTCTCGGTAATTTATTATACCATTCATGGGCTTTCCCTTAAAGATAACTTCCCACCAGCTTACATATTAAATTTTCATCGAAGTCCCTTGAATTCATTAAAATGAGGAACATCTGGATGAACTCTCAAGGATTTATCTCTCTGTTATAGGTGGGGAGGCCCTCCGAGGGTTTCGTATCTACTGGCCATCATTCCCCTGTTATCAATGGGGTAAACGGTGACCCAGTCACCTGCCTAAGTGGTCTAATCAACCTATCTAGCTCTCTTTTCAATGCATCTCCAATATCTTCAGCTAATCCTCATTGTTTTCTGGGCAAATTCAGCCCCCATACTAGCATCTCCATGTGGCATTTGATACATGGAATGTTGACCCATGTACCCAGGATTTATCCAAGGCCATATGATCCCTGAACTCACGTGGGGTACTCCATATGGGCCATAGAACCCCTGACTGATGGGGAAACTTGGCATCTCTGCACTTCCATATCCCTGTAGCCATTGACCTTCTTCTGTTCTAGGAAAAGCTTCAGTGCTGGCTATCTACATCAAAGGGGGAACAGAGTATACTATCCCCGGTGGATGCTTAGGGAACGAGGGTTGAAGACGTGCCTGATTCCCTTCCCGTTCATATCCAAAGTAAGGGAACTCCAACATGGGTTGAGAAATGTTTCCTAGAGGTACCTCTGTGACCGTCGAGGGTATCACATCCCTCGGTATACCCTCGAATGCTGGTAGAGGTGTTACCTGATACCCAACATTCGCTAGCATCAGGGCTGCTCGCGCTAAATCTGGCTATGACCCAACTGCTCCCATGGCCTGATTCACCTGTTCGACCCACCCATAAGCCTCAACGTGGGAATCACCAGAAACTTTCGTATAGTGACCATCTCTTGCATCATATTACCTCTCAGGAATACATTGTATAGGGCTCATAACCCTTGTATTACACAACTGGTTTTCCTCAACAGGGTCAGGCTTCATCCCGAGCAACTTTAACAATCGGGGGGTTAGGCTCATTAACCAGGCATTGTCTCCTGCTCGCCTCCGAATCACCTGTTGGGGCTAGCACTGCTTCATTCTCGACATTCTGGGATACCGAGGGGTTGACCATCCTTGTTCTTCCTCAATATAGGGATTCTATCTTATCTCTAGCACCCACTCTTCAATCTCTCACTCCTTCGATTATTTGTGGAAGTGGACATGAACCAAAGAAGTTTAATTTGACTAAATCGATCATACCGGGTGTGCCAATTGATGTGTCTGGAAACCGATCAGGCCACACTGCCGAGTTCCTTGATCGTAATCTACAAACAAAAAGACCTGGAAGGTCCCAGGGATAAACTCTCCTATGTTTAAGTTACCGAGATACTCAAATGGGTGATCAAAAGTCTCATACTCATAATGAATATGTACATGGTATTTATACTGAATCATGAGAGTAATGCTTATCCTTAATTACCGTAACTATCTCTCGGGATATACGACTACTGTATTTTCTACCTTATGTTGCCTTTCTTGGGCTGACATAGGACCAAAAAAATCATCTAGGCTTCCTTCGGGTCAGCCCATCAACGGTATCATTTGTAAATTCTAGATTTGGTTATTGCCAATTTGTGGTAATTATGCAAATATGGTATTATTATGTTGAAACATCAAAGAAGGAATTTCGGTAGAATAAGGAAAGCTTGAAGAAAGAATCTGAGAAGCAGTAGTCTCGTCCAAGAGGAGCTTGCATAATTCAAATGTTATAATTTGATAAGATAAGTATATTTGTATGGTGTACTTTGTACTGTATCTTTCTAATTAGTGGATTCATTTTGAACTGGGCCAGGCCCCGCAGATGCAGGTGGATTTCACCAAACTGCGTAACCAAGTCTCGTATCTTTATGTGTTACTTTATTGCATACTTGGTTAGATAGGCTATGTTGGAATACTACAGTAATAATTAAAAAAAGTAAAACCAAATTTCAATTGATATCAGAGCTGTTTTACCTTGGTTTTGACAAGGAAAGTGTGATCCAGTTTTACAAATGACAACCAGAGAAGGAGCTTCTATGTCTCGACCACCACTGCTGGAAGGAACGCATGCGGGTGTTCATAATTCAATGATGAATTGGCTTGGCACTATGTTGAAAAAGAATGGAAACCCCCTGTTGTAGGCAGTTCTGAAGAAGGAGAATCTAGTTCTAAAGAACCAGTAGTTAATCCTAAAGAGTCGTGGACACCAATTGAAAAAAATGGGTAGCTTGGTAAATTCCAGAGCACTAAATGTCATCTTTACTGCAGTAGACGAAGATCAGTTCAAACTCATCTCTACCTGCCAACAAGCAAAGAAAGCATGGAATATCCTACAAACTGTACATGGGGGGGGCAAGTCATGTACGTGAATCAAAGCTACAAATGTTGGCCACAAAATTCGAAGAGCTGAAAATGGAAGAAGATGAGACTATTGCAGTATTCAATGGAAGACTCAGAGACATCACAAATATGGCGCATCAATTAGGAAAAATTTACAAAGAGTCTAAGCTGATAAAGAAAATGCTGAGATCACTTCCCCAAAGATTTTCCATTAAAGTAACAACAATAGAAGAAGCAAGGGATGTAGCCACAATGAGTTTGGATGAGTTCATGGGATCACTACAAACCTATGAAATGACGTTGGAACATCCATTAACGGAGGATAGTGATGCTGAAAATGAAGACCTTGCTTTTATCACAAATAATTTCTCAAGGAAGCTGAAGAAAGTGGGAAATATTAATTCTCAGGAAAGTTTTAATGGGAACATATCATGGTTTCAAGACTTTGGCAACAGTCATAGATCAGGAATAGAGCAAACCACTCAGCAATCCTCAAGAGATCAAAATGGCAAATTGAGACAGTCAGGAAGGATACAATGTAGAGAATGAAAGGTATAGACATATCCAGGCTGAATGTGCCAACACTCAAAAAATCCAGGGAAATCATAGACACCCTTATGGAGTGATTATGAAGATGAGAAGAACCATGAAGAGGAACTGACCAGCAATTATATGGCTTTTGGAGCAAAAAAGGAGACTCGGAACTTGGTACTGGATGTTCCAACATCGGACAAGAAGAAGTGGATCGATGTTCCAACATGGTTCAGGTTGCTGAAGTTCGATGTTCCAACACAGAGAAGGTATGTGAAGAATACTCCTTGAGTGATGACTAAGACAATATTCTGAGTGGTGAGGATGTATATGTTACTTATGAAAATATGTATGAAATGTGGCTAGAAGTTACTGATGCTAACATACTCTTAAAAAGGGAGAAAAACCTGTTAGCTTAAGAAGGAAGAGAGATGACATCCCTAGTGGAAGGACTCTAAAAGGAAATTAAGTTGTTGGAATTAAATCTGAGTTCGATAAAAAAGAGGGTTGAAGTTGCTAAGACAACTATTAAAAGATTGAACTCTAGAAATGTAAAATTGGATGACATTCTCACCATGGATCAGATTTTTGGAAATTGACAAGGGATAAAAAATCATCTACCAGCTCTGAAGTATTCAAAATGGAAGTTCAAGTTATGAAGAGAAAAGTGGTCAAAACACGCCCATGAAAAGCCTTAATGTGTGATTACTGTACCTATCAAGGTCATACAAAGGACCGTTGCTTTAAATTTCTCAGAGATATTATGATCGGACGTCAGCCCACAACATGTTCTAACATGGATCAAGTACAACAACCAAGGATGGTTAGAAATGTATAGATTGTGCTTAGTTGCTCACACTTCCTTTATTGCACACCATAGGGATTTTTGGTACCTTGATAGTGGATGTTCTTAACATATGACTGTATCTCAAGAGTATCTAAAGAGCACCATACCCTATGATGGTGGATTTGTTACATTTGGTGATGGAAAGAAAAGAAGGGTAGTTCAAAAAAAGTGAGCTGACGATAAAGGGATTTCCAACCTTTACTAGTGTTCAGTTGGTGGAAGATCTAATGGGTAATCTCTTAAGTATCAGTCAACTGTACGATGATTATATGACTGTGGAATTTTATAAGGAGAAGTGCATAGTGAAACATGGCAACAACAAAGTGCTTAATGGTATTCGGTCATCAGACAAATGTTACTTGTTGGAACAAGAAGTGAACTGCTTGAGTGTTGAATATTATCTTACGAGTGACCATGTTCCAACATCGGATGATTTCTCAGATCAGGGACGTAATGATTTTGGAACATCAGATAAGGTAGATCTTACAGATGAAGCTGATGACTCATATAACTTCAGCGATGTTGGAACTCCATCCTCTCCTGAACTCTCCCGTGTTCCAACATCAGTGCAGGATGAATTAAGCAGAAGAAGGACTTGATCAATCCCTCGGGTTAATTATAGGGAACTTGCTGGTCTACAATGTTTTCTCTCCTTCATTGAACCCAAGAATTACAAAAAGGCTCTACTTGATGAGTATTGGATTGCGGCAATGTAAGAAGAACTTGGGCAATTCAAACGCGATGATAATAAAGCAAGGTTAGTTGCTCAGAACTACACTCAGGTTAAATGAGTTGATTTTGATGAGACATCCGCACCAGTTTCTAGGTTAGAATCTATTTGTATTCTCCTTGCTATGGCTTGCACTATAAATTTTACTCTGTATCACATAGTTGTCAAGAGTGCTCTCCTAAATGGTGTGGTTAATGAGGAAGTATATCATCGATTCAATAAGGCTTTGTATAGATCAAAACAAGCACCAAGGGCATGGTATGAGTGACTCATTACCTTTCCTATTTAGAAAAGTTATCGTCGAGGGGGGGTAGATCGCGCCTTGGTTGTTTTCTGAGAATCGTTAAATATACTGATCGCTCAAATCTATGCTGATGATATGATTTTTGGGTCTAATTTGACACTCTTGGTACAAGATTTTGTGAATTTGATGAAGGCTGAATTTGAGATGAGTATGGTGTGAGTATTGGCAAGATTTCAGGCCGATCATAAGGAATCACACTTAAATGCAGTCAAAAGGATAATTCGATGTGTTAGTGGGACTTCTGAGTATGAAATTTGTTATTCTAAGAATCAAGACTCTCGTCTAGTTAGTTATATTGATTCTAATTAGGGCGGTAATGCATATGATCGTAAAAGCACCACATGTGGATGTTTCTTTATTGGTGGAAGTTGTTGTGCACAAGTATTATTGATGAAGGAAATTTTGAATGATTATGGAATTAAAGAAGAGCTTCTAACAATGTTATGTGACAACGAAAGTGTTATTAATGTCACAAAGAATCCAGTACAGCATTCTCGGACAAAGCTCATTGATATAAGCCTTCATTTTATTCGAGAACTGGTTGAGAAGAAAGAAGTGGTGGTTAATGATGTTCCAACATTGGAATTATTTGTGGATATTTTCACAAAGCCTTTGGGCTCTACAACTTTTGAGCTTCTCAGACAACACTTAGATGTTTGTCGAATTTGAGGTATTTATTATTTTCTCAAGCTTTGTGTGATTTTTTTTGTACATGCATTAGAAAAATACAAAAAAAAATGGAGGCGTAGTTAGACATGTTGGAAGTTGGTATTGAATACATTATGGTGATTGATGAGATGCATAGATCAGAGAGATGGCTCCTTCTGGTATTTTGGTTTAGTATGATGAGGAGTTGGAAGGCAGTTATGGTGGTCATGTTTCAACACAGAGTATGGAGATAGGTAAAGAAGATGTGGACATGGAAATATATGAGCCTGGTGTGATTAGAGATTCTAGTGTTCATACATCAGTAATTGTGACTTGAGAGGATCATGATCTGAATGGTGAATAAGCATATGTTCCAACACCATATGTTACAGGAGGATTTAAGTCTCAGTAGCCACTCAAGGGAACGTTACTGCATCTAGCTTGACTACCAGGTATTTCTATCTATTCTAGATTGTTGTAAATTGTTGGTTTCCCTCTTTAAATACTACATTTCTTAGTTGAGAAATGGTCAAATAAGAGGACATTTGATTTAATACATGTGCATAATCTATCATGGAATCCCGAGGCAAAAACTTCTAATATTAATGAGAAGGAGGTCAAAATTGTGGCCATTAATGCAAAGTTGAAAGCTCTAGCCATTCAGAGAAGATGACAGATTAGATGAGGCACAGATAGCTGCTCCTGAAGAGAAAAGTCTGATTGTGGCTCGGACGTACACGGCCACAGCACCGTAGTGGCGGTGCAGAGGCAGAGGTTGGTGGAGATGTCTTGGCCGGAATTCGGTGAATCGCCGGTGGGCTGGCCGGAGTTTGATCGATCGACGAAAACTTGGCTGGAATTCGACGGGTTGGTCGGAATCTAGCCGGTCACCAGTGAGTTGGTGGGAATCTGGCCGGTCACCAGTGAGTTGGCTAGAATCTAGCTGGTTGCCGGAATCTAGCCGGTCAATGGTATGAAGGTGATAGGGTCCGATGGCGGCATCTCAAGAGGCTGCGGCGCGGCTTGCTTCTCGGCGGACTCGACGGGAACAAGATTTTTAGGAACCGGAGCAAATGGAAAACAATCTTCATAAAAAACAACATCTTGGTTGTCAAACACAGTGCGGGACTCCAAGTCATAGAGGCGCCATGCTTTCTTGGTAAGAGGATATCCAAGAAAGACACACTTGCGACTTCTGGATGCAAACTTATCTCACAGCTTTGGAAGTTGGGATACAAATCACAAAAAACTGAACACACGGAGATGGTTGGAACTGAGCTCGTGGCCATGAAGCAGTTGATAGGGTGATCGGCCATTCAACACTAGTGTAGGAGTGTGATTGATTAGGTAGGTAGCAGTAAGAATGTATTCATCCCAGAAGTCAATAGGCAAATGGGCCTGGAACAAAAGAGCATGAGCCACGTTGAGAAATGGCGATGCTTTCGTTCCACGCTCCTTTTGTTGCGGTGTGTAGACGGTGGAAGTCTCGAACCAGATTTCTTTCTCATCAAAGTAACGTCTGAGAGGAAGAAATTCGATTCTATTTTCAGCGCAAACTTTCTGAACTTACCAACGGAACTGTATCTGAGAAAGAGCAAGAAACTCCTCCATCTTGGCAAGTACTTCAGCCTTGGATACTAATAAATAAACTCAAATAGCTCGAGAATAATCATCTAGTATAGTCAAAAAGGAAAAAGCTTCACTAGAAGATGGTGAGCTATAAGGCCCCCTAAACATTATAATGAACAAGTTCAAACAAATAACTAGCCTTAAAAGTACTTGAAGGAAAGCTAGATCTAGACTGTTTTGCCCGATGACAAACGGAGCAAGGAATAGTTTTATTTAAATGACTATGGTTGGAAGAAACATCTGGTATAGAAGACAACACCGAAACTGGAAGGATGACCAAATTGCTGGTACCATAATGACGGGGAAACAGTGGCGGCAGTAAAGGAGGACAACGACAACGGCTTTGGTAATCTCCCAAGGCTGCGCAACCAATAAACCCAACCCCTCTAATCACCTACGCCAATCACTGTCCTCGTTGTGATCCTAAATGATACATAATTTTTCATTAAGCAAGACTAAGCATTTTAAGGTTGCAGTTAACTTAGCAAAAGACAATAGATTGCAATGCAACTCCAAAATAAATAGAACATGAGTAACAAGTATGTCTCCAAAATATAGGTTCCAATGATGAGAAGCAGTAGATATAGAGCCATCAAGAAGAATAGCATCAACATGATCAGCAGGGTCAATATCATGTAGAAGATTCTTGTCACCGGTCATATGATATGACGCACCGGTATCAAGAATCTAAGGTAAAACAGACTTACCTGACGCATTGTTAGAACGTGTCAACTTAGAAAACATGTTAATAACCGAGTTTCACTGCTCTTTGGACAAGGCAGGACCAAAAGCTGTTCGATCAGCATCGGAGAGAATGGCCGCGACATTGGCGGCAGGTGGAGTCGCGGTGGCGATGGCAGGTGCGGCTCCGGTGAATGGCGCAGCAGCTGGGGTGCAAGTTTGCTGGGGCTGAGCTCTCTAATCAAAATTTTGTTGTCGTTGTTACTCAAACCATTTGGGATAACCGTGAATTTTGAAACATGTAGCAGTATCATGACCCTTGCAGTTGTAGAGAGTACAAATACAATATTTTTGATCAACAGCAAGGGCGGGCGTGTTGGGACTTTGGGCGGTGGCAGACTGCTTTGGTTGTGGCTGAGGTCGACGCACTGCATAGGCCATATTGTCTAGGGCAGACTCATGAGCATGAACAACAATCTTGTGACGCTCCTCCTAAATGGCAAGCAAGTGAACAAGACCAATAGGAGGCAAAGAGTCAAGTGTCAATAAGTAAGATCTCAACGAATGGTATTCTTCATCCAATCCTATGAGAAATTGACGAATCATCTCCATCTCACGGGACTCAGCAATAGTAGGAGCAGCAGGACAAACATATGTCTGAGCAGGCAAGTAAGTAATCAATTCATCCCACAACTTCTTACATTTAGTATAATATGTAGCAACAGATTGACCATTCTGGTAACAAGTATAAATGGCCGCACGAAGTTCACACATGTGAGGACCATTACCAAGGACAAAACGCTGTTTAAGATCATCCTAAAGATCCTTAACAGGCGCACGATAAGTAATACCAGAAAAAATGGATGGATCAAAAGTTTGAACCACCCAACCAACAAGCATAGAATTCACACTATTCCAGTCATTATAAAAAGGTTCAGTATGCAAAGTCTTAACAACAGAACCATCAAGAAAACCCTCCACTCTAATGACGCACTTCGCAGGATTCAGCTTTAGATTGACTCTTCGCAACTCAACGAACGTCTCTATTAGCTCTTCTAAGAACTTTTCATAACTTATGATCTTCACTACCATATCATCCATGTATACTTCCAAGTTCCTTTCAATCTTATTTCTGAACACTTGTTGACCAGCCTTTGGTAAGTTGCCCCTGCATTCTTTAAGCCAAACGACGTCTTTTTGTAACAAAAAGTACCATTCTACGTTATGAGCGAAGTCTTCGCCTTATCCTCCTTCGGCATTGGTATCTGGTGATAACCATTATGTGCATAAAAAAAGCTAAAACCTGGTATCCTGTTATTGCCTCCATGAGCATATCTATTGAAGGTAGTGCATAACTATCTTTGGGACAACACTAGTTAAAATCAGTGAAGTCAATACACATATGCCGAGCGTCGTCATGTTTCTGAACCATCACTGGGTTAGCAAGCCATTTCAAATATAATACTTCTTGATAACATCAGCTTCGAGAAGTTTCTCCACTTCCAATTGTATTGCCTCAACTCTTTCTGGTGCATACATTCTCTGTTTCTGCTTGATAGGTCTTATTGAAGGATCGATATTTAACCTATGGACAACTAGCTCTGCTGGCACCCCTGCTAAGCTTGTAGTGCTCCAAGAAAACCCATCAGAGTACACATCAAGAAGAACCTACAATCGACCCCTTATCTCATTTGGCATCATCTTACCCATGGCAACAAACCCCAAATCTCGAAATGTGATCTTTTATGTATCACTTCTCCATGTATCGATGCAACATCTCCTTTCTTTGTTCCTTTTACCGTATATAGGTTGCAAATTTTTTCCACGATCTGATCTCCACAAATGCAAGCTACTCCTGTATTTGTTTGGAATTGCATCATCAAGTGGTAGGGTGACCACACTGCTCGAGCCTGGCACATCCAAGGTCTCTCGAGTATCACGTTATAAGGGGAATAAGCATCGATAATTACAAATTTGCAGCATACCATTACCCCCTTGTCTTCATCTTCCACTCTGACTGGCAAAGTCACTAGGGGGAGTGATAGTTTTTCCTATAAATCCTGACAACGGGCATAAGGATCTCTTCAAATTACCTTGACCAATGTCCAGCTGATCGAAACAATTTACGAATATGATTTCCACCCCCACTTCCATTATCCATGAAAACCCTCTTAATCAACGAGGTCTCGATCACTGTTGAAATCACCATCAGGTCCGCATGTGGGATCTGATCAGGAACTGCGTCCGCCTCTGAAAACGTTATTCTCCTAGTTTTAAACCTCTTATGGGAAGGTTCCCTTTAGTTGTACGCCCTAACTCAGCCTTCATCACAGTGTTTGAAGATCCCTCATCGGTAACTCCATTTATAACATTCATCACCCTACGAACAGCCAGTTCTTCGTTATGAGGATTTCCTGCTGGTTGGTTTTGATACGGATCCTGTCGTGGCTCTTGTCTAACTGGCAGAGGGGCTCGATCAACTTTGGATGGGAGTGGAGTGTTCCTCCTGAACGATTGACGATCTCCACGTTCACTTCTATGCCTTTTCTGCCCCTATCGAGGGTTTGGCTGATAATTAGCCTATCTTAGGAGCCCCTCCTGAGATGAGCACAATCATTCGTATAATGGCCAAAGTCTCTGTGGTGATCACAAAACTTATTAGTAGCCCTCCTTCTTGCCACATCTTCATCTGATCTATTCAAAGGTGGGGGTACCCGAAACACTCCCCTATGAATACTCCAAATCTCTGTCTAAGATCATTGTAGGGCACATATTTTTTCAAACCTCCTCCTCGAAGGCTCCATTTGTCTCTTTCCCCAATCGGAAGGCTTCAACTAGTTAGCCATCATTCCTTTCCTTTCCTTCCTGATCACCTCCTCAACCTTTGAGTGTTGCTCTGCTATCTCTTGCAGCTGTTGGAGGGTCTTGGGGGTTTTGCTGTCAACTTTTTGTACATCTCCAAATCTTCCATCCCTATCATGTACCCTTGAATCACCTCATTTTCTATCCCTTCAACCACTCCCAGGCTCTCGTCCACATATCTATTATAGAACGCTGATGTTGATTCTCTAGCCTTTGCTTGGTTTATTACAACTCTGTTAGTGTTTTCGTGAACTTCTTTTTTTGGCAATACTAACTCAACAGGGCTCTACTGAAATCCCTATATGACTGTAATGAACCCCTTGGTAGCTTATGAAATCACTCATGCGCCTTTCCTCGAAGGTAGCTACTTACAAGCTTACAAGTTATCTTCTCATCAAAATCCCTCGAATTCATCAAACTTAGGAAGGTCTGAATGAACTCGTGAGGGTCTGAATCTTCTTCATACGTGGGAAGTCCCTCTGGTGGCTTTGTATCCCCTGACCAACGATACCCAGTTATATTCTCACCAAAGGGGAACCCAGCAGATTGTCCCATCGGCCTTATTAATCTGTCCAACTCCCTTCCGAGGGTAGCTCCGGTTTCTCCAATAAATGTCTCCCTGTTTTGACTCAGGTGAAGGTGATCTCCCATCGGTACTCCTATTGGTGCAACCTGTCCTAAGTAGGGTCTCATCTCAGCGTGTCCCAGGTAACCTAGTGAAACCATTATTGGATCATAGTAGTCATACCCCCTCGACTGGTCATGGCATTCCTCCTGACTTCAAAACTGATCTAAAGCTTGACTGGTCCCACTGGGTTTGCCACTGGGTGTGCCACTTGATGTATTTGCGAACAAACTGATCCGAAAACTTGACCTGGAACCGTTAGCAATGACCTGTAACCTGCAAAATAAACCCCGAAGGTATCCGGGGGGAGAAGCTCTGATGCCAAAGTCAGTCCCCGCCCACCAATGAATAAACAATGAATAATCTAAAAGTAATGACATATATTTCTATTTATACCTTTCTAAACCTAGTTAGGGTTATTCCTCCTTTTGTTCCTTTATCGAGAATCCCATTAAGACCCTCGACCCAGCCCCATGGTGGGCTGGGTCATTGGGTCGGAGGCCCGACTTACTCATTCTCCATCAATGCCATTGATGAGTTAATAAAAAAATGGTATGGGGAACCATGCTTTAAAGGTGTTCCCTTGAATAGAGAATCGTAATCAATCTTTGAGCATTACGTTGATGGAGTAGAAGAGCCATCCTCTTCAATACCACCAGGAGAGAACGCAAGTCTGTGAAAAAACTAACGGCGAAGGGAAACATGTCAGGGAAAAGTTGAAGTTGATTGTTTAAGATGTATTGTTTGACATTGAATTTTCAGTTATGATGGTTGACTGTTAGTGTTGAGGATTTTGATTGTAATTGATGTTTTGGCTTGATTTGAATGTTTTCAGTTTTTATGTTAGCAATTGTTTAGGGCCTACCCTTTTGTAATGAATGATGTTTGATGTTTCGATAGTTATGTCGATTGACATTTTCACAGGCTGATATAAAACTCAAATTAATTGTTTCTAGTTTCATATGTTTTGTTGTGCCAGTAAGGATTCATTGAATTCGTTCGATTTTGAGTTATTAGTGTTTGATATGTCATGTTTTGTTCATCCGTAATATACATAAAGTGACTCATATCATCTTAGATCTGTAAATTATCATGTAAAAATAATAAAAACATCAATGGATAGAAGTGGAACGTCAAAGAAGTTATTTCAAATGCAACAATAATGGAGTGTATATTTTCAACACTTGTTTGAGATATTTTCTTTTTTATTGATGTATTAGCTTTTTAGCATGTCATTTTTAAAAATTGATGTTGATGTTTTTTTAAAAATATTTTGAACATTATATTTTTATTTGATGTATTCTTGATGTTTCAATAGTGTGAATTGATCTTGTAAATTTTAATTTATGTTTTTAATATTTTAATTTAATTTTAATTATTTAAAATTCAATGTGTATTTTTAGCATATTTATTTGATTTTTGTCTACTTTGACTCTTGTCTTTAATATTTTCATTTGATGTTGGCAAAGGGGTTAAATTAGAATAATAAAAGGTAAGAGGTATTAGTTGCAATATTAAAAATTTATTATGCAACGTATAGTAGTTATAAAGTTTATAACTCGATTCATGAAACCCAAAATTTTATCTCATTTCTTCTAATTTGCAGTTTAAACCTTGGTATTTCTATGGTTTATGGAAAGACCATCTTTCAAGAGATAGACTCTTTGATGTTTAGTTATTTTTATTTTGATGTTTGACTATTTTAGTTTGATATCTATTTAGTATATTATTAAATTTGATGATTTGAAGTTTTTATTTGATGATATTTATATTTAGTTTGATGTGTTATTAGTTAATCAAATTAAAGTATTAAGGCCCAATATTAAATGGCCGATTCCGGCTTGAAATTCAATCTCATCCCTCGACTCAGCTCTCACACTGACGCCATCGGTTTATATACCAAACGGCGACCATCCAACATTAACGGTGTCAAACAACGACCATCGTGTTGCATAGTCCAAAATGAAGCAATGCCTTCCTCTGGCATAGTCTAAAATGCCAAAATGTGGTCATATGTTTTATGTTGAACATAATTTATGCCTTCCTATGAAAGAATTATACTACTCAAATTTATGTTTAACATGATGGATAATCCTGCTGCTCAAATTTTATGTGAAATTCTCTCTGATGCAGAAGCAATGTCCTCTTTGGTAGTTGCGTAGACATGAACAAATTAGGGAAAGCTTTAGCATCGCTTAGTAAAATGTGACCACATCTCGAAGTCTACCAGGTTTCAGACCCTAGTATAACCCGATGTGAAGCTTGACAAAATCATCACCGGCGGAGGAGATTGTCCAAGGAAGGGCTAGGTCAACAAAAAATCGCTTTGGTGGTTATCCCCGGAATCAACCGCCGCCTCCTCGAACCTCCCCTTCCTCACCAGAATCTTCTCAATTGCATTCACCAGCATCTCGCACCCTCCATCTAACCCTATCTTCTTCGATCCAGTCGCTGGATTCTCTGATTCTCCATGTAACCCTAGTGACTGAAGATTCTCCATCTTCTCCGTGTCCGATTCTCCATCTTCTCTGATTCTCCAACTTAAGACGACGATGGCGGAATGGTATAAAAACAACATCGGCACGAAGCATATTGACGGCGATGGCGGAGAAGGCGAGGAGACGGCAAAGAAGGCGATGAGGCACTGCAACAGAGAAGGCAGAAGAAGAAGAAAGACGCGATCTGTGTACATTTCTTGGGTTTTTGCTATTTGGTCCCCCACATTTTTTTTGTATTTTTCACTAATTACCCCAAGTCTAAAGTATTTCGAATTCTGCCCCAAATTTGATTTGTTTTTTTCCTATTTTCTCTCTCGTCCCTGGTCTTATGGTAAGACGGTCTCGCAGGAGACAGACTCTTAATAATAAGGGTCTATCAAGAATGGGAAGAAGCAAACTACTATTACTAGCTCCGTCCTGGAAAAATGACACATTTATTTTTTCACGATATTCATTTGATTATGTTTGACCATCAATATAGTTATATATAACAATTTCGAATAAAAATTTGATAAAGAAAATAGATTTTAAAATGAATATAACAATATCTCACATGAAAATTTTATTATATATTTATATTTTTTTAATTTATATTTATGATAAAGTTTACAAAGTTTGATTTGAAAAAGTAAATGCGTCATTTTTGTCGGGAGAAAGGGAGTAGTTATTTTTACTCAACAATCCCTTTTCTCCATGAGTGGAAGTAAGGTAAAGAAAAAGTGAAAACTCAAATGGGTCCCAAATTTATGATAAGGGCTATCAAGAATGGGAAGAATTAGAACTATAAACGAGTCGGGCCGAGGTCGAACAACCCTTAGTTCGAGCTTGGATTGGGATCGAGCCTTAAAAATCTTAGCTAGATCTCAAGCCTTTTAAATCTTGGCTACATCTCGAGTGAAACTAATTCTTACTCGATCTCGTGTTCGAACTCAAGCTTGAAATCGAGCATGGTTAAATGCAATTTTAATTTTTAATATACACTATAATATATTACATTTAATAAACATATATTATATTATGTTAATTCGATAAACTCAAATAGTTTAGTAACAATATTAGTTGAACTCGAACTTCATCTCAAGTACGATATAAGCTCAACTCAAGTTCGATTAAATTCCAATTCGGGTTGAGTTTTGACCGAGTTGTTTGCTAGCAATTCATGAACAGTATGCCACCAGAGACGACAAGGAGAAAGCGAAGGACGGCGGGAGACGACGAGATTCATTTTTGATAGAAGATTGCAGGTGTAGTCTTTTAATTTTTTTGTAATTACAATATAAACTCGATTCCTAATTTGCTCTATCCCTTAAAAAAATCACTTTTTTAAAGATTTTTTTAAGAGTCCGTCTCTTGAAAAACAGTCTTTTCATAAGTCATGTAAATACCAAGGTTTAAAGTGCAAATTAGAAGAATTGAAGTAAGATTTTTGGGTTGCATGAATCGGGTTATAAACTTTATAACTACTACACGTTGCATAATAAATTTTTAATATTGCAACTAAGACCTTTTACCTTTTATTGTTGTAATTAAATCCCGTCTTTTTATAAACTTATGAAAAAGCTGTCTTTCCCAAAAATTTGCCATTTGACATTTTTTAATCCAAAGTAAATCTTAGTCAAGGGCCTTTTTGTCACTGCTTGAGATCTTTGAGAATTTTTTCAGGAATGAAAATGAGAACTGTGGCTGTGAATGAAAGTAAATCTTAATCAAGGGCATTTTTTCGCTGCTTGAGATCTTTGAGAATTTTTTCAGGAATGAAAATGAGAGCTGTGACTGTGAATGAAAGTAAATCTTAGAGCATCTCCAATATAACGTTCTTTCTTTTAAATATTTATTGCCACATAGGATTTAATGATCCAAGCTCTAAATTTGCTCTCCAACCCAAGGGTCAAATACCAGAGTCAGTATTACGTGGATAAAATTTACATCGACCCTGTCAAAGTGATCTTCTCTTCTCTGAAGGTGAAATTGACGCTCGCTCTTTGCCAAATCAACCACAAAAATTGGGCGGGTGACTCAAATTTCGCTCTTTGTGTGTGTAAACGTCAGGAAAAATTTATTCATTTGATGTTTGGATTGGAGAAGAGTTCTAAAAGAATCCTGCAGTCAAAAGTTTAAATATTACATCATACCAAAGGTGTGTGCAAGTTTCAATAAAAATTTGCCATGTGTTCCCGATAAATAGGGAAGACTCTCTATGCATTGGAGATGCTCTTAGTCAAGAGTGTTTTTTCGCTGCTTGAGATCTTTGAGAATTTTTTCAATTTGATACCAACTGTCACGGGTCGTCCGCTAAGGGTGCTAATCGTGTGGCCTAGTCATGTACCACCTTGTCACAAATATCGTCTAATTGCCCATGTATATTGCACTCAGTTTGGTTGCTCCCAGCACACTATATCTTTAGAAGTATGTGGTCGAGTATGCAGTTGAAATACACACGAGTTTAAAATAGGACTACGACTTCACGCACAAACCAAGATGCAATACAAAGTCCAACAACCCTCTGTTCAATATATTGCAAAACGACAAATTGAAAAAGTTCTCAAAGATCTCAAACAGCGGAAAAAACGCCCATTTACTTTCATTCACAGTCACAGCTCTCATTTTCATTCCTGACGTACATTCTCCGATCTTCGAAATTTCCACTTTTTTCTCTTAATCAAAAACCCTAATTTACTCCACTCCAAATTTCAATCACATTATTTATCTAACAACCTAAAACAATCCACATTTTCGGTATCCCCCAATCATCGGACACATACCATCGGAATCAGGATCGGAACCACCATGGCGATGATCGACGAACCGCTTTATCCAATCGCGGTGCTGATCGACGAATTAAAGAACGAGGACATCCAGCTCCGGCTCAACTCGATCCGGCGGCTCTCCACCATCGCCCGCGCGCTCGGTGAGGAGAGAACGCGGAAGGAGCTGATTCCGTTCCTCAGCGAGAACAATGACGACGACGACGAGGTGCTACTCGCCATGGCAGAAGAGCTGGGGGTGTTCGTGCCCTATGTCGGCGGCGTGGAGCATGCCAACGTCCTGCTGCCGCCCTTGGAAGGGCTTTGCAGCGTCGAGGAGACTTGCGTGAGGGATAAAGCGGTGGAGTCGCTCTGCAGAGTTGGATCACAAATGAGGGAAGCTGATTTGCTTGAGCACTTCATCCCACTCGTCAAGGTTTAAATTCTTCTTTTTCAAAATATTTTTTATGGAACTGAGCTTGAGAATGTGTTGGTTTTAGTTGGCCGTTTGTTTTGAAAGATTTTAGCCAAAATAATTAGGAATCTGGATTTCATTAGTGTTGGTAAATGTGATTTAGTGCTTGTAGTGTTATGCAATTTTAAGAGGGCATAATAAGTAGGATGTCATTTTGTATCATAGTTGACATGCCAAGGATGAAATCTCTGTATTGTTTTGGTTGTGATGACAGAAGTGCATTTCTCGCCATATGTCTGTTGGTTGATTGTCGTTTGGGGGCATTAAATATGTTCTATCATTTACACGTGTTAACGATGGAGTTTAAGGAGTCTTGTTTAAGGAGTCTTGTTTATGGAGTTTAAGGAGTCTTGTTTTTTTTTGTAACAGTATGCTTTATTTGCATTGAGGCACATCTATAATGCCATTTTGCCGTATTCATTTACTAGTTTTGGCAATAGCTTTATTTTGGTAAGTAGACCATGCTTTAACGCCAGGACTATGATGTAGGACCGAATAGTAAAATGCTAAAGAGCAAGAGATATGGATGAATCACGTTGAGTATTTCTACTACTAGATAAGAAATTAACTTAAAATAAATAAATAAATGATGTTATGTGCAAATTGTACTAATTATAATAGTTTTAAGATTATATGGACAAATCATCACAAGTAGTGAAGGAAAAAATCTGAATCCATATCCAGAAGTAGAATGAGTATGTCGAAGAGAATGAATTAATCTCTGTGGGCATTATATATTTTATGGTTTGCTGCAATGGGGTAGTAAATTGAAGTACAATTACTATCATTATTTCTTAGGCCAATGTCCCAAGTCTGTAAGCTAATCCATGTTAAAGTGACAGACTTTGAAAAACTCCAGGATTCTTAATTCTTTGACTCTTACGTCTAACTGATCGGGGAACTCATAATGAATAAAAAAACTTGATCCTACAACCCAGAGCAGGAGTTAAAAAACTATGAAGTAGACCACTCTAGCATTGAATTGCTTCCGATGGATAGGATTAGTGTTGAATTTGGTTTGCTTGCCTTGACTTGCTTATAATATTTATATTTAAATTAAAATGGAAAAAGGCTATTGTATTTGCTAAATGTTGGCCCTTGGTTGTACGATGTACTTTCATGCTGTGGTCCTTACCTATGACTGCTATCTTCTGTACCCAAGCATTTATAGTGTGTGCAGCAATTTGTTGCAAGTAGTTATCTTTCTAAATGCAGAAGGCTGTTCTCATGGACCATACAGTGGCCAAATTAGTTGCTATGCTGTTAATTTCAGAGGCAACATATACCTGGTTATTTGGGTTTCTGGACGGTTTTTAATGGTTTTAGTTTTAGATTTTCTTATACTTCCTAATCATGATTGATCAACTACGGTTTTCTCTCGTCTCTCACAGCCTTTTGAAGCACCTTAAACTGCTGTTGTAAAACTCGTGGATGTTGGGGTACATTTAATTAGTGTTTAAGCATCACGTGAAATAGTTGCCGTATTACTTTTGTATTATTTTCTTTAGACTTTTACAGCCTTTTGAAACACCTTAAACTGCCGTTGTAAAACTCGTGAAGGTTGGGGGGCCATTTAATTAGTGTCTACATGCATCAGGTGAAATATTTGCCCAACTTACTTTTGTATATGTCTCAACTTTATCAATGAGCTTCCTCTATCTAGTTAAAGCAAATTCATTGCCCAATTACTGGAGTAGCGTAAAGGCAAAGCACATGTAGTTTCTTGTGTGCTTCAATTGGTATTTTTAGTTTGTTAATTATTTTTTCCTTGTGCATCCGATTTTAACTAGTGCCAGTGTGTTGCTTTTCATAATGTAATGAAGTTAAGCTGTCTGTTCTTTTGGTATTTGGTGCTCAATGATCAACTACGGTTTTCTCTCGTCTCTCACTGCCTTTTGAAGCACCTTAAACTGCTGTTGTAAAACTCGTGGATGTTGGGGGACATTTAATTAGTGTTAAAGCATCACGCGAAATAGTTACCATATTACTTTTGTATTATTTTCTCTAGACCCTTACAGCCTTTTGAAACACCTTAAACTGCCGTTGTAAAACTTGTGAAGGTTGGGGGCCATTTAATTAGTGTCTACATGCATTAAGTGAAATATTTGCCCAACTTACTTTTGTATAATTCTTAACTTTATCAATGAGCTTCTTTATCTAGTTAAAGCAAATTCATTGCCCAATTACTGGAGTAGCGTAAAGCTAAAACACATGTAGTTTCTTATGTGCTTTCAATTGGTATTTTTAGTTTGTCAATTATTTTTTCCTCGTTTGAGCATAGACTAATTGTGTGGTGTTATTATTTTGCTCATTTGTTTCTGCTCAGAGACTAGCTGCAGGGGAGTGGTTTACCGCTAGAGTTTCATCTTGTGGGTTATTTCATATAGCTTATCCATCAGCCTCGGAGTCATTAAAAACTGAGTTGCGAACTATATACAGCCAATTATGTCAAGATGACATGCCTATGGTGAGGAGAGCTGCTGCAACAAATCTTGGGAAGTTCGCCGCTACTGTTGAACCATCCTATTTGAAGGCTGACATCATGTCTATGTTTGAGGATTTAACTCAAGATGGTATATATATTTATGATTTCCTTGAAATATTAACCTTTTCTTTCTCTTCTTAAATAGATGGTTCTTTATAAGACTATGCTCTGTTGCATGAAATCTAAAGGAATATGTGGTCTTTATACTCTTTCGTAGATTGTACTTTTGCTGTTCTTTCTTATTTTGCTTCTGATCTTCTCAGTGATATCTGCATTTCAATTGTTACTTCTGCTATAGTCGTATGCATGATGTATCTAGTAGATGGCTTTTGCTCTGCTTTAATTTGATGCGGAGAAAAATTGAATCAATCTCTGAACTACCATGGTGATTATGGTTAGGGAAATTGACACGCCTTTATAGGGATTGACAACCCAGAAAGTTTATGTATTAAATTATTCTAATATTTGGAGAACTAAACAAAAATAGTGATTATAAGGTTTAATGCTCCTTAGTAGGTATGATGACCTACAACTGGCAAAGTTTAAATTTCATGTTAATATCATCTGAAGGTTATTGTGGCCGTAAGGCTTATGGCTGTCTTTTGATTTTCTTGATGTATTATTAGTGAACTATCTACTTAGCAAAGTCCTATTTGGCATCAAAGTTAGTAGCCATATGTCTTCTCACTAAGCATGCATTTGCTATAACGCAGACCAAGATTCTGTTCGCTTGTTGGCTGTTGAAGATTGTGCTGCTCTTGGGAAGTACCTGGCGCCACAAGATTGTGTAACCCAAATTCTCCCCGTTATAGTTAATTTCTCTCAGGTAGGTCCAGTTACTAACATTGCTTAATACAATTTTGTTTGTTTTGACTTGAATATTTTCTTCTTAGCTCGTGCCTTTTGTTGTAGTTCCTTGACTGCATGCAGTCTACCCATTATTTTCAATTTTTGCCATACAGTTTCAGCCTGAGTTATTGCTGTATTTGGCTTCTCATGTTTGATGTTTGAGTAGACGAATTCCTTTTCTTGTTTATTGTTGCGTGGTTGAATTTTCTTGTTATAGAAGATTGTCACTCATTCTTTTCAAGGGATCAATTATTTACTGTTGATATTAACATGCAAACTATATTTTCATTACAAACTTTTCCACTGTCATGGAAAACAGGACAGGTCTTGGCGAGTTCGTTATATGGTTGCTAACCAGCTCTATGAATTATGTGAAGCAGTTGGTCCAGAGGCCACAAGGTAGTTATTTCATGCAATGAACTCAACTTTTTGCTTAAGTCTTTCATCTTCTTGTTATAAGTCTTTATCAGATCCGAGTGCTTCTGAATGTCTTTGACTCTTTGATATTGCCTTTAGGACGGACTTGGTTCCTGCATATGTCCGGCTACTTCGTGACAATGAAGCTGAAGTGCGTATAGCTGCTGCTGGAAAAGTGACGAAGTTCTGCCGAATATTGAGCTCTGAACTTGCAATCCAACATATTCTCCCTTGTGTGAAGGTATAGAAGCTATTGATACTGTGTTTGTATCTCCCTTTTAGCTCCTTACACTTATGTTGATTGTCAAAGTTAGATTACAGGGTTCCATCTTCATTTTTTATGTGCTTAATGACTGCATAGAGGATGTGATTAAAATTTCTTTTGGGCAGGAACTGTCTTCTGACTCATCCCAGCATGTTCGCTCAGCCTTGGCATCAGTAATAATGGGAATGGCACCCATCTTAGGGAAGGTAAAATTTTCCTGCACTTGAAATGCTTGATTTGAGACTGTCTTTTCTGTTGTACTTGGGTGCATATGACATGAAGGTTTACTTTGTGTTGGCCTTTACTAAAATTTACTTCCGCACATGTTAAGTACTGTATATTTACATCTGGTTATTCGATTGTTCCAGAAGTCATTGCTGATGAAATTCAACTTTATTAAATTGAGGAAGGAAACCCAGTGAAATTTAGATTTTCTACGGTTGGCTTTTGCTTGAAATGGAAGAAAAGTCCCAACTATTACTGCATAATTTGTTCTGTCCCTTATTTTGGCTTAGTTATTACTGTTATAATTTTCTGTTTTCGTGGGATTCATGTTCAAAGAGAATCAAGATGTCATTTTTTAAGTGATTGTCCTACCTTGAGCCCTCCATATCTATGAGGCTTGGTGTCCTTTTGTATATCTACTGAATGGTTGCACTGTGCTAGTTTTTAGGGTTTTGCTCAACTTTTGCTATTGTTTTGTCCAAGCATGTTTATCACATGATAAAGTTTAATGTTTTGATTTAAATATAATGTCTCTCACAATGATGATGATCAGGATGCAACAATAGAGCAGCTTCTTCCAATATTTCTTTCCCTTTTGAAGGATGAGTTTCCTGATGTTAGGCTGAACATCATTAGTAAGCTTGATCAAGTGAACCAGGTATGCCAGCATCTTACCTGGAGTTTAGTTTGCTTCCACCTCCTTTCTTATAAATAATTTCTGAAGTCTCCAACTCTTATATTTCTCCTTACTTGATCTAATCAGTGGTTTTTATAATTATGCAGGTGATTGGAATTGATCTGCTCTCTCAGTCCCTTTTGCCAGCTATTGTTGAGCTTGCAGAAGATAGACATTGGAGAGTCCGACTTGCAATTATAGAGTACATACCTTTATTGGCTAGTCAGTTGGGTGTTGGATTTTTCGATGATAAACTTGGTGCTCTCTGCATGCAATGGCTGAAGGACAAGGTACACATGGTTCTCTGTTGAAAAGACAACATGTTTTATGTGAGCCGATACTGATGTATTAGTTATGTATTAGCAATTCTATTTTTCTCTCTACATGTACTAATTGAAGAATGGTATTGGGACAACCTATTTTCACTTGGCATTTTAGAGTATTGAGAATCTGATATGATTCTGCTGCTGCTGCTAAATTATAGGTTTACTCAATTCGAGAAGCAGCTGCAAATAATGTTAAGCGCCTTGCAGAAGAATTTGGTCCAGAATGGGCTATGCAGCACATTGTTCCACAGGTTGGTTTCAGTATATTCTTTGTTACCACTAATGAGATTGCGACGAAGTTGATGTGACATATATTTGATGAATTTATTATACCTGATAGCAGTTTGATAAACATGCTCTGAACCTAAAAAATATTATAAAACACTTTATGTTGAAGATTGCTCCTTTGGTGACGAAGTTTTGGTTATAGTCAAAATGAGTGGGTTGAGATAATCTTCCAAAAGAAAGTCCCACTTGTTTCTTGTGTATTTTGGTACTCATAGATGCTAACATGCCTAATTTCTACCAGGTGCTGGATATGATTAATGACCCGCATTACCTGTACCGGATGACCATTCTTCAAGCAGTTTCACTCCTTGCTCCTGTGATGGGCTCAGAAATAACCTGCTCCAAACTTCTGCCTGTGATTGTTGAGGCAGCTAAGGATAGGTAGATTTCTTTAGTTCTTTGCTCTTTCTGGAATAGGGATAGTATAATTTAGTAATTGGAAAACCATCTGACGTGACCTCATTTCAGAGTACCAAATATAAAGTTCAACGTTGCGAAAGTGCTGCAGTCTCTTATTCCAATAGTTGATCAGTCTGTAAGTTGCTTTACTTCTCTTGAGTCTCTTAACTTTGTATTTTCTCACTTCATAATTCCGAAAAGTTATATTCCCAAAAAGTTATGTTTAGAGCTTATATGACCAAGTTTTGTCCTTTCCCTTCACGAGCTGGACCTGTATGATTTGTATTTGCCAAATGCGAGAAAAAGGTGATATTAGAGTAGCTAACCAATGAGCTCTTAAACACAGGTTGTGGAGAAGACAATTCGACCTGCCCTGGTTGATTTAAGTGAAGATCCAGATGTTGATGTGAGATTTTTTGCCAACCAAGCTCTTCAGGCAACTGACCAGGTTATGATGTCAAGCTAAGGAGGTGCTGATCCTGTGTGGGGACGGAGCGGATATAGGAGTTTAGGAATCTAAAATTGGTGCTGCACTTCTGTATCTAATATAATAACGCAAGATTTTTCGGAGCAAATTTTTATTTGAACCCATACAAAATGTGTTAATCTTTTTAGGCTCAATTTAGTGTCTTTTCTGGCCGTTGCACTTTCAAAGTAATCTTATAATGCATTTTAGTAAATAAAAAATCCGTAAACAAAGTCATTAAACGGAGTCATGTGAGGGTCACGTCACATGCAGGGGTAAAAATAGTCATTTGAGGTAAAAACCAAGACAGACCAAAACCAGATGGGTGACATCATCGTAGGATGTCACCCCTTTCGCCTCCATTGCTCGTAGGCCCTTTCGCCTCTACTTTTTTTTTTTTTCCTCTTTATTCCAGTTTAAATTGCTCAATTACTTTTTGACTCTATTCTTTATCATAATTTGACCGTATATTTGAATAGGTATATGAGCAACAATAATATCACATGTGATATTGTTGAATTCATCGTAACAAATAATTTCTAAATATTAAATTTTTATTTGCCGATATAAGATGTAGTTGACATATTAACGGTCAAACATGTTTATTGAATAACGTCATAATGATTGTTGTGCAATTTAAGTTGGGACGGAGGGAGCACTTCCTTTGTCCCACCATTAATGACATGTTTACCTTTTGAGTTAAGTGCACACATGACTCTATGTTTTGGTCGAAAGTGCCAATATGATCCTGTCAAATTTGAAAGTGCGATTATAACCCAATTATTTACTTGAAAGTGTGATTATGACACTGAGAACCTTAATTTGGCCAGAATTTTGTAAATTGAATGTTGTACCCCTGTTTAAAAAAATTTAGAATTTGTGACAGGACAGTTATGCCCATCTTCTTTCTTCGTCGTCTTCTTCCTTGCCTTCTTCGTCACCCATCTTCTCCGTCTTCGGCAATAGGCTAATCGTGGCTAGGGTTCCGTGGCGGGGTGGGTTTTTGGTCTTCGTCTTCATCGGCGAATGGGTTCCACCATTTTGAGGCTAGGGTTTTGACGGGTTGTGATTCAGTGGTGGGTGAAGGAGCGGAGTTGAACGGGGGAATTGGTGGCTGGGAATTGGTGCTGGCGGGAATTGGAACGGATCTGGCTAGGAATCAGTGCTGGTGGGGGCGAGGTGGTGATGGTGAAGCGGAGGAGCAGATCTGGATGGGAGCTCGGAGGTGGTGCTGGAGGCGGTGAGATGGTGGCCGGTGAGTTTCCAAACAGAGAAGCTCAGGTGGTGGTGGTGGAAGCCAACGCCGTTGGAGAGGAGCCCAAGTGGTGGTGGTGGAGAGCTCGAGGTGGCAGGGGGGTTCGAGGTGGTAGGGGTGGTTGTGCGGTGGTGGATATGTATGTGGTCGTCGTCTCCGGCGACGGAGGAAGCTTCTCTCCGGTGCATGGAAGGAAGCAGTTCTCTCCAACGGGATATTCGTCTCCTACGCAAGCTAGATGCCTTCACTCTTTCCTGCCAGTATCACTGTCGTTTACATATGAGCTGGGTTCAGACAATCTAAACATGTTTAGAGTGTTTTTTATAACTTGGTATTAGATTCTGCAGTATTCTCTGTTTGGTTCGATTATAGATTCCGGCCGGCAGCGGCGGCGATGGAGGTGGCAAAGCAGCAGTGGCTGTGTTATAGAGAAAAAGAACAAGGGGTATTTTTGTCTTTTACATTTTTAGTTTAAAGACTAAGGTTATTTTAGTCTTTTTAGTTATGGTCAATGCCAAAAAATGACAAGTCAATGCCGGAACAATGTCAAAAGATTATATCAGCACATTTGATGCAAAATATAGGGTTATAATCACACTTTCAGACTTTACATGGTCATATTGGCACTTTCGACCAAAACATAGGGTCATATATGTATTTTACCCTTACTTTATTTTCAAGTAATTTGGTAAATTTTGAGCATAAGTGTTACATAATAAAAATATCATGTGAGATATTGTTAAATTCCTCTTAATATTTGTTTTCTAAATATCAATTTTCTATGCAAAATTGTTAAATGTTGATAGAGATATTGACGGTCAAAATGATCATTATAGATCGTGAAAAAGTAAACATGCCATTAATGGTGGGACAGATATAGTGCTGTGTAAAAAAGAAAAAAAGCAATCGACCTCAGTTTGACGCCTGTTGAAACTGTACTAACAGCTTGACATGCTTTTGGTAGCGATCAGCTTGCGAAAAGCATCCATAGTATGGTCACTTTCACTAGGGTGGGCATCATGTCGGTTTAATCGATTTTTGATTTATTTGGTTCGGGTTATTCAGTTTTGGCCACAAAAAACCCAACACCAAAATCGACGCGAATAAACCGTAAAATTGAATATAATGAGATTTTTTCTAAAAAAATTACTAAAATATATTCCCTCTGTCCCATGGGAATATGCAGAAAGAGAAAACTGAACTTTGAATTTTAATTATGTGAAATGACTGACCCTTGCCTTCTTCAACTTGCCAAACCCCTTCTTCTCCCCTCAGCCCCGCCTTCACCTTTAAACCCAGCCCATCTCCACCGTTCTCACAACCCCGCTTCCACCCATGCCCACCTTCAAACCTGCCTTCACCTACGCCCACAACTTCTCCGGTGACCCGTGCGACTCCCACATCGAAGAACTCACCTTGTTGTACAGCTCCGACATTTGGTTGAAGAAAGAGGGCATTGAGATGTTGTGCACAGAAGAAGGCGACAGAAGAAGGTGGTGGATCTGGAAAAAGGTGAAGACGGAGGTGAGTGGAGGGAAGGAGACGGAGGCAGTGGGGGGTGGGGGGTGGGGGGTGAAAGCAGTGGTAGCGGAGGCAATTAGTGGGGGCAAAGACAAAATGAGGAGAGGGGAGGGGGAGGAATGGGTTGAATGAGAAGGAAGCATTTAGGTTTAAGAGGGTAGTAGGTTTAAGAGGAAGCATTTATATTTGGTAAAATTTAATGTTTCTAAGGGTAATCATGTCATTTATAATGTTGAATTTCCTTAAAATGGAAAGTGTGCAAATTTTTCTGGATAGACAAAAAAAAGAAAGTGTGTAGATTAGTTTGAGACGAAGGGAGTAACTTAATTTAAAATTCTATAGAAATGTGTAATTTAATTTCTATATCATCAAACTCCAGTTTTCAAAATAAAAAACTAACAACTATAGTACAAATTCAGCCATAACAATTTTAGCATTACATTTAATATTCCCTCAGTCTCATAACATTGACCCCTCTTTTTCTAACATTTTATGTTTGACCATCGTTAACTTTAGTTAGACATCTCACATGATGTCTGGTATTGTATAAAATAAAAGTTATCGATGGTCAAACATGCTATGAAAAAAGTTGTAGTCAAAGGAGGCCATTGTTAAGAGACCGGAGGGAGTATTACCGATCAATAAAAAATTAAAATATTTGATCAAACAAAAGATTGAAACGAAAATTGTAGGCCACTCTACCACCATGTGGAGTTCAAGTAGGTACAGGGGTTGATGAAACTTATCAAGGAAAACCACATACATAATATGCTACTTTGTCCCCCCCAATGAAGGAAATCCTTCCTTGAACCTATTGATTTTCTTCTGCAGTTATTATACGTAGTTATGTATATTTACAGTCAAACGTGTTTATTAGAGACCGCGAATTATTTTTGTGTGCAATTTAACCCGTGAGTGGCAGAATGAGTATATATTTCCTTTAAAAAGAAATAAACAAACAGGGCAACCTATCGCATTCTTTTAAAAATAAATAAACAAACAAGGCAACCTATCTTATAAGCCAATGTTCACCAAATACAAGTTGAAAATATATTAGGAACCAATGAAAATATCAATAAGAACACTTACTGCAATATTGCACTCCTATTTTATATTTGCAGCCTTAACATGCTTCACCTTCTAGTTGGTGGAGCCATATACAGGTGGGGTGCAAAAGAAAGAAATATAGGAAGAAAGATGCTCAATCAGCAACCTTGTATTGTTATTGATAGAAAACTCAAATGCATGATATAAATAAACATATGCGATTTCAAACTTAAAATAAACATTCAACAAGATATGAAAACAAATAGATAATACAGTTCTTATGATTTCGGTTCGTGGCCAAACTTTGGGTCGTGGTTCCGTATTTATCAGTTTGTGGTTGAGCCCTTCAAGTAAGACTCCCCCTTTCTCGGTTCATAATTGAGCCTCTTGGTTACGACTCCGGTTAACCCTACTCATCTCTTAGTCTTGGGCTAGGTATACACCATAAGCCCCCTAGCCATGAAGTCATTGTAATGCTAAGTGATGATTGTGCCTATAGAGTGTGTGCGAACTGTTATTATGTTTATTCCCCAAATTGTAATAACATATTCATTGTCACCTCAACGTAAATTTTCTTCGCGAAGTGTTGCATGCTTCTTGGCTATACCAACGAAGATTTTGAGATTTATATCTTTTAAAATTTGAATTTAAATTTGAAAGTGCATGCATTGCGATAGGTTTTAACTGTTGAAATTTTGTCTCTTTTCCCCATTATTCGCTATATTGTTCCGTCTTTCTTCCCCGCCGTTATCTTTCTTTCCTTATAAATGCTTTGAATTTGATGCCTCAACTCTGTTAATATTCATTGTATCACACCTATTCATATACTGCCATCTTCTCGAATTCCAAAAAAGGTAACCTGCTTTTTGCCAGACATCCATCGTTGTTTTTCTGGTTGATTTAGCTCCTCTTGACTTTTCATTGTCTTAAATTAAATTCTGTACTTCATTGGTTTTTCAAGCGTCTGAATCCTTCATCTTCATCCTCAATTCTTTATTGTTCTTGTGCGTCATCATTGTTCTCCGTCAACTTGTAAGTTTTATTGTCTTTAATCTTCTTTACCTTTCTTAAACAATTCTCGTAATTGAAAATTTGTGCGGTGTTTCCATTCTAATAATTTTGTTTCTCAATTTTTGTTTGGAATCTTCAGATTGTCTTCTCCGGTGTGGATTATGTATTTCTTTTTCCGTCTCTCATCGGGATATACTCCCTATATTCTGTAATTTTGATTAATAGTGTTTTCGTCTGAATCCTAGGAGTTTTATCTGCCCAAATATCTACCCCTTTTCTTGCTGATCCTTCCGTAAAGGATGTTCATGTTGGCGATGTTAATTCCAGCTAGGATTCCGATCATCCTACTAGTTCTTCTGTCGCTAGTAGCATTCTTTCCGACTACTACTTAGAAAATTTTAAAAATAATTTTCCTTTCATATCTTCGTTCGAAGTTAGAGCTCCTGATAACTCCGAGAGTGTTCGTACTCCTCCCACTGGCTACATCTCATGTTATTTAGATTACCTTAAATTTGGACTTTCTTTCCCTTTGTCGTAGCACATCAAAGATTTAATGTTACATTATCGAATCGCACTATCTCCGTTTCATCCTAAGGGTATAACAATCATTATGGTTTTTACTCTTGTGTGCGAACAAGCCCATATCCTCTTTTTTTTATTGACTTATTATGTAGCTTGTATCAACTTCGCAAGGTAAAAAAACTCATTTGATGAATTCACATTTTACCCCGCCACTCCTTTCGCTAAGCTTATCAGCGGATTTCTTAGTAATTGCGGTGTCTGGCGCAAAATTTTTTTCTATGTGAAACTTGGTGATGAGTGCAAACAAACCCTTCCGGTTTGGAATTATAACGTTCCCAAATCCAAATTTCCTAAGACAGGGGTTCGACTTACTGCTAATCCGAGATTGTTTTAAGACTCAACGAACATTCGATATGTCTTCGCCATGCTGATTCTAAGAGCAAAGGTGTTTGTTTGATGTTATCTTGTTGTTTCACCATGTCATGCTTGCTTTTATCTCTTATTATTGACATGCTTCATTATTTGCGTGTGCTTGTTTGACTTGTGTTGTATACTTAATTGTAGATATGGATCTAGCTGGGCGTTTCGTTATCAAGTTGTTTATTTTTATGATGAAAATGAAGAGATAGAGGACATGCCCGTTCATCCAAATGATACCATTGCTAATGATTTCTCTGAGGAGAACATCATTAAAGAAAATTCTCAATTAATACATACTGAAGGTAAAGCACCTGAAGGGGGAGGGGTAGCTGTTAAAACACTATTGAGGCCTCTAGAGGAAGGAGGAGGAAGGATCAACATGATAGTTCATCAACTGCCTTAGTACCTCCCGGGACAAAGGGGCACACTGGTCAGTCTCATTCTAGGGATCCATTACAAAGTAATAATTTACTGATAGAAGGACTATTCCTGCTACTCTCTCCAAACTTTCTCTTCATGAAACGATAGCCGTGGTATGTTCGCTTGAAGTTTAAAATAGTATTCATTTTGATATTGTATTCCCTTATCGTGATGCCTAACTATCATATTCGCTTGTGCATTTCTCTTTAAATCTGATAAGGTTGGTGAGAGTCTTCAGCTTGTTAGTGAGCGAGTTGCCAAAATTTCCAAAGAAGACAGTTCACTCCTAGAAAAGTGTAAGAATAGTGAGAAGAAGTGCGAGGCTATGAAGGTCTCTCTTGATGCTGCTAAGAAGTGTGCACAGGCCGCTGAAGAAGAATCTAATAGGCTACGTTATGAGTTGAAGGAGATACGAACTAATGGTCCTGTTTCACCTAGCTACCCCTAAGTTCTTGCTGATCGACCCTTTAAAATGAAGTCCTTCTTCAATATTTTTTAGGACGTTTCTAGTTCTGCTTGCAACATCGGTTATTGAAAGGCTTTGATGGAACTGCAGAAGTTGAACCTTGCGTTGAAGGTAAAGAAATTGCCTTCACTGGCTAAGTGTGAGGCAGTACGGGACTAGCAGAAGACTACACTTAATGATGAGTTTAGTCATAGGATTTATGATGCGGACATCCTTACGCCTTCTATCACATCTTGCCAGTTTTCCCTCTTTGCCCCTTATCTCTGAGCTACAAAGTTGCCAAGTTGATTATTTTGAAAGCCTCCCATTCACTTCTCCTGATCCTACGCCAACTCCTAACCCAGAGGCCGATGCATATATAGAGAATTATGCTCAGGACACGAACCTGGAAAATTCTTCTTTTGTTGTCCAGAATGCGTCTACTTCTCATAAAAAAGTTAGTTGATATTTAGAGATGTGATTTTATTTAAGACTATATAAAAATTTTTTTGTAACATATAATGGTACTATTGTGTTTGTTCGTACTATGTGTATTGTTTTTAATTAGAATTTGTTTACTCTGATTTTATTTTTTTCTTTTGTATTTGTTTGTATGCAGGATTTTGATATTTTGATCGACCAAAAAATTTCAAATCTTCTTGACTCTTTGGGATCTTGTAGTCACTTTGAGCGTCATCCTGAATCTATATCCTTCAATTCTTATTGTCATAGTGGGATGGTCGAAGCTACTAGTTCCATATCCCTGGAATATCTTGAGCTGCTTTTTGGTGGTCGTTTGTCAAATGTTAGGAATTTTGATTTAGAATCTATCCCATGATGTCTTGGGTGGCACATTTCTACTTCTTCATCATCTCCTTCTTCTTCTAGTAATTGCCCATTTAGTTAGTTTGTTCCTGATGGTTATAATCTTGAATCCCTTGATAAAGATATCATCTGCACCTTAGTTGATCTTGAATATGTTGGCATGTGTATTCGTTTGCTTAAGCTTCCAGCCGCGTTCAAGAATGGACAATGTCACTAGGTGTTCGTCTCAAATGTATGCTTCTTAGTGTCAATGACTTGAGCTTGGATTGAAGAAGACCATGAATGAGTCGTAGGACTGTATTTGTGAGTTAAAAAGATTTTGCGCCGAATAAAATGACCTTATTTAGCAGCAACAACTAAACTTATTTAAAATGATTGGTCAACAAGAAGATGAAAAGAATTTTGTTGCAAATAAGGCATGCGAGGCTTATCAAAAAATCAGCATCATAGATAAGCAGTGTTCTCGTATTGATCAATTGTTATATCTTCTGAAAAAGAAGCAGGATGAATTCAACCATCTTTCTACATGTTCCGTGGGGTGGTAGAGCAGGGTTGACGAACAGTGCGCTTTGAATACCCAATTGCGTAGTTATAATGATCACATTCGTGCTGAGTGCAAATGCCTTGATTCACGTGTACATCATCTTGAGCAAGCTTGTGCTGATTATAAAGATAAATTGAAGGCTGTTTCCGTAGAGCCTCGTAGTTCCATTGGTCATGGGGATTTAACAATGAATATTGGTGGTCAGAGGGTTAATTTTCCCGAGTCTGTTAGGTCTCATATTCGTCAGTTGCAAGATGAAATACACAACTTAGACGATTTGAATAAAAGCTATTAACCCACTATGGATGTGATGAGTGTTTAACTTGATCGCGAAGATTTTGGTCCTATAACTGAATTTAAAGTGTACTATACAAAGCATCTTGATCGTATGTAGCGAAGGGGTCAAACTCGCCATTCTGCTTACTTATATATGAAATGGTGGTATGATAATATTTTATTTGAGGAGGAGAATCAAGCTGAACAATCTCGCCATTCTGGTAGTTCTTCTTCTGCTAGTTCATCTCGCGCATCGAGACATAGATAACTTGCTTTTGTTTAAGGTAGTAATGTTCCCCTCTCCAAACATTTTGAGTACAGTCCATGTACTTCTGTTTTGTGCTCCTTTTTTCTTTTCAATAAAATGTTATATTCATGAATGTATTGCGTTTGCTTTTCTTACTGCGAAGCCGTAAGTTATATTGCTTACTCTTGTTGTTGATTTCATAGGCACATTTGCCTTTGTGTTTTTTTTGCAAGATCTATAGCTTGCAAATTTTGACTTTGTAAGTTTATATTGTGCAAAGCCGCAAGATCCATTTCTTGCTTTTGTCACCGTGTTCGTAGGCATATGTGCCTTTTTGAAAGATGTATAGCTTGAAAGATTTGAACTTATTTTGTGCGAATCCGTAAGATCTATTTCTTGTTTTTGTCACTGTTTTTGAAGGCATGTGAGCCTTTTTGCAAGATCTATAGCTTTCCGACTTGAGTGTGCGAAGCCGCAAGATCTATTGCTTGATTTTGTCGCTATTTTAGAAGGCATGTGAGCCTTTTGTAAGATCTATAGCTTGCCGAATTAAGTTCGCAAAGATGCAAGATCTATTGCTTGCTTTTGTTGCTTTTTCGATTCTTTTGTTTGCACTTAGATAGTGTCTGTAGTTTGTTGTATCTTGTTCGTAATTGTAAAGTCATGTTGTTTTCATTGATTATTTAATTGGTATTTGTGAATTGTTTTGGAAAAGTTGAAGCCTAAAAGTTAAACTGTTTTGTATGTTGGAACATACAAAAAGTTGAAGCCTAAAAAGATTTAAACGATGACAAAAATATTGCGGTGATATTGATTTATGGAAGATGGTATATTCAGTAATATTATTTTAGGCGGTATTAGAACCATACCGGGTTTATGGAAAATCCCTATAAATATTGAATTGGATTTATGAAATATTATGGGATATTTGAGATAAGAAAAATTCCTTTATTTATGGGATTTAGATATGCTTCAGGAGCAGATAAGGAATAGAAATATTATGAAGGTAATCACGAGAGTTCTAATCAACTCAATGGACTATATAAAGAGGACATCACGGATGCAATAAATCACGAACTTAATTTCAAAAATCTGCACACAGATTTTCTATCTTTCCGAGAGTACTGCGAGAGCCAACATATATATATGTTCCAATATACGTAACCTATTGTTTAAAGTTTGGAATTATATACCTTAATTCCTTGGGACGAGCAGATCCAGCGTCGACGAGTTTTAAGATCAGAGGGAGTCTGATCAAGACGGATCGGTGGCAAATAGAGCTTTCATAATTCACATGTTATAATTAGATAGATTAGTATAATTTTATGGTGTACTTTGTATTATATCTTTCTGATTAGTGGATTCATTCTGAACTGGGCAGTCCCCGCAGATGTAGGTGTTTTTCATCGAACTGCTAAACCAAGTCTCATGTCTTTATGCTTTACTTTATTACATACTTGGTTAAATAGGTTATGTTGGAATATAGTAGTAATAATTAGGATAATTCGGTAAAACCAAATTTCAATTGGTATTAGAGCTAAGTCACTTACTCTTGCCCTGGTTGTGTCAAGGAAAGTGTGATCCAGTTTTACCATGATGACCAAAGAAGGAGCTTCGGTGTCTCGGCCACCACTGTTGGAAGAAACCAATTATAATTACTGGAAACCACACATGAGAGTCTTCATCAACTCACTAAATAAACTAGCATAGTATTTTGTTGAAACTGAATGGAATCATCCTACTGAAGATGCTGAAACTAGCTCAAAGGAGAAAGAAGGAGAAAGAAGGAGAAAGAAGGAGAAAGAAGGAGAAAGAAGGAGAAAGAAGGAGAATTGAGTTCGAAGAAGCAGAAGCTCAAAGACAAGTCTACTTGGTCTCCAGATGAACTGAAGGCTTCATTGGAAAATTCAAAGACGTTGAATGCTATCTTCACGGCGGTGGACGAAAATTAGTTCAAACTCATCTCAACATGTCATCAGGCAAAGAAAGCTTGGGATATTTTGCAGACTTTTCATGAAGGAAAAATTCATGTATGTGAATCCAAACTACAGAAGTTAGCTACAAAGTTAGAGGAACTGAAGATGGGGGAGGATGATACTATTGCTGCATTCAATGGGAAACTCAGAGACATCTCCAATATGGCATATCAACTTGGGAAAGTTTATGGTGAAAAAGACTTTGAGATCACTTCCTAAAAGGTTTGCTACAGAAGTTACAGCAATAGAAGAAACAAGAGATATAGCCATGATGACATTGGATGAATTAATGTGATCATTACAGACCTATGAGATGACATTGCAACAACCTGCAAAGAAAGTCTAGAAGGAGTTGTCCTTCAAAACATCGTCATCAAAGGTCAATCATGAATATGACAGTGATGATGAATTTGAAAAACTTGCTCTTATCACAAAGAATTTCTCAAGAATGCTGAAGAAGGTAGTAAACAAGAAATCACAAGAGAGATTTGGTGGAAGTAGACCTCGGGCACAAGACTTTGCTAGTAATCGTGGGACACAATTGGAACAAGGAAATCAGTAGTTCTCTAGAAATCAAAGTGTTGAAGAAAAGCTGCCTGGAAGAATTCAATACAGAGAATTAGAAGGACATGGTCATAGCCAGGCTGAATGTGAAAATACCCAAAAGAAGCAAGGAAAATCATATGTCACCTCATGGAGTGAAGATGAAGAAGATGAGAAAGAAGAAAAGGAATTTACATTCAATTATATGGCATTTGGAGCAAAGTTTCATGATGGATAAGATAATGATGTATGTTCCAACATGTCAGAAAAAGATGAAGCTATATGTTCCAACACATGTTTTGATGACACTTCTAGTGATGATGATAATAGATTAGTTGTGAGTGATGAAGAGATTTAACTATATATGAGAAAATTAATGACACGTGGCTTAAAGTTGTTGATACAAACAAATTGTTGAAGGAAGAGAACAATCATCTGGCTGAAAAGGAGATAGAGTTGCTAGTTCTAGTTGTTGAACTCAGAAGAGAGAGAGAAGAATTTAATTTGAAACAAAGCTCAACAACTATGACACCTGAGATGGCCAAAGTAACTATTACCAAGTTAAATAGGTGTAAGGCAAAACTTGATGATATTTTAACCATGGGAAAGAACTTTGGAGATAAACAAGGAATCAGGTATGCCAACTCAACAGGTAGCGCAGTCAATTTCAAGTCAGAGATTCGAGAGATAAAGAGAAAGGTTATCAAGACTCATCAAAGGAAACCACTCATCTGTAGCTACTGCATATATCAAGGCCACATGGGGGAACCAAAATTGCTTAGGGATACCATGACTGAACGACAACTATCTGCATGTTCTAACATAGACGATGTCCAACAAGATCAAGGATGGTCAGAAAGGTATGGGTTATTAAACGTACTAGTACTTGCCTTATTGCTCATACTTCACTTATTGCACATTCTAGAGACTCGGGGTACTTTGATAATGGTTAATCTCGCTACATGACTAGAACTCAGGAATTTTTGACAAACATCCAACTATATGATGGTGGTTTTGTTACGTTTGGCGATAGAAAGAAGAGTCAAGTGGCTGAAAAAGGTGAACTGCACATTGAAGGATTCCCGGTATTCACTAGTGTTCTGTTCGTTGAAGACCTAAAGGTGAAATTATTGAGCATTAGTCCACAGTGTATGACAATATGACAGTAGAATTTCATAAAGACAAATGCACAGTGAAACATGGTAAAGAAAAAGTTCTTTAAGGAATTCAATCATCACACAACTGTTATTTTCTAGAACAGGAAGTGAAGTGCATGAGTTCAAAACAAGATGAAGCTCATGGCACAGAAAGCTCGGTCATATCAACTACAAAACCTTGGTGAAAATTGCTAATGTAAAGGTTGTACGAGGTATGCCTATGCTTACAAAAAAAAATGGAATTGTGTGTGGACCATGTCAACAAGGTAAACAAATTTGATCTCCCCACTCTTCAGTACAGTACATCACTACCTCAAGGAATCTTGAATTACTGCATATTGATTTTATGGGTAAGTTAATACTACTAGTGTGAGTGGCAAGAAGTATATATATGTGCTGATGATTTCTCTAGTTTCACTTAGGTAGCTTTTCTAAAAGAAAAATCTGATACTGTAGATGTTTTTATAAGCTTGGTGATAAAACTGCAGACAAAAAAAGGAAGTCCAGTGGGAAAGATTGTCAGAATTCATAGTGATCATGGCTGGGAATTTGAAAACTCTCAATTCTATGATTTCTGCGACGAACTTGGTATTCAACATGAGTTCTCTGCTCCAATCACTCCTCACCAGAATGTCATTGTGGAAAGGAAGAACATGAATCTTCAGGAGATGGATCGAGTTATGTTAGCCGAGAATGGGATCCACAAAAAATGGTGGATAGAGGCCATTAATACATCTTGCTATAAGATAAATCATGTGTTTCTTCATCCATTCACAAGAAAAACATCATATGAGATTTGGAAGGTCAAGAAACCAAATGTCTCATACTTTCATATGTTTGGAAGCAAGTGTTGTATTCTTAGAGATAGAGAGCAACTAGCAAAATTTGACAACCGCAATGACGTTGGGATCTTTCTTGGTTATTCTGTGAACAACTAGGCCTATCATGTCTACAATCTTCGAAAAAATTCTCTCATGGAGTCCATAAATGCCATTGTGGATGATTCTGACGGCCAACAAGTAGTGAGTGATAGAGACGATGAACCTGAAGAATACCATGTTCCAACACAGAGCAGTCAACCTGATGATCCAGACTATGTTGGAACACTGGAACTGATTGACAATCCTGATGAACCTGAAGAAGTTGAGTATGTTGGAACATCTTTCCCCAATGTACCACGGTATGTTCCAACACATGTGCAACCAGAACCAAGCATAAGGAGAACTAGATCAACCCCTCAGGAAAATTATAGGGAACTAGTAAGATTACAATGTTTCATCTCTCTTATTGAACCCAAGAACTATAAGGAAGCTTTACTTGATTAATTTGCGGCAATGCAAGAAGAACTTGGTCAGTTTGCACACAATGATGTATGGTATCTTACTTCTCGCCATAAAGGTGTAAATGTTATTGACACCAAGTGGATTTTCAAGAACAAATTTAATGTTGATGGCCAAATCACTCGAAATAAAGCAAGGCTGGTTACTCAAGGATATACTAGGTTCAAGGAGTTGATTTTGATGAGACATTCACACCAGTTTCCAGGTTAGAGTCAATTCAAATTATACTTGTTATTGCTTGCACTGTTAATTTTACTCTCTATCAAATGGTTGTCAAAAGTGCTTTTCTGAATGGTGTGGTTAATGAAGAGGTATATGTTGAACAACCTAAACGATTTGAGAATCCCCATTACCCCCATCATGTGTATCGACTCTAGAAGGCATTGTATAGTCTGAAACAAGCACCAAGGGCATGGTATGAATGACTTAGTAACTTTATTATTCTGAAAGCTTATCATTGAGGGGGAGTAGATCACATGTTATTTGTGCTTGAAAAATCATCAAAGATTTTGACTGCTCAAATTTATATTGATGATATTTTATTTGGCTCTACTTAACCATCTATGGTACAGGATTTTGTGACCTTGATGCAAGCCGAATTTGAGATAAGTATGGTTGGAGAACTCACATATTTTCTAGGGCTTCAAGTCAAGCAAGAAAAGAATGACCTGTTTATAAATCAGAGTAAGTACGCCCTAAATTTAGTGAAGAGATTCGGCTTAGGCGATTCTTGAGCGGTTCGAACACCTATGGAGGTTTCTGATAAATTGGTGAAAGACGAGAAAGGAGTCAGAGTTGATCAGAAACTAAACAGGGGCTAATTGGGAGTTTATTGTATCTGACAACTAGTAGACTAGATGTATGTTTCAGCGTTGGAATATATGCAAGATTTTAGGCTAATCCTAAGGAAACTCACTTGACAGTAGTCAAAAGGATTATTTAATATGTTAGTGGGACTTCTCAGTATGGTATATGATATTCAAAAAACCAAGACTCTGATCTGATTGGGTACAGTGACTCTGATCTGATTGGGTACAGTGACTCTGATCTGATTAGGCTAGTAATGCAGATGATCGCAAAAGCACCCCTGGTGGATGTTTCTTTATTGGTACGAATTTGGTATTCTGATATAGTAAGAAATAAAATTCGATCTATTATCAATTGCTGAAGCTGAATATCTTATTGTTGGAAGTTGTTGTGCACAATTATTACGGATGAAACAAATGCTGAAAGATTATGGAATTCATCAAGGGCCTCTGAAGATTTTATGCGACAACACAAGTGCTATTGATATTTCTAAAAATCTAGTCCAGCACTCTCGAACAAAGAACATTGATATAAGACACCATTTTATTCGAGATCTTATTGATAGGAAGGAAGTGGTGGTTGTCTATGTTCCAACAACTGAGCAATTTGCAGATATTTTCACAAAGCCATTGGACACTGCCACGTTTGAGCTCCCCTGACAACACTTAAGTGTTTTTCATATTTGAGGAATTTCTTTAAAGCTTTTATTTAGTTGTATATTTTGTGTACAGAAAATTAGAAAAACAAAAAAAATTAGAAAAACAAAAAAAATATAGAAAGAAGAAGTGAACAAAAATAGAAGCTGTGGAGCTATGTTGGAAGTTCAAGAAGTTATGACATGAGTTGACGGGTGGGAAAAGACAATCATGGCTTCTCCGGAAAGGGAAAAAGCTTTGCACGGCTAATGAGGTGAAAAAGAGGAAGAGTTAGTTTTTGGTTCAAATTTTTATTCCATCTCTCCACATTCCCTCTCTTTCCGGCCTCTATACCCTTGCCTCTTGGTATTTTTCAAGTTTTAGAAGCTCTTGGTGAGAAAGTTTTGCTGAAAACCTTGGGATTGTCTTTGGCTACTTCATTGACAGTTCAAGTAGTGTTGAAACACAAAATGCTTCTTCACGAGTAAACCCTTCTTGTAGAAAATTCTCTCAAACTCAAACAACAACAATGGCTGAACACAAGAACCAGGAGATTCTCATCTTCCCAATATCATTTTTGGCGACAAAGAGAAGAAGAATGAAGCTCCGATCAAGGGCAACTCTCCCTATCAAAAGGTAACAGGTCCTGATGCTTCTCCCCTGAATGTGCATGGTATGGAATTTGGTTCCTTAGATGAATTCTTTGAATGGGTACAAGAAAACAGAGTATCTTTAGATTTATCTAAGTTGAAAAATCTGACAGTGGGAAGCGTTAGATGTGGATGTTAAGGAATTGTTTACCGGGGATATAAGTGATATTGATGAGAAAGAGGAATTTAATCCTAGGTTTCTTAGAGGGTCTTATGCCACGTAAAATGGCAAGGATATGTTCCATGTTTACTCTTATGCTCCTGGCCCTAGTAGAGTGAAGATTGAGGAGATGGAGGGCAGCTGAGGGATTTGAAGTGGTCAAATAACTAATAGGATTACACTAGGCTTCTATGATCCTATAGTAGCTCAAAGGAATCAAGAACTTAGGGAAGTGAGACCTACTATGATTGTGGTGTCAGATAGTTAGGATGGAGAAAGTGTTGGGTATGTTCCAACACAGAGAGCAGAATCAGAAGCTGCAGAAGATATGGAGATTGATGAACCAGTTCTAGGGTTCACTGATGCTGATATAGGTAGACAAGGTCTCCTGTTTGATGACTATACCGGTAGTGCTTATGATGAAATGGAGTACTCCTTGGTAGGAGACACAGGGAGAGATGATATGATGCTTGAGCAGTATGAGCATGTTGGAACACAGGGTGTAACAGTAGCAACTGAGCTTGATGATGAAAAGATTGAGCAGCTAGAACATGTTCCAACACAGGAACCAAACATGACCTACTCAAGTGATGGGGTCTTAGATGAATTCATCCAGACCAGATTAAGAAAGGCTAAGAGAAAGGAGCCTGCAACTCATTTATCTCCACCAACCAAGAAATTCAAGAAGAACACTCTTGCCTCACCAAAGAAGAAGTTTGTGATGCCACCCCCTCTTCTAAGTGATGATAATTCTGATATTTACTTTGATGGTGACTGTGAGGAGATGGGAAAAATATTTGCTGAGAGGGAGATAATTGCTGAAAGACCAATAGATCTAACTGCATATAGACCGAGTGGATTCTTTGTTTTTTTTAGAGTTGATTGGGTTGAAGAAGGTTGCCACTATGCATCTAGATTACAAAAAGCAACTGGTTTCTGAGGTTTATACAAGCCTGATAGCTGGGAATTTGGAAGATGATTCTTCTTAGTGTGATATGGTCTATGTGAGGGGGGGGGGGGAAATAATTAATTTTTCAGCTGCAAAGATTAACAGGATGTTGGGGCTAAAAACCCCAGAATTTGATGGGGTGTTCTCTAAGGAGCTAGAGGTCACTGATGACCAGATTCTATCAGAAATATCTGGAGGAATTAATACTCAATGGCCTACTACTGGATATTCCCAAGCCTCATTCTTGTATTCAAGACTTTTCTATTTGTATCAGATAGTTGTGCATTGCTAGATTCCCTCAACCAACACCACTTCCCTCACAAGAGAAATGGCCAAACTGGTGTACTATGTAGGAACACAGAAACCAATCAATCTGGAGTTGCTTATACAACAGAGCATAGTGAGACAAGCTATTACTCCCAAGGCCAAACATGCATGGTTTATCCATGCCTCATTACTGCATTGGCTAGAAGTGAAAGGGTAAAGGCTAAATCTAAGAATGTGATTGTGAAGACAGAGGTTATTCGACCCAACAAGAAGACTTTTGGGATGCACTAGTAGAGAGCCTCTAACTAAAGGCAGCAAAGGAAGGCACTTCCTTTAATTCAATATCCGTGTTTGGAAATTGGTGATCGTGACCCGTTCAAAAAATTGAAGGCAGTTTTCTGATGATTAAAAGTGGTTTTTTCAAGAACTGCCTTTAGCCTTTAATTAAAGGCGGTTTAAGGCAGAACCACCTTTAATTAAAGGTGGTTTTTTCTAACCGACTTTAAATGTGATAGTTTACGAATTTGGAAAAAGGGAACGAAAGGCTTTCCGACATCGAAAAACCCATTGTTTGGGGACTACAAAGAAAGGACATGTTTTTCTAACTCTGAAAGGCATCGTGTCTACTTTTCGAGTTTGGTATGGTACTGATCTTGTCTTCAAAATTTTGGGTCAAGGTATTTGATTTTGGAAAATACCCTGTATATTAAAAACAACGTGCCAATTTCCATTAAATGCCACAAAACCCTAACACTTTGAAGAAGAAGCTCCTTCATTCATTACCCATTGTGGTGCTTGAGAATTCATCATTTTGGACTAGAGAAGGTTAGTTTAACCAACTTATCTTGTTTACCAATTTCTTGAAAAAATTGAAGGTGTGTTTTATGCTTCCTATGTATCCATATTTACAATTATGGTTTGAGATTAACTAGGTTTATGATTATTGTTGAATAGATCCTCATGTGCTGCATGTTAATTGATTTTTAGGATCATGGATCGAGATGAACTAATTGGTAGTGATCCTAGGAAATCACCCGAGTACATGCCATTGGTTGAATCATTTGTTTCATTTGCGTTTGAACATGCTTCTAAAAATGGTTCTTCGTGGGTAAGATGCCCTTGTAAGGATTGTAAAAACGATGCTTATTTAGGGAGGAAAAAGTTGCAGGAACAACTATTAATAAGAGGGTTCCAAACTAGATACACTCGTTGAGTATGTCATGGGGAAGTTGTGGATACCTCTCATTCTAATGAGCAGGAGGACACGACAGCAGTTGATGAATTAGATCGTAAAGCCGAGTTTGACAAAATGGTGGAAGATATTGCAAGGGAATTCAAAGGTAAACCGGAGTTGTTACAAGCTTTGATTGATGACAAAGGGACGCCTTTGTACAATGGTTCAAAAACTCGGTTCTGAATGCAAATGTATGGATAATGAACTTGAAGGAAAAGTTTGGATGGATAAACAAGTCGATGACCGAGGCTCTTGAGTTGTTTAGGGATTTTCTTCCCGGGGGTAATTTAATGACCGATAGGTTATATGCTGCAAAATAATACTATGCATATGGGATTGGAATTGCAAAAAATCCATGCATACCCGAATGATTGTATGTTTTATAGAGGGGAAGTAGATAAAGATCGATAAACTTTTTGGGTATGTGGTGAGTCTGGGTACAAGTTGAAGAGAGGTGTGATTGCAATGGGTGCAGAATTTCCATTGGAATCTAAAAAAAGGACACCGAAAAAAGTTTTATGGTACCTCTCGATCATTCCCCGATTTAAGAAGTTGTATGCTTATAGGGAAGATGCCAATTTGTTGCATTGGCAAGCAGATAGGGATCGATCGGTGGATGATGTTATAAGACATACTTCGGACGGGGAGCAACAGAAGAAATTTGATGCTATGTACCTTGAGTTTGTCAAAGATCCTCGACATTTGAGGTTAGGGTTGTGTACATATGGTATGGATCATTTTGGTAAAATGAATAACACACATAGCTCTTAGCCTGTTATGTTCATCATATACAACCTCCCATCTTTGTTGACCATGAAACGTAAGTATGTGTTGCTATCTTTGATGATATCAGATCCGAAGAAACTTGGTAATGATATTGATGTATATATTGCTCTTCTAGTGGATAATTTGTTAACTTTGTTTAATGATGGTGTTAGAGTGTTAGATGGGTTGGTTGATGAATGCTTCACTATTAAAGTGTTGTTATTTTGCACAATTAATGATTTTCCTGCATATGGGAATTTGTCCTGGTATTTTGTGAAAGGCCATTTTGCTTGTCCATTGTGTGAGAAGGACTCTATTTTTTTGTCAATTAAAACACGGTTGTAAGAAAGTTTACCAGGGGCACAGGCGGTTACTTCCCGAGGGGAACCTATGGCGATTGGCCCAAAAATGGTTCAATGGGAAAATAGATGCACGAGTAGCACCGGTGCCACGGCAGGTACACAGATTTATAAGAGTGTTAAGAATTTTCCCAATAACTTCAAAAAGAAGAAACGAAAAGCTGCCGTTGAAGGAAGTTGGAAAAAATGCTCAATCTTCTTCAAGCTACCATGTTGAGAGCATTTGGAAGTTGGACATTGTCTTGACATCATGCACATCGAGAATAGTGTTTGTGATTCTTTGGTTGGGCATTGTTAAATACCCCTAGGAAAATAGAAGATTGATTCAAGGCTAGGCTAGATTTAATTGAGTTGGGTATTCAGAATAATCTTGCACTAGTGACTACGAGTGATGGTTGTTATTTTCACCCCACTTGCTATTCAATGTCCCAATCGGAGAATAAATATTTTTGTGAGACCCTTAGTAGTGTGAAAGTTCCTGGTGCATAATCGTCCAACATAAGCAGTTGTGTGTCCGTTGAGGAGTTGAGGGCAGGTTGAAGTCACACAATTGTCACAACCTAATGCAGGAATTGAATGTCATTGCCATTCGTTCTTCATTGCCTTCTCGCATAAGATTGTACATTACAAATCACCTTTTGTTTTTCAAATCTATTTGTCTCAAAAGTATTAGTGTATCAAAGTTGGATCGGTTGCAAGTTATGATTGTTGAAGTTTTGTGCTGTATGGAAATGTATTTCCCTTTTTTTGACATTATGGTCCACTTGATCGTCCATTTGGTGCGTGAGATAAAGCAACGTGGTCCGTTATTTCTAAGATGGATGTGCCCATTTGAGAGGTTCATGAAATTCTTCAAGCACTTTGTGAAAAATCGGTACAGGCCAGATGTTATTATTGTGCAACGATACGTGACAGAAGAGGCCATTGAGTTTTGCACTGATTATATGAAGCAATTTGAATCTGTTGGGGTTCCAATCGGTAGACATGAAGGGAGGTTGGAAGGTTTAGGGGTTAGACAGTGAAAATTATTTAGCCCTAGTGCAGAAGATTTATGTGCCGTCCATCTTTATGTTCTCCGCAACCACCAGTATTAAGTTACGTATATCTAAATTCATATGGATGCCATATGAGTGAGGCACTATAATTTTAGTATGTCTCGGGTACTTCAATTGTACACTTTGACATTTGCATCATGGTTACGGGAACACGTGCATATAATTTAACATCCAGTGAAAGTTAAATGGTTGGGTCGTAGACCATTGGGGATTGTTCTTTCATATGGAGGCTATGTCATCAATGGTTTTACGTTTGCAATGAAATCAATGAATGATAAGAGTATCACTCAAAATAGTGGAGTGTCTCTTGTCTCCGTAGCATTGCATGTTGGAAGTGGTAGTGATGAAAATCCTATGTATGCTCTAAAGTGATACTTCCGTACGATTTCTGAAATTTGGGAACTTGACTATGTCAGTATGCATGTTCCTATTTTTTAATGTTAGTGGGTCGATATTAACAATGGACAACACATCAAGGATTTGGGCTTCACCCTTGTCGATAGAAGTTGGGTTGGATGGAAGAACGACCCTTTCATATTGGCGTCTCAAGCGTACCAAGTTTTCTATGTGAGGGATCATGTTGATCCTAGGTGAGAGATTGTTGTTGAAGGGAAACAGGCCTTTGTTGAAGAAAATAAGTTAGAGGAAGTAATTGGATTTGGATTTCATACCGCGAGTTGTGGGTCTGAAGAAGTCATGTTGCTTGAGGAGGATGATTGCAGTCTTCACAGTTCCTAGGGTGTAGTGACCATGATGAAGGGATGTGGATCAATGGTAATGGGAAAATCACACGTAGGAAACGTAAGTCAAAGAAGGTGCTAATCAAGAAAAGGAGGCATGATTAGTAAGTTAGTGATTAACAAGTCTTTTTAAAATTGATGAATCATTCGATAATTCATGAGTTGAAGTAATATAAACAAAAACTTGAATGATAAAAATTTAGAAATCATAATAATTTAGTACTTGGAAAGTAGAAGTCATTCGACGAATTCAAATACTAGAATCATCAAAATGCAACAATAAAGTCAAATAACATCAACCTAATCAAGTCTATAAATGTCATTCTTCAACATCTTCAATGTTGGTAGTTGAAGTCGATTGGTTGATTCGATGTTGAGAGCTTGAAGCGAGATGTCACTCATATGCTCGCTGAGAATTTTCTATGAACCGAATTTTCACCTTCATATCGTAAAATTCCTTGCACATCCATTTGTAGCAGTCCTTGAAGCCTTTCAAGTAATACATTTTAGTACCTACAAAGTGTATATAATGACTAAGAGATTATTTATCTAAAGAACGAGTTAAAGATAAACAACATATGAAACAAATGGTTCTCAGTAGAATTGTTGACTAACCTTTCTCAATACGTGGCCTCTTGCTCAGCTCTGCTCCCACCTTTGGCTTATGATTCCACTTCCCATCAATCAACGTCCAACCCTTGTTCTCAAAGTAAGTCTTGTCATAATACTTTGGGTTCCTCACCTTCTATAGTCAACCCCTCAACGCTTCTCAGAATGCGAGTATTTAAATTCCCATAGGGCAGGCGAGTCAAGACCTTAGTTGATGTTGCAAAATGTAACATATGCCTAAAAATGAATGCCACGGGGTTGACTTTCCTACCCTTTATGATTGAATAGAATAGCATAAGGGTTTCACAATTAGGCTCGGTCAAGTGTGTGCCCGAGGGTACCAAACTCCTATTAATAATCTCATATGTAATACGTTGGTCCATGGGTAAAATTTTTAGATCGAAGGCCTCGGGTTTTCCTAAGTTCAACCTCTCAGGCCCAAAGTATCTCACACTACACTCAACCGGGTCAATGTATGGAGTGTCAACTTCTAGAGGCCATTTCTCACGATGGTAGCAATCATCAAACGGACCATCGGGACTCTCCGAATAAATATCTGCCTGGTGTAAGTATGGGCAATATATTACCTTATTAACAATCCATTCGCTAAGTGGGATTTCAATACCCCTAACCCTAGTAGCACAATCCCCATTCTCAATTTCTCGTAAACTAGCATAAAATTGGCAAACAAAATCAAAATATGCTCTTTCATTACATGATAGCACATTCTCTACATATTGATCACTAAATGGTTTAAGGGGAGCATCCAACCCTAAAGCTAAGTTGGAATTGAAGTCAACAAGATATGTATCTAATAACTTCCCCTTCTCACGAAAAGCATCATAATGATTTTGAGAAAATTGGGAAACAAACCTTCTAGAATCGTATCCGGGATTGTTGCCGGTTGAACGAGATCTAGAACCACCACATTTGAAACCTCCTTAAGCCATGGAACAAGATGTTAGTGGGATTTTTTGGTGGGATTTGCTAGAATAGGGAGATGGATGGGCGAGTACGAGCTCGTAAAAGGGAATAGGGTTTGTTGATTCGGGGATGTTGATTGAATTGGGTGTGATGCCCTATTTTTTTAAATAGGAATTACTTTTCGAGTTTGGAAAGTATATATCACATTTTCTTTATCCTTTTCATGATCAGTTTTCGAGTTCGGAAACAATTAGTGCATTCAAAATTAAAATGTTCAGTTATTCCAATTTTGGCCCAAGTTCGGAAAGTATATATTGTGTCTTCTTCATCATTTGAATGACCAGTTTTCAAGTTCGAAAACAATTAGTACAACAAAAATACAATGTTAAGGTATTCCAGGTTTGGCCTGGAAAATGGACACGAGCTTGGAAACTATGTTCCGAGTTCAGAAAGTTTGCTACTCCTACACAAGCTTCAAGAACTTAATTTATTCCAAACTCGTAAACTAATTTCGCGCACTCGGAAAGTTATTCGTGTTTTTTGGACTTCAAAGTATGTACTCTTTACGAGATCGGAATGACTTCTAGTCTGAAAATACAAAGATGAGAGACATTTCCGAACTCGGAAATTTGTATGCTCATTTGGTCATCTCCAAAATTGATTTTTTTTAAAACTACTTTCACACAATCGAAAACACACTATATAGTCCTATATATCAACCAATAACATGCAACTAAAAGATTGTAGCACAAAAGTATGGCATTAAAAATGAGAAATTGAACTAAATTATAGCATTAAAAAACAATAGTAAGAAACAACATAATCTCTTCAAAAGTTAAATCTAACTACAAAAGTTTAAGTACTAATAAAATTTGTAATCCATACATATCCACTGCATACATAAATAGTAATCGCTTCTAGTTTTCCCCCTCGCCATCGTCGCCATGATCACCCTTGTCAACATCCTCATCTTCACTCTCCAAGAAGACTGGATCGAAGTCAGATGGCTCGTCATCCTAGCTCAATTCCAAATGGAGGCCCTGAGCCTCCATGAAGGCAAGATGCTGGGAATTAGCAGGGGTCAACATATCATGTGTCCCGGCCATGTCGCACACATACAATTGAACTATTTGCTCAATCTAGCTTTCCTACCGCCACCGATACCTGTAATAAGATAGATGTTAAAATTGATCGAAATGAGATGGATAATTTAGTTTTATATTGCAAATTGAAGTTAATTAAACACAACACTTACCGGAGCTTAATGCCTCATCTCTCTCTTTTTCTTCTTCGCGAGCTCTCTTGGCAATTTTAGCTTTCTGATTGGGTGCTCGATGGAATGATCATTTGCCTTTAGAGTAAAAATGTAGGCCTTTTTTTGAACCAACTCTTTTCATAGTACTCTAGACGGAAAGGCTTATCTAGAGGAATGATGCCCGCATTCTTTAGCATACAGGTTATCAAACCACCGTAGGGAAGATCTTTCTTCTTCGTCTGTGCGGCCTTCAACATGAATGATATGATAGCATAACCCGGGTTTACCTTTCTATCCTCCATGATGTAGTAAAACATCATGAGGTTAGCTATAGTAGGCTTTCCAGTGGGGAAAACATTAAGGTATATCCACTCATACACTAGACACTCTTCCTAGGTTAAAATACCCATATTAAAACTCCCTTCTTTACCGGAATCGGTTCCCACCCTCTTAAAATATTTCCTAGCCATAGAAATGGGACAATGAGGAGTATAATGGCTAACAACCAGCCAAACATGTGTGTGATAAATGTTGAGGGGACCGTTGGGGTCACCGGGCCTTACTTTCTCGGTGGTGATGTAAGGGAAATCTAGGGTTGCGTTAATTGTATATGTAGTAACAAAAATATCTTTCCCATTCACCCTAGTCACATCCCTATTGTTGCTATTTTGACCCAAATTTGCATAAAATTGATACACTTTGTCAACATAAATTGACTCATCCATACATAGAAATTTCTCTAGATGTAGGGTTTTGAAATGTGCAAGAAAATATCCTAGATTTCAAGGCTCTATATCCGACGCTAGCCTTTGAATTAATAACTTTTCTCTTTGAAAAATCTACATGCCTTTGCTCGGCTCCGGCAGTGGAAATTTTTGAGGATGAACCCATTTGCGTGAGAGAATAATGGCTCCAATTACTAGCCTTTAACGTAGCTGCCGCGCCCTTCTTAGTCATTGTCAATAGAATTTTGGTGGTTGAGGGTTTTGGGGTTTGAAATTTGCAAATGAGGGTTTTGGAGAATAAATGTGAAGTAATTTTATTTGGGGCTTTTTAATCTGCCCATTTTTTAAGGGGAAAAAGAGTTTCTGAGTTTGGAAATACATCCGCTAATTTATATTGAAGAGCAGACACATTTACAAGTTTGGAAAAACCTTTCCGAACTCGGAAATCCTTAATGACAGGATAAAAAAAGCATAAAGGGTTTTCAAATGGCCATTTACTCCCATTTGAAAACCACGCCACTTCCCTCTTTCTCCCCTCCAGAAACCCTTCCTAACCCATATGATCAATCATTTCCATCTTCAAGTCTTCCATTTCAAGGTTTGATGATTTGAGGTAGGTCTACATCTCATCACATCCACATTCTTACTTAAGGTTTCAAATTTCAACAAGGGCTTTCAATGTAATGTAGGTGTAACATATGTAGGACTATTTCATTACCTTTTATTGATAAAAATGGTAAATGTACTCTTCAATAAATAGCTAGGGTTTATAATTTACTATCATGAATGAGCTTGCAAGAAATTTTCATGCTCCTTGCTAGGGTTTGAATTTTGTGATTGTTATGAATTCTATTTGAGGTGGGGTTTGGCAATTAATGATAAGTCGTGTCTACTATTAGGGTTTTGTTGCCTTAGTGGTAGGGGTGATAAAAATTTGTTAGTAAATAGAGTGTCAAATTTAACGTCTATCGAATTGGTTGAATAGCCTAAGGTTTAGTATAACATTTCCTATAAATGTTAATAACTTATTTCTTTCCAAGATAAAGGTATTTTTGGGCATATTTGTGTATGTGGCATTGAAATTGAAACTAGGAAACAAACTTGTGAAGATGTGTCACTGTGCGGTAATGTCAACCCACCCACAACGGATACGACGTGGGATGACAATGACAATGACGATACGGAAGATGTGGGAAAGCACCAAACTCTTTGTAGATCATTAGAATGTAGAATGGCTAGGAGAAACTTAACATCTTTGTTTTTGAAAAGAAAGGTAATTGTGTATCAGAGCATCATGGAAAATGGTCTAGTTAGGTGGCGAAGGTTGGTAGAAAAAGGGTAGATATCAAGTACGATACTCTGCATGATGTCCCAAATACAAGGACACGTTGTAGAGGGAATGCAAGGTACCTCTAGTGAATAATTTTTCCTACATAATTCTTCTTCAATTTATATTCACATATACTCTCTACCCTCAAAAAACCTTTTTTAATAACCCACGTAGCGGCATTTTCAAATCAAAGCACAAGATGTTGGTGCTTTGCCAAAGAGACCTATATTCATGATGTCAAAGAGTTGGCGTGAACATAAATACACTTTGTCAAGAGATTACATATTTAGCGATAAGAAAGGTGATCGACCATGGGTAACTTATACACACATTCTACCTACAAGATGGGAGATTCACAAGAAATGGGCATTGGAGAATAGTGAAAACGTAAGCAATAGAATATGAAAATTGATAGTGTGATTAAATTCATTAAAATGTCTATAGTGTTAACAATAACCTTAAATCTTGCCTAGGGTACAAGGGGGGGTAAACCAATGTGTTTCTGGGGAGAGTAACATTCCTCACCGATTGAGTCGTGGGGGTTATTTCTCAGCGGCAATCGAGCTGGTAAAGAAACATCTAGAAGAAGATGTGGAAGCAAAAATAGTGCAAAAGATGATGGAAGATGATGCAAGGTCATCTGTGCAACCAATTTTTGTGGAAGACATTGAGAGGTGCAATCTATTTCTCAAGGCACGACAAAACACGAAGGGTCTATATGTTAAGGCTAAAGAGAAACTACTTGCCGAAAGAGTGGTGCATATATTTTTCGATAACTACTTCATTACCTTGAACTATATACATATTATATTGAATTAAAAATGGTACATCTATTTATGTTTTCACCTAGGCAAAGTTGAAGAATGATCAATTACATGGGGATTTTCTACCAAGAGATAAACACGACATCCTTTGTGAAGCCATGGAAAAACTGGACCATCCGGGCTGGGTTAGGGGAATGTATAGCTTCGTGACACAACCACAAGCATTCGGGATCTTATGATCTTACACTGGAGAAGAATCCGCAAGAGTTCATTCGTTGCAAAAAAAAAAAAGCCCAAATGAAAGACAAACAAATTGAGCAATAAGAAATTGTAATTTGGAAGTTGGTCCAACATATCGGGCTAGTTCTTCCAGACAAATTAGAGGAATTAACCCCGTATTGGGAACCTCCATCTAGGGGTTCACGACATTCTCCCGGAGATGTTGAGTTAAATCACGGGGAAATTGTGCAAAATCCAAGAATCGAAAGACAATTGTTCAAACCGGATGACCTCGACACTGCCACACTAGCAATTGAAAAAAAGGTATGAATGATCATTTTCTAAATTATGTCACTCTGATTAAATTTTTATATTTAATGTATATTTTTCCTATGTTTTAGAAATCATGTCCGTGTGAACTATAAATTGATCAAGGCATAGACGGTAAGCCGCTACATGTAGCCGATGGAGTTATGCATGAGTTAATGAAACATCATCACTCCATACCAATTGTGGAAGGTCTTTTGAGGTTTTCCTTGGAGAATCCTTTGGTGATGAGTGTCCCTTTGCCAGTCCCAGATGGAGAATACAAGAAAGTTGGGCCTTGTCAGGGAATGTTCCTTATTTGGCCACGCAAACTTATATACGCCGATCCTATCAAGGATAGGAATTTGAAGGAAACAATTCCTCCTTCAAAACCGGTGCTGAGAACACCAAAGTAGGTCAAATTGACAACAAAAATTGTGCCAACAGCACCAACTAGTTAGACCTCTATTGGCAAGATCCAACGTCCCTTGAGACTTACCTGGCTTTGTACGTGTCCTTCATAATTCGCTACAACCCCATGATCAAAACTCAACATTCCCGTTCTTGGGAAATGAATGTGTATTCGGATGAAAATGTGAAATCATGGCATTATGGAGTGATTTTGAAGACCTTTGGATATGTGAGCAAGTTGATCAGACGATGGTGTTGATCTACACCGTGTGAGTGATTTTATTCATTTCATTTCAAAATCTACTTTAACTTTCCCCATTATTACAATTCATACCTACTATGAACTTGTTCAAGTACATGGTTTTTACAAGTAATCAAAATAAGAATATTTTGGATACATATGCCCGGTGATGATACAGGAAATTGGTTTTACAAAATAAGACAAGATCGCCTACATTTGCAAATGCCTAGGCTGGAAGGATAAGACGTTTTTTGTTGTGCCATACATCGAAAAGTTATGTACTGCATTCAATTACTTGACAAACTTTGTTTTCCATAAATTTCAAATCACATTACATTCTTTTTTTAGGGAGCATTGGAGACTAATATTGATAGTACTCACAGAGAAGCGAATGTATTAGATGGATCCCCTCCATTTCCAACCGTCTGACCAAATTGTTGAGATCTTGGAATCTGCAATGAATGAAAATAATGATCAAACAAAATTTTCATTTTGCGTGATTAAAATCAAGGTAGGTCTACCAATATGTTCATTTCCAAAATACTATCTTCAATTATTTAGTGCAATAGTCTTGATAATTTATGTTCCTTACATATAGTACAAGAAATAGGCTCAAACTTGGGAGTGCGTATTTATGTCATGTTATACGCGGCCAAGTGCATAGACAATGTCTGGGAACATGTACTTGAACTTGACAAGGTAATTGTACAAATGTGTAGTGGTAATGTTTGTAAATAGCCTTGACCAAATAATTAATACTATATTGTTATTTTCAGATTTAAAAAATGATTGGAAACCCTACTTTCAAGAAGATATCAATAATGTGCGGAATTCATTGGCTAAGCATCTAATTCTCAATCGGTCACGCACATTGGGAAATCTGAATATTGGTAGGGAAATTCAAGTTAGATAAGAAATGGACCTTAGAAATGTTGGAATAGATTCGTAGCGATTTCTATTCCTATCTATAGATTATTGCCATTATCTATAGATTTTTGTTTTGTGCAAGATACTATCATATGTTATTTTGAAATTGTGGTTGTGTATCGAGGTTATTCCTATGCTGGTAATATTGAAGAAATAAATTTTTACCAAAAGACCAGAAAATGTTTCCGAATTCAGAAATTAGGTCGTCTCCAGCATGCTCAAGTACCATAGGCCAGAAAAGGTTTTATATCTTTCCGATAGTACTGCTAGAGCCAGCATATATATGTTCCAACATACGTAACTTGTTGTTCAAAGTTCAGAATCGTATACCTTAATTCCTCGGGAGGAGGAGACCCAGCGTGAATGAGTTTCGAGGTCAGAGGGAGTCTGATCAAGGCAGATCGGTAGCAAGGGGAGCTTGTAGAATCACACGTTATAATTAGATAGATAAGTATAATTGTATGGTGTATTTGTACTGTATCTTTCTGATTAGTGGATTCATTTCAAACTGGGTAATGGCCTACATATATAGGTGGTTTTCACTGTAACCAAGTCTCGTGTATTTATGTTTTACCTTATTGTATACTTGGTTAAATAGGTTATGTTAGAACATTGTAGTCATAATTTGGATAATTTGGTAAACCAAATATCAGCAGCTACAAGAAATGATATTTGGTTCTCTTTGCGGTGTGCCATAGTTTAATAATTTTTTGTAAGTATTGCATAAAACATAAGTAAGAAATACTATAAAGATCTGCCTCGAAAGACGTTTTCTGATATTGATTAGGTACGGTCGTGATAATATCGTGCTGGAAGCCAAATGATGAAGCCAGCAATGAAAAAGGCCGCCAATGATCATATCATGGCTTTTGTATAACTGAGTTTATCCTATCACCTACTAAGGATATAAACATAGAACTTCCTTAGGTTGACCACATGCCAAGTGTTTGGGACACTGCTGCCATCAAACCTTTCTAGCTGTAGCAGTTGGATTGGTGTACTTTCGTTACCCTATACGGGCCTTCCCATTTTGGGTATAGTTTCCTTTTTCTTCTGTCAGGCTTGCCTTATTCTTCCGCAGCACAAGATTGCCAGTTTGAAATTGTGTTTTCTTGACTTTCTCATTATATGCTCGGGTTTTCTTCTCCTTATACTTTTCCTCTATGATTGTTGCATGTTTCCTTTTCTCCTCTAGTTCGTCCAAATCTAATCTCATCATTTTGGGATTATATCCTTCATTGTATTTCCCCACTCTAAGGATTGAATTCATGATTTCCACTGGTATTACTGCCTCATGACCGTAAACCAAGTTGTACGGTGTCTATCCAATCGATTCTTGCACTATTGTTCTGTATGACCACAGTGTGTTGCGTATTTCATCTACCCAACCAATTCACTTCCTTTCACTCTTCTTTGAATTCCTTGTACTATTGTTCTATTAGTTACCTCCAACTGGCCGTTAGCATGTGGATGAGCTACATATGTGAATTTCTAAACAATTCCTAACTTTAAGAACCATTTGGAAAAGGTCCCACATGTGAACTGTGTACAATTATCAGTGACAATGGTCTGGGGCACGCCGGACCGATAAACTATATTCTGCCAAATAAAATTTCTTGTTACCTCTGTCGTGACTCTTCCAATGGCTTCGTAACTACCCATTTTGTGAATTAGTTAATTGCTCCAATTAAGAACTTCGCATTGCCAGCTCCTTTGGGAAACCGTCCAACCAAGTCGATTTCCCATTTATCAAATAGCTAAGCTCCATATATCCCTGTTAATGCAGCTTGTGGCCTATGCGATAATGGCACGTTAATTTGGTTGGTCTTGCACTTTAGGATGAAGTTATGCGCATCGTTGAACATGGCTGGCCAATAGTACCCTACTCGTATTTTATTTTTTACAGTCGTTCGAGATCCTTGATGTGTCCGACATAATCCCTTATGAACTTCCTTCATGATGTTGCCTGCTTTGGATGGTCCCACACATTTTATCCATGGAGATAGGAAACCTTTTTTTTGTTTAAGATCCCCCCTCATAAACATAGTTGTGAGATCACAATTCCAACTTTCTAGCTTGTATCTTGTCTGCTGGAAACTTTCCCATTTCGAAGTAGTCCTTTAACGGTGTCATCCAGTTTGCTTCTTCTGTCTGGACCGTTGCCACAATTTTTTAACGGTACTTCTAGATGGTATAACTTCTACGCTCATATTGTTCTTTCCCAGAAAAGAATAAAAAACTGATTTTCGCCAATTTACTTAAGGTGCCTGCTTTGGTATTTTCACTCCTTGGTACGTGTTCAATGTCAAAATATTCAAGCTGGCATATGAGTTAACAAACTCTTTTTAGATACTTCACCAAATGCTCCTCTCGTATCTCATAATCTCCACTCATTTGCTAGACTACTATCTGTGAATCGCTAAAGCATTTAACATTCTTGACCTTCATCTTGATTGTGAGGTCCAATCCGCATATTAATGCCTCGTATTTAGCTTAGTTGTTGGTGAGTGAGAAATTGAAACGAAGAGAGTATACCTTATCCGGATTTACCAATAGCAAACCTGCACCTCAGCCTTAATTGCTGGACGCTCTATCAATGAACAGTTTCCATGCGATGTCCACCCATTTTGATTTATCTTTATCTATTGTAAGATTTTTTTGGTGTGGTTTCCTCTTGTGAATATGCACTTGTCATTCTACGATGAAATATGCCTAAGGCTTGCGCCTTAATTGCAGTTCACGGCTGAAACTGGATCTTATACGGCCCTAATTCAAGAGACCATTTAGTCATCACGCCTGACGATTCTGGCTTACTCAAAATATTCTTTATTGGGTAGTCAGTATACACAACAATTCCATGACTTTCAAAATAGCTTCGCAATATACTGGCCGAGTATACTAATGGGAGAGTAAATATTTTAATTGGCAAGTATGCCATTTCTGCACTTTGCAATATCCTACTAATGTAGTATAATGACACTTGTCTTTGTCCTTCTTGATGCACTAAAATAGAACTTACTATTTTTTCTGAGATTTCCAGGTATAGGTATAAAGTCTATCCTGGTATTGGCGACTTCAGCGCTGGAAACTCTTGGAGTTGTTCCTTCAATAACTCATATGCTTTCTGACTTTCCTCGTTCCACCTGAACTACTTGGCCTTTTAAAGGATTTTGAACGGAAAAAAATGCTTTTCAGCAGCTTTTAAAATGAACCTCCTAAGTGATGCTAGGGATCCCATCACCACCTGAACTTATTTGACTATTCGCGGTTGAGGGGGTTGAATATTGCTTGTATTTTTTCTGAATTAGCATCAATTCCTTTGGAGGATACGTTATACCCCAAAAACTTTTCCGCACTCACTCCAATTGTACATTTCTTAGAATTGAGTTTAATGCTAATCACACTTAGCATATCCAAGGTCTCTTTCAAGTCTTGTGCGAAATAACATACCCTTTTACTTTTAATCACCATGTACTCAACATATGCTTATACATTTCATTCTATTTGATTACGAAATGCAGTGTGGACTACTCTTTGATAAGTTGCCCCAACATTCTTAAGGCCGAATGACATCTTTAAATAGCAAAATACTCCAAAGCTTGTAATGACTGTTGTCTTTTCTGCATCTTCCGGGTTTATCAGTAATTGATGGTATCCTTTATACGCAGCCAAGAATGCTAGGACTTCGTATCCTGATATCGCTTCCACCAACCAATCAATTTTAGCTACTGGATAGCAATCTCTTGGACATGCTTTGTTTAGATAAGTTAAGTTTATGCACACCCTTCATCCTGCATCCACATTTTTTACCATCACTGGGTTCTCTAAACACTTCAGATAAGTCTCTTCTTTCAAGATACCGACATGAAGCAACGCTTTAACCTCCTCTTCAATCGCTTTTCGTCTATCGCTTTTGAAGCTTCGTTGTTTTTTCTTGACTGGCTTGATTGAATTTTTATATTAAGAGAGTGGGTAGATATTTCTGGATTGATTCCTCCCATGTTCTGCACAGTCCATGCGAATGTGTCTTTGTGACTTTGCAGGATTTCCGTTACCTTTTCTTTCACTTTGATTGTAAGACATTTTCCTATTTTGATGTTTTTGGAAGTGTCTTCGTCATCCAAAAGGACAACTTCAGTTTCTTCTCCTAGATCCACTTGAGACTCTGCTTGCTTGATCAATTCATTGTTTGAGACGGTGCTGGCCATTTTTGTTTGTCCATCACTTTTCCCTGCTTTCATTGTGATACCCATGTATTGTCTAGTTGTAAATTGATTTCCTCTTATCACTGTAATTCCCACTGGAGTCGGAAATTTCATCACCAAGTGATATGGGGACCATATCGCTTTTGTTGTATTCATCCAAGGTCTCTAGATGATAGCATTGAATGGACTAGGTGCATCTATGGAAACAAAGTTCCACATTATGGTGAAATTTTTGTCATTCTCCCCTATGGTACAGTTGTGTGTTACCCAGCGGTGTCTCCGCTTGTTCTATAAAGCCCACGAGAGAATATGTAGACTTCTTCAAGTAAGTTCGCTTGAATCCCAATTTATAAAAGAACTCAAAAAATAGGATTTCGACCGCGCACCCGTCATCTACAAAACCCCTGTGGACTGTGGCGTTGCCAATCTTAGCGATATTGAACATAAGGTCATTATGAGGTGAAACATTGAGAACTGCGTTCCCTTCGCTAAACTTTATCGTCTCATCGCAGTGAAGTCTCTTATCATTAGGTTCTTGTGGTGGAGAGTAACTAGCCTTGGCTTTCCAGGCGTTGTTAGACAGGGACTCAGTTGATCCATGGATTGATAGGATTACTTTCTCTGAGGCTTCGTTTGTCAGATTTTCTTCTTAATCCATTGCCACTCTCATTTTCTAACTCTTGCTATGCTCATTCACTATGCCCTATTTTTTTGCCAAAGATTTTTTGCTTTGTTGGCTTCATTGTAACTGTTTCCTCTATCCTCTTTTCTGTATTGGCCTAAATACCCATTTCTAAAATTCTCCTCTATTTGCCTTTTTAAGTCTCTGCATAATTCAATATCATTCCCATGGTCCTTGTGAAAGGCACAATTCCCCATACCGTTTGTCTGGTGGTGCTATAATTGGCATAGGTTTGTGAAACAACTCCTTGTTTGCTTGCCAAATCCCCTTTCGTAATTTGTCAAAAGAGTTTCTGGAATTATTTTTGCCCCTGAATATTTTCTTTGAAAGGAATAGTTCCTTTCTCCTTTTTGACAAAACCTCTTTGTGACTTTTCCATTATCCTTTTCTCGTCTTGATCAAGCTCTATCTTGCGGTTGTTTACTTCTTCAGTTTGCACATATTTTTCAATCATTTTTTGTAGTTGTCTTGGGTTCTCAGGCATGTTTTTTTAGTTCCTTGTAAAATTCTTTTGATCACATGCCACCCGTGAATGCACCTAACGAGGATTGGAACAGAAGATCACAAACTTACAAGCTTTCAGTCACGAGCCTATTGTGGTAATCTGCGAGACTTTCATCACTTACTTGGGCAATGTTTTTTAGGTCCGCTATGGTTTTGGTGAATTTCTGCTTCTGATAAAAGTGCCCCAAAAATAAGTCTGTTAACTGTGCCCAAGACCGAATACTCTCACTTGGTAGGTCATCGTACCCTGTAATTGTTGTCCAAGATAAGAAAATAGGGAAAGCTTTACAGACGAGCTCAATTTTTGCATCGTGAAATCTCATACTGTTGCGATAGGAGTGTAAGAACTCTTTTGGGTCCATTGTCCCATCATAAATTTTTACATACAATGGTAGCTTAAAATCTCTTGACATCGGAAATCGCAAAGATGTGGTGCTAATGGGGATCGGTCTGTATCATCTTCTTCCAATATATCCCTTAATTTGTCTTCATAATTAAGGTTTTCATGTCTTTGAATTACTTTTTTGTTTCTTTTTGGGAATTTTGGCTTGATGGTGGGTAGTAACTGGTTATATAAATGTTCTCTATTCGCTTCTAAGAAGGCTGGGAAAGCTTTCCTCTCCTTTTCTTGATTTGCATTAGGAGTTTTAGCTTCTTCATCGTCATCCAAATCTTCCTTGTTGTGCTCTTGTTCTTTGCTGGAAGCGTGTTCTTGGTCTTGACTGGGATGCATACTTTTGTTATGCCCAGTTGTTCGTTCTTGCTTATGATGATTCTGACTTCTCTTGCTTCTAGTAAAAACCATGGTTATCATGAACAAAATAAAGGACCCTTAATATTTTTTTCCGTCCTCATTGTCCATCCTCACAGACAGCACCAATGATGTGGTATTCTGGTCAGGCTAATGGTTAATCTTCACCTTGTGGCTATCGTAAACCTACAAGAAAAGTCCAAGAAGTGATTCTGGGGAAAGAGCTCCGACGATCAAGCCAGTTCCTTTCTTAAGAGAGTTTTGTATTTCTCATATTAGTATCGCTTACCTGAACTGGTGTTGCTTTCCTTGTATTTATGGATGTCCGTTGTCTGAGATCGTGGGTTGTATTATGGTTCTTACAATCTCGCATCGTGGTTCCTATAATCTCAGTTCATGGCCAAACCTTGGATCGTGGTTCTGGGTTTAACGGTTCGTGGTTGATTCCTTCAGGAATGACTACGCCTTTCTCAGTTCGTAACTAAGCCTCTTAGTTACGGCTCCGGTTAACCCTACTCAGCTGTTATTCTTTAAAGGCTAGCAATCTCTAATTTGTGGGCTAGTTATACACCAGTAGAGAACTTGCATGAGACTGAGATCAAGTTTTTGAAACAAAAAACAAAGCACAATGGTTAAATGAGAGTGATAGACCTACTAAAATATTCTATGTTGCCACAGGTAGCATCTGATAATCGCCTTATCTCTTCATGCTAAGTATTATATGAAATGATAACCAAGGTTTATAAGTGCAAGATTAAACGATGTACTCTCATAAATGGTCAGTGAAAATCAATGTGCATTTGTGCGTGGGAGGCACATTGCACACAGTGTACTACTGGTTCAGGAACTGCTACACATGTACAAAAATAGGAGCATGAGGTCAAGCTGTGTGTTACTACTACATATCAATAAGGCTTTTGTAAACATCAGATGGGAGTTTTTGTGGGATTGGATGAAAGAGCTCAAGTTCCCAGAACAGATGATAACCCGGATTAGAATATATACATAAAGTTCTTCCTTCTGTCTTTCCGTAATTGGCAATCACACATGTAGTTTTACAGCGATGAAGGGAGTCAAGCAAGGAGACCAAATGTCCCCCCTACTCTTTGTCGTGTGCATGAAGTACCTAACAAGACTACCAAACAGAGTCATAAGAAGGAGGAGTTGGATTATCACCAAAGATGTGGGGATGTGGGGATACATACACTTCTTTTGCGGCCTAAATGAGAAGTTGGCTACAGTAAACGGATTACAAGGGCTGGGGATACCGGGGAACCATCCTTAATGCAATTTATGTGAGCAGATGCAGGAGACAGCAAACCACCTGTTTGTTAATTATCGCCATACGCGGGAGCTGTACAAACACTTGAAAGTTAAGGGATGCAACTTTCAATTGTGTGATGGCGGAGAAAGAAGATTGGAAGAGGAGGCTGAGAGAAGAAATGAACAGTGTTGGAGAGAAAAGAAAAAATGTAATTACGTAGGGAAATAGAGTAGACATGCACTTTATAATGGGCCGGGTTGATGGCATAAAACAATTTTGTTTGGTACCTCAATGATATACACATTATTTTATCAAAAAAAAAAAATAAAAGAAAAGAATCGCAGTTCCTAGTTAAAAAAGAACAACAAAAATAAATGAAAATAAAAGGTAATACAAAGTACAACTAAATAGTACACACTAAATACTAACAAACGCAATACATAATAACACATAACGTTCATAATTCAAAATGAACAATCAACAGTAAATGAAAACAAAAGCCATATGTAGTACAACTAACAAGTACACACTGAATACTAATAAATGCAACATATAAGTAAACAAACACATATTATAACAATAACCGCACACAAATATCAGGATTTATTTAACATATACAAAACTTCACTAAAAAATTAAGAGTGACCTTGAAACTACCCTTTATAAACTAGTCCATACTATATTCCTGATTGGAGGCTTAAGATTCTAAAACACAAAATCAACAAACTTCAACAAACATTTCACTAGTAGGGGGCCTTCTATTAAACACATCAATGGAAGGCGGTTCACCAAAAACCGCCTTAATTGGACCTTTTTCGAGTTTGGAAATGTCTTTTCGTACACCTCTGTTGAAATTAAAGGCGGTTTGGGTTGATTTAAGGTGGTTTTTCAATAACCGATTTTTAATTAGGGCTAATTAAAGGAAGTTCAAGGTATAACTGCCTTTAATTAGGGTTAATTAAAGGCAGTTCAAGGTATAACTGCATTTAATTAGCCCTAATTTAAGGCGGTTATGACTAACCGCCTTTAAAAATGACCCTTCCGAGATCCGATTGTAGGAACGAATGGCTTTTCGAGTTTGGATAATAGGTGGTTTCCACAGTACAAAAAGGAGACACATATTCCAAACTCGTAAATTCATTGTGTCCATATTCCGATTTCGGAAAATGTTTAATCGTGTCTTAATTAATATGGGACAAAGTTTGCGAGTTCGGAAATGGCCCTGCATAAAAAAATGCATCCATTTCCATTAAATTCCATAAAACACTAAAACATTGAAGAAAAAGCTCATTTATTCCTTACCCGTTGTTTAAGAAAAGGTTTTGTACCTGAGAATTCATCATTTGGCATTGGATAAGGCTAGTTTTATCAAAATTATCCAGTTAACAATTTTCTTGAAATAATATAAGGTTTACTTAATGCTTTATATATATATATATATATCCATATTTACGATTATGGTTTAAGATTAGCCAGGTTAATGATTATTGTTGAATGGATTCTCATGTCTCTTGCGTTTTAATTGACTTTTAGGATAATGGATCGAGATGAACTAATTGGTAATGATCTTAGGAAATCACCCGAGTACATGCCATTGGCTGAATAATTTATTTATTTGCATTTGAACGTGCTTCTAAAAATGGTTCTTCGCGGGCACGATGCCCGTGTAAGGATTGTAGAAATGATGCGTATTTAGCGAGGAAGAAGTTGCGGGAACATCTCATAATGAAAGGGCTCCAAACAAGCTACACTCATTGGGTAGGACATTAGGAGGTTGTGGAAGCCTCTCATTCAAATGAATTAGAGGGCACGATGGTGGGTGATGAATTAGATGGTAACGTGTAGTTTGACGAAACGGTGGAAGATATTGCAAGGGAGTTCAAAGGTAAACCAGAGTCATTACAAGCTTTGATTGACGACAAAGGGACGCCTTTGTACAATGGTTCGAAAAACTCAGTTATGAGTGCGAGTTTGCGGATAATGAACTTGAAGGCAAAATTTGGATGGACAGATAATTTGATGACAGAAGCTCTCGAGTTATTTAGGGATTTTCTTTCCAAAGGCAATTTAATGCCTGATAGGTTATATGCTACAAAATAAATACTATGCCCAATGGGATTGGAATTGCAAAAATCCATGCATGCCCAAACGATTGTATGTTGTACATGAGGGAAGTGGATAAAGATCTAGAAACTTGTCGGGTATGCGGAAAGTCTCGAGTTGAAAAGAGGTATGATTATGGTGGGTGCAAAATTTCAACTGAAATCAAAGAAAAGACACCGGAAAAAGTGTTATGGTACCTCCCGTTCATTCCCCATTTGAAGAAGTTGTATGCGTGTAGGGAAGATGCAAAGTTGTTGCGTTGGCACGCGGATAGAGTCCGATCGACAGATGATGTGATATGACATACTTCAGACGGGGAGCAATGGAAGAAAGTCGATGTTATGTACCCTGAGTTTGGCAAAGAGTCTCGGCATTTGAGGTTAAGACCGTGTACAGATAGTATGAATCCTTTTGGTAATATGAGTAGCACACATAGATCTTGGCCTGTTATGTTGGTCATATACAACCTCCCGACTTGATTGACCAAGAAACGTAAGTATGTGTTGTTGTCTTTGACGATATAAGGTCCGAAGCAACTGGGTAATGATATTTATGTGTATCTTGCCCCTCTAGTGGAGGATTTATTGACTTTTTTTTAATGATGGTGTTCGATTGTATGATGGGTTGGTTGAAGATTTCTTCACTCTTAAAGTGTTGTTATTTTGCACATTTAATGATTTTCCTGCATATGGGGATTTGTGTGGGTATTCTGTGCAAGGCCACTTAGCTGGTCAAGTCTGTGAAAAAAACACTGATTCTTGTCAATTAAAACAAGGTTGTAAGACCATTTTGGTCAATTTTCCCTCCCTCATTTTTTGACATTATGGTCCACTTGATCGTCCATTTGGTGCGGGAGATAAACCTATGTGGTATGGTTTTTCTTAGATGGATGTACCCTTTTGAGAGATACATGAAAATTTTTAAGCACTTTGTGAAAAATTGGTATAGGCTAGATGCTAGTATACATAATAGAAGAGGCCATTGAGTTTTCCACTAATTATATGAAGCAAGTTGTGTCTGTTGGGGTTCCAATCGGTAGACATGAAGTGATATTGGAAGGTTTAGGGGTTAGACAGGGGAAATCATATAGCCCTATTTTGTAAGATGTATGTGCCGCCCATTTTTATGTTCTGCGCAACCACAAGGATGTAATTCCATACATCGAGATTTATATGGATGTCATATGAGTGAGGTACCCTAATTTAAATGAGGTTCAGGTCCTCTAATTGTACACTTCGACATTTTCATCATGGTTGCGGGATCACGTAGATGTTGATAAACATCCAACGAAAGCTAAATGGTTATCTCACAGACCATTAGGGACCATTATTTCATACATAGGATATGGCATCAATGGTTTTACATTTTCCACGAAATCAATGGATGATAAGAGTGTCACTAAAAAAAGTGGAGTGTCTCTTGTCTCCGAAGCATTGCATGTTGGGAGTGGTGGTGATGACAATCATATTTACACCCTAAAGGGCTACTTTAGCACGATTTCTAAAATTTGGGAGCTTGACTATGTCAGTATATCGGTGTCGGTGTTTAGATATCAGTGGATCGATATTAACAACAGGCAGCACATCGAGGATTTGGGATTCACTCTTCTAGATAGAAGTCTGACTGGATGGAAGAACGATCCTTTCATATTGGCATCTTAAGCACACCAGGTTTTCTATGTCAGGAACCCTGTTGATCCTAGGTGGGAGATCATTGTCGAAAGGAAACGTGCTTTTGTTGAAGAGAATGATTTAGAGGAAGTAATTGGGTTCAGATGCCATACAATGAACTGTGGATCCAGAGAAGTCATGTTGCTTGAGGAGGATGATCGGAGTATTCACAGTTTCCTAGGCTGTAGTGACCATGATGAAGGAATGGGGATCGGTGGTACGGGGAAGATCACACGTAGGAAGTGGAAGTCAAAGAAGGTTGTTATGAAGAAAAGGAAACATAAGTAGTAAGTTGCCTGATAACAAGTATAGTTTATGTCTTCTTTTTTTCAATTGATATACCTTGGATATTTCACATGCTTGTAGTATTGACATTATTGGTAAACAAATCAGAAAAATGTTTGCGAACATAGAGAAGAAATTAAGTACTAGAAATGATTCAAATTTCAATACAATTCAGGACTAGAAATCATTCGATAAAATCGATTACTTGAAACATAAATATTCTACCAGTAATCTCAAATGATAATAACATAATAAAGTCTTGAAGATTCATTCATCGACATCTTCAATATCGCCAGTTGAAGTTGACTGGTCGATTCGTTGTCTGGAACTTGATGCGAGGTGACGCTCATATGCTTACTGAGATTTTTCCATGAACCTAGTCTTCGCCTTCATGGCGCAAAATTCCCAGTGCATCGATTTGTAGAAATCCTTGAAGCATTTCAAGTTTGACTTTTCACTACCTATAAAGTATAGCGACCAACATATGAATAATTTAAACATTGAAGGAAACACAAACAATATATGTACTAAATCCACGTAAACTCATTTGTGAGTAAACTTACTCAATATCTGGCCTCTTGCTCACCTCGGATTCTTCTGTGGTTTTATAATACTACTTACGATCACGCAACACCCAACCCTTTTTCTCAAAGTATGTCCTTGTCAAAATACTTTGTCCCTTTTTCTTCCCTTTCTAAAATCAACCCCTAAACACTTTCAAAATGCGAGTAATTAAACTCCCATACGGTAGGCGAGTCAAGACCTTTTTCAACATTTCAAAATGCAACTTATTCCTAAATATATCCGCTCTGGGGTTGATTTTTCTACCATCAATTATTAAATAGAATAGCACAAGGGTTGGGTGATTAGGCTCAGTCAAGTGTCCGCCCGAGGGGACCAAACTCCTATTAATGATCTCATAAGTAATATGTTGGTATATGGGCAAAAGCCTTAGATTGAAGGTATCAGGCTATCCTAAATCTAATATATCGCAGTTGAAGTACCTCATACTACAATCCACAGGGCGAATATAGGGGTAATCAACTTCTAAAGACCAATTCTCTCGATGGTAGCTATCATCCAACAGACCATCTGTATCCTCTGGGAAAAAAATTCCAAGTATATGTATGGGCAATATAATATCTTATTAATAATCCATTGGCTAATTGGGATGTCAATTCCCCCAACCGTAACATCATAATCCCCATTCCCCACTTACCGAAAATTAGCATAAAATTGGAAAGTCAAATTAAAATACGCTTTTTCATTACATGAAAGAAAATTCGCAACATGTTGTTCACTAAATGGTTTTAGGGGATCGGCCAACTCTATAGCTAAGTACTTATCTAAGTCGACAAGATATGTATGTAATAATTTCCCCTTCTTACGTAATGCATCATAACAATTTTGAGCAAATGGAGAAATGAATCTTTAATCATCGAAGCTGGGATTGTGGCCGGTTGAATGAGATCTTTGGATTCCACGGCTTAAACCTCCCCTAGCCATGCCAAAATCTTTGTGGGTTTAGCAAGAATTGAGGAAATGAGGGTTGTTTGCGAGTTCGTAAGTAGGCTAGGGTTAGAGATTTTAGGGGTCAATTGATGAAATTGTGTTCGATGCCCTATTTTTTTTATATACATAAATTTTTCCGAGTTCAGAAAGTCTTATTCATCTCTTTACTTAAGGGTTACAAATAGTTTCCGAGCTCGGAAATGTATTTTTATGAAAAAATGGGCGCCTCTATTTTCCAGAAGCGGTCAGGAAATGTCACACGAGCTCGGAAACTTATTTTCTGAGTTCGGAAAGTCGATTGTCCCTATGGGCTGAAATGAGAAGAACTGTTTCCGAGCTCATAAATGCGTCTGGTCCATGAATGCTAAGGAAAGAATGCTTTCTGAGCTTGGAAATTTATCTTGACTTTAGGTCAATTTTAGAGTACAAATACATTTCCCCTTAGAGGCTCACGATTTGGGGCACTAATTACATGTATCTAATATTTATATATTTTAAAATTAATGCATTGACAGTTCGAACAAAATAAAAGTTGCACATTGTCAATTCAATATTCAAATTAAGTCTAACAAATCCAACAGCAGTAAAACATCCATATATTATCCAATTTCTTCTTGCCAAGCATTTTACCAATGTTAGAGTCCTCTCTCCTCCCCCCCTTCATCTTCGCCCACAATGTTTTCTTCAATGCCTTAACCCACAATCCTATCATCCCCGCCATGATCACCATGACCACCATCATTATCTTCACTCTTCGAGAAGATTGGCTCGAAGTTAGGCTGCTCGTCATCTTCACTCAATTCTAAATGGAGGCCTTAGGATTCATTGAAAACGACATGTTAGGAATGAGCACATGTTAACATATCGTGCATCTCGGTCATATCTGCACACATATAGTCGAAGTACTTGCTCAACTTAGCCTTCCAACCGCTACTGGTACCTGTAAATCAATATTGATCAAAATTAAATGGATTTTAAAATTCTATATTTTAAATTTTACTTAATTGACGTCAATAAATTAAACTATTTATCACTTATAGGAGCTCAATGCCTCGTCTCTTTCTGCTTCTGATTCGCGAGCCCTCTTGGCAATCTTAACTTTTTAACCGGGTATTGGACGGAAGTGCTACTTGCTGCTAAAGTCTTTATCGAGGTTTTTGTGTTAGAACTAGCCCTTGTCATAGTACTCCATCCGAAGAGCCTTATCTTGGGGAACTATGCCCGCCTTCTTTAGCATAGCGGTTATCAAACCACCATAAGGAAGATCTTTCTTCTTTGTATGCGAGGCCTTCAACGTGAATGAGATTATGGCAAAGCCGGGGTTTATCTTTCTACCCTCCATGACGTAGTAAAACCTCATGAGGTTAGCAATATTCACCTCGCAAGTGTGGCCACCTATGGGGAAAACATTAAGGCATATCCACTCATACATGAGACGCAGTCTACGCTCAAGACACTAATATCAAAACTCTCCATTTTCCCCCCCATTAGATCCTTCTCTCTTAAAATATTTCCTAGCAATAGCTACAGGGCACAGAGGATTAGCATCGCTCACGCTCGGCCAACATGTGTGTGATAATTGTTAAGGGGACCATTGGGGTTACAAAGCCTTAATTTCTCGGGGGTGGTGTAGGGGTAATCTAGGGCTGTGCTCATTGTATACATCTTTCCCATTGACCCTAGTTATATCTCTATTTTTGTTACTTTGACCCAAATTTGGATCAGATTGAATCACTTCAGCAATATGAATGGGCTCATCCATACAAAGTAGTTTCTAGATTGCCCCTACGAAATAGTTTCTAAAAGTTATCTCTAGTGTTGCTAATTGTTGGGTTTTGAAATGTTCTAGCAAATAGTATAATCCTAATATTTCAACATCCGATTATAATAAATCCTTTGAATTGATAACTTTTCTCTTCAAAAAAATTTACATACCTTTGCTCGGCAGTATCATTGAAGAATTTTTTGGATTGGCCAATCTCCGTGAAAGGACGATGACTCTGTTCGCTTGCCTTTGACCTAGCGCCCATGCTCTTACAACTCATCGTGAATTGAAATTTGGGGGTTGTGGGTTTAGGGTTTTGAAATTTGGGAGTGTAGGGTTTGGAGAATGAAGAAATTAAATTTGATTTGGGGATTTCAAACATCTGCCCCTTTTTTTTAACCCTGAAAGGGGTTTCCGAACTTGGAAAAGGTTATTGTCTACATTATAGAAGGGATGATTCATTTCTGAGTTTGGAAATAAAAATTCTACCTATTTTCGAGTTCGGAAACTCTTTTAATCAGGAAAAAACCGCATAAAGGGTTTCAAATGGGCATTTACTACCCATTTCAAAAACCCGCGTGTTCCCTTCATTGCCCTCTCCAAAAAGCCTTCCAAACCCAACTCATCAGTCCATTTCATCACCACTTTACCATTTGAAGTTTTGATAATTTGAGGTATGTCTTTCATCATATTTCTCTTCTACTCCAATCTCTCACTTCAAATATTTTTTTATATTTTCAACAAGGGTTTTCTACGATATGTAGGTAGAAGCTATGAAGAAGTACTTCATACCCTTTGATTGATTAAAAAGGTAAATCTACTCTTCAATAAATAGCGAGGGTTTAATATTTTCAAATATAAATGAGCAACATCAAATATTTTTTGGTTCATGATAGCTAGGGTTTGGATTTTGTGATTCTTATGAATTCTATTTTAGGTGGGGTTTGTTATTAAAGATAAGTCGTGTATGATATTAGGTTGGTTGCCTTCATGGTGGTGGATGATAAAATGATGCAAGAGAATTGACAATAAATGGTATAGTGCTAGATTTAATGATTGAGCTAGGTATTAGTGTGCTTAAATGCTAGGTTAATTGCTAGGTCTATGTTGACCTATGTTTTTTACTTCAACTTAAATGGTAAATTTATCCTCTATTGTATATGTTCATTGGCTAGGGTTTAGTACAACATTTCTTCTTATGTATTTTGGGTATTCTTTAAATATTAGTAACTTATTTGTTTTCGAGGTTAGGTTATTTTTTGGTATATTTTTAAATGTAGCATTCAAAATGACAACTAGGAAACAGACTCGTGACGATGTCTCATAGTCTGGAAATGTCAATCCCCTAACAACGGAGTCGACATGGGACGAGGATGATGGTTCTGGGGATGTAGGAAAACACTGAACTCATTGTAGAGCCTTAGAACGTAGAATGGCTAGGAAAGAGTTAACGCTGATTTTTGACAAGTTGGGCAATTGTGTTTCGAAACAACGTGCCAAATGGTCTAGCTGTGTGGCAAAGGTTGGTAGAACAAGGGTAGATATCCACTACAATACTTGGCATGATGTCCCAAATGATTACAAGGGTACCTTGTGGATGGAATGCAAGGTAGCTTTAGTGAATCCTTTTTTTCTACATTTTTCTTGGTACAATTTGTCTTTACATGTACTCTCATCCTCATATCTTTGTGTTTTGTAATCCCCGTAGAGGCCTTTTCAAATCGAAGCACGAGATGTGGGTGCTTTACAAAAGAAGGCTATGTTCATGATGCCAAAGACTTGGCGTGAACATAAATACTTTGTCCTGAGACTACATATTTAGCGATAAGAAAGATGATCGCCCATGGGTAACTTATACGCACATTCAACCTGAGAGCTGGGAGATTCACAAGAAAAGGGCATTGGAGAATAGTGAAAACATTAGTAAAAAAATGCAAATTATTATTGTGATTAATTACATTAAAATGTCTATAGTGTTACATGACCCTAACATCCAACTTAGGGTACAAGGGAAGAAAAACAACGCATTGTTGGGGAGAATAAAATTCCTCACCGATTGAGTCGTGGGGGTTATAGCTTAGCGACAGTCGAGCTAGTGAAAGAAGGTCTAGAACAAGATGTGAAAATTGTGATAGCAGGCGAGATGGTGGAAGATTAGGCAAGGGCTTCGGTGCAACCGATCAGTGTGGATGGCATTTAGAGGTGCGGACTATTTCTCAAAGGCGGTGAAACAAGAAGGGTTTATATGTCAAAGATGATGAGAAACAAATTGCCGAAAGAGTGGTACGTAAAATTTTGAGTGAATATATTATTAATTTGAACTATATTAAGGTTAAATAGAAATAACAAAGGTATCTCTATTTATGTTTTCACTTAAAAAAGTTAAAGAATGATCAATTGCAAGGGAAATTCATTCCAAGGGATGAACACGACATCCACTGAGAAGCCACCCGGGCCGAGTTAGGGGCATGGGTAGTTACTTAACACAACGACAAGCACTCGGGATTGTACATCCCTACAATGGAGCAGAACCCCCGAGAGTCCAAACGTTGCAAAAAAAATCCCAACTCCAAGATAAACGAATTGAGTAACAAGAAATTCTAATTTGGAAGTTGGTCTAACACATTGGGAGAGGACTTGACATCCAATTGGACACCGCCATCTAGGGGTTGACGACATTTTCCATAGATGTTCAGGTAACTTTCAAGGCAATTTTTCAAAATCCAAGAATCGATAGGCAATTGTTCAAACCCGACAACCTTGACAATGCCATCCTTGCAGTTGAAAAAAAAGGTACGAAGGATCATTTTCTTAATTGTGTCCCTTTGAATTAAGTTTCATATTTAATACCTATTTTATGTTTTAGAAATCATGCCAATGTGAACTATACATTGATCAAGACATAGACGGTAGGCCACTAGATGTAGCTGATGGAGTTTTGCTTGAGTTAATGAAACATCATCACTCTATACCAATGCGGAAAGTCTTTCGAGGGTTTCCTTAGAGAATCCTTTGGTGATGGGCACCCTTTTGCCAATACTGGACGGAGAATACAAGAAAGTTGGCCCTGCCCGAGGAATGTTCCTTATTTGGCCCCGTAGACTTATATACGCCAATCCTATCAAGGATTGACATTTGAAGGAAACAAGGCTTTCATCACCAAAATTAGTGAAGATTATACCAAAACCGGTCAAATCGATGCCCAAACCGGTGCCAACAACACCAACTAGGGTTAGACACCTATGACAAGTCCCTTGAGACACACCTGGCTTCGGACGTGTCCTCTATAATTGGCTACAACCCCATAATCAAAACTCAACATATGCATTTTTAGGAAATGAATGTGTATTTGGATGCAAACGTGAAATCACGACGTTATGGAGTGATTTTGAAGACCTGTGGAGATGTGAGCAAGTTAATCAAGCGATGATGTTGATCTTCACCTTGGGAGTGGTTTTATTAATTTTATTTCTAAATTAGATTTTAGTTATGCTAACCATTATTACAAATAATACCTAGTATGAAATTGTCCAGGTACATGTTTTTTACCAGTAATCAAAAGAAGGGATGGATTGGATACATGTGCCCGATGATGATACCAGAAATTTGTTGTACGAAACAAGAGAGGATCGACTACATTCGCAAATGTCTCGGCCGAAAGGATAATAAGTTTTTCATTGCACCATACATCAAGAGGTTATTTAATTCGTTCATTTTCTTTACCAACATCGCTTCCGCAAATTTCTATGATAATTAAAATTTTCGTATTCAGGGACCATTAGAGATTGATATTGATAGTCCCCGCAAAGAAGCTAGTGTATTGGATGGATCCCCTCCACTTCCAACCATCTGATGTATTCATTGAGATTTTGGAATCTGCAATGAAGGAAAATAGTGAGAAAACAAATTGTTCGTTTAACATGGTCGAAATCAAGGTGGTCTACCAATATGTCAATTTCCAATATACTATACTTAGTTATTGGGTGCAATAGTCTTAATAATTTATGTTTCTTACATATAGTACACGAAATAGGCTCAAACTTGGGAGTGCAGCTATTACGTCATGTTATACGCGACTGAGTGCATAGACAAAGTCCAGGAAGATGTACTTGAACTTGACAAGGTAATTGTGCAATTGATTGTGGTAATCTTTCTAACTAACCTTTGCCAAATATTTAATACTATAATTTTATTTTCATATTTTCAAAAAGGATTGAAAATCCTGCTCGCAAGATGATATCAACAATGCGCAGAATTCATTGGCCCGGCTTCTAATTCTCAATCAGTCATAAACACTGGGGAACCCAATATTGGTAGGGACACTCAAGTTAGATTAACACTGAACCTTAGAAATGTCGGAATAGATCTGTAGTGATTTCTATTCCTATCTATAGATTATTGCTTGGTTTGCATTATCTATAGATTTTTGTTTAGGTGCAAGATAATATCGTGCATTATTTTTAAATTGTGGATGTGTATCGAGGTTGTTTTTGTGTCGGGAATATTAATGAAACAAAATTTATACAACAAGACCATATTGTATTACTGAGAATGTATTTTTGTCTCTTTGATTTTCATATTTCATTGGTCTAAATATGTTTTAAAACTCAAAAGCATGCGACACGAGCCAATTTACAAACTCATAAATGATTTTAGGAAAAACAATGCTCAGCCAAAAATTTCCAGAGAGAGACCGGAAATGCGACACGAATCCAGAAACTACTTTTCATTTTACAAAGAGCGAAACACGACTATTACCGATTTCCGAGTTCAGAACTAGGAGACTTTTCTAGCTTTAATTAAAGGCAGTTTTTAATCGCCTCCGTTGGGGATTTTTAAAGAAGGTTCTTGGAAACACCTTCTTTTCAGATTGATTAAAGGTGGAACCATTAAAAATGCCTAGAAAGTGTCTTTAAATTAACAATAGAACCACCTTTAATAGGCTCATCCTACACTAGTGTTAGAAGAAATTCATATTTCAACGGATGACAAAATAAGAAGATGCATATCACCACAATAATCATTCCAGTAGCATCCAAACAATTCCTCAATATTCTCAATTCCCCAATCAAGATTGATCATAGCCATAGGAACACTGAATCACACTGCGTTGTATGCAAAGATGTCTTTGAGTTGGGGTCCAAGGCCCACAAAATGCCATGTAAACACAATTACCACTTTGAATGCATTCTCCCAGATAGCTTGATTTTTTTGTGCTTGATACTAGAATTTTGGATGCAATTGTGCATGCCCTAGTATACAGAAACAATGGTGGAGGATGCATTCATAGAATGCAATGCGTCCTCAGACATTTCATTTTTTTTAAAATCCGTTTTAGAGGACGCATTCTATGAATGCGTCCTCCAATTCACCCGTGCTGCCACATCCTCGAGGACGCATTTGTGAAATACATCCTCCAACCCTCGAGGGATACCTATCCACCCGTGCTACCACGTCCTCAAGGATAAATTCGTGAAATGCATCCTCCAAACCTCGAGGGCACCCGTGCTGCCACGACCTTGAGGACGCATTCGTGAAATGCATCCTCCACTGCAGGATGCATTCATGGAATGCGTCCTCCTATCCATCCTGCCACATCCTCGAGGATGTATTTGTGAAATACGTCCTCCAACCCTCGAGGGATACCTATCCACCCGTGCTACCACGTCCTCAAGGACGCATTCGTGAAATGCGTCCTCCAACCCTCGAGGGCACCCGTGCTGCCACAACCTCGAGGACGCATTCGTGAAATGCATCCTCCACTGTAGGATGCATTCATGGAATGCGTCCTCCTATCCATCCTGCCACATCCTCGTGGACGCATTTGTGAAATGCGTCCTCCAACCCTCGAGGCCACCTGTTCTGCCACACATTCACAGATTTATTGTCAATATTTTTTTAAATACTATTTAAAATTTACTTTTTCTTGAATTTATGAAATAAATTTTGACTTGCGTGTTATTAAAAATGGATACTGAATTTAACATATATATATATATTTAACCCCACATTTTATGAACCCGTCCTTAATATACAATATAGGGATTTTAATAAGTAAAATATATCATTTATAAATTATTCTTTATATTTTTGTTTTGGTGAATATAGTGCATAAGTAGACTTGTGTTTGTTTTATGTTATTCTAAAAATTGTAGTAATATATAGTTGGAATGAATATAATTAAACGTAAATGTACAATATCTGGAGAAGACGTGTCAAACGTAATGAAATGAGTGCTCAATGTCATGTAATGTACTAATGATGGCCTCTGCAAAGCTTTCCACATGTTCCACATGGTGGAGGACGTATAGTGCGGGATGTGCATCATGGAACAACCATCTCAGTAGAAAAATGTATGGTGTGTAACATCCTCCTCCATATCCTCTCATGTGTCCTGGCATGAACCATGCTGGACATGTGGAACACCACCGGTATCTAATCGAGCAGTATGCGAAATGTATACATGACTCGCAGTGGGAGTAACATATGCCGTGAAATCTGTTGTAGTCGTGTCAAACTATGAGGATTTACCATGTGACGGTCCAGCATGACTAGCAAGGGGAGTATGATATGCAGTGAAATCAGCCGAAGTAGTGTCATACTGTGATGGTCCACCATGTGATGCTCCACGGTCTTTCGGACATGCATTTGAGGTTCCAGCTTGTGATGAATCAATGTGGTTTGTATGGGCCCGAGCACGCGGTCGCCGACCACCCTGTCGACTAGGTGGAGCTGGACGGTAGCTTCTAATGTCATTGTATCTCACACCAGGTGGAGGCTCCTCACAGTGCACAAATGGCCGATGAAACTGTAGTCTGGAGGGCTAATGCACATACTGTAGAGTACGTGTGGCAACATCGTGTACCTCCCCGATCATGTTCGCGATACGTGGGGGACAGTCGTCCAAATTTATATCCAATGTGATTCTCATTTGAGACATTGCTTGCAACTACACGAATGAGGTAAATATGGTAGATACATAATATTGAGGAAACGTATAGTATTAATTGTGAAAATTATTAGATATTTAGGAAATACCATATACTACATAGTAGCCCCGTCTTTATGAAAACCCTCCATAATTGTTTCGGCCCGGCCTGGCTGATCAATCAGGGTCATTGTTCTCCGAAAATACCACTCCATGTATTCTTGACTGGGTGTGTACGGATCCGCTAACCCTCGCACATAAACTTTCTGCTCTCCTTGATGTTCCCAAGCATCGAGATATCTTCTCAGTTCGACACGCTAATCCATTCCTGACCTCCCATGATGGTCTCTAGTATGAAGCAGTTTATGTTCATCCTTAGTGACCAACTGGATGGGTATTGGCTGGATGAGGCCAAACTGCTTGAGAACACGATGTACGTAATGGTACTCCACGACATGCCAGCTAATGAGGTCAACAGACAATAGCCAATTGTTGCTACAAGCCGTACAATAATGTGGGAGTTGTTGCACAAAATCCTCCGTGTACGGCTTCCAAATAAATGGCAATAACAGGTAGGTGTTGTGGTTAGCTCCAAAAAACCTTTATATCCATTGGTTCAATGAAAGGAAATCCGAATTTCAATATACCTGTCTGTCATGGAGAGATGTGAGTTGATCGCGGTACACTTTCAATACATGCATAGGTGATTGTGATAAATCGTACCGGGCTCTCCTATTGTTAGGAACAAAATGAATATTATTAGTCATTCCTAGTAATTGCCTTGTAGTTTAAAAATTGACTCCCGACTAATTCAATACGTACTTGGATCCAACAGCACTCATCGTGACGATCACTGGTAGTCATCCGGCCGGACGGATGGATGAGATTCGCTCCCATGCCCACAGCCGACAAAAAAATTAATAAAATTTAATATAATATAAGAGGTCACTATCGACAATATGTACAACTGACAAGATTAACCAACAATGTTATCTATAGCAAGACAAGTGGTCCAGATATGGATTTCACTCGTGGGATGGTAGCGCCACATAAGCACATGTACTGATGTGCTACCCCGATGTCCATCAGTATTGACAAATAAAGTAAAGGGATAAGGTGTTCAAATGTGTCTAACATTAGCATTCCACTGACCAGCGGTAGAATGAAAACCCTAGCACGTTGTTAATAATCTACCTCAGTAGCATCAACAGGGAATGGACTGTGTAACAAGTCTCCCAACCAGCTGGCCTTTATGCAACCTCCTCTGATAACACTCGCATTCAATGTAGCCCCTAGGTGGTCTCTGCATAATCTCTGATAGTCCTCTATGCGTCGGCTAGTGTCCATTCCAGTAATTGGCATGCCATCGATCGGTAGACCCTATAGCATGCTAACATCCTGCAAAGTTACCGTAGCCTCCACAATTGGCAGGTGAAACGTGTGATTCCCAGGTCTCCAACGCTCTACTAAGGCTGTGATGAGGGAATGATCAAAATGTGCATTGGTGGAGAATCCAAAAGTCCTTGGAATCCAGCTTCACGCACGTAGTGCATAACTGGACCAGAGATTTGACCAATCTAACAAGCCCCATCGCACCACCTCACCTGCAGTGCCTCATCCTCTAACTGACCATTGTACAGAGCACGTGCACGGTGCTCCTGGTGTAGGTATAGTAATTCATCTTCAATGGGTCCTGGATGATACATGGTGTATCCCTACTGACAATCAGAATCACATGGCAAAATAACTTAGTCAAGATTTCCAAATAAGTAATGCAATAACATGTGCACTAATATTCAAACCAAATCGTACATTAGCTTTAATTTAGACAAATTAATCCCAAATATTCAAAATATTCAAAATAGCTTAATACACAAATATCCAATACCAAAAATAAATTAAAATTTGCATATTACATACACAACTCTAATTACGCCCTCGCCTACAGTCGCCTCTGGAATCACCCGGCACTCCCTCATCTATTTGATTCCTTATCCTTCTCTCTCTAAACTGTCCACGCCTCCTGTTGCAAAACTTTTCAATATCAGGAAATAGCCTCCAACTAGCACATTGCCATAGTGATGGATCTCGTACAAGCATGAAACCCTGACTATATTGTTGCACATAGGTGGTCCTGTGATATACCTTGTCACAGAGAGTAGCCGGATCATCACGCCTATGCCTACAGACGGTCAATGCATGCGAGCATGGGATTTGGAAAATTTGTCATTCACAAAAAGTACACTCCTTTTCTCCGGTATTTAACCGTGTACTGGCTCTCACCAATGCTTCCATCAATGGTCCTTGTCACAACCCTATAAGTCTGACTCATGCCCAAAAACATTGACAATATGTCCCTGTGCCCAAGTGTCTTGCTGCTGAAATTTTTTCCAAATCCTAGAAGGGAACGCCTACCTAAACATTTGAACATCAATTTAGAGTTAAGAAACTAGGTCATGAATCCATAAAGAACTGTAATGAATATGGAAAGTACCTCCAATTCGTGGCATCCATTACCCTTTTAGCAAACATTTCAACTGTTCGCTCAAAGGTCGCTTTGACTTACGCCATTATTGGGAGATGTTGTGCATGCCTTAAAATGTTGTTGTAATTCTCTGAAAAATTGGTCATTATAATTCTCCAACGTCTATCACCTTCATCAAAGGCAAGTCACCTCTTACTGGTATCATGTTTTACTAACCATTCTTAAGCAGATGGTTCGAAGCTCTCCAACTCCTCCTTGTACTCCCTCCACTTACTCTCTCGTCTACCACCACCAAGCTTCCAAACTAGAGTTTTTCATAAGCGCATTCTTGAACTTCCCACAATCAGCACTAAGGAAGCTTGATTGAAAATGACGCAAGCAAAATTGGTGGTATCCAGCTGGCGCACTCCATTCCTCCGTACGTCTCATTGCATTTAAAATTTCATCATAGCGATCAGATATAATACAGATTGGCCTGTTATCACCACCAACCACGTGGATACGCAGTCTCTGCATGAACCAGTTCCAACTCTCATTTGTTTCACCGTCAACAATGGCATAAGCAATGGGGAGCATGTAGTTGTTTGCGTTATGTGTCACGGTAACTAGCATTGTGGCCTTATATGCACCTCTCAAATGAGTGCCATCCACACTAATCACAGGCCTGCTGTGGCAAAATGCATCGATAGCCTGACCAAATGCCCAGAAAATGCACTTGAATTTCCTACACCCACGCTCATGTATTATATCGGGTACATCTGCCCACTCAACAACGGTGCTCGGATTTGCCCTGACTAGCTCATCCATATATGTTGGCGACTGTTCAAAGGATTCTTCCCAAGTTCCGAACACCAAATTAATAGCCTTCTTTCAAGCATACCACGCCTTCTTATAGGAAAGGGTCACATTAAACTCCGTCTTCACATGCGCTTGTACATCTTTCACCGTATAAGAAGGGTTAACATCAATGTGGTGGCGAACATCAACGATGTCAGGTTAGTGTTACCCGTCGATCGACCAGCACCAACACAAGCATGACTACTTGCCCATTTGGTGATCTCTCACATACCATGCGAAGCCTTTTTCCTACCTCTAGCAACCCAATGACAATTACCAGTTCCTTCAACAACATCCTTGCATTTCGCATACCATGTGCGTGACCTGCTCTCCACGACCATGTGTTCCCTATTCATCATGGAACTCCACCTCAAAATAGCTTCTACCAATTCTGGCTTTGTCTGGAATCGCATACCCAATGCTACTTCACCAGTCACGTGAACATAACGAGTAACTCATCACCACAATTCGTTGGGTCATAGCCATCCTTATCAGGGACCTCATAATCCCAATAGTAGGCCTCAGTATCAGGATTCACCAAAATACGGAACGACATGGCTACACTGTTCGTGCACACCACTACTTCATCTTCATCCCCTGGATTCGAATCAGTTGAAAAGGAACGATCATCTTCATTGCATTCACCAAGTTCCCCTTCCTCATCATCGCTCCCAACATAACCAACATCATACTCGCCAATTTCACCCACATGATCATCATTGAACTCATTCAGGTCCCCATGATGGCCACCATATATACCACCACTTGTGGAAGGCTTAGTGCAATCGACGTGAACATACGCACTGGGTTAGCTGGGCTCACCAATGGCAAAACCATGGTAATCAACAGGGGGTGATAAGGTTGGAAAAGGTGTATAGTTATGCATGTTCCTCGACAACGACACAAAATTGCCCAAACTAAGATCACCTGCACGGTCAATGGTGCTTGACACCTTCTCCACAATAATGTACAAATCTGCTGAGGACAAGGACATTCGATCAACAATGTCAAAGAATGTCACAGTAGACTCATCATCTTCCACATTATAACACCACGGCCGAACCAATCAGCTCAGGACAATGGTAATATAATTTCAACTGAAACCTCACACTTTCAATACCAAGCATTTTGAAAATTAAATGAACTAGCTCGAAGTGGCTTAACCTCCTTTCGAGAGTCACGTTCCTCTCCAGTATGGGAGGATCATAATACACACCCACACCTACAGTCAAATCAAACTTAATTTGACCCTCTCTATATAGGTACACATTCAAAAACATTGAACTACTGCATTATACAAATACGTAACATTTAATTCGATATTCAGAACGACAGTACACCATTATGCTTTTATCATTATTTAAACTATTACACTATTACGATTTTCAAACTATTACACTATCCTAAGATGTGTGCTCACATACGCCACACTAATTAAACTATTACTACAACTTTAATGCAAACAATAGTAAACAAATCACACATAATCAATTCACACATATTCATGCATCCTCTCATTCAACAATTTCATAGAATCAAGAAACATAATCACTCAAACTACACACAATCTTTAAACACATTCTTATCAACAAGATCTTTTCAAGTACTTTAGAAATAACAATGTTATGCCTAATTCAATAAAAACTTATTAGAGACAAATCGCACATAATCAATCAACACATTCGTATAATAATTAATTCTTTAAATACCTTCACAAAATTCAAAACATTCTCAGCGGTAGTCAACAACGGCCACGCGCGGCGGTCTCTGAGGGCAGGAGAAGGCTCAGCCTGCGAGGTTGGGATAAATTTCAGCAAAAATATAAAACAAACAACCAAAGCAACAATCGGAGAGCAAGAAAAATCACCGGACAACTTTGGGAACGACAACCGGTGACAAAAATTGGCCGATGACGGAGCAAGATGAAGAAATTGGGAGTGGGGAACAATCGTCTGAGGATGGAGCAAGTTGAAGAAACGGGGTTTCGATGCTAGATGAAGAAACGACAATGAACTAAAATATGGGTTTCGTTGCTAGATGAAGAAATGGAGGACGCATTCAATGAATGCGTCCTCGAGGATGTGGCACATGGAAATCAGCGGCGGAAATCAGTGGATTGGAGGACGCATTTCACGAATGCATCCTCGAGGACGTGGCAGCATGGGTGGATAGGATGATGCATTCAACGTGGCAGCACGGGTGGATAGGGAATCCTTGAGGATTTGAGGACGCATTTCACGAATGCGTCCTTGAGGACGTGGCAGCACTAGTGGATAGCCTCGAGGGTTGGAGGACACATTTCACGAATGCGTCCTCGAGGACGTGGCAGCACGAGTGGCTCGAGGGTTGGAGGACGCATTTCACGAATGCGTCCTCGAGGACGTGGTACACTCGAGGGTTGGAGGACGCATTTCACGAATGTGTCCTCAGTAAAGTAGATGGCAAAAAAAATGGAAAACCGAGGACACATTCCTCGAATGTGTCCTCTTCAATCCCAGATGGAAAAAAGCAAAAATTCAACGAGGGCGCATTTGCCAAATGCGTCCTCACAAAATCAGAACAAAAAAATTGCAAAATTCGAGGATGCATTCCTCGAATGCATCCTCTTCAATCCTAGAAAAAAAAACAAAAATTCAACGAGGATGTATTTGGCTAATGCGTCCTCACAAAATCAGAACAAGAAAATTTGCAAAACTAAGAGGACGCATTCGAGGAATGCGTCCTCCACACCTGCATCCGTTGCAGCTTACTGTAGCCACATTTATAGAATTTCCTCCATTCTCCCATGATAGGATAATCTAGTTGTTTCTAGAATAAATTTAGGAATTCCGAGTATTGTTTGGTTTAGGAAAATTTTAATTACAATTACAACTTAGAATAGGATTCATGTTTTTCCATTCTTGTTATGGTTTTTCTTGTCTATAAATAAAGGTAACGAAAAGGATGTAATAATTGTGTCAAAAAATCATTCTTGTTTTCTTTGCTTTGTGCTTCTAAGAATTGTGTTCGTTGGCTGAATTTCTAACATTTGGTATCAGAGCCAGATTTTCGATGGCCGACGACAAAGAAGATTCGATGAAGGGAGCTAAAGCAGAAAGTTCCTTTAAGGAAGACGAGGTTGCCAAGGAGACAATAAGAGTCACTTCAATACCGATCCAATATCCAATGCTGAACGATACAAACTACAACATATGGGCTGTGAAGACGAAGATAATCTTGCATTCGCTAGGGTTTGGTCGGCAATTGAAGATGGAGCTAAAGACGACTACAAGGATCAAGGAGTGATGGTAGCCATCACTCAATATGTGCAGGACTCTATGATGATGGCAATCACAAAAAAGGAAACGACAAAGGAAGCTTGGAACGCAATCAAAGAGATGCAAATTGGTGAAGATTGTGTCAAGAAGGCTTAAGTACAAATGTTGAAATGACAATTATATCAATTACAGATGGGGGACTCGGAGACAATTCCGAAGTTCTCAATGAAACTTACTACATTGGTAGGGGAAATTCGTTCACTTGGAACAAATATCAAAGAAAGCAAGGTTATAGAGAAACTATTTCGTTTTGTCCCAAATCGATTTCTTCAGATTATTGGAAAAAAAAAAAATCGAAAAAATTGATGATGCCGAAAAATTTTTGCTTCAAGAGGTGATTAAGTGTCTTAGAACATTTGAGGAAGGGTTCAAAGGACGAGGACACTCAAAAGATGTGGGAGGTCAACTTTTCTTAACCCAATCCAAGTGGGAAGCGAGGAGCTCGAAGAAAAATGAAAGTTCTAGGAGTGACAAAGGAGAAGGACGCAGGCAAGGTGAAGGTCGTGGGGATGGTTATCGCATGGTCGATGAACGAAGGTCGTGCAACTTCGATAAGTTGAAGGTAAAATGTTTCAACTGCAACGAGTATGGTCATTTTTCTAGTGATTGTCCAAAGCATGACAGAAGAGAAAAGGAGAATCTTACAACATGTGAAAGTGATGAAGAATACAAATTGATTATGGTCAAAGAATGTGAACTCATTCATAAAGCACGGGAGCTAGAGGAAGTGTTTTTAGATGAAAGAAAAGTTATGCCAAAACTAAGTACCCAAAACAAGGGATGGTGTCTTGATAGCGGTGCAAGTCGACATATGACAGGGTGTTCAGAAAAGTTTGGTGAGATCAACACAACCATAAAGGGGATGGTTAAATTTGGGGGATAATTCGACTGTTGAGATACAAGGAATGGACATAGCGGTGTTGGAAGGTCTCTCTGGAGAGCATAGAATTCTCACAAATGTCCACTATATTCCAAAGAAAAAGGGAAACACTTTGAGTATTGGATGGAAGTGGTCGCAAGATTGAGATGGAAGGAGGTGTAATGGTTATTATGGATAGATGTCGCAAGACAATTGCTAAATAAGTAGTTCGAGTAATCGGTTGTATATTTTAAACGTGAGCTCAGTTCTCCCTAAGTGCGTTTAGTAAAAGGCACTGAAGAGGTGTGGCGTTGGCATGCAAAATACGGGCATGTGAGTTCCCATGCCTTAAAGGATCTATCTCATAAGAAGATGGTGCATGTTATGCCTATGAATGAGCACGTGGATCAAGTGTGTGATGGATGCTTAATAGGTAAGCAACGAAGGAATCCGTTTCCATCTACGTCTCAATATCGAGCAAAATTTCCTCTTGGGTTATGGCATGCTGACTTATGCGGACTAATTAATCCCACCACACATGGAGGAAAAAGGTACATATTGTTATAGGTTCATGAATACTCAAGGTCCATGTGGTTGGCTCTGCTTCAAAGCAAAGTTGAAGCTTTTGAGGCATTTAAGAAGATTAAAATTGCAGCCGAGATGGAGAGCCACCTGAAGCTAAAAGCACTACACACTGACCGTGCCCATAACGAGTTCGAGGAATATTGTAAGCAGTTGGGGATTAAGCATTATCATACAACACCTTATTCACCTCAACAGAATGGAGTAGTCGAACGAAGAAACCAAACAGTGCTTGGCATGCCGAGAAGTCTGTTGAAAAGCATGAGAGTTCCTGGAGAATTTTGGGGTGAGGCAGTAACTAGTGCTTTATATATTCTAAACATGGCGCCAACAAAAATTGTGATTGGAAAAACCCCGTATGAATCACTTTACAACCGCAAGCCAAGTGTCGGTCATCTTCGCACTTTCGGGTGCATTGCTCACGTGAAGAGGATGGCGCCACATCTTCCCAAACTAGCATATCAAAGCAAACAAAAGGTATTCATTAGGTATGATTAGAGAACGAAAGGATATCGAATGTTTGGTACAGTAACACGACGAGTTGCGGTGACTTGTGATGTAGTGTTTGAAGGAGAAATTTCTAGGTTTGTGGCTACAGTAGCCACAAACAGCAACAAGATATGGAGGACGCATTGCGAAAATCCGTCCTCTCCTTTTTTTAATTTTTTTTTGTTAATTTCCCGGTCAAACATGTCAGGCGGTGAAGGGGTGCTGCCACGTGGCGAGGACGCATTTCCGTAATGCGTCCTCCGTGGAAAATTATTTTTTTTTAAAAAAAATCTGGTCAAAATCAGGCGGTCGAATGGAGCCAAGCCACGTGGTGAGGACGCATTTCCGTAATGCGTCCTCTGTGGAATTTTTTTTTTTTAAATCTGGTCAAACATGGCGGTCGAATCCTGCCATGCCACGTGGCGAGGACGCATTTTCGTAATGCGTCCTCTAATTAGCTTAAATCCAACCGAATTGCTCCACTTCCGCCATTGTTCATCTTCTTCCTCCACCATTTTTCAATTCTCTCCTTCTGTTAGCCTCCATTCCGCCAGTGTCTTGCCATCCCGAGAATTCCTCTCCACTCTTCTCCGGCATTGCGCTACCGGTATTCCGCCATTTTCATCCGTAGTTCGAATTTTTTACAAGATCCGGTATGGTCCCCTGTTTTTCTCTCAAGTATTGTTTAGGATTTTTTTAATTACTATTGAATTTGTAATGGAATTTTGGTTGTAGATCGGATTCGGACTGAAGTGGACTGCATTGACCTACCGTGGACCGCGTTGACCCGCCGTGGACCGCATTGACCCGCCGTGGACCGCATTGACCCACCGTGGACCGCGTTGACCCTCCGTTGACCGCATTGACCTGCCGTTGACCGCGTTGACCCGCCGTTGACCGCCGCAGACTGTCACCTTTGTCACTTTCTCCGTAAGTCTCAGACTCCCACCCACTCTGTTATCCATTTTCTTGTAGTTAATTGCACCCTAAATAATTATACGAATGTGTTCCAAGATTATGTGTGTATTGCCGTGGACAGTCTGTTGTTGCTTTTTTGGTTGAATTATAATCTGTGGAGATCCCGGAGTAATTTAGTTAATTTGATTGTATGTGTATGATTGTGTTGTTTGATTGTGTGTACTTTTAATGATTTAGTTTGGTCTGTTGCGTTTAATGATGCTGTGTGACTGAATGAAGTAATTATGTGAATTGTTTAGTGATTGATGTATTGAGCTTGTAGCAATAGTAATGACATTTGAGGATACTGTGTACAAGAATGTCGAATGAGAAGGAAATGAAAGTGATGCCTATGTATAATCGTGTACTAATTAATGTGTTATGTCTGTATCAATAGTGTTGTTAAAGTGGCCAGGTGGAGTACATGTACGTACTTGAGGATACAATGAAAAGGAATGTCGAATGAGTATGAATCTAAAGTTATGTATTTGTGTGTTGCAGTTGTGCGATGTTTTTGATGGTGTATATGTATAGAGGGGGTCAGATTAAGTTTGATTTGACTGTGGGTGTGTATTATGATCCTCCAATACCGGAGCGAGTTGTGACTCTCGAGAGGAGGTTGAGCCACTTAGAATTAGTTGATTTAATTGTCACGAGACTGGCCATTGTGAGAGAGAGTTGTTCATTGAAAATGTATTACCGATGTCTCGAACTGATTGGTTCCGCGGTATACTATCGATGTTATCATGTGGAAGATGATGAGTCAACCACGTTCTTCTTCAACATTGTTGATCGAATGTCATTGTCTTCTGCGGATTTTTACATTGTTATGGAACAATTACCAATCGCTAATGATGGGGCACCGGCAAGCACGTTCATGTCATTGTTGAGCAACGTGCAGAACTCCGCCGCTGTACCAAGTATACCACCACCTGTTCGTAGCCGAGGTTTTGAATTTGGTGAGTCCAGCCAACCTGGTAGGTATGCCCACGTGGATTGTGCCCAGCCGTCCACAAGTGGTGGTATGTATGTGATAGACCATGGTGAGCGGAATGTCTTCCGCAATGATTACGTGGGTGACACTAGCGACCATATTGTTCGGCATGATGGTAGCGAAGATGATGGTGAGGAAGCTGAACTTGACGGTGGAACTGAGGATGATCGTTCCTTATCAACCGATTCGAATCCCGGGGACGAGGAAGAGCAATTGGTGTGCACAAACAATGTACCCACGTCGTTTCATATTCTGGCAAACCCAGATACACAGGCCTACTATAGAGATTATGGGGGCCCCGATGAGGATAGCTATGACCCTACCCATTTTGGGTCCGGAGTTTCTACCTATGTTCAAGAGACTGGTGAAGTGGATGTGGATATGCGATTTCAGACAAAGCCGCAGTTGGTTGAAGCTATTTCTCGGTGGAGTTCTATGATGAACAGGGAACACAGGGTCGTGGAGAGTAGGTCACGCACATGGTATGCGAAATGCAAGGACGTCGTCGAAGGAACTGGGAATTGTCTTTGGGTTTACAGAGCTTCGAAAAAGGTTTTGCATGGTATATGGGAGATCATCGGATGGGCTAGTAGCCATGGGTGTGTTGGGGCTGGTCAATCGACGGGTAACGTGAATCTGACGTCGGTAATGATCGCCCGTTCAATCCGCCACCAAATTGATGTAAACCCTTCATACACAGTATAAGATGTACAAGCTCAGGTGAATGATGAGTTCAATGTCACGATTTCCTACAAGAAGGCCTGGTATGCTCGACAGAAGGCAATTGACATGGTATTTGGAACGTGGGAGGATTCTTTTGAACAGCTCCCAACTTTTATGGATGAGCTTGTAAGGGCTAATCCGAGCACCGTTGTTGATTGGGCTGACGTACCTGACAGAATACACGGTCCCGGGTGTAGGAAATTTAAATTTGTGTTCTGGGCATTTGGTCAGGCAATTGCAGCCTTTCGCCATTGCAGGCCAGTCATTAGCGTAGACGGCACTCATTTGAGAGGTGCATATAAGTCCACGATGCTGATCGCCGTGACCCACGATTCAAATGATTACATCCTCCCTATCGCTTATGCAATTGTTGACGAGGAATCGAATGAAAGCTGGAACTGGTTCAGGGGGAAACTGCGTCTTCACGTTGTTGGTGGTGATAGCAGACCAATCTGTGTCATATCAGATAGGCATGCTGGACTTGTAAATGCGATGACACATATGGAGGAGTGGATGGAGCCAGCCGGATACCATCGGATTTGCCTGCGGCATTTTCAGTCCAACTTCTTATCACATGATCGCGGGAAGTTCAAGAATACGCTTATGAAGACTCTGGTGTGGCAGCTTGGTAGTGCCAAGCGAGAGAACAGGTGGAGGGAGTACAAGGAGGAGCTGGAGAGTATAGATCCATCTGCTTGGGCTTGGCTGGAACGGCAAGATAGGAGTAGGTGGTGTCTTGCTTTCGATGTTGGTGATCGGCGTTGGGGAATTTTGATGAAGAATTTATCAGAGAGCTTCAACAACTATTTACGGCGCGCACGCCATCTCCCGATAACAGCGTGTGTCAAAGCGACGTTTGAGCGAACGGTTGAAATGTTTGCACAAAGGCTTACAGACGCTACGAATTGGAGGTACTTTGTCACTTAATTACTGTTTCAGATTTGTTTGTATGCCAGTTTGTGGATTCTTAGATATTGCCCGTCTATCCAGGTCTGTGTTTCCTAGGAGGAACTGGAAAAAGTTTCAGAAGCAGGATACATTGGCACAGGGACATATCGTCACCTTGTTCGGCCATGCATCGCAGACTTATAGGGTTGTGGTGAGGAACATCGATGGGAGCATTAGTGAACGAAATTACACGGTCAAATACCAAAGAAGAGAGTTGCGAATGGCAAATATTCTGTTTCCCTTGTTCCCATGCCTTGGCCGTTTGTCGCCATAGACGTGACGATCCTGCTAGTCTATGTGACAGGGTGTATCACACGACCACATATGTCCAACAATACAGTCAGGGTTTCATACCTGTGCGAGATCCATCACTCTGGCAGCGTGCCCGCTGGAGGTTGATTCCTGATGCAGAAAAGTTTTGCAACAGGAGGCGTGGACAGTTTGCGGAGAGGAGGATAAGGAATCAGATGGATGATAGGGTGGCGGGTGAAACCAGGGGCGTCCGTAGGCGTGGTCGTGCTTAGTATCGTGATGTCATATGGTGTCTGTAATATTACCTCTGTCTTTCATATGGTGCATTGTACATCGATAGGAGAGGGCATGCTTAGTCTGTTGTTCGTAGTGTGATGTGGTATTACTTGTATTACTTGATATATGTAGCACATTATGTAGTATTACTTATATTTGGCAAATATGTGTCACATTATGCAGTATTACTTTTATCTGTGCTATTCTTCCAAAAACAATATCTAACTCGGGTTGGTATTTGCTCGCAGGGAGAAACAATGTATCATCCAGGACCCATTGAGGAGGATTTGTTGTACCTCCATCAGGAGCACCGTGCTCGTGCCCTGTACAAAGGACATTTAGAGGATGAGGCACTGCAGGTGCGTCGGTGCGATGGGGCATGCTGGCCCGATCGATTGCCAGTATAGGTTATGCGGTATGTGCGTGAAGTAGGATTTCAGGGACTCCTGGATTCTGCACTAATACAAATTGACCATTCCCTCATCACCTCCCTAGTGGAGTGTTGGCGTCCGGAGACGCACACATTTCACCTACCGATGGGGGAGGCTACGGTCACTTTGCAGGATATAGGGATCCTGTGGGGTCTACCAATCGATGGCATCCCAGTCACAGGGGTAGACGCTGTTAGGCGTACAGAGGACTGGCAGCTCATTTGCACAGACTACCTGGGAGCTACACCATACCCCAGTTGTATCAGGGGGGCGCATTAGGGCCAAGTGGTTGGGAATGCTATTGCACAGTCCGTTCCCCGCTGATCCCACTGATGTACAATGCCAACAACGGGCTAGGGTTTTCCTTCTGCAGCTTCTTGGGGGAATGCTGATGTCTGACACGTCCGGCCACCTCATCCCATTGCTCTACTTATCCGTACTGATGGATCTAGGTGCAGCACATTGGTACAGTTGGGGGAGTTCCATTCTTGCATTCTTGTACCGGTCCTTATGTGACGAGGTAATCCCACAAGCTAAATCCATATCTGGGCCACTTGTCTTGCTACAGGTAAAATTGTTGGTCAATATAGTCATTTGTACATAACGTGCTTAATATTTACGGGCAATTTTATTGCATTTATTGGCAGTTGTGGGCATGGGAATGCATACCATCCATCCGACCTGCCGGTACACTACAGGTGACAGTGACGATGAGTGCTCTTGGCTCCCGGTACATGTCGAATTCCTCAATATGCGGTATTTTTAAAACACATGCAATTTCATATTCTGGCTAATGTAATTCACTCGGTTCCTCATAGGTGGAGGGCCCATTACGATTGTTCACAATCACCAATGCACGTTTTGAAAGTGTACCGTTATCAACTGACATCTCTCACTCACAATCAGGTATAGGAATAATTGGATTTTGATTTCTGGACTTCGTGGGAAAAATGGTTTCAGTTACCTAACCACAATACATGCATGTTGTCTCAGTTTATTTGGCAGCCATATACAGAGGATGTCTTGGAATAACTCCCGCAGTACTGTACAGATGGTAGAAACAATTGGCTACTTTTCGTTGACCTCATCTGCTGGCATGCCGTAGAGTTTCATCATGCACATCGTGTTCTCAGGCAGTTCGGCCTAATCCAGCTAATACCCACCCAGTTGGTCAGTAAGGATGAGTACAACTTACTTCATTCTAGAGACCGTCGAGGAAGGTCTGGCATGGACTGGCGTGTCAAACTAAGAAGATATCTCGATGCTTGGGAACATCGATCCAATCAACAAGTACCCACACTAGGGAGTGCGGATCCATACTTACTCAGCCGTGATTACTTGGAGTGGTACTTTCGCAAGACGGTGTTCATGATTGATCAGCCAGAACGGCCTCTAACAGCTACGGAGGGTTTCCATGGAGACGGTGCAACTGCAGAGTACTTGGTATTTCCTAAATTTCTAATATTGTTAAGAAAGAATACTTCAGAGCTCCTCAAAATTATATATCTAACATATTCATCTCGATTCTGTAGTTGCAGGCAATGACACAGTTGCATAGCATGTCAGACATTAATTTGGATGGTTGTCCCCCACATTTTGCAGACGTTATAAGGGGAATGCATCGTGTTATCACACGTAGTCTACATCATGCGCATCAGCCCTCTAGACCGCAGCACTATCAGCCGTTTGTGCACTGTGAGGAACCGCCCCCTGGTGTGAGATATACTGACTCCAGAAGCCACCGTCAGGCCCTACCTGGTCGACAAGGAGGTCAGAGGCCTCGTGCTAGGGGGCATACAGAACACATTGGTTCATCAGGGGCTGGACCCTCACATGCGAGTCCACCGATTTGCGGACCATCAGCTGGGGAACCCTCACAGTACAACATGAATGCATCAGATTACAGTGCATATGTCACTCCAACATCCAGTCATCCATACATGTCGCCTACCGCTCCATTACATACAGGTAGTATTCCACATGCCTATTGTGATTCGAATGAGGAAGCGGGATACAAAATGGAGGAGGACATACCAGGGGGAGCTCCACATGAGGAAGTACATGAACCTGCACAGGTGGCTGTACCATGACGAACATCCAGGACCATACGTCCTCCCCCGTGTGGAACGGGTGGGAAGCTATGCATAGGTCATCATTAGGACAGTACATGATATTCAACACTAATTTGCATTACATTTCACTCGTATTGTTCGGCACTGTACATTTATGCTAATGTGTATCCATTCTAACTATGCAATACTTCGTTCCTGCACCTACATTCAAGACTAGTTAAAAAAATCAAATAACATGACTCGTAATTATCGTTTGACTATTTTCCAAATTATCATCAAACAAACACAAGTCTGCTTATGCGCAATCTTGACCGAAAACAGGTTGATCAGAAATAGTAAGTTACACATTGCAGCAACCCACGATAATTTATTACTTAAATTCACAACTCATTTGGAAGACCACACTCTTGTTGAATTCAGGGCAGGATTTTATAATAAGCTTTCTCTCCAATAAATAAAATTCTCCACACGCTTAATTTACCAAATTTAGCAAAATATAATAAACATTATTTCATTTACAAATTAAATTAGCACCGTAATTAATTACAAATCTCATTTCCAACATTTTCAAAAAAAAATATTAAAACAATACCCATTCCAGGACTCGTTTGAGGAGCTCCCGAGAAATAAATTTATGCAAATTTCTGCTAATTTCCAACATTTTGCTGATTAATTTCCCAAGAAATAAAATTAGGCAGCTTTTCAGGACTCGTTTTAAAAATGAGTCCTCCGCATAATTTCCCGAAGAGCTAAATAATGCCTGATTTGAAGACTGTTTTAAAAAATGAGTCCTCTAAATACTTTCGGAAAATAAAAAATTATTGCCAGATTTGAGGACTCGTTTAAAAAATGAGTCCTCTAAATACTTTTCAAAAAAAAATTGCCAGATTTGAGGACTCGTTTCCAAAATGATTGCTCTAAAAATCATTTTCGGGAAAAAAATTTATCCCACCTCAGAGGACTCTTTTCCAGAACGAGTCCTCTATAAAACATTTTGGGAAAAAAAATTATGCCACATCAGAGGACTCGTTTCCAAAACGAGTCCTCACAATGATTTTCAGAAAAAAAAAATTTTGAGGACTCGTTTCCGAAACGAGTCCTCTAGTTGATTTCAGAAAAAAAAAATTCGGAAAAATAATATTCTGAGGACTCGTTTCCAAAACGAGTCCTCTAATTGATTTCAGAAGAAAAAAATTAAATTCACCTCAGAGGACTCGTTTCCAAAATGAGTCCTCAAAATGATTTTCGGAAAAAAATAATCTGAGGACTCGTTTCCAAAACGAGTCCTCTAATTGATTTTAGAAAAAAAAACTCCACCTAGAGGACACATTACCAAAATGCGTCCTCCACCCTCAGCATCCAGAATACAAAACAAGCACACCAGCGCCCATTTTTCGATTTTCTTGGACACTAAAATTATGAACTCGTGTTTGAAGAAGAGGAGGATGGTGGAAAATTTTAAGAGCTTACGGGGAATGCTATCACTTTCCAATCGAAGAGCAAGATTCATTCATTCTTAATAGTAATTTGCAAACGCAAACAACGACATTTTGCAAATGTCATTGATAGACACTTTAGGCAACCACACAATAAAGGTATTTCATCAACAACATTTCACACAAAGGACCATAGATTTGATAACAATAAACCTTCTACCAAAGATATAGTCATTTAACCAAACAAAACATTTATTAGGCTAACCCTAGAACAAACCACATTCAAGGTTCAAAGCAAGTCTTCTTTCCTTCTTCTTGTCTCAAGCTCTCTTCTTTACAACAAGCTTCTTCAATTCTTCAAGTTTTCAAATCTTCAAAGCAAGTCTTCAAAGTCTTCAAAAGGTTATCTTTAACGGCATCCAGTCTTCAAGACTTAATGTTATTTCCTCATCACACAAAATCCTCTTAGAAAAGATAAAAGAGAGTAAAAGTCGCTCTTATCTCTCCTAAGAGAATTTAAAAGTAAAACACAAGCTCTTGATAACAAAAGAGCACAAAAGTGATCCCAAAAAATCCCAAAATATGCACATAAAATGGACATTTCAAACATCCCCGCACTTAAACCTTACTATTCCTCTAGTAAGATAAGATTCAAGCACACACAAAGGAATTCATGTATCCACATCCTAAAGTACTCTTCCCCCAAAATCGATACCTCACAAAACTCTCAATATCACACATCCCACAGTTAAGATCAAATGAGAATTAACCCACAACCCCCATTCCTAAATGAACCCAACCATACCAACCTATCAATTCATTAATATCCATGAAAACATCTCTTAGTCCCGAATAGACAATCCCAAATCCAATGGCACAAAGTGATGCCAAAAGCATTCATGAAGTTCAAACACATACGTCACTCTATACAAATATGTCATCCCAAAAATAAAGTATATCAACAATCAAGAATTTCATATCTTACTTTGTTTTTCCCCGCTAAATTACTCAATCCCAAGAGGTCTCAAGATGTTAAGCTACACGATCCATCCACATGGCAACCGCAACATTATGACTCAAACACCGGCAAATTAGTGAAATCATAGCATTTTCCTTTCTTTTTTTTCTCTTTTTCTCTCATTTTCCTAGGTGTTTTGGATTTTCATCCTAGCTGCAGATCATGTTTCTTTGGCTCACATCACACCTATTTTCGCACATTTAGCATCTCATTTTTGCCTAGGTCACCCTTTTGGGTTATCGACCTATCCTGGCCTCTAATGTTGCCTAAGTTGCCCTCTCGGGTTTCAACTTAGCGGGGTTCATTTTATTTTTATTCTTTTTTCACTTTCTATTTTTTTCAATTTTTTCAATTTTTTCATTTTTCCTTGTTTTTCCTATCAAAAGTAGAAAAAAAGCTTTCACATGTCAAAGCTAGCATAATTATCCAAATACATCTAATGAAAGCATCCTCAAAACAAAGAAAATATCTAAAACATCCAAGTATAAAAACAACCCCAAAGCAAAGTAATAAATGCAGTAACTAGCCCTTCCCACACTTAAAATGCTACATTGCCCTCAATGTAGATAAAAATAGGTCAAAAACATACAAATCAAAGCATAGGGAGTGTAAAACAATAAGCTCACAGTCAGGGATGGATGGCCAGCACCATCGTCGGAGTCCCTACCATACGTTTGTTAATATTACGCCAGCCAACTGGTGTTCCTCTAGCGCCGCTCTCTCTGTATTGATGCTCTAGAGTCGGAGCCTGGGGCACCATCGCCCTGCAACTATATCTCTGAAATCCTGGATGAAAGATACTCAATCTCCTCATCTATTTCCACGAGGCTCCGGGAGACGAACATGTTATGCTCAACCTGTCCACAGAAGCCATGTTGGACTGTCTGCATCAGGCGCTCATAAAAATTATGTAGAGGCTGAGGTAAATGAGGTGGCACATGATCCTCCTGCATCGGCTCGGTCTCTAGCGGAGGTGGTGGAAGATGTTGCTCACTTTTCGACTCAGTGGATGGTAAGGCGCTCTCGTCAGGCTGAACAGGGAGTGGAGGTAGGTCCTTGAGCTCTCGTTCAGAATCCTCCCTACATGAAGTATCAGGTGCTGATGCCAAATCTTAGACTGGTGTGTCAAACTCCAGCTTGGTCCTGTGGCGTTGAGGAAGTGTCATAAAGGTGACATTCCTTGCCCCATACAACCAGTGGTACACTCCTTGAGCCTCTGTGGTGTCTATCAAGTTGAACTTCTTCATCCTCTTCATAGTGATGAGGTAAGAAGAACCTCTGCCCAAGCGCGAGAAGCAATCCGGGGCAACTAAACCTAAGTGCTCCGCTAAGAGGGTAATCAAACCCCCATGATAATCATGTCGTTGGCTTCTCAGCCACATTGATGACTCCCTTTATCCACAACTCTGCCCACAGTCCATATCTATTCCCCTCACTTTCGCCAGATGCCACATGTGGTGAATATCTGTGTTAGGCATGTTCGTTGGCTCCGATGAATAAAAGATTGTGCCTGCTAAGAACTTGTGCACAAATCGGAGTGCAGGATGGATGATGATGTTGCTCTTGTCATAGGAGTTCTTCCTCCTCTCGTAACTATGCTCCAAAATAGCATATCTTCCTCGACTGGGTGCTCCGGGTCCTGTGGGTCCAACCTCGCAGGATCTGTCGTGTCCCACCCAAATGCTGCCTCAATCTGTGAGACTGTCATCTTTTGAGGCACACCATCAAGGTGGAAGGTGATGTACCTCTCACATGGCTCATCATTCCTCTGTTCACCTAGAAAGTGGACAAGAACTCCAGTGTATAGAGCCGTTATGTGGGGACACCCTTGACCATGAAACCATTCAATCCTCTTTTGGTGAGGAGGAAGTGAACCGGCTCTATCAACCCACGGGCATCAAGGACCGTCTCATCGATAAATCTCATCTCTAGGATCTTGCAGGTGACCAGGACGTCCCACCTATCCGCATAAAACCCGATAATCTGAGTCAAACCCATGCACCTGTCTGAAGGATGAGGTATAGGGTTTGGCTCCCGTGCCGGTGGTGGAGGTGGAGGTGGTGCAGCGACGCTCACACGTCGTGGAACCCTCTGTCTCTTTGTCAAGGCCACGTCTATCAATCATGGCAAACATTTCATATGCACAAGACATAAACATCTGAAATATTTTAGAATCACAATCAACCATAAACTAGTTTATCTAACATCACAATTTCCAAAATGCCAACATTGAAGTCCAGGTTAAACTAGTCTACATATCATCCACAATTGCCTATGAAAATCAAGCTACAATAATCATGCCAACAATTCTAAGTTTAAAATCATCATATAGTCCAACCTCACATATGCAATAATCTAGAAGCACAGCCATAGGTACATATCATCATGTTCATCTCTTGTGAAAATATGCAAGAAATAATCCAACATTCAAGTCTAAAGCTACTTTAACAGTAAGTGCTTTCTACAATTTCCACATCAATAATCATAATGTACCTAGACAATCAACCATTTCAACCAAGTCCAACAATTGCATATCATCCAAAAATTCCACATATATCTCATGAAACAAACACGATTAAGTTCAACAAGCCCACATCCTTAGTAATTCATACAAATCAGCACACCCATAAATATAGCAATTCAAAAGCACAATGGATAGCATAACTACAAACATATTAGAAATGCTACAAAATTCACAATCTTAATATAATCAATTCAAGCATGGGAAAGTGTGGGATTTTATCACTTGAATGAGTAGTGATAGGAAAGAAGCAAGCCAACAAAAATCCTTACCTTAATGAGGAAGAGTTTGAGAAATCCCCAAAACCTAGGGTTTCATAATTCTTTGGAATTAGGGCTGATTTGTGGGTGTTTGTGGAAGATTGAGAGGTTAGGGATGATGGGGTAGAGATTTGCGGCTGATTGGATGTGGATTGGTGGCCGGGGAGGTAGATGAGTGATGGTTAGGGCGGTGGAGAAATGGTGGGGACAGCGGAGGGAGATGGAAGACTAAAGAAGGAGACTGCTCGGCCTATTTTTTTAAAAAAAACTTTGTACGTTCATCTCAAATCGCGAAGCCTTGGTCGCAACTCACGATGAGGAAGTTAAACCGGCACGAAAGTTAACCACTTGGTCACGAGTCGCGATGGGAACAACTCGCAAAATGTTAAACCTAGGAGCCAACATTTTCTAACATTTTTCGGATTTGGTCACACCTCGCGACCAAATCTTCGCGAGTCGGGACAGGTTCAACATAAATCGCGATGGAACCTTCGCGACACGCACAAAGTTGGACCTGGAAGCTGAAAATCCCCAACTTTTTTCTGATTTGGTCGCACCTCGCAACCAGATCTTTGTGAGTTACGAAAGGCTCATTGTGACTCGTGATGGAACCTTTGTGACTCACACAAAGTTGGATCTAAAAGCTGAAAATCCCCAACTTTCTTCTTATTTGGTCGCGACTCGCGACCTCACCATTGCGACTCGAGATGGGTTCTTCACGACTCGCAAAAGAAGATTCGTGAGTTGTAAAATCTTGGAGCTAAAAGCTCACATTTTCTCTAAGTTTCCTGATTTCATTGCGACTAGGAAAATAGCCATTGCGACTCACGACGATCGACACTTCTCAATACTTAGAAAACATTTCAGGGTTATGAACTGTCCAAGCTTTTCTTCATTTCTCCAAGAATTCCTCCCTTCATCAAATCCAGCTCCACACTCTTCAAATTGCTACAAAATCATAGGAAAAACACACCCCGTGAAAAGAACAAAGCAAAATAATGAAACTAACGACAAAAACTCAAATTAAAACAACATCAACAAAAAGTCACAAATAACAATCTGGATGATCAAAACCAAGTTTATTTAATGTTGTCGGCACGACTTATTCCCCTTCTTGGAGCTTACTCACAAAATGGATCAATGAGACCAACATCCTCTCCTTTTTTTGGCACAAAACATTTGTGGTAAGGCTTCAAACGTTGTCCATTAACCTTAAAGGTCTTGGATGTGTTATGATCTATGATATCCACTGCACCTTGTGGGAATGCCTTTATCACTGCAAAAGGGCCACTCCACCGCAACCTTAGCTTACCAGGAAATAGGCGAAGGCAGGATTAGAATAGGAGAACTTTTTGTCCCACAACAAAGTCCTTCCTATTTATCAATTTGTCATGCCATGCCTTGGTCTTCTCCTTGTAGATCTCAGCGTTTTCATAGGAATCTCTTCTTATCTCCTCCAACTCTTGCAATTGCAATTTCCTATGTAAACCCATCTTTTCCATGTCAAGGTTGAAACTCTTGACTGCCCAATAGGCTTTGTGCTCTATTTCCACCGGTAAAAGGCATGGTTTCCCAAAGACTAACTGGTATAGTGACATACCAATAGGTGTCTTGTAAGCCATCCTATATGCCCACAAGGCATCATTCAACCGAGAGCTCCAATCCTTCAAATTAGGATTAACCATTTTTTCAAGGATGGACCTGATTTTCCCATTGGAAACTTCAGCTAAGCCATTGGTCTGTGGGTGGTACACGGTGGAGGTCTTGTGCGTGACACCATACTTCCTCAAGAGTGCCTCTATTGTCCGATTGCAAAAATGGGTGCCACGGTCACTAATCAAGACTCAAGGAATCCCAAACCTAGAGAAGATGTTATCCTTCAGGAACTCTACAACCAGTTTTGAATCATCAGTTCTAGTGTGTTTTGCTTCAACCCATTTCAATACATAATCAACAGCAAGAAGAATGTATGTAAAGCCACAAGAGCTAGGAAAATGTCTCATAAAGTCAATGCCCCAAACATCAATATTTCACAATATAACATAGCTTTTTGAGGCATTTCATTCCTAGAAGAAATATTTCCTACTCTTTGACACTTGTCACAAGCCTTGCAAAATATTTATGCATGTTTATTCAAGGTAGTTCAATAAAAACCACTCTCTAGGACTATCCTAGTGGTTATTTTTGTTCCAAAATGACCACCACGTGCATAAGAATGACAAAAGGCAAGAATTGGATGCACTTCATGATCGGGGATGCATCTCCTAACAACTTAATATACCCAATGTTTACACAAAAAGGGATCATCCCACACATAATATTTAGCATCACTTCTGAGCTTATCCTTTTGAGCCTTATAAAAATGAGGAGGGAAGTTACCGGAGACAAGGAAGTTTACAATGTCGGAATACCATTGTTGGAGGTCCCTAATTGCAAATAATTGTTCATCGGGGGACTCCTCCCGTAGTTCTTGCTTCATTGATAAATTTACCTAAACATCCTGGCATAGAGTCAACCGGCTCAAATGATTGGCCACAAGGTTCTCCGCACCCTTCTTGTCTCGCACCTCCAACTCAAATTTGCTTAAAAGCAGGATCTATCTAATCAATCTTTGCTTGGCCTCTTTCTTCATCATCAAATGACGAAGCACTGCATAGTCAGTGTACACAATAACTTTTGTACCAAGCAAATAAGATTGAAATTTTTCTACAGAAAATACCACCGCTAGCAATTCCTTTTCCGTGGTAGAGTAGTTTCTTTGGGCCTCATTGAGGGAAATGGATGCATAGTAGATGGCGTGAGGTGCTCTCCCCACCCTTTGACCAAGCACCACTCTGATGGCATAATCACTAGCATACATGATCTCGTAGGGCAAAGACCAATCTGGGGGTCGTATGATAGGGTCCGAAACTAACCTTTCCTTCAATGTATCAAAGAACCTTTACAACCCTCGTCCAACACAAATTCCACCTCCTATTGCAACAACTTGCACAAAGGATATGCAATCTTTGAAAAGTCCTTGATGAACCGGGGTAAAATCCTGCTTGCCTAAGAAAAGAGGGCATTTCGTGCACATTAGGAGGATAAGGCAAAGTTTGAATCGTGTCTATCTTTGCCTTGTCTACCTCAATACCCTTATAGGAGACAACATGGTCTAAGAACATCCCTTGCTCTACCATAAAATACACTTCTTAGAATTTAACACAAGATTAGTATTAATGCAACGCTTAAGAACTTGTGCTAAATTTACTAAACAATGGTCAAAAGAATTACCATGAACGGTGAAATCATCCATGAATACCTCAGCAAAGTTTTCAAAAATATTCTGAGAAAATGGTTACCATACACTTTTGGAAAGTAGTGGGGGTGTTACAAATCCCAAAAGGCATACGCCAGTAAGCAAACGTACCAAATGGGCACGTGAAGGTTGTCTTCTCTTGGTCCTTTGGGGAAATGACCACTTGAAAATAGCCCGAGTACCCATCCAAAAAGCAATAGAATGGGTGAATTTCTAGCCTCTCAATCTTTTGATCAATGAACGGCAACAGGAAGTGATCATTCAAGGTCTCCGCATTTAGCCTCTGGTAGTCAATGCAAACGCGCCAACCGTTTTGGACTCGGGTGGGCAACATTTCACCTTTCTTATTCTTGACTACCGTCACCCCACTCTTCTTGGGTACCACTTGAGTTGTGCTCACCCACTTACTATCCGAGATTGGATAGATCATACCCGCTTGGAGCAAGTTGAGGATTTCCTCCTTCACCACCTCCATCATAGGTGGGTTCAATCAGTGTTGGGGTTTTCGTACGGGTCTTGCGTCTTCCTCCAACAAAATTCGATGCATGCAAGTAGATGGACTTATGCCCTTGACCTTGGAAATAATCCATCCAATTGCTTTCTTATTATCCCTTAACATCACCATTAACTTCTCCTCTTGATCTTGGGTGAGCTTACTCGAAATGATAACCGGGAACGTGTTGCCTTCCCCAAGAAATGCATACTTGAGGTCACTTGGCAAAGGCTTAAGCTCGATCACCGGAGCTTTCACAAGTGATGGAAGAAATTCTGGTTCCTCGGGCTCCTCTAAAACTAGAGAATGAGGGCTTGGTACCACTTCTTCAATAATATGCTCAAATCCTCAATGCTTTCCTTCAAGTTAGTACTCATAGAATATACAAGACATGCATCTTCAACATCATTTTCCAAAGTAACTAACAAGGAATCATCACCATTCAATTTAAAAACATCTTGCACAACATCATAAACTATATCAATGGCATGGAAAGAATATTCATCAATAGGATACTTCATAGAGTCATTTATGTTAAACTCTACTTTAATCTCATCAAATTCCATGGCGAGGGTACCATTATGTACATCAATGATAGTTCTTGAAGTTTTAAAAAATGGCCTCCCCAACATGATCGGGGCGGCATGTGTATCATGCTCCATGTCAAGGACATAAAATCCGTGGGGAATATTAAGGAATCCACCTTAACCAACACATCCTCGACAATACTCTTAGGGTGTGCACTAGAACGATCGGCTAATTGGATCACCACCCCAATTTTGTGCAAAATACCAAGATTAAGGCTTTCATACAAAGAGTAAGGAATCACATTTATTGACGCACCTAGATAAAACATGGATTTTTCAAAATGTGTATTTCCTATCATACAAAAGATTGTGAACATGCCGGGATCGCTACATTTAGGGGGTTACTCCTTTTGGCACAAAGCAGAGACATGTTCTTTTTCCCATTTTTAAGCTTATTCTTTGCTCTTTGTCCAATTCACAACACGCAATTTTTTTGAAAAAATTAGCATAGCTAGGAATTTGTTCAATGGCATTCAAGAGAGGGATATTTACCTCATATCAACGAAAGATTTCGTAGATGTCCTTGTTGGACTCCTTCCTCCATTTGTCCTTCAAAGCTTCTAGAAATGGTGGTTCTGACACATATGGAGGAATTTCCACCACATTTACTTTCTTGCGAGGAGGGGATGAAGGTTAGGGAATGGAGGTTGATCTCTCAACGATGATCTCCTCTTCCTTCTCCTTTCCCTTCCATGTTTTCTCCTTGGCCAATTTTTTGGCATCTTCTTTTACCTCTTTCTCAAACACCTCAACTCTTCTAGGCTCATCTTCAATCACTTTTATCACCCGGGAAAGTGAAAACCTCTTTACCACTTCTAAAAGTGATAGCCCTAGCATTTTGGCGGAGGTTCAACACCAATTGGGATGGAAGTTTTCCCTTTTCCCCTGCCTCCATATGATTCACGCCTTATGCTATTTGGGTCATTTGAGTTTCCAAGTTTTTAATACTCGCCTTGGCTTCATCTTGGAACTTTTATCCTTTTTCTGCACACATACTCAACCTATGAATGGCTTGGGTCACCTCATCTTTTGACAAGCCTGAGCTCTCCCCTTGGTCTGGGGGCTTGTCTTGAAGCCTTTGGTAGTGTTGTTAAGGTGGCCAATTTGTTGTTGAAGGGGGCGATATGGTTGAGCATTTTGACCACCTTCAAGGTTTCCATACCCGAGATTCGGGTGATCTCTATTACCCGCATTATAAGGCTGGTTTTGATAGCTTTGATTCTCTTAATAGCCTTACCTGCTTTTATAGCCTTGGCCTCATAGTCATCTTACAAAGTAGGGCAAACATCTGTAGGATGAGCCGATGAAAAATTTTCACAATGCTTTACATGTGACACATTTTTTGACTTAGTCATCAAAGATTTTACCATACAAGTAAGGGCTGAGACTTAGTCCTCGAGCTTTCCACTATTGGAAGGATCACTTGTGGTGTTGGTATTTCTTCTTCTCATATCGGCCCTCGAACTAAAGTTCCTTGACTCTTCGGCTAACTCTTCATAAAGATCCATAGCCTCTGTCAAAGTCTTATTCCCAAGGGTACCACCACAGGCTCCCCTCACTAGTCTTTGGTCCTCATCAAGAAGACCATTGTAAAAATAGTAAACCAAGTCTCCCTCCAAATAGCCATGGTAAGGGCAACTCGAGAGAAGCTTCTTGAACCTCTCCCAATAGTCGAGCATTGGGCTTTTAACCTAATGGTCGTAGGTTCAAGTCCTGCTATACATACTGGGAAGAATTGCAGGCTATCCATTTAAGTTCGCCAGTCAATGACTGAGCTGTGATTGCATAGGTGGTAGAGCAAGCTAGAGCGGAGGCAGCCTATTCTGATTCAATTGCTTTTCGCTCCTCTCCTTTCAGTCGAGCTCTATGAACATAGACCCTCTCCTTCGCCACTCTTCATGCCATTGTAGGATGTTTCTTATGTCCTTCTTCAAAGCGGTGGACTTTGAGGCCGGGAAGTACGTGGAGAGAAATGTTTTCTTCATGTCAAGCCAAGTTTTGATGTTTTTGGGTGGTAGGTAGCGGAGCCAATCCCTTGTACCATCCCTCAATGTGAATGGAAACACCTCTAATTTATAAAGGTCTTCATCTACTCTGTGGGTAACAGTACCACCACAAAAAAGTGGAACTGGGAGAGACGTTTGTTGGCATTTTTCCCTTGCCTACCAGGGAATATATGTAGCAAGTTTATCAAACCAGTCTTAAGCTCGAAGTGCCCGGTTCTTCCAACCAATGGATACTCTATGCACATCGGTTGCTAATCAAAGTTGGGGGCCATAACATCCCTCAATAGAGCTTGCCTCAAAAAAATAACCTCTCCAAGAGGAGGATCTCTTCCTTGAAAAGGGAAATGTTGAGGTCCTCCTCCCGGATGTTCATCTTTATGCTCGTCGCGATGATCCATGGAAGTATAAATATCCGCAAAATGGTTACTAGGAGGGATGCTATTCACAATTTCCAAAGAAAGCCTCCTAGCCCTTCTCAAATTCAACTCTAACTCGGGGGTCGTAGTGTAGGGGTTCTTGTGGAGAGGATTGCGTACGAACCATACACCAAGAACTCGAACAATACTTCTCCAAGCCAAACAAAAATGGCAAATCAACTAAAAACCAAAATAAAAACTAACAAATATTCAAAAATAGCACATACTCACACATAATATGCCCATACACTTAAAAATAAATGTCTCTTCCCCAGCAATAGAGCCAAAATTTGGGAGGTCATCGTCGTATCTCTCAAAGTTAACATGCTTTTAAGCCCTAATGCTTCCTATCTACAATTAAGTAGATAATGGCAAGTCGGGGTCATCCACAAGAAGATGGATCTTTTCAAGGGTTTAAACATATAAAGCGAAAAATATATGAGGCATATATATACACATACATATAAAACCAAGTAAAGGAAGGGGAGTTTGTTTTTCCTGTGTTATGAAATTTAAAGACAAGAAACTAGAAAAGCAAGAGAACAATGACAATCATGCAACAAAAACTAAAAAGACTATTAAGTCAATAATTAATAGAGCCTTGGGGCCAATTAATCCTCACTTCCAAACCTCTTATATATCCTAGATTCATTCACTCATTCATTGACATTTATTGCCTACGGGGAATGCTGTCACTTCCCAATTGAAGAGCAATATTCATTTCTTCTTAATAGTAATTTGCAAATGCAAACAACGACATTTTGCAACCTCGTTGACAATCACTTTAGGCAAACCATACCATAAAGGTGTTTCATCAACAACATTTCACACGAAGGACCATAGATTTGATAACAAGAAGCCTTATACAAAAGACATAGTCATTTAACCAAACAAAGCATTTATTAGGCTAACCCTAGAGCAAACCACATTCAACTTTCTTTGCATCTATAGGACAAATATGAGAACAATCAATATTAACATACTTATCTAGCAAGAATTACAACACATTATACCCAATAAGTTCTAAATCCATGTTCTTGGATTTTCATGTCAAATGAGCTAAGAAATTGGCTACTTTGCTAACACTCTAACACTTCAATCATACAAACACTTCATATTCTCAAATAACTCATGGTATAAATGAAGTCAAACATAGCATTAATGGCACAATAAAAGCTTCCCAATAAATGTTCATCAATGAGCAAAATTAAGAATCTCACTACATGGGCTTGGAAGCTTCAATAAATTGCTCCCAAGAGATTAATTTAGCTACTACAATCCATACTAATTAACAATAACAATCCAAACATAATCAAAGATAAAACAAGATGAAGAAGAAGGAAAACCTCAGGGTTTTGCTGTTCAGAATCGGGAAGAGAAGAAGTGAAAGGAGAGAAGAGATAAAGTGCTATTTATAGTACAAGAAAAAGGCAAAAGTATTCAGGCCACCCATTCATCGCGAGTCACGGCGGATTCATCGTCAGTCACGACGGGAGCCCGGAAACAGAATTTGTCTTCTTTCTTTCTTCTTGTCTCAAACTCTCTTCTTCACAACAGGTTTTTTCCATTCTTGAAGTCTTCAAATCTTCAAAGAAAGTCTTCAAAGTCTTCAAAAGGTGATCTCCAATGGCCTCCGACCTTCAATTCTTGATGTTATTTTCTTGTCACACAAAATCCAAAAGAGCGTAACAGTGTCTCTTACCTCTCCTAAGAGAAGTTCAAGGTAAAACACAAGCTCTTGATAACAAAAGAGCACAAAAGTGATCCAAAAAATCCCAAAATATGCACATAAAATGGACACATCACTAAGGAATGGGAAAGGAACCTTAAATTATGGATGTTTCTACAAGAAGAAGGAAGAATGTTTGGGTTTAATTGGTTATCCTAATATTGATCTAGCTGGTGATATTAAAGACCACAAGAGTAATTCGGGAAGGGTTTTCTTTCTTGAATCAAATCCAATTAGCTGGTGTTCACAAAAGCAAAAGGTAGAGGTTTTATCTTCATGTGAAGTCGAGTATATAGCAGCTTGTTTGGATTCTTTTCAAGGTGTATGGTTGGGACGTTTGTTGGCTGATATGTTGAAGAAAGAGGCCGAGAAGGTGGTTCTGAAAATTGACAATCGGCCCGCAATTGATTTATGTAAAAATCCAGTCTACCACGAAAGGAGCAAACATATTGATACATGGTTTCATTACATTATAATGTGGAATCGGGAAAGATAGAGGTGCAACATGTTAGTACTGAAGATCAACTTGATGATATCCTAACCAAGTCTCTTGGAAGACTGAAGTTCATGGAAATGAGGGAGAAGATTGGTGTTCAAATTGTGATTTGAGAAACGACTAGCTTAAGGAGGAGATTGATAGGATAATCTAGTTGTTTCTAGAATAAATTTAGGAAGTCCGGTTATGGTTTGGTTTAGGGAAAGTTTAATTACGATTACAACTTAGAATAGGATTCATGGTTTCCATTATTGTTATGGTTTTTCTTGTCTATAAATAAGGTAACGAAAATGACGTAGTAATTGCTTCACAAAATCATTCTTGTTTCTTTGCTTTGTGCTTTTAAGAATTGTGTTCATTGGCTGAATTTATAACATCCCGTGGCTTCCCTTGAGAAACACTTATCCAATTTGCAGACACGAGCTAGCTACTAATGCTGCTCAAGAGGCGGTGGAGCTCAATGCACCAACATCAACATATCAAGTGTGGAGCAGAATTTTGGTAATACCGATGATACGGTTGGGCTCTATATGGCGGTTGCATGGTGGTGATTTTGCTCCCTGATTTTTTTCATGGGTTCGAGAGGGTTTTCTTTGGGACATGGGTTAAGAGGGCATTTCATAATCGTTTGAGAGGACCTTAATTTTTATTAATTACAAAATAAACTTCATTTTTCAATCAATTTTCTTACCTATCTTATCACTTGACAAATGTCACCTTTTTAAAGACTCTCTTAAGAAAATTGGGTAAAATAAATATTCTACACGTTTTTCTTTTATGACTGTCTCATGCAAATCTGCACACTTTATAACGTAAGAAAATATCACCATGTCATAAGAACTAACTACCCATAAAAACTTGAAATATTACAACTGGGCCCAACCCATCTCATTGCCTCGCTCTCTTCATTCTAACCCTAAAATGTCTAGCCATTTATCAATCCATCTAATCCACTGCCTTTTTCCACCGTGACTTCTCCTCCACTGTTTGAATCTTGGTTAGCCTAAGAAGTGGTGCATACATGTTCTATGTTTATTGCTCCAGTGAATCCTACTGACTTGAAACTCAAGTAGAAAAATGCCTTCAAGTGCTTCACATGTCCGCCAAGAATATTGATACAGACCAGAGATTAACCCAGGACTTGGAGAAATCAACGTCAGATTTGTCTGGTTTAGTTACTGGTATGGCAAAGCCAGCAATCGACATTTTATGGTATGTAAATGTGCACTTCCTATGTAATTTTCTTTTGATTATGTATTCTATAGAGTTTGACGAGTGAAGTGACATTTCAAGCTCACTTGGAGAATGAAGCTTTTAACTGGTAGAAAGGGAGTTGCTATTCTGTATTCGCACATGCTGTTGGGTTTGGGTTTTCTGAGGATTGTCACACCAGATTTTGGCGACCTGACAAGTCGTGAGCAACAGTTGGAAGGAACCTTTCGGTGGTTTGGATGAGTTTGCCGCTGGTTTCTTATGAATTTCTCCACATTTGGCTTTCAGCATCAACCTTATCCTTGTAAATGTGATGATTAGGTTTATGCATGAGAAGCTATGTATGCAAGCTGAATCTGTTGCTTTCTTTGGTGGTGAGGGCCAAGAAAAGGAGGCAGGTATTCTGGAACTTTTTTTTGACATGAATATAAATTTCTGAGAAACTCTTCTGTGATTGCTTTCTCAATGATATGGTCCTGAGAGATATAGTTATCTTTGCTAGCTAGAATCTAAAAAATGTGTTGTTTCATCTCCTTAGCTATCTAGGTTTTGGCAGTAAATGAATGTGTTCTACATTTTCTAGAACTTTGAGTTATGAGCTTTAAATTTATGTACTTTGTATTGAGAGGCTTTCAAATTACATGTTTTTTGCATTGCTTTATGTTTTGACAAATAACATTAGAGAGTATAAGAGTGTACATGTAAAAGCTAAGGTACCAGTGAACTGTGTGCACTAAAGTTAAGTTTCCATAGGTGCTTGCTGCCATTTTTCATACGCTATAGTTACCCACTCTGAAATTCGGTAAGTTACTCAGATGGTTGAATCAGGATTCAATGAACTTCTATGCTACTCTACATTGCTGCTTAGAAAGAAATGGCTCTGTGAAAGAAATGTTGTAGAGGATTCAAAATGCCAAAGTGAAGTAAGCACTGTTTCAGTACTTATGAATCATGTTTTGCTTTTAAATACCGATTATTGATCTATGTTGCGTTAATAATTCATTAGGATGTTGAACTAGAATCTGCTCCAAGGAAGAAAGCAGGCGCTGTTGAAGTGCACAATCTCTCAGAAAGGGTACATATCGTAATTCGGCACTAAAATCAATGTGTATTGATGTCTAAGAGGCTAATGATAAAGGTGGATTTGTTGATGTAGATGAGGAGGAAAAGAATCAATAATACGATGAGGATTCTGCAAGTAAAGAGAAGGAGAAAGATTTCATGGCTATTAAAGATTGTAAACCATCCCAAATGCCTAGGCCAAAGTTCCTTGCTGGTGAGAATTCTCAATCTTGCCATTATATTTGGCTTCCATTTTTCAAAATTGAGACTTGATGTTCAAGACTTGTGCTTTGCAAATGCAGCTGGTGAGTAGGCCCGTCAAACGGGTCGAGTGACCCGTTGGATAACCGTTACTCATATACTATTTTCACTTATTGGATAAGACTTATTGGATAATAACACATTGGGTTCATGGATATAATTGGGTTGTAGTTATTGGGTTTAGTTGGGTTGGATAATGGATTATCCATTGGATAATTTTGGGTGGGTCCAGTTGGGTTGGGTAACGGGTGACCCGTGGATAATTTCATATCATAAGATAACAAAATTTTCACAAATTTGATTACGAATGATTTAATTTTCCCTAACACATATAATCATTTTAGAAACGATCAAATTCCCTATTCATCATATTTATCGATTTCGGTTCATGTCTTAATCAATTTTAATTTGAACCAATTAAAAAATGATAAAAGATCTTGACGAAAGAAGTAGAAGGAGTATTTAAGAAACTTTTCCTAAATTTGAAAAATCTCCTCCATGAAATATGAAGATTTTTAAAAATATTTTCTTTTATTGAACATAAGAAAATAATAAATGAAATCCCCACATTTAGCCACTCGAATAAATATTTCCTCTTTTGTAGTTATGTACACGATTTAGCCTATGTCAAAAATTATTAGAGTTAATCGTAATTTTTCACTCCAAGTAAAATGTTGCGTGACTTATCTATTTAAAGTTTAAATGGTTGAAAACACCAATTATCCATTAAGTATATACTGAATTATCTATTGGGTATATACTAATTATCCATTGGGTATATACTAATTATCCATTGGGTATAGGTCATTTATTTGTGTGAAACGTGAATTACCCATCAAGTCCGTGTTCTTTCTCACTTCTCACTTCTCACTTCCCAGTCTGAGTTTTGTTTCATCAGTCTGCGTTTTGTTCATCAATCAGTCTGCATTTTGTTCATCAATCGGTCTGTGTTTTGTTCATATTCAAGTTCATAATATTATATTATGTAATATAATATTACGTACATTATATTATATTATATTTAATAAAAAAATATATAATATGTTGGCTTTGTAAACTCAACAAAACTAACGAACAATATTATTTGGGATCGAGCTCGAGCTCAAATACTGTACGAACTCGAATATTGTACAAACTCGAATACTGTACGAGATTGAGCTCGAATACTGTACAAACTCGAATACTGTACGAGATTGAGCTCGAATACTGTACGAGATTGAACTCGAATACTGTATGAACTTGAATATTGTACGAGATTAAGCTCGAATACTGTACGAACTCAAATACTGCACGAGATTTAGCTCGAATATTGTACGAACTCGAATACTGTACGAGATTGAACTCAAATACTGTATGAACTCGAATACTGTGCGAGATTGAACTTGAATACTATACGAACTCGAATACTGTACGAGATTGAGTGCAAATTTTGTACGAACTCGAATTCTGTACGAGATTGAGTTCAAATACTGTACGAGATTGAATACTGTACGAACTCGAATATTGTACGATATTGAGCTTGAATAATTTGTATAATTTGTGAATTATAGTGAATATTTATGTAAAATATTACGCATGCATTTAATTGGGTAATTTTGGATATTTATTGGGTATTTGTTACGTTCTCATTGAGTTAACATAATATGGGACCCATGGAGATCAAAATTTTCCATTAACACAATTCCCGCTCAATCCCAAAAACTAATGAGTATTTAATAACCGATCTCATTGGATAATGACAACTTGTAACCCAAATCAGAAGAAAATATTGAATGATAACTTATTGGGTTGATTATATAATGACTTATTGGATAATATATTTTAACACATTGGGTCATATGAATATCTCATGGGTTATCCAATGGGTTATCTATTTAATGACCCAACTCATTTATGACCCAACTCATTTATGACCCAACCCATTTATGACCCAACTCATTATGACCCATTAACAAATGGGTTAATTGGATAATGACCCATTGGGTTTGGATAATGGGTTTATCCAATTAACCCATTTGACGGGCCTACTGGTGAGTCCGGGTGCATGGCTATCTGATCTGACCCAAGAGCGGTACGAGTAGGAAAGAAGAAGACTGCTACGCAGCTAATGTTCAGCTCCACAAATTTTCCTCCATTAAAATGTTCAGCATCTACCATTTTTCTCTCTTTTATATTCTGTAGATTCAATATCATGCAGAAACCATGGGGCTAGGCTGATTTATTGTTCTCAAACTATGGAATTTGGGGAGTGTTGTAGAAAGTGAATATCGAATGGACAGTCATAGATTTCTCTCTCATGAAAGTTGAGAGCAACAGTAAAATCGTAATTTCTTTGGCAACTCAAGCAAGCTACAAACCCATTACACTTTCTTCAAATAGTTCATCACTAATCCACGCATCCAAGCCTGCAACATACACAACAAATCCTTTATCACGTATTAGTTCTTGTTCAGATTCAGTATATCAAATTCCCACAAAACATATTGCCAAAATCAGTTTCTTACAACCACAAAATTATCTATAACCAAACCTTTAGCCAATATCAGTTTCTTTTAAAAAAGGGATATCAGAGTTTTACAAGTCTAAGAGAAGAATGACTAACAGAGTTCATGAGGATCATTGGTCTGAAGAGTCAAGAGAAGGATCCGTAAACTCAGAGGAAAGGAGGGATGTTCTCTTTGGGGACAAACTTATCAGAGAGGTACACTTACCTCCAAGGAGGGGCGTAGTTTTCAGGACGGAGGAATCTGAATACCTCAGAGGACGGGGGCTGCTAGAAGACTGCCTAGTGGGGTATTTTCTTGATTATCGTCACTTTGCACTTACATGAATGCAACTCCTTATTTCAAACTATTGGGGAGAAGGGGTCTATGTTATAGGAAAAAATGGGAAGTTCTTTGTTATTCAGTTCGATCAGAGATCCAAACTACTTGCAGTGCTGCACAATGGCCCTGTAAACATAGCTGGAGGTGTAATGGCTTTGCATAGATTAATCCCGAAGATGGTTTTATCACACATGCGAGTTACCAAGGTTCTCATATGGGTACGTATCTATGGGTTACCGCTGGAATATTTTGGCAGGAACACAATCAGGAGGTTAGCTAAAGTGGTAAGGGAAGCAGAAGAAGTGGAGTTCGGTGGACGACTACTGCAACATGCAGAGTATGTAGGCGTGCGAGTTTGGACAATGGTACAAAATCGCTGGTTTCAGTTTTTTGGCTCAGGCTGAGGCGGGAGGTATGGTATGGATTTCAATCGGATATGAACGAGTTCACAAAATGTGTAGACGTTGTGGTGCCCTAGGGCATACCTATCCATAGTGTCACTGGTAGGACATCCAGGCACTGGAACAACATATTGATGAAAGATTTGCAATCCTCGGAGAAGACTTGCAACTCGACATCTATAGAAACTTATCGGAGAATCTATACCCCCCAAATGTCAGGGTTTACAGGAATATGCCGATGAGGAAGTTCACAAGGTTTCCCCAACATTATTTTCACACCAACGAACACATGTTTTTACATATGCTGAAGGAGGCTTTCATTGATGGTTTTAAGTTTTTTGAGGAGATTTATCCCACCCTAGAGGAACTGAGAGAATCAGAACAAGAGTATAATCCTGAGAGTCCACAACAAAGAAACCAAATATATGAAGAACAGGAGGAGCCAACAGATATTGTGGTAGATTTGGTCCGTCAGAATGAGATTAACCAAATATATAACCAGGGGCTAGCAGAGGCAAGAGAAAGATTGCTAAGCCTCCCATAGGTCCCAGATTTTTGGGATGACTATCAGGAGGAAGAAGAAATTAACATAACATATAGCCACTCGGATATAGTCATGCAGGATCTCAATCAGCAATCCCTCTCACAACATTCTCAGCAGCAATTGGAGACAAATGACCAGGAGAATGACGTTATCAGTACAAGGCATGTAGAGAGTGATAATGGGGACTTAGTAACAGAGAAATACATGGTCAATGGTGGGAGAAGGTACATTTTCGCCGAGGAAGAAGCTCTGGGAAGATCTGCTACCAATATGGTTCAGCTTACTCAATTCAAATTGACCGACGGAACAGTAACTAAACCTTTCCTTACCAACGAGGTATTTTTCAGAAGATCAAGCATGTTTTGTTGACTCTGACCAGAGGGAAGGGCTAAATTTTGACATGGCCATCACCATTAATTTTGGTGATGCTGGTGATGAGACTGACCTCATCATGAATGTACAGAGTGCAATAAATGAAAGCTTACTGAAGGACGGGAAGGAGAAGGCGAGACAAATCAGAGGATAATGGAAAGGGGAAGAGAAAGCTGGTCAAATCACCTCACATAGCAAGCAAGTCAGAAAGGAGGAAAACACGTATGAGGCACCGTCAAAGTGGAATCCATATTAATGAGCCTAGCCACAATCCTCCACAACAGTACTCAAGCTCAGATTCTGAAACTGATGATCTTGACACAAAGAAGGATCCAACAAGACGGATGGGAGAGTCAAGTGGTTTACAACGGGCTCAAAGGCTAGATATCAATGATGACGGGGGTGAGATAACTGGCAGGAAGAGACGGGGTGAACAGAACATTTATGCTGAAAAGAAGGGAAAGGAATTCAAGGCTGATGTGATGGAAAATGAATGCGGGAGGAAGTTAGTTGAAGCCAAAGGTGATGAGTTCAAGCTAACTACAGGGGTGACTCTTTTAGATAGCTACAAGAACACAGGTACCTCAAATACCCTTCTATTTTTTTCTAATGGGACAACAACTCCAAAGTGTACGCAGCATAAACTAAACCATAGGAAACAAAATACAAAGTTTGACTATTCATGCCCACAAAAATCAATCTCCACAAGCCTACATTACCCAGTTCTTAATAAAAACATTCTACCCCCTCCGTTACCTAAGCCCATATAAGATTTTACAACACCAGAACCCTAAACCCATAACCAATCCCCAATTTCTCTAACCTCGGTATCTTCCATTAGTCAGCCTTTGTATTTTCATATTAACACTGAAATGGGATTAAGTGAAGGGGAAGAAGATGGTACCTTTTCCTTGGGATCATGCTAGGGATTGTAGCGGCCAAGCTCGTCTTCAAGGGGTGGCTATCAAGGTAGGAAGTGAAGCAGGAACAAGTGGTAATCCATAATCGAAAAGAACCACATCTCAATCGTCCTCAGATTCTGTATACCCGAACGAGTCCGGTTGGCCTGGAGTGATAAATTTCAGGGGAATGGAGTTTCATTCCCTTTCAATTCTCCTTGTTCCACCACCTGTTTTGGCCACTTACGAAGGGAAGCTTCCAACCGTAGAGGCCTCACTGCAGCCACAAAAGAGGTTAGAAAGGAATTTCGATAAAGTGGATTTGGGGTTTTCTTTAGAGGAGGGGGTGGAATTGACACAAAATTGAGAGGGAGTCGAGACACACTTAGAGTCCGGACAAATTGTGGGAATCAAGGGGGCATCGGAGGTAGCTCTTCAGCCAGAAAATACAGGCGACGAATCGAAGTTGTCAGTGGTCATTTGCCAATTTGGGGAGCTCGATGAAGTGTCAAATTTAGTGGATAAAGATAAGGGGATTTTGTTTTCTTCTGCTCCAATAAACAAAGCTGATTATGGACCTTCGAGTATGGGCCAGCAAATGGGCCAGGAAGCTGCTTTGGAGCTACTGTCACAAAGCCAAATACAGAATACTTCCCCAGTCCACGGACAAGAAGATTCAAGGATTATCTCTCGTATTCTTGGAAGGAGAAGGAACATCAAATTCGCCCCTATAAAGTCTACAATTGCCACTAGAATCTTAATTGAGAATAATATGGAAAGAGTACGGAGCCTGAATATTGCTGATAACTTACAGCAGGCTTTGGTGGAGAATGGTAAGGAAGTAACAGTCTGGCCCAAATCTACTTTTACACATAACTACATGGTTCAATCATTCAGGGAAAATATGACACAAATGAACAAGGAAGAAGGCTATCAACTGGGCAATGGGGGAATATATGCCAGTGGCGGAAGGCCTACGAGTCAAGAGGAAGAGACAACTGCAAGAGGAGATAAGAGGAATAGCTTTCCATGAGAGAAGATGCACAGGGGAACTGGAGGAGGAGGATCTGCGTCAGATGTTTTTAACGTTCCCGGAAATTGACCAATGTGTTGGGAATGAGCAGGGGGAGATGGTCATAGTTACAACTAGAATTTTTTTAGGCGGTAGTGCAAACAGTGCTGCAAGGGAGTGAAGGAAATTGCTGTGGTACTTTGGTGGTTGGTCCAAAACAACCACCCAGAGGTACATGAATCTACTCTCTTGGAACTGCAGAGGACTGTCGCATCCTCTGATAGTGTTCTTAAATCATAACATCAATCTTTGTAACCCCAATATTGTCTTTTTTAATGGAAACAAAGGGAGGCTATAGTAAGGTTAGTAAGTGGCTAGGAACAACCTATTTTACTAGCTGGAAAGTAGTGGATTCAGTAGGAGCAAGTGGGAGGCTTTGTGTAGCCTGGTCGTCAAACATATTAGTATCGGTAGTTAAATGCTGCCAAAATTTTGTATGCTGCACTATTACAACCGCCCAGGGCGATGAATGGATATTGATCCTTGTGTTTGGCCACCCTGATAGAACACAGAGGAAACCATTGTGGGATTCCCTGCATGACATATTACAGAACACAAACCTTCCGGTTCTTTTCACAGGTGATTTCAATCAGGTCTTATATCAGGAAGACAAATTGGTGGAAGGATAGTACAATCTCAAGATACGAAGGATCTAAAAGGCCTGTTACGGGAGGCAAACTTGAGTGAGCTTAGATACAAGGGACAACGGTTCACCTAGTCCAATGGAAGAAGAGACGGGGAGCTGATCATGGAGCGTCTAGACCGAGGGTTTGCTAACGCTAAATGGTTTAGGATGTTCCAAAGGCATAGTATGCATAATCATACCATTATGAGATCGGACCACGGATTCCTCACCATCAACACACATCCAAGAAGTAGGCTTAGGACTGACACAACAACAAGACGGTTTGAATCCTTTTGGGTTCGATACCGTCAAACCGCAGAACTGGTTAACCGAGTATGGAGACCAGTCCAACTTTCGTTATCTCAAATACAGGGTTTATCACCCACAGCGATAGCATCGAATAACAGTGAGTCGAGTTTTAATAGGAAGCTACAGGAGACCACAACAAGGCTACATAATTGGGCAAAGGAAAACGTGGGTAAGGTTGAATACAGAGTAAGGAGGGTCAAAGAATAGTTGGGGGCGAAGAAAAAATAGAAATATGCTAATGGCATGCACTGGAAAACAAAAGAACTAGGGGGCCTTCTGACCATGCAGAATGATTACTGGAGACAAAGAGAAAAGGCGATGTGGCGCATAGAGGGTGATAGAAACACTAAACTATTTCACCAATGGTCGCAAAAGAGAAAAGGAAGAAACTATATATCACAACTCAAGAATGACATGAGGGAATGGATATCTAAGCCAGAAGATTTACAGCGACTAGTCTACAGCTATGTAAGCTCTGTTTTTATCGTTGAATCTGTTATGCCCCAAGATGCTTTTGGAGACTCGACTGTGCAGGATATTCTGAATCTTATCACTAAGAGGATAGACCAGTTTCAACAGAGGGAACTAGAACTTCCAGTAAGACCACAGGAGATTAAAACAACAATTTTCCAAATGGAGAAATGGAAGGCACCGGGGTCCGATGGTTTACCACTGGGTTTTTATCAACATTACTGGTCAGAGGTGGGTGATGAAGTCACAACAGCGGTACAGAGGTTTTTTGAAACCTCAACCATGCCGAGTGAATGGAACCATACACAACTTGTCCTAATACCGAAAAAAAATGTCCAACAGAGCCAATGGATTTAAGACTGATAAGTCTGTGTAATGTTACCTACAAGATCATCGCGAAGATCATTGCCAACAGAATTAAAAGAGTTCTGGGGTTTCTGATATCCGGAAATCAATCAGCTTTTGTGCAAGGAAGATCCATCATTGAAAACTCACTAATAGCGCATGAGCTCATCGAATACATTCGGAAAAAAATAGGAAAGAAAACAATGGAAGCTATGAAAATTGATATGAGTAAGGCTTATGATCAGGTATCATGGGATTTCCTTAAAAAAATGATGATACACATGGGTTTCCCCAGCAAATGGATAGGCTAGGTTATGAAATGTGTCACAACAGTTTCTTATTCTTTAAAGCTAAATGGGTTAACGTCAGCATCCTTCCAGCCTAAATAGGAACTCAGACAAGGATGCCTGCTTTCCCCATTCTTATTCATTCTATGCTAGGAAGCTCTCTCATCGATGATAGCCTCTAAAGCTTTTCAAGCAGTCTGTCCAGGTGTCAGGTTAGGACGCTATGTACAACCTGTCTCACATCTTATGTTTGCAAATGATTGCATCCTATTTTTCAACATATGTGAAGAAGGATCAAAAAATTGGCACAGACAATTAATCTTTTTGTTGTTTACTCCAGGCAAAGGATAAATTTTCATAAGTCTGCTTTACTAGTTAGCCCAAACACAAGGCCAGCAACAAAGGAGCACCTAAGCTAGTCTTTCAGAGTCTTTGGGGATTTACTTACTGGAAAGTTTTTAGGTCATGATATGAATTTCGCTGGGCCAAAAGTTAGATTATTCAACAAGCTCATTCAGAAAGTTAAAGCTAAGACTTCGATTTGGAAGACGGGGGATCTGTTCGTTATAGGAAGAGCCACTCTTAGTAAACACGTATTAGCATTAATAACTCAGTACACACTCAATACATTCCAAATCCCATCAACTGTTGCCAAGAAAATTGATAGCCACCTAGCCAGATTCATCTGGGCAGGAGACATTAATGGGAAGGGGATACATTGGAAATCCTGGGAATCAATCTGCCAATCAAAGCTGCAAGGAGGACTGGGGATGCGATCTACGGAGCAAATGAACCAAGCTCTATTAGGAAAGCTGGCGTGGAAGCTAGTCAGTGACAAACATTCATTTTTCTCTAAGTTATTCCTAAATAAGTACTGCAGGAATGAAGACTTCCAGACGGTTAAACTTAAGCAAGGTGCAACGTGGAGATGGAGGGGAATCATATGGGGCAAAGATCTACTTAAAACAGGTCTCAAATGCCAAGTGGTCAATGGACAAGATATAAATATCCAGGACGAGTGGATCCCAAACCACAATAATCCTATAAGGTATGATAGACAACTGCTACCACAAGTTGGTTTCAAGGTGAGCGATATCATTGATAATGCCAAACAATGGCATTTGCCATTGCTTCGACTATTCTTCAGCCAAGACATAATTAACGAGATCACAGGGATTCATTTATCTGTTCAACCTTTTGGATAAAAGGATTTCCAATATTGGGATAAAGAGTGGCTTGGAAAATATACTGTCAAAAGTGGTTATCATGAATCCTGGAATTCAAGAACTAGTCGTAAACCTTCGGCTTCAATACCTGTTGGTAATGAGGAACCAGACCAACTTTTTAGAAGACACTGTGGAACTCTACAGTCCCAGAGAGAGTAAAATTTCTGGTTTGGAGACTCGTTCATAATGCGGCACCGACAGGACCTGCTTTGAGGATAAGGAATATGAAGGTTTCGTCTGTCTGTCAAATGTGTCACTCTCAAAGGGAAACAACTCACATAATCCTCGAATGTGAATTCTCAAGAAGAATCTGGTGATTATCAAGATTGGGTTTTGATTTTCAGCAAGGGAATCCAACTAACCTTAAAGCATGGTTGATAGCCTGGTTCAAGATAGCACCAGAGGTCGGAGACATCAATCTTACTTGCATCGTTATATGGGTAATCTGGTGCGTCAGAATCAAAGCAACATTTGATCAACATGAAGTAAGGTTTGAGATGGTCCAAGATATTATCAATGATCTGCAGGCAGAAGGGATAAACAGGGATACAAGGCCTTTGGAGGATCCCAATTCCAATCAAGTACTTTTGGAACAAGCAACATGCTCAATACAAGCCAGTCAGCCAAAAAAGGTGATAGTTGGTGAGATTCAGTTACTATGGTTCTCATAAGGAAATCACCTAGACCAAGTTTATGCCAGTTGGACGTGCATTGACACAGATGCAGCTTTCAGAGCTCAGAACGGGAAGGCAGTAGCTGCTTGGTGGGCGACAGGTCAGGATGGGGGATTTTTGTGGAATGGAGCGAGGAACATCCAAGCTCTATCTGGAGTCCAAGCTGAACTTACCGCAATCCACGAAGCAATAGCGGATGCAAGTACCCGAGGTACAACACATATATGTATACGTACGGACTGTGAGATGGCTCTGAACCACATTCATCAATTTCCAAGAGCACCACCAGGTTTACAGGGACTAATTAGAACTATTATAATGTTAGCAATGGTCTTTGCTAAAATCCATATAATGAAGGTCCCAAGAGCGATTGTACTGAATGCTCATAATTTAGCTCGTCATGTAATAAGTGGAGGTTGTGTGGACCAAAATTTGATGATGATAATATAAAGTCCGACTGTTTGTTTTTAAAAAAAAATTGAATGCACTGAGTTCTTTTGAAAAAGAATTGTCACCTTTTTTTTAAATGAAAACACCCGAGGGTGGGGGTTGGTATATTTGGTACCCCAAACCAGAAAAAAAGATAGCGTATAGAAGAGCATTACAGTAGATTATACAAAGGGCAACATCATTGCCTCCAAAAGAATTATTAGTTACTAATATCTACGGATCGATCTATTGACAATGATTCAATGGTTAGAGATAAAGAAACTTATAAAGGTAGCTGCGATTCCAAAGTAAAGAATCTCCACCCCATGTGTTGATTCATTACTTTGGCCAGGCAACTACCATTCCATCATAGCAGAAAGAAACAGCTGGAGGGGTTGTGGAAAAGAGTCTCCCATGTTCTTGTGGTGTTGGTGTGAGTTCATAGCCGGAAAAAAGTTACAGACTTTGATAATGCAGCTAGAGGAAAGCAGAGAGGAGTAAAAACATGTCCAATCGAGAGTAAAATAGCATCCAAACCTGAGGCAAATAAAAAGGAAAATTAGCAGTACCAATCATCTTTGGAAGCATGTCTATGAATCCGAATATAGGGAGTATGTATACTATCCATATAGATGAGGCCTTTAATGTGAACAGGGATGTTAGACAAATCTAGAGATGTTTCCATCGGATAGAAAGATTGGTATTTAGCAATAGCATCAGCCACTGAGTTACTTTCTCTGTAAGTATGCTGGAGGATGGCATCGGTTAGAAAAGTGTGAACTTGGAAAACTAATGGGTACAGAGACCATTTAGAACAGGTTGGATCATTAATCATATTAACTGTCTGCAATGAGTTAGATTCCAAGATGAGGTTAGGAAACCTAGGGATACAAATCTGACAGGCCAATAAAACAGCTTTTATTTCAGCTTCTAGAGCAGATTTGGCAGTTGTGATTGCCGACCTGATTAGGATTGGAAAACCCTTATTATCTCTGGCAATAAAACCAATTGATGCAGTGTTAGAAGACCATGAGGCATCCACATTAATTTTGATGAGGTTAGGACCTGGAAATTCCCAGAATACAATGGATATGGAAGGTTTTGGTGGAGGTCTGGGGAGGGGAATCAGTCAGGGGAAAGGAAGGTGTATGTTGGGGTGAAAGATAGGAGTACAGGGAAAATCTGAAATGGATAGGTGAAGGAGGTCCCTAACTTTTTTGCCTATATGGAAAGAAGAAAAAGATTTGTTATCAAAATAGAAAGCATTCCTAGCTTTCCATAAGGACCAACAGATTAGTGAGGGCAACAATCTACATAACATTCTTTGCAGACCTGGAAGGTCATTACAGTTCCAAAAGGTAAAGAAGGTGTCCACTACATTATGTAAATTTTGCAGGTTAAAGTTAACAAAATTAGCACTCTCAGTCCAAATAGATTTAGCCAGATGGCAATTGATAAAAAAAATGTTCCAGAGAATCAGTGTGGTTACAAACAGGACATTTAGAGGCCATAGTAAAATCACATTTTTTAAGTACATCATCAAATGGTAAAAAGGAGTTTAGCAATTTCCAGGTAAAGATAGAAATCTTCTTTGGCAACCTAGAGTTCCATATCAGTTTTGTAACTGGGAAGGTACCTGATAAGAATGTGAGAGCTTTGTAAGCTGATTTAAAGGTGAAACTGCCAGTTTCTTCAGGTTTCCAGACCAGTTTGTCCTCCCTTTCATGAGTAATTTCTGTATCCTGCAAAAATATTAGAGTATCATTTTCCAGGAAGGGAGAGATCTGAGATAGAATAGAGCATTTGTTATTAATAAAGTCAGCTACTGAGCAGGGGGAGAGTGTAGCAATGATGTGGGGTGGAACACAGTTAAGCAGTGGACCATTTGGACACCAGTTTGCAGACCAAAAGTCACAGTTACCCTGGCCATGGATGATTAGAGAATTTTTTTTTTCCGCAAATGCATTTATATTACAGATTCTCTTCCAGGTTTTGGATTTTTTATGAGTCTGAGGCAGTGACCATAACAGTTTGGACCACAAGGTGTTTCCCAGTTGGCATTTCCCCCATAATTTAAGTGAGCATGAATCAATAATTGCCTGAATAGATCTGAAACCTAGTCCATAGTGTGTTTTAGGAATAGCAATATCAGACCACTTTTTCCACACCTTATTTCTCTTATCATCAGTTTCTCCCCAAAAAAATCTTGACATTCTTCTTTCAAAGGATTTAACAATTGATTTAGAGGGCTTTAGGACAATCCATATATGTTGTGGGAGAGAATATATACACGATTGGATAAAAATCATTTTCCCTCCTGAACTGAGCCACTTATTCTTCCAATTTTTCAATTTTTGTCCATGATTTCCAGCAAAGGATGGAAATATCCAATTAGAGTTCTGCCTTTACAAATAGGACAACCTAGGTATTTAAAGAGGAGAGAGCCTTTCTTCATCCCTAGAATGGTTCTAATCTGATGAGTCTCAGCATCTGTGGCTCTCTTGCTAATGTAGAAATCTGATTTCTCATAATTAATTTTCTGGCCTGATGTTAATTCAAAAATTTGCATAAAGGCTTTAATCTTAATCAGGCTAGGTTTTGAAGCTTGCATAAAAATTATGGTGTCATCTGCATAGCTTAAGTGAGTAGCTGGTGTAATGGTAGAGGGCAAGGAGAAATATTTCAAGCTGTTATTCGGAAAAATAAAAGAGAGACTCCTAGAGAAAGCTTCAGAGAAGATATTAAACGGGAAGGGGGATAGGGGATCACCTTGTTTGATACTTCTAGAGGCTTTAAAAAAAACCTACCGGATTACCATTGATAAGAACAGAGAAGTAGGCCTGGGAAAGGTTGTTCATCATAGCATTGAGGAATTGACCTGAAAAACCAAATCTACACAGTATACAATTTAAGAATTTCCAGCTAACCCTGTCAAAAGCTTTTTTAAGGTCAAGCTTAAGTATACAATTGGGGACTCTATTTTTTCTGATTAAGAACCTTATCATCTCCTGAAGGTATAGAATATTATCAGAGATATCTTTATTTTTCATAAAGGCAGATTGGTTATGTGAAATCAGTTTCCCCATATAGGGTTTCATCCTTTCCATTAAGACCTTAGAGCAAATTTTGTTAGCAACATTAGAGAGGCTAACAGGTTTGAAGTCATCAAATAAAGCAAGTGTAGGTTTTTTAGGAATTAGAGTTATCCAAGTACTGGTGATACCTCTTGGTATGTTAGAGCCTAAGAGGAAATCATTGACAGCAGCTATTAAGTCTTCTTTTATGAAATCCCAGCATTTGGTGTAAAATTTGCAAGAGAAACCATCAGGCTCTGGGCTACTTTTTTTATTTAGACTCATGACCACTAGTTTAAGTTTGGCTTCTGTCACTGGCTTAGATAAGTTAGAATTGTCCTGCTCTGTGATAATGGAAGGTATTTGGCTAAGAAAATGAGGGTAGTAGGTGGAGTCGACAGATTGGGTAGGCTCAGTCAACAGATCAGAGAAATAGTCAACAGCTTCCTTTTGGATGTCTGAGAAGTTATCAAGCCATTGTCCATGACAATTTTTAATTTTGGAAATGTGAAATCTGCAATTTTTCTCCTGAACTGTTTTATGAAAAAATTGAGTATTATTATCACCACACTTGAACCAGTTCAGTCTTGACTTATGTTTCCAGTATTTTTCCTTCTCCTTTAAGGCTCTAATTAATAAGGCCTTTTTCTTATTAAGGTTGATGAGGTCATGGTCTAAGTGAGATTGGTCATAAACTGCTTCCTGCATTTTCAGGTTCTCCTCAGCAGTGGTGACATTGGAGTCAATATTTCCAAAACACTCTTTGTTCCATATCTTTATCACTTTCTTTAGTCGAATCAGTTTGAGGTAAAGGCACATCATTCCTGACTGAGGAACATGGATGGACCAGTTATTTCTAATTAGAACCAGGAATTCAGGCCTATTGAACCAGCAGTTGAGGAACCTAAAAGGTTTTGGGTGGGAAGGGACCTGGGATGATATTTGAAAAAGAAGGGGTGAATGATATGAGGATTGCCTGTTGAGGACTTGGATAGAGGAAGCTGGGAATTCATTGCTCCACTGGATTGTACATAAACCTCTATCTAATCTCTTAGAAGTGGGGTTTCTAAGTCTAGAATTAGTCCATGTAAAAATGTTTCCTACAGTATTAATTTCCTGTAAGCCTTTGGTGTTAATCCAATTATGAAAGTCCCTAATACTACCCAGATTAGGAGAGCTAGGGCCTTTATATTCCGAAGGTGTGATGATTGTGTTAAAATCGCCTATGAAAACAGTTTCATTAGTTGGGATGAGGTTAAGGTCATGCCATAGAGCTTTCCTGCCCTCCCTGGTTCTAAGGGCATAAACAAAGACCATTTCCATATCTGTATTAGAGCATGTGTGGGTGATTTTGACATTTAGGAACTGATCATGATGCCAAATAAGATTAACAAATATTGAGTCATTCCACATTAGCCAGATTTTGCCATTATAGAGAGGAAGGTTATGGGAGTAATTAAGCTTCTCCATATAGGATTGGCATTGAGAATTATCATGCATAGATTCTATAATACATAGAAGTTGAATTTTCTTCTGGGAGATCAAGTGTTTTAATCTAAGCATAGAAGTTTCAATTCCCCTTAGGTTCCAGATTAAGAAATTAAATTTAAAGGTGTGTATCATTGTTCACCTGATTTGTGGCTTTTAGTGGCAGACCTTAGCATCATCTTGTTTAGTTAACTAAGGTAGTTTTTTTTGTGCTTGGACTTACCTTGGCCATCATTCTTACCTGGTGGTTTAGTTATTCCAATCAGTGAGTTAGGCTGAGAGTGGAGGTCAACTGAGTGATCTTTTCCATCCTTTATAGGGTCCTGGAGATCCTGATCAGCACATTCATCAGTGATAGAGAGGTTATTCATATCCTGCAAAACAGAAAATCTGTTTTCCATCTTTCCTTGGTGTGAAAGTGGGGGGTTAGTGGGAGAGAGATGAAAAAGAGTGAGTTTGTGGGATCCAATCTGGATGTCATTCTTTGCATAGGTTTTGTAGGACTTAACTGGAGGAGTAATGCCTGTTTGGTTTAACAGATTTCTATTGGTTTAATAGAATTATCACCTTTAACAATGTTATCTTCTTGCAATTTTATTTTAAATTTTTTAAATAAATATAGTACGATATTAAGAAATATATTAATTTATTTTAAATATTGCAAATGCATGTTATTCTCATATGTAGTAGATATCATAAAAAATAGTAGATATCTTAAAAATATATTGCTTATTAAATTCACATCACTCAAGAGCACTCCCTCTCAGAGAGGTTTTTTCTTTTCTGGGATTGTCATGACCTACTGGGCTGGAAGCAGTTCATATGTAAAATTTTGCCGTCCATAACATGCTGGTCTCTGTGGAAAGCTAGGAATAGGTTTATTTTTTATTCTAAACCCTTCTCCACACTGGCTATTACCAAGGAAGTACAGGAGCTTATAAAACTGACTCTCTTCTCCTCACCTAGAACATTTTTCTCTCATTCTGTAATGGATTCTCCTCTAAGCCTATGGACACCTTTTACTCGACCACCTCCTAAGCCTAATGTTTCCATTGTTAGGTGGGAGAAGCCTCCTGTAGGAACAATTAAAATTAATACAGATGCATCATGGTATCCAGATAAGGCCTCAGTTGGTTTAATTGCTAGAGACAATCTAGGGGATCCATTACTTGTTTTATCTGCTGATATTACTGCTGCTTCACCTCTTGAAGCAGAAATTAAGGCACTTCTACTGGCCTGCAGTAAGTTCCATGATCAGGACCATAATTATGTCTTTGAAACTGATTGTAAGCTGGCTGTTCAGATGATAAATGATCCATATGTGGCAAATTGGAAGCTCTTTGATCTGACCTATAGAGTTAAAATATTACTTGGATCATCCTATTTACAATATGTGGTTAGAGAATGCAATGCAGTGGCACATACTATTGCAAAATCACATTATAGCTCGGTCCTGAGTCTAAATCTGCAGAACATTACTCCGCACATTAAGGGGCTGATCTTATTGGATAAAGTTCAGACTCCACATATTAGAGTACATCTTTTACCTTCGAATTGATACTGCTATTTTTTTGCAGGATAAAGATGGACTACGGATTGCAACTCAATAATACTTTGAGTGTCTCGAGATGGTTACTTCCTCCCTGATGTAGCACTCCTGCTGCTGCGCTCAGTTATAAATCCTCAGACCATTTCCCTTGTTGTTCTATCATTATGGATCATTACTAGATACTTCCTGCCTCTGCAAGTTTGTTGCAGGAATACTATAGACTATTTGGTTTTGGAGTTGCCTGGCCACAAGGGAGAACTAACACGGGGGGTGGAGGTTCTCGCTTGTGGATCGCAACTCCATTACAGATCAAGTCACTGTTGTATAGCTGTCTATATCTAGATTAGATAGTTTTAGTACTTTTGGAGGCAACTGGGTTGCCTCACCTACAGTTATATTACTGAAACTCAACTCTGGTTTGTTCAAATTTTATTTGGTTGACTGGGTCTGGGGAACCTAATATATATCCCCCACCTACGGGTGTTTTCATTAAAAAAAATTTTTATTAATTATATTATATTTTCATTTTCGTTAATAATTCCTAAAACTCTATCTGTTGATGTATCTTTTGTTGAACTGATGAACTTAATTAACTAAGCTCTTTTGTGTTCAGGGTTGTGCATCCATTTTGCCTATTCTTTGGTGATGTTTTAGTATTTGCCTCCAAAAAGGCAGCATTTGATCAGTTTGGGTCGCAGTTGGCTTTGATTAGTTTTAAAGTTGCAGATATGGTGCAAAGACCAGGCTTCTCATGTTAAAGAGCTGCAAAATTTTTATATTGGAACTTGATTGCAACTAATGTTGCAGCTCGAGGTCCTGACGCCAAGTCAATCAAGTCGGTGATTAACTTTGATATAGCGAAGGATAGGGATATATGCACGTGTATAAAATTGGAAGAACGGTGGAATAATCCTAACCAATGAATGCTATTACTACTACATTACCACATTATTATTTGATTGAAGATAAAATTAAATAATTGTTGTGAAAGAAATTAAAGGTCAAGATCCAACTAAAATTTTAAAAAACTTTATTCATACAGGTACATTATTCACTTCTTATTAAAATATTTTTACTTTTAGTCTGAAACGTCACTGGACTTTGAGTATAAAATCAATCTAATACTATTAGCATTATTATTAATTATAGGACATATATTATCCAATTATATAAATAAAATTTTTAATAATTTTTTTAAAAAAATAAATATATTTAATATAAATATTAAAATAAAATTACAATAATTTTCATTCAATATATAATTATTATAGTAATTATTTTATTTTTATCTAATTACAAAAAGTATTTCATTAGTAAAAGGAAATACAATTATTTTCATTCTGCTTCTAACTGAGGACACTTTTACTATTTGCTTCTTAAAAAACTACTTTATTAAATATTTTATACTTTTATCAATATTGTTTATACAGGTGTTAAAAAAGAATAATAATTAATTTAAATTTATTATATAGTTATTGATTAATTATACATTATACATTTATATCAATATATTATATATTAGTAATATATTTTTTATACATTTTTTATTTATTAAATTATCTATATATTATTTTTAATAAATATGTAATATGCTATTATTTACTAATATAAAATTATAATTTTATATTTAATTTAAATAAAATAAAATATTAATAAATATGATACAATTAATCTGTGTATCGGCACTTGTGTTATCAAGTTATTTATCAATTGGTATTACTCACTTTAATACAATTAATTTCTAATTTAAACGTTTTGAATAAAATTATTTAGAGTTAAGTGCCAATACGACCCTATGTTTTGGTCAAAAGTGAACCCTGTAAAGTTTGAAAGTGCGATTATAACCCTATTATTTGCTTGAAAGTGCTAATCTAACCCTGGGTAACCTGAAATTGACTGAAATTTAGCAAAATGACCATTATACCCTTGATTTAAAAAATAAAAAAAAAGTAAAACAGGTTCATTTTCCTAATTAACTCCCTGCTGCCTTCAGTCATTTTCTTTCTTCGTAGATGGGTTGGAATCTTGCTGGACCCATTTTTTAATCCCTTCTCGCCGGAGTTCCTAGTTACCTCCACCGGAACCCTCCCTGAGTTCCTCGACCAAAGGCAAGATTAAATCCGATGGAAGCTTTCCAGAGTTCCTAGACCAAAGGTAGAAATCTCGTCGGAGTTCCTCGACCAAGCCGAAGACAAGCTTCGAGCGGTCAAGCAGATGCACCACCGTTCTCCAACACCGCTCCCGACATGGCATAAAACGAAAAACAGAATGAACAGAGCATTTCATTCATACTTGCAGTGATAATTTTGTTCAGAATAATTACAGTACAAATGAGCTGGAGTGTGTGGTTTATATCAGACCAACACAAAACAACACCACTAATGAGGAGCGGACACATGTACTAATTTGAACAGAAAACAGAGGAAACAAAACGAGAACTAAGGATGTGTTTCATCTCAAATTTAAAATTGGCGCCACCACGGTTGAAAGAACCCCCTCCTCAAGATCAGCTTTGGGGGACAAAAAGCTGAGCTTGAAAATATTAGCACGAAAGGAAGCCGGAGGCAAAAGCTTGGTCAGTAAATCAGCCAGCTGCAGCCGAGAAGAAACAAATGATGGAAGTAGGAATCCTCCAAGATAATAATCCCTAACCAAATGACAATCAATGTCCATGTGTTTGGTGCGTTCATAGAAGACATGGTTGGCTGTGATGTGGAGAGCGGCTTGATTATCACAAAATAAGGGAATGGGAAAATGAACCTGAAGATGAAGATCACGGGCCAAGTACCTGATCCACTTGAGTTCACAAGAAGTTATGGATAAACTTCTATATTCAGCCTCAGTTGAAGATTTGGAGACAATGGACTGCTTCTTAGACTTCCAGAAGATCAAAGCTGAACCCGTGAAAATAGTATAACCAGCAACATATCGTCTTGTAACCTTGCAAGTGGCCCAGTCTGCATTACAGTAGACATGAGGCCTAAGATCATTATCAGTTGCATAGAAAATACCATGATCTGGATGATGGTGAAGATACTTGACTACATGCAAGGCCCCTGTGATATGATGATGAGTAGGAGACTGTACAAACTGGCTTAATTGATGCACAACAAAAATGACATCAGGCCTGGTATAGTTGAGGTAGAGCAATCTGCAGATGAAGGCCTTTTATTAGATCGTCTGTGGGTACTTTGTGTTTACATTCTATATGAAGGTCATTCATGAAGGCGGTAGAAGATATTGAAAGCCGTTCTCAAGGACGGTAGTAGAGACGAAGGCTATGATCATCAATGCATGGTATAAGGAGATTGAAGCCAAAGATAGGCACCAATGGAGTTCAAAGTGGCAAATGAAGAAATGGGGAATCGTGGTCCGATGAGTTGTGCTTAAGTTAGAGAACGGTCCAAGAATAATTATCCTTCAAGGCCTCCATTGGATTCTTTTTCTGGAGTACTACAAAATCAACCACTAAAACTCTCAAATCGGACTAACGGTTCTCCCATAGCGAAGGAAACTAGTTCAGCCTGCCAAGGCACCAACGGGTCGATGCGGGCAGTGCATGGTTTGGCACCAAAGCCAAAGGAGATACCCCACACCAGGTAGACCATCGGGAGGCTGTGGTGCGACCCTTGCCAGAGTCCACGGGTTGCCAGAACATATTGAAGACCACTCCACGTGGCTAAGTATTGGTGCAGAATATTCCATTTTAGGCGTCTCGCGCCGTCCCAAGCTCAATATGCCAAGACAGTTGGTGGGGTGTCAGAAATCACACAGCCCGCGTAAAGGTTTTTGAGAAAGCACCCTTTCTGACCACAGCCCACGCCAACGGCTATGGGCGCGGTTGAGAACTTCAAGTATTAGCATTTTGGTGGTCGCAGTAGATGACGCGGCCCGTGCCAAGAGTTAGACGCAGCCCGCACAAAGCCTCGCTCCCTACAGGAGATGAAATTTTGGGCCATGCCCCATAACCGGCGCCCCGCGCTCATGAAGAGACACGGCCCGCGCCAGTCCTTGCGCCCCACGCCAAGTACATGCCATGGGTCATATCATCTGTGATGCACCACGCAGGGCGCAAGCTGAGCTAGGGTTTACCCTATTTTGGGACTATTTTTAGGCCCAGTCTTCTACTACTGTACATAGAACCTTTGTCTACTAGGTTTTCATATTAGACCATACCTTTTCAAGAGTAGTTTGGAGACTCTCTCCTTACGAGAAACTTTATCTTTTTCTTATTTTTATTTTGCTTTAATCCTAAGATGTGGAATTCAAATCTTTATTTGAATTCCGTGTCAAGGGAGTAGTTTCCATAGCTTGGGGATAAATTATAGTGACTTGGTTATCTATATCCTAATTGATATTCTTTAGTTCATCCTAATTTTGTGTGCATGATACTATTGTGATTTTCATTTGAGTTTGAATGCATGGATAGTAAACCACATATATGCACACACTTTGGGTTATATTCATGCTAGGCACAAATATCGATGCCCCATTGGAAAGAGAAACCTGGTTGTTTTAATGGGTGGAAGAAATTGCCTGCACGTGGGTGTGTGCATGGGGGATTCGAGATCACTGTGATACACTTACCATCGCATCAGTCTTAGCTAACTTTGTAAAGTTTTTCAAGAGGTTCTAGTAGAGATAGCTATATAGTATCAAGCTAGGGTTACAAGAAACCCTAGTATTACTCTTGGGCCTAATTGATAGGACCTGAGGGAAGTAGTGAATTTGTGGTAGAAGCTCGGGATGTAATCACACGGGGGAGAATCAGACCTACAATAATGGTTGGAACTTGTTTTACTCCCCTAATTATGATGACGGTGTCAATGGAGGGTTGAGGGAGAACCTGTCATGATAGGGACATGGAATTGTATGTTATTAGCCACACCACGTGTTATGGAAACTCTAGTAGGTTTGCCTATATCTCTATGTTAATGAACCAAGGATAGAAGCATTAGATTGACCAAGTTGCTCAATGATTTCCCTGAGTGCATAGCTAATATTGTAGTTATGTTTTTAGTTTTCATGTTTTGTAGTTTTTAAATTGAAAAGCCACCCCCCCCCCTTTTCGCATGTTTGTTTTGCTAGCTATTCCTTTATCTCGTACAGATTGACGACCTATATGAGGTTGTGTTTGAGTTGATAAATTAGACCTACCATCTTTGGGGACAAACCCTGGGATTACCGCTAACTACCCTATAGGTAGCGTAGCAATAGGAATGGGATGCAGAACTATAAATTTCTATCTTCTGACCCTCACCGCCTCTAACCAGGTTAGTTCTAAGCTACGATTTTAACGATGTCGGGGGGAGGTAGGTTAATTAATTTTTCTGAGGCTATCTGATTGGGTAGTCGATGCCTAAATGAAGAAGTACAAAATTTTATGGCTGAGATGAAGAGATATAAAGAGACTGTTAATGTTATGAGTATGCAGCTGGATCGCGAAGAGTTTGACCCTATAACTGATTTCAAGGCCTATTATGCTAGATATCTTGGTCATATGGATCAAAGAGGTCTAATACGCCATCCTATTTATTTACACATGAAATGGCGGTACGACCATTTAGTTAGTGATGAGCGTATGGTTGAAGAAAACCTGCGTAGGGTTGAGCATTCCCATTGCGAAGTTGGGCACAGTCGCAACTGTGGTGGTTCGTCCTCTTCTTGATCATTATGAGCATCTAGGTGTGGATAAATCTCCTCTTTTAAGCCACTTAGTTCTTCTTGTAATTCTTCAAATAATTTTTCTGTAATTTTGCAAATTTACATGTCTGCTATCACTTAATAAGCTATATTTTGTGAACACTTATGCAGACATCTTGTTGTTGTCTTCCTTTTAAGCTCTTTCAAGGTTATTTCCAAACAACTCCTAAATACCGGTTGATCCCCCCCTTATGACTGGTATCCCCTTTTTGGTGGAGAACTTCATTGTTAAGTGGTAGGGGGATCCTATGGCCCGCCCCTGGCACATACATGGCCTTCCTAATATCATATTATAGGGGGATACGATGTCAATCACCACAAATCTACAATCGAGTGTGACCTCTTCATCTCCAGCGGCCATTTTGATTGGGAGGGTTACGACCCCTAAGGGTAGTACCATTTTCCCAGTGAAACTAGATAATGGTGAGTAGTTCCCCTCTAACTTTCACGCCCTAACCCCAATTGATCAAAGAAATTGGCGAACATCACTTCCACTCCGCTGCCATCATCTATGGACACTCTTTTGACAAAAAAGTCCTCGATAGTTGTATGGATTACCATAGGGTCTGTATAGGGGGGTTCCGCTGGGCACCAGATCAGTAGATCTATGTAACTGTAAGCCCAGGAAATAGTGTGCAACTCCAAGATCTTTGATAGTTAATTTCTGGAGTAGAGAATGCTTGATCTCAGATATAGCATTCAAAGAACTTCCCATAATCAGAACATCATCAACATAGACTACCAAAGCCAGGACATAAGTAGAGTTGAATTTGAGGAAGAGGCAACGATCATGATGAGATTGAGTGAAATTTATAGATAAAAGATGTGTAAACTCTTTGTTCCATTGTCAAGAGGCCTGTTTCAAGCTATAAAGACTTTTGGTCAACTTAAAAACTAGTGAAGAATCAGAAACATCATAGCCATCTGGCAATTTCATGTAAACTTCTTCATCCAAAGAGCCATGAAGGAAAGCATTGTTGATCTCCAGTTGATGAATGTGCCATCTGGAAGCAGATGCCAAGGCAAGAAGCATCCTGATGGTGACTGCTTTAGCAACTGGAGAAAAAACTTCAAAGAAGTCAATTCCTTCAATTTGACTGTATGCTTTTGCAACCAACCTTGCCTTGTTCTTGGCAAGAGAACCATCTGCATTGAATTTGAGTATGTATACCCATTTAGATCCAATGGCTTTCTTTCCAAGAGGCAAGGAAACCAGATCCCAAGTATGATTCTGCTCCAATGCAACCAGCTCATCATTCATAGCTTTTATCCACTCAGGTGATTGCTTTACTTGAGGATAGGTGGATGGTTCTAGAATCTGTGAAGAATTATAAGCAGTATGTGCAGTGATAATAGACAGAGAGAGGACAGCCTGAAGAGAGGAAGATGATGCATAATCTTTGGACCAGACATAATGCTTGATGACTTTAGTATTGTGCCTTAGATGTGCATCAGATGGAGGGGAAGGAATGTCAAAAAGGAGGTGATTGGGGAGATTAGGTACCTGTGATTCAAAAAGAGATAAAGAATGTTCTGAATCTAAGTAAGGGAGAGGAAAAGAAAACTGAGTAGGGTTAGAATAAGGAAAGACAGACTCATGAAAAATTACATCTCTGGAAGTGACAATTCTATGATTATGAAGATCAAACAACTTGTAAGCCTTTTTACCTGTAGGATAGCCAATAAAAATACATGGGAAAGCCCTTTCAGTGAACTTATTTGTGTGAGGTGAAGTGTTTGTGGCATAGGCTAGGCAGCCAAAAGATCTGAGATTATGAATATCTGGACTGAGGTTAAAAAGAAGCTGATAAGATGAAAGCCAGGAGAGAGTTGGAGATGGCAATCTGTTTATGAGGTAGGTAGCTGTAAGAATTGCATCACTCCAGAAAACTTTTGGTAGATGAGATTGAAACATGAGAGCTCTAGCCACTTGTAGTAAATACTAATGTTTTCTCTCAACAACTCCATTTTGTTATGGACTATAAGAGCAAGACCTCCGATGCAAAATACCATATTCTGAGAAAATTTTTTCACATTCATGCCTTACAAATTCACTTCCATCATCTGGCCTTAGAAATTTAACAGAAGCATCAAAGTGGTTTTTTATCATGATCAGAAAGTTTTTAAGCAGAAATGGTACTTGATCTTTGGTTTTAAGAAGATAGGTCCATGTACATCTAGTAAAATCATCTACTATTGTCAAAAAAATATTTGCAATTTGTATTTGAGTTTACTTTATATGGTCCCCAAAGATCAACATGTAACAAAGTGAAAGAAGAAGGTGTGAAAGAGGTACTAGATGTAAAAGGTAATCTATGTTGTCTAGCCATAGGACAAACAGAACAGATATTATCATCTGGAAGTTCTTTGATTACATCAAAATGCCTTAGTACATCAGAAGAGGGATGTCATAATCTATAATGCCAAGACTTGAAAGATATAACAGCTTAACTAGCTGTTGTACTAAAAACAGGAGATCTTGAAACTGTTTGAGAGTAAGCTGACTGAATTCTTTGATGAATGACTTCTGTTTGAAAAGATTGAGGATCAAGTATGTATATACCATTAGTTTCCTTGATTATTGCCAAGACTTTATTAGTCCCGAGGTCCTGCAGCAAGCAATGATTTGATGAGAATGTGAACAAAGCTAGCATTGACCTAGACAATTAACTGAGAGGAAGAAGGTTGTACTTGAAGTCTGGAATATGTAAACAGTCAAGCAGGGTAGCTGATGGGCTCAAAATGACAATTCCTTTGGCTTTAACTAGTTTAGTAGTATGATCTGGCATATAAACTAGAGTGACATGGTTTACATGTTAGACAGAAGTAAACTGAGAGATATCTCTGCACATATGGCTTAAAGCCCCACTGTCCACAATCCAACTATGATCATTCAAAGTAAACACACTAAGTTAGAAATTAGTGTTAATATTACCTGCAAAGTCATGATAATGAGCATAGTTTGCCATTCCACCTTGACTCTGTATAGGATCATTTGCCTTCTGCTTCTTCTCAATTTGAGCCTCCACCAGTTTTGAAATGAGAGCCTGAAGCTTTCCATCCACATCAGTAATTGGACTCTCTTCCTCCTCAGTTATTGCATGTGCAGAAAATCTTTGATATGCATGATTAGGCTGATATGCCTTTTCATAATGCAGTTGAGTGAATTGTGATTTCTGTGGTTGTTGAACCATTAATGTCATGTCTCTGTTTCTTTCCCACCATTCTGGATAACCCTTGATCTTGAAACAATTCTCCTTAACATGTCTCAACCTTCCACAGTGATCACATCTCAAATTTGTTCTCTTAACAGTTCTCTTCCTCATCCCATCTGCATTATCATGCTGCTCAGTGGTTCCATCTCTGAATTGATAAGGTATCTTTGTATATTCTGACTGCCATTGCTGAACTATTCTGAATTTCCTGGTAGCCTCCATGCACTGTTTTCTGCTTCTCAATCCTGCTAATCATCTGGCAAGCTTTACCAACACTAGAAAATGGATCTATCAGTAAAATTTGATGACTGATAGAACTATATACCTCATTCAATCCCATCAAGAATTGATGAAGTTTATCATCTTCTTCTTCAGCTGGCAAACATGGGTAGTTTATGAAATCCGCATTACATCTTTTCCTAGGTCTTAAACAAGCATATTCATCCCATAAACCTTTCAATTCAATAAAATACACAGCAACAGAATCACTTCCTTGTTTCAATTCACATATATCCTTCTTCAATTTATGGATCAAAGGTCCATTGCATTCACCAAATCTTTCCTTCAATTCATTCCATAAAACATGTGCATCTTCACAAAACATGAATCCTCTAGCTATCTTCTTAGAAATTGAGTTCAAATCTATGAGATCAAAGTTGAATTTACCTTGTCCCATCTTTCATACAATGGATCATCCATATCAGGTGCTTTTGACTCTCCTGTCAGAAACTTGAGCTTTCCTTTTGGATCTAATTGCCACAACCATAGATCTGCTCCATGTAATGTAATTGTATTCATTGAGTGGTTCTGTAACAAGCACTAAGTTTGAGTTATCTAAACTTTGAAGATCAAAAGGAATATTCAGTTCATTCCTTCTGGATCTGGTGAAGACTCATCAGTCCGTAGTGAATTTGCAACTGAATTCACAGATTTAAAATCCGAAGACATGAGATACAGATTTCAAAAGAAGCTGAAAATTTTGGCAAATTGAAACATAAGGACTGGATCTACCCAGTTTCTCTGATACCATGTGAAATTTACTGAAGCAAGAAAATGGGAAAACAAAAATAGAAGGGGCAGATCATTTCATTCATACTTGCAGTGATAATTTTGTTCAGAATAATTATAGTACAAATGAGCTGAAGTGTGTGGTTTATATCAGACCAACAAAAAACAACACCACTAATGAGAAGCGGACACATGTACTAATTTGCAACAGAAAATATAAGGAAACAAAACAACAACTAAGGATGTGTTTCATCTCAAATTTAAAATTAGCGCCACCAAGGTTGAAAGAAGATCGCCCGCCAACTTTGAAACCTTCTCCAAGCTGAGAATCTGATGGAGTTTTCAGCATACAACAAATTTGATGCTACACTCCTGATTTGGTCTTCAACAGAAGCTCCGGCGCTACCTACGGCGGCGTCAGCGACGGGCCACAAGAAAGCATTCAATTGAAGACTCTATTTATGGCCCTGGAAGTGTGTGGAGTCTACGATGGAAAAAGATGCCGTGTTTTGGTTCTCTGGACCACAAGGAAGTGTACAGAGTCTGCGACGGGCCACAAGGAAGAGGCAGGTTTTGGTTCTCCTGTAGCGGTGGTGGTTGCCCAACGAGGGTTAGGAGCTGGTGGTGGTGGTGCTAGGATTTCGAGAGAAGTGGTGGATCTAGAAATTCTGCGGCGGTGTTGGTGCTAGGTGGCGGTGGGTGTGGCAAATTTCCAGATTCTGGAGGTGGCGGAGGCGGCGCAATGGTGGTGGTGGAGGTGGCGCAATGGTGGTGGTGGAGGTGGCGCAATGGTGGTGGCGGAGGCGGCGCAATGGTGGTGGCGGAGGCGGCGCAATGGTGGTGGTGGAGGCGGCACAATGGTGGTGGCAGTGGAAATGGCAGAGCAGTTGTGGTTATGGAGAAGGTGGTTATGGCAAAAGGTGGTTATGGAGAAGATGAAGAAGAATCTGGGGGTATTTTTGTCTTTGCATTTTTAGTTTTAATATTAGGGTTATTTTAGTCTTTTTAGTTATGTCAATGTCGGAAAATGCCAAGTCAATGCCGGAATAGAATCAAAAGGTTATATCGGCACATTTGGTGCAAAAGATAGGGTTATAATCGCACTTTCAGACTTTACAGGGTCACATTGGCACTTTCGATCAAAACATAAGGCCATATCTATATTTTACCCAATTATATATTATTATTTGCATATATTCTATCTATTTATTTAAATTTTAGTTTGAGTCAAATTTGGATTGGAGTTTTAATATCCAAGATCAATACAAAAAACATATTCATAATTCGATATAATCAATTCAGATATCCGAAGATTATTATTCTAGATTTAATTTTTTACATTTTTTATTTTCATTTTTTTTCTACATTTGCAATTGTTACATAGTTATGAGGCATAATTTAACATTCGGAAACCAATCAATATTATTCACTAAATAGTTTCATTTTTATTTTGTATAGATGAAGTTTATTGATGATAATTACGTTCAGAGAGTTAATAATTAGTTCGACATACCATGCCCATAGAAAACTGTTGAGGATCGCCACATCATATAGCATGGCAGAATAGTGTCTCCTCAATCATGTTCTTTAAATTGCCCCTCTCTTACCATATACAAACAGTTTTCAGCTGTTTCAAGAAAAAATACAATCATCAAAATTCAAGATTAGAATATTCGCTACGTTCTTGATTTTGGGTGACCGACTGCTTAATTTATGATATCTGATCATCAACTTTTGAATTATTAAAAAAATTGAATTCTTAAAAAATTAAATATTTATTACAGAAAACGTGCCTTTTTGCTGCCAAAACATTTCAACATTATTTAGTAAACATAGCTTTAGTCGTAGTAATGCATAAATAAACTAATCATTGCTAAAACTTGAATTTTCCGTTCTCATCTCTCATTCTCTCTCGTTCTACTATTCACCCTCTCATCCATTCACTTATAACGACTAAATTCACTATTCTCCTCACCGGAAAACAAACAAAATCTCAAAGCTCTCACACCTGAGGTCACATTCTTAGTCCGTCATGGCGGCACCGGCCGTCAGGAGCTTCAGCCAAGCCATACAATCAAGAAACCCTCCAATCACCACATCTCTACCATCCACCCCTAACCTTACACCCACATTTCAATTTAAGGGAGAAACATCAGTACTTTTCTCATCAAAACAGTTAGCCCAATTATCTAGCCACTATGCAAATGCTCTCATAGGGAATTCCCCAAAAGGAAGGCCTGTCATGGAAAAGATTGAATCGGATTTCAAAACTGTAGGGTTCAATGGCAAATATCAATTGGGGGCTTTAGAATTCAAGAACATTCTAATCAGATTTCAAGAGAAAGAAGACTTTCAGAGGTGCTGGATAAAGGCTGTGTGGTCTCTAAATGGCACGACAATGAGGGTACTCTAATGGACGGCATATTTCAAGCCCAACGTAGAATCCTCCATCATTCCAGTTTGGATAACAATCTGAAGTGTTCCCCTCTACTACTATAACACTCCGGTGATTGAGGCAATAGGTAACCATATTTGGAAGTTCATTAAGATGGATCAAGCCGCGAAAATACTCACAAGGCCATTAGCGCTCAAATTATGCATCGAAGTGGACCTCCCATCTCAGTCACTGAGCCATATCAGGTTAGATACCTCACTTGATAATGGCAAGTATAATAGAGAGTATGAGAATTGGCCTCATACTGCTCCTTTTGTAAGAAAATTGGACATGATAAGTCTAGATGTAGAATTTCTACCCTGGGCTGAAATCTGTTCCCAAACCAGTTATGAAACCTGTGGAAAAATTGATGGAAAAAGGACACAAATTGATGTTAAATGATGATATAGATAGGAGTTTGTCCCACCAGAACTTAGATAAAAAATGCTAGTAAACCCTGCTAAAACAATTAGGACTCTGCACCCAAATAAGGTGAACTCAGACACTGCTAGATCACTACCTACCCTAGAAAAGAATGGAAACTAACAGGTGGTAAAAAAGAGTAAACCACAGAACACATATGGTATAACTGTTTTACAGAAACAAAACGATGTGAATGTCCAAATCTTTAACTCTGAAAAGAACACAAACATTGGTACCCGGGAGGTAGTATTGGACAAGGCTGCCACAGATAAAGTTTTGGAATATCCCCCACACCAACGGGCACATCCAGAGCTAAAATCATTTGCTACTACCACTAGCTCACAGCACCAGGCCAAATGTGATCAACTCTTAGATGAATTAAAGGATACTGGAAAGCATGGGATGATACCACCTCAGCATGAAGAACTACACAACTTGGATCTGATTGCCCTGTCTTCACAAGAAATCAATAGACTAGAATTTCTGGCCAAAGATGATCTTGCATGTATGATTTCTAACTCACCAAACTCATATCACAACACTAACCCATATTTCTCTCCATCTTGCAGATCAAGTCCGCAAAGTTCAAACAAGTACATGATTCTAAGAACAGATGATAACTCTGACACAGGAAACAACTATGATCCAAGTATTAGAGAGCTTCAGCTGGAGCAGGTAAGTCTCTCTAATTCTCAAACTATAAAGATACCTGTTAAATCCTCTAGGAAGACAACTCTATTTAATAAGCTTAACAGGATGAATCTAAGATCATCCTCAAAAAGAAAACCTAACCTATCTCATGAATAATACACTAAACACAAAGTTTTTAGTGTGGAATTTAAGAGGGTTAGATACATCCATTGCCAGATTGAAAAGACTTGTCAGAACACACAACATCCAGGTTCTATGTACTTTAGAACCTAAACATAATCATGAATTATGTGATAACTACACGGCTAAGTTAAACTTTAAATTCCACCACAGCTCAAATACTAACAATATTTGGTTGATGTGGAACTCAAACTGTACTATACATATCAGTTCTAAAATTGATCAACACACTAAAGCTGTAATCACCACTCCTCTCTGCAATCTTGTCATGTGCACTTATTTTATACCTGCACCTACTGACAGGAAAAATAGAAAATGCTTATGGGATGAAATATACATGCATCAAGATGTAAATAAAATATTAATAGAAGACTTTAACTCCATGAACACTATTTTGGAATATAAAGGACTAGAAAAACCTAGTATGAAAGTATTAGGGAATTCTCAGGCTTTATATCTGAAAATCAGTTAACACATCTTTTCACAGTAGGAAACACCTTTACCTGATCTAACATGAGGAGAAATACAACACTTGAGAGATTAGATAGAGCCTTAGTGGACTATGAATGGAATGAAAATTTCCCTAATAGTTCAGTGCATACCTTAAACTAACATACATCATATCACTGCCTTCTACTTCTTACTGTTGGAAGTAGAATCCCAGCAACACCAAAGCCTTTCAGGTTTTTGGATGTGTGGATGACAAGATCTGATTTTAGAAGTGTAATCTCCCAGAACTGGTCTTTACCTTTAGCTGAAACTGGCACGTTAGGCTTTTTCCTGAAAATGAAAAGACTGAAAACTAACATAAAAAGATGGAATAAGGATAAATTTGGGGACATAAATCAGAATGTCAAAAGAGCATAAGAGGAATTCCGAGTTCTGGAAATAGCATATGAAAGTAGTAATTCAGTCCAGGACTACATTGAACTCAATAAAAGAAATGCCTTGTTGTTAAGAGCTCTAAAGGAAGAAAACTCTTTTTGGAAACAAAAAGCTAACCTTAAATGGCTTAAAGAAGTGGATGAAAATACCAAGTATTTACATGCCCGGGTTAAACAAAAAGGCAAAAACAAAATATTTCAAAAATAAAGACCTCTCTAGGCACATGGGCAGATTTACCATCTGAAATTGAGCATGAGGCAATTTCTTTCTTCCAAAACCTGCTGACTGATGACTCTCAATTTGAAGACTCCGACTTCCAGTCCCATTTTCTAAGCCAAATCCCAACTGAGATTTCCAGTGAAGATAACCTAATGCTTCTGCAAAGGCCATCACTCATAGAGTTAAAAGAAATAGTTCTTTCTTTAAACCAAAGTGGATCTCCAGGGCGTGATGGTTTTACATCAGGTTTTTTTTTACCAACTTTTGGGACATTATTGGACCTGATCTGCTCAGTGCTACTGAGGATTTCATGTCTGGATCCCAAATTCCAGTTGGCATCTCTAGTACATAGATATGTCTAGCAAAGAATGAAATCCTAATTTCCTTCTCTGATTATAGACCTATATCCCTGTCTAATTTAACCAACAATATTTTCTCTAAACTTTTAGTTCAGAGAATATCATCCCTGATGCCAAAAATGATCTCAGTGAATAAATCTCCCTGATGCCAAAAATGATCTCAGTGAATAAATCTTCCTTTCTTAAAGGAAAAGAAATGTCAGATAATATCATCCATCTTAAATAAATGACAAGATTTCTAAACAACAAGAGTGGAACTCCTAACTGCATGTGGAAACTTAACTTAGCAAAGGCCTTTGACAAAGTTAAATGGTCTTTTCTAAGTGCAATACTTGGAAAGTATGGATTTGCACTCGAGTTCATTAAGCTTATAATCTCTAATCTATCTTGTGCTTGGTTCTATGTGATTATTAACTCTAAACCTGTAGGTTTCTTCAAGGCTACCAGAGGAATCAATCAGGGAGATCCTCCTTCTCTCTTTCTCTTTATCATTTTCTCTAAAGCTTTCTCTAGGAGCTTATCTTACTGTTTCTCTACCAATAAAATGAGGCCTTTTAAACTTCTTGCAAATTCCATTACTGTCTCTCACCTTTGCTATGCTGATGACACCATTCTCTTTCTTCAAGCCACTAAGCTAACAATCAAGAGAAGCAAAGCTTTCCTCCGTGTCTTTGAAAAAACTAGTGGTCAAAAAATAAATTATGATAAGAGTAATTTTTTTATCAGTAGACATGCCTCCTTAGCACAGCAGATATTAATTCAGACTTCACTGGGCAGGACTAAAGGAGCCTTTCCCTTTAAATACCTAGGATGCCCTATCTACACTGGCAAGACTAGAGCTTCTCACTTCCAACCTATCCTGGAATTGTAGGATAAGAAATTTAAATCATGGAAAAATAAATGGTTGAGCTAAGCAGGAAAACTTATTTTCATTAAATATGTCATGTACTCTATCCCACAACATTACTGGGCAGTAATGGTGCCATCAAAGACTGTAGTCACCCAGCTAAGGAGAAAACTAACACATTTCTTCTGGGGAGATTCAGTAACTAAGAAGATCTGGAAAAACATAAAAAAACATGAGTTTCCCTGTTGACCAAAATGGTTTAGGCTTTAGAAACATACAAGACATAGTCAAGACTTTTTCCATTAAGCTTTGGTGGAAATTTCATAAAGGTAAAACAATCTGGGCACGATTCCTATAAACAATTCACCTTGGGCATAGAACATCTCAGACGTAGAAAATGATCATTGTTATAAATAACCTAGCTGAAACTCACACTAGGATCATCCATGGAAAGGGACTAGCTAATTTCTTCACATCTAACTGGACAGGATTAGGCCCCATTGAAGACATGATCTCTACTGATATATTCTTAATAGTGCCACACAGTACCACAATTGCTCAATTTGAAGAAAATAGAGTTGAATGGATTCATTTTTTTTTCAAATTGTGCCTCACTCATTGCTTTCAATGTTTCAGGATATGGAGATTTGCTCACACAGGGATGACAGAATGATCTGGATGCCATCCACTACTGGGGAGTTCAATTTCAAATCTGCATACATAATGATATCCCAAGCAAGGCCAACCAGTAAAATCCTTAAAAAGGTCAGGAACCCACTGATTTCAAAAAAAAATTCTATCTTTATGTGGAAGCTTGCAAATGTTATCCTACTGTTTGATGACATTCTCATTTTCTCTAACATAGCACACTTCTAAATGTCTGATGTACCTTAACCTTGATACCATATCTCACTGGTTCAATGATTGTGTTCTGACTGTTAACATTTGGAAATTATTTGATGATATTTTAGGAATCAGAACACCACATTTTTTAATCCATTTTTTGGAAGACTAGCCTTTTATTGGACATTATCTGGATACTTAGTAGTGCACGGCAAGCTAATCACTATCATGCCTTCTGTTATCTATTAGAACCCGTGGAAAGCAAGAAACTCTCTTATATTTGAAAACATTAAACCTCATACTCAAACCATAATTCAAAACATCAAAAAAGAGGTGTTCAATGTTTTCTACATAAATCCTTAAATCTCCAAATCCCAATCTGAAATGGTATAGGTACAGTATGGTCCCATCCCTTCTCTAAAAAAAGCCACACAAACCTAGGATAAGATGTTTTCACTTGCCTAAACCTAGGACAGAGTTTAAAATTAAAGTGGATGCTGCCTAGAAGAACTATAATGGAAAATGTGGCACTGACATTATAATTAGAGACAGGGCAAGTAAGTTTATTAAAGTACTCATAAAACCAACTTTCACACATAGCAGTTCTCATGGAGAGCTAGTAACAGTGAAAGAAGGCATTTTATTTGCTATATCTGAAAATCTGACCTCATATACCATGGAAACTGATAGCATGCTTTCCATCCAAGCCATTTCAGACCCTAATAAAGGCCCACGGATACCCTTTTCTTTAGCGGCTGAAATTAAGCACATATTGGGAAACATTTAGATTATACACACTTACAGGCAGGCTAACATGGTAGTAGATCACCTTAGTAAGATGGCCCTTGTTTTGGATAAACAAATAATCAACTTCCATGACCTGGATGCAAAAACTAAGGGGTTCATCTCATTAGATAAGACTCAAACACCAGCAATCAGAATAGATGGCTAGAATGGATGCTACTGATAGAATTGTATTCTTTTTCTTGCATGATCTTCACACACAGACCAATGGACTCACTCATAGATGCCACACCAAAGCTCATCATGTTTTCAGTCTGTATTCTACCACAACTGTGTATGGAAATGCAGGAACTCGCCGCACTATCATGAAGTATGGAAGTAGTTCAGGGGATCTCAGCCTTTATCAAAGGCTTATTCTCAGCTTGAGTCGTCTCAACAAACTCCAAGGCCTAATCTCAACTTTTTTGTGTTGTAAATTTTGCTTCTTTTACTTATGGATTTATTGAAAGTCCGGCCGATCGTCCACATTAACACATGGGGTGGAGGTGTGGCAATCGGAAACACTTCCAAAAAAACCTCTAAGTAAACCTTTTGCTTTACAAAACTGCTCTCCAAGTAAGCTTTTGTGTAAAAAGTTCAAGTTTCTACTTGAACATCTACCTTGTAAAGTCAATCAAACCTTCTTAAAGGTTGGGGTACCTTATATACAAACCCCCATTAATATGGGTTTCTAATTAAAAAAAGCATAAATATTTTAATATTTGATTAAAAAAATTAACGCTTGTTAGAAAATGTAGAATTCAGAAATGAAATTGATATACAATTGAAGTCTATACGTCTTTTATCATTTAAATAATAAATGTGTAATGAAAACATATTATCGATTGATTTTTTTTTTAATTAAAACACCCGAAGGTGGGGGAGTTCTTTATTGGGATCCCCAAGCCCTATATCAAAACCAAGAGACTGTTTGTACATGAGTTCGGCAAAAACCGAAGAGATGAGACAACATTGTTCTCCAAAAGTGCTAATCTACCACTATAAACACTAAACAAAGTAGTGTAATGTAAGTAGAAGTTACGATCCTAGGGAGAGAATCTCCACCCCTCGTGTGAATTCTCTCCCTTGGCCAGGAAACTTCTGAATGTGAGAAAATGTAACAGACAACTCAATTGATGAGGAAGTAAAGATTTTGCTGAAAGCTATCCTTCGAATGTGATATTCCGAGTGCCTTAGATGTGGAGAGTAGTGATATGGCCTTTTGTGTCATCAATGCGATGTCAAAATAGAGCTGCCTTGGCTAAGACAACCACCACCTCCTGGAGTTGAAAGCTGAAGAAAGTTGGGATTGCTCTGAAGAAAGCATTAAGTGCCGTATCAAGCATGCAGTTGATACGTATTGCTTCGTGCCTCATAGTGGGTGCCAATTCGTGCCTCAAATCTTTCAGTCCTGCACGAAATATAACAGCAAATAATTAGGCAGTATCTGTTCCAAAAATTATAAATGTTTAGAGCTTCTGAGGTGGGGAACATTATCTCTATCCATGATTATTAGCCCTCTGATCTCAGGAGTAACATTGGTTAGATTGAGACTTTGGTTGTTTAGAAAGTGGTGTTTAGAGATAGCATGAGCCACAACATTACACTCCCTATAGACATGTTTTAGTACAGTTGTACCAATCAAAGATTTAGCCTTAAAAACCATCTGAAAGAGTTCCCATTTTGCAGCATAAGGATTACTGATCATCTCTACCGCCAGTTTTGAGTCTGATTCAATAATAAAGTTATGATCAAGGTGGGCAAAGGTGTAGCAAGCATGCAGTATTGCTTCGATTTCCGCATGTAAAGGAGATACACCAGAAATTGAAGTTGAGCTAATACAGATAGGCTGACCGAGGCTATTCCTGACAATAAGACCAGCCGAAGCTTTACCAGAGCTCCAGGAGGCATCCACATTTATCTTAGTACAACCAGGTTCAGGCCTGTCCCAGTAAACTTTCATTATATTTGGCTTTGGGGGAGGTCTCAACAAAGGGATTAGATGCTTGAAGGCTGGAGGAATTGAGTGTGTGGATAATAACTTTGGCTGACACTCACTCAGTGTCAATCTGATCAGGTCATCAACCTCCATACAAATACTATCCACAGAGAATGGTTTATGATCATATAGAAAGTTGTTTCTAGCTTTCCATAAGCTCCAGCAGGTCAGGGATGGCAGTATCATGCAATAAACTTGGTAAAACTGAGGTAAATCCTAACAACTCCAGAATAGAAAAAATCTTTGGGATATCGAGTGTTGGTCATTAAGATTAAATTGAATGGATGCAGTCAAGTAAGACCAAACTTTCTTAGCTAATGGACAAGTGATAAAATAATGTTGGATAGAGTCTAAATCACAGCAAACTGGACACTTGGAAGCTAAACTGTAACCACATGTAATCAGGATATCATCAAAGGGAAGAAAGGCATGTAGCAGTTTCCACACAAAAATAGAAATCTTTTTGAGAAAGAGGGAGTTCCATAGATACTTAGTTACAGGGTAGTTACCTGATAGTTGAACGAGTGACCTATATGCAGACTTAAATGTAAAATTACCCGAAGCTTCAGGCTTCCAAATCATCCTGTCCTCCCTCTCAAGGTTTAGTTCTGCACCCTGTAAAAATTGTACAGTATCATTGTCCAGAAGAGATGATATTTGGTTTAAAATACTTTCTTTGTTGGCTATAAAATCAGCCACAGAAAGACCAGCTAACATATTATGTGTACTTTCAGGTAGCTGACCAATCAAAGGTCCCTGAGGGCACCAGTTTGCAGTTAAGAAGTCACACTTCCCAGTTCCATAGATAACATACGAATTGTTTTCTGCAAATGAATTGATATAACAAATTCTCTTCCAAGTTGCAGAATTTCTATGGGAAGGAGGAAGTGACCATAATAGCTTAGCCCACAGTGAAACCCCTAATTGGCTTTTCCACCACAGTTTAGCCGAACAAGAATCAACAATTGATTGAACAGATCTGAACCCTAGTCCTCCCATTTTTGTTGGTTTAGCAATTTGGGACCATCTTTTCCAAATCTTTTTTTTCCCTTCTGATTCTCCCCAAAAGAAGTGAGCCATTTTTTTCTCAAAAGCTTTAATGATCCCTTTTGGGGGTTTGATTACCATCCATATATGCTGAGGGATTGAGTATAATGCCGATTGAATTAAGGTCATTTTCCCCCCAGAACTTAGCCATTTATTTTTCCAATTTTGTAGCTTAAGATCTACATTAGCTAAGATGGGGAAAAATATCTATTCAAAGCCCTGCCCTTAAAAATAGGACACCCTAGGTATTTAAATGGAAAAGAGCCTTTCTTCATTTTCAGAATTGCTTTAACCTGGTTCTTCCTAGAGACAGTAGCCTTACTACTTAGATAAAAATCTGATTTCTCAAAATTAAACTTTTGGCCTGAGGTGTACTCAAAAACTTCCAGAAAAGCTTTGATTTTAATAAGATTAGCCTTAGATGCTTGCATAAATATTATCGTATCATCCGCATACATCAAGTGAGAAACAGCAGGTAATGAGCCAGGAATTTGGTATGAAGATAAACTTCTGTTGTGAAAAATATAAGTTAAGCTTCTTGAGAATGCCTCTGAAAATAAATTAAAGAGAAAGGGGGATAGAGGATCACCTTGTTTGATTCCCCTTGTTGCCTTGAAAAAACCTACTGGATTTCCATTAAGTAAAACTGAAAAGTATGCTTGTGACAGGTTATTCATGACTGCCTTTAAAAAATTCCCATTAAAACCAAACTTCATCAAAATATGCTCTAGAAACTTCCATCTAATTCTGTCAAAAGCTTTCCTAAGATCCAATTTTAGCATGCAATTTGGGATTCTGTATTTTTTGTCCAAAAATCTGATCATTTCATTTAAATACAGAATGTTATCTGATATATCCCTATTCTTCATGAATGCAGTTTGGTTTGGGGATATCAGGTTATCCATGTAAGGTTTTAATCTCTCATTTAGTACTTTAGAACAAATCTTATTCAAAGCATTTGACAAGCTAATTGGTCTAAAGTCCTCAAATGAGCTTGGAGTTGGTTTTTTTGGTATGAGGGTAATCCAGGTGCTAGAGATACCCTTAGGAATATCAGCACCAGAAATAAACTCATTGACAGCATCCATTAAATCTATTTTTATTATAGACCAGCTTTTTATAAAAAAATTTGGAAAAAATCCATCTGGCCCAGGACTACTTGTTTTGTTTAAACTCCTAATGACATATTCAAGTTCTGGTTCTGATACAGGCTTACCAAGAACATGATTGTCATTATCTCCTATAATAACCGGGATCTGGCTTAGAAAATGGGAGAAATAGGTATCATCAGTGGACAGCTCAGATTCAGACAGTAACTCAGAGAAATAGTGAATGGCTTCATTTTGAATATCTACTTGGGAATTTATCCATTGCCCCTCCCTGTTTTTTATTTTAGTTATCTGAAGTTTACTGTTTCGCTCTTGCACTACCTTATGAAAAAAGGAAGTATTATTATCCCCAAGCTTATGCCATCTTAATCTAGCCTTTTGTTTCCAATATTTTTCTTTTTCCTTTAAAACCTTAAGCAAGACAGCATTTTTTTCATTCAATTTTATACGCTCAGATAATGTGGGATTCATGTCGTAGTTCACCTCTTGTACTCTTAAATCTTCCTCAGCTTTTTTAACATTTAAATCAATGTTTCCAAATATCTCTCTGTTCCAGTTTTTTACAGATTTCTTAAGTCTAATCAACTTGAGATAGAATCTTAGCATACCAGTTCCACCAATAGGAGAGTCCCAGCTATTTTTTATCACTGAAATGAATTCTTCCCGCTGAAACCAAGCATCAATGAATCTAAAAGGCTTCGGATTGGAAGAGGTCAGGTTAGAAACCTGAAGAAAAAGGGGAGCATGGTCCGAGGTTTGTCTATTTAGAATTTGGATCGATGAGGATGGAAATTTAGAGATCCAAGACAAAGTGCACAGGCCCCTATCTAGCCTTTTTGAGGTAGGGTTTCTAAGTCTAGAATTACACCATGTAAATAGGTTTCCTACTGCATTAATTTCCTGGATGCCATTAGAGTTAATCCATGAGTTAAAATCCCTAATACTGCCTAATGCTGGGGAACTTGGACCTCTATATTCAGTTAATGAAGTAATTGTATTAAAATCACCCATAAAGATAGTGTCACCCTTTGGGATAGAGCTAAGCTCTGACCATAAAATCTTTCTACCTTCTCTATCCCTTAGGGCATATACAAAAACTGCATCCATTATCAAATTTGTAGACTGATGAGCAATGGATACATGCATGAACTGTTCATGAGTGGATATAATTGAGACAGATAAGTTGTTAGACCACATAAGCCATATTTTACCATTAGCCAGTGTCAAATTCTGGGAAAGGATAATTTTTTTCATGTAGTCTTCACATTGAGAGTTATTATGCATAGGTTCAATAATGCACAACAATTGAATTTTCTTTACCTTTCATAAATTAGATAGCCTTAACAGTGAAGAGTCCATTCCCCTAAGGTTCCATACTAAGAAGTTAACATTTAGATTTCCTATCATTGTTCACCTGATTTACTACTTTTTGTAGATGATCTGAGCATCATTTTGTTAATCTGGATAAGGTAGTTATTTCTTTTAGCTTTGGCCTTACCTTGGATGTTACCTGAAGGGGAAATGTTAGGAATGTGCATCTCTTCAGTCAAGATCTCATTTGTAGGCCTAGTAGCCTCAGCCTCCACATCATTATCCTTAGTGTTTTCAGGAACCTGCAAAATTAGAAACCTGTTTTCCATCTTCCCAGGCTGGGAGTAGGAGTTTTTATGGGCAGGACTATACAAAGAGAGAGTAGAAGAGCCAATCTGCATATCATCTTTAGCAAAAGTCGAAAATATGGGTTTAGAAGTTGCAGTATCATTTTGCAGCCTTGATATTGAGCTATCCGAAATATGAAGAGACTTGTTAGTATCACTTGAAATACACCTTATGCCCTGATTAACTATCAAGTTTGGATTGGTCAGTTTACTGAGTTGTTCAGAGGAAGCTATCTCCAAATTTTCCCCTGGAAGAGGTTGTTCGTCCACAGAGTCTAGGATTAGGGGTGCTTTGTCAAATTTTTTACCTGTTGCCTGCCATTGGTACTGAGGTAGATTCTGTTCAATAATAGGCTCCTGAGATCTATCATTGTTAGCCTGGAAGTTAACTTTGCACTGGGATAGGGAATGACCTAATTTTGCACAGTGATCACAATAAAGAGGTATGTCCTCATATTCAATCTGATATTTCCTGTTGTTGGTCACAGAACCTAACCTTATAAAACTACTCAGAGGTTTTTGGATATCTATTTCAACGCAAAATTTGATTGCAGAGGGCCTTGTTAACATTTCTGTTGCCAAATCGTTTTTGATGAAACTTCCTATGCTTTTTCCAATAGCCTCAATAGAAGCTGAATTATAGTAATACAATGGCGCCTCTTTGATAGTGCACCGGATAGGGACTATAGGTGATTCTCTATGGGTTGAAAAATCAGGGGTCCATTTTAGCATTTTTAGGGAGACACCATTCAGATTCCAAATACATTTCATCCAGCATCTCTGGTAATCATTTGTGTGCTCGAATCTTATCAAAACGTGTTTGTAATCCAAAGAACCAAGTTGATACTTACCTTCAAATCCCACAGTTTTGAAAGCTTGCTCCAATTGTTCCATTGAAAGTCTGCCCCTTGTAAACTTTCCGACCAGAGCGTTAGCATAATGGGCTGAGAGGGTAGCTATCTGGTCATCTGAGTATAAGCACGATGGTTCTCCTAGGTGTTGAGATTTAGGAGTGAGCTCTGGATTGTTGGGTAAAGTTTTAGAAAGGGGCGGAGCTTTGCTTTGGAGAACTGAAGCGAAGGTTTTTGGGGGAACTTGGTTAGCACTGGGAGTCGCCATCTCCGTCGGCATCGCCGATTGGGTGGCCGACGAAGCCCAAGCCGACGGAAAATTAGCCGTTGCCGGCAAGATAGCCGTTATCGGCGGAGAAAAAAACAGTGAGCAAGACGGAGTACTTTTTCAGAGAGCGTTTTTTCAGAGAGCCCTGACTTTTATTTCCATTTATATTATCGATTGATATAATATCAAATTTAAGGAGACGTGGGTGGTACGATATTGCACAGATATAAATGGAAATAAATACAAAATAATATGTCATATATTCAAAAATGCCAATTTTATTTTGTGCAATCATTTGTTAATTAAATAAAAATTATTATTATTTTTACTTATTATTTTTTGAGTTTGTCTCTTGAAATACGTTCTTTTCATAAGTCATGGAAAGACCAAGGTTTAAATTGTAAATTAGAAGAAATGAATATAAAATTTTCGGATTATAAATTTTATGAATACTATGTTACATACTAAATTTTTAATATTGCAATTAAGAACTTTTACCTTTTATTATTCGAATTAAATCCCGTCTTTTCGTAAGCCTATGGAAAGACCGTCTTTCCCAAGACTTTGCCTATTTTTTATAAGTATGATGTATATCCTGCATAAACGAGGTTAATTTTGTATGGGAATTGAATGTTAGCCTAGCGGTTGAAGTCTAGTGCTACTACCATGAGGTCATGGGTTCAATTCTCACCAAGGGCAACCCACCAAGGACAAGGGGAGGGAGTGGATTTTATTGGGGGCTCATTTGAGTTATTACCCAATTTTTAAAAAAAACGAGGTTAATTTTGTGGATGTAAGATTAATTAAACCGCAAAAGATAAGTTCAATATAGACATCAAATTTCGCTAATATTCTATCGTAGAAATAATATAGATTGAAAAAATATTTGAATAAAAAAGTATCATTCAATATGGTTAAACACGATGAAGAGAGTTGTTAATTAGATTAAAATAATATTAAGATGGTCAGTAAATAGGGATAGTCTCTTGTGAGGCATACTAAACTTTAGGCCTACAATTCTAACAATATTCTAGCTCCATGGAACTGTCTCTAATTATTTTACATGGGCATATCTCTAATTGTTTTACAGGGACCTATCTCTAATAACTTTCCAGGAATTTTTCGTCCAATTTTTTTCAATCATTTTTTCGTCACCTGCAATCGGCAAAAAAGTTCCAAAAAAGTTCAGAAAAATATTTTTAAAATATCAAAAAATCAATTCAAAACTGCTAATATCAACAGAAAAAATAGCAGAACCTCATCAAAAAATCATAAAACATCAATTAAAAACTCCAGCAAAAAATATAGTATAAAAAATCAAATAAAATATCAAAAAATATATCAAAACGCAAATAAAAAATGAAGCACACACAAATTATAACATAGCACCTACAACCTACATTTGAAACACTAACAAAAAATGGAAAAAAAACGTCAACGTAAGGGAAAAAATACTACAAAAAACCAACCTTATCATCAAAAAAGCTACAAACATCAACTCCTAACAAGTAACGATTAAAGCACTTACAAGTTATAAACAAGCACCTACAACCTACATTTGAAGCACTAACAAAAAATGATAAACGTCAAGGAAAAAAACTACAAAAAATCAACCATATCATAAAAAAAGGTACAAACATAAACTCCTAAAGTTGTACTCTAAGCACCAATTTATTTTCATAACACACACAAGTTATAAAATAAACACCTACAACCTGCATTTGAAACACTAACAAAAAAATTAAAAAAACGTCAATATAAGAAAAAAGACACTACAAACATCAACTCCTATTACCAAAAAAAATCAATCATATCATCAAAAAATCTACAAACATCAACCCATATCACCTAAAATTCATCTATAAAATGGAAAGAAAATCAACATGAGAGAAAAAAAAACTAAAGAACATCAACAAAAAAGCTACGGTACCTCAAGAGTATAAATTATTCACTCTGAAAATCATAAAATATCAATGATTTTTTTACTAAAAAAAACTACAAACATCAACTCCTAACACCTAAACCTCATCCAAAAAATGAAAACATCAACATAAGAAAAAAGACACTACGAACATCAACTCCTATTACCAAAACCTGAGCCGAAAAATAAAAAACATCAACATGAGAATATTTTAAATAAACTACAAATATCAATTCATATCACCCAAAAAAATTACAGATTCTCAAATCATATCAATTAAATCTCGCTCGAATAATGAAAAATATCAACATAAGAGGGAAAAAAAAAGCTAAAAACATCAACAAAACGGTATAGTACCTCAAGAATAAAAAACAACTCAATAAAAAATATGACCTGATGAGATTTGAACCCTGGTCTCTAACCTCAAAGCCTACAGAAATAACCACTACACCAAAGACTCTTATTCAATATACACTCAGTCAAATAAGATTAAAACTCATAATATACATAAAGAACATATATAACATAAATTCCTCAAAAAGAAGGTCAAATATGAGACTCAAACCTTTGACCTATATCCTCAACAACCAGAGTACTAACCACTAGACCAAATAATCTGTGATAACAACAAGCTCAGTCAAGAAACTATTAAACCTCAGCAAGTTTTCGAAAAAAAATAAAACAAAAAATTAAACCTCACCTCTCGAAACTCAGCTCTGACGCCGTCCACCATTGTCCTCATCCATCGTCATCATCAGTGCATTCTTACATGCACGTATCATCTTCTTCATACCCGCGAGTGGATCTGATGCTCCTGACGGTAAACGAAGCAACGCCGACACCTCACCTCACCGCCGTTTCGCGTCGCTGTCGCACCTGGTCTTTGCCTTTGCCTCTATCGCTGAAGCCCTAGCTCCGCAGGTATCTGCAATTAATTGCCTCTGCCATCGCCTCGGCAAGCTCAGATCAAATATATGGTTGAAGCATCCTTCAAATCGAACAGCGCCACAATTGATACTGGCGTCCTTCAAATTGTCCTTCAAATCGGCGTCTGCAATTGAAGCGTCCATCAAATCGAACAGTCCCGATGCCTTGGATGCCTATCGCTAGCGCTGAACAATGAAAATCCCCGCACATGCGGTGAGGAAGAATTGTCGGCGGTGAAACCCTAGCTCCGGCGTCATCGCAAATGCGAGATTCCGATGAGATCCGGCTGTTCGGTCGGAGGTTCCGTTGAGTGGCGTAAAACCGGCAAAAATCAGTGAAATCAGGCAGAATCCGGCGATAACCATCGGTCGGCAGCGGTTTCCGGTGGAGGAGGTGGTTCTCGATGGAGGAGGAGAAAAATAAAAATGAAAATTTTGATTTTTTTATATTTATAGTTGTTTGATAATTGCACAGTAAGTCCTTGAATTCATTGGCATATTTTTTATAAAAAAACCCCACCCCAAATTTAAAATTTATATTAATTGCATAGTTGGCTCTGCCTAAAGTTTAGCATTCTTAAAGTAAGACTTTGTGCAGTAAATACTCCAAATATAATACTGAAAATCACTCTATATTGTTTGTTTGTGTTTAATACTAGTCAAATATCAAATTAACCCATAAATATATCAATTATATATAATCTCATCTAACCAACTAATAAAACAAGACTTTGTAAACATTCAAAAAGAATTAACGGTTGATAATCAAAATATGAGTAATTATTTCCATTCTGCTTGGTTAGAATACTTTTAATATTTTGATTAAACACTATAATTTTACAAAACAATATTTACATAATTATGAATACATATTTCATATTTTGATTAATATATTTCTTTATAATTAATAAACGTTTTACAAAATTATTTTAATTTTTATAAATACTTATTTTTTCAAGAATGGAAAACTTGTTTATGAAGTAAATTAATGGTGGATAGGTTGAATTATACTAATTATTTTTTATGAATCGTTAAGTTGTTTACGTCAATGGTACCAAATAATATCGCACGAGCTTTCTCTCCACGAATATGGGCGATTACACCTGGGAACTGTGTGAAAACTTGTTTCTTCTTCTTTCAACTGTCGCTTAGGTGATTCTGCCATAGGACGTTCATGGGGGAAGAGGAGACAATCACAGAGGGCAGTAAACAAGGAGAAAAAGGAAGCAGAGAAATCGAGGGTTTCACAAAAAATGGATCAATTGTTGGGGATTCTGGAAGTGGATGAGGAAATGGGTGAAGATCGGGAGGAGCAGGTTGTAGAAACGCCTACTGATTTGGAAGGGAGTCTTAATATATCTGAAGAGAGGGTCCGATTGGAGTCAATGGTGGAAATTAATGTCAATCAAAAGGAGATGGAATTCAAAGAGAGGGAGACTGAATCCAAGGATAAGATGAGCACTAACCGGAAGCTGAGCTGGGCAGACAAATTGGGAGCATGAGGAGGAGGTAAAATTCTTCGAACCCACTAAAGTTGATGGTATGAAAATGGGGAAAATATCAATTGAGGAAGTAGAGGAGAGTTCAAAAAATTGGGAATCAACTGTTATTTGTAGATTTATGGGGAGTTTTCCGCCATTCAAAGTAGTAGAGGGTTTCTTTGGAAGATTGTGGGGGACTAAAATTCAGAGCATATGGAGAATTCAGAATGGGATTTTCATGGCTAAATTTAAATCTAAGGAACAAAGGTGAAATTTGGTTTTACCACTTTTTCTAGTACCTACTCGTGTGTTCCAACATGCTTAGTTTAACCAAGTGTAAAATAACGTAAAATGTAAAAGACACAACTTGGTTACGCAGTTCGGTGTAAACCACCTACATCTGCAGGGCCTGGCCCAGTTCATAATGAATCCACTAATTAGAAAGATACAGTACAAAGTACAGTTTACAAAATACTTATCTTTACTAACTATGATGTGTGGACTCTGCTAGCTCCCCTAGCTACCGATCTGCCTTGATCAGACTCCCTCTGACCTCGAACTCCGTCGACGCAAGATCTCCTCCTCCCGAGGAATTAAGGTATATGATTTTGAACTTAGTGCAGCAGGACAGTGTTGGAACACAGTATATTGGCTCTTGCAAGTTTCGTAAGATCTCAAAATCTGGATGCAGATTTTGCTCTATCAAATCGTTAGTTATGCAGTCGTGTTTGTCCCATATATATATCGACGAATCAGATCTGAATATTCTTGATTATCTCCATAATATTCCTATTCCAAATCTAATTGTTGAAGCATATCCAAATCCCATAAATAAAGGGATTTACCTTATCTCAAACTCTCCCATATATTCGAATGAATCTTCTCCTTATAAGTAGGGATTTTTCCATAAATCAGATATGCTTCTCACGCCCAATATATAGCCAAATATACAGATACCATAAATTCTAAAACACGTCAATATTTCGGCTTGAATTCCATCAAACTCCATGGCGTGAATTCTGCTGCAGCACCATTATCCAACATAGTCTGTTTATTAGTTCAAAAACAATTCACACACAATTGCCAATAAAATAAATTCCTTGACTTTACAATTTCCCCCTTTGGCATTTTTGTGGACCCATAATATTTTAGACTTGCAGCACAGAATCAAAGTCATACACTGAGCGCAGAATACCAGAATTCACATAATGAAAGCCGAAAACCAAAATCTAGAATTCCAGAAATTACAACCAAATTGAAACCAAATATCCGAAAATTAACCAAATATCCAAAATTACTCCCCCTGGGACCACACATAGGCCAAAGGGACTTCAACACAAAATGATGAAAAATGAAATTCAGTCTTTAAAACTCCCCCTGAATTAATCAACCTTCCATATTTGACTTCTCTTCCTCCAACCGTGCTTGCTCTGCTTGTAACGAAGCAATCTGAATCCCTACAACTCTAAGTCTAGCATTAATAGCCATCAATCGAGTCTTCTTGTCTGCTGTTGCTGATGAGGAGGTTGACCCAGAAGCTGTCCATGGAAGATCATGCACATGACGGAGTCCGAATGTCTTCTTGTTAGGCCGCAAGAACTCCGTATCAATGATCACATCAGAGGCCTTCCCCTTCACCTTTGCACTTTTGGCTAACGCTGAGATCAAACATGGGTATATTACAGCATCATTCACCTTAGGAGCTGTGGCTTGTCGAACCAGATGTTGCTGAATTAATAACCCTAGATTTATTTCCTGCTGTGTTCCAACACAGTAGAGCAGTTTGGCCATTTCCCTGGTCAATGCAGTAGTATTGCTAGATGGTAACCAGCAGTGAACAGCTATCTGATACAGCCCAAAGAATCTGGAGGTCAAGCATGATGCTTGCGAGTATCCAACTGCCGGCCACTTCTTCTTATATTCTCCAGAAATCACAGCCAAAATTTCATCATCAGTCATCTCCAAATCGTCCGGAAACTCTCCCCCTATCTCTGGAGTTTTCAGCCCAAATAACATATTGATTCTAGTAGCAGACAGTTCTACAATCTTTCCCCGAACATATATTCTACCGAACCACGGAGAAGTAATATCTAGATTCTCAGGCATGAGATTAGCATATACCTCGAGAACCACCTGTCGATTGAATTGCCTTTGAATTGTGGTCGCCTTCATCATCCCCATTGCCTTTAGGAAAGTTGTGAACCCACTCTCCTGATAAGCCTTCAAGTCCAAGGGTCTCTCAGCAATAAACTTCTTCTCAAAGAAGAAATCTTCCATCTCAGCTCCCTTCTTGTCAAAATAAACTGCAGAAAAATCCTGAGTGACAGATGGGGGTGGCAGAGCCTTCCTTGGCTTGCTATCCTGTCTCTTCTTACTTCTTTTTGCTGCCTCAGTATTCATGGCAGAGCTAGCCTTCCTTTTTCCTTTTGCCTTCTGGAAAAATTCATCCAGGACCTCGTCACTGGAGTATGTCAGGTCTGGGGCATCCTGTGTTGGAACACTGTCAGCTCTTTCTTCTTCTGAATCAACACCCTGACCTGGCAGATCTTCATCAGCTACTTCCATCTTCTGATTCCCTTCATCATCAGACTGATCAGGGGCTTCATCATTCAGATCTTCTTGAACTACATCACCCTGTGTACCCCCCAGATCAGCATCAGATTCTTCCTCCATATACACAGATTCTTCCTCCTGTGTTGGAACACTGTCATCATCATCAGACAGTTCAATAATCACAGGTTCTCTCAATTTCTCCATTCTCTTTGCATTCTCCACATCAAAAAATCCAACCTGTAGCTTGTCTCCATACCTTACTGTCTTCATCCCAACAGCTTGTTCCTCATCAATTTCTCTTATCCACATATAACTATGAGCAGTCATACGACAGAAAACATGAAATTTGTCTTTCCCTTTATCATTCAGCTGACCGTACATCCCTCTCAGATACTTCACAGTCTTATATTCAATATCCCACACATCAGGAAAGTGCTCAGAAACAATCTCCTTAATTTTGACATGCAACACTTCTAAATCCTTTCTTATACTCCTAATTTTGCTTAGATCCACGGAATATCTATTTGCTTGTAACCATTCGAAAATATCATCCACACTTCTACTTTCAAAACCCAAGAATTTCAATGGTCGAGGGTCAGGACCAGTTACCTTAGGTTTTTTCTGTTTCTTGCCTCCAGACGCCTCTTCTTGGGTATCAGAATCTTCACTCTGTTTCTTGACAGAAGCCTCTTCCTCTTCCTTTTCCTCTTCAGCTTTATCAGGCTCTGCTCCAGCTATCTCCTCATTCTCCTCATGGTTAGCATTTACTTTGTTCTGATCTTGAGTTTGTGACTTACCCAATTCAACATATCTTCTCGGCTCATCAAACACTACCAATTCCGAATTCACTGAGCTCCGGTCTTCCTCCATAATTTCTGGCACTGAAGCTTCTTTTATCGGAGAATTTGGGCTTGACATTATTTGGTACAATGCCGAGATAGAGGGGAGTTTTGAGTATAAGATTTTTTGGCAAGAGTTTTGGGGAAAATCGGGCCAAGGGTAATAGAATGCGAAAGGGATTTTAGAGTTTGAAACAACTTTCAACTCTTCATGAACTTACCTCTTTTCCCGCGAAGTGCCTTTTTTAGATTTCCCAAAAATTGTAATGATATCCCTTTCTCTTCTTGTCACATCACTTTGTCTTCCTTAATTAACTTCTAACACACCTTACTTAACTACTCCTATTTTGGTAAGTCTTTACTTCCTTCAGATATTTTTTTAAAAAAAAATTTGACGTAAATAACAGAAACAAAAATTATTTACACGAAAAACTAATCAAAGGTAAAAGTTACCTCAGATTTGACAAACACCTAAGTGTTGTCGAAGGCTCTCGAAAGTGGTAGCATCAAGTGGCTTTGTAAATATATCAGCAAACTGCTCGTGTGTTGGAACATAGACCACTTCCACTTCTTTTCGTTCCACCAAATCTCGAATAAAATTATGCCTTATGTCAATATGTTTGGTTCTTGAGTGTTGAACTGGATTCTTTGAAATATCAATGGCACTTGTATTGTCACATAAAATCTTCAAGGGTTCTTGATGAATTCCATAATCCTTCAACATTTGTTTCATCCATAGCAGTTGTGCACAATAGCTCCCTGCTGCAAGATAATCTGCTTCCGCAGTAGATAGGGAGATTGAATTCTGTTTCTTGCTATACCAAGACACCAAATTTGTTCCAATAAAGAAACATCCACCTGTAGTACTTTTTCGATCATCAGCATTACCAGCCCAATCAGAATCACTGTACCCAATCAACTCTGAATCTTGATTCTTAGAATACCAGACACCATATTCTGAAGTTCCACTTACATATCGAATAACCCGTTTCACTGCAGTAAGATGAGATTCCTTAGGATCAGCTTGAAACCTCGCACATATTCCAACACTGAAACACATATCTGGTCTGCTTGCAGTTAAGTACAATAAGCTTCCAATCATGCCTCTATATAACTTCTGATCGACTGAAACTCCTTTTTCATCTTTCACTAGTTTATCAGAAACTCCCATAGGAGTTCGAACTGCACGAGCACTACTGAGTCCGAATTTCTTAATCAAGTTCAAAGCATACTTACTTTGATTGATGAATAGACCATTCCGTCCTTGTTTGACTTGTAATCCCAGAAAGTAGGTCAATTCTCCAACCATGCTCATTTCAAATTCAGATTGCATTGTGGTGACAAACTCTTGTACCATAGATGGTGAAGTGGAGCCAAATACTATGTCATCAACATATATTTGAGCAATTAGAAGCTTTGAGGACTTGTCAAGCACAAATAAAGTGCGATCTACTCCCCCTCGACGATAACCTTTCTGAAGTAGAAAGGTAGTAAGTCGTTCATACCATGCTCGAGGTACCTGCTTTAATCCGTATAAGGCCTTCTTGAGACGATATACATGATGTGGATAATAGGGATCTTCAAAACCTTTAGGTTGTTCCCCATAAACTTCCTCATTCACGACTCCATTTAAAAATGCACTTTTAACATCCATTTGATACAAAGTAAAGTTCAAAGAGCAGGCAATAGCTAGTAGAATACGAATAGATTCTAACCTGACAACAGGTGCAAAGGTTTCATCAAAATCAACACCTTCCACTTGAGTATATCCTTGAGCAACAAGTCTGGCTTTGTTTCTGGTGACTAGGCCATCTGCATCGGACTGTTCTTGAAGATCCATTTCGTACCAATGACATTAATGCCTTTGGGGCGGGGAGTGAGATACCAAACATCATTCCTGGTAAACTGGTCGAGTTCATCTTGCATCGCAGCAATCCAGTATTCATCAAGTAAGGCTTCTTTATAGTTCTTGGGCTCAATCAGAGAAACAAAACAGTGTAGACCAGTCAGTCGTCGATAATCAACTCGAGGAACTGATCGAGTACTTCTCATGGTGGATCCAAATTGATCGAGTGTTGGAACATGGTCTTCAGTAGGAGGTGACTGTGTTGGAACATGGTCGTGTGTTGGAACATGGCCATCTTCAGTAGAGTTAGGGTTCTGGTGATCATTTGGTTCAGTAGAATCTACTGAAGACTTTGCTTTGTCTGAACATTGAGACTGTGTTGGAACATGAGTGTTGGCAGATTCTTCCTCTAAAATTTCTGGAGGTTGTTCCTTTTCTGAATCATCCACAATAACATTTATGGATTCCATGAGAGTGTTGGTTCGATGATTAAAAACTCTGTAGGCACGGCTGTTGATGGAATACCCGAGAAATATCCCTAGATCACTTCGATTATCGAATTTTGCCAACTGTTCTCTATCTCTGAGAATATAGCATGTACTTCCGAACACATGAAAATACGAGACATTTGGGTTCCTGGCCTTCCAGATCTCATAGGCTGTCTTGTCAGTGAATGGTCGAAGATACACTCGGTTGATTGTATAGTACGCGGTATTGATAGCCTCTGCCCACCATTTCTTATGAACATCCTTTTCTGCCAACATAACTCGAGCAATCTCCTGTAGAGTTCTGTTCTTTCTTTCAACAATGCCATTCTGTTGAGGAGTGATAGGAGCCGAAAACTCATGTTGGATTCCTAGCTCATTGCAGAAGGAACTGAATTGTTCATTTTCAAATTCTCTGTCATGGTCACTTCGAATTTGGATTATCTTTCCTACAGGACTTCCCTTTTCAGTTTGTAACTTTACTACAAGGCTTCGAAATACCTCAATCGTATCAGATTTTTCTTTCAAGAAGGCTACCCAAGTAAATCTGGAGAAGTTATCAACACACACAAAAATATATTTCTTTCCTCCTATGCTAGGTGTATTAACTGGCCCCATTAAGTCCATATGTAGCAATTCCAGATTTCTAGAATTAGTAATAAACTGAACTGAAGAATGAGGAGAACGAGTTTGTTTACCTTGCTGACATGGTCCGCACACAATTTCATCCTTGCTGGTCAAGATTGGCATTCCTCGTACAGCTTTTATATTAGCAATTTTCACCAGTGTTTTATAGTTGATGTGTCCAAGCTTCCTGTGCCAGAGAATTCCTTCATCCTACTTTGAAAGCATGCATCGAACTTCTTGTTCCAACAAGTAACAATTGTCTGAAGATCGTATTCCAGAAAGAACCTTGTTTTCACCATGCTTTACTACACACTTGTCCTTCTGAAATTCCACTATCATGTTGTCATCACACAGCTGGCTTATACTAAGCAAGTTTGCTTTTAGATCTTCAACAAATAGTACACTTGTGAGTACTGGAAACCCTTCAATCTTTAATTCGCCTTTGCCAATTACTCTGCTTCTTTTTCCATCACCAAAAGTTACATATTTGTAAGGTATTTTGGAGTCCCAGTCATGTGGCGAGAACAACCACTGTCAAAGTACCAAGAATCACTGGAATAGGCTGATAAAGAAGTGTGTGCCACCAGACACTTACTGAACCTTTTAATAACCCATACCTTCCTGATTTTTTTATGAGTATCGACTGTGTTGGAACACAGTTGTCTTCCAGTCATTTGATCTCTGATCAGTTTTTTACACTGATGTTCAGTATGACCTTGGTATGTACAGTATCCGCAGATTAGAAGCTTTCTTTGATACGGCTTTCCATACTTCCGTTTTACTTCTCGAATCCTAGCTTTGAGAGTAACTGGTTTTTCGAGGACTTCAGTCTTTATTTCTTCCCTGTATCCAATCCCGTGTCTATCACCAACGGTTCTTATCCAGAATGTCATCAAGCTTTGCTTTCCCGGAATTTAATTTAGAGATAGTTGCTTCAGGTATCTCGGCTCTCTTGACTGCTGCTATCAATTTCTGACGTATTTCTTCATTTTGCTTTTCAAGTTCTATAACAGTGGATCGTAGTTCCTTTTCACTTTCAATTAGCTTTCCTTTTTCTTCATTCAACTCTTTGTTCTTGTCAGCTACTTGAACCCACATAGCATACATTTGTTCGTATGTGCTATAGATCTCTTCATTACTAACAGATAGATCATCTTCATCACTACGAGCATCGTCCAGATTCTTGTTGGAACATACAACCTTTCCTTTGTTCAGTGTGTTGGAACACTGACCTTCTGATGTATCATGTACCTTTGCTCCAAAAGCTACGTAATTACTCGTAAGTTCTTCTTCATCATTTTCATTATCTTCATCATCACTCCAGGAGGTGACATGATCTCCCTTGTTTCTTGCGGGTGTTAGCACATTCAGCCTGAATATGACCAAATCCTTCACATTCTCTGCATTGAATTCGTCCAGGCTGTTTTGGTTCGTTGTTCTGATTCCTCCCAAACTGCATATTTCCTTGTTCAAACCTCATTCCACGATTATTGTTCGAATCTAATGGCTTTTGTCTGTTTCCACCAAACTTCTCCTGAGATTTCTTGTTAACCACCTTCTTCAGCATCTTTGAGAAATTCTTTGTAATAAGTGCCAGTTTTTCAAACTCATCATCGCTATCAGACTCATGACTTGCCTTGACCAGAGAAACTTTGAACGCTAAATCCTTGGAGATTCTTTTCGTAGATTGCTGGAATGTCATCTCATAAGTTTGTAACAAACCCATCAGTTCATCTAGGCTCATGGTGGCTACGTCTCTTGCTTCCTCTATTGCTGCTACTTTCATTGCAAATCTTTCGGGAAGAGATCGCAATGTCTTTTTCACTAGCTTAGTTTCCTTGTAAACCTTTCCCAGTTGATAAGCCATGTTGGATATATCTCTGAGCTTTCCATTGAATGTAGCAATGGTATCATCATTCTCCATTTTTAGTTCTTCAAACTTGGTAGCCAGCATCTGTAGTTTAGATTCCCGCACCCGACTGGTTCCTTCATGAATAATTTGTAATATATCCCATGCTTTCTTTGCCTGGTGACATGTAGATACAAGCTTGAACTGATTTTCATCAACAGCAGTAAAGATTGCATTCAGGGCCTTCGAATTTGCTAGTGATTCTTTAAGATCATCTGGAGTCCACTTAGCTTTATCTTTGGGTTTTTGACTCGACTCCCCTTCCAAAGCCTTAGAACTTGTGTCAGCATCTTCTGTAGGATGATTCCATTCATTCTCAACGTAAAACCATGCCAGTTCATCCAGTGAATTGATAAAGACCCTCATACGTGCCTTCCAATAGTTGTAGTTGTTTCCTTCCAACAGTGGTGGTCGAGAGACTGAAGCTCCTTCTCTTGTCATCATGGTAAAACCGGATCTCACTTTCCTTGAAACAACCAAGGGAACAATAAGTGACTCAGCTCTGATACCAATTGAAATTTGGTTTTACCACTTTTTCTAGTACCTACTAGTGTGTTCCAACATGCTTAGTTTAACCAAGTGTAAAATAACGTAAAACGTAAAAGACACACAACTTCGTTACGCAGTTCGGTGTAAACCACCTACATCTGCAGGGCCTGGCCCAGTTCATAATGAATCCACTAATTAGAAAGATACAGTACAAAGTACAGTTTACAAAATACTTATCTTTACTAACTATGATGTGTGGACTCTGCTAGCTCCCCTAGCTACCGATCTGCCTTGATCAGACTCCCTCTGACCTCGAACTCCGTCGACGCAAGATCTCCTCCTCCCGAGGAATTAAGGTATACGATTCTGAACTTAGTGCAGCAGGACAGTGTTGGAACACAGTATATTGGCTCTTGCAAGTTTCGTAAGATCTCAAAATCTGGATGCAGATTTTGCTCTATCAAATCGTTAGTTATGCAGCCGTGTTTGTCCCATATATATATCGACGAATCAGATCTGAATATTCTTAATTATCTCCATAATATTCCTATTCCAAATCGGATTGTTGAAGCATATCCAAATCCCATAAATAAAGGGATTTACGTTATCTCAAACTCTCCCATATATTCGAATGAATCTTCTCCTTATAAGTAGGGATTTTTTCATAAATCAGATATGCTTCTCACGCCCAATATATAGCCAAATATACAGATACCATAAATTCTAAAACACGTCAATATTTCGGCTTGAATTCCATTAAACTCCATGGCATGAATTCTGCTGCAGTACCATGTTCCAACATGGTCTGTTTATCAGTTCAAAAACAATTCACACACAATTGCCAATAAAATAAATTCCTTGACTTTACAAAAGGGATAAAGTGGTAGAAAAAGGAATGATTCTGTTTGATGGGAAACCAGTTTTGATCACTGAATGGACTCAGAAAATTGAATTAGTGAACCCTCAGACTGTACCTGTTTGGATAACACTACTTGGATTGCCTGTAGTTTATTGGAAACCATCTATTCTATGCAAAATAGTGTCAGTTTTAGGTGTACCTTTGAGGCTTGACAAGGCAACAAAGGAATTGGAGAGACTGAACTATGCTTGAATGCCGGTAGATGTTAAGATTGGAAGTGATGTTCCTAAAGACATTGCTTTTATTGATGAAAAGAATGTGATTCAGAAACAGAATGTGGTCTTTGAATGGTTGCCTACTTGCTGTGATAAATGCACTTTGTTGGGACATACTGCAGAGCAATGCAGGAAAGTGGAGAAGGGAGATGATGTGAAGAGTAAGACTCACACTCAGGTGTACATACCTAAAGAAGTGGTTAAGGAAGGTCAGGGAGAAGTTCAAAATTTGGTGAGAGTGGTAAGCAACGGAGGTGATGTTGTGGAAGGAAGGATTAAAGCAGTAGAATCTGATGGTTTCACTGAAGTCTGACAGAAAAAAGGAAAAGAAGTAGAGCTGATGCAAAGGGAACTACCCAGGGGAGTCAGGATACAGAGTGAAGGTAGCCCCAGGTATGTCCACCTGAATGATCCTCCTGATTGCAATGAATGAACTTATAGTATGGAATGTGAGAGGTGTAAATAATAAGGAAAAAAAATGTAGGTAGTTTGTTTTTAAACACCAGGTTAGTTTTTCAGTTTTTTAGAAACAAAAGTGCAGATAGAAAAATAAAATGAGTGTTAGAAATGCTTTGGGGAAGGCTAGGAGTTCACCTCCAATGGTGAAGTTATTAAGGGGGGAAGGATATGGATATGTTGGAGATCTGGCAGAGTAAACTTGGGGGAAGTTAGAAAGCATGATCAGGGGATTGATTTGAAAATTGAAGGAAAAATCAGCTTCTATATTACAGTAGTGTATGGCTTGAATAGTGGGGAAGAAAGATTAAGGTTATGGAGTTTTCTAGATGGTTTAAACCATGAGGATGATTCATGGATAGTTATTGGGGACTTTAATGCCCCATTAACTGTGGAGGACAGAATTGGTGAAAATGTAGTGTTAATATCATAAATTGAAGAATTTTAGGATGCGGTTACAAGATCAGGCCTCATGGAATTGAAAAATATGAGCCCAAATTTCACTTGGGATGATAGGAGAAGGTCAGGAGAAAGGTTAATGAGCAGAATTAATAGGGCACTAGTGAATCACAAATGGATCCTAAATTTCAAGGATTCTCTATGCTCAGTTATCCCAAACAGAATTTTAGATCACTTTCCACTGAAGGTGAGAATTGTTAAGGGGTAAAAGAAGAAGGGAAATCCATTCAAATTCTTTAATATGTGGGGGCAATCAGCCCAATTTAAAGGAATAGTTAATGTTGTATGGAGAAAAGGGAATGCACTTGAGGAGTTGCAGCAAAATCTCAACAGACTGAAAGACCCATTGCTAAAGCTAAATAGATATGAATTTTCAGAGGTGGAGAAGAGGGCAGAAAATGCTAGGCAGGAGTGGGAACAAGATGTAGGGGAGTTTTATAAGAATCCTGAATCTGCTGACAAACAAAATGAGGAATGGAAAAAAAGGAATTATGCTGAAGAAATGGAGAAGGTTGAGTTCAGTCACATAAAGTAGAAGGCTAAGATTGCATGGAAAAAGGAAGGAGATAGGCCAACAAAGTTATTTTATGCAAAACTGAGAGAAAGGCAGTACAAAAATCAATTGTTGTGCCTTAAAGATGGAAACCAGGTAGTGGAGGGTAAGCAACTGGAGGATCATCTTACTGATTTCTTGAATAGGCAATTGGGAGGATGGAGAAGTATAACTGTTTTTATGAACAAAGAGGTTGTGGCAGAAGGGAAAATGGTAACTCTAGAGCAGCAAATCAGACTGAACAGGAAAGTCAGTGACACTGAGATCTGGAAGGCATTAAAGGGGATCAAATCATCAAAAAGTCCAGGCTATGATGGGTACAATAGTAAGTTTTATAAAGAAGCATGGGAGATAATTGAAGATGATTTCAATAAAGCAATCAAAAACATTTTTGAAGGAGAGGAATGGCCCAGAGAACTAAGCAGAGCAGTGTTAGTTCTTATCCCAAAGGTTAGTAATCCCCGAACTGCATCAGATTTGAGGCCCATATCCTGTTGTTATGTGCCATATAAAGTAGTAACAAAAATATTGTGTTCTACGCTGAGTGAAATCTTACCTTATTATATTAGCTTAAATCAGGGTGCCTTTGTGAAGGGTAGACATTTAGGACACAATATAATACTTGCTCAAGAACTTGTTCATAAATACAAGTTGAAGGGAATGAAAAACAGTCGTGTAATTAAGGTTGATATAAGGAAGGCTTTTGACACTATAAATTGGCAATATTTGTTTAACTGGCTGAATGAGTTGAGACTGCCTGCAAGATTTAGAACATGGATTGAACTTTGTGTGAAACCTTCCAATTTCTACTCGCCTGTTAATGGGGAATATACAACTTTTTTTTATGGAAAAACTGGAGTTAAGCAGGGAGATCCCTTATCTCCTCTGCTCTTTGTAGTTTGTATGGAATACCTCACAAGATTTCCTGCTAAAAAGTTTAAGGAGGGTAATATTGGATATCATCAGAGGTGCAAAAAGGTTGGGATTAACAGTTTATTGTTTGATGATGATTTATTGATATTTTGTGAGCTTGTGATAATTCTTTAAAGGGAGTAAGGGCAACTTTAGAGTAGTTTCAGAATACAACATGACTGGCTGTAAATGAGCAAAAGTCTATTATCTACTTTCTGCAATGACTGAAATGGAGCAAGATATTCTGGCTGGCCTTTTAAAGATACAGAAAGGGACTTATCCGATGAAATACCTGGGTTTACCCTTATCAACCTGCAGGTGGGATAAAGAGTCTTGTTCAATTCTGTTGGATAAAATCAGGAGGAGATTACACAACTGGGACTGGAGGAAGTTAAGCTATGATGGGAGAGCACAACTTATAAATTCAGTTTTGCTGAACATTGCAGGATTCTAGGTTGGGGTTTTCAAAATTCCTGAGAGTATACATGAAGAAATCACAAAAATGTGCAGAAACTTCCGGAACAAGAATCAGAATGAGAGATATTTTGCTCCTGCATCCTGGGATGCAATGTGCAGAAATAAAGAGCTGGGAGGAATAGGGTCCAGAGGCTCATCAATCTGGAATCAAGCTTCTCTGTGCAAGCATATGTGGAGTGTTCGGGAGAAATAAGACATTTTATGGATAAAATGGGTACAATCCTATTATTTGAAAGGGAAAAAACTGAAGGAGCATCAGTCTCAGCCTGCTCATAGCTGGATATGGAAGTTTTTAATGAGTCTGAAGTCCAGAATGAAGGATCAGATGAGCAGATGTATCACCAAGGAAGGAAAATTCAGTATATCAGCTGCCTACATATATCTGAAAGGAGGAGGAGATGTGGATTCTATGGCAGCAGTGATTTAGAAGTCAAAATTATTGCCTAAGCACAACTTTTTTTTTGTGGATGTTCTTAAAAACAAGCTTGCCACTGTGGATAGATTGATGGAGTTCAACACTGTGAAGCAACAACAGATGTGCAGCCTATGTGGAGAAACTCAGGAGACAGCAGTACATTTGTTTACTCAATGTAAGTTTGTGAAGACAATTATGGATGAGTTGCAGTTACCATACAGTGCAGATTTAAGGGAAGTGAGGAAGAAATTGGAGTGTTGCAGATGGGGAGAAAATGGAATGGAATGGGGCAATAGGTCACAGTTCTGTACCACAAATGGGAAGAGAGAAATCTGAGGATTTTCCAAAGCAAAAGCAGGAATGAAGAGTTGTAAAATGTTGTATAGAGGCTGAATATTTGGCTTGGTTGGGTAAATTGTAAATGAGTTTGGCAGATGAACTTAGAAAGAGCTATGGGTTATAATTATATAAAGGATGGGGCTTATAGTTATGCGCATAACCTTCTAAGTTTTGGTTTTTTGTAATAGGCCTAGAGTGAGGGACTATAATGTGTGCTTTTTTTTTTATCGTTTTGAATGAAAATTTAATTTCCATAAAAAAAAAGGTTGTTGACGTCCATCAGTCACTCAAAAGCCACCTTTGAAAGTAACTCATCATATTTCTCAATTTACTATCATTAATTAATAACAATAATATAGGGTACAAATTTATTGCCCAAGTCAAATTTATTTTTTATTAATTTTGTTAGGAAATTGTGAGAATGTTTTTTTCCATTCTAGTGAATATGTTTTTCCATTGATTTGTGTTAATTTATTGTAGTTTAGAAGACAAGTTTTATTATGTACAAGTTCAATGTTTATTTTTATATTTTACTTACTTCCTATACTTGTGATATATTATTTCTTGAAAGGTTATAAAATAATAATTTTATCTTATTAATTATTTAAATTATTTCTTTTTATAATTCATATTAGGTATTCTTAGATAAACAACATTTATAATTTATTTTTTGTTTTCAATTTAAATGCAAGATGAAAATATTATATATTAATTATATTTAATATATTCAATAGAAAATATTACACATCGTGCTATTGAATTCCCGCTAGTTCTACCTAATTGTAGAATTGTATTGCGGTCATATTGGAGTTTATTTCTAGGATTGTTTTGATCTTATATCCACGAAAGTTAGAAGTTAGGAAGTTCCTTATTTCAAAAGCTATGCTTCTTACTCCCTCTGTTTTCTTAAATTTGGTACACTTACCATTTTCGTATATTTTGTTAGGCAAAGTCTTGGGAAAGACGGTCTTTCCATAGGCTTATGGAAAGACGGGGTTTGATTAGAATAATAAAAGGTAAAAGGTCTTAGTTGCAATATCAAAGTTTTAGTATGAAACATGTAGTAGTTATAAAATTTATAACCCGGTTCATGCAACCCGAAAATTTTATCTTAATTTCTTCTAATTTACACTTTAAACCTTGGTCTTTCCATAACTTATGGAAAGACCGTCTTTCAAGAGACGTCCTCATTTTGTTAACATTGGCACCTTTCATTTTATGGCAAAAAGTGAATCACTTTCAGCCACTTATTAACATTTTAAAACTCTACACTCGATTCTCTCCACACATTTCAAATTTAAAAAAATAACAACACCTAAAGATATGGTGCCAAACATAGCAAAATGGAGGGAGCATATTGTATGGTTGTTTCATTTATTTAAATTTAAAACTTCAAATAAAATAAAATAAAAATATTTGTGCAATCTTATACAATTTGGAGAGTATTAAGTGTAGAGGCATAATATTTATGCATTTCACTTCCACGTAATTAGACACGGGTCCAGACACAATTCATTTGACGTTTTCCCTCCCTTTTCTAACGTTGTCAGAACAAAAAGAATCGTTTAGTTTGACGAAAATTCAATAGACCCATTGCACCGCAGAAACTCTTCAAAACCACCACATCGTCATGTTCCACCACCTCATGCCGCCATGCAACAATGCATCAGGTCTGCACGAGTCGTGAACGTGTTTTTCATGTCCTTTTTTCTTAACGTTTTTTAAGCCTTGTGTTATAATGCTTTTTGTATATAGGTTGAAGAACAACATTGTTGAGAATTATCCCGATCAACAGCGTCGCTGTCTTTCTCCACCTCCCGCCACCATGCGTAGCTCCTCAGGTACACACGAGTCGTGCACATGCTTTATATGTCCTTTTTTTGTTCACGTTGTTTTAATCTCAATCATTTTTGCTACTTTTTGTTTAGATTGAAGAACTCCTTCGCAGAATTCTTCTAAACCACACGCTGCTCTCTTCCTCCACCTCTTGCCACCATAAAAATCCCTTCCCTTAGGTCCATATGATACTCTTATGTCCAGTTATGTGTTTAAAGAATGATGATTTTATTTTAATTTTTTTGTTCCATTTGTGGGGGGTTTTGTTCAAGATATGTGCAGGATTTGTGTGAAAAAATGGAAATGAAATTAAGGGTTTTTTATGGTTATTTGAGATAAGCTTTTCTGTTGTTTATTTAATAGGAGAGGAAAGCTTTTTTTCAAAACTGTTGTTTGATCATTATCTCAAAGAATGCATATTGTTTTAAATTTTTTATTTTCACATGTTGGGTTTAGTTTGTGAGATTTCTGAGAACTTGCTATCAGTGTTTTATGATATATTTTGGTTTGAGGTAAAAGAGAAAATAGAATAACGTTTTGAATAATGCATTCATATTAGAGTTGCAATTTGCAAACAAGGTTACATTTTTGTTGCTAGAACTAATATATGTGTTTCTGGAATTTGATTACAGTTATATTCATTCGGAGAAGAAACGGTATGAGTTCATCATCACAAACATAGTTGAGGGATCTCTAAGAAAAATTTGAGTTGTTGCAGGAGGATCATAGGAGAGCCATGTTTGGGAAGCTTTTCGCTGAATAGGAGCTCAAGGAATGCAAGGCCAATTTTCGTGAGTCCCGACAACAGATGTACTTGCTGAAAGCCACGTGCGAAAGGTTGGCAGTCGGTTCAGTGAAGCGTAGAGGAAGGTGGAGTCGGTTGCTAAGGGGATGAAGAGGATAACTAAGGAGAAAGCCGAGATGGCCAAAAAGAAGAAGGAGCTCACTAAGGCTGACAAAGAAGCGACTAGAAGAATGGCGATGGCTAACACAAATGTTGTTGAGGAGTTTTAGAGCCATCTTTTCTTGATGGAGCCAGCTGATAAAGTGATGAAAAGGATAATTTCTAAAAGGGAGGCCGAGGTGGCCGCTAAGATTAAGGGGCTCTTTGAGGCTCATTAAGAAGCAATGAAGAACTTGAAAATGGAATATACAAAAGTTGTAAAGGGCCTTGGGAGCCAAGTTCTTTTCTGGAAGGATAAGGCTAAGAGAGTGATAGGGATTGTCGGTACAAGCAACAGGTTGATGAAGCATGACATGCTGGACTATATGAGCATGCAGTGTCAGCCTGGGGATGTTGAGGTTCAAAAAGATTTCTCGGTCTCTAGTTCTAATAAAACCATGCTTGGATGTATGCACTTTTTTTTCTTCTTCTGAAACTGAATATGAGCTTGATTGACATTTCAGTTTGATATTCGTGAGCTTTTATACATGAATTTAGTCATATCAGCAGTAACTTTGCTATTGACACCAATGTGCGTGTGTGTGAGTGTTTTTTTTATTAAATCATTGGCTTTGCACAATTTACATACAAAATGTTACCCAATTGAGTTTCTGTGGAAGAAAATTCCTAATATTATTATATGAATCATCTTTTTTTATTTTCCAAGTAGCCAAGGTAGTTTACTTTTATGAGCTTTCATATTTAGTACTCCTTTAGTATTTACCAAGTGGATTATAGTTGTTTAGCTTCTTTCAGTTCAAATAATATGGTCAATTCTCAGTTAGTTAATTGAACTTTTCCTGCACAATTCCTGCATAATTCCTAGATTTTTGGGCTTCTAGGTTTTCAATCTGCTGGTTATTTTATTTACCGATTCCTAGTTTGGGCCATATCGAGATTGGAATTGGGTCTTGGTAGAGTTCAGACCCAGATATAATCGAATTTGGGCCTGGGTCATCGTGGGTTCAGGTTTAGGTTGGCCGTATTCGGGCTGAAGTTTGTGTCGGGTGTCACAAAGTTAGGTTTGAGTTAGGTTCGGATCGGGTTCACGGTGGGTGGTTGGGTCCATTTTGGTTCTGGACATTTTCTTATTCAAGTCAAGTGTATGCACAAGTAACGGGGTTTTAGGTTTTAGTTGGTTTGACTAGGTTTCATCTTAACTCAGTCGGGTTTTATGTCGGGATTATCGGGATGGGTCGAACTTTGAGCCATGTTAGTAGGGATTTGGGTTGGTTGAATTTTGGTTTTTGAATATGGGATGGATTGAGTTCCGAGCTCGAATATAAATTGTTTGGGGTTTGGGTAGAGTTGGTTATATTCGGGGTTTCAGGTACGGGTTGTCTATTTGGGTCTAGATGGTGTTTCAAGTCGAGGTCGATCTGGGCATGTTTCAGGTCCGGGTCAATCGAGTTTTTGACCGATTCAATAAGATTTTGTATTTTGGGCCCACAATGTCAGATTAGGTTTCAGTCATGGGTTATTAGGTTGGGTTTCCAGCACGTATTGGTTAGGTTAGCTTGGTTTTTGGATCAGTAAGATTTTGGGTACTAAACCTGGGTCGGTCTGGTCGGGCTTAGATTGTGTTTAATGACCAAGTTGGTTACATTAGATTTCAGACTTGGTTCAGTAAGATTTTGAGTTTTGGCCCAGGTTGTTCAGTTAGTTTTGAGCCTTGGTTGTTAGGTCGGTTCGATCAGATTTTGAGTTTTGGTTCCGAGTTAGTCAAATTTTAGGTTTTGAGCTTAGATTGGTCAAATTGGATTTTGGGCTCAAGTTGGTTGATTTTGGGTCAGTAAAATTTTGAGATCAGATCTAGGTCGGTCGAATTTTAGGCTCGGGCCCAATTCGGATTTTTGTTAGAGTTGGGTTGAATTTTTGTGAGTCAGGTTCAGGATCGGTGTCGTCGGGCCGAGGCTAGGTCATAGTGGCCTGTCAATTTTTTTTATTAATTATTATAATCTATGATATAAATTTCACCTTTGGTTTGAATGGATTGGGTAAAAAATGTGGACGCGGCACAAAATTTCAAAAAAAAATGTTTGTCTACCTAACCTAAATTATTTGGGATGTTTTACTTGTTGGATCATTATTAATATGATTATATTTGTCTTCTATTTTTAAAAATATCTATACGTTCTATTTCTTCAGTTATCCATGATGCGGACAGTTCATTGGCTCTTATAGCCAATGGATATGCGTCTTCATTGGAAATTATCTATGGTAAAGATGAAGAAAATGACCTAGTTGGAAGTGAACCGGATGAAGACATTGGTCAAACTTCCTTGTAGGTATAGATAGGGTATAACTTATTTTAGTGTAATGTCTTTCATATTTTTTTCATGTGCAATTTTGTATCGAGTTTGTTGCTTTGTCGCTAACTTGTATGCTTCTGTTCTTTCGAAGCTGTGAACGAAGCAATTACTGCAAAGAAAGAAGAAAATGCTCAACAGTTCAAACAAGAAAGTGCTGCATATAAAGAAGCAAATGATCAACAGGTTAAAGAACAAATTGCTACATATAAAGAAGTAAATGACCAATAGGTCAAAGAACAAATTGATCATTGGGTCAAAGAAGCAATCGTGTAACTCATTCCGGTTACTACCACCACTATGTCATTGTTTCCTTTGGATGGTGAGAATGAAATGGAACAAACCAAAGTCAAAGTTATATGATTCTTTCTTAAAGCATTCGACTTTTCAATTTAATGTTTGTGAGCTTTAGAATATAGAATTTAGTAGCTTTGCTACTCGGTTTGAGTTTTTTAGTTTTGTATTTAACTCGCGTATTCCTTTTCTTTCAGCTACCAATGGGGCATTGTCTCCACTCATTCTTGTTCCTTTTCCCGAGCTTACTTTGTTTCCTCAAGAAAACGATGATAGTGAGACCCGGGTGAGTGAACACAATCTCATACGTGCTATTATGCTTGCTGGTGATGTTGAAGTTGAAAATGTTGATCCTGACCAAGATTCATTGTCTGAACTAGAATTTATAACTGTTGTTTTTAAGGTGTCAATGTTTTATATGAGATTATTGGTTTTGGTTATTATTTAAGACAAACTTTGAGCACTACCTCTCTTCTTTGTCTCGTTTTTTACTCTAATGTGGTTTTTCTTTAAGATGTCAATGAGTAAGTTGTTTCGCTCATTTGTGTTCCTTTCGACGAGAGTGCGGATGAAGTGGATCTCATTTACGTGAAACAAATGCTGAAGCAAAAAGGGAGAAGGCTTGATTCTAATCCCTGAGATGGCATCTAGTTCAAATCATTTTTATAAGAGTAATATTTGTTTTTGGGTTTGGTCCAACATTTTTAAAGACTTTATTCCCTTAGTTAGCATACATAATTTCAGTTGGTTTTACAAGGAATTGAATTTCTATCATTACTGTGCAAGGCTACAAGCAATATGCAAACCAAAAAAAATTGGATCTAGAATGAGTTTGGAGTCCGAAATGTATTCTTGTTCTCTTTGTTAACTTTACTAATATTCAAATGCAAGTTGATATGGTTACTATGCACAACTATTTGTATTTTGTGAAATTTTTTATTTTTATTATCGAATGAAACTAATTTGATATGTAGTTTTTAAAAAATAAATGAGACCGTCTCATGGTTTATTCAAGGGACAAGTTACTAAGAGAAACATAAAATAAGAAAATGTTAATATTTTGAATTTGGATCAAAATTAAAAGTTGCAAAAAGTTTAAGAGCTGAAATAGATTTTTTTCAAAAAAGAAATTACGCCCCAATTTGTTTTCTCCGACCTCGACCGACGATTCGCCAGTGTCTTCCATTTAGGTCTGCTTTTGTTTTCGTGTTTTCGTCGCCATTACAATTGTAACTTTCATTGCCTTCGTTTCATTGCCGTTAATTTTGTTGCCTTGATTCGCCATCCCTTTCCCAGTCGTTGGTGGTTTTGATGGCACCAAATTAATAGAATGGTGACTTGATTCTAATGGCACCAACACGATTCTATCGATTAGGGTTTCGATTGAGGAAGGGTCCAGGCTCGGGTCAAAATTGGGTGGCATTAGGGTCGTACATACAGGACAATTTTTGAATTGATATGTGTTTAGGGTTTAAGGCCTATAATTCACATTTAACTAATAGCACATCTTACTAAAAATAAATAATATCAACTTTTTAAAAAATTGAATAAAATTCAAAATTATCAAATAAAAACATTATAAATAAGGCAAAAGACTTCTTTGGCCCTCTAACTATCATCATCATTCACCTTTGACCCTCCACCTTTTTCCCATATTCTTAGCCCCCTAAACTAAGAAAATTGGCAACTTGTAACCCTTCTGTCATACTAAGAAAATTGGCAAGAAAATTGGCAACTTGTAACCCTTCTGTCATGCAAACCGTTAAAGTATGGCCAACAGCATTGATGTTAAGTGTAAAATAGTCATTTTTTGTTTTCTTTTTCCTTTTTTCTAATTTTCCTTTAATATATTCCCATATCCCTTTTCAGCCCACATTATCAGCCCAAATCATTTTTCCCTCTCACTTCCACACCCAAAACCCTAACTGCCCCACAACCTCACTTCACCACCCACTGTCCGACCGCCATCCTCCAGCACCACTTCCGACGCCGCTCCTCAGCAGTTCTGGCAAACCAGCTTCTCCGCGCCACTAGAGCTTGAGAACCCAGCCACCGGCGTTCAGCTCTGCCCTCGATCGATCCATCACCGGCGGGCCGTAGTAAAGTGTTATGGTCTGAGGAGTTTAACATCACCAAAGTCACCACATGCAAAAATAAAAAAGTAAAGCTTGGAGCTGGACTCCGGCGCTGACCACCTGGGAAAGAAAAGCGTGGCAAGAAGAAGAAAGAGAGGAAGGGAAAATGTGGGCCGGGGAAAAGATGAGATTTTGACGGGGTTAGCGCCATCGCCGTAGATTCAAGAAACTGGGGATAAGGTTGCTCTGCTTCCACCGGCCAGGAAAGTGTCGCCAGACGTGGTGGGTATCTTCCATTCGGGTCAAAGAAGAAGAAGAGGCAGGGGAAGGAGCTGGGGAAGGAGAAAGGAGAAGGGTTGCAGAAATAAGGAGGGAGAATGGTGGCGGAAATGGAGAGGGAGAACGGTGGCGGGCGACGGAAATCGAGCAGGGGTGGCGGATGGCAAGCGGTGGAAATGAAAAATGGGTGGTGGGTTGAAGTTGGGGGAGAGAAGGGGTGAAGTTGGGAAAAGACTCGAGTGGGTTGAAAATGAAAATGAATGTGGGCAAAAATTGGATAAAGGATATGGGCTGAAAAAGTGGCCTAAGGAAAAGAAAATGGAAAAAGGGAAAAATAAAAAAGAAATATAAAAAGAAAAAAGGAAAAGGGGGAAAGTGACGATTTTATCCTCAAAATTGACTCTTTGACCAAAAGTTAACAGATTGACCTGACGGAAGTACCATAAGTTGCCAGTTTTGTTAGTTTAGGGGCCTAAAGTATGAAAAATAAAAGTGGAGGGCCAAAGGTGAACGATGGAGATAGTTCGAAGGCCACAAAAATCATTTACTCTTATTAATATACATAAAATTAAAACAGTTATACATCAAACAAAAACACCTAAAATTGCAAATAAAAATGGATATAGTTAAACCTAAAAGATTATTACAAATACACATAAAATTAATATGGTTAAAAACAAAAACACCTAAAATACATACCAAAATTGAAACTGGTAAACATCAAATCAAAATATTAAATAATACACATCAAATTATAATAACTAATCAGTAAATGAAAACACTAAAAGCATTGAATAAATATACTGAAAATACATTAATTTTTTTAGATAAAAATAAAACATTAATATATCAAAAAACACATTGAAACGTCATCATTATACTTCAAAAAAGCCCATATTTCAAAATTCATAGAAAATGAAAATAAAATATATTCAAAAACTAATAAAAATCTAAATTCTCAAACATAAAAAAAATATAATATTACAATATTTTTATAAATTGTGATATGTTCAACTTCCATAAAAATAAGACATAAAAATCACATTTAAATTCGTATAACGTAAACGAAAAAAAATTAAATTGGCATGGTGGTTATGTAAAAAGTCGCAGAGTAGTACATAATTTATAAGATGTGAAAAATATTGAAATTATACTTGAAATTTTAAAATTGGAAAACTAAAACAATAAAATATTATTGTATTTTTATAAATTGTCACAAGTTCAAATTTCATTTATAAAAACTCAATAAAGATAACGAATCGAAATACATTATATCTTTTATAAATCATCACAAATTTTAAATTTATAAAAATCATTATGGATACATAAAAAGTTACATGGTTAATAATATGATTATAAAAATCTGACAGTAAAATAAAAATACAAGCTCAATATACATATTAGGCCCAAAAGACTGAACCCGACCCGGAGTCATCCCAAACCTGACCCTCAATTAGCCGCCGCCTATACCCATATCAATAGATGCCGATGAACTTCCAGTAAACCTTATAAATAGCACCTTGGAATAAAAGTAATCTTATTTTGACCTAAACTCTAACAAAAATTTCTATAAATTACACATGAATTTCTCTCCGTTATGAGATGGTGTTATAAAAATAACTTTGTCAAAGTAAATAGGTCAAATTTACGAGGTAGACGCTTTACACAGGAAGACAAAGATGCTCGCATGGGATGACTCGGCGCTCGGCATAGAAAAATTTTAATTTAAAGGAAAAAACTCATTTCTCCCTCATTTCCATCATTGTCGCCTGAAATCACTACCCCCGCCCATCGGAAAAATCAACACTACCGTAAAAAAAATCACCCCACCCCGTTATCCCTAATCCTCTTTGTCACCCTTAGACACTGATCTGGACCACCATGTCGTCGATCTGAACCACCCATTTCCGTCGTCGAACCTCCCTTCAGCATTGTCGAACCCCCTTTTAGCGTCGCTGAACAACCCCTACTTGGTGTGGCTCGCTAGTGACAACAGTCAGGTCGGGGCGTCGCATGGTACTTGCATCGATGCTCAATTTTCTTGAGTGCCGTTGTCGACGAATTGTTCCCCAGCACATTCGTCGGTCACTAACACCTCTAACACAACCACGTTCAATACTTCCACTTCGTTATTTATTAAAATACAAAAGATATACAAATTCTTTTTTGAATACAGGGCATGATTATTTTTTCTTTGCTTTTATAGAATCTGATATAATAGTTAAGAAAAATTAATATTTAACATTTTTGTATCTTTCTAGAGAGTTTGTATATCTTGTATTGTAATATTTTTATTCACTTATATGTATCAATAAATATAATCACCATTATTGTGAATTTTCACTCTTTTGTGACGCCGGATAATATCCAAACACAAAGTTTCTCTTTCACGCACTATTGTATACAACTTGCACGCGACAACCGTTGTCGGGAAAATGACGTTTATATATGCACACATATACACAGGTGTATATGTGTGTGTTTCAAGATCTTAATCGTGATCTTTATTAGGAACATAAACGCCTTCTCGGTCCAAATTCTGCTCGTTACATCCCTCCCTCAATGTTTGGGCCTAATTGGTGCCTTGAAATTTGAATTTTCACGTACTATGTAATTTTTGGACTTTTGTTACGACCGGGAAGGGTTAAAAAGTAAAACACAAGGAAAAGGTTGATGAATAGCTTTAGTATTGATCAATTGAGCTTGAAGAACAAAGAAATTCAGAGGTAAGATGAGAGAGAGAGAAGAAATCTGAGAGGAGGGAAAGTTCACACAACCCAAATGATCAACAAAGATGCCTAACTAACTAACTAACTCCAGCTATATACTAAACCAGAGCTGCAGCATCAAGAAAGAGATGACCTCAGAAAACCGGTTGCAACAGAATTGGTAGCTTGATGCCTTTGTTGTGCCATTTGCAACTAAACCACTCAATGTTTGTAAATTGACATTAAGCCCCCCAATCATAACATTCCCTCCCTCTTAAACTGCAACTTTTCCTCAAACTGATCATCAGACAAAATTGAAATGATCATGATAATAGGGTTAAGTTTTGAAAGCTGGGAACTCATTTGAAACAAATTCAACATCCTCCCAAGATGATCCTCAACTGGCATACCCTCCCATTTAATCAACCATTGCACCACCTGAATTCCATTCCTTTCAATCAATCTTCTCTGTAATACAGATTCGAGCATAAGAGCATAGGAATCCTCCCCTTCCACTTCAGGTAACTAAGTTCTTTGTTGTGGTAAAGGGCCAATGTGTTTCTTTAACAAAGAAACATGAAACACTAGATGTATTTTACTTCTATCAGGTAGTTTCAATCTATAATCCACACTTCCCACTTTTCTTAATACCTGATAAGGGCCATAAAACTTTGCTGAAAGCTTCATATTACTTCTGAGTTCCACTGAAAGTTGTCTGTACTTTTGCAGCTTCAGATAAACCCAATCATTGGATTCAAAACTCATGTCTGATCGTTTTAAGTCAACCTTTATTTTCATGTTGTCTTGTGCCTTTTGCAAATGATCTTTTAAGAGTGGATTCACCTGAGCTCTTCTTTGAACCATGTCCTGAGCAATCGGGATAACACAGTCAGGCAAAATTCCTAAAGGCAAAGTGGCTGGCTTATCTCCATACAAAACTTCAAATGGTGTCATATTGATGTTGGACTGGTGAGTAGTGCTATACCACCACTTAGCAAAGCCTAATCCTTCATGCCAGGAAGCTGGTTTTGCACTGCAAAAGCACCTCAAATAAGATTCTAAATTTTGGTTTATCCTCTCAGTTTGTCCATCTATCTCAGGATGGTATGTTGTGCTTAGCTGCAGTTTCACACCCAAAGATTTGAAGAGTTCTCCCCAAAAATGTCTTGTAAAGAATCTATCTCGGTTAGAAGTTATAGTTTCAAGCAAACCATGTAGTTTAGCAACTTGATCAAAGAACAATTGTGCCACCTGCTGAGTTGTAAATGATTGAGAAAGTGCCAAAAAGTGACTGTACTTTGTCATTCTGTCCATTACCACTAGAATGGTATCAAATCCATGAGATTCACATAATCTATCAATAAAATCCATAGTTATTTTCCTCTAAGCATGGCTGGGAATAGGCAAAGGTTGCAATAGTCCAGGAGCTTTGAAATGTTCATCCTTATACCTTTGGCATGCATCACACTTTTGTATACAATAAATTATATCTTGCTTCTTCCCTGACAAATGAAAGAATTGTAAAACTCCTCTAATTGTGGATGTTTGACCTAAGTGTTCACCAATAAGAGAAGAGTGCATTGCCTCCCAAATCTCATTCTTAATCTGTCAATTACAACCAATGTATATCTTCTTCCCTTTCTTTAATATGCCATTTACATAGCTAAACTATGAATTGAGATTTGTTTTCAACACCACATTAACAATAAGAGCTTGAGCCACATCATTCTCCTCATAGCTTGTTTCCACTTGAGCCATCGACAATGGTAGAATTGATGTAGTAGTTACTGCATTCAAAGCACAATTAGGAGCTCTTCTTTGATTGTCTGAAGTAATCCCTTTTTGCACCCAATCAGGTTTTGAGATTTCATGTTGTAGTGAATTGCCTAACTCCTGAAGCTCTTTCATTAACATTTTCCCATTCCCTCCAAATTCAGGACTTGTATTTTCCTGATTCACTTAATCAGATCCATTTCCTTCACCCTTCTTTCGTATGATCTATGACTCATATTGATCCTCTTCATCCCCATAATAATCCTAAATCACTTGATTGTTGTAAGTAGTTTCTCCATTTAAAGGTTGGCTATCAGTTTCTTTTTTGGACAAAGCTTCAGCTACTACATTCTCAACTCCCTTCTTATACTGAATTTCAAAATCCATCCCAAGTAACTTTGTAATCCACTTATGCTACAGTGCATTAGTGATCTTCTGATCCAACAAATATTTTAAGCTTTGAGGATCAGTTTTAATCACAAAATCACTTCCCATTAAGTAATATCTCCATTTATCCACAACCATAACCAAAGCCAACAATTCTTTTTCATATGTTGATAAGCTTCTATTCCTTTCACAAAATGACTTACTTAAATAAGTCACTGATCTACCTTCCTGCATTAAGACTGCACCCATTCCATGTCCACATGCATCAGTTTCAATGGTGAATTCTTTATCAAATTCTGGCATTTTGAGTACATGTGTTGTATTGATTGCTTTCTTCAAATTCCCAAAGGCCTGTGTTCCATTATCAGTCTAAATAAAACCATCTTTTTTTAACAGATCGTGTAATAGCCTACACATCACTCCATAGTTTGCAAAAACCTTCTGTAATAACCTGTTAACCCCAATAATCCCCTAAGTTCTTTACATATTTAAGTTTAGGCCAATCCAAAATGCTTGAAAATTTGCTTCTATCCATTTTTACTCCTTGCTGGGAGATTACATGTCCCAAGTATTCCACTTTTTGCTCAACTAAAACACATTTACTTAACTTTGAAAATAAAGCATGAGCCCTCATCTCAGATAGCACGGCCTCTAAATGCAACAAATGATCTCTCCAAGTAGAACTATAAATGAGAATATCATCAAAGAAAACTAAGACTAATTTTCTTAATAATTGTTTGAACACTTGATTCATCAATGATTGAAATGTAGCAGGTGCATTAGTTAGCTCAAACGGCATGACAAGAAACTCAAAATGCCCATGGTGAGTTTGGAAAGCAGTTTTAGGTACATCAGAATCCTAACTCTAATCTGATAGTAACTAGATCTCAAGTCTAACTTTGTAAAAAATATGGCACCATGGAGTTCATCCAGTAACTTATCAATGACAGGTATTGGAAACTTTTCTTTTATTGTCAAATCATCAAGTCATCTATAGTCTATGAAAAGTTACTAGGTCTCATCCTTCTTCTTCACTAGCAGTACAGGTAATGCAAAAGGGATGGAACTCCTCTAAATGATGCCTTTATTGAGCATATCTCCCACTTGTCTTTCATTTTTGTGTGTGTGCATATCTGTATAGTTTAAGCTTAAAAGGATCAGCTCCTGACTTCAACACAATACTATGATCTACAGTTCTTGAAGGTGGTAATGTAGAAGGAATAGAAAATACATCAGCAAAAGAATGAAGAACCTGTTTGAAATCATCAGGTACTAATAAGTCTTCCAGCTTTTGTTGCTCTAATTTCTGAGCACTGTCCTCTTTCCTTCTCATTTTATTGCACTGTCCACCTTCTCATCCCATCTGATTCACATCCATCATCAAAATCTCCTCTTTTTATACTCATTTCCCTTTCCATAACAACCACACATATACTGCACCTTGCATTCTTCAAAATTTCTCTTAATCAGCCATTGCATGCCATGCCTGCTAATCTGCACATTATGTGAGTTAAAGTCAAATGAAATTGAACTAAAATACTCAATCCAATCCACTCCCAAGATTACTTTGGAACCTCCCAAATCCAATACTTTGAGATAAAAAACAAAATGATGTTGTTGAACTCTCCAAGTAACTCGAGGACATTTAGTGAAACCTGCCACCTTACTTCCATCTGCAATAGTCACCATGAAGGGATCAATGAATTCTTGTTTAATCTTCAGTTTCTTCACCAAACATGGATCAATAAAACCATTTGTGCTACTAGTATCCAAACCATACACACTCTCTGATCTCTAGTATATCCCACCAAAGTGATTGTATTTGCTCTGAAATATCCACCCACTGTATTTAGCGTCATTTCTTCAAGTTCATCTAAAATTTTAAGTTCTTCAACTCCATCCTCCACTACAATCAGATCCTCATAATTCTCAGTATTGGCAACAATATAGTGCACCTGTCTGTACCTACAAATATGGCTTGGACCACACTTTTCTGCACACTTGTAGCAGAGATGACTCTCTCTTTTGTACTGCTGCTCTTGTGGACTTATTCTTTTAAATACTTCAAACCCTGGCTTCTTGTTGTTATTCAATCCTCCCTTAAAACCTTGGCTCCCCACTACTGGTCTATTCACAGAAGCACTCTCAGTTGGCAAAGGGTTAAACTGAGCAGGTTTACCTTTCTTAGTAGTAACTTCTAAGTTCATTTCTTGCAGTAGATTTATATCCATTATTGGTTGTAAACTGCTAGGCTTTAACATCTTCACTATCGGCTTAATTTCCTCTTTAAGTCCACTTATGAAACTAGAAATAAAATAGCTGTCAGATAGCCTAGAATTCTTCTGCAACATCAGTGATTTCAATTCTTCAAACACTTCTTGATACATTCTAACGTATCCCCTCTGATAAAGTTTGTTAAACTCCTCCACTTCATCCCTAACCCCAGCCTCAGAAAATGTTCTAACTAGAGACTCGGAGAACTCTATCCAGTTCATGTTTCCTTTCATAAAATCTTCTCCCTAAAACCATATCTCTGCCTTCCCCTATAAGTATATCTCCACAGTTTCCACTTTCACATGTTCAGGCACATTATAGAAATTGAAAAATATTTAACACGGAGCAACCAACCACATACAACCTTAAAAGACACAGACAAAAACATTCATAAAATATGCCCAGCCACCACCTATGCCCATCTGGCTAACCACAGCACAAACAATCTTTTGATAGAATTGAGCAAATAAAGGACTAGATATATCATAACACCCTAAATCAGAAATGGCTTAGCCTAACTCAACCCTTACCCAGCCCGACATCCAGTGGCGATGGTGGATGTCTCCAAAAGTCTAACTAGACAACTTTGGGTGAGATAAAGGTAGTACTTGATTGCATGATTATTCGGCTAGTGTGTTGTGCCAGAGACCTCAAGATGTTACAGAGTCTTTATATCATTACTGTGCTTGATTTATTAAAATTCCTAATAAATTTTAGTGGTTTTGCCAAATTTTCTCGAATCATCAGCTGACGTTAAGGAGATATTTTGTCATATTCTATGTATATCTTATACCGTAGTTAGAATTATTTTCCATTTGTACTTCTGCATATGATGCATTTATATATCACCCTTGTACCATCAATAAAATCACACGTTCATATTTTACATGGTATCAGTGCTAAAATCCTGAAAACTTAAATCCTAAAATATTACCACCGTACCTCATGCGCCGCTTCTGCCACCGCCGCCATCGCCATTCAAGGATCTGCCGATGTCATCCCTATTCCTGTCACCATGAATCCTCTTGATCATGTTGAAATTGAAGATATTGACCTTTCTCTTAATCCTATTTCCGGTGATGCCGCCATTGCAGGACCACCAGTCCACGCTCCGTCACCGTCTTTCAACGCCGTTGCTAAAGCCGATCTGATCACCATCGGCAACGTTGTTCCCACCGTGCCACCACCAGTGAATCCCGTGCCATTGCTGCCGCATCCTCCGGGCTTTCCTGCTACAAATTATGCCATCTTCCAGGCTACCGTACAGGCCGCAGCTATGGCCACTGCACAAGCTATACGTCAGTCATTTGGTGACTCTTCTCATGCTTTGACTACCAATTATCCCTACTATGTTCATCCGCTAGATCATCCAGGCTTGAGAATCTGTCTTGAGATCTTTAAGGGTGATAATTATAATGGATGGAGTGAATCCCTGTTTAATGCATTTTCTGTAAAACATAAGGAGGGTTTTCTTGATGGTTCTGTTGTTAAGTCATCACCCTCTGACCATTTTTACAATGACTGGAATAGTGTGAATTTTATGCTTGTTAGTTGGGTGGTTCAGACACTTGATCCATCCATTCGTTCTGGTGTCACTTATTGTGAGTTGGTAAAGGAACTTTGGGATGACCTTAAACAGCGCTTCTCTATTGGTAATGGTCCACACATGTGTGAAATACGTGCAGTCATTTATACTTGTCGCCAGAATGGTTAGCCTGTTACTGCTTATTATAACAAATGTAAGAAGTTGTGGGATGAATTGAATACTTACTTACATGCTCAGACATGTGTTTGCCCTCATGCTGAAATTGCTGTTCAGTCCCATGAGAAGGAGATCATTCATCAATTTCCCATAGGCCTGGACGAAGAGTACCATTTGTTGAGATATCACATCTTGACACTTGATCATTTCCCTCCTATTGGTCGTGTTCACTAGCTTGCCATTCAGGAGGAGCGTCACAAGACTGTTGTTCATGCTCGTGAGTCTGCCCCGGACAATATGGCCTATGTTGCGCATTGACCTCAGCCTACGCTGAAGCCGCCAGCCGCCGTACAGGGATCTGGGCCGCCTGCCACTGCTATTGATCAAAAATATTTACTTTGTACTCACTGGAACCGCAAGGGTCCTGATGCTGCTACTTGTTTTAAAATTCACGGTTATCCTGTATGGTTTGAGCAACAACGGCAACAAGGATCCGGTTAGAGAGCTCAGCCCCAGCGAACCAGCGCCCCAACAACCGCGCCATTTTTTGGAGCAGCCCCTACCGTTGCGCCGTGACTCATACTGCCGCCAACGCCGGTGCCATTATTTCCAATGCTAATTTGACAGCTTTTGGTCCCGCCTTGTCCAAAGAGCAGTGGAACTCGGTTATTAACATATTCTCTAAGTTGACTAATTTTGACAATACATCAGGTAAGTATGTTTTACCTTGGATTCTTGATACCAAAGCTTCATACCATATAACCGGAGACATGAATCTTCTACATGACATTAAACCTGCTGATCATGTTGATGTTATTCTTCCCGATGGCTCTATATCTACTGCTTCTCATTATAGGAACTTATATTTTGGAGGTATTATTGTTACTCATGTTCTCTTCATTTTGGAATTACGATGCAATCTATTGTCATTTGCGAAGTTAACTGCAGCCTTAAAATGCTTAGTTTTGCTTACTGAAAATTTATGTATCATACAGGATATCAGCACGAAGAAAGTGATTAGTGCAGGTGATCAGCACGGTGGGGTTTATTGGTTACGCAGACTCAGGAAATTGTTACCAAAATTGCCGCCGTCCGCCTTTACTACCGCTGCCAGTTCCCCTTCGTTGTGGCATCAGCGATTTGGTCATCCTTCCAGTTCGATGTTATCTTCTATACCAGATATTACTTTAGTCATAGTCATTTGAATAAAACTGTTCCTTGTTCCATTTTTCATCGGGCAAAACAGTCTATACCTAGCTTTCTCTTAAGTACCTTTAAGGCTAGTTATTTGTTTGAACTTATTCATTGTGATGTTTGGGGGCCTTATAGCTCACCATCTTCTAGTGGAGCTTTTCCTTCTTGACTATATTAGATTATTATTCTTGAGCTGTTTGGGTTTATTTATTAGTATCTAAGACTGAAGTACATGCCAAGATGAAGGAGTTCCTTGCCCTTGCTCAGACACAGTTCCGTCGGTCAGTTTAAAGAGTTAGAGCTGACAATGGAACCAAATTTCTTCCTCTCATACGCTATTTTAATGAGAAAGGAATTCGGTTCGAGACATCCACTGTCTACACGCCGCAACAAAATGGGTGCGTGGAACGTAATCACCGTCACATCTTAAATGTGGCTTGTGCTCTTCAGTTTCAGGCCCATTTGCCCATTGACTTCTGGGGAGAATGCATTCTTACTGGTGCCTACCTAATCAATCGCACTCCAACACTGGTATTGAATGGCCATTTTCCCTATCAGCTTCTTCACGGCCGCACCCCCAACCACAGCCATCTCCATGTGTTCGGTTGTTTGTGCTTCGCGTCCCAGCTTCCAAAGCCGCATGATAAGTTTTCATCCAAAACTTGCAAATGTGTTTTTCTTTGATATCCTCTTATCAAGAAAGCATGGCGTGTTTTTGACTTGGAGTCTCGCACTACGTTTGACAGTCGAGATGTTGTGTTCTATGAAGACTGCTTTCTTTTTTTCTCCGATTGCTGACATTCCTCCTTCTAAGGATTTGATGTTTTTGCCTCCTGCAGATGAGTCAGCCACAACGCCGCCTCAGACGATACTGCCACCGGCCGCTCTAGTTCATCCTCGGAAGTCCGATCACCCACCACCGGAGCCGATAGAGTTACGGCTACCTGCAGTTGACTCCCAGTTAGCCCCATCCCCAACCTCGATTGACTTCCCGTAGGTCTCTCTCCTGTCAGCCGCACAGCCGGCTGCTCCTTGGCTGCCAGCAACATTATCGATCCTCACCTACCAACCGTCGGCGACGTCACCGACCTCCTACCAGCTGCCATCGGGAGTCACATCACTCTACCCCTCTCTGCTGCCAGCACCTCCGATGTCGCGGCCGAGTCTGCCCGAGTCACCATCGGACCGCCTTGCTCTGCCGTCTGAGCTTCTCTTGGCATCAGAGTCTGCTTCCTCAGATTCTGTATCTCTGACGCCTCTTTGACCGCCGAGTACTCACATCCGTCGTGCTCCAGTTAAACTGCATGATTATGTTTGCACTGCTACTCAAGAAATAAACCACCCCTCTGCTGCTCTCTCTATTCCACCTGATTTGTCCTCAGGTACTCGTTACCATATTGCTGATTATCTTACTTATCATAATTTTTTTGGTTTTGCATTCTGCATTTTTGGCTGCAATGACTGATAGCTCAAAGCCTTGTTACTTATTTTGAGGCTTCTCGCCATCCTCACTGGCAAGAAGCAATGGGTGATGAACTTAGTGCTCTTGAGCGGGACAATACCTGGGTTTTGTCTCCTCTTCCTGCTGAAAATCACGCCACTGGGTGCAAATAGGTGTTTCAGACCAAGTTCAAGTCAGATGGTTCTATTGAGCGCTATAAAGTTCCCCTTGTTGTTCTTGGAAATCAACAGATTGAAGGAACTGATTTTACTGAGACTTTTGCACATGTGGCCAAGATGAGCTCTGTCCGATTATTCTTGGTTGTTGTTGCAATTCGGAATTGGGATATTCATCAAATGGATGTTCACAATGCCTTCTTACATGGTGATTTGGATGAGGAAGTCTATATGCGTCCTCTGCCTGGTTATACCATTTCTGCGCCGGGTTTGGTTTGCAATCTTCACAAATCTCTTTCTGGTATTTGGCAGGCTCCGCGCAAGTGGTTTACAAATTTGCTACTGCCCTACGCACTTTTGGGTTTGTTCAAAGTAAGGAAGATTACTCTTTGTTCACTTATTTGTGCAATAGTGTTACCCTGCATGTCTTGGTTTATGTTGATGATTTGATTATTGTTGGTTCTTCCTCGGCCCTAATGATCGAGTTCAAGAAGTATCTCAGCTCTTGCTTTCACATGAAGGATCTTGGTGCTCTGAAGTATTTTCTGGGCATTGAGATTGCTAGGAGACCTGACGGTATGTTTCTGTCCCAACGGAAATATACCCTTGACATTTTACATGACGCCAGATTGCTAACTACAAAGCCTACATATTTTTCGATGGAACAACATCACAATTTGGCACGCTCGACCAGTCTCTTGTATCATGATCCTGTGCAATATCGTCGTCTGATTGGGAAACTCATTCATTTGACTATTACTCTTCTGGAACTCAGTTATTTGGTCCATACTTTGGCGCAGTGTGTCAGCTATTGGCATGCAGCCCTTCCCGTCTTGTACTACTTGAAGAATCATCCGATCAAGGTTTTCTTTCTACTCAGAGCTCTCTTCAACTATCTGCTTTTTGCAACTATGATTGGGCTGCTTGTCCAATTACACATCGTTCCTTAACTGGATATTTTGTCATGCTTGGTGAATCACCTATTTCATGGAAGACAAAGAAACAATCGAATGATTCTCGTTCTTCTGTTGAAGCTGAGTATCGGGCCATGGCTATTGTTTGTTATGAGTTGATATGGCTTAATTCCCTTCTTCGCGATTTAGGAGTTGGTCATTCTTCTCCGATGCGTTTATAGTATAACAGTCAGGCAGCCCTTCATATTGCAGTTAATCCTGTGTTTCATGAGAGGACGAAGCACATTGAGATTGACTGTCATTTTGTTCATGATTTGGTACAATCCAGAGAGGTTGCTACTCATTATGTTTGCACTTCCAGTCAACTTGCAGATTTATTTACTAAAACTCTTGGACGACAGTTATTTCAGACTCTTCTCGGCAAGTTGAGCATTCGTGATCCACATGCTCCAACTTGAGGATGAGTGTTAAGGAGATATTTTATCATATTCTATGTATATCTTGTACTGTAGTTAGAATCATCTTTCATTTGTACATCTGCATAAGCTGCATTTATATAGCACCTTTGTACCATCAATAAAATCATAGATTCATATTTTACAGCTGAGAAACATACATATAAATTGGTAAGTAAAGGCGCGAGTTTCCTTTTAACCATATTTTATTTAAAGTATTCTTCTTTTAAGTAAATCCACCTGTGATGGTGGGGGTTTGGTAGACCCCTGCCTATTTATTAATAAAAATAAAAGATACATAAAAGAGGGGGGTTGAATACCTTACCTCTGATAACTTATCCGAAGATCTTTTATTTATACAGTGACCTGATAACTAACCTAAAGATCATCACATAAAAATGTGGGAAAATAATAGTACTATTGTTATTCATACAAGTTTCTTCCTATAGTCTATTCTAAACGAATCTGAGGTATCCTTTCCGCATCCAGCTTCACTTGTCTAACAATTTTTTGTGGCAGACCTACATAATAGAAATAGTGGCTTACCTGGTCTCTGCTGGCCATCTTTGCAAGGGAGTCAACAGCTCTGTTTGCCTCTCTATATATGTGGTGAAGTGTGAAATGCAATTGATGGAGTAGCTACCAGATCTCTCGCATCTGCTGCTGACTTTTCCATGGTATCTTGAATTGCTTGTGCACCATTCTGATAAGCATTTTTTAGTCAGCTTCAATTTCAATGTTCTTAATGCCGTGAGTTTGAGCTAGTTTTATTCCATTCAACAAAGCTGTGGTCTCTGCCTGCAAACTTGATTCAGCTGTGATAAACTTTGATAGTGCAACAATTACTTTACCTTTATGATCTCTGATGATACAACCTATTCATGCACTACCATTACTTAGACAAGAACCATCAGTGCTTATTTTATATTTTGAGGGTAAAGTCCACCTAATTATTCTTAATGGTCTCTGGATTTTGGGTTTCTGATATAAAATTTTTGGAAAATGTGATAGATTCCACATAAAATCCAGTTTGAATGCCAATAGGGTGTCATTAATGCGATACAATATTCTTTTGAATATGTTGCCTGACACAGGCTTTATCCCCTCAAAAATATAAGTACATCTAGCACACCAAAGGTACCAGATTACAACACATGGTATGATTCTGACTAACTTAGCAAAGATTGCATCAGTGGTGGAAGTGTTCCAGTAAAAGTAAAATCTATCCCACAGGAGCTTAAATGTATTAGGAACCAAACTGAATGCTTTATCTATTGAATTCCATATCTGCTGCACATGAGCACATGTGTTAAAACATTGGTGCATAGATTCAGATTCATTAAAGCAAAAATAGCATCTTGATAGTAGGTGAAACTGGAAATCCTCAAGGACATATGGTAAGGCTATAAGTTTATTTAGTAGTTTCCAGTTTAAATAGCTTATTTTCTTTGGTAATAGATTAGACCACAGATGTCTGAATGAGGGAATCTTAAGTTTATTTCTTCAAATCAATTCATATGCTGACTTAATTGTAAATTCACCACTCTGTGTTGGTTTCCAAATTAGTATATCATCATACTTAGGAAAAATTCTATGTTCTAGATTCAGAATTGAGATGATGTTATCAAGAAGCATGTTTCAGAGGTTACTAGTATAGAATGTTTTATTAAGTATGAATTCAGCTACAGTTAAGTCTGGATATGGAAGTTCTTAAATGTCTTGAGCATGGTTTGATAAAGGACCGGCTTCAATCCAGCTTGCATTCCAAAAGGAAATTGAACCACATCCTATTTGAACCCCTATATTAGCCAATGCAATGTTTTGAATCTCTTTGATTCTTTTCCATGTTTTTTAGGTTTTATGAGTATCACTCATAGACCACATGGTTTGGGACCAAAGGGATTTTCCTGTCTGTAGTTTCCACCATAGTTTGATGGAGAAACTTTTTGTTAAAGTATTCAAGTTTTTAAAATTTAAACCGTTTTCTTCTGTTGGGAAACATAGTTTAGGGTATGATTTCCATATTCTCTTCTTTTGATTAATTTTTGAGTTAGAATTCCAGAAAAATCTTGCCAGTGTTTTATGAATTTGACTTATGATATGTTTGGTTGGCTTCAATACAGTTATTAAATGAATTGACATGGTTGTTAAAACATGTTTGATTAATACTGCCTTTCCTGCTGGAGATAGCAGTTTATTTTGCCAATAATTAATATTGTTTTGGATTGAAGTTAGCATTCCTTGGAATAAGGAATTTTTCGATCTTCCTGTGTAGATAGGGCATCCCATATATTTAAATGGTAGGGAGCCTTCTATCATTTTTGTTTCTTGTTTGATTAAGGTTATGATTCTATTAGGTGTGTGTTTTGAGATGCAAAAAGATGGTTTCTCAAAGTTAACTTTTTGACCTGTTGCTAATTCAAATGACTTTAGAAAACTGATTATTGTTATAGGTCCATGTTTAGAGTATTTTAAAATAATTGTTGTATCATCAGCAAAGGATAGATGTGTGGATGATTTCATCTTGTAGGGTAACTTATAAGACTGAATATTCCCATATTTGTAGAGGAAATTCATGTTCTTAGAAAATGCCTCAACCATTAAGATAAAGAGTAGAGGTGATAGTGGATCTTCATGCTTAAGTCCCCTAGATGCTGAGAAAAAACCTAATGTTTTTCTATTAATTAATAAGGAAGAGAAGGCTGATTTGATATTCCTCATTAATAAATTTACTAGTATGGGTGAAAAACCTTGTTTGATTAATATTTTGGATAAAACGGACCATGAGACTCTGTCAAATGCATTCATCATATCTAACTTGATGATCATATTATATCCTCTTGTTTTAGAATGAAAATGATTTGTTAGCTCTTGCATCAAAAGGACATTATCAGCAAGTTCTCTTCCAGAAACAAATGTTGATTGTTCAGGACTGATTACCAAGTCTAAACAGCTTTTAAGTCTTGTGGAAATTATTTTTGAAAAAATCTTATTTGTGAAGTTACATAGACTTATAGGTCTATAGTCTTTGAATGTTGAACACACGTCTTTTTTGGGGATGAGTATGATCAGTGTTGATGTGATGGCTTTAAGTATTTCTTTTCCCTCAAAGAATTCCTCTACTACCATCAGTATATCAGTTTTCACTATCTCCCAACACTTTTGTAAGAAAAATCAGGAGTAGTCATCTGGTCCTGGAGCTGAATGGCTATCCATGGATCTGACAATATCTGTTAATTCTTCCATTGTTATTTTCTTGATTAGATTAGAGTTCATATCCTCAGTAACTACCTGTGGAATATTTTCCAGCATCCAGGTAGAATTGATTCCTGAGGGATCCCGTTGTTCTTCAGTTAAATTTTTTGAAAAGAAATTGATAGTTTCTTTCTCTATGCCTTCAGGTTGATATGACCATTGGCCATCATCTTTTTTTATTAGAGATATTATTTGCCTTTTATGTTTACTTAGCATTGATTGATGAAAGAATTTTGAATTTGCATCACCTTCTTTCGTCCATTTTAACCTTTATTTTTGTTTCAGAAAGACTTCTTGATTAGTTAGAGCTAACTTCAGTTTTGCCTTGGCAAGATTTAAAGCTTGCAGGTTTTTATTTGATTCAATTTCCTGTAAGTCTACTTCAGCTTTTAACACCAAGTCTTCACATATTTGGACAGTGTCAAAGATGTTCCCAAAAATATTCTTGTTCCAGACTTTAAGGATTTACTTAAAGTGTATTAGTTTAAAAACTAATCTCTGCATTCCTCTTTTATTAGTGTGCGTATTCCAAGCATCTTCAACTAACTTCATAAATGTTGGATGATTGACCCAACATTCCTGAAATTTGAAGGGTTTTGGATTAGACTTTGGGGATGTTTTTGAAATATGCACAATCAGTAGGGTGTGATCAGAACCCTCCCTGGCAAGTGTTTTAATTTTAAAATTTGAGAATAAAGACTACCATAGATTGTTAGAAATTCCTCTATCCAATCTTTTCCATACCGTACTTTTTGGCCTCATTCCAGTCCAGGTGAACGGGCTTCCAGAAGTTGGGATTTCAATCATGTTTTGATTATTTAGGAAATTATTAAAATTCCTTATACTTCTCTGGCCAGGGATGGATTTGCCTAGGTATTCCTCATTCTTTGAGATTACATTAAAATCTCCTATTAGGCATAAAGATTCATTTTTGTTTTTTGCTAAGGCTTGCCACAGTTTATTTCTTTCTTTGATTATGTACTTAGCATATATGAAACCCATCTGACATTCTGATGAGAAATTATTGGATCTAATTTTTGTTATGATGACTTGTTCATCTACAAAGCAAATATCCACAGACAGTTCATTATCCCAAAGCATCTAAATCTTACAATTAGGGTTGGCAAAACAGTTACTGAAACCTAATTCTTTAGATAAGTGTTGTGCTCGGTTAGAGCTTATGAGTGGTTCCATTAAGGCACATATTACGTCTTTTAATATCTTTTAATCTAATTTGAGTAGGTTTGTTACCTATTCCTCTTATATTCCATATACACATATTTAGACCTATCATAGATGTGTTTTGGAAAGGGTCAAGGATGAACAGGTAGAGACCGTTTTAGGTGTGGGGGAGTAGTCTTTTTTATTATACTTCCTCTATTTATTCTTAATGTCTGGGGTGTTGGATTTGACTATAGCATTAAATCTTGTCTGGGCATCGGTTAAGTTAGCCTTTAAATCTTCAAAATTAAGTCTTCCCTGATTAAAGATTATTTCCTTTTGTCTCTTAGATGTTTCTGTGTTAAGCCAATCTAGATCTTTAAAAGTTTTCTTACTTGATGATAATAGAGGGGGAGTTTCCTCCATTGATTTCAATAAAGTCTTCTTCAGTCTCAGATTAATCAATTCTTGATTATTCTTTTGATTAGCTGGTGAATTGTCCCTGATGTGATGCCTTTTAGGGTCAAAGCTGTTAGAGATATCATCTTTTTGTGTCATTTTGGATATTTCCTGGGTTGGTTTTTCAGACACTACAAGATGATTAGAAAAGTTAAGATTCTCACCAAGTTTAGCTATAAGTTTAACATTTTGAGGGGAGCCCAGGCCAGAAGGTAAGTTATTAGATGTGTCATTATTAGTTTGTTGTTTCCCTGGTAACAAATCCTGCCTAAGTGTAAAATTCACATTCTGAGAATTGGTTAACATAGAAATCTTATGATTAGGATTATCTTTAGTAGAGTGATTATTCCTTGTTAACATAGCTTGATTTACAGATGGAAGTCCAGTAATTCCAATCTGTTTTTCAGGGTTAGTAATAATAGAATCTTCAGCATAAGGTACAATTGGAGTTACGGGTGGAAGTTTCCACTCTTCTAATGTGATTTTGTGAGTTCAAAGCCATAGATTCCTTAGTATGAGTCAAATTGGAAATTTCTTATTGAAGCTCTGTTATTCCTAACTGCTTCTTAGAGTTCAAGACATTAGGGTCTTTATTATGAGTCAAGTATGATACCTGGGATTCTTGTCTAAGGACATCTTCAGAACTTGCTTCTTTAGGTATCTGTGTACCATCATTGGCTACTTCCTTGTCCTGCAAAATCTTCTTAGGGGTATTATCAGTTTTGCTCTTTTGAATAGGAATAAAGATTTTTTTTTTGAATTGAAATGCCAGATGATGAGGAACCATTTCCTTTACCTTTATGTTTTCCCTGTTCATCATTGGAAATGGTTTTATTACCTGGCTGGGCTGCTGATTCATTAGGCCTCCAAGGCGTGAACGTAGAAGTGTTCTTGTCAAACCTGCAAATAGTATCTGTGTGTCCTAATTTTAGGCAGTTAGAGCAATACATAGGTACTCCCTCATACTCTATATATTACCAAAAGCCTATGTCTCTAAAGCTTAACCAAATTCTTTCCAACATGGGTTTAGTAACATTTATTTCATCACCGATTCTTGCCACATGTGGCCTTGTTCTATTTAGAGAAGCTCTGTCTACCCTAATTGGAGTACCTATGATATTCCCAATAGACATTAGAACCCAATAATTAAAGAATTGTTGTGGTAAACCATATAGGGCAATCCATGTAGGGGCAATGGGAGAATCTGCATTAGGGTTAAAATTAGGAACCCATTTGGTCATTCGAATTGAATACGTTCCAAAGTTCCATATCTTATGAAGCCAACATCTGTAATAATCATCAGGTAAAGAAGAGGATATCAGAACTTGTCGATTGTCTAACAGAGTTATGTCGTTGTGGCCTTTGAAACCTGTGGTGTGGAAATCTTTACGGAGCTTGTCAAGTTGCGGCCGACTATGAGAAAACTTCCCTACTAGAGTCCATCTGAGGAGGGCTTCCAACTTTGAGTATTCCTCGTCAATGAAGTGCAGTCCGGACTCTCCCAGATGTTCAATTTTGGACTTTGGAATGAAGGGAGCACTGTATTTGATTTGGTTTTTTTTGGTGGGAGGTGGTTTGGGGGGCGGGGGGGTGGGGGGGCGGGTTGTAAGATTTAGCGCTTCTCGAAGTTCTTGATTAAGGGCTTGGGCATAAGAGATTGGCGGTTTAGAGGCGATTGGTGGTGGCTCCGCCATAACGTCGGTGTCGGAGTGGAGTAGCAGTGGTGTGATTGAAGTCGCAGATCCGTAGAAATTATTATTTCTTTATTAATTGGATAACAAATGCGACCGTAAATCAATTTTTTTTTCTAAGATAATATTGTTAAAGGGATGATACTTTCACTCTGTACAGCAGCGCAATGCTGAGGAGCGATGAAACACATTATTCATACTGCACAAAATTGGCTGAAGTTCCTACTACAGTAATATAGACAGCCTTTGAATTTAAAATTTAGACCATGTTCATATTACTTCCATCTACCATGCATCAGGAAAAGGGCAGTTTTTCATATCTCCGAGGTCTGGTACAATCTGATTTCATCCACCCAATTTTCTCATTTACATTGTCATAAACAAACAGCTGCCCCCGTAATGAGATATCTGCAACAAACAATTCATAAGAAACAAAATCAGCGAAATAGCCACTCGAAGCTCGCAGCAGATGAATGTGAAAGACGTCAAACACGCCAATCACAATGTGCCTGCACGCTTCACTTCCAAAGCAGGGAACATGTTGGAAATTTCAATGATAAATGACCCACTGACATAGCATAATGGAATTTACCTCCAAGTATTATAGTCGAACCATCGTGCACTTTGCTCCCATCCATGATTCCTAAGCACACATTGCCCTTCTTCTACAAAAAAGGATTTGCTTATGGTGACTTCAAAAGTGGCGGCGACAACAAAATCAAAATCTTCTGAGAATAAATACAAGAGGAACTTACAGTCATAACCAAATAACCTTCTGGAGGAATCTGTAGTTTAGTGGGAATGATCCACAACTTGCTTCCAAAGTGAATATCTAAAGGTTTGAAAATGTGTTCTATATCTGTGAGGGATCTGCAACAAATCCATTCAACAAGGTTTCAGAAACATTTTCTTAAATCACAAACTGTAGTATAAGAAATCAATAGCACATGCACCTGAAGAGCAATACATTTTTCTTATACTAATACTGTACCTTATCTCAAATTTAGTTCGCCAACATACATCCAATGTATTATCTGATGTATCTCGGATGAAGGTTTCACCGGAAGATTCTTCTAGCTGCAGTCATGATTCATTAAGCAGAAAGTCGAGAAAGAATACTTGAACTTGAAGTAACATCCAGATAATTAAGCCATGATGTATCCTTAACATGACTTACTTTGGCAACCAAATCACTGTAAGCTTGACTGGGTAAGTAGGTGTATGAACTGCCGCTATCAAAAACTATGAGCCTATTACTTTTAGCACCGAGACTAAGTCCTTTGCCTCCGAAGTTTAATTTTGTCACTTCTGCATGATAAGAATTTCTGCACATTCAATTCCAAGTATTAGAAAACAGCATCATAAGATGCAGCTAAATTAGAGATGAAGATATATAGAGCAGATGAAAATAGAAGAGTAATAATAGAAGCATTTCTTTAAGTCCCAAACTATTAACATGAGCTGATAAAATTACTGCATCTCTCTTAAATCTCCATTAATCAGGACCAGCAATCCCTAGCCTAAACATCTAGGATGGACAGATACATTACTTCCAGTCAGGTAATATTTAGTTCCTGCTTCTAATATTATAATTTATACACATGCAAGAAGAAAATTTAAGGACTAGAGTGAACACAAGACGATGGCATTTCTAAGGTTTGATACTCACAGGGAAGGTCTATTGAGCATTGGCACCCATGTCATCTGCTTATGTGGCACAAGGTCATTCCCCAAGAACATATATCCCCCGCGACCAGCTTCAGATGCGAGGCAGTGCGCTACGACATTTTTTATGTTACCCTGGGATGTCAACTGTGATGGTAAGCTGATTTCCCCCCTGCTCAAACCAAGGATTCCATCTGTCTTTACAAGTAAGTTCAGAAGTAAGCCTTGCTGATCATAAGCACACCTGCCAGAGAAACGACAGACGAATCATCAGAAAATAATTCAAAGTTTCAATAGTTCAATAAGGGATGAGAGACAAAAATAACTGTACCCAAAAACCAAATTTGAGTTGAAAATTGATCCATTTGAGCTACTAAGATGAAACTTATCCCTTGAAAGAACACCTAAGGAGGAGCTCTGATCAGCATATTCTATCTCGTAGTCACATTGATTGCAGTCATCACAATTGGTTTTTTGGCTCTTTTGAATTTCAGCACAATATGAGTCATCTGAATGGATAATTTTGCTTGTGGAGGGTTTGTAAAATGGGTGTGCTCCCTGCAATAAATGTCATTGATCACCGAGTTAGTTTCAAAATGCACCCCCACCAACCAGTTCTCAGCCAACTATTTAACACCTTTCATCCTTCCCTATTACCATGGTCTGAATAGTACAGATGCAAGATGAAAATAAAAGTAATGAACTGATAATCACCTTCGCACAGCTAGTGCACGGAGCATCACACTGAACCCATGTCAAGTCACTACCAGTATCTACATCCAAAAAATAGGGCCTTGGAGGAGTCCCGACAAGTACATATGTGAAGTACAATCTGCACAAAGGAAATACACGTTGTCAACCTCCAAACCCCCCAATTTACAAAAACCACATTGCTGAGATATCTTCCCAAAATAATATAATATGCTAAGCAAGACAATGATCCCAAATCAGTAATTTTACCTCTAGATTACCGAATGCCTAGACAACTCAAAGAAGAATCATCAATCCATTACACTTACAAGAGAGTTCTTATGGAACTAAATGATAAATTTAAATCATTTTGCATCGAACAGATATAATGGAAGGGACTGAATTTAATCATGTGCTGGGATAATGAAATCTTATGTGTTATTGTTCAGCAACTTTTCACCCTAACTCTGCTCCGAGCTTCTTGATGACCTCAACCGAATCATGGTAAAAAAAATACTCTCTCCATTATGTCTGAATAGTCATGAATGTCCAAGGTACACAGCAAGACAGTGATCCCAAATCAGCAATCTTACCTCTAGATTACCGAATGCCTAGACAGCTCAAACAAGAATCATCAATCCATTACACTTACAAGAGAGTTCTTATGGAACTAAATGATAAATTTAAATCATTTTGCATCAAACAGATATAATGGATGAGACTGAATTTAATCATGTGCTGGGATAATGAAATCTTATGTGTTATTGTTCAACAACTTTTCATCCTAAGTCTGTTTTGAGCTTCTTGATGACCTCAACTGAATCATCGTAAAAACAATACTCTCTCAATTATGTCTGAATAGTCATGAATGTCCAAGGCACACATTTTATTCTTTTTTTAGTGAATACAACAGAAGCAACTACTTCCAAAACAATTTTCTACTTATCATCTCCATTTTCTCACTACACTGAACTGCTCATCTGATGAAAGGAAGACATTACATTATTTTGAAGAATATTATCAACAATTCAATTAGACATTCGTTGACTTATGAACTATATGATCTCCAATTTTCTAGTCCTGAAAAGTGAATAAGTCTACATAACTGCGCCGAACAATAGTTTTCATACAAACTCACAATTGCCAAATATCAAGCAGCTTGAGGGAAGAAAGATTAAATCCATTACCCATCTGGAAAAACGTTCCCCCTGATTGGAAAGATAGTAGTGGAGTCAATATCAGTCTGAGCAGCAATCGATTTTGCAGTTTTCCGAGTACTCGTGGGATCACTCAACAAGGTGTCTGCAGAAATCTTACGTTTGAGCTCAAAATCACTCTGCACACCAATCTTAGAAAACAATGGAAGAATAACAGTGTTTGAGTTCCGATCACCATCACTCTCCCGCAGCACAAAAAATGTCTCCTGCGTGGAAGAAACCCAGAAGTATAACCCCATCATGTACATACTTATGACCGCGAATACCAAAATTGGGCTCCCAAAAAACATTCTCTTAAACGAAAACTGGCCGAGTCCTTGACTCTGAGCTTGCTGCGGTGGTGGGTTCCGGATCTCCGGCGTCTCCGGAGGCTCATGGTAGTGGTTGGTTTGCGGTGGTAGTGACTCCTCGCCGCTGTCATTCGCTACTGTGAAAGCGGTGATGGTTTTTCCTAAAGAAGGGTTGTCTGGAGGTGGCAGAGTGATTATAACAAACCCTTTTAGTCTTGGGGAATCCTCGCCGCCGTCTTCCATGGCTGAGCACGGCGGAGCTTTATAATAATTGTTGAAGAAGAAGAAGGGATCAGGAATGATGGATTGTAGTTGTAGTATAGTATACTCTTCTTCTTGCCGGTCCTGGTTTCCTCTTTTCTTCGCAAGAGGCCAAATTTGACTTTGCTGTGTTATATACTTTTTTTTTTTAATTAGAAAGTCTTGGAACATCCACAAATCACAATGGTACGTCTTTAACCTCATTTTTCGCATTCCTTATTTAAAAAGTTACTATTATAGAGTTTTAAAAATCACTCTCGAATAAGGAGTTGTTCCTTATTTAAGGAATGAGTACCTCTTTATTTGTACAATACCAATCAACTAATGATTGACACTTTATTTTTTATTAATTATAATTGGAAATGAAAAAGAATTGCTTAAGAAGTGTTTTTCATTGTTGGTAGTTGGTTCTTACCTATTTTTTATCAAAATTCATGATATGACACTTACGTCCCCTACCATTATGAATGCTCTTAGTCCATGGATTAAAATATAAACGACTATAACAAATATAACCCTATCTATTGATTAATTGCCAATATAATTCTTTAATAGTTTTTAGTAAAAAAACAACTCTAACTAGTTGATCAAAGTGTCAATATAAAACCCTAAGACATCATTTTTACGTTGACCACATATAAAATGACTAAAATGCCATTTGGCCTAAAACCTAAAAGTGTTAGGAAATTTTTGTCCTCATGCCACCACCCTACCTATCCACGCCCCCCACTGCACCCTCCAGCCAGCCCCGCCGCCTTCCACCCCGCCATCGCCACCACCTCCACATTCCACCCCCGATTTCATCATTTTTCCCTTTCTCCTGCGAGCAGATGTCTACACCAATGCCGCTCACTTTAGCTGCGTGCACCACCAGTCAACAATCACCGGCGAGTTCAGTCTTAGCACCAACTTCAATCATGCCCCCTCTGGCGAGTCTCAGCCGCGCTTCCCGCGAGCAGGCGTAAACTCCAATGGGTCATGTTCGCATCAGCTCCAGCCGCGAGCCACACCACCACCACCACCATTTGACCGAGCTACAAAAGCCAATCGTCTCTTCACCGACGAACTCCAAAGGCGTTGTTTCTCCACGGGAAGTCCAGGAAACAACGCCACCGGAGCCACCAAGCGCTTCAGCGACAGCCCAGCTTCCACCGGTAGCGGATTCAATGAGCTCAGGTCAAACGTTCAGTGAACCGGCGACGTCACCTCGGCAGTCACCTCCGCTAGCGAGTTCGGTGGAAAACCCCAAGTGTTGCCACTGTGCCATGGCTTCGCCTCCTCGCGGATCAAGTACAACTAGCGGACGTGTAACTCAGCAGTCCATCACCGCAACAGCACACCGGAGCCACCCAGCGCCTCTGCGATCGGCGAACATCCACCACCGCAACAGAGTGCCGCCACGTAGGGATGTCAATGGGGCAGAATAGGTGCGTATGGTACATCCATACCCATGGCCAATTAAAATTTTCATATACATACCCTCTTAATCATCCATAGCGTGTACAAGTTTAATATCCACCCTACCCAATCAGGTATATTATAAAATCCATACTCATCCCACTTAAATCTTTTATAGGAAAATATGCAAATATAACCCTACATAATCGAGAAAATACAGATATAACTTTGTGATAATTTTTAGTACAAAAATAACCCTAACTACTTTACATAAGTGCAAATATAACCCTAAACACTATATTCCGACATTGACGGACCATTTTCGATCATTGACAAACTGAAAATGACCAAAATACCCTTTCGGCCTAATGCAAAATTTTGAAAGATAAAAATGCCCTTTGCCTACTACTGTTCTGCAACCATTATCACCCCCACCGAACCACTCCCACTGGCGAGCTAAGCCGAGCAACCAGGCACAAATCCATCCCGTTTTGGATACAGAGAAACTTTCCCAGATCCATACTCCCGTCGCCTTTAAATCCCGGATAGAGAGAGACTTTCCCATCAAACTTATGCGAATAGCCAATGCGCAACGCCACCGCCTTCCCGAGCCCAAGCTCGTTGTCGTACATATCGAACCTCGGAGAATCCCCTACCATAGCGCTGCTCAGATCGAAGAAGCTCATCTGGTACACAAACCTCGACTCCAGCCACGAATCCATCCATTCCTGGACCGCGCCACCGTTGTAGCCGCACACCGCCTCGTGCAGCTTACACGACGCCCATCCCAGGTCGTGGGATAGAAGATTACCGGCGGTGGAGCGATGCAGTTCCCGACGTAGTATTCCGACACGGGAGGGTTCAGCCTTGTCCGGCAATTGACCGCCATCTGGCAGCTCGTATCTTTCTTCCGGGCCTGGGTCACGCACCGCCACATGTGGGCAGAAAGCGCCTGTAGGGACGAAATCTTAGTCGAATTTCTTTCTGAATTCACTTTCGCTTTCAGTTTCACTAATGCCTCTGTTGAGAAATGAAACATTCGTTCCCTTAGCGGCGGCGCTTTGTGTGGCTGGAAATCTGCAACAATATTGATTCTATGAATTCAAAGCCAACGGGTGCAGAGTAACATGTGTCGCACTGATTATCCCAATTTTTTATTTTGAAATGTGTCTCGACTCGACTTCTCATTTTACTCCAAATCTCCCCCGCCTGGGCTGGGTGAAAATTTGAATTCAAAGGCTTTGGGAAATATTGTTGGAAACAATATTGATCTCTCAATTTGGCAGACTGGAATTGGGAAATAATATTGATCTCTCAAAGGCTGCGAGTGGAAGTTGAAGGAGTTAGTGTTTCAGGGTATGAATGTAATTCCATTGTTTTTGTTTTTGTATTTTTATTTTTTTATAGGGGGGAAAATTGTCTTTTCATCATAATCTGGCTTCCAACTGGTGGAAAAAGTTATATTTAAACATAACCTAAATATCTAGGATTGCACTTTCAATTATCGCAGAGTTATATTTGCACTTTCTTCAATTACATAGGGTTATATATGCACTTTGCTCAATATATAAAGTCAACTTTTTTATAGTAACTTCTATATTAACATTTAATAAATATAGTTACACGAAAGTATTATATGGCATGGGTAGGTAAGATATGTGCAGTATGAATAAATAATAATTTATGTTATATTAAACTAGCGGGTATAAAATGGATTGAATGAGGAGGGGCAAGGATGGGGCGGGTGTGAACTAAAATCTACGCCCGACCCACTTCCTGTGGCAGACATGATTTTTATACTCATATTCGCCCCATCCCTACCAACACTACCTCCATACCCGCCTTATTGGGGCGGATAGGGGGCAGACATCCACCAAAACTTGCCACACTGCAATTCCTACTGCCACCCATTCGCTAGCAATTTCATACTTGAGTGCCACAATGGTCGAGCAGAAATAAAAGAGGAAGAAGTTAGTTTTGGAGGATATAAGTATTTTCTTTCTTTTTATAAATATTTTTAGAGGGGTAAAATCATCCATCAATCAAACTCGGTCTCAAACTGTCGAAATGGGTAGATTTGCACTTACATAAACTATCTATGTTTATATTAGCACTTATAATTATCAAACGGTTTTATTGGTACTTATGTGAATTAAGTAGAGTTATATAAGCATTTTTCTCAAATATAAATAGCACAAGGTGGAGAATATATATGAGGTATGTTTTTTATAGATATTTTTATTTTTAGGGTAATTTTAAAAGGTTCAAAAAATTGTAGTGATTTATCTGCAAAAATACTTATAAATATAATGAACACGCTCTCTCCTTTTCCTTTCTCTAGATTTTGGGGTCCTTTTTACAAGGGCAAACGACTTATGTGGCCTCTAAACTCTTGTCATCATTCACTTTTGGCCCATTATTTTTTTATGAACACTTTTGATCCCTCAACTTGCAGAATGGTTGAGTCATGGTCATTCCATCAGGTCAAAGTGTCAAGTTCGGTCAAAAGCGTCAATTTTAAGAGCAAAATAGTCATTTTCAATTTTCCTTTTTCCTTTTTCTTTTTCTTTTTCTTTTTCTTTTTCCTGTTTTCCTATTTATTTTTATGTTTCCATTTCTTCTTTTTTATTTCAATTCCCTTTTCCTCATCAACTTACAAAACTGTTAAGTCGTGTCTCTTCCACCAGGTCAAAATGCACAAGTCCGACCAGATACTTGCTATCAACAAGTTGGTGCGAGATTTGGGGTGTTACAAACGATAAATATTGTAAGGTAATATATGCACAGTTTACATGAAAATTTTCAGTAGCATCTAGTTTGTTTGGCTAAATTTGCCACATATTTTTACATGTTCATAACAGTTGAATTTACAGATTCACCGCTCCAAATATATCATTCATATCCAATTCTAAATCAACGGGTCTGTAATTGCAGTAGTTACCTTGTTGAGTATAATTCTGAACGGTTTGATCTGTCGGAGGTGAATTATCAATCGATTTGAACTGAATTTTGTTCGAATCACATTGAAATTCAGCAGGTTGAATTGTTTCAATGCAGAGGCCACATGAATTTTCGTTTATTTGAATATCGGGTGTCTTCATCGTTAGGGATATGAATATCTTATCTGGAGTATTCGATTGGAGGATTCATCGAGGTGGTAGAGAAACAAAGAAGGAATGATAAAGAAGCACAATAAAACAACACAGATTGGAGAAGAAAGAATTGTGTAACCCAGAAGGGAAAAGGAGAAGAAGAAAACTGGGCGAAGAAGAAGGATAGATCTAAAAATATTTCTTATAACTCGATCCGTTTCCTTGTGACCCAGCTGCGACCTAATTAATTTCCTTCCCTAATGTTTTTAATTGCAATTAAGTCTCTGATCTAACTATATATTACGGACATGCCACCTTCTTATATTTATTTAAACTTATCAAAGGAACCAGGCTTGAATTAACACTTTTTCCCAACTTTTAACTGTGGTGCATTCTATAACACCTGTTTTATGTAAGCAAAATCTAGAGGGAGTATTAAGGGTTAAAGGTAAAAATCAAATATGGTGCACATTACAACCTACAGTTGCTCATAATGGTAGTGAAATTAAGGATCACTTCTTAAAGAAAGTGTCAAAAAACACGGTCTTTTCATAATCACGTGGGCAGTCCACAGTGGCTTTTACCTTAACTGTTGTAATTTTTTTTAATAAAATTTAAATATTATATTTTAAATGTTAAAACAAGTAATAATATGTATTTGAATGGGAAAAATAAAAATATATAATATAAAAAAATATTTTAAAATTTAGTATGTAATTTAACAAATGCAGTTTATAAGTAAAAAATAAAGTGGCATGTCCATAAGTTTATAGACAGGTTGTCTGTTAGGAGACCCACTCCACTTAAGTGCCACATCATAAATTTAGATAAAAACTAGGTAAAAATCAACTAACAACAATGACCTCCTTATATAAATACTTCTTAAACACTTCTTTTTCCATTTTAAATTGTAATTAATAAAAAATACAAAATAAGTATCAATCCTTCGTCGGTTGACATTTCACAAATAAAGAGTTACAAACTCCTTAATTAAGGAGAAAATCCTTATTAAGGAGTGGTTATTAAAAATTCACAATGGATCCCTTATAAAAAGGAGGGCTCCTTATTAAGAGAAAAGTGAATTTAAAGAGTAACCCATTGTGGATGCTCTAACAATTTTAGAGCATCTACGATGGTAGTGAAATTAAAGAATACTTCTTAAGTGTCACATCATCAATTTTGACAAAAATTAGATAAGAACTAACTACCAACAATAGAATGATATTTGAGAATCACTTATTTAGCATCACGTCACCATCTCTAATAAAAAATATTTAAATTTTTATTTATTATAAAATATCAATATCATGCAAATTTAAATTAGGGCAAAATACAAATATGAACCTATGTTTTGGTGGAAAGTGCCAATATGACCCTGCAAGATCAGAAAGTGCTATTGTAATCCTATCTTTTGCATTAGAAGTGCTTATAACCTTTTGGCACTATTTCGACATTGACTTAGCATTTTTCAGCATTGACCATAACTAAAAAGACTAAAATAACCCTAGTCTTAAAACTAAAAATGTAAAGGCATAACTACCCCTAGGGTTCTTCTTCTTCATCTTCTAACCCCCACCTCCGCCGCCAGATCTTCGTCGCTCTGCCAAAGCCTGCCACATTGCCGCCGCCGCCGAAATCTGGTTTAGCCACAACCGACAAAAGAAAAAAAATTAGTGTTGTTCTTAAGTATTCTGGAGGCGTAAAAGCCAAATTAGTGCTATAACTTTTGCCATCTCTGCTATTCTTCATCAAGCCAAAGCAAGAAAGCCTATGATTAGCATCCTGCAAGTTTGATATAAATTTGAGTACACCAGGCACAACACAATCACAAAATCAACTAACGGAAAACTGAGATTCTCTACGAATGCAACATTTGTATCACCTGTGTTTTTATTCACCCCACCAAACCCTATGTTTTTGTTCACCACCACCGCTCGCCACCGATTCACTGCCACCGATTCATTGCCACCATCCCCTAGCCCGCCTCACCCTAGCAACACCACCACCATTTTCATTCCCCCTCAGCTAGCTCCGATGCCTCATCCCCCCGCCACCGATTCACCGCCACCATCCCCTAGCCCCACAGTCCGATTCACCACCAACATTCCTTAGCCCCACAGCCCAATTCTCACCGCCACCACCCTAAGAAACGCCGTCCTCGATCGAATCGCTGTTGGTGAACAACTCCAATTCGAATGAGTGGTTCTTAAACGCTCTGAATTCGATCTCGCCGGAAAGAACCACCGCGCCATCTCGGAGACATTGTCGGTGAAGCAATTGACAGCCCAGAGCAGGGACGGGGTGAATAAATGAATGGTTGCGCCAACAAATGGAGTAGTGACACCAACAAATTGCAAGGGATGTTGAATTCAGGGCGTTGAGGAACCCAAACTTGAAGAATTTGAACTTGAACCACTGGCCCTAGGCTCTGGGCAGTCAACAAATTGCAAGGGATTCTTGGGATAGTGGCGGCGCCAAGGAATGTTAGGAAAACTAGGGATCTGAATAAAGGAATAAGGGTAATATAGGCTTTTCAAATTTTCTAAAATTTTAATTTTTTTAAACAATGGTATAATATTCAATTCACAGAATTTCGGCCAAATTGAGGCCTCCGGGGTTAGATTAGCACTTTTGAGCAAACCATAGGGTTATATGGGCACTTTCTGATATTGTAGGGTCATATTGGCACTTTCGACCAAAACATAGGGTTATATGTGTACTTAACTCTTTAAATGATATTGTATTGACTATATAAATATAAAACAAACATGTTTATTCTTTCATCCATAATAATATTTTATATAAAATATATATGATTCAAAATCATTAATATTGATCAATATCATAATATTTTCTAAAATAACTACATTTGATCCTTATTTCCAAAACGTTTGGTAATATATTCAACGATGTTCACTCTAAGTTGATGATGACGTCCCGACCCCAAATCTCCGAGCGTGGATGAATTGAAGTTTGAAGTTCTTGAATTAACTCCTCCGTGACTTGCATAGTTGGACTTTGATCTTCCACGTTCCTTTCTTTTTAAAAAATAAAATTAATCGGGTTTATAGGGTTCCCGACCCTTTTCTATTAAAGAACAATTCTTGCCAAAAATGGCTTACATGAGATGCCCAAAGGCTTACATCAAGTTGTGCCCGCGGGCTTACATATGAGGCGCTAAGTAAATATTATAGTTCTAGTCAAGGCCTCAAATGGCAGGAGATACATAAATACACTAGTGAGTAGTAAAATACTAAGCAAATGTCCATATTGCAACAAAGAAGGGCAAATCAAGGATAGGTGGTTATCATTGCAAAGCCTCTTAGAGTAGTCACAAAAGTATGACCTGAGACTACCATCAGGAGCAAATACAATGAAGTATCAAATACACGCACACAAAATGTTCCATCCACACTTCTGATCAAACATTTAAGGCAATGAAAACAAAGTAGCTCCCCGACTAAAGGTCTGGTTTGTCTCCATTTAACCGTTTAGACCATTCCCCCTTAAATAGGGGACTAAAACAAGTCGTTCTAATTGCAAAAATATCTTTTTTAACAGTGTATAAAAACCACTTAGAATGCAAAATTATCGCTAACCTGGCCCCAAAAGATTAGAAAGACCAATTAAATCGAATGAACAATAAATTGGCCTAAAAATCTAATGGACCAAAGTCTACAAATATGATTTAATTCCTTAGAAAGAAAGTATCGCCAAAAGTCCGTTAATTTAACGACTTTGACTTGAATTTTTCCTAACTTTCTCTTTGGATATCAAATTTGAAGTCAATCAAAATTTATCAGACTCAGGCTGTCTGAAAAATAAATATTGACAGATATAATGCCTATCTGATACATAAATCAAAAAACCATTTTAACTCTAAGCCCTTTTAAGAGTGAAAAGAAAAAAGAGGAAAAATGAAAAAAAAAGTGCAGAATTAAAAGCCTCCCACCCTGAAAAGTAGCAAATTAAAAAGTCAAATAAAAAAATAAAATGAAGCAGAACCCTCATGCCCGTGTCCTTCCCGGGAAGAGCTACAGAATCGTATATAGTCCAACAAATTTTTGGCCCCCAAATTAATTTCATACTCTATATTTGTCGCAGCCATCAAAGATATACCAATGAAAATGACACTGTCGCATCATTAAAATTCAAGTATACCTATTGTCGTCATGATGATGTTGCACCCCAAACCAGAGTCTTCTGAATATTCTGGCCCACCAAAAATCCTAACTCTGGCCGAGTTGAGTTCGACATTGAGTCGAACCGAGTTGCGCCGACTCAGTGACTCCGTTTTGTTGGAGCAGACCCAGCTCACAAAATGTAGCAGACCCGCCTCACAGATCTTGCCATGGCCACCTGGGACACCGGTGAACTGGAGCCTTCGCCACGGCGTCGCTCTGGATTCACGGCCTTCTGAAGCACCAGTGAACTGGAACCTTCGCCACAAGCACTGGTGAATGGCGTCCACCTAGAGCAACGATCTCGCCATGGCCACATGAAACATAAGTTTCACCATGGTGAACTTAGCTTTTTCGACTGTAGTCTAGAGGTTGGGAATGGTGGGATTCTGGTGTGTGTGTGGGGGGGGTCGCTGGAGAATTGGCAATTGGGGTTTTGGTTTTGGGGTGAGGAGGAAGAGAGAAGGTAGAGAGTATGTGGAGAGAGGATGTAAAGAGTCAAAATGTATTATCTTCCACATTCCAATATAATAGATTATGTGATATAAAATAATATTAAATACTTAAATAAAAATAGGAAATTCAAATATTAAAAAACAAAAAATATCATTTTATGAAAAATATACATAATTAAAATTAAACTTTAATTATAATCCAATCAAATTAAAAATACAAAGCAAACTATACCACAAAAAAAGAATATCTATACCTAAATATTAATACGAATTGATATAAATCTCAATGATTGCCAATTCATAATTGGGACGAGACATAATTATTGAAGAAGAAAAATATCACAGAAGGATATTGTTTTATGAATTGCTCATTTCAAATAGTAATTTTAAATAAGTCGTATATTGCTCAACCCAATAAATAGAGCTGAAGTTATAGTTAAAACTGCAAGTAGAAAGCCAAAATAACTAGTTATAGTAAGCATTAAAGTCCATCATTGATTGATTGATCTTTCACAAATAAAGATGTACAAACTCTTTAATTAATGAGCAACTCCTTATTAGAGCATGTTCAATGGAATCCGATTTGGAACCCATTTGAAACTTTGGAACCCCACAATGAAGGTTCCAATTGGGTTTCAAAAGCTTGGAACCAGGTAGAAGTCCAATCCCAATGGACCACATGGCAACAATTGTTTTCTCTCTTTTTTCAATTTTATTTAATTCTGATTTTTTAATTCTATTTTTTTAAAATTAAAAATTAAATTTGATCTTTTTAAAAATCAAAATTGCATTATTTTAAAAAAATATGATTATTTTTAATTCTGGTTCATAAAATAATATTTTAAAATTAAAAATAATTTTAAATATGAAATTCTAAAGAACGAAATTGGATTAAAAAATTTAAAATGTATTATTAAATTTCACATTTTATTTTATTTGGGTGAACACTTTTATTTAAATTAAATATTAAATGTATAAATAATGAGTGAGATAAAGAAAATCAAGTAAGGTCCATGAAATAGTTGCAAGTGGTTCTAACTATTGTAGAGAAAAAAAATGAAGTGATTTATTTGTGGATCCAATTACTAAAGTGAAAAGAGAAGTTGAATATTTAATAAATAAAAACTACTATAGCGGTTCGAAAGCGATTTTATCATTGCATATACTTTTAAGAAGTAGTTATTAATATTTCAAAAAAAAGAAGTAGTTATTAAAAATCTACAATAATTTTTCTTAAATAAAGAGTTCTCTTTACTGAGAATGGGTTGGGTAAGAAGCTACCATTATCGATGCCTGGATTATATTTTTGTGTGATTGTTACGGTAATTTTTTTCATTTTTCAACACATGTCAACTTACTGTTAGCCCCGTCTACGCGCACGAAAATTTTCCACGTATAAAATTTTCGGGCTTTCAACTGTCCAAAATCCAAATCTTAGGCAGATCGATCTCTTCAAAGTCTGGATTTTGCTTACGTTCAAACAAAAAAAAAGAGTCTGGATTTTACTCCAATGCTAGAAGAACATGGCGATGAAATCCGAAGAAATTGCAGTTCTCGATTAGCTCATAGATCGCCGATTCTGTCTTCCGCTTAGTTTCCAATCGGTAGAGGGAGAGGGAAATCAAGGGGAGCATTGTTGGTGAGTGGAGTTTAGGGTTCGATCCAATGGCGAATAGGATCTTCGAGTACTTCGTAGTTTGCGGAATCGGGCCGGAGATACGGACCTTAGATGGTGAGAAAGGATTCCATGGGACTGGGGTGTGGTATTTGCCGTCTCTACTTGATCAGTACCCGCCGACAAATCACACATTGTATCCTCCGCCACCTCCTCAGCTCCCCACTGTAAGTACTTCAGCAATTTTATCGCACGTTTCAGGGCATTTTCTCAAGTTGAGTGTTTTAAATTTGGAGAATAATGCATTTTGGGTAGCACATATTTGTCACAGGTCATCGTTGCTGATGTGTTGAATTGAGTTACTGTAGTCTTTGTATAAGTGCGATTTGGTGCAAATGTCAGTGTTTCAGTTTAAGCTAAGTGAGTGAGTTTGTTGCAGTGTGTTTTACCAGCTGGTGTTGAGTTCCATGCATCAGGCTTTGATTCTAAAGACCCATCAACCTTTCCAAGGAGCTATCCTATTGTTTTGACCGGTTAGAATGCAATTTGACTTTCTTTGAAATTGAATGAACGGATTATAAAATTGAAGTGTCTTAATGCCATCTTGTTGGCACTGATGGTCTTCTGTCCATTTTCTTGGTTTTGTTGTGGTTGCAGAGGGGGATGGGTCCAAAATTTATGTTAGTTGCATTGCTTTTCGAGATCCTATTTGTGAGGATATTGTTGAGGCTTATCACATCCCCATGAATACTTTTGCTGATAAATGCATCTGCCTGGTTTCCCGTTCACCTAGTTTTCGTATACTACGAGATGCACTGGAAGAAATATATGTGCTTTGTTTCTCCACTTCTGGAAGTAGGTACGATTGATTATTGTGATTTTTTAATACTATTTCTTTGTAGTTTGGGTGATTAGGATGCTGTATATCTTGTGAATCAGATGGCTGAAGATGACAGTATCATGTTTTATGTTTTTTCTTTCACCGTGTACTTTTACAGCTGAAGTGCAGGGTTGGCCCCTTGCCTTGTTTGCTATTGCTGCTTTTGTTCTGTTGATTGTGTTGACGGTTGACACCGTTTTCTTGCGTACATAGAAAACATAGAAATGTAAACACCGTTTTCTCAAAGATTTCTGAGGAATATCATTAGTTCCCAGTCATTTACCTACCTACTCCTACTGTATCTGTTGGAAAAGGAAGAATATGTTGATTATGAATTTATATCCATAATAGGAACTTAATATTTTGCGTATATGTTAGTGTGGTGAATAAAAGAGACGCAAAAAAAAACAGCTGAATATCATTTCCAGATCATGTTTGTCTTCTAAAACTAAGAGTGCCTTTACTTGTTAAAAAATTTATGGTGCTTTCTGGAAGTAATTGCCTGGCGAGAAGATATACAACTCTGTACTTGTTTCCTTTTGTCTTGATGATTTGCAGTATACCATCACATTACTTTGACTGTGTTTTTAATTAGTTTGTATTAATAACTTGTTCATTAGCTTGAATTGAAAAGTAGAAGGGTAAAGAAGCTCTGGAAGAACCTAGTTTGGCTCTTTCTGTTTAGCAGTTCGTTGGAACCGATACATATGGGCACAGTCTAACATTTGGCTGTATAAATGTAATAATTTTGTTAGCAACCCTACTCCTACTCTTTGTGATTTTTATAGTCTGCTTCATACCCAGATTTGCAATGTTAATGCAGACTGCTAGTTGTTCCTCTTTTGGATTGGAATGAGTATTCTTTTCCAGTAAAAGTATTTTTTTATTTAATTTAACTTTCTAGTGCTTTTACTGAGCTGAGCTACGCAAAAATTTCAGCAAGCCATTATGGGATGTTATAGCATATCTGGTGTCCAACGTACCTTTGCCTACACCTGGGAAAGATCGAGTTCTATTTTCCATTGAAAATAGCCTCCTTGCTATTGAGGTTCCACCAAAGGATGTGCTTCCTCATGCCGATGTATGTGGTCAATTTTTTTAAAAATCTGTCTTTCTTCTTTTTGGGGGGGAACGTTAGTTTCACCTGAGGATGGAGGTTTTGCTAGTATTTTTCTTGGATTTCATATTAGCATGTTTTTCTTTGATTTCACGTTAGCATGCTTTTCTTGGATTTCATATTAGCAACCTGCCTCTCAATGCAGATATCTTTTCAACCATTGATCCAGTGCCTGGATGTTGACAATTTCATCAAGTTGTTCACAGCCGTGTTGCTTGAGAGAAGGATTTTACTTCGATCAAACAAGTAATTCCTCTTTTTTTTTCTTAGTTGCTCAGTGTGTGGCTCAGGATTAAGTATTTACTACAGCTCCAGAAGCATATTTTTTTTGTGTCCTAAAATGAAGGTCTAGTTCCTACGGTCCTTTTGCTTCCCCTTTTGTAAAATGGTTTATAATATTCCCTCACACTGCTTGTGCAGGTATTCTCTTCTTACTCTTGTTTCAGAGGCCATATGTCATCTGATTTATCCATTTCGATGGCAGGTTTGTTCTTATAGTAACAGGGTGACTTTGTTTTACTTGTGAGGCATGCTATTCTAAACTGAAATAGTGATTATAACATGGTCTACTGGTTATGTGGATTTGATCTTTCAACAGCTGATCTAACTCAGGTATTTTTGTATCATGTTGAAGCATGTCTACATTCCGTTGCTATTTTTCAGTGGAGTGGATTACATTGATGCTCCTACACCCTATATGATGGGTCTTCATTCAGGAGTTGATACTTATGGGCTCACGATGGACGGTGTAAGTGCCATACTTCTTGTTTTTCTTTTTCCATCTTTCTATTAGATATGTTTTCTATGTTATGGACCTCTGGGCAAGTATTTCTTATGAAATTTGGAAGAGAGGAACGTTTACTTCATTGTCCATGCACTGTTGATTGTGCTCTGTTGATATGCCATTCCTTGCGTCTCTGTATAAGTTACGTAAGGCCCATGAATGCGACAGAAGAAAATTTCTGCATAACTTTCTTCGTTAGTCTGTATGGTATCACTTATGATGCCTATTTTTTACTTCAACATGCACATAACATTTTCAACCAATCTGCCCTCTTCCAGTTTTCTTGAATAACCATACATGGAGGGTGTTGAAGAAAGAGGAGGTTTCTGCATACATTAATTCTGTGATACTTCTTATCAACCTCTGTTTTATCTCACCTATACTACCCAGTAAGCTCTATTTTATCTTGCCTATATTGCTTACTTTTCAGGTGGTGGTGTTAAGATCCATTACTGTCTCTTTCTAGCTCACTCTCACCATCACTGTTTCTCTTTTTTGCATTTCATTTTGGTTTGCATTTCATTTTGGGGGTTTCATGCACTTCAAATCTGAATCTAGATTGCACCATTGTAACACTTGCAAATAATTTATCTGTCTAGATGACTAACTTGATGTCCTTTGAAACATGATAGTGCTTTGTTACTTTCTTAGAACAATCTTGATCTCTGTGAATTCCTCTTGATATTATTTCACATGTAATCTCTTTTGAGATCTCATAGTAGCAACTTTATAAGTTATCATAGTTCACGCTAGCTCCAGCTTCTTTCAGAAGTCTTAAATTTATCAAGTTGATTGTTTTTTAACCTTATGGTTGTAGGTAGTTGTTGTAGACCTTGAGCACAACTCTCTCTCCACATCAGAGGACATTCCTCCCATACCGGAGCCGGAGTATAGCTCTTTGCGAGGGGACATTTTAAAATTGTTGCATCCAAATGTCACTGGCATTGACCAAATGAGAGGTGACATAAATAATGGCACAGAGGAGTTTGATGTTGGCAGTAACAAGTTGTGGGGAGAAGATCACGACCTTCAACTCAGGTGATTATTGGAGTTGGGTACTAACTGGCAATTCCTTCTAACTGCATCCTTTTTTCGGTTGGTGTGACCAGTCAGTCCAAGCATGTTCAAGGAGATCATAACACATTGTTTCTGTTTGAAGATTCTAACATCTCAGCTCTTGAATTTTAATGCAGGATAATATTTCTGAAGTTTTTTGCATCAATATTAGGTGGCTACCGCAATTTCATTGTACGATACCTCAACCTTACGTCCTTTTGAGTTTTAGCGTGAATGATTATAAACATTTTTTTCCCGCTATATGTTAATCAGGAAAATACTGCAACTCATGTTTTCAACACTCAAGCTTTCTTGAAGAAGCGTTCTCGGTTAACTAACCTGCCACCCGATGCAATGGTAACTTGGTAGCAGCTTTGTTCTTTTTATTGACTGTCAGTGTGGTTTTAGTTATTCGATGTCTTCGTCCATGACTTCTCAAGTTTGAGATTTCACTGATTATCTTGTTCATTTACTTAGTATCTGCAGTCACATGGTCGAGTAATGGGACACTTTTGTTTGCTGAAACTTAGTTTTTGGCTACCAAGTATTAAACCTTGAAATTCCTGGACTCAGATGCATCTCTGTGGTTGACTTTGACAGATAACCCAATTTTTAGATGCACAAGGGTTTTTAGATTATTTGGAGAGAGGTGTCGGATCAAATTCAAGCAACAACCTTCTAGATAAGTTACAAGATGCCCTTGGCAGAGGTCAAAACGCTCTTTCAATTTTTTCTCCAAATTCAGATGTTCCTGAAATTGTAACTATACCTGATTTTCATGGGGAAAAATCAGGTACTCCTTCTGTCACTTTGATTTTGCAATGTATTATGAGTACTGTAAGGAAGTCGAATAACTGGAGCTTGTTATGATACGTGATACTTGCTCATCAGGAGAAGCTACCAAACATTATTATGACAGATTCCCTGCGAACATTAGGTCGGAAGAGCAAGAAGAAAAGAGAAACCAGATTCTTACTGCAGCAAGTGGGGCCCTTGAGTATTCTGGAAATCATGCTCCAGGGTAATATAATCTGAAATATAAGATGACCTACTGTAATGCTTTAGATGTGGTTTTGCATCTGTGTTTAGGAATATTTAGATTGTCACCTTTTCCCTTCTCTTTTAGTTCGCCTTCTGAGTTACCTGGTCAAGATGCTAGGGGTGAAAGTCTCAGTCCAAGGGAAAGAGCTGTAAGTGTCTAGAACTATCATGTTCTTCTCTCTTATAAGATTGAACTCTATCTTTTGTTAAACACATAAATATATTGGCCTATAGGCGGAAAGAGAGCGCATGGTTTTGGACATCCAAGTGAAATTGCAGGTAAATGTCCTATTTTTCATGTTAACTAATTATGTTTATTTAATCTCTATGTTATTTTCACAAGTTCTCTTTCTTCAGTTTCCCTCTATTGAAATTCTCTTACTATGGATATATGGGGAATAGATGATGTCATAAAAGTGTACTCGTGTTTGTGTATCATCATTTTCTATTTAAAGTTCTGTTTCTTAACTCTAGTTGAAGTTTCATCTCATGGATATCTGGAAAGAAAAAGTTGTAGAAAGTGGTCTTTCCTGATTTCTTGGAAAATGATAATTTCTTCTAGAACTAAGTTCTGTTTGATGTTCTTGATGAATTGGTGGATACAGTTAGTGTAGACAGAAATAAACCTTTTTCTTGTAGATCTTACTTAGGCTTGGGGTTGTCCTAGTGAATGTGGAGTTCTTTTCTTCCTTTGGGGGTGGGGAGTGGTGGAGATGGATGAAGAGGTGTTAGCTTGACCTCCATCATTTTGTAGCAGTTAATATCACAGTTTCTTATATTTCTACAGTACTGGCTCTCAAAGAAACCCCTTTTTGCGTTGAAAAAAAATGCTGCTAAATTTATGGCTATTTTTAGGCTATTGTAGTATATTGAGATATGAGAGCTTAAACTGGAACTAATTCTCCATTGTAAACAGGGATTATGGCTGCGTCTATTAAAACTTGGAGCAACTGATGATCCACTTTCATCATTCGAATATGGAACAATCCTTGGTAGGATTTAAAACATTTTTGGGGGTTGATTTGCATGCATTTCTATATATGTATTTACTTAGAAAACTCTATTCATGGAGGAATCCTTGAATTTGCTAGTTTATATAATTGTTTCAGCTTTGATCGAGTCTGATGCTGAGGGGATTGGTGGCAGTGGCTTTATTGAATGTATAAGGGAGCACATCCACTCGGTTTGTTTATTGACAAGAGGTTTTTTTCTTTCTTTCCAAAGTGCTCAATAGGTGTTGAAATTCCAACTTCTGTTTGGTTTTTAACCAGGGCTGGACCTGTCAATTGAGTGACGAGCAGTTCATTGCAGTCAAGGAACTGGTCTGTTTTCTTATTATTGAAGATGTTTATTTCTCAGAAACCATCTGTTCTGAATTGTTTTGTTACTTAATGAGGTCTTTTTACTTGTTAGAAAGCAGTGCTTAGTTGGTTATGCTACTTGCTGCACAGATATAACTTCTGATCTCAAGGTCAGGCTTGATTGGTTGACTAGGTGATGCAGCATCAACGGACCGTAGGTTTAGAATGGATCGTAGGTTTAGAACTTGGCTTTAGGATAGGGAAAATATAGGCTTATGGCTGTAGGTTAAAGGAAAAAAAACTGCAGAAACTTATAAGAAAACAAAGATAAACTTAGGAATCACTCCTAAACCGTGGGCGTCATACCTCGGGATCTTTTAGGCGTCACAGCTAAAAGTTAAGCTGCGTCACAGGATATAAATCGCAAGAAAATTTATTAACCTCAATTTCTCCCATATAGCTAAAAAGTAACCCCATAGAAAAAGGAATATCCCCCTAGTTTTCCTAAACAATGTCATAATTAGACTCTAAAAACTAAAAGGAAACAAGATCCAACATTTCTTAAAATAACCAACACATTCTGAAAATAAGAAACTAACAAATAAAAACCTGCTAAAACCATGAATCACTATTCCCGGTTACTGTTCAAGTGAATAGTATTCTGGAAAATAAATTACTTAATTCCTATTTTTATTCCTCATCACTAGGTGTACTTGCTGTACAAGTGAACCTCTGAATTTTATACTTAATCAGATATGCTTACTCCTGAATTTCGGATTGCATGTACAAGTCAACTTCTGAATTTTGGATTCAGTTGGTCAAATACTAGCAGCACTTCCTGCACAATCGTAATTTCTGAGATTCAGACTAGTCTCCCTAGTCCCTATTATCTTCCTATCGTGAAAGAGCATTTCTCCTTTCCATTTAAGGTCTTCAAACTTCTGTAGTTTTACCTCCAGCTTCTATGTGGTATCTGCACATATGGTTCACTACATGTAGGATTATGTTATTAATGCCATTTTGTGATGATTTTGAATATTTTAGTCTTTGTATTTTGGATAACCACATAGGAGAGTTTCAAAACGAATATGCATATAGTTGAGAAGATTAAATAATTCCGAGGTTATTGGAGAACCTGTTGGAAAACTTCCTCACTCATATTAATTTGCACATATACAGCTCAAAACTGCAATAACTCGTGCTGCCTCTCGGAATGACATGGCTACCATCAGAGACGCCCTTGAGGTTTCTGCCGAAATGTACAAGATGGACATGAACAATGTTTCAGACTATGTCCAGCGACATCTTCGTTCTCTTCCTGTGTGGGACGAGTCACGGTATTGTATTTACGCTTTACTTTTATGCCATTATACCCCTCCCATTTTTTTTTTCTTTTCTTCTTTTCTAAATGCATCACTTAATACTTAATACATTTTACTGAAATATCGAGGGAAAATAACAGTATATGTTCATTTTTTAATTTATTCTTAGTCCTAGCCACTGAGGAATAGGCAAGTAATGGTACATCTGAACATAGCCCTTCCATTTGGTGTGTATTTCTGAACATCTAAGGATTAAATTTAGTGAAGTTATGATACATAGATATACATGGTCCAAAAGTATTGACACCAAACATTTGGGGGGTTAAAGCGGATCCTTTTCTAATTTTATTTGTGGGTTACTTCTAAAAATCTGGATCAACATTTGAATTTTATGCAGTCTTATGTGCATGTTTCCAAAATTGTTTCTATTTGATCATCGGTCAAGTGTAACTTCTATTCATTCCATCCAGGTTCTGGGAAGGGTATTTTGATTATCTACTAGACCGCTTCTCCAACAAGTAAAATAACTCTCTCTCTCTCTCTCTCTCTCTCTATATATATATATATAATATAATTATATATGTGTGTGTGTATATGTGCTCATGTGTGTGCATTCATGAAGTGAGTTATCATCATAGAAAGATGTGAAATGTAATGAAGGAAATGGACATATCTTGATCGTGACATCCTGGTGTGGTCTTTCTTTTTCACTACATTTAGATCATAACCTTTTTCTAAAGTTTTATTGGCATTCTTAATTATAAGATACCATTTTAATCATAGTTGACGAATGATCTTACATCAGTTTTTGCTGATCATAGGTAATTTTGAAGATACTTTGTCGTCTTAGCTGAAATCTTTCGTTTCATTCTCCTCTTTTTGTGGATACACTTGATGTAATTTGCTCTTTTTATGAAGTGTTGCTGACATGTGCAATTTTACAAACCCTACCAAATGTCTTCCCTCAGCTTAACAAATTATAGTTTGCATACCAGTTACTAAACCTAAAAACCTACCACTATTATAAAAGAATTTTCAATTGATTTTTCCCATCCATCCGGCTAACTGGTAAAATGAGATCAGATATATCTACTATTACAGCTGCTTTCAAACCCTACAGACCCCCACCTCCTTTCATCTGTGTGACTTATTTTCATCTTGTATGCTTGGGATCTGTTGATTCTTTTAATGCTTTGTAGTTTTGTGTTATTGGAGAGCTTAACGCTGTTTACATGATGGTCATCATATGGCTATTTATCTTCAATTGTAGACAAGTGATGAGGATATCTGAAATATGATGAATACTATTCTCATGAGTATTATTTTACTTCTTGCCTTTGTCAGATCTGCAAATTATGCAACACTTGTCACGAGTCAACTAATTGTTATGGCAACGCATATGGTAATTTCTTTTGCCTTTTCCCATTTTCTTTTCCAACTCGCTCTCCTGAACGTTGAAAACAACCAAAAGTAAAACTAATTCTCTTTCTATGTGAAGGCTGGATTAGGACTTGCTGATACAGATGCTTGGGGTATGATTGAAACAATAGCTGCGAAGAACAATATTGGTTATAAACACATGGTGAGTTATGTTGGATCAGTCTTTTTGACCCTGTTTTCATCATGATTCTTCACTTTCAGTTTCAGTTTCATAATGATTAGTTGCATGCATAGCTCACAAGTTTCAAATGACTAGTTTGTTACCTGGTGATGTTGTTGTCCACAACATGACGTTTTTCTATACCTTGAAGTTATTCTGTATGTGGCTTGTAGATATTCAGCATTGCTTAGATAGTTGAAATTGGAGACATCTTTTGTACATCTCATTGTTAATATTATATGTTGAATTTGGATCAGATAAAACTTAGGGGATTTCTGGCACACATTAGACAAATATCTATTGGTTACTGGGGAATCTATTCTAGTAAGTCTCAATCTGCATCATCATATGGTTTGGCATCCCCACGTCCTCAAGATGGTGCTAGTGAAGCTAAGCTACCAACTGAGGCATCTGGTGTTGGACGAAGCTGGGTGCATAGCATGTTTAGCAGCAGGGATACTACATTAAGAGCTAACTCATTTACCCGTGTTCGTAAGTGAACTTCTGAAAGTGGCAGTTTAAGTATGTTAATCTTTGCGAGCAGTGATTGTGACTGATTTTGATTATGCTTTCCATGACTCTGCTTATTTTGAATTCAGCTGCTACTGAGAATGGTAAACAGGAGCTATCTGCAGCTGGGCAGAAGAAAATTCAAACTAGTGTTCGTACTCTTAGGGGTCATACAGGGGCAGTCACTGCTTTACATTGTGTAACAACAAAAGAAGTGTGGGACCTCTCTGGCGACCGTGAGGATGCTGGTTTCTTTATTAGTGGAAGCACTGACTGCATGGTACTGGCGAATAGCTGCTTTCAACTATAAATGGACTTGTAACTTTTCTTTGCAGACTGACTCTGTCAATTTGCTTGCGTTATATGATCTACTATCATCTAAATTACATAAATTCTAAGAAGCCTGTTTCAGCTCTATTTTGATGAGTGGTTTTACCCACCTATTGCAGCTTTCCTGGAATCAGATTAGCACCATATGTGAAGGCTTTTATGGCTTGTATAATAAGCTTTAGACATTATTCTTGTTAATTTATGGTGAAGATTAACTCAAGGATATTACCAGAGCGGCAGAGCCTGCACCACTTCCTAGATACACTAGAGAGTAATCTAACATAGACTGCTCCATTCTCAAATCTCCTCTTAGTCCTCCCCTGGTTAGCTGTCTGAGGAAGTGAGCATTTTAACATTTATATTTTGTCTTCCATGTTATGATCTTTTACGGGCCAAAAGTGGAGTATTACTAGCAATATAGATTATTGTCATAAAGTCCTAAGTGATTAGTAAGCAAAAGAACGATGATCAAGTTGTCCGACATTAGAAGAAATGACATTGCCTGTACTCTTTACCTGTCCCAATATAGGATTTTCATTCAGTAGAAATTCACATCAGTGAGAGTCACATCTTATGTTTCTTTTCTTATTCCTTCACATTCACCCTTCTGTTGTGTAAGAGCAGTTCTACCTATGCGGCTATGTCCTTTGCCATCATTGTCAGCCCATCTTACGGTATTTCGATTCTTATTGTTTTGAAAATGCAGATTAAGATTTGGGATCCTAGCTTGCGCGGTTCTGAACTTAAGGCAACTTTAAAGGGGCACACAGGGTAAATTAGATGTCACTGTCCTTTTTTTTATTTATTTATTATTTTATCCTTGGGGAGGGTGGGTGGAATGCTTAATCATTTCTTGGTATCCTCAATGGTTGAAGCATTTTTAACCCGTTTTACTTTTCTAATTCATTTTATGCAGAACGATTCGAGCTATAAATTCTGATAGAGGAAAGGTTGTATCAGGAGCTGATGATCAGACTGTGCTTGTATGGGATAAGGAGACAAATCAGCTCCTTGAAGAGCTGAAGGGCCATGATGCTCAGGTGTGATACATTTCATTCCCGTATCTTCTTCATTTGATTCATATATGGATTGTAAAATTAAATGTGGCTCTTTCTATTAATATCTTCTATCACGAGGGATGAAGTAGGAGGGCTCTAATTTTACACGCACGACTGCAAAATTGATTAATTGCTGTTGTTGACAGGTGAACTACGTTCGGATGCTATCGGGTGAACGTGTCCTTACGGCCTCCCATGATGGAACCATAAAAATGTGGGACGTAAGAACTGATACTTGTGTTGCTACGGTGGGTCGTTGCTCTAGTGCTGTTCTTTGTGTAGAATATGATGAAGTAAAGGCGAAACTGGTTGCGGGAGGACGAGACACGTATGTCCTGTAATTTTAGTAGCCTTTATTTTTGTGCTTTTGACAACACGTTACCCTTATTTCTAGAAGCCTCAGTTTTTGTTCTTTCTTCTGAAGGATTGCAAATGTTTGGGACATCCGATCTGGACGACAAATGCACAAGCTTGCAGGACACACAGGTTGGATCAAGTGAGTAAATTGTTTAATGTGCATTCACACTTGTTATATGTATGATGGCATTGGAAATGAGAATTCTCGATGTGCAGGTCAATTAGGCTGGTTGATGATACTATTATCACCGGCAGTGATGATTGGACAGCAAGAGTATGGTCGATTTCACGAGGAGCATGTGACGCTGTTCTGGCTTCTCATGGAGGTCCTGTTCAATGTGTGGAGTACTCTATGTCAGATAAAGGCATAATCTCAGGTTAATGATCATATGTGTGTGCATTTTTGTTCCTCTCACTGATTTGGCTTCTCACTTTACATTATGAAATGTATACTGTACAGGGTCTACTGATGGTCTGGTCCGTTTCTGGGAAAATGATGAAGGTGAGAATTCACACACTTGAATGTATATTCTGCTTGCTGATGTATTTATCTTTCTGGATCTTCCGATATTTAGCTGGTTTCTTTTGTTGTACATTAGTCAACCTATAAAAGAAAGTGGTTTCATAGCCAATTTGCTCAAAAAGAGGAATAAAAAAGAATAGAGAAGAGAGGGAAAGATAGCTCAGTTACTGCATGCTGTGATTGTTTATTCTCCTTATTTGTATATATCCATAGTTCTACACTTCTTAACAAACAAGCCTTTATCCTACTGTATGAGGTTGGCTGTGGATCATAGAATTTCATCTTGCTTGATCGAGATACCTTTTATAAATATAGCATTTTTTTTCTCTATATTAATTATTACTGCATTTTTTTGGTAAAATTTATCTGCCTTGGACCAATGAGTGGTACTACCTCTCAGTAGAGCAAAAGTAGCTGTTTTTTCATGAATTGGCTAATTGACCTTGTTTAACTACAATTCTTCATTGGAGCCACCCAAGTCCATAAATTACTGCTATCCATGTTTCGATTTTTGTTAGTTAATGGTTTTGTATATTCTTTTGATGCACGAGACAAAGATATGAGACTTTGCATTTTGATTTTCAGTAATAGCTCGTTATCTGCTAACCCTAGGTTATAAAAACCTTTAGGGTATTTCACATATTTATGGGAGGCAGTACTGCTGGAAGCATTTACACATCTTAGTCTTGCAGTGCTTTAGCATTTTCCAAATTAAACAGTGAGTAGGGACTGCTGCGTTTTAGGCCATGTTGGTGGCATTTGTTGGGTAGGGATTGACTTATTTTTGCGAGGGAGTGAGAAATAGATAGTTGCTTTAGCATTTTGAAGCATTTTTACACATTTCTAATTTGGATCTTGTTTTGTTTTATCATGTTTGTAGGTGGTATTAAATGTGTAAAGTGTGTCACACTCCATTCATCTCCTATATTGTCCATAAATGCGGCGGAAAACTGGCTTGCAGTTGGGGCAGCTGATAATTCGATGTCCCTCTTCAATCGACCACAAGAGAGAATTGGTGGATTATCTAGCACAGGTGCGAAGATGGCTGGTTGGCAGTTGTACAGAACGCCCCAAAAAACAGTTGCCATGGTTAGTTCAACTTCTATATATTTTCTTCCTTTTCGCCCTTCATGCTGCCCCCCTGTATATTTGGTTTTATATTTGTTGATGTCAGTGTTTGAGATCATTAACGTTGTCATCACATTTTCAGGTACGATGTGTGTCTTCGGATCTTGAAAGGAAAAGGGTTTGCAGTGGCGGGCGGAATGGCATGCTCCGGTTGTGGGATGCAACCATAAACATTTAGGTGTGTTCATTGCGTAGTGTAATTTCACTGTGCAGTTCTTACTTGAGTTAGTAAAGGTCCACGGATTTAGCTGTTTAGAGTTTTGGGAAAGATTTTTTAGCAGAGAATTTTCAAATTTTCTTTCGCTTCTCAACCTTTGTTTTTGAAGGTTTAGGTTTCAAGTTTGGTTGAAATGATTTTCTATGATAAATTTAAGAGAAAAGTGTTAAAATAACCATATCTTTTGTATTAAAGTATCAAAATAACCTCGCTAAATTAGAAAATGTCAAACTAACTCTAATTTATTAATGAATGTACCAAACCAACCTTGGACTGGTTGTATCTGTATCTCTCTCTAAAATATTGCACACTCCCGTTGCACAGTAAAACCAACCAATGACGTCTCTCCGCTGGCTAACACCACTGCACCGCCACCATCTTCCTTCTCACGTTGGCACAAGCTTTGCTAAAATTGTCATGGTAGCCTGTATGCGTGAGTCTGGATGCTGTCTAGAGTAGAAGTCCAAGGCCCAGCTCAATACCCACTAGATCCTAACCCCAATTCTATACCTGCCAGATCCTAACCCCACTTCAATACCTAATTATCTATCATGGTAGCCTGTATGTGTGAGTCTGGATGCTGTCCAGAATAGAAGTCCAAGGCCCAGCTGAATACCTACCACATCCTAACCCCAATTCAATATCTACCGGATCCTAACCCCCAAATCAAAGCAGCACAAAGCTCAGCCGAGTTGCTTTATAAAGGCGAATTGGCTGTCATTTTCCCAGAAATCAACATAATTGCCGAGCCATATCAAAACGCGCCCATAGGCAGGTTTGCAAGAAGAAGGCCGAATCAGGAGATCATCAGAAAGATGTTGGCAACCATTGGATTCAAAGCCAATTTCCAAGCTACATCTACATATTCTGGACACATCAGAGTATCTAGTGATATTTTTGGACCTGCTTGCAAAGTTCCACACATTGTAGCAGGTCTGTCTACCGTTGTTGCAGAATCCACATCATCAGCTTGCGAGCAGCTGTACCTAGAACAGGTTGCTTGATGTATGTTGCAGACTGTGTATTTCACATAAAATTTGCTTGCATCTTGTAGTATAATCTCCATATTGTGTACAACCTTCATATGCAATATTATTTCATTTTAATTTGTCGAGCATGAATAGCATGGTGAAATATTCAATAAAATTTGCTTCAAAAACAATAAATATAGGAAAAGTGTGCAGTGAAAATTATATAAAATTGCACTGTCTAAATTCAAAATTAAAATATAAAATTAATTAAAAACTACATCAATATGCTATCACATACTTATAATGATTTCACATATTTGTCGTGTGTTTTTTAGCTCTTTCATTCATACTTGATGTATCCTTGAAGAGAATGATAAAATCTTGTTGTCGAAGTTCATTTTTTTTGAACGAACTCCTGACCCAAAGTAACCTTTTTCAATTGTATATCTTTACTAACTTCACCTCTCATCCATCAAACTCATTTTTTTTGGCGTACTTTTTTGCATTTGCTTTATTCCTTGCTGCGGTGTTACACATTGGAAAATCACTCTATATATACGTGTATTACATGGTTGAAATGTGTTAATTTTAAACCTTATATATCCATATCATTACATCCAAATTTGAAATGTCTGATAACCTCGGTTCTTCAAACAAATTTGATTTGGACAAATTTTTGGAAGAAGAATTGTGGGATGAAACAGATAAAGAGGTGGGAAGCTATCTATTCCAACAATATGAAAATCCATCTAGAAAGGAGGTGTGTCGTGATGGAGGAGTTGCTGCTGAACGTTTATATGAAGATTACTTTTCTTCAGAATCAATTTTTGGAAGTGATTTTTTTCGAAGAAGGTTTCGGATGAGGAGAGAACTATTTATTCGCATATTAGATGCCCTTAGAAATCATTCTACGTATTTCCAACAAAGGTTGATGCTGCAATCCCAAAAATGCCCCACGACAATTCAGATATTAGCGTACGACACTCCTGCAGATGCTGCTGATGAGTATATCGTGAAACTACAGCTATAGAATGTGTTTAAATTTTTCCGTGCTATTGAGGTGTTTGGAGAAGTGTACATGAGAAAGCTAAATAGTCACGATGTGGAACGATTGCTTCGAATGCATTAGGAATGTCATGGCTTTCCGGGCATGCGCAGTTTAGACTGCATACATTGGGCATGGAAAAGCAGTCCAACAACATGGGACAATATACAGATTATAGTTACCCAATAGTTATGCTTGAAACAGATGCCTCGGTAGATCTCTAGATATAGCATGCATATTTTGGTTTTTCTAGGTCTAACAATGATATAAATGTGCTTAGATGGTCAAAATTATTTCAAGAAAAATTGCAAGGTATAGCTCCAGATGTTTGTTTCACCGTTAATGGTACTCGATATGATATAGGATATTATCTAGTTGATGGTATATATCCCGGGTGGACAACGTTTGTTAAATGGGTAATGGTCCAGTTTGGGCTAATTAGGATTACATTCTCCTTATTAGAGGATTTCCAAGGATGTCGGGATAAATCAGTTTGGAAAATGGGTAATGGTTCAACGAGAGTGCTTAAGTGGTCAGTAGATTACATGAAAATTGGGTGGTAATCGTTGCATTCTAGCACGGTTAGGGTACTATAAAATATGAACTTGTGAATTTATTGATGGTACAAGGGTGTTTTATAAAGGCACCATATGCAGAAGTACAAATGGAAAATGATTCTAAGTATGGTACAAGATATACATAGAATTTGACAAAATATCTCCTTAACACTCCTCCTCAAGTTGGAGCATGTGGATCATGAATGCCCAACTTGCGGAGAAGAGTCTGAAATGACTGTCGTCCAAGATTTTAGTAAATCAATCCGCAGGTTGACTGGAAGTGCGAATATGATGAGTAACAACTTCTCTGGACTATACCAAATCACGAACAAAATGACAGTTAATCTCAATATGCTTCGTCCTCTCATGAAACATAGGATTGATTGCAATATAGAGGGCTGCCTGACTGTCACAATATAAATGCATTGGAGAAGAATGACCAACCCCCAAATCGCGAAGAAGGGACTTAAGCCATATCAACTCACAATAAACGACAGCCATGGCCCGATACTCAGCTTCAGCAGAAGAACGAAAAACAGTTGGTTGTTTCTTTGTCTTTCATGAAATAGGTGATTCACCAAGCATGACAAAATATCCAGTCAAGGAACGACGCGTAATTGGACAAGCAACCCAATCAGAGTCGCAAAAAGTAGATAGTTGAAGAGAACTCTGTGCAGAAAGAAATAAACCTTGACTGGGATGACTCTTCAAGTAGTGCAGGATGCGAAGAGATGCATGCCAATGGGTGACACACGGTTTCTCCATAAACTGCGCCAAAGTATGGACCGAATAACTGAGTTCTGGATGAGTAATAGTAAGATAAATAAGCTTCCCAATTAGACGACGATATTGTGCAGGATCAGGATAGAAGGGACTGGTCGAGCGCGCCAAATTGTGCTGTTGTTCCATAAAAAAATCCATAGGTTTTGCAGCTAGCAATCCAGCATCTTGTAAAATGTCAAGGGTATATTTCCGTTGGGATAGAAACATACCGTCAGGTGTCCTAGCAATCTCAATACCCAAAAAATACTTCAGAGCACCAAGATTCTTCATGTGAAAGCAAGAGCTGAGATACTTCTTGAACTCGATCATCAGGGCTGAGGAAGAACCAACAATAATCAAATCATCAACATAAACCAAGACATACAGGGTAAAACCATTGCGCAAATAAGTGAACAAAGAGTAAATTGCCTTACTCTGAACAAACCCAAAAGTGCGTAGGACAGTAACGAGTTCCACAAACCAGTTGCGCGGAGCCTGACAAAGACCATAAAGAGATTTGCAAAGTTTACAAACTAAACCCAGTGCAGGAATGGTATAACCAGGCGGAGGGCGCATATAGACTTCCTCATCCAAATTACCATGTAAGAAAGCATTGTGAACATCCATTTGATGAATATCCCAATTCTGAATTGCAACAACAACGAAGAATAATCGGATAGAGCTCATCTTGGTGACAGGAGAAAAAGGCTCAGTAAAATCAGTTCCTTCAATCTGTCGATTTCCAAAAACAACGAGGCGAGCTTTATAGCTCTCAATAGAACCATCTGACTTGAACTTGGTCCGAAACACCCATTTGCACCCAATGGAGTGTTTGTCAGCCGGAAGAGGAGACAGAACCCAGGTATTGTTCCGCTCAATAGTACTAAGTTCATCAGTCATTGCTTCTTGCCTGTGAGGATGACGAGAAGCCTCAAAATAAGTAACAGTGTCTGAGCTATCAGTCACTGCAGCCAAAAATGCATAATGCGAAACCAAAATATTATGATAAGTAAGATAATCAACAATAGGGTAACGAGTACCCGAGGACAGATCAGGCAGAGTAGAAAGAACAGCAGAGGGGGGGGGAGGTTTATTTCTTGAATAGCAGTGCAGACATAATCTTGAAGTTCAATTGGAGCACGACGGATGTGAGTACTCGTCGGTCGAAGAGGCAGCGGGGACATAGAATCCAAGGAAGCAGACTCTGGCACTGAGAGCAGCTTAGACGGTGGAGCAAGGCGGTCCGATAGAGACTCGGACAGGCTCAGCCATGGCACCGGAGTGCAGGCAGCGGAGAGGGGTAGGTCGGCCTGACTCCCGACGGTAACAGGTAGGAGGCCGGTGACATCGCCAGTGGTTGGCCGGTGAAGATCGACAACTTTTTTGATGGCTGAGGAGCGGCCGGCCGTGCGGCCGATAGGAGAGGAACATGCAGTTAGTCGATCAAGGCCTGGGTTGGGGCAGACTGGAAGTTAACGACGGGTGGCTGTGACTCCATCGGCTTACGTGATGGGTGATTGAATGTCGAAGGACGAACTAGAGTGGCCGACGGTGGCATCGTCTGAGACGGCGGTGTGGCTGGCTCATCTGCAGGAGGCGACAATATCAAATCCTCGGAAGGAGGAATGTTAGCAATTGGAGCAAAGGGAAAGCAATCTTCATAGAACACACCATCTCGACTGTCAAACACAGTGCGAGACTCTAAGTCATAAACACGCCATGCTTTCTTGGTAAGAGGATATCCAAGAAAAACACATTTGCGACTTCTAGATGCAAACTTATCACGTGACTTTGGAAGCTGAGACACAAAGCACAAATAACCGAACAGACGAAGATGGCTGTAGTCACAACCGTGAAGAAGCTGATAGGGTGAACAGCCATTCAACACCGGTGTTGGAGTGCGATTGATCAGGAAGGCATCAGTATTAATGCATTCTCCCCAGAAGTCAATGGGCAAATGGGCCTGAAACCGAAGAGCACAAGCCACGTTTAAGATTTGAAGGTGCTTTCGTTCCACGCGCCCATTTTGTTGCTGCGTGTAGACAGTGGATGTATGGAACCGAATTCCTTTCTCATCAAAATAACGTCCGAGAGGAAGAAATTTGGTTCCATTGTCAGCTTTAACTCTTTGAATTGATCGACAGAATTACGTCTGAGCAAGGGCAAGGAACTCCTTCATCTTGACAGGTACTTCAGTCTTAGATACTAATAAATAAACCCAAAAAGCTTGGGAATAATCATCTAATATAGTCAAGAAGGAAAAATCTCCACTAGAAGATGATGAGCTATAAGGCCCCAAAACATCACAATGAATAAGTTCAAACAAATAACTAGCCTTAAAGGTACTTAAGGGAAACCTAGATCTAGACTGTTTTGCCCGATGACAAACGAAAAAGGAACAATTTTATTCAAATGACTATGACTTAGAGTAATACCTGGTATAGAAGGCAACACTGGACTGGAAGGATAACCAAATCCCTGGTGCCACAACGAAGGGGAACTAGCAGTGGTAGTAAAGGCGGATAACGGTAATTTCGACGACAATTTCCCGAGTCAGCGCAACCAATAAACCCCACCCTGCTGATCACTCGCGCCAATCACTCTCCTCGTGCTGATATACTGTATGATACATAATTTTTCAGTAAGAAAAACTAAGCATTTTAAGGCTGCAGTTAACTTAGCAAAAGATAATAGATTGCATCTTAATTCCAGAATGAAGAGAACCTGAGTAACAAGAATAACTCCAAAATATAAGTTCCCATGATGAGAAGCAGTAGATATAGAGCCATCAGGAAGAATAACATCAATATGATCAGCATGTTTAATGTCATGTAGAAGATTCTTGTCGCTGGTCATATGATATGAAGCTCCGGTATCAAGAATTCAAGGTAAGACAAACTTACCTGACGTATTGTCAAAATTAGTCAGCTTAGAGAACATGTTAATAATCAAGTTCCACTGCTCTTTGGACAAGGCGGGACCGAAAGATGTCCAATTAGCATCGGAAAGAACGACATCGGTGTTGGCAGCAGTAGGAGTTACGACAGCGATGACAGGGGCTGCTCTAGTGAACGGTGCGACTGCTGGGGCTGAGCTCTCTGACCGGATCCTTGTTATCGCTGTTGCTCAAACCATGCAGGATAATCTTGAATTTTAAAGCAAGTAGCAGCATCATGACCCTTGCGGTTATAGTGAGTACATAGTAAAGATTTTCGATCAATGGTAGTGGCAAGCGTCCCGGATCCCTGTTCGATGACGGGTGGCTTCGGTGCAGGCTGAGGTCAATGCGCAGCATAGGCCATATTGTTCGGGGAAGACTCACGAGCATGAACAACAGTCTTGTGACGCTCCTCCTTAATGACAAGCGAGTGAACATGCCAATGGGAGGCAAAGGATCAAGTGTTGAGATGTGAGATCTCAACGAATGGTACTCTTCATCTAGGCTTATGAGAAATTGATGAATGATCTCCTTCTCATGGGTCTTCATCCAGGCTTATGAGAAATTGATGAATGATCTCCTTCTCATGGGACTGAGCAGCAATTTTAGCACTAGGGCAAACATATGTCTGAGCAGGTAAGTAAGTATTCAATTCATCCCACAACTTCTTACATTTGTTATAATAAGCAGCAACAGACTGACCATTCTAGCGACAAGTTAAATGGTTGCACGTATTTCACACATGCGTGGACCTTTACCAATAGAGAAGCTCTGTTTAATGTCATCCCAAAGTTCCTTAATAGATGCACGATAAGTGACACCAGAACGAATGGATTGATCAAGTGTCTGAACCACCTAACCAACAAGCATAGAATTCACACTATTCCAATCATTGTAAAAAAGGTCAGAGGGTGATCTCTTAACAAAAGAACCATCAAGAAAACCCTCCTTATGTTTTGCAGAAAACACATTAAACATGGATTCACTCCATTCATTATAATTATCACCCTTGAAGATCTCAGGACAGATTCTTAAACCTGGATGATCTGACGGATGAACATAGTAGGGATGATTGGTAGGCAAAGCAGTTTGGAAGATGGCAGAATCAGTAGCAGGAAAGCCCGGAGGATACGGCGGCGGCACAGTGGGAACGATGTTGCCGGTAGCGATCGGATCCGCTCTAGCAGCGGCGTTGACAGGTAGTAGTGGTGCGTGGACTGGTGGTCCTGCGGTGACGTCGGCATAATCAGAAACATGATTAAGAGCAAGGTCAATATCTTCAATTTCAACATGATCAAGAGGATTCATGGTGACAGGAACAGAGACGACAACGACAGATCCTTAAACTGCAACGGCGCATGAAGGACCGGCGGTGGTGGAAGCGGCGCGTGAGGCGCCGTGGTGATATTTTAGGATTTAGGTTTTCAGGATTTTATCTCTGATACCATGTAAAATATGAACGTGTGATTTTATTGATGGTACAAGGGTGCTATATAAAGACACCATATGCAGAAGTACAAATGAAAAATAATTCTAACTATGGTACAAGATATACATAAAATATGACAAAATATCTCCTTAACAGGTATACGGTTAACCCAACAAGAGTGACCCATGACACAAGGTTTAGTCTTTGAATTTAATCAAATCAAGAAAGTTTCAATGACAATAATTCCTAAACACGAGGCCTGATTAACAGTTTTGCTACACTAGAAAATTAAATTTTTCCTCGTTTTTTTATAAAGATTAAGGGGGTTTATAGGGTTCGTCTCCCTTTTATATTAAGATCAAATTTGCACAATGTGCCATTACAAACATATGATATGGGATAAACCCATTAACACTGAAATGCGAGCTAGATGTTACAATTCTAATCTATGGTCTCAATGTTATAAAGAGAGATATACACATAGGCCCGAATCGATATTACAATGTAGAGCAAAAGCCTATGTGGCAATAAGAGAAGGGCTCGTGGAGGATAAGTGGTTCCCATCGTATCACCATAGTGTAGCCATAATAAATCGATCCAAGACTATCATCAGAACAGACATGGTTAAGTGTCAAAAGATACGCACGCAAAATGACTCATGAACACCTCTGGTCAAACATCCTCATCTTGCCACTGTCGTCGCGATGGAACAACAAAAAAATTTCTTAATGTCTGGGTTGATCGAGATACTGGAAACTTCAACTCGGATCTTTGACCAAGTTTGACTGAGTCAAACTGAGTTGAGCCACCGGAACCACCGCCTTGGACCGGAAATGAGCCACCAAACCGTTGGGAGATGCCGCCTTGGACTTGAGCTGAACCACCAGATCTAGCACTGGGTCGGCCTTAACGCACCAGAACTGGAGTTTGCCACCGTGACGCCTCCGTTTGCAACCGGAGTGACACCGCCAAACACCGCTGGAGACGCCGCCGGTCAAGTTGGAAACAAGCTTCTCAGCAAATGACTCTTTTTTTTGTGATTTTCCTAGAGATGATGGGTATGGAGGTTAAGAGATTAGGACGGGTGGGAATGTGGTGGGGGGGCCGCCGGAGGTGGTGGTTGGCAGCGGCCCCCCGAGCGTTAGGGTTTAGGGAAAGGGAAAGTTTGTTGGAGTTTAGAGAGAGTGGAGAGAGTTTGCTCGTTTTGTTAGTGTAATAGTATAGGATATTCAAATTTTGTAAAGGTTTAAAAATAATGATTGAACCGAAAAAGAAAAGAAAGTCGGAGAATTTACACAGTGTAAACGATAATATTCCAGCAACACAATATGAATTATAAATTAGTTCTCAAATTTACAGAATTTGATAGCACACCATTACAGAAAATGATAATGAAAAAATACACAAGAAAACTGAAAAACATGTCCGCACCAATTTAAGCTCGTAATAAATCCCGTTCAATCGCGTACTAAAAAGATAGATAGATGGCGAGTTTTTGCATGAGAAATGGAATTGATTAGGCCATCATATTTTGCCTCATGGGAGGGGTCATAGATCCAAGCTGCATCATTTGCCTTGCCTGATTTCCTTGCCAGCCTAGAAATGGTAAAAATATTTGTTAATTCAGAACTTGAAAATAAAATAAAAAGGAAGAAATGAAGAGAAAGAATTGTACTCTCTCCGTTTCACTAAGAATAATACACTAGATTTAGACTCTTGAATCAATGGGAAGAAAATGAGTGATTTAAATTGCATGTAGAAAATAAAAAGTAGAATGAGTAGATGAGATTGAAGGAATCTTGCCAAAATGAAAAGTGTGACATTTAAAAAAAAAATCCTAATAAGGTAAGTGTGTCACTCTTAGTACTCCCTCCGTCTCAGCCTATTGCTGCACATAATCCTTTCTTGGTCAAAGATATCAAACTTAGACCACATATTTGAATAAATATATGAACAATAATTTTATCGTATGAAATATGGTTAGATTCGTGCGTAACATGTAGTTTCTAAATATCAAATTTCTGTGTGTCATTATTATCCGTATCTACATATATTAATAGTCAAATATATTTATTTGATACGGTGAAAAGATTCTGTGGAGAATATACCGAGACAGATGGTAACTCATTCCGTATGAAGTTAAGTTGAACACTTTGATCGTGTACAATTGAAATAATTTTAAAAAAAAATTAAATAACTTTTGCTGGAGATTTATGAAGACAAATTCCTCTCCATTATGAGTTTTTGCAGTAAAAAATGCAAAAACTTAACCTATAATATCTTATATATATATATAAACATAATTAACAGTATAAAATTTTGATATTAAAAAAATATATAATACGGCAAATTAATAAGATTTTGCATAATATCATATGTTATGATGGGTGTTTGATAGACCCCTATATATATACATATCTAATTGATATATATTGTTTTAACTTATTTGCTGAAAAATTGTACGGTCAAAGAGGCACACCTTTGACTGATCAGAATCAAAATAGAAAGATTAAAAGAATTACTGTATTTATTTTAAGTAGATAATAATAGTTGAATTGCATGTTAATTACCAATGGCAGGGTCAAGGCCCCTATTGTGAAGCTCTCTGTATTCCTGGCAAAGGGCACACCATTCACAAAAGCAGTGAACAAGCCAATCAGGTCCTACGTTTTCCATCAGGCCATAACGCGCCCTTAACTTGGTTCTATAGGTGCATGAAAGCAGGCATGGCATCGCAATCAGAAATGCAATACAACCGTACATCATTCCACTTGTAGCGCAAGCTGTACATCAAACACAAATCCATTAATTCATTCAATTCAAAATCAGTTACTAGCACCATCCCAGTACTCCCTCCCCGTTCCACTAATAGTGGCACCATAGGCTTAGGTGGTTGAATTTAGGTGAAGGAAATGAGTGGATGAAATTGAAGGTAGAAAGTAAAAAGTAGAATTAGCGGATGAAATTGAAGGAATCTTGCCAAAAATGGAAAGCGTGCCAATATAAAAGAAACAACCCAAAAAGGAAAGTGCGACACTAATAAAGAAACGGAGAGTATATTATATGAGTATGGGTTTATTAAGCCATACACATATATTTTTTTCTCAACTTAATTATAATTCATTAAATATCCATCCACAATAAGTGGGTACATGCTTCAAACAAAATCCAAGTTTCTCCATCCGTCTTTCAATTTAAGTTCATTTCTAGCAAGCTGCAAAGCTAACACAAATTTCCCATTGTAATTATAAATATACTTATACGCGTGTATAGATATGCTAATTTATTGTATACGTATATGAGAGGATGGGGCTTTTTGCTTGTTTGTGACGCTGTCAACTTGCTGCTATAGTTACAAAGTCGGTCGGAAAAGTGGAGCAGAATCCCGAACAAGTTATTCCAAACAAAGTGGTAATTGAATAAAGAAAACATCTCTGAAAAAACTACACAGATGCATGGTTTGATTCAAGCAAGTAACACATATAGTTGAGCGCAAGACTTACAAGAATGGCCAGAGTCAATGATCTCAGCAATTTGGCCAAAAGTCACACATGGAAAGCAAGCTGTCACAATCGCTGAAATCCAAAGTAATATTACAGGAATGTAAGAAAAGAAATTATTGTTCAAAGCCATTAATTTTGATGAATGAATTAAACAAGTACCATTCTGGGGGTCCTCCATGCATCCAAACAGATCAGTTTTCCAGGGCTCGGTAGGAAGAGGCTGAGGAAATGGCATCCCCGGATTCGGTCCCATGCCCGAAAAATTGGTGTTATTGACCTGGGGTGTGCTTTGATGCTGGAATGTTCCATGTTGTGGGGGAGGAAAGGCATGAGCCCCCTGGAACCCTTGGCCATGCGATTGTGGCTTATGAAAACTATCATGATCATGATGCGGAGGAGGAAAAGCTTGTGGCTTGTGAGGATCGTCCTGAGGGGGCGGAAAGGCTTGTGGTTGATGATGGTCATGATGTTGAGGGGGCGGAAAGGCTTGTGGTTGATGATGATCATGATGCTGAGGGGGCGGAAAGGCTTGTGGTTGATGATGATCATGATGCTGAGGGGGCGGAAAGGCTTGTGGTTGATGATGGTCATGATGTTGAGGGGGCGGAAAGGCTTGTGGTTGATGATGATCATGATGCTGAGGGGGCGGAAAGGCTTGTGGTTGATGATCAGTAGCAGGTGACCTAGTTTGATGGACATTATTTAGTGGTTTGGAGGGCTGATTTTCATAGTTATCTTGGACATCATCAATGGTTTCTGGGGTTTGATGAGGTAAGGACCCTGCATTTGGATCTGCTCCTCTTCCCATGACAAGGGAGGCTAGAGCATGCGATTGGATGATCTTTTATTCATCAAGTTCTTGGGATTATATGGTAGGCTACACACTTGCACTTAGTACTTGAATGAACGTGGGAGGAAGAGTTTGATTAATGACAAATTAGTTTCATGCTACAAGTTGCGTTCATTTTTTATACTCCCTCCGTACCACTGGAATTTATACCGAATTTTTTCATGGTTTCAAAAAAATATTTTTAACTATAAATATATGTAACTAAGGATAATAACGGCGCATAAAAATTAATATTTAAAAACTATATATTATCAAGAATCTTAAAATATCTCATACGATAATATTATTATTTATATTTTATTTAAATATATGTTTAAAGTTTGACAACTTTAACTATCTAACAGCAAGTGCACAAATTCGATTGGAACTACTACTTCTTGTTGGCAATATGCGTTTTTCATTAGACATGAGGATGATTGATTGGTTTGAATGAAATGGCTCAAATCCTGAGCTGGGAGTAGACTTGCGTAGAGCTGACCGGCCTTCTTCTGTCTAGTTGCAGAAGAATAACCGCCGGAATGGTAGCGCATATGATTGACGGAGGGGTTGACATTGACTTTCCCTACAATCAAATGATTCCATTCACAGCTCGCCCGACATTAATTTTTGCTTGTCCACGTGTTCAATGAAGATTGGAGATTTTCTTTTCGGGGGCCGTTGAAAATATACTTTTAATTCTACATACTTTTACCTCGATCATTTTTTTAAAAAAAAATAGAGTAAAACATACTTTTTTTACCTCAAATTTTCAAAAACTATGGTATGAGTTTGGAATTTCACCTCGACTATGGTATGAGTTTGACAAGAGCCGATGGTCCAATTGTTCATGCAAAATTGTTGCTCCATTCATCTTCATTTGGGCATGAATATTAAATGCAAAAATGGGACAAATAACTCGGGCATATGGTTGATTTGTGATTACGAATAAAACCCATCTGCCATGGACGGCGTAGCTGATGTTGAAGCTCACCGAGATCTGAGCACATTAGCAAACCATCTTAAAAAATCCATCTTGAATCCGACTAATCCCAACTCTTCTACCACATCTTATCAACATAATTCAAATTCCCAGAATTTTGATTTCATACCGAGAATTCGTAGGCCCAAAAGAATCAAAATTTTAAGCAAAAACTTGAGGACCTGGTCCGAAAAGTTCCAGTTTGAAACCACTTACCATGGCCGACGCAAGGTCGCCGGGATCTGGTCACATAGCAAGCATACACCGCAAATCCATCGTGAACTTCGACCAAAACTCAAGCTTTTACTGTGAATTAATCTCCTCTCTGAAACCCATAAATTAAATCCATATGAACCCTCCATTCCCTCTTCGAGCTTGCCAGCGACATAAAACGTGAAACAAAGCTTCCATTTCCGACAAAAAAATGTGCAAAAATTTGGATTTGTTCTAAAATTTACCAATATACCATGGCCGACAGAGCAGCTCACCGGGATCGAGTCACATAGCAGAACATCTATGAAAATCCATCATGAACACAAATAATCACACAAATCCCAAGCAAAAATTTGGAAGAAAGCTTCTATTTAAAGTCACATAACCCATCCAAACCATCTAAAATCCTCATCTGTACTAAGAATTTCCGGGACATAAGAATCAATAAGAGCCTAGTACAAAATCCAATCGCACTCTAATTAGGAAGCTCTATAATCAGAAAACTCATATGGATCTTCATACCCCTTCGAAATTAACATCTACCAAAATGTTGTTCATCCATTTAATCTGGGCATAACTCTCAACACACGAATGACCCCAAAAAATCCTAGATTTCATATCCCAACAAGACAAGGTATCGAAACTATCCGAAATTCATGCCAGAAAATCAAAACATAGTCTGCTCCATCCAAATAGCATGATTCAAGAACAAGAACTTAAAATATTTGCATAAAAAGCAGGATCTAATCTCGAGAATATCAAACCTTGCGAAAACTTCAACCATCCGCGTCCATTAAATCCGCAACCATTTTACCAATCAAACTACGAGAGTGTTCACCGTATCCAAATTCATGATCCAAAGAACAGATCTTCAAATCATACATCGAAAGATGCTCGACGAGGAATCCAACATAATTGTTAAATTCCTTGCCGGAAACTCATAATCGTGAGGGAAAAAGTAGAAGAAAAATTCTCCTGATGTTGCTAGGAGAAGGCTGGTTCTTTTTTCCTTGAGAGCTCTTTCGAGATTCTATTCTACTAAGAGTTCTTTCAATATTCTATGCTATTCACCTCAATTTTGTGAGAAATGAGGAAAAAGCATTAAACTTCCATTTAAAAAAATAAAATAAAACTATGATTTCATTCATTGAAGAGATGTTGTACAAAGTGTGGGATGTGCTCCCATTTAGAGGTAGACTCTACAATAGTTTTAGCATATTGAGCTAAAGAATGTGCTATGGTGTTGTGTTGTCATCTAACCCAGCACAGTTCTGGGTGTAAATGCCTATTAGCTAGGTTGGTGATGTCGTCAATGATTAGGCCAAAATCCGACAGGTCTTCAGTATGATTCTTGATTGCCCTTATGACTACCTGTGCGTCTCCTTGAATACGACTGATCCGTATGCCTCTTTGTAAGGCAGTAAGCATCCCTGCTCTTAGAGACATAACTTCTGCGTGTTTAACTGCATGCACTATTGGAAGGTTCTGTGATTCCCCATAAATCCAAGTTCCAACTGGAGAACATATGTACCATCCAAGACATGTTCTGTTTTGGGATATTGCTGCATCAAAGTGGAGAGTGTTGCCATCGGTTAACGATTGATTGAATTGAATACTCGTCTCCTGATTTGATTTGCCACCTCTTAATGTTTTAGCTAGATTTGAGAGCATTTTTTTGGTGTAATTGACGCAATGCTGTGGTTTCAGGTCATGACTCTCTCCATGTAGAAGCTTATTTCTGTGATGCCACAGCTGCGATAATAGGGTTGCAACACATGCCATATCCCTTGGCATTAATTCCAATAATAGATCTTGAACCCATAAGCTTGCGCTTTGTTGTTGGAAGTGGAAGATCTTCTCATGAAGCTCAGCGGTGAGCTATATACTGTGCGCTAACGGGCAGTGAAAGAATATATATTCAACAGAAATGTCATCCATCGTTCAACTAAGGCAGCAAGGTTCAGCTGGCATGTGCCTTTGCAGCAGATTGATTGCCGATGGCAAATGATTTTTACATAATCGCCACAGGAAGTGTTTTACTTTGGGTTGAACCGGTAAGTTCCATATCTTCTTCCAGTGTGGAGAGGGTCCTGAGCTACTTGACGCCATGTTACCTGTAATTGCAAGAGTGGAGGAGTTAAGTTCTAGATTATATCCAGATTTGACTGTGTATTTACCGTCCACTGTAGGGTGCCATATCCATCGATCTCTTGTTCTAAAGCTCATGTTCCTTGGTAAAGATAGAATGAGATTTGACTCCTCCCAACTAAAAGTACTTTTAACAACTTCTTCATTCCAGGCTATCCTGTTTTGAGTCAGAAGATGTGAAACTTTTCGACCTGCTCGATAGTCTGCTGGCAAAGACGTTGGTCTTTGATTTCCTAGCCTTGGGAGCCAAAGGTCACTTTTTATGCTTGTATTCATTCCGGTTCCAATTCTCTTTCAGATTCCTTTGGACAGCAGTTTTCTTCCTTCTAGAATGGATCTCCAAGCATAAGATGGGGCCCTCCCCAACCTTGCTTCTAAAAAGGTTCCCGATGGGAAATATTTAGCCTTTAGATTCCTTGTAACTAAGGAATTTTTGTTTATTAGTAGAAACCACGCCTTTTTTGCTAGCAACGCTGTGTTAAAAGTCCTCAATTGTTTGAATCCCAATCCTCCCATACTCTTGGGTGAGCATAGTTTCTCCCACGTGGACCAGTGAATCTTCCTTTTCTGTGTCGTGCTTCCCCACCAATATCTGCTGTATAGTTTGTAAATATCTTCGATAAGCTTGTCTGGAAGCTTAAAGCATGACATGGTATAGGTGGGTATAGCCTGTAGGACTGATTTGATGAGCACTTCCTTCCCGCCTTTTGATAACTGTTTGTTTTCCCAGCTACCAATCTTTGTCCAAATTCTGTCTGTTATCCCCTCAAGTGCACTTGCTTTGGATCTTCCAAATACTATGGGGAGTCCCAAGTATTTTTCATGGTTGATGGCTTTTGTCATTCGAAGCGTGGTTAAGATGCAGGCTTTCAATTGGTCTCCAGTGTTTGGGCTAAACATGATTGAAGATTTACTAAAATTGATCTTTTGTCCCGAGGCCTCCTCATATAATTGTAGAATATCTCTTAGTGTTACTGCCTCCTGATTTGTCGCCTCACCGAGAATAAGTGTATCATCTGCAAACAGGAGATGTGACAGAGCTGGTGCATTCCTAGCAATCCGTATCCCATGTAGCCTTCTATCCCTTACTCCCTTGTGGACCATATTTGAAAACACCTCACTACAAATAATGAATAAGAACGGAGAGAGTGGGTCTCCCTATCTCAGACCTCTAGTGGGTGTAATGTTCCCAAAACACTACCCGTTGAGCATGAAAGAGAATTGCACTGTCGAGATGCAACTTTCAATCAAGCGTATAAATACTGGGTCAAACCCCATTTTTTCTAGCACCTTCAGTAGGAAGTTCCATTCAATCCTATCAAAAGCTTTGCTCATATCCAGTTTGATGGACATGTGCCCCTTCTGGCCCGAGGTTCGTCTCTTGATATGATGGTGCGCTTCGTGAGCTAAAATGATGTTATCTGAGATCAGTCTGTTTTTGACAAACGCGCTTTGGTGGTGTGAGATCACTTTATTGAGTACCACTTTTAGCCTATTTGCTATGCATTTTGAAATTATTCGGTATATCACATTGCATAAACTGATCGGCCAAAATTGGGAGACACATTTTGGTGTTTTCACCCTTGGAATGAGCACAATATTCGTGTCATTAAGCGATCTCATAGATTTTCCATCATTCAGATAGATCAAAGCCTCTTGTGTGACTTTTGGTCCAACAATGTCCCAGTATTGTTGGAAGAAGGACGGTGACATGCCATCAGGTCCTGGAGATTTATTTGGGGCCATGCTCTTCAAAGCGGCATGTACCTCTTCTGAAGTATATGGTCTTGTCAGGCTGGTATTCATCGTTGGAGATACTTTTGATGGGATTAAATATGTTAAATGGTCAATAACTATTGGAGACGGGTGTGATGTTTTGAAAAGTGTTCGAAAATGGTCTGAGACAGCAACTTCCATATCTCTTTCATCAGTGCACCAATGGCCGTGCTGATTTGTCAGCCCATGGATGGTGTATTTTCTTTTTCATTTTTTTGCAAAAGAATGGAAGAAACCTGTATTTGTATTTCCTTTCTCTAACCAATGCTGCTTTGCTAGTTGTTTCCATCGGGCTTCCTCCATATCCAAGTGCTTTTCTAACTGGAGCCTTAAGACAGCTAATTCGCCCTGAGCATCTGCTGTGATGACACATTTTTGGATTTTTTCTATCTTGGCCTTGATCTGGTCTTTATCTTTGTGTTTATTACGGAATTCTGATTTAGCCCAAGCTGACAAACCTTGTGCGCATTCCTCAATTGTTGATGGTAAGTCTTGGGCTATCGTATTCCAACTTTCAGTTACTTGGTTCCTACATTGTGGGGATTGGATCCAGTAATTCTCAAAATGAAATGGTCTATGTCTTCGTGAGTGCACTTGGTCTGTTGGCGCGTTCCTCAGTTGGAGTAGTATTGGAGAATGGTCTGATTTGTGACTAAATAAGTGTCGGAGCTTTGCTGTAGGGAAAGCATTCATCCAGATAGGATTTGCTACAGCTCTATCTAGCCTTGCTTTTACTGTATGTGGGATTCTCCAGTTTCTGAACCACGTGTATTTGTTGCCCTCATATCCCAGGTCTATCAGATTACACATGGTTAAGGCCAGACGGAATTCATCAATTTGGTTTGGAGGTCTCGTGTTAATACTCTCGAACTCATGTTGGTGAAGGACTTCGTTAAAATCCCCGATGCACAGCCATGGGATGTTTGGACCATTACAGAGGGTGGGAAAATTTTGCCAAAATTGGCGGCGCTTATGCGTTATGGGTTCCCCATAGATGCCTGTACCCCGCCAGAGTATGCCCAATCGTGGTTCAATGACCGTGAAGTCAATATGGTTGAAAGAATAGCTAAAAACCGAAACATCTAAATTTTTATTCCAAAACAGAGCTAACCCCCCCGAGTTGCCATTTGAGTCTACAAATACTCCATTCAAATCTAGGGAGTCTCTTAATCCTACTAATTTATCAGAAGAGCATTTTGTTTCCGACAGAAAAACTAAAGAAGGGGAGAACTTGTAAAAGAGTTCTTTGAAATGTCTCACTGCTCGGGGGTGTGACAGCCCCCGGCAGTTCCAGCTTAGTAGACTCATTTTCATCGGCGGGACTGGAATTTTCCAGTTGTCGCCGCTGTCCAAATGCGGGTAAGCCCACATTAAAAGTTATTCCAGGTGGTAGAACAAATGATGTCTCTACTGATGTTTTGTGTTTTTTCGGATCTGGCGTATTTTCCTCCAGCTTCTCCTCGTCTACACAGGCTGATTTTCTTTTAAAAATCGTGAGTTGGGCTTTGGTTGGTGAGTATTGGGCCACACCTTCTTTTCCATCAAGAGCAAAATTGTTTGGCTTGAAATCTCCTCCTGCACCTTTTTGAAAAAAGTGGACATTTTCCACAGACCCATCAACCCCATGTCTATTAGCAATTAAACTAAAATCTCCAAACAACATTGGATTCTCTTCCTTCTGCATCCGTACGCCCAGCTCCTCTATTTCCTGAATTTTATCCCCAAAACCATTGTCTACCTTCTCCATGGCCAAGTCTGAATTTTCTTCTGAAGCTAGACCCATTTTTGGTCTGTAGAAATACCCCAGATTCGCGCGTCTCTCCATGGTGTCCAACGGATCCGGCAGCGTCGAACGGCGAATATGGTCAACGGTTTCCGGTGCCGTTCCGCCGCATTCGGGCGCTACTGATGCTGTAGAACGGTGGATATGGTAATCCGTCAAGAGCTTTGGGCATAAAGGTTTTGGGCTCCATTTTTTTGGACCTCCGATCGGGTTTTTGGTGGCTGGAAACCGTTGCCGAGGTAATTTCATTTTCGCCCCCAGATCTTTGCCCGCAAGCATTGGTTCTTTCCCTGGCCTATGCTGGGTTTCATTCCATTTTTCCTCAGTTTCTTGGTTTTTTTTTTCTCGCCCCCATGATTGCCAATGGGAGCATGCTGTCAGTTCCCTCATCGGCTCCCACCTCCCTTATGACAGGTCCTTTCTCAAATCCCGGTGGTGGGAAATTGTGATACTTCATTTTTGTGTTTACCTCTGGCAGGCCTGTGGGTGTGTGTGCTGGTGAACCCCTCAACGAGTGGATGGGGTGAGATAATAACTCCCTGATGAGACCAGCATCAAGATTTGCCATTTTGCCAGCATGTACTTGATCCTGAATACCAAGTGCTTCCGCCCAAAACTTTGCTGCACTACTTTCGGACATGAAGGTAGAGTCTGTGTTATTCTCCTGCAATGGAAGGTATTGTTTTTCCACACTTAACGTATTATAGGTTGGAGAAGGTGTAGAAATAACCAGCTGGCCTTCCTTATTGATAGTAAAAGAGCCTCCACAATCTATGCCTTTGACTCGTAATGGAATGTAGCTATTGCAGGTTTGAGGCATCAATGTAGCGAAACCGTTGGGATGATTAATGGGGGTATTAAATCCCACTAATTCCTCAGCCGCTGATTTCTCAGCCGCTGATTTCTCGGCCACTAATTCCTCAGCCGCAGATTTCTTGGGGTGAACAATTGACTACACCGGTGCGCTTCCGTCCGGATCTTGAACGTGGTTTCCACCAACGTTCACAGGTACCAAACTTTGATTTACCTGCTCTTGAGGTTGGGCTATTTTTTGGTAAATGATTGCTGCTTGTGCTTCCTGCTCTTCCTGTCGACATCTTTGGTGCATTACACCCGGCCCTGGCATCGGGAATGGATGGTCGTCTTTATACCTTAGCCAGCGTCCATACCCCATTGGCATGAGGGAGTCTCGTTGTGGAGTGTTTTTCAGCAGACAGTCTGTTGTCGGGTGGTCCAAGCATCCACACAACTGGCAGAACGTAGGGAGGCGCTCATATTGAAAATAAAAGAGATAGTCGGTACCTTTGAACTCCACTGTGATCACCCTGGGGAGAGGTTTGAACGCATTTAGTTTGATTCTCAGCTTCAGAGTTTTGCCTTTACATGATCCAAATTTATTAGTGGCAACCTTCACAAAGTCATCAAGGTAATCACCGATTAAGCCTGCCATCTCTGGGGTCATTAAGATTGGTGGAACATCATGAACATGGACCCAAAAGGGATTATCAGTGAATGATAGTTGGCGAAGAGGCTCTTCTCCATCGGTCTCAGCAAGGGCAACAAGGCAGTACTCAAAAGACCATGGCGAGTTATCAATAACTTTCGCCCGATCCTGGTGATGCTTGAATTCAAACAAAGCCAAATTTACTCCCATTTGATGGCCCTCAACCTTTCCTTTGCACCACTTCCAGACCTTAGTCAAAGTGGATATCATGAAATCCACATGTTTGGATTTGGGGCTAAGGATTTTTGCTCCCAGTGGGTAAGATTTAGTTTGTTTGTCTTCTGAGGGCAGTGAGTCGGGGACAATCAACCTGTTGGACGTTTCATCCGATAGGTTAATTTTCGCATATTGGGCAATCAATTTATCACCCATGGCTAAGGCTACAAGAAGATCAGTATTGCCAAGCAGCAGAATTGGGAAAGAGTGATTATGATAGATGAAACTTGTGAGAGCTGGAGGATGTTGAACCTGGAAATATATAGGAATAATGATTGATTTTCGAAGATCGTTGATTGCTACCATCAAGTGATTTGATTGTAATTGTATGAATGATATGAATAAATCATCCATTTCAAATTTCAAATTTGAAAAACTAGTTCACAGGCTGCAAATTAGCTGGAGAAAGAAGATCATCAAAGATCTAGAAAACTAGGGAAATATCCTAGAGAGAGAGTAAGGCAAGAGAGAAGGCAGAGTGAATTCCCCTCTATTTCCTAAGCATTAAACTTCCATTATTGGTTTGGTATTGGTTACGTAATGTTTAAGCCGAGACTTAACCTGTTAAGAAGATATTTGGTTATATTTTGGGTATATCTTGTACCTTAGATAGAATCTTTTTCCATTTTTGATTATGTACACGATGCCTATATATAGCACCCTTGTATCATTAATAAAATCATCCTTTCATATTTTACATGGTATCAGAACCTGGGTTGGGTTATTGAGCTAATGTGTGGGTCCTTTTTAATTTGGCCCAATATGGATCGTGGAGTGTTTCCACGTTGGCATGTGAGGAGACATGTTGTAAGATATATCCCACATCATTTTCTTAAATACAAAATGACTTATATATAAGGTCTTGGACCACCTCCACTTAGTACCAATTGGTTTTAAGATGGAAGCCTAAGATACCTTAAAATTTAACATGGTATTCTTGAACTCATATTAAAGATCTTGGTGTTCTGAAGTATTCTTTGGGTATTAAGATTGCCCAAAGGCCTAATGGTATGTTTCTGTCCCATTGAAAATATGCTCTTGACATTTTGACTAATACTGGATTGTTAGCTGCACAGATTTTCTGATGGAACAACAACACAACTTGGTGCGCGCAGATGGTCCACTCTACACTGATCCCATGCAATATCGCATGCTGGTTGGAAAGTTAATTTATCTGAATAACATTAGCCTAGAGCTTAGCCATTCTGTTCACACTTTGGCACAGTTCATGGAGAAACCGCGAGTTGTGCACTGGCAGGCTTTCTTGCACGTGCTACATTTTCTGAAGAGCCATCCAGGTTAAGGTTTTTTTCTTTCTGCTAAAAGCTCCCTTCAACTTACTGGGTTTTGTGACTCTGATTGGGCTGCTTGCCCAATTACGCATCGTTCTTTGATGGGATATTTTTTTATGCTTGTTTTGAATCTCCTATTTCTTGGAAGACAAAGAAACAACCGACTGTTTCTCGGTCTTCTGCAGATGCTGAATATTGTGACATGACTGTTGTTTGTTGTGAGTTGATTTAGCTTAAGTCTCATTTTCATGATTTGGGAGTAGGCCAATCTTCTCCTATACGTTTATACTGTGACGGGTAGATTTTTTTTTATATTAAACCATCCTATGATGGGGGGAATATATTTGGCTCCCCGAACCAAAATAATAAAGCCGAATAGGCGCTAGAAGTCATGATACATTGCACTATGCAAGAAGGTCATCCCCTAAAGATGATCCCGGAGCTAGAAAGGCTCCTGAAGCAAAAAGCTATTGCTCCCAAAAAAGGTGATTCTACCTTAACTATAGTTAAAAACCAACTATGGTCTGAGGGAGTCCATCTAGGTAGCTCATCACGAACAGGTCGGAGAGACGAGCAATCGAAACTCCTATTTGTCAACGATGTGCCCACCAAGAGGAGAGGTTGAGTCCACAATATGTACACCAAAATACGTTATAGCAACCTTTGTTTCATTAGGTAAGAATCCATTAAGCAGCAGCAGGTGGGAGTAGCAAAACTTTTTGTACCACATCATCCAGTTGCTTTGCTAAGTGCCTGAAATCAGAGAAAGAGAGAAATAGCAGTATTTGTACTTATAAACAGTGACTGGGACACACATTTGTTCTTATAAACTAGAAATGAAAGCTGGAACACACATTTGTACTTGAAATCAGTGTCTAAAACTCGAATTAACAGTATGCATTAAGAGCCAGACCACAATGAAGGAGTCCAACTCTATTTCAGATTTGTATCCAGGGGTGGAACAACCCTAATTGCTGGGAAACCAATTGAATCTAAAGATAACAATCCTTTAAGGAAGCTGGGGATTGTACTAATGTCAATTTCACCTTGTAAATTATTTTCCCTTGCAAATTTTGCTAAAAAATCACCTGACATGTTAGCTTGTCAAGGTGTGTATTGAATTGGATGTGAGGAGTGTTCAAGATGAAGTGCATTGCACAAAGAGAAAATTCTCCAAGGGCATCTGTGTGGATTATGAATACTCTTTACAACAGTTAAGCAATCAGATTCAATTACACAATTTACTAGTGCTAGATCAGAACAAGTATCATATCCCAATTTGATTGATAGTAATTCTGCTTCTAGAGGGGAGGGGCACTGAAATATTCTTACTGTCATTTTGACCACCTGTCCCCTCCAGTCCCTAACTATTACTGCAGCAGAAGAAAAACCACTAAAAATCCATGAAGCATCAGTGTTTACTTTATAGCCCCTTAGTGGTTTTTCCCATGTAGCTACTGTAAAAGAAGGCCTTTCTTTATGAAAGATTTGAGGAATGATCTTATTCTGAATCCAGTGTTTATGCCTATCTCTATTTCCTTTCAATTTGTGAACTTTGAAGATTGAGTAGATCATTTGTTTGATTTCTTGGACACAGATCATCAATGACAAAGGCTTGTTATCAAATAAGAGATTGTTTCTGCTAGTCCATAGTGACCAGAAAGTAGCAATAAAAGCATCAGTTATCAATTTTGAGTGAATCTTCGAATCAGCCTTGTAAGATAAATAAAATTCAACCCTACTCTTTAGATTCAGAAAGACCATTTGTGGTAACTTTAAAAGAGAGTGAATTTCAAGCCAGACAGCACAGGTGCAGGGACATGTGTTAAAAAAATGATCAAGAGTATCCTTATTGACTAAACAGAAAGGGCATCTCGAGGCCAATGAAAATCCCATCCTGCTTAGAATGTTATCAAATGGTAGTATGCAATTTAATGCTCTCCAAATAAGGATTGAAATTTTTCTAGGAATGTAGGGAGACCAAACCTTTTGTATGTACTGTATTACAGGGTTCCTCTGTCTCAGTAAGTTGTAGGCTGACCTGACTGTAAATTTTCCATCTGTAGTGGGGGTCCAAACGAGCTGGTCCTCATGGAGGTGCTCCAGCTGTACTTCCTGCAATATATGAATGATGTTGGTAGCCAAGTAAGGCTCCAGGCTTGGTAAGTATGCAGGTTTGCTACTAATGAAAGAGCTCAAAGAAAGATCATGAAAAGGTATATCTCTATCCTCAGGCCAAATATAGCATAGAGCCCCATTTCCCATCCAATTTGCATTCCAAAAGGAGCAATCCCCTCTGCCAAAGATAATCCTTGAAAAACTGTTTTCCGTAGGTGTTACACCACTGATTCTATTCCAAATTTGTGATTTTTTTGTAAGTGGCAGGTAATGTCCATAAAAGAGAAGACCATTGAGTTTCATTTATTTGGAGCTTCCACCATAATTTACATGAGAAGGCATCCACTATGGCATTCAAATCCCTTAAACCTAAACCATTTTCATTAACCGGATAACTCATCCTTTTCCATGATCTCCATCTTTTTCCTTTAGTCAAATCAGATTTACCCCAAATTAAACTAGATGCCATCTTTTCCATTTTTTTAAAACTATCCTAGGTGGCTTTAAAACTGCAAAAATGTGTATTGGGATTGAGAGGAAACAGTGGTTGATTAAGATTATTTTACCTGCCGAGCTTAACCATCGATTCTTCCAATTATGTATCAGTCTATCCATTCTCTCCAGTACAGGTAAATAATGTGACTTTAAATTCCTACCGGAGAAAATAGGGACTCCTAGGTATTTGAATGGCAGAGAACCTTTCACCATCCCTAGTTGCCTTTTTACAGATTGAATCAGTTGGGGAGAAGAGTTATGTGAAACAAAGAACTCTGATTTTGCAAAATTTACTTTTTGACCAGTAGTCAGCTCATAAGCTTTCAGAAAAAGTTTGAAATGCCTCAAGTTTTTGGGCTTTGTATTTAGAAAAACAGCAGTGTCGTCAGCATACATGAGGTGAGTAAGAGGAGAACAAGAATTAGGGAGACTAAAATATTGTAAGTACCAGTGGAAAACAGTTTCTTCAGCCCCCTAGAAAATGCTTCTGATAAGATATTGTATAGAAATGGGGAGAGTGGATCTCCTTGTTTAATTCCCCGAGAGGAAGGAAAAAAACCAGATATGGCTCCATTTATTAGAACTGAAAAAGTGGCAGAAGCTATATTTTACATGATAAGTCTAACAAATTTGCCATGGAAACCAAATTGTAGTAAAACTGAATTTAGGAAGGACCAAGAGACCCTATCAAAAGCCTTTTGCATGTCAAGTTTAATAATCAAATTAGAAGTCTTAGCCTTTCTGGATAACAATCTGGTCATTTCATGCATGAGAATCACATTATCCGAAATATCCCTACCTTTAAAAAAGGCGCTTTGCTCAGGTGAAATCATTAAATGCATAAGTGGTTTAATCCTTTCCATTATTATCTTAGAGAAAACCTTATTGAAAAAATTTGATAAGCTTATTGGTCTAAAATCTGCAAAAGAGTTTGGAATGGCTTTTTTTGGTATTAAGGTGAGCCAAGTGCTGGACATGGCTTTGGGAATAGAACCAGAATTTAGAAAATCATTAGCAGCTTCTAGCAAATCCTGGCCAATGATTTCCCAAAATGTTATATAAAAATCTCCAGAGAATCCATCCGAGCCAGGAGAACTAGATCTATTCAATTCAAAAACAGCAGTTTTTAGTTCCTGTAAGTCTACTGGGGTAAGCAGAAGTGTATTCTATTGATCATTTATTACTGCAGGGATTTCTTGCAGAAATAGATTTAAATATTTCCCTTCTTTTTGTGATGTATCCTCATTCAGTAGTTGCTGAAAGAATCTGACACCTTCTGCTTTAATTAAAATTGGATCAGTTATCCAGTTTCCCACACAATCCTTAATTTTAACAATTCTAGATCTTACTTTCTTTTCCTTGATTGTGTGACGGAAATAACTTGTATTAGCATCCCCATTTTTTAACCAATTTAGCTTAGCTTTTTGTTTCAAGAAAATGTTTTGTTCCTTCTGAGATCTTAACAGTAAAGCTTTTGCCTTCAGAAGATCCTCTAATACTGACTCATCCAAACACTGCTGGTAATGCTTTTCTAGATCATTGACCCTAATTTCTGATTGTGAAAGATTCTTGTTTACATCCCCAAAAGTATTTTTGTTCCAGTCCTTTATTGCTATCTTAAGCCTTTTTAACTTATGAACAAATTTATTCATTCCAGACAGGGGGGATTGTAAATTCCAGTTAGATACAACTATTTGATGGAAATCCTCTCTATTTGACCACATTTCCTGGTATCTAAATGGTCTTGGGACTGACTCTACAGCAGATTGGATAGTTAGTAGAAGAGGAGAGTGATCTGATGTATTCCTATTTAAGACCTGGATAGAACTATTAGGGAAAAGGTCTAGCCAAACTAAATTACCTAGTCCCCTGTCTAACCTCTGGAACTGTAGATCCTTTCCTTTGTCTCTATATCTGTTGTTGCTCCAAGTGTAGGAATTACCAACCGTGGGGATTTCATGTAAGTCCATCATAGTAAGGAAATCATTAAAATGCTTCATGCTTTTCCTAGGGGTGGACTTCCTACCTTTATATTCTGTTACAGATGTTACTGTATTAAAATCCCCTATATAAATTGATGGTTCCTGAGTGGGAATTTGTAATTCTGACCACAAGTTCTCTCTTAACTGTCTATGGACACTGGCATAAATAAAGTTAACATTCCATTGAACAGAGGAAGCAATATCTGTAACTCTTGCCTGTATATACTGATCAGATTCATTTTCTATTATCAAACTGAAAGTCTGATTCCACAGCAACCAAATTTTGGCTACGTTAGCATGGCAAGCATATTTATACCCAAGTTCATATTTCAAAGTATTTAAATTCTGATTATCATGCCATGGTTCAATTAGACAAAGGATATCAATCTTGTGAATCCTGATTAAGGATTTTAATCGATCCATTGAAGTGCCGTATCCCCTAACATTCCAAACCATTATTTTTCCAATTTGGGTGTATTTTATCATTTAAAACTAGGGGGGGGGGGTGGCTTTTTGTGATGATCTGAGTTTCCTTGTAGTATTTACTGATGGATTTTTATTTTTGCCCCTTTTATCATCAGCTTTCTTTATAACATCAGTAGGAGTAGGACTTACTTGTGGAAGAGCAGTTTGCATTGCAGTTGTACTAAGCTCTTCTAAGATGATGAGATCTTGATGTCCTGAGCAATGTGGTTGAAAATTAGTAGTACTCTGCTCCTCACTAGTTGTACTGAGCTCACCTGTGTCATGTGCTTGCTGAACAGGAGTGCTCTGCATCTCCTTAGGATCTTTCTCTTCTGGTACCTCATCAGGGCCTTGATCAGGGGCTTGATCATCCAAGATACTCTGCACAAATTGAGGAGTGGATGGTGCCACCACCATATCCACTTTTTCTGAGTCTATCTGCGTTGTCAGAGGTTCCTGTGTTTCAAGTGTTTCATGAAAGATGTCCACTGCCTCTTCTTCTTGTCCATCCATATCATCATCCTGTAGGTTAGTTAAAGACTGGAAAGCGTTTGATATAGTAACCAGTTTCTGTTTAACTATCCCATCATGAATAGGGGAAAGTTTTGGTTGTTGATTTTTTTTCCTCCAAAAGAAATTGGTGATAGGTTTGGAGATGTCATCCAGGAAATAAAAATGGGAATTTCTTTTAACCTGGGTGGCTAGAGGTTCCTCCCTATTTATTTCCATATTACGACCTGATCTCAGATTCTGAATGTGGAAATCAAGTTCCTTTTGGGATACTGACAATTTAGAATGCCCTACTGTTTCAAATGGTTCTTTAGGCTCATGGCCAGGGTTGTTCTGAAATGCAGCAGATTGGGAATCATCCTTGACAGTATCTTGTCTAACCTTATTAACATTAGATTTAGGTGTGATCATACTGTTTTTTTTTCAGTTCAGGGTGCAGAAAAGTACAGTTTGCCTGACTGTGGCCTATTATCTTACAATGTTTACAATACAAAGGCAACTGATCATATTCAATTTGGTAGTCTGAAACTTTATTCCCAATCCCTACAACAATTGAGTTAGGGAGTTGAGACAGTAGGTCAACTTCAACACACACTTTAATTGCGGAAGGTCTAGTTAAAGCTTTATTTGCAGCATCCATTTTTAAAAATTTACCAATCTGACTGCTTATGCCTATAATTGCTGAAGTATTGTAAAAGTGCAAAGGTAGTTGATGAAAGGTTACCCAAGCTGGCACTATGGAGGATTCGGCTGTTGGTGAGAAGTCTGGAGTCCACTTCTGGACTTTCATTGTTGCTCCTTGAACCATCCATTGGCCCTTCATCCAGCAGCGTTGATAATCTTCGCTATCCTGAAATTGAATAAGAACATGCCTGTAATCAATTGACCCCAATTGACACTTTGCTTTAAAACCGATAGATTTGAAAGCTGAAACTAGTTTATCCATTGGGGGTTTCCCCCTGTTATATTTTCCGACTAATGCATTCTGGTAGTGAGATGCCAGAATCACGCCTTCCTCTGGGGGAAGGATGAAAGCTAATTTGCCCTTGTATTCAGTAATTGGGTGCAAATTGGGAGTATCTGGAAGTGAAGATATCAGTGGAGAGGCTTTTGTGTTCAAAGCTTGGAGGAAGCTTTTGTTAGCAGGTGTGGTATGATCGGGCAATTGGGTTGGCGTCGGAGATGCCATGGCCGTCGGCCAGCCACAGGAAGGTGCCGTTAGGCAGAAAGAAAGGAAGAAGAAGAAGTACAGAAACAGAAAGGTGTGAATAGTTAGCCAAGTGTGTTTTTCACACGTTGAAATGCCCACAGTAACAGTTTTTTCGCTAGATACAGTTTTAAATTACGTCTCGCTGTGACGGGTAGACAACACTTCATATTGCATCCAATTCTTCATTTCATGAGCGTACGAAGCATATTGAGATTGACTGTCATTTTGTTCGTGATTTGGTACAGTCTGGTGAAGTTATTACTCATCATATTCAATATTCCAGTCAACCTGCAGATTTATTTACTAAGGGCATGGGCAGTGGTGGTCTCTTAAAATTAAAAGACCGCTTAAGAGACTGAAAACCACCACAGTGGTGGTCTTTTGAGTGGTCTCTTGTTAAGAGACCACTCACCGAGCTCTTACTAAGAGCCCGATCTGGAGCCTCCCAATGGGCCACAAGCGCTGACGCCGCACATGGGCTCTGCGCGTTCCATTTTTTTTCAATGGGTGGGACACGTGTCCCACTCAGCCGCATTCCTTTTTTTTTGAATTTTTGTTGCGGACACGTGTCACCCATGGATTGGGCCACGTGTCCGCAATGGTAATTTTTTGGGGAGAAATTAGAATTTGAATTCTGGGGGACACGTGGTCCAATACGGAGGCAACACGTGTCCCCCCAACGGTTGGATAACGGCCATTTTTTTGAATGGGACACGTGTCCCATTCTGGTGGCGACACGTGTCCCAGACGAAATTTTGCAGAATTGTTTTTTAAATTTCTATTATAATTTTTATATTCCATTCTCCCACTTTTTTTGCCTATAAATATGGACCATTTCAACTCATTTCACCACACCACTTCCAAATCAAATTCTCTTACCTCACAAATTCATCTTCTATATTGTTATTCATTTTTCGTGATGGATCCACGAAGAACGTCGAAAGGCAAAGATCGGGTAATTCCAAATTCTTTCGATACGGAGAATTTTTCGCAAATTCCGAATTATCGTCCATTTCCAAATTCGGAATTTAGTGAAAATTCTCCGAACATGCCTCCCCACTTTTATTTCAATTCTCAACATTCATACATGAATTTTCAAAATCAATGCCACTCTTCCCGAAACGCATACATGAACCCTTCTTACCTGAACCACTCCCGAAATGCGAACACCCAATCGCAAAATTCGTACATAAATTTATATGGTCAAGGCTTTCAAGCTCCACATCTTGATGCTATAAACGAATCGGGTGCATTTTCACCCCGAGTAGGTCGCGGTTCCCCGGGCCAAAATTTTGGAGGTGAAGATGGGCGACAATATGGAAGTCACGATGTTACGGACGATAAGCCCTATTTTAATGTGTTTTATTTCAATTATGAAGATTGTAATTTATAAATCATTTATGTTGCCTTCATTTTCCTTTGGTATATTTTAAAATAAGTATACTTGAACATGCAAAATATATGTAGCTAGTATATGCATTTAGTATATGCATATAGTATATGCATTTTAATATGCAATCTAGTATATCATTTGAACAATCAAGTACATCATCTAATATGTTCGTGTATTTTAACATGTCATGAACGTAATTTGAAAGTTAGTATATGTTTGAGATTTGTTTTGCTTTGAAAAAATGATTTATTCTTTTAGGAAATGATGTAGGTGAAGGAAATGATGAAGTTGCAATAGTGTCTGGGAGTAAGGTTACGAAGACGAGAAGTATCCGGGACAAATAGAGTGTAGAGGATGATAAAATCCTATGTGGCGCATGGTTCGAGCATTCCACCGACTGCGTGTTGGGTACGAGTCAAAATGCGGGTGTGTTTTGGTCTAAAATTATGCGCGATGTGAACCAGTATGCAAATTCCAACCGGTCAATGAAGTCGTGCAAGTGTCGATGGTCAAAAATGGCTCACGATATTGGCAAATATGTGGGGTGTGAAAGCAAAGCCGCGCGTCACTTCAGTCGGGGCGGGAGTGGCTCAAGCCAAGGAGACATAAAGTCATGGACCCTGAACTTGTTTGCAGATGAAAGCGATGGGCAGCAATTTTTATTCTTCCATTGCTATGACGATTGTAGGAGGAACCCCAAATTCATAGCACAATATGGCCCGAAGGATACTGATGGAGAAGAATATTCACCACGGGTGCCCTCAACACCCCGTGGTGGCGACGATCCTCAAGCTATGCAATATCCATCCAGGCCTATTGGTGTTAAAGCCGCTAAATGCAAGGCAAGGGGGAAAGGAAAGGCCAGGGCAAGAGCAACAAATGATGAACATTCGAAAGAATCTGCCAGAATGCAGTGTGCGGCCGCAATTGAAGCAGGTACGAAAAAGGCTGAAATACTTGCGGAGAGTGAAAGAGCTAGAATGGAGTACAACATAGCACAGTGGGAGTTCGTTGATAAACAATCAGAGCGGGATCAACTGATAGCTAACACTAAACTCCTTGATAGTCTGATTCAAAAGGGAGAGTTGTCTGCAGCAGAGGAAGCACTGCGAGATAAATTAATTGGGGTAGTTTACGGTGGAAATTAATTGTAATAGGTTGTTGGTAATAATTGGTCAGACTAGACCATACATTTGTCAATGGTTTTTCATTGTAATTGGTTTTCATCATTTCTTTTTAATCGGTTCAGTTCCCGGGGTTCATTTCATCATTTCCAAGCCACAAGACCAAAATTGTAGCACTTGTCATGGACACATCCCATTCACTCACATGGGTTCATTTAATCATTTCCAAGCCACAAGACCAAAATTATAGCACTTGTCATGGACACATCCCATCCACTCACATGGGTTCATTTCATCATTTCCAAGCCACAAGACCAAAATTGTAGCACTTGTCATGGACACATCCCATCCACTCACATGGGTTCATTTCATCATTTCCAAGCCACAAGACCAAAATTGTAGCACTTGTCATGGACACATCCGATCCACTCACATGGGTTCATTTCATTATTTCCAAGCCACAAGACCAAAATTGTAGCACTTGTCATCTATATAAATGGGTCATTTGTTTACCTTTCATTCCAACCCCGAATTTCAATTCTTCTACCAATTACCTTCTTCATCACAACCATGAACTCTTCCAATTCCCCTAAAAACGATGATGAGCTTCACTTTGGAGAATCATCAAACCCATCAACCTATGATATTCCCGGTTTCCTACCTGACCCCGATCCTAAGACAATGAACTTCTTCTTAAATTTGCCCGAAATGGCTAAACAATGGTACGCAGCCATAGAGGACGAGAGTGCTCAAACTTCTCCAACCTTACCAAAGAAAACCAGAAATCATATCAGAAGAGATCGTGTTCGAGCACAGGAATTACTCCAGAGGCAATATTTTGCTCAACCTCCTGAAAGAATGTACGACGACCAACACTTTCGTCAAAGGTTTCGCATGCGGCGAACTGTATTCGAACGTATAGTGGAAGATGTCACCAACCACGATCCTTATTTCAGACAAAGGCCTGATGCAACCGGTAATCATGGATTTTCACCACTTCACAAGTTCACGGTGGCAATGCGTCATTTGGCATATGGTTGTGGATACGACCAACTGGATGAATGCTTACAGATGGGCAAAACAACGGTTAGAGAAACGGTGTCTCATTTTGTGAATGCAATCATTGCCGTATACCGTCCCACATACCCCAGACCAACAAATCAGGAGGATATTGCTCGCCTGATGCACGTGGCACGTGGACGTGGATTTCCAGGTATGCTTGGTAGTATTGATTGCATGCATTGGGAATGGAAAAATTGTCCTGTAGGTTGGAAGGGGCAATTTCAGGGTAGGAGTGGACGTGCCTCAATTATTTTGGAAGCCGTCGCCTCTTACGATACATGGATATGGCATGCATTTTTTGGTATGGCAGGGTCAAATAATGATATCAACGTTCTAGACAAGTCACCATTGTTTAACGACGTATGTGAGGGGAGAGCTCCACGTTTTCCATACGAAGTCAATGGTCAGAGCTACGATCAAGGGTTCTATCTTACAGATGGAATCTATCCTAAGTGGGCGACCTTCATGCCAGCATATACGACTCCAAATGACCCCAAGAAGCAACTCTTCACAAAGCGTCAAGAAAGTTACCGGAAAGATGTCGAACGTGCTTTCAGTATTTTACAAGCTAGATTTTTCGTGATTCGCAACCCAGCCCGATACTGGAATGTGGAAACGTTGGGCAACATTATGATAGCTTGTATCATACTGCACAACATGATGGTCGAAGATGAAAGAGACACATATGGGTTGCAAGTTCAACCAAGTTATTATGACCAAATCGACGACTCTCCTTGGCATTTTAACGCCGAGCGGCATGCTGATCTTCCGGCTTTCAGGCAAAACTGGAGGGATGTGCGCAATAGAGCTAAACATGACCAGTTGAAAAATGACCTTACAGAACATCTTTACCAGCATTTGGGTGGTCAAGATTAAGATGACGATATAGTTTCGTCATCCATGTTTTTTTGGTCAGGCTAGATCAATATTTATGTTTTACCTATTTTTAATAATTGGTCGGATTAGACCAATATTTTGATTTCTAAATTGTAATATTGGGTTGGAGTTGATCAATATTTTATTTAGTATTTAAAGTTATTTTCATAGTTGTTACAATTGGTTTCGCGCACTTTTTATGTTTTCCATATTATTTTATTGATGAAGATGAATTCTCATAGTATTCATTTATTTAATTTCGTTTCCTTAGTTTCTTCAAAAAACTTGAAATTCATTTCATTTTTTACACTGAAGCATCGTATTGGCAGGAACGAGAAAAACAAATTATTTACCATATTTTTAAAAAATGAATTTAAATTTAAATATTTAAACATTATATTAAATTTAAATTTAAAAACGAATTTAAGTTTAAAAACGAATTTAAGTTTAAAATTAAAAACGATTTTAAATTTAAGAACGACTTTAAATTTAAATTTAAAAACGCATTTAAATTTAAAAACGAATTTAAGTTTAAAATTAAAAACGAATTTAAATTTAAGAACGACTATAAATTTAAATTTAAAAATGAATTTAAATTTAAAAATGATTTTAAATTTAAAAACGAATTTAAATTTAAATATTTAAACTTATTTTTGGTGGACAAATTTATTTATAATAATATGTAATGGTCAAATTAATGAGTAGGATAGAGAAAATCAAGTGGGTTCCATGAATAGTATATAGTGGTCTCTTAACCATTGTGGAGAAAAAAGGGGTTGTCTCTTAAGTGGTCTCTTAAGCTGAGGTGGAAGAGAGAGAGGGAGAAAAATAATATATTTAATTGGTAAGAGACCGGTAGTGGTCTCTACCACTGCCCATGGCCTAAGGCTCTTGGACGATAGTCATTTCAGACTCTTCTTGGCAAGTTGGACATTCGTGATCCGCATGCTCCAACTTGAGGATGAGTGTTAAGGAGATATTTTGTTATATTTTGTGTATATCTTGTACCTTAAATAGAATTATTTTCCATTTCTGATTATTTACACGGTGTCTATATATAGCACCCTTGTATCATTAATAAAATCAACCGTTCATATTTTACATAACCGATGTCGAAGCATAGTCTTAAGTGTTTGATATCATGAAGTCATCCTTGTTTATGACGTCGATTCACTGTCTGATTTTACTGACACCAAAACTGACATATTATCGATACCAATTTGTTTGATGCAGAAATGCAAAGGAGCCAATTCGTTCTTCTGATGTCACCATCACTTCATTTGGATGAAACTTGTTTGACAGGAGCCTTGATGTTCTTGATTTTTTATGCAGTCGATATTGGTGACATGTCAACTTGATTTTAGTGGAACCGACGGGGAGATGAAATATGTCCTATATCGGTTGCAAATTTATGAAAATTTTGTAAAGACACACTATCTCTTTGCACATATTCAACAATTTTTGAGAAATTCAATTAGTTAAAACAATCTTATGCACACTAGTACTATTACTGTACCAACAAAAAACATGTAGTAAACTAAGGTTGTATCAAACTTAAAATTTAACACCCAAAAGTATCAATATACATACATATCGGTTTTTCAAATGTAGCATCACAAACCTGTTTTGACCCTTTCGAACTCTGTTTGTAACTCACTAAAGACCAGGGGGGGGGGGGCGATGAAGAGGTGCAACTCAGCAAGATGACTTTGTACAAGATCTCCTGATCGTTGGACTCTAGAAACTCGAAGAAGCAAGTGTCTCAGATCTTCAATTGATTGTTTTCTAGGATTTTTTCCCAACCCTTTGGGTCAATGCCTTGCTTTCTTGGTTGCCAAGTAGGATATCTCCAAACTCTTGGCATTGCATTGAAAGATGGTAGGAATCTTTAACTTTAGCAGAAATGGCTGAATGTGCGTGAGGATAAGTTGAAAAGAGGCAAGCAAAAATTTTGGTAAGGATTTCACCGACTACACCTAAGGAATATTGTTTCAGATAATGGAATGGATAGAGTAATAAAAATTACCAGTGTAGGAACCTTTTTAAAGTGTTGTTGGAAAAGTGCAACAAAGAAACACAGATTTGAGGTCTGGTTAGAGTAGGGCTTGACACCAAGAGCTTATCTATGGCCTTCACCATTGCCCTTGGGCAGTGCCGCTACCTAAAGCAAATGCAAGGTTCTGATATGAACAATATACAATTTTGGTTAGTGCAATTGATTCAAATAGTTTTTAGGGTGATACATTTAAGTTATGTACTCCTTGATATTCACATTCTTCTCTTTATGGTTGGAAATACGTACGATTAGCTAGAAAATAGACATCCATATTCAATCAACCACATGCGTTAATTCAATTATATAATATATCAAACAACATAATCAGTTAGCTTAATTAATCAAAGGTGCATGGTTATTGAATGGCATATTATTTCAAACTACAATAATCAATCATCTTACTCATTGATACATATAATTTAGTCAAGTGCAGACAGTGATTGAATGATATAATAATGAGAAAATGATTTTATAAGCCTACCCAATTCACATAACTGCCAATATAACGTTTTGATAATTGAAAGTGAATATAACCCTAGATAGTTGATGTAAGTACAATTTTACCCATTCCAGAAATTTAAGGCCGGATTTGATTGAAAAGACATTTTTACCATTCAAAGTATTAAATAAAAAACAAAAAAGTGAATTGATTATTATACCTCTAACCCTAAACCCTAGCCCCTTCTTCTTCTTTCTCGTTCTTTACCGTTGTTTCTTTTTCCCTTCTTCATAAAGGCGACGGAGGCAGAACGTCCTTGAAAATTATTCTTTTGAATTAAGAACCTCCACTTCTGCTGCCAAAGTTTATTCCTGTAGAATTTGCAACGAACCTGAAATGAGTGTACAGATAAGACCAAATCGAAGAGCCGATGGAAGAAAAAAAAAGGTTAATGAGAATTTGTATTTAAAGTTTATTCCGTTGGGTGGTGGGAGAGCGCCATGGAACCTTCACCTTTATCCTCTGATGTTATCGCTGAAGATGTTAATTTGTTTTCCACTAGAGATAAGAGCAACAACGGTTACTGCTCTGATGAGGGATACTTTGACGCCTTTGGCTGAGGCGTTTGAATAAGAGGTTACAGAGAGCTTGGGGTTTTTGGGAGTGGAATTGGTGAAGGTGGAGGGGTAGTGAGGGGACCTGATGCCGAAAAAGGTTGGGTTGGTGCCGATGCTAGGGTTGGGCTCAACACGGCGGTGGCGGAGTAGGGTGATGGTGGAGGTGGGCGGTGGTGGAGAGCTGGGCGATGATGGTTTGTGGATAAAGAGGTGGTTAGCGTGTGTTGTAGTGGCTGGAGTCGGTGGTTGTGGAAGCTGGGGAGAGGTGGTGGCCGTGGGTTGTAAGTGGTGGTTATGGTTGCCAGAGGTGGTGGCGGCCGTGGGTTGCAGTGGTAGGAGGTGGTGGTTGAGGTGGCCGGAAGTGGTGGTTGATGTGGTCGGAGGTGGCATCCGGTGGTGGTGACCAATGGATTGGGTAAGATAGGGGTATGGAGAAGAAGAAGAAAATGGGTAAAATGAGAAATGAATTTTTAGCTTTGGCTCAAAGAGCATTTTGGTCATTTTCGGACGACCAATGACCAGAAATGACAAATCAATGCCGGAATATACTCAGGAGGAGGGTTATATTAGCATTTTAATTAAGAAGTTTGAGTTATTTTTGTACTAAAAATTACTTGAGTGTTATATTGGTATATATCCCTATAAAAATTTCAAAAATATAACCAATCAACTAATTATAACAATGAAATATATTTTAAACAAATGAACATGTTAAATTTTGAATAATAGAATATATATATATATATATATATATATATATATATATATATATATATGTTTTTAAAAATACTTAATATACCTGCAGTTGGGAGCGAATAGGGTACATCAGACTGAACTACGCTATGAGTGAGCCGATGTCAGCTTGTCGTTGGTTGCGTTTAACGCTGGATTGCTGTCCACTGCTGTCAGGAAGTACACCAGGAAGAGTCCGGCGGGAAACACCGGAATGGTGAAAAGGGTACGTAGAATGGCGAGAGACATGAGTTTATGCCACAGTGAAGATAGCAATTAGAGAATGGCTAAGGCAGTGGCTTCGATGGTAATGAGGGGAGGGCGATGGTGATGGACACAATGCCGATTGGTGAAGAGGGGAATAGAGGTGTCAACAGATGTGAGACGGTGAAGAGGGCAATGAGAGGATGGAAAAGGCGGTGGCTTGGCACGAAGTGTTCCATGGATATGAGGGGAGGGTGATGGTAACAGACACAACGTCACTCTCCAAACGGTGGTGGCAGCAGCGGGTAGTTTTTTAGGAAGATTAGTTTAAAATATAAAATCTACAGAATTAGGGCATTAAGTTTATATGCAGAACCAAAATGACCTCGTTTTAATGTAACTAAATATAAATAATGTATATACCCATGTTGGAATCAATTCGCTTGAACATAAATATGTCTGAAAAGTTATAACTGACATTGGATAGCACTTTGTTAAACCAAAATGAGGTCGACGCGTGACCGATGTCAGTATTAGTTTCTAAAATTTTCAAACATTAAAATGAATTAGTATATTATATTAACAAGGTTACGTGCCATATTATCACAAGTTTGACTGATTTAATTGATGGTCAACTCGTATTTAATGGTTCTTTAACCTAATACTAATAGCTAAGCTTTAACTGTAACTAATCAACGATAAGCCATTAGTTGATATTCTACTTTTGAGCTAAGTTGACTTCTAATAATCGGTAACCAACCCTCTATTGTCGCTCTAAATATGAAAACTAATAACAAAGCTATATGACTTAACTAATTACATAGTCCCTTACTTAACATTCTATAAACTAACGTTTATAAATAGGGTTTGACTTTAACTAATCGACACTTTATCCTTACTTAACTATATATAAACTAGCACTAATAACTGAAGTTTGAATTTAACTATTCGGGGGTCAACACTTATTTAACTTTCTATAATCGATATTCGACCTTTTATTTACGTTCTGTAAACTAACACTAATAGCTAATGTTTGACTTTAACTAATCGACGAGTAATTCTTACTTTATGTATGATAAACTAACACTAGTAACTAAGGTTTGACTTTCACTAATCGAAGGTTAACCATCAATTATTGTTATGCATTTGACCACTAAAAACTAAATTGACTTCGACTAACCGATGGTTAACCCTCAATTGTTGCTCTGATCATGAACCCTAATAACTAAGGTTGACTGTAACTATTCGGCGGTCAACACTTACTTAACTTACAATAAACTAACATTGATATATCGGGTTTGGCTTAACCAATCGAAGGTCAACCCTTGCTTGTCGTTCAATAAATTTACACTAATAACTAAGGTTTTAATGTAAACAATCAACATTCAACCCTTAGTTTACGTTCTATAATCTGACACTATTAAATAAGGTCTGACTATAACTAATCGACTGTCAACCATTACTTAACATTCTATGAACTAACACGAGTAATTAATGTTTGACTTTAACTAATCGACGGCCAACCCTTAATTTATGCCTTATAAACTAACACTAATAGTTAATGTTTGACATTAATTAATCGACAGTCAACCCTTATTTTACATTCTATAAACTAATACTAATAACTAAGGTTTGACTTTCACTAATATAAGGTCAACCATCAATTTTCGTTCTATATTTGACCTCAAAAAACTAAATTGACTCTAACTGATTGACAGTCAACCCCCAATTGTCTCTCTAAATATATACACTAATAACTAAGATTTTTCTCTAACTAATAGACGGTAAACCATTAGTTGCTATTTTATATTTGAACACTATGAATTAAGTTAACTTCAACTAATTGACAGTCAACCTCAATTATCGCTATAAATATGAACACTAATGACTAAGGTTTGCTTTAACTAGTCATCGGTCAATGTTAGCTTAACTTCCTATAATCTAACACTAATAACTAATGTTTGACTTTAACTAACCAATGATCGACAAGTTCTATGAAATAACACTAATAACTTAGGTTTGGCTTTAACTAATCGATGGTCAACCCTTACTTGTCGTTCTATAAACTTACACTAATAACTAAGCTGACTTAAATGAATCACTACTAGAAAATAGGTACACTGGCACTGGTATGAATGTACCAGTGCCGGATTACCGATGCTATTCAACCCCTTTTGCATAGGTAAAGACATCAATGAAAAATATTTGGTGCCTATTGGTTAGCTAAATTGGAACAAAACATTCTGGTGCTCAATACTGGTGCCTATGTATGGAAGATAAACTAATTTGGAAGTTTTGAGCATCTGTATGTTTCATACCAGTGCAAAAGAGCGGTGTTCAAAAATTTACATGGGAAATCTTAACATCGATACCAGTTAAGATGGAAAACTAATGCAAATGGGAAACAAATGGAGGGAAATGTTACAACGCCGGTATTTTGTACCTGCGGGGTAATCCGTAGACCTAAAAAACCCAGGAAATGGGATGAAATATGGCTCTGGTTGAATTGATTACATGCTTGTGTGCTTGAATTCCAAAAATACAGGAATTCTTACAGCACTGGTCATTTGTGCCGGTGCATTTTTGTGTAGAACTAAAAAAATTTGAGAAATGGGAGTAATTTATGCAATGGTTTTAGATTATTGTTTAAGAACCGGATCTCCTACCGGTGCTATTATGTAACTTACACATTTTGCACCGGTATAAGTTGTTTGTACCAGTGTTATTGATGCATTAAAGGCTTACCTACCACAAATTTGATCGGGTAAAAAAAGCATGGAAGAGGGGTTTTTAGCTCATTAATGGCAATTTGGGGATGAAGAGGACATTGAATGCTTATAAATGAATTCCCTTGAAGGTACATCATGTTTTGTTTAGATTTATCATTTATGCTGGAATATGTGTGGAATTATATGTTGCTATAATTATCTTCTAAGTTTGAACATTGTAATGTTGCTTCACGCTCTTGATGAATATGGTTTATTAGAAAGTATTGTTGATGTATTGAATGCCTTTGAATGCATGTGATTTGATATATATGGTGTGGTAGGATTGTAGTAGTGTGTGATGTTGCATGTTGCACGTTCATAGGGTGTGGTATGAATTAAATTAATGTTTATGGTGTAATTGTATATTACTTCCAATGTTAAAGTTGTGCAAATTGATTTTATTGTAGAGATAAATCGTTCCATTGAGATGCGTAAGCATGTGTATCACAATGTTAGTTTGGTGAGTGATGAGTTTATAACTTTTGTTAGGGAGTTCTTGGAGCATGCTTTTAGTCATGAAAAGTGCATTCTATGTCCATGTCGTGATTGTAAGAATCGTAACCGTACTAACGATAAGGACTTGTTGCGACTCCATTTGTACAAGAGAGGGTTTTCGAAGGATTATTTGGTTTGGACATTTCACGGGGAGAAACCACCTCCAGAGGTGGTTGTAGGTAGCAAGGGGGGATATTTTGGGGACTTGAAATTGGATGCAATGTGTGAGGATGTGGTGGATGAATTCAGGGCCTGAGGTTCTGTCAAGATTTGTAGATGAGAAGGACAAACCGTTGTATCTCGGTTGCAAGAAGAAAGACACTGAAATGTCATGTTGGATAGAGTTGTTTAACTTGAAAGAAATTTCTTCGTGGAGTGATACTAGCATGGATACGTTGCTGAAGTTGTTGAATGAGAAGCTTCCCCCGGAAATGGTTTACCGGACAACCTGTATGATGCGAAGAGAATTTTGTGCCCAATGGGAATTGAGTATAAAAAGATACATGCATGCCCCAATGTGGAAAACATCACATGCCCCAATGCTGATAATGATATCATTAGTCACCTTGCAGATGCGAATCAATGGAAGAATTGTGACAAAAGGTATCCTAAGTTTGCAGTTGAACCCAGGAATTTGAGAATGTCTTTGTGTACTGAATGTATGAATCCCTTTGGTAACATGCCATCGAAACATAGCTCATGGCCTGTTATGCTTTGTATTTACAGTCTGCCTCCTTATCTATGCATGAAGAGAAAATACGTTTTGATGTCATTGATGATTTCAGGTCTGTGGAAACCTTGAAATGACATAGATTCTTATCTAGCTCCACTCATTGAATATTTTAAGCCTTTGTAGTCGGACAGTGTTGATGTGTTTGACGGTTATCGTGGGACAAAGTTCAATTTGAAGGTCATGCTGTTCTGCACGATTAATAATTTTTCGGTTTATGGTAATCTTTCGGGTATGTTGTTAAGGGTCACAAGGCATATCCTATGTGTGAGGAAGCAACTGATTTTACGCAGCTGAAAAATGGTCGGAAGATTGTGTATCTTGGTCATAGGAAATTCCTCCTAGCGAAACACAAATTACGAGACAACAAGATTCATTTTGTTGGGGAGGGGGAGGGGTAGGGGGAGGGAGAGGAGGAAGGTGCCAATAATACCGAGTAGGTATTCCATTCACAGCAAGGTGAAGAAATTAAATGTTGTTCTAGGAAAAAATATATCTAAAGTGGTTCCCTTAAATGATGGACCATGGAAGAAAATATCGATATTATTTGATTTTCCGTATTGGGAGACTCTGGAGGATGCCTATTTTTAGATGTGATGCATATATAGAAAAGAATGTGTGTGAGAGTTTAATTGGTACTCTACTTAATATTCCTGGTAAGACGAAGGACAACCTGAATGCACAGAACGACTTGGTTAAACTCGGTATAAGAGCTGATTTAGCTCTAGAGGGGAAAGGTAAACGTACGTACCTACCACCAACCCCTTACAATATTTCTATCAGCGAGAGGAGGTTGGTTTATGAGTGCATAGGGAATCAAGAAACCGTGTTACTACTCTTCCAATGTAAGTCGGTTTGTGAATGATGAATTGTGCCTCAATGCATTGAAATCCCATGATTTCCACGTATTAATGCAGCAAATCTTACCTGTGGCTATCTGTGGTGTCATGGAGGAGGAGGTGAGATTCTGTATCATGCACATGTGTTTCTTTTTCAACTCCATTTTTTGTAAGAATATTAGCAGAAAACAGCTTGATAAGTTTGAGCGTGAGGGGATAGTTGTGCTATGTTTGTTTGAGAAGTACTTTCCCCAAAAATTTTTTTGACGTTATGGTCTATCTTGTAGTCTATGTTTTCAGGTAAATTAGAATACGTGGTCCCGTTAGGCTGCATTGGATGTACCCGTTTAAGCGGCACATGTAGGTGTTTAATGCTGATGTACACAATCGATGCCAACCCAATGCTAGCATTGTTCAGAGGTAAGTCACGGAGGCGATTATTGAGCATTGAACTTCAAATTGGACTGGGAAGACAGCAGTTGGAGTCCCCCAGCATGTGCACATTGGCCATAAGAATGGGATCCCACGTACGAAAGGTTCCCTATAAATACCATTTAATGTTGAGTTGATGAAAGTTCATCTTTATGTCCTATATTGTAGTAGTGAGACTGCAATGTATGTTGAGGGCGCATGTCAATGTTGGAAGGACTGAATCCCGAATGACCATCGAACCAGTTGCAATTGGAGCACTCTGCAACGTTTGTCAATTGGTTTTATAATCATTGCAATGGGGACAGGAAGCCATCTAAACTTCGTGCGTTTGCAAGGACACCCGGTTACACTGTGAAGAGATACCAGGTCTATGATATCAATGGATACAGTTTTTCAACAGTGGCCAAGGATAGCAAGAGCATACTCATAATAGCGGGGTTTTTTGTGAAATCTGAATCCATGTGGCAGTCGAGCAAGAGAGACAAAAAACCTATCATTGCAGTCATGGCATTTTATGGGGTCATCAAGGAGATTCGGGAGTTGGATGAAGTTGAGTTTAAAGTGGTAGTGTTCAAGTGCAGATGGGTTGAAAAGGGTATCAGGGTACGTAACGAGATGCCCATAGGTTTTACCCTCTTTGACTTGAACCGAGTGGGCTACGAGAATGAAAAATTCATCCTAGCAACTCAAGCTCGCCATGTATTTTTTATCCGAGACCCAATCAGTGAGAAGTGGCATGTTGTACTCCACGTGAAGAAGTATTTTTTTTGAAGATGAAATGGGAATTCCTGTCAAATCAGACATTGCAGAGTTTCTCACTGCATTCTCGAGTTTGGAGGACATCGGTAGACCACCCATGTTTGAATGATCACATGGGGTTCTAGATAACGGTGCTACAAAGTAGGGGACCTGCTCTGGTTTTAAGTAGAGTACTAGAAAACATAGTATTAGCACCGGTAACATAGCGGTGCTAATAATTTCATTCAATCACGTAGATGCTTATTCTGCCTAGCACTTTTGAGAAGTGGTGTAGAAGGAAAATTGCACCAGTTATTAATCCAATGCTTGATACTTAAACAAAAAAATACGCGGCTTGCTTTCGGGTCACCTTGATAATACTTAAAATGAATTAAAAGTAGCTGCGTCACGATGCTCTTAAACAAAAGGCACCAATATGTGCTGGATAACGGCACCAGTTGTTGTAGCGGTGCTTAACAATTAGAAAAGAAAACTGGCTTTGCTCTCTAGTCCACCACATAATAATTAAATTGATTTTGAAATAATTGCTTCTGTATGCCTTTAAAATATTTCACCGGTATGGATACCAGTGCTTTATACTTAGACACAAAAATGATGAGTTGTTTTCTGGTCCTTATTAAATTAATTAAAATGCATTCGAAGCAGCTGCCTGAGGCCGCTTTACAGATTCATCACCGGCATTATATGTTTTTACCGGTGCTATGAATACAGTCAAGTTCAACAAAACCTTCAATTTCAACGTCATGTTATCAAACCTTCAAAACCTCTTGTTTATATCTACTAAGAGCAAACCCTTCTTTGTGGTTCGAAAAGGTATTCTCATTTCTCCCTTTACTATTGGATTGAATTAGAAATTGCTGAATATTAGTGGTGAAAACTTTATTTCTATAATTCATATCAGAAAACCCTAGTTTCCCATTCAATTGTGATTCTAGACCATGCTATGTGCATTTTGCTTTTTATAATTCCTTGCGTGATTGATGAAAATATGTATTCTTGTTGTAATAGTTATCGGCACAATCGTGTTATTTGAATATGGATGAAATTTTGGTTAATCCCCATTTCCAACAAGGTGTTTAACCCGCCTCCACCCGAGGTTGTTAATTGTAGCTAATTAACCCCAGCGGAGGCTGAGTAAGGTCAAGAATAAATTTTATAGTTGCTACCAATAGGGTAGTTAGCGGTAAGCCCTGGGTATGTCCACAGAGATGCTAGGGCTTAAGTATCAACTAAAAACACAATCTCGTACGGGTCATCAATCTGTACGAGTGATAGGAATAGCTAGTAAATAAAACAAAGGGGGGGGGGGGGGGTGGTTTTTCAAATTAACAACTACAAAGCATGAAAGTAAAAAGAGAAAATACTCTATTTAGCTAAGCACTTGGGAAACCATTGTGAGACATGAATGATTTAATGTTTCGATCCCCGATTCATTCATATGTAGGATATACAGAAATCTAATAGAGTGTTCATAACACGTGGTGTGGCTGATAGTATACCCTTCCCCGTACCCGTCACGTCGGGTGCGCTCGTAACCCTTCATCAACACTGCTATCATAATTAGGGGAGTACAACAAGGTCCGGCCATTGTTGTAAATCTGTTTCTCCCTCATGCGATCACATCCCGGGCTTCCATGACGAATGCACTACTTCCCAATCACCTATCAATTAGGTTACGGGGGTTGTTGGCACCTTATCTATGACACTAAGGCCTGTCACAACCCTTGCTTGCTACTTGTCACTATCTCTACCCGTAACCTCTCGGACTACTTTACGTAATCAGCTAAGACTGGTACGATGGCAAGTAAGCCAGATCAATACTTAGGTCTCCCGTGCACACACTCACGCAGAGGCAACATACTCCCTTACCCATACAAACATCCAAGTTTTCCTTCCGAATGGGGCATCAATATTTGCACCAATGTGAATATAGACTAGAGTGTGTGCTTAATGGAGTGTACTATTCATGCAGTTCTAACATTCAAGAACAGTCAAAATAATATCATGAACACAAATATTAGGATGAATGTTGTGAATCTTACAAAAGCATTAATCAAACATGTGTACAATTTATCCCCATGCAATGGAAACTACTCCATAGATTGGAATTAAAATATGTATTAAAATTCCCCATCTAGGATCAAAACAAAAAGAAAGAAAAAGAAAAGAAAAGAAAAGAAAAGAAGAGAGTGTTTGTCTCTCAAGTTTCTCTACAATATGATGAATACAAATCTATATACTTCTCTCTTACTTACTTCAACCTAGTAGACTAAGGCCATATTTATAGAAGAAGGGGATTGAGCCTCAAAATAGGCCAAAAATGTCTAAACCCTAGTTAAGCCACCGTCCAGCGCATGCCATCGTGGATGGCATGGTCCTCGCCATGTACTTGTCACGTGATGCAGGATCTGGCACGGGTTATGCCAATGCCTTAGCATAGGGCAGAACATCTGGAGTGGGTCATTGTTTGGAAGGCGTGTTTTAGACTTCTGATAGTGTGGGATGCGACCCTTGGCACATACTATGTCTTGGAAGGTTGATCCGCTCAGAAACTTGGAATGGGCCATGTAATCCTCCACACCCTGTAGGCTAGTCTCGACATCTTGGACTTGAAACGATGCAAGCTGTTGTAAGTGGGATGGTCTGAGCCTATACTTAGCCAATTTTTAGTGAGGATAGGAACTGGTGTGCACACGGCCTATGTCATTTAACACGGTCTGCATCATTGAATCGTGACGAACACTGTTGGCACTAGCCAACTCCTTTGGTGCGGGCCGTTGGTGCCAACCATGCATGGCCCACGCCAACCTCTGGTACCTTGGCCGTCTGAACTTGTTTCCTTTGCTACGGGTGAACCGTTAGTCTGATTTGAGAGTTTTAGTAGTCGATTTAATAGTGCTCGAGGTGACAAATCCAATGAAATTAGACTTGAAGGCTAATTATTCTCAAATCATTCTCATACTTTGGCGTAACTCATCGGAGCACGATTTCCCGTTTCTTTGTTGGCCGCTTTGATCTCCGTTGCCGCCTATCCTTGGCTCCAATCTCCTTCTACCACACATTGATGTTCATGGCCTTTATCTACTACCATTCTATAGGTGAAAATCCTTCGATCTCTTCTACCTTCCTTATGAACGACCTTCAATATCTTCTACCGCCCTTACGAACGGCCTTCACATAGAATGTAACCGAAATGTACCCATAGGCGACCTACTAAAGATGATCACATAGAAGATCTAGGAGCCCATGGGTACAAGATGTCATTTAGTACTAATTAAGTCTTCAAAATGTGGGATTTAGTGAAGAAAATCAAACATGACTGTCTAAACCCCTCGTCACACAAACTCAACTAATACTAGCAATCCGCCAAACAAAACAAGCTAAAAACTATGCCAAATGTAATGGTTAATGCACGCATAATGAAGCACATCAGACTCCCCACACTTAACCCTTTACTCGTCCTCGAGTAAATATGGACAAGAAAAGATTTAGGCAAAATCTAGCATGCGAGCATAAGTTAACCGAGGCATCCAACTTACTCCTAGATTACCCCGTTTCCCCAAAAAAGAGTAAGAATCTCAAAAATCTCACACTCCCCAAAGAACATAAGAAATATAACTACCCAAACGTAAAATGTGGAAAAAGCTAAGCCAAGAAAATAAGTGTAAAGATAGCTTATTTTTCCCAAAATGATCCCCAAAAGCAATCAAAGAGTCGTCTTTAAAAAACAATCCACCAAGGAAATCCAAGAGCTGTCGACTTGGTTGTAACATAGGGATAATTCGTGATTCTCAACCTATTTATAACCAAGGAGTCAAATGTATCGTCAACCTAGTTTTTTTATTTTCTCTCAATTTCTCTCATTTTGCCTAGGAGCCCTTTCGGGTTTTCATCCTAGCTTTATCACACAAAGGGTACTCACTTCTCACCTTTTTCCACACGGCCTTTCATTTTTTCCTAGGCTCGTAAGCCTAGCCAGGCATAGTCTCTCATATTTACCTAGGTCTTTCAACCTATCTGGGCTTTTCCCAATGTTACCCAAGTTGCCTATTTGGGTTTTTAGCATGTCCGGGTTTTTATATTTTCATTTTTTTGAATTTTAAGTTTTTTGTGTAGCACAAAATTGCCTCAAAAGTGAGCTTCATACTACAAAAGATAAGATCAAACAAAAAAAAATACACCACCAATATCCTAAAACAACCTACCCCATGCAAACTAGAAACCCTTGCATTGCATGTCATGCCACCAAATATCCATCCAAAAACATCCCTCAACAATCAAAAACCAATATCACTAACAAACAAGAAAAACTAACAACAAGAGCATTAGATGTACCAAGGAAATCCAAGAATGAAACTCCCTAAGTGCTCATTACTCCCTTTCCCACACTTAACTGAAGCATACTCCCTAATGCAAGGAAAATCATGTCAAAAAATAAGTGAGGTTGGGAGAAATAGTGACACTTACTCTTGCGGCCCCGAAGGACCTTCCTCCTCGTCGTGACTAGTGTTGCTCCTCTCAATGTATCCTGTTGCTTGGAGAGCATAAAATGTACCAAGGAAATCCAAGAATGAAACTCCCTAAGTGCTCATTACTCCCTTTCCCACACTTAACTGAAGCATGCTCACTAATGCAAGGAAAATCATGTCAAAACATAAGTGAGGTTGGGAGAAATAGTGACACTTATTCTTGCGGCCCCGAAGAGCCTTCCTCCTCATCGTGACTAGTGTTGCTCCTCTCAATGTATCCTGTTGCTTGGAGAGCATAAAATGTACCAAGGAAATCCAAGAATGAAACTCCCTAAGTGCTCACTACTCCCTTCCCCACACTTAACCGATGCATACTCCCTAAGGCAAGGAAAATCATGTCATAACATAAGTGAGGTTGGGAGAAATAGTGACACTTACTCTTGTGGCCCCGAGGGGCCTTCCTTCTCCTCATCGTGACTAGTGTTGCTCCTCTCAATGTATCATGTTGCTTGAAGTGCAGCCTCGATGAAATCCATCCTCGAACTAAGCTCCTCCACTTGCATCCTCACTCCACCCATCGCTTGGACTACATCTTGCAACACTAGGGTAGAGCTCGAAAGCTAATCACCAAGTGCATGCAATTAGTCAATGATGTTCGTGGATAGGCGAGAGCGGCTATGATGTGCTCTCAAAGAGGTCTCACATCCGGTCTCCTCAATATCTATCTTTGGGGTGGCTAAGACTCTCTAGAACTCTCTCTCAAAGTGTTGGTCCGCTCAATAAATAGGTCATCTTGACACGTGTCATAGTTGATGGTGCCATCTGGCTATGGAAGTACCATGAAACTACAAGTGGTCACTCCACCATAAAGCCATACATATCAACCCTCTTTGATGTCGTAGGTCCCACCATGCATGCATTGACTTACTTCTCAATGCTATACTTTGTTCCCGATCATCCCAAGTTAGCCAATGCTTTTTGTGTGATCAGATGCCCCAAGTATTATGCAATAGACCCACCATGCCGATGGAAGTGTTGAAAGCCCTGCATCCAAGAACATGAAACCCAAGCGTAATTCCATTCCAAACAAAACCATGAGTCTCAGACTCAAAATTCTAAATTCAATTGGGGGGGGGGGGGTGGGGAAGATGGAATTTTGAAAATTCTGGATTGAACAACAATCCTATGTAAGTTGTTACCACCCCATTGATAGGGTTATGCAATCAAGATTCAACTCCTCTCAAATCACCCAACACATGAAGAACATGTCTTTCAAACACAATAGCACATCAAACCACCCAAACTTTCTTCAACAAATGATCATACATACAATCCCAAACATATATCCCAACAACACACATACTCATTCAAAGATCATGCTTTTCATAACACCACCACAATGTCAATCAAACATATAAAGAAAGAGTTCAATGAATTACCCGGAATTTGAAGCTAAGAGTTGCAAGATCCACACAAGAAGAAGCAAGATTTGCTAATTTTTGGAAGAAAAACTTCAATTTTTCGAGTTTCACCAAGAGTGTGTGTGCGTGAGTGTTTCTTGAGAAGGAATAATGTGTCAAATGATAAAAGTAGGTGGAAGAATGTACCATGGATTTGGAATTTCAGCATAGGTGATAAGAAAGAGGTACAATTAGGATAAGAATGAAATTTTAAAATTGAAAATTAGGGGACAATAGTACCAAAAAATTAAATCCCAGGAATGTAGGAAGTACTATTTGCATAAAAAATCCTAAGGAATTAGGGAATTTCAAAATTTTTGAACCAAAAATGCATTTTTGAGTTAGAAATTCATAAGTTTTGAAAATATTGCATTTTTGGAACAATTTGGAAGCAGAAAAGTGATTTTTAGCACAAAATGTGCTTGGCACGACCCAAGGCCTCGTGCCAAATCTCAGGCACGAAACAAGGCCTCGTGCCAAACTTTTTGGCACGAACCAACCCTCGTGCCAAACTCCTCGGCACGAGGCATCCCCTCATACCAATTCTCATGGCACGGACCAAGGCTCTTGGCATGGACCGTGTCAGGTTTTGGCACGAAATCACCACAAATTTTGACCTAATTCTTAGTTTTTCCCCCTTTTTTTAAAAAAAAAAACTATGTCACCCATTAAATCTAATTCCATTCCAAGACAATCACGAAACTCAAACTCAAATTTTCAAATCAAACAAGAGTTTCATCTCAAAAATTCTCATTGCAAAGAAGAACATGCAAAATCTATCTAATCACTACTCAAAAACAAGAAAGCAAAAAGAAACACCGTATATTTATTGTCGCCCTCACGACTTATTTTTTTTTTCATGCAATCTAGTTAGAAACACCTACCGCTGGGTCTCTGGAATCGCCATCGGCGACTTCACTCATGATGACATCGTTGTGGAGAGGTCTCCACAAGGAGCCATCCTTACCTTCAAACATCTTGTTCGTTATAGGAAATGAATCTCTGTGTCTTGCTAAAATGGAGTCCGTGAATGTCACCTTGGGGTTAGGAGAAGGTCGTGGGGGGTTTTAAACCCTTGACATTCTTCCTTTCCCGTTGCCAGTTAGTTAGCATGGAAAAAAAATCTAGCACAGACATACTATCGATAGCATCATGCGATTCATCAGACTCATTAACAATATTATCAACACGGGACTCATCCAAGTGTTCATGCTTATTGGTAACACAAGAGGTTTCATGGAATTCATGCTCATCACATAGGGTCACACCTTTGCATATAAAAGAAGAATTTGTCGAATTATGCTTAGATTTATAGATATCAAATTCCACTTTATCCACATCATCTTCTAGAGTCATGGTTCCCAAATGGACATCAATCTTAGTCCTAGACATTTTGAGAAATAGTCTCCCCAAAAGTATTGTGGGTTCACTTCCGTCGTGCGCCACGTCTAGGACATAAAATTCCACAAAAAAAACCAACTTGCCAGCTTGTGCTATCACATCCTTTACTAGTCCATGAGGACTAGCTTGGGAATGATTGGCGAGTTAGACAATCACTCTAGTTTCCCTAAGATCACCTATTTCTAGGCGTTCATATAGACTACATGGGATCACATTAATGGATGCGCGTAAATATATCATGGCATTTTCAACAACTTTACCATCTAAGGAGATAGGGATAGAAGAAATTCTGAGGTCTTCGCATTTTTTAGGCAAATTTTTATGTTTCAAAACGACGACTCCTCTCACTTTCAAATGTCCTAACCTCTTAGTTGTTCTACTTCTTTTCTTTGTGCATGCAACTTTAAGAAACTTAGCATACAATAGCATATTTTCAATCACTTCCATGATAGGGATTGTTACCTCTACATTTTCAAGGATTTTTTGAATGTTCGCATCATTAGTCACCGCCTTTGGCTTTCCCCTCAAAGCATTTGGAAATGGAGGTGGGATAATAACTTGTGCCTCGGGCGGTGGAAGCTCCTTGGAAGGTGCCTCCCTGATTACAATCTTATCTTCTTCGAGGTGTGTCTTGGTAGCCTCCAAAACTCTATCATCCTCTGGCATCACCTTCTTATTGGACTCACAAACTTCCTTCCCGCTTCTCAACTTGAGTGCACTCACGTTCTGCAGATTGATCTCCGGTTGGGAAGGGAGTTTACCAGATTCCTTGGCTTCAAGTTGGCTCACCGAGGTGGCAAGTAGCCCAACTTAAACTTCAGGATTCTTGATACTAAAAAATGTTCTATTACCAAGGTCTTCAATCTCACACCTTGTCCTCTCTGCAAATACTTCATGTTTCTTGCTCAATTAACCAATGACCTCTAAGATTTCCTCTCAATCCAATTTGTAGATCGATGTATGATTGTTGGAGGGGCCTTCACCTTGATGGTATGGTTAAGGAGGGGCTTGTCCACCTCGGTATCCTTGAGGTTGGTTATCCTCCCTTCATCAGAAATTTGGATGATCTCAATACCTTGGATTGAATGAATTTTCATAAGGATCTGACCTTTCATCTCATTGGTTCCCCTGAAACCCTTGTAGGTGACCCCTTGCAAATTTTAGCCTCTCTCAACTGTTGTACTCAACGACATTCACCTTTTGCAAATTTTCTACGACTTTAGGGCATGCATCGGTGTTGTGGTCTAAGTTGCACACCTCGTACACTTTGAATTGATGCAATTTTCCTTGCAAGAGCTCCTTCATCATAGAAGCAAGAGCTTGGACTTGCTCCTTCAACGTAGGTGATTGTGCAGGTTGATCCAAGACCCTAATCCTCGATCTTGTACCGAATTGTTGCATACCATTAGCCATTTCCTCAAAGAGAGCCATTGCATCATCCAGGCTCATTTTCAATATCAAACCATTGCAAGCAACGTTCACCATTCACATATCTTCATCAAATATCCCCTTAAAGAAATAATACACTAGATCCCCCTCCTTCTAGGGATGGTAGGGGCAACTCGCCAACAATCTTTTGAAGCTCTCCCAATAATCATACAAGCTCTCGATATCCCCTTGTGTGATGTTTGACAGTTTTTTCTTTAGCCTTGCAAATTTAGAAGCTAGAAAATACTTCTCTAAGAACCTCTAATTCATGTCCATCCAAAGACCTATGCATCTCGGTGGAAAGTAGTAGATCCATCCTTTAGCTCCATCTTAAAGGGAAAACGAGAAGGCTCTCAGATTTTAGTCATCTTCAGAAACTCCCAGTGGCTTCATGTTCTTACACACCAAATGGAACTCCGATAGATATTTGTTCGGGTCCTCCCTCGCCAATCCGTGGAATGTCAGTAGGCAATTGATCATGTTGCTTTTTAGCTCATAGCTCACATTGGCGGGAAGGTAATGCATAGTGGCTGATTCTCCAGGTTGGATGCCATGAGCTCCCGTAAAGTACAATTGTCTTCCACCATGGCTAGTGGTTCTTCAACCAACACTTCTTTCCTTGGTTAAAATTCTACCCTAGTTCTCTGTCTCCCTTGCCTCCGAACACCCGCGTTCTCAGTCGGGTAGAGTAAGACGCCTAGCTTAATGGTACGGGTGTATACCATAAAATAGGGCTAACAATACCCTTCCGAATACAACACTAGCAAATAGATAAAAATGTAACAAAACAACTATCACAAAAGCCCAACATCCAAATTATCAAAATAAAACAAAAATAAAAGAAATTACTAACTACTCTACTAATAAGTTATGCTAATTGATACTTAAGCTAAATAGCATCCCCATAAGCGGCCCCAAAATCTGACCCGCCTCCACCCGGGGTTGTTAATTGTAGCTAATTAACCCAAGCAGAAGATGAGTAAGGTCAAGAATAAAATTTATAGTTCTTCACCCAACTCCCTACTATGCTACCGATAGGGTAGTTAGTGGTAAACCATGGGTATGTCCACAGAGATGCTAGGACTCAAGTATCAATTAAAACACAACCTCATATAGTTGTCAATCCATACAAGTGATAGAAATAGCTAGTAAGAAAACAAGGGGGGGGGGTTTCAAATTAACAACTACAAAGCATGAAAGTAAAAATAGAAAATAATCTATTTAGCTGAGCACTTGGGAAATAATTGTGAGACATGAATGATTTAATGCTTCGATCCTCAATTCATTCACATTTAAAACATAACAAAACCTAATAGAGTGTTCATAACATGTGGTGTGGCCGATAGCATACACTTCCCCATACCTTTCACGCCGGGTGGTTCGCAACCTTCCATCGACACTGCCATCGTAATTAGGGGAGTACAACAAGGTCCTGCCATTTTGTAGATCTATTTCTCCCCCACGCAACTACATCTTGGGCTTCCACCATGAATGAATTACTTCCCAATCACCTATCAATTAGGTCAAAGGGTCGTTGGCACCTTATCCATGACACAAGGGCCTCTTACAACCCTAGCTTGCTACTTTTCATTATCTCTACCCGTTACCTCTCAGACTATTTTATGTAATCAGCTAAGACAGGTATGATGGCAAGTAATCCAGAGCAATACTTGGGTCTCTCATGCACACACCCACGCAGACGCAATGTACTCCCTTACCCATACAAACATCCAGGTTTCCCTTCCGAAGGGGGCATCAATATTTGCACCAATATGAATATAGACTAAAGTGTGTGCTTAATGGAGTGTACTATTCATGCAATTATATTATTTAAGAACAATCACAATACTATCATGAACACAAACATTAGGATGAATCTAGTGAATCTCACAAAAGCATTAATCAAACATGTCTACAATTTATCCCCAAGAAATGGAAACTACTCCATAGATATGGAATTCAAATATGGATTTGAATTCCACATCTAGGATCAAAGCAAATAGAAAAAGAAAAGAAAAGAAAGAAAGGAGATAGTGTTTCTCTCTCAAGTTGCTCTACAATATGATGAATAAAAATCTATCTACTTCTCTCTTACTTACTTCAAACTAGAAGACTAAGGCCATATTTATAGGAGAAGGGAATTGGGCCTAAAAATAGGCCAAAAATGTCTAAACCCTAGTTAGGCCGCCGCCAGGTGCGGGCCATTGTGGATGGCGCGGTCTGCGCCATGTACTTGTTGTGGGACGCATGATCTGGCACGGGTCATGCTAATGCCTTGGCACTTGCATATGGCATGTGCTAGTCTCTGGAAGGCATCTTTTAGACTTTTGATCGTGCGGGATGCTACCCTTGGTGCGTACCGTGGTTTGAAAGGCTGATTCGCTTAGAAACTTGGCATGGGCCATGTAATCCTCCACACCCCACAGGATGGTCTTGACATCTTGAACTTGGAACGGCTCGAGCCATTGTAAATGGGATGGTTCGCGCCCACACTTAGCCAATTTCTAGTGAGAATAGGAACTGGTGAGCGCGTGGCCCGTGGCATTTGGTGCGGTCCGCATCACTGCCTCATGCCAAACACTTTTGGCACAGGCTAACTCCTTTGGTGTAGGCTATTTTTGCCAACCATACACGGCCCGTGCCAACCCGTGGTACCTTGGCTGGCTGAACTTGTTTCCTTTGCTATGGGTGAACCGTTAGTCCAATTTGAGAGTTTTTGTAGTCAAATTTATAGCACTCGAGAAGAAAAATCCAATGGAATAGCCTTGAAGGCTAATTCTTCTCAGATCATTCTCAGACTTTGGTGCAACTCATCGGACCACGATTCCCTATTTCTTCGTTGGCCACTTTGTTCTCCGTTTCCGCCTATCCTTGGCTCCAATCTCCTTCTACCATGCATTGATGTTCATGGCCTTTGTATACTACCATTCTAGAGGTAAATAAACCTTCAATCTCTTCTACCATCTTTACGAATGAACTTCAATATCTTCTACCGCCCTTATGAACGACCTTCACATATAATGTAGCCAAAAAGTACCTACTGTCAACCGACTAAAGATGATCACATGGACGATCTAGGACCCTGTGGATACAAGATATCCATTAGTACTAAATAAGTCTACAAAATGTGGGATTTAAACAAGAAAACCAAACATGGCCGTCTAAACCCCTTGTCACACAAACTCAATTAATACTAGCAATCCGCCAAACAAAACAAGCTAAAAACTATACCGAATGCAATGGTTAATGCAAGCATAATGAAACACATCAATGTTTGATAAAATGGCTCTATGTCAATCTATATGATGGCCCCTAAAATACCTAATAAGAGGCCTAGGAAAGAAGGGTGTTCATCACCATCAAAAGGTTTTTACTTGAGGATAGCGTAGGAGAGATTTGTGTCCGATGAGGCAAGGTTATTGGCCCAAAGTTACAGAACGAGGTAGCATTATCCGGAACGTGGAATCGAAGCAAATCTGCCATTTCAAGACACTATTTAGAAATTGGGATGGGAAAATCTTTGTGCTACACCTCCCACTTTCAACCTGACCATCGTAGCCAAGTTCTATGCAAATTTAAGGCGTGGAATCAGCACGAAGAAGGTTTTATGCTGTGGTAAACATGTCCTTCTAACTCCTGAAGCTATAAATAAATTGTACGGATTTCCTAATGTCAAAGATGAGAATGACAAGATGTTGGCATTAGTTAATGAGGATGATGATTTGCACGACGAAGTCTCGAGAAGGTTGGCTAAGCACATTATAAGTGAAGGTACCAATGTAGATGCTCTTGTCTTTTCTAGGTAGACAAAAATTTTGAAGAAATCACTAACACCGGATATGAACGTGTGGTATCACTTCGTGGAATCACATATCGACATGTCACGGTGAACACTGAAGTGCATAAGAGTTGGATAATCAAGCTATATGAAATTAAAACAAAAATTTCTCGGAATGTTGGGGAGGAAATTCATCAAGCACTGACAGAGGACAAGGACAAGTTAGAATCCCATGGCTTTTGGAGTTTGATTTCCTCACTCTGTGGCATTGAAGGTGTACTAACTATGAGAATGACACACTTAGTCATCCTATGACGTAAATTTCCGTTGAAGCATTCTACAAGAATGTTCCACCTCACTCTTCAATGTCGACTGAATCTAGGATATCCACAGTTGACAGTGGAATTCAAACTCTTCAAATGGGTTGCCAATACCAAAGGAGATGGTGCGAGAACATGGGGAAAGTGATGATCTACCAATTTCCTAAAGCTGTGAAGGCAGTCATTCCTTTCCTAACACATGATGGGGACAATGTAGCTGTCAATGGGGAAGTGGAACTATTCTCCCATTATTATTTGTGAATTGTACTAATTTATTTTCTCGTAACTTGACAATTACTACTGTTTCACATGTAACTTTGCTTTCGATATTTTTGGATAATACTTATTACTCTACAAACTGCTTTATATTTTCCCCCTCCCGTAGAAGTTCAGTACTTACACTGTAAATCCTGATAATTGAAGTAGCCTTGCGCAACTGCCTTTTCAATTTTTAGCACCAATACATGTAATATGCACCGGTATGGAAACGTTTTGCTCCATATTTTACTACAACGCTTATTTTTAGTAATGTAAAAAATAATCCAAAATTATATGTATTACAAATAGAATTAAATAACCATGTATACCAAGATTTAAGTGTGTTGGAGTTGGGGGGACACTTCAAACAAAAGTTGGGGCCATAATGTAATTTTCTAAAACTATGTTATAGAGTTCACAACTCACAGAAGACGACCTTCCCTTCACCCAGACAAGTCCAATTCACAAAGAATCCATTCCTAAACATTGAATTTCATTTCTACGTCCCTAATTCTGTATTTCACCAATTCCAACTTTCTTGGAGGGACTAAAATGCAAAAAAGTAAAAAGTTTGCTCATAACTCCAAATTGAAATTCGCTCAAATTTTATGGTACCATTCAACTCCAAGATGTATCCTAAAACTAAGAATATATTTTAAAATGACTTTTAGGGTCTGAATAAGTCTCCATAAAAGTCCCCGAAATCTCATAGTTACCACTACGTAAGCATCTCTTACTAACTCTTGAACATACACTTGCGCTTTTGCTCATGTGCTCGTAAATGAAGAATTATTTTTATTCTTCATTTTTATCCAATGAAATAAAAAATCATGGGTTTGGTGCAGTGGGAAGTTAGCGTAGTCAAAGCGTTTAGTTGGAGGTCCTTTTTGCAAAAAAAAAGGCCTCGGGACTACAATCGTTGAAAATTAATAGTTTGTGCCTGTTCCCATGCATATCAGGTACCTAGTTAATACCCATGAATTAGAAATACATGGTCATAAACGTTTTAGAAACTTATTGGGAGCTAATGTAATTTTCTTACATTACATAATACCCAACATTTTGAATGAAAAATTAACGTGTACACTGTTACACATATGGTTTTGAACTATGAATTAAACTTCCATTTGGTAAAGTTTGTAATCCAACTTATCCCAAAAAGTGTTGGGGTAAAATCATAATAATTCAAAGTTGTGACCACTATTAGCACCGGTAAGTTATTATTCATACTAGTTACATTTTGCAGGAAATGAAATGAATTTCAAAATTCCAGACTCCTCAGGTGGGAAAATTGAATTATTTATGCACCGGTATAAGTATTTTAAGGCACCATTGTAGTGAGCCGGTGCTGAACACTTAGAAAAAGTATATGACATTTCCTCACTGTCCAACTCAATAAATTTAAAAAATGTGAACGCAGCTGAGTGCAGCTACATTTGGGAGAAAAAAAATCACCGGTATATCATACCGGTGCTCAACACTTAGAAAAACTATATGACAATAGCTCTCTGCCTAACTCAGTAAATCAAAAATACTATCAAAGCAGCTGTGCGCAACAGCGTTTTATAATAAAACACACCGGCATGGTTTACCCGTGCTCAACACTTAGAACATTTTTTTATTCAAATGCTCACTGTCCAACGCTCTAAAAAAATTCAAAACACCTGCGCGCAGCTGCTTTTTAGACTTGTAGGCACCGGTATTATTTAGCTACAAGTGCTAATTTAAAATATATAAAACCCTCGTCCCCCATCCACAAATGATTCCACTTCCACAACTACCCCAACTGTGAAATCCAGTCTTCACCCACAACTCATAATTGATCATCTTCAGCGATTTCCCACCATAGTCCACCGCCAATCACTCCCTCCACTCCGCCGAACTCACACTCCTTTTCCTCCAGTCATTTTGCACTTGTCTGAGGAGATGACGAGCACTTGTCTCCACCGGTCATTCCCACTACAAAATCACTGTTCACCTTTGTAATCCACCGATCCTCCTCCCTGGAGACCTCCGCCCTAGCATTGACCACCTCCACCGTGACATTTTCTACCTCCACCATTGGCCTCTATGTCATTGACCACCTTGGCCGGCCCTCCTCTGGAAAATCAATTGCCATGGTATTCCATTGTTTAAGTCAAGGTTATTTTTAGCCATTCTAGCATTTCCATTCATCCCATTCCATTGTGATTTTACATTGCTCATAATTAATGTCCTCTTTCATAGTTTGTTGATGTTGTTAATTGATTTTGATATGAGATTCTTAGTGGTGAATTAGTGATTTTGTAATGTGAGTTGTAATTTGTGAACTGTGTTATGTGATTATAACCGTAAGTTGTGAGTTGTGATTTGTGAATTGTGTAATGTGATTTAAAAGGTGTTTTTGAGTTGTGATTTATGAATTGTGTTTCATAATAGTGATTCTAAATGGTGAATTCCAAAATGTGGATAATGATTGTGAAATCTGATTGTGATTTGTGATTTGTGTATTGTGATTGTCAATGGAAAATTGTGTGGAATAAAATGTGAATTGTGAAATTCCTTTGTATGTATTTTTAGGTTCTGACAAATCTAGTTTGGTGGTCTTAAATTAGATGCCTCCTAAAGGTAAAAAAGTTGGTGCAAGAGGGAAAAGAAAGATGGGTAAGGCATCACCAACATTTGTGAATGATACTTATACAACCACACCTGTCATGGACGATACTCAGACTACCACAACCACCCTTCCCCTAATATTACAAATCGAGGAACCCAGTGAGACAATTGAAGAGCCTCTAGCCAATGAAGAACCTATAGCCTCCACACCAGATGAAAAGTCTCCAGCCACCGAAAAGGGGACCATGAAGGACGTCGAGACAGATGATGTTTCCGTGGTGGAGGGGCATGGAAAATCCTTTGATAGGTTTGAAATTAAATCTTGGTGCAAGAAGTGTGGTGCAACCACGTGCCAATTAGTAATGCTGGCAAATGATAGGAAATGGGTGCCGGTCCGGTTCAACCTGTTCGACATGATCTGCACAAAAAATTAGACCGCGTGGACTGCATACTGTAACTGTACATTCCGGTGGCGAATCAAGTTTGGGACACATAAGCATTGGAATAACGTCCCCGATGACACCAAATAGAAGGCTTAGAAACACATCTTGGTGAGAAATTTTCATAATATATATGACTTTAAGTGTGTTAGTTTACCTTTTTAGCTAACATTAGTTCCCAATTACTATCAATGACTACAACCTAAATTCATTTTTATCTTTCTTTTATTCCAATGCAGATGAGCTTTAAGTTTGAGAGACCTTGACCCCTAAACAACTTCATAAATTGAAGGAGTTTGTGTACGTAGTAGCCCGGTAATGCCCACCGCAACTAAAAATCAAAAGTTGCTAAAATGTACATTCATTAGGTGGTAGATGACACACATAAGCTAAAGTACCAACCTAAACAAATGGATGGACAAAGAGGGGTGGAATAGGTTCTATAAGATGAGGACAACACCAGAATTTAGGGTAAATTGTAAATCAACATTCGTGTCTTCACAACGCAGTTTCTTTTTGAGCTACTTATGTCGATTACATTATAATAACTCAAATTTGTTTGTTTTGGATAGAAAATAAGTTCCACGAATAGCGATCACTCAAAGGAAAAGGTTACACACATTGGACTGGACAGAGCGCTCACTAGGTGATGAGATGTTAAATGCATGTATTTTCCAAAGCATTTAACATCTCTTTTATCATATTTTTGTTGTAAGATTGCTAGATTTAGTAGGTTTACATGATAAGGGGTTTACATGACCATTTTTGGTTTTTATATCTAAATCCTTCATTTTGTAACCTATGTTTAGTCTAATGGACTTTTGGCCCTTTTGAGCATCTAGATTCCTTTTTGTAAGATTAATTTGTAGATTGCTCATGAGCACTTAGGAGTGGTTTAGTGAAGGCTATTTGAAAGGATGGTAGAAGATGGAAGGCCACTCACAAAGTGGTAGAAGATAAAGTGAAGAAAGGAGAGCAAACCAAAGGGTGAAGAATGATCTATGTTTTGAAGCAGATTTTTGAGGATTTTCCAAGAAGAATCAGCCTCCAAGAGTGGTACCATTGGCTCCTCTTCTCGAGTACTATAAAATCGACTACAAGAACTCCCAAAACAGATCAACGGTTCACCCGGAGGAAGCAAAACAAAACGGGAATTTTTTCCATCGCGACTCGCGACGAGTGTGTCGCAACTCGTGAAATGTTGACCTGGGAGCTCAAAATTTTACTGATCTGGTTGTGACTCGCGATGGAGGCATCGCGACTCGCGATAACTGCCCTGCAACTTGCGTTGTACTCCCTTTTTTCTTGTACTATAAATAGCTTTTAACCCCCTTCTTCCCCAACACTCTAAGCCCTACTTGGGGGCTCCAAAACCCTAGTTTTTCACCATTTTCTTCCATTTATTCTTCTTTCTTTGTAGATCTTTGCTCTATGTTATGGGTTTTGATTATCTAGCTTAGTTTTATCTTGGGAGCAATGGATTGAAGCTTCCATATCTATGTAGTAAGAACCATATCTATCTATTTAGTGCTTTTGCTGTTGTGCATTTATTGAGCTTTGAATGTGAATTGTTAATTGCATTGATATTGTTGGAAGCTTGAGTATATGAATTTCTTGTATGATTACTTGTTAGGGTTGGAAGAAAGTAGCTAATTCTCCCCTCTTTCAATGTGGAATCCAAGAGCATGAGTTAAAGCTTCTTAAATGATGTTGGTGTGTTGATAATTACTAGATGAATGTGATGATGTCGAACTCGTTGTCATGTTTGTTTTAGGTAGCAAATGAGAGAAGTCTATGAATGTCGATCGTTCTTGACTAATCTTGTGTAAATGCATGAATTGGTAAAATGCTTAGATACGGTGTAGTATTTATAAGTGTTGTCAAGCTTGTTGATTCTTCATGCTAAATGTCATCAATGGGATACTCTTAGTCCTAAGGGAGTCATTGGTGAGGTTTGACAAGAGATGTCAAATTCACTCTTGCAAACTACTATCTAAGAAGGATAGAAGATTTATCTTCACAACAAGTAGTTGAAGTAGTGAATAGATTGTTTCACTCGTTCTTGAAGCCTTTATTATTTAGCATTTATGTATTCTTGATGCTATGTTTCACTTCATTTATGTCATGGGTTTTTTGAGAATAGGAAGTGTTTTTCTGATTGAAGTGTTCGGGTGTTAGGAAAGTGACGAATTCCTTAGCTCCTTTGTATGAAAATCTATGAACATGAACTTAGAACTTCTTGTGCATAATGTGTTGTGATTCTTGCTAGATAAGTATGTTAATGTTAAGCCAAGTAATGAATGTGATAGAATGAGTGAATGGTTCAATGATCTACATTAGTTTTGGAAGTGGATATCAATTGCCCCCAAGGCTTTATCTTTGTAGTTTTAAACCCCTTTTTCTTAGTTTTGTTTGATGATTAGCCTAGTTACTTGGCTTTGCTTGTTATCTTGTCTTTTTAATTTCATAACTTAGGACCACCAAACAACCAACCCCCCCCCATTTACATGCTTTTATATGTATGCATATATGTCTACTCCTAGCCTCATATCAACCTCTTGTGCCTAAGCGCTTAGGAAGATCCCTCTTCTTCGTGGATGACCCCGACTTGCCGCTATCTACTTAGTTGTAGATAGTAAGCATTTGGGGCTTATAAATATTAACTTTGAGAGGTACGGCGACGACCTCCCAAATTTTGGCGCCGCTGCCGGGGAAGAGGCATTTATTTTTAAATGTTTGGGCATTTTTGGTTGCATATTAGCTAGTTGTTTTTATTTTCCACTTCTTGGTGGTTTTTTTGTTCAGATTAGGTATTTCTTGAGTTCTTGGTGAGCTTTTATGGATAACAATTGCAATATGATTTCGGACTTTTGAAAAAAAATATTTTGAAAATTTAATTTTAAAAATTGAGCGTCTCACCTTGAGGGAACTCATGATGAGAAGAGAGGATTAACAAGCAAGGTTTTGTAGGATGTGTCATTCTGACCATCCTACCGAGTCTTGCTATTTGTTGTGGGAGGAGCACTATGAGGAAGAAAGAACCCTTGGTTTCCAAAACCAAGGATATTATGAAGAATGCTACCAAGAGGTAGGAGATGTTGGTTTTCAAGGGCAAGAAGCTCAAGAATGGTATCCATACTACGATCCTTACAATCCGGAATGGAGTGGTAGTCCGGATTGGTGGTATGAGAATGAGCCGGAAAATCAACAATACGAGCAAACTAGTTGTCCATCACCACCTTATACCATACCCCAAAACCAAGCCCAACAAGGAAGTTCAAGGTTGACATGTGAGAAAGTCATGAATACAATAGCAAACTTGAACAACTTTACTAGTGAGGAGCCGGACACTCGGCTCTCCTCTAGTATTGAGGGGCATGCGAGGAGTATATTAGAAGCGTTGGCCCGAATGGAAGCTCGTGATTCTGAAAATACACCATCCCAAATCAAACTCGAGGATTCGGTGAGTGAGGTCACCATGGGAAATGAGTTTGAGTTTGAAGAGGATGAGGAGTTGGTTGTTGAGGATGAAAAAAATGGAGGAAGAGGTGATTGTGCTACATTCATTAGCATCATCACCCCTTCCCCCACCTAGTGAACCAACTCCACAATTTTTGGAAGTTTTGAGGGAGATAAGAGAGGATCCAAAAGACAATCCCAAGCCTCCTAACCACCCAACTCCCTTCAAACAATCTCCACCTCCACAAGACTTTCCTCTTGAAAGTTTTGTACTCCTGCCTCTCTACTTTTGGATGCTTATGGCTAAGGGGTTCAAACCTTCACCATATGGATAACATTAGGGTCGTGCCAACGACCTTAAAAATACGAAGCTTCTCGGGAGGCAACCCGAGCTTTTAAGTTAGGTTAGTGTTTTTCTTTTCTTGAAAAAAACAAAATCCTCAACTATGGCCTCAAACCCTTACCCAAAACAACAAGAATACCACCATAACCCACCACCAAAAACCCATACCAAAACCACAATCTAGGAGTACTACTGGTTGTTGTCTTTTGTGAGTGTTGATCGGGATTTGCATAGTTGTGGTTTTGTAGTGGATGGATCAAAGTTTCATGTTGGGCGGTGTTCAAGAACATAGAGGAGAGAACATTCATTGAGGAGTGAGCATTGCCATCATCGGGAAGGATCTTCAAAGTCCTAGTTATGAGTATTTTTTTTCTTTCTCCCTTATTTCTTTATCTTGTCCTATTCACATTTAGGACAATGTGTGTTTCAAGTGTGGGGAGGTAAAGAGGAATATAAATCTCATTGTATTGTATTGTAGAGTGCATATGCTTCACTTTGATGTGTTTTGTTTGAAAAAACAAAAGAAAAAAAAAGAAAAAAAAATTTCCCGCTAAGTTGAAAACCCAAGAGGGAAACTTAGGCAAAAGTGGGAGGCTTGGATAGGTCGAAAACCCGAAAGGGCGACCTATGCAAAAATGAGAGGCCAAATGGTGAGGAAAAAAGTGAGGGTGAGCATTGAAAAAGAAAATTGTGTGAATCTAGGATGAAAACTCGAGAGGGATCCTAGGCAAAATGAGAGAAAATGAAAAAAATTATGCTTCTCTTGATTTGTCTATTGAGTGGCTTTTTCGGTGGAGTAAGTTAGCTTGGCATTATATGACCTCACTTTTGTTATGGTTTGTTGGTTGTTTAGGTTATCTTAGGCTTTGGGATGTGAGAGTGTGAGAGATTCTTATGTCTTGGGGGTTAGGATAGTCTAGGAATATGATGTTGGATGTTTTGGAAAACTTTAACATGCAAGTTTACGCTTTGATCTTTGCTTGTTCTTGTTTACTCGAGGACGAGTAAGGTTTAAGTGTAGGGAGATTTGATGAGACGTCAAATGCATGTATTTTCCAAAGCATTTAACATCTCTTTTATCATATTTTTGTTGTAAGATTGCTAGATTTAGTAGGTTTACATGATAAGGGGTTTAGATGACCATTTTTGGTTTTTATATCTAAATCCTTCATTTTGTAACCTATGTTTAGTCTAATGGAATTTTGGTCTTTATGAGCATCTAGATTCCTTTTTGTAAGATTAATTTGTAGATTGCTCATGAGCACTTAGGAGTGGTTTAGTGAAGGCCATTTGAAAGGATGGTAGAAGATGGAAGACCACTCACAAAGTGGTAGAAGATAAAGTGAAGAAAGGAGAGCAAACCAAAGGGTGAAGAATGATTTATGTTTTGAAGCAGAGTTTTGAGGATTTTCCGAGGAGAATCAGCCTCAAAGAGTGGAACCATCGAATTCCTCTTTTTGAGTACTATAAAATCGACTACAAGAACTCCCAAAATGGATCAACGGTTCACCCGGAGGAAGCAAAACAAAACGGGACTTTTTTCCGTCGCGACTCGCGAAATGTTGACCTGGGAGCTCAAAATTTTACTGATCTGGTTGCGACTCGCGATGGAGGCATCGCGGCTCGCGATAACTGCCCTGCAACTTGCGTTGTACTCCCTTTTTTCTTGTACTATAAATACCTTTTAACACCCTTCTTCCCCAACGCTCTAAGCCCTACTTGGGGGCTCCAAAACCCTAGTTTTTCACCATTTTCTTCCATTTCTTCTTCTTTCTTTGTAGATCTTTGTTCTATGTTATGGGTTTTGATTATCTAGCTTAGTTTTATCTTGGGAGCAATGGATTGAAGCTTCCATATCTATGTAGTAAGAACCATATCTATCTATTTAGTGCTTTTGCTATTGTGCATTTATTGAGCTTTGAATGTGAATTGTTAATTGCATTGATATTGTTGGAAGCTTGAGTATATGAATTGCTTGTATGATTACTTGTTAGGGTTGGAAGAAAGTAGCTAATTCTCCCCTCTTTCAATGTGGAATCCAAGAGCATGAGTTAGAGCTTCATAAATGATGTTGGTGTGTTGATAATTGCTAGATGAATGTGATGATGTCGAACTCATTGTCCTGTTTGTTTTAGGTAGCAAATGAGAGAAGTCTATGAATGTCGATCGTTCTTGACTAATCTTGTGTAAATGCATGAATTGGTAAAATGCTTAGATACAGTGTAGTATTTATAAGTGTTGCCAAGCTTGTTGATTCTTCGTGCTAAATGTCATCAATGGGATACTCTTAGTCCTAAGGGAGTCATTGGTGAGGTTTGGCAAGAGATGTCGAATTCACTCTTGCAAACTACTATCTAAGAAGGATAGAAGATTTATCTTCACAAGTAGTTGAAGTAGTGAATAGATTATTTCACTCGTTCTTGAAGCCTTTATTATTTAGCATTTATGTTTTCTTGATGCTATGTTTCACTTCATTTATGTCATGGGTTTTTTTAGAATAGGAAGTGTTTTTATGATTGAAGTGTTCGAGTGTTAGGAAAGTGACGAATTCCTTAGCTCCTTTGCATGAAAATATATGAACATGAACTCAGAACTTGTTGTGTCTAATGTGTTGTGATTTTTGCTAGATAAGTATGTTAATGTTAAGCCAAGTAATGAATGTGATAGAACGAGTGAATGGTTCAATGATCTACATTAGGTTTGGAAGTGGATATCAATTGCCCCCAAGGCTTTATCTTTGTAGTTTTAAACCCCTTTTTCTTAGTTTTGTTTGATGATTAGCCTAGTTACTTGGCTATGCTAGTTATCTTGTCTTTTTAATTTCATAACTTAGGACCACCAATCAACCAAACCCCCTAATTTACATGCTTTTGTATGTATATATATATATGTCTACTCCTAGCCTAATATCAACCTTTTGTGCTTAAACGCTTAGGAAGATCCCTCTTCTTCGTGGACATTGGCGGAACCACGTTTAGGCGGGGGCAGGCGCGCGCCTGCCTTGAGATCCGTCGGCCAGGCGGGAATCACTGTTCCCGACCGACGGAAGGGGGGTTTCCGCCTACGGCGGCGTAGGCGCGGTGGTGAGAAAGCTTCGCCGGAGCCTGGAAGCCTGCTGCGTCTAGAGAAGAAGCCTGCTGCGCCACTGGTTTCAGCCTACCCTCCAAATTCTCGCTGGTTCCGCCACTGTTCGTGGACGACCACGACTTGCCGTTATCTACTTAGTTGTAGATAGTAAGCATTTAGGGCTTATAAATATTAACTTTGAGAGGTAAGGTGACGACCTCCCACTGGGTCACTTAGGCTAAGATCATGGAGAAAAAAAAAGAAGAAGAGAGAGTGAAACTAGCTGCGCATGGGTTGACAAATGAGGAGATCGAGAATGAGCTTGAAAACATGGAGTTCAATGTCGACAAATCCTTGGTGTACCTCGAGTCCATCAAGCTGGTAGACAAAACCACATACACTAATCCAGTCGACAGAGCCGTCACATACAATATCGTGAGTATTTTCATATAAATTGGTCCTTTAAATGTTTATATTCTAATTTCAATGTTCATATTCTTATATCAATTTTTAATTTTTATACTTTACGCCCCATTGCAGATAAGAATGAATGAAGAGACTGCTAGGGGCACATTGGTCCTCCAATCTGAGGAGTACATACTGATAAAGGCAACTGGCAAGCAGGATCATCCAGTAAGGTATATGGGTACTCAAACCCACCTCCCAAAAGATGTTGTCGTACCTCATCTGTCCAGAAGCCGAAGAAAATGCAGTAGCAGCTCGTTCCCCTCTCTGGGAATCCGAAAGAAGCAAACGAAAAACCAACCAGTGATGAAGGTAGTGGTGTTATACCTTGACCATTTAGTCAAGGGGATTGAATCAGCGGGAGAAGTGCAAATACCAGTGAGCCTGGATGATCTCAAGTCCTTCATTGAAAATGCATTAGGCTAAGTAAGAGATGCGTAGACAATATCTGATGGTGCTCCAAGCAATGAGCAGAACGATGAGGAGGTAAAAAATGGATTACAATTTTTAATTATTTATTATCAATAGTTAGTCTATTACAAAATATAGTCTAGATATTTTCTAAGAAACGAGGTATTTCTATGATCACTTATAGAATGGGGAGAGAGTGAATTTGTTTGTGAATCAATTAGACGGGGCAAGGGCCATGATGGAGAAAGGATTTCTCCAAAGAAAGTGCCACATCCATACTTCAACAAATGGAATCGCTCGTGTCCGAGTATCTTAGCCAGTGTTCCATGCCAAAGCAGGCTTACCATCTGCCAAACTTTGTCGATGTCGGAGAGGCTCTTGGACATGTCGTTGACTGGCCAATGACATTGATCGACCAGGATTTGATACCCCTGACAAACAAGAGAAGGATGTGCCTGTCAGTGGCTGGGTGGACAAAGAATTGGAATTCCTTAAGGTCTCTGATGACGAGGTATCTCAAATAAAGCATTCCTAATATATATTTTATTATGTACATATTCTAAGTGTTTGAAAGTTTTATTCAAATTACATTCTCACTACTTTGTCCACGCAGCTTTTCGATTCGACCAAAAGTTACATGTCTGGGAGGAAAAAAGACACGACACCTATTAAGCCGCTGAAATTGGTAACGCTATCATAGCTCGTCAATATATCCAATGTTTTATTTGGAAAATGTACATATTATTGAACACATTTTTTTACTAACTACATGCAGATTAAAAACCACCGCGACTTAAAGTACTATCCAATGATGGGGGTGTTTATCAACCAATGCAATGAGAAGGCAACAAGAATGAATACCGCGGGGGAATGTTGTGTATTACAACCAATTTTCTGTATCCATATCTAACAAACCATGCAAAACTGCCATTTGCATCTAGCAACTGTTAGAGTTTGGAGGCAAGCTTGGGAGTTATCATGGCATGACATGGATCTCGAATGCACAGCTGGATTTGTGGATAGTGTAAGTTCTAAACAATTCAATTCATGTTTCTCGTTCGCTGACATATTCATGTCATAAATTGGCTTGTACGGTAAAAAGAACCTATGGAGTAAAATAGAGGCCATAGAAAATGTTAGAATCCAATTTTGTGTCGTAAACAGGAGAAGAAATGACAACTGTTTTAGGAGAGTGATATGAATAACCGACTTTCCCTCATTTGGGACACGATGAAAGCATCAGATGCCGAAATTTTTTGGTGCCCAACCTCAGGAGGTCAGAAATGATACAATAACGTTTAATTAATATCAATTTAGTAAAACTCAGCTTATAGATTAAATTGTTAAGTACTAACGCAGGTCACATTGGTTCCTCATCCTCATTTGTCTTGGTACTAACCATGTCTTCACATTGGACACACTCACCTGTGGTATTATGCATAAAGATCACATTGAAACACAAGTTCTTTCCAGGTATATATTACTTTCCATTCAATCGGCCTACTTTCTTGCCATGATAGTTTCAAAGTTAATATTTCAAATAAATATATCCCAAGCTTGCATGCAAATATGAGAGGTTGAAGAGGAAGAATGAACCCTCACCAGATTTCAGCTGGGAGATAACAAACATCAACGTAACTATTCAACATAAAGAGTTACACATAACTTTTTCTTCTCTTCGTACAGTGATTATAATTTATCGATTCTTGTATTCTATCTTAGCACCGAGAACAAGGAGGTAGTTGAGAATGCAGCTACTATGTCATGTTATTCCTGGAGGAGCTCGCCCTGAAGAGAACTTCCAAGAATCCAATTGATGTAAGTATCAAAACTCCAAAAAAAATTACATAATATGTGTCTGCAATCTGTTGCAGTGACCCCGTTATACTAACTGACATTTAATCAAATTAAACCGCAACTTTTTTCAAAGAACCAAGGCCAATACAACGGCTACGAACTTCAGGCTGTGTGAGGCAAATAGTGTGAGGCATGGGTTAATATGTATGCAAAAGAGGCCAAAAATGATCCCAACCAATTTGTTGATTGATATGTGTAGATGGGTGATGGGAATTTGAGGGTTATTGATTGATATGGCATGGGTTGTAGATTGATATGGCATGGGTATTCACATTGACATTTCATGATTTATTTTCCTTTACAATGTGTTCATTCATATTTACATCAATAGCATGATTAAAATTTATCCGGCAGTTCTGTTGGATTTATTATAATCCCTTTTCCCTGTGGTTGGTCTGGGATGGAACCATAATTTAAAGATAAACCATGCAATTTTTTAAAATAAAACTAGCACCAGTTACAAACTCAATTCTTTACCCGTGCTATAAAATAATACCGGTACTAATATACTAGTGCAAAAATTAAATTGTATATCGGTGTTGGAAACGAAAAACATACAAAATTTTCCGGTGCAAAATTTTCTAATACCGGTTCCCAAAAAAGAACCACGTGGGAAAAAACCCCGACATGTAACCCATAACTGGTGCTAAAAATTGAACACCACCATCTTTTTTTTTCCAGTGCTAATTTCTCATTTGCCAGTTCAATTTCTGAGCATCATTCTTCAGGTTTTAAGGCACCAGAACACATCCAAACCGGTGCTGTGAAATAAGCACCGGCACATATCCTAATTTTTGGTGCCCATTATCTGTACCTAGAGATGCTAATTTGTAAACCAGTAAACATATTTTTTAGCACCGGTACATAATCTACCGGTACTCATTTTTACTCAGCGGTATTTCCTACCGATGCTAATAAGTCTGCAATTTGCACCGGGCTACTTAGGCACTGGTTTCCCAGCTGGGAAAATTTCGGTGCCATAAGTGGGTTTTTACTAGTGCCTATATAGGGGTTCCTCCCAGTAGTGAATCGATGATCAACCCTTAGTTGTTTTTCTATGTTTGGCCACTAATAACTAAGGTTGACTTCAAGTAATCAACGGTCAACCATAAATTGCCGTTCTAAATTTGGCCACTAGTAACTAAGGTTTGACTTTAAGCAATCAATGATTAATAATTAGTTGTCAATCTATATTTGACCACTAATTGTTAAGGTTTAACTTAAGATTTTGTTATATTTGATTGAATGTGTTGTTCTTGGGATTTCAGATATTTGTTTTTGAGATATTGTTGTCATTTATTCTAGAATTTTAGTCTTGTAATATGTTAATTAGTGTCAGATTTCTGTATTTGTAGTTTTATATGCAAGCTAATTTTGCAAATTTGGTTTTACATGAACAACCAAAAGCATAGCGGACATTGGCCTCACTTTTAGTTATCTATTTATTTGTATTGTTGAAGGATCTGACATTGGCTCGGTATCAACTTTCAGATCCATCATCATGTGTCTAACACCAGCTATGGTTTCATCGAGTTGAGCGTCGTTTATGGTGACGGTAGTAGCAATGTTGTTCACCATACTGACGCAGACTCGCTCCAAACAACGTTTGACATCGGCATCCCATCGTTTTATCCCAATTTATTTTTGAAAAAAGAGGTAAAATTGTTTTAACTCGATTTGAATAATCATCTTTTTCATTATGGTATTTACCTCAATATTTTATGTTAAAAATCGAGACAAAAATCCCTGAAAACCCAGATAAAAGGTCTAGTGAATACTTAGTTGTTTTGGCTCCCTCCGATTTTTTAATATTGATACATTTTTTTTTTGTTTGGTTTTTTAATATTGGCACCTTTCATTTTCGGCAAAATTAAGATTAATTTCATCAACTCAATTTACTTTTTACCCTCCTTATACAATCTTCTCCACTCATTTTACTTTTAAAAAAAGTGTGTCAATTGTAAGAGTGTCAATTATTCTAGACTAGTGGAAGTATGTTTTCAGTAAAACTACCAAAAGTTTATTATTTTTTTATTAAGGCCCATAATAATGGGAGACCAAAACTTTAATTTTTTTTTTAATTGGAAAGGCACCCGAGGGTGGGGGTTGGTATATTATTACCCCAAGCCAAAAGAAGTCAAAGTAAATATATTTAATTACAGCTGAGAATCACCCAAAAGAAAATTTAAATTTAACTATTCACCACGTCTTAAAAAATCAAAAGAAAATGATGTATAGGGTTTTATATATTTTAACTTATGAAAATAGTTTTAAAACACTTAATGGTACAAAATTTCACCACTGGAATTGCTAAAGTATAATTACGCTATAGTTGCAATATTTTTCTTCTTCGAATTACTTTTACACGTATGTACCATTGCGACCTTTTACCAATGTATCCAAAACCTTGTAGCAGTTGAAATTGAAAATGGTATAATTTTGACTTTAGAACTAATAGACGCCACAGCAAAGAAAGTGGCTCTAATCAAGTTAAGTCTTGGTCTTCTTCTCTCTATAATTATACTCCTTCCGATATTCTTTTATGAAGAGAAACGTTTAGGGGCATTTCCATAACTTTATGGACAGTTTATAATGATTTATTATAAATTTTTTATAAAATTTAAATATTCTATTTTTGAAGTTAGAGTTTGTCTCTTGTAAGATGATCTTTACATAAGTTATGGAAAGACCAAAGTTTAAAGTGCAAATTGGAAGATAAAATTTTCAGTTTGCATGAATCGGATTATAAACTTTATAACTACTACACGTTGCATACTAAAATTTTAATATTACAACTAACACATTTACCGTTTATTTTTTCAATTAAACCCCGTCTTTCTATAAACTTATGGAAAGATGGTCTTTCCCACGACTTTGCATTAAAGTTAATACAAATAATAATATGTATCTGACTGTGAAAATATAAAAATACTCCCTCCATTTTTTTATTTATGGCACCATAGGTTTATGTGCTTGGATTTAGGTGGAGAAAATGAGTAGATGAAATTGAATGTAGAAAGTAAAAAGTAGAATGAGTAGATGAAATTGAAGGAATCTTGCCGAAAATGGAAAGAGTATAAAACAAATGGAGTATAATATAAAGTAAAATGAGTGGAGGAAATTGTATAAGGAGGGTAAGATTCCTCCTTATACTATAGTAAGTGTGCCATAAATAACAAAACAAATGGAGCATAATATAAAAAAATATTTTCAAAATTTTCAAATTTAGTACATAATTTTAATATACAATTTAACAAATACAGTACATAAGATAAAAAATAAGTAACTTGTCCATAAACTTATGAACATGCCATCTGTTAGGAGACTTACTCTCTGATCAATACTCCTTCTGATATAAACACATACTGTATTATGCTTTCACAAAATCTTGCTTTATGTTGTCTAAATTTTAGTCGGGACCATTATATAATTTATAATTGGGATGAAATTCTTTTTTAAATAAACTGAATTAATGGAGCTTCTTTAATGTAAATTTAATAACTTTAGGTGCCTTATAGCATATAATTTAAAAATTTTTTATTCAATAATTTCCTAATTTCGCTTCATGTTCCTCCCTATCCTCCCGCCGATCGTAATCGTTGGAAAATGTTGGAAAACACCCACGGGTGTAGCCCAGTGGTTGGGACGTGGGGGCTCGCAAATCGCCCAGGTTCGAGTCTTGGCAGAGGCCGTGTGGGAAGTTTGTGCTTGCACAGCTCCCTGGTGCTCACCAAGCCAGTGTTCCGCCCCACGGGTCCTGGTGTTGGGTTATAGTGATTTACCTCCTCGGTGATGAATGTGGTGTCGATGCGGTCGGGGCCCTGAGGGCGAGGGTATCGCCTTTTGGAAAATGTTGGAAATCGCTGCGAATTCAACGAAAATCACCATTTTTTGTGCATTCTTTACATATGAGGTTAGTTAATTTTTCATTTCATTTTAATTTTCAGATTTGATGTTGATGTGCATAATTTGTACTCTTTTCTTGTTGTTTCGCAGCGTATGGGGCATTGGAGGCGTGGTTCTTCATCATAGCTGGCCGAAGTAGCTTCACCGAGTGGATCGAGGCGAAGTATGCAAATGTCACAAGCGGAAAATGTCGCAGGTTTGTTGACGTTGTGATGATATTTTTTTATTTTTTAAAATTTTGATGTGTGTGCAATCATATTTTTTTTAAGGCAAAGTCTTGGGAAAGACGGTCTTTCCATAGGTTTATGGAAAGACGAGATTTAATTCGAATAATAAAAGGTAAAAGGTCTTAGTTGCAACATTAAAAATTTAGTATGCAACATGTAGTAGTTATAAAATTTATAACCCGGTTCATGCAACCCAAAAATTTTATCTTAAATTCTTCTAATTTACACTTTAAACTTTGGTCTTTCCATGACTTATGGAAAGACGTGGAAAGACCGTCTTTCAAGAGACGCACTCTTTTTCTAATGTTTTCCGTGTTTATTCTAGAGTTTTGATTGATGTTTTTGTCAGACTAAATCAGACTCATGATTAGATTATGATTTATTCTGATTAGAGTTCTTTCCTTATTACACCTCTATTGTACTCTCTATATATTCAGATATCAATAATACAATTCATTACGGCAAATCATTCTGTCATGGTATCAGAGCAAGGTTCTAATCCTAAACCCTAAAATTTTAATTTATTGTTCAGCGCCTCCCTCCGGCGTTCTCCGGCGTCCTCTCGGCGAAGCTTCTTTCAGCGGCAAAGTTTTGGAAACTTCGTTGGCATTCTCTTCGATTTTCCGGCGAGTTCTTCCAGCGCTGAAGTCTTCATCAGCTACCCAGCACCGTCTCCAACTGATCATCCGACGCAGTCCATCTGAAGATCCATCTCAAGAAGGTCGCCGTCCGTCTGAAGATCCTCCACCGCGTGGATTCGCTGCTTTACCGCCCTAGTTCGTCGCGTGGATCCACTCGCCGCTCCAATCCGCTGCTTCATCGCCGCATCGTCCCACGCAGATCCAGCGCGCCTGATTTTCCAGCTCCAGCGCGAGATCCACGCGCCGTCTTTAGCGCGTGAAAGTCACGCGCCAGTTCGGCCAAAGAAGAAACCTCCAGCGCGTGAAGAAACCTCTCGCACATCAAGTGAATTTATCGCGCCTTCAATTTCTCTCGATATGAACCCATTTCTCGCGACATGAACCTGTCTGTCGCGATATGAACCTGTTCCTCGCGAGTTGAACCCATTTCTCGCGAATTGCTCAGCTTCTCGTCAGCACCCAGTCAAATTCTATGCAATTTCAGTGTTTTGCTATGGTTTATTTGGGCCCTATATCTCGGGAAGATTGCTCCACTAATTGGATTGCGGACAAGGTGTTGTTTCAGGCCAGTTTGAATGGTCCCAACTGTCATTCTTCGTCGAATCAGTGGATCGTTGATTCAGGTGCTACATCTCATATCACAGCTCGCACCAGTCATCTTGATTAGGTACAACGTTATCGTGGTTCTGATTCTATTCTTGTTGGAAATGGTGAATCATTATCTATTTCTCACATCGGCCAATGTCATTTATCTGGTTTCTCTGTTAATGATGTCCTTGTGGTCCCTAAGATTACTAGAAGTTTATTATCAATTAGTAAGCTTACTCGTGATCTACCTGTCCGTGTTATATTTGATGCCGACGCATTTTCCATTGAGCACAAGCTTACAGGGACGATAATTGGTAAAGGCTGTCATAGGTCTGGTCTTTATTTTCTTGAGACCGGTGATTCCAGTTTTTAGGCGAACTACGCTCTACAAAGCTTCATGTTTCTTTTGAGCAGTGACACTCTCGCATCGGTCATGTGTCTCATGATACTGTTCAGTTATTGAATCGACGGGGCCTTATTTCTATCACCTCTGCTATGCCTGCACCTATCAGTTGCTCTCCTTGTCAGATGGCCAAGAGTAGCTGTTTGCCCTTTTTCACTAGTGACAAGCACGCTACTGGTTTATTGGATAAAGTACATTGTGATTTGTGGGGACCAGATCCTGTTTTATCTGTCGGTGGTTTCTCTTATTATGCCGTTTTCATTGATGATTTTTCGCGATTCACATGGTTTCTTCCGATGCAGCATAAGTCGAATTTCTATGACACATTTATCCAGTTTCAGAAATTTGCTGAGAATCAGTTTTCTGCTCGGGTTAAAACTTTTCAGACCGATGGTGGCACAGAGTTTACTAATCACCGACTTTAGGCTTATCTCATATCATGTGGCATTCATCATCAGATGTTCTCGCCCTATACACCTACTCAGAATGGCCGGGCTGAGCGGAAGCATCGTCACATCACAGAGACTGGTCTTGCCATGCTTTTTCACTCTTCTGTGCCGCACTGTTATTGGGTGGAAGCTTTCTCCTCTGCAGTTTACATTATTAACTGCCTGCCTAGTTCAGTTCTGAGTGGCAAATCACCTTTTGAGGTTGTTTTTGGTCATGTGCCTGACTATACCCTCTTTCACCCATTTGGTTGCCGTGCATTTCCATGTCTGCGTGCCACTGCTACTGATAAGTTTCCACCCCGATCCATTCCCTGTGTTTTTATTGGCCACAAGGGCTTCCAGTGTCTCGACCAAACTTCTGGGCGCATTTATATCTCTCGCCACGTTCATTTTGATGAAACTTTCTTCCCTTATGTCTCGTCTTCCACGGGCAGTTGTTCAATCTTAAATCTGGAGATTTCATTATTTTTTTATGGAACTGCTACTTCATCGATTGGGGCTCCCACACCTGTGTCTGTTCCAGCTGCCCCTCCTTCACCGCCATCTTCCATCTGGATGACCGACCTGGACCCGGCTCCTCGGCCAACGCCCACTATACCTCAGCCGCTGGCCATCACTCCTCAGCCACCGTCTCAGCCATCGGCCACCACATCTCAGCCTTTATCGGCTATTATTTCTCCGGTGACTTCCGATGGCCACTCTCTGGTCAGCGCAGCTCGATCTTCCTCGGTGTCATCAGCTGGTTCGACTCCTCCAGCTTTGCCGCCCTAGCTTCATACTCATCGGATGGCCACTCGGTCTTCTACTGGTGCCATTCAGCACCGGGATTATTCGGATATTATTGCTCATGGTCTCACTGCCGCACTTCTCTCTCAGACAGAGCCTACTGATTATCGCTCTGCCCTTCAGGATCCAGCCTGGGTTTCAGCCATGGATGATGAGATGGCCGCTCTTCGTGGTCACCACACTTGGGATTTGGTGCCTCGACCTTCGAATGTCAACATTGTTGGCTCCAAATGGGTCTATAGGCTCAAGTATCTACCAGATGGCACTATTGAGCGTCACAAAGCTAGACTTGTGGCGCAGGGTTTCTCGCAGATTCCAGGTTTTAATTTTGACCACACTGCAGTCCTGTGGTCAAAGCCTTCACTGTTAGGATGGTTCTCGCCATAGCCACCATGCGTTCCTGGCCAATTCATCCGTTGGATGTCAAGAACGCTTTCCTTAATGGTATTCTTGATGTTCCAGTCTACATGAAGCAGCCCGTTGGTTATCAGGATTCTGTCCATCCAGACTATGTTTGTCGTTTGCAAAAGGCCATTTATGGTCTTAAGCAAGCTCCCCGGGCTTGGTTCCAGCGCTTCAGCAGTTATCTGACACAGCTTGGTTTTCGGTGCAACTAAGCTGATACTTCTTTGTTTGTCCTTTCAAGAGGGTCATCGTTACTGTACCCACATGTGTATGTGGACGATATCATTCTTACAGGCAATGACTCGACTCTTCTTCGCCATTTCATTGATCGAACACACAGAGAGTTTGCGATTAAGGATCTCGGTGCTCTTCATTACTTTCTTGATCTTGAAGTTTCGCCTACCTCCTCAGGATTATTGCTTGGCCAAGCAAAGTATGCTCGGGATATTTTGAATTGGGCCGGTATGTCTGACGCGGCACCTGTTTCTACTCTATTTGTTGCTGGTTCTCAGCTTCACAGCTCTACCAGTCCTCCATTTCGGTATCCTACACTTTATCGTTTTCTTGTTGGTGCTCTCCAGCATCTCACAATCTCTCGCCCGGATTTGGCATTCTTGGTCAACACGGTGAGTCAGTATCTTCAGGATCCCAGAGATGACCATTTTGCTGCTGTGACTCAGATTTTGTGGTATGTTCATGGCACTCTTCATTTTGGTCTCCGGTTTTGTTCTGCTAGTACTCCTGATGTATTCGGATACTCTGATGCTGATTGGGCTCGCTGTCTGGAGACTCGTCGGTCCACTTATGGTTATGCGGTTTTTCTTGGTGGAAATATGGTTTCTTGGAGTGCCAAGAAACAACCCACTGTTTCTCGCTCTAGCACTGAGTCAGAATACCGTGCTCTCGCCAACACTGCCTCAGAAGTGGTTTGGCTCACTCATTTGCTTCGTGATCTTCGGGTTCCACTTTCTGGTTCTCCACTGTTGTTATGTGACAATAGTAGTGCTATCTTCTTGGCTCAGAATCCAGTGGCGCACAAGCGGGCGAAGCACATCGACATCGACTACCATTTTGTTCGTGAGTTGGTGACATCCGGAAATCTGCGCGCAGCTCATGTTCCGATTTCTCTTCAGATTGCAGACATTTTCACCAAGGGGCTCTCTCTTCCGCTGTTCGAGTTCTTCAGGTCCAAGCTGTGCGTCGGCGAGCATCTGAGGCTTCGCTTGAGGAGGGGGGTGTTAGACTAAATCAGACTCCTGATTAGATTATGATTTATTCTGATTAGAGTTCTTTACTTATTACACCTCTATTGTACTCTCTATATATTCAGATGTCAATAATACAATTCATTACGAAAAATCATTTTGTCAGTTTTAATGTTCTTTTTATGGATGTTATGTTGATACTTTTTATTGTGAATTCTTTGTTTTCGAATACGAGGAATCAAAATTTAAACAAAGTTTTGTTCTTTTTTTTGTGTGTGTGTGAGATACAGGTCTAAATGTTGAGGTCATATTCTCTGAGATTTCTTGTTTCATTGTTGACATTGTGTCCTTATTGATTGTAGTTAATTTGTTGATTGTATTTTTTGGCTGTTTTTATTGTAATTTGATTTGTTTTGCACATTTGGTAATTTGGATGAGGTTTATGCCAAACATATTGAGATGTGAGTTATGATTTTTTTTTGATGAGGTTCTTGCATGATGTTACATGTTTAGCTGCTGACCTTTATTGTAGTTTGAATATTTGATGAGGTTTATGCCAAGTGTATTGAGGTGTGTGTTATGTCAATTTTATGATGAGGTACTAGCATTAGTGATTGCTTTTACATATTTAGCTACTGACCTTATTGTAGTTTCAATATTTTGATGGGGTTTGTGTCAAATGTATTGAGGTATGAGGTATGGAAATAGTTTTGATGAAGTTCTTGCATTATTGGTTGATATTACATGTTTAGCTGCTGATCTTTATTGTAGTTTCAATATTTGATGAGGTTTATGCCAAACGTATTTAGGTGCGAGTTATGGAAATATTTTTATGAGGTTCTTGCATTATTGGTTGATATTAAATGTTTAGCTGTTGATCTTTTGTAGTTTGAATATTCGATGAGGTTTATGCCAAGCACATTGCAGGTTCGTCAAAGGCATTTGCACATGTTTGTCGACGTATTACATGCACGCGTACACAACTTGACACAATGCAGAGTTAGATAGGAAAATTGAATTTACCTCGACTTCTGCATCAAATCTTTTTGAAGTTGATGAATATGTGCCGGTTGTGCACTGCAAGTGAAGAGAAAGCCAAAAGTGAGAAAAAGAACCGGGGAAGAGATTGCACGATCAATGTCTAGAATTTTAAAGTATCGAAAAGTGAAGAAATGTACATTTTCGGTGTACAAAAGTTATGTAGATGAAGGTGGTGATTTGGATCAATTGGTGAAGGTTACACCTTCTGAAAATGTGGAAGATGGTTGTAAGTGTTTGGTTTTGTTTTTTTGTTTTTGTTTTTTTAGTTTTTGGTTTGTCGATGTTATCTTTCCTATTTGTTGATATTTTTTTTTTGGTTTTGATAAAGGTTCTAGTGCAAATGCAATTGGTGCAGTTGATAAAGGTGATTCAAATGCTGTTGTTGAGAATGAGGTTGCTTCTATTGATGTTATTGATTAAAATGATGAGGTTTCTGATTGTGAGAATGATATTCTTGTAACTTCTCCTGATAAGTGTGTTGATAGTGTTGATAAGGGCGGTAAGTATTTCATATTTCATATTGTAGTTTTGTTGTGTTGATGTTACCTTGTCTATTTATTGATTTCTGTGTTTGGATTTTGGTACAAGTTTAATTGTGACTGAAAGTGTTGTGATTTTTGCTAAGGTTAATTTGGTTGATGGTGATGTTAGTGTGCCTGTTGATGAGGTTCACGATGTTGTTTTTGATGTTATTGCTATTGATGAGGTGATTATGTCGGTTGCTGATAATAAAGTTGTTTCCTCTGAAATTGTTGAAGAGTGTTAGAGTTAGTCCCACATTGGTGATTGACAGTCATATAACTCAGTATATAAGATCATGAGTCACCTCTACATAGTACCAATTGGTTTTATGATAGAAGTCCATGATTCAAACAGGTGAATTACAGAGGCATGTATATAAGTAGAGGCATGATGGTGAATTACACACTTTAATGGTATCAGACATGTAACGATTTTTCGCTTCATCCTGCTCTTCCGCCATTTCAAAAAATCTTGAACCTTTCGAAGCTTCAATGGCTGACAACCCATTAAGCTGCTCTACTCTCATTCATATGTTGCCAATTAAACTAAATTTCGGCAACTAAATCTCGAATCAGAGGGTCTCTTTGGTTTTCTGGATGGCTCCAATCCAAAGCCCGTTGTCTTAGTTAGGGGTGTATCCCCGGCTGGTTCCTCTTCTCCGACCACTGACGACGATGTCACAAAAATCCCAAACTGTGTTCAATTCCTGGCTGGCGCAAGACAAAATGTTACAGGCGCTGCTTCGTTCGTCGCTCACCAAGGAAGCTATGCTAAACGATCGGTTGCAGCTCAGTGAAGGAGATGTGGGACTCCTTAGCAGTAGCTTTTGAAAATGCCTCCGCTTCTCGTGAGTTACAACTTAGGGACAAACTCCATACAATCCGGCGTAGCTCCTCGCCGGTAATGGATTTTCACCACCGCTTCAAGGCCATTATAGACGGACTCGCCACCATGGATGCTCCGGTCTCGTCCAGAGATCGAGTTATGTTGTTTCTGCAAGGTCTCGGCACTGGGTTCACTGAATTCACCAGCATTCAGTTGGCTCAATCACCGCTGCCGACATACTCCGACGTGGTCGCACGAGCCTGCAGCCATGAGATTTTCAACCAGAACTCCCTCGGCACAAATTCAGGTTCAGACTCAGTTCTAATAGCCTTTTTCGTTCCTCCGCAGCTTCTTCCAGAAATCAGGCCTTCTACTTGCTAGTGCGTGAAGCCCACGCACTGCCCTCGGGAGCATCAACCACCACGCACGGCCGTGGAGCCACTTCCAGCCGGTCAGTTCATTCCTCAGGTGCTGCTAGTTCTGGTCGCAGGAAATGCTGGAATCCGAAGTGCCAAATCTGCCACAATTTTGGTCACACAACTCTGCAGTGCTCTAGACTCTCATCGGCAGCTCGTCACTCTGAGTCGGCTCATCTTACCAAGGCTTTCCAGTCCTCTGTCTCCCTTGACAATTCAGCCTCCGATTGGTATTTGGATTCTTGAGCAACGAATCATATGGCTTCCACTTCCTCTGGCATGGACAGTGTTATCCCCTATTCTGATAACCATTTTGTCACTGTTGCTAATGGTCGTTCTATTCCTATTTCTCATCTTGGACATTGTCGATTTTCTAGTGATTTATCTTTATCTGATGTGTTGGTGGATATTAAAAAAATATGCTTTCCATTAGTAAATTGACAAAGAATATGAATGCTGTGATTTCTTTTAATGAGTATTCGTTTGTGCTTCAGAATCGGTCCACAAAGGAGGTCCTAGGCCAAGGTCGATGTGATCGTGGCCTTTATGTGCTTGAGAAGTGTGGTGCTGCTTTTGTTGCTCATGTTAAAACTAATAAACATAGAACCTCTTTTCATGTTTGCCATGCTAGACTAGGGAATACTTCCATTTCAGTTATTTCTTTGTTAAATAAACTGTACCTTGTTGATGTGGTTTCTTTTCCGCATAAACCCGTACTTTGTTCGCCTTGTGAAATGGCGAAAGGAAAAAGGCTTTCTTTAGTGGAAAATCCTAGACGGGCACAGGTTGTCCTCAATTTAGTGCACTGTGACTTGTGGAGCCCTGCTCCAGTTTTATCTAATAGTGAATTCTCTTATTATGCCATTTTTGTTGTCGATTTGTCGCGATTTACCTGGTATTATCCATTGGCATGAAAATTGGATTTCTTTGAGACATTCTTACAGTTTCAGAACATGGTTGAAAGCCGATTTTCTTATTCAATCAAGGTGTTTCAAAGTAATGGTGGTACAGAATTCACAAATGCACGCCTACAATCCCATTTTTCAAATAAAGGGATCTTTCATCAGATTTCTTGTCCATCCACACCGGAGCAGAATGGTAGAGTGGAACGTAAACACCGCCATGTTGTAGAGATGGGATTATCCATGCTTTTCTCCTCTGGCTTACCGATCCCGTATTAGGATGTTGCTTTTGCCACAGCTACCTACACAATCAACAGGCTTCCCACCCCTGTTCTTCGTAATGCCTTACAATATTCTCTCCTATATGGTCGTTATATGGTCGTCATCCAGACTACTCCAACTTTCACCCATTCAGATGTCGGTTGTATCCCTTCATTCGTCTATTTGCTCCTCACAAACTGACCCCTCGCAGCACTCCATGCATATTCGTAGGCTATAATGCTCTCCATAAGGGTTTTTGCTGTCTGGATCCTGTTTCTAAGAAGGTTTATCTCACTCGGCATGCCCGTTTCGATGAGTCTTCTTTCCCATTCGCGAATGATACTTCTCGCACTGCCCCAGAATCTCTAGATGTCTCGATGTTTATTGATTTTAACTTGGATGAGTTGTCTGTATCCCCTGCTGCCCCTTTATCACCTACTCAGAATTTGTCTCTATCACCTACTCAGAATTCGTCTTGGTCGACAGCCCCGTCCGCTAGTTCTCCGAAACTGATGTCTCCATTGCGGTCCTCTCTGACTAATGCTCCAATGCCTTTTCCATCGATTGTAAGTCATCGTATGACCACTCGCTCTCAGACAAGTAGTCTCACAACATAGCAGTACCAGACTATATGATGGCAGGGTTTCTGGCGGCATTACTTACACAGAATAAACCTCGAGGGTATCGATCTGCTCTTAAGGATCCTCACTGGGTGGCCACTATGGATGAAGAAATGGGTGCTCTTCGACATCAACACACTTGGGATCTTGTTCCCCGCACTACTGGTGTCAACATCGTTGGCTCCAAATGGGTTTATCATCTCAAGCATCATCGTTGGCAGTCATATAACTCAGCATATAAGATCATGGGTTACCTCTACATAGTACCAATTGATTTTATGATAGAAGCCCATGATTTTAATATGGTATCAGAGCCCAAGGTTGGCCCGTTACCCCCATTCTGTCACGTTTGCGCGATGATTCATGCCGCTGCCCGTGAGGGGGCATGTCAGAGTTAGTCCCACATTGCTGGTTGATAGTCATATAACTTAGTATATAAGATCATGGGTCACCTCTGCATAGTTTCAATTGGTTTTATGATAGAAGCCCATGATTCTAATAAAGAGGTTCATAAGTCTTTTATATTTTACTTTTTTTCCTTTGTTGATGATACCTTTTATGTTTGTTGATTATTGTGTTTTGGTTTTGATACAGGATCTACTGTGGCTGATGTTGAAAATATTAGCCTTGTTGGTTTTGATGCTCCTAATGCTCATCCCGAGGTACTTACATATGTTGTTGGGATATTTATACCTGGTCCTGAGGTACCTGAACCTGCTTTAGAGGTACGTGTGCCTGATGCTGAGGCTGAGGTACGTACAATTGCTTCTGAGGTACCTGTGCATTCTGTTAGAATTCCTGTTTTAATGCATATATATATATATATATATATATATCTAATTCTAAAGGCAACAAGATAAACAATGTTATGATAACATAATGACAACATAATGACCACTGTAACACTTAATTATAGTATGTAATGCATTTCCGCTCTCTGAACTGCAAGCAGACGGAGGGCATAATCATCACTAAACATAGCTACGAAATTGACTTAATATTTTGTTATGATTCAATATCGGAAAAATGTGTCATTTCGCGACGATTTTTGGGAACTCCTGTTGATAGCTTCATATAATGGTTGTTAAATTTAAACTGTCATTGTTACCATACATAACACGACTGTTTAATTCTAGCCGCCGTTGTTGCATTTAGTCGTAGATATGAATTTCCTCAATGCTTTAATTTGTTAAGGCATTGGAATATATAATAAGTGACAATGCCGAGTTGGTTTACAGAAAAATGCCATCCATTAACGATTTACAAAAAAACGATGTTCATTCATGTTGTTAATGACCCTTTTTTACATTAGTGAATATTTAAATTATAAACTACATTATTTAAGTCAAAAAGTCTTATGTATTTAAATATTAAAATGCAGTGGTTAAGCCATTTTCCTAATATCCAAATTTATGCACCGCTTATGTGTAACTAATGTTATATATGATCAAATGTACCATAAAAGTTAGAAAAAAAGTACGTTTTTAATCATATGTTTAGTTGAAAGTGCCAATATAACCTGTAAAATTTAATTAAGTGTAAATATAACCCTATATTTTGGTTAAAAGTGCCAATCTAACCCTGACAACCAAATTGTGGCTGGAATTATTTTAAAATGACCATTATACCCCTTTGAAAATTTAAAAAATAAAAATAGGAAAAAAAATGATATTACCCTTCCTAAAAAGTGCTCAACAACCCCCCCCCCCCCCCCCCCCCCCCCCCCATCAACACTTTTATTAAAAAGACAGGGTTAAATAAGCACTTTAGTAAAAAATACAGGGTTAAATCTGTAAAAAGATAGGGTCAAATCAAAACTAGCATAAAAAAATGTCTTTTTGAGGAGAGTCTGCTTCTAATAAATATGCATTCATTACAATCTCTGAATCGAAATGGTTCGGTTGGAACAAGATGACGATAAGGAATGATGTGTTCCATTTTCCTTCTCTTAGTCGCACACTTCCATTTTAAAACCATTTGTTGTCCATCCACTGTCGATTGCGAAGAGAGAAAATATAGGTTCTCCATTCCTGTTCAAGATCTAGAACACACTGAATCATTTTACAAGAAGAAACATGCAAGTGGGAAAAAAAGTAATGAAACTATCCAGTTTGGATGTCATGTTTATTGTTGTTTAGTACTGAGTGTAATAAGGTTGTTTAGTACTGAATTTTATGATAGTGCTGATCGAACCCTATCTTTATTTACACAAGTGTTGATTTGACCATGCATTTTTTTACTAAAGTGCTAATCTAACCCTGTCTTTTTAAATAAAAGTGCTGATCTAAACTGGCCTACAATTGCCTGCGGCCGGTTTGAAGATGAAGCTCGGGGTATAATGGTCATTAAATTTTTAGTTTTAAGTCTAAGGATAGTTTCATCTTTTCATATTAGGTCAACGCCTGAATTCCTTTTGTCAATTTCGAAATAGTGCAATTTGGGTATATCTGCACCATTGCTCAAAATCTTAGGAATAGTTTAGCACTTTCAAATTTTACAGGGTCATAACTACACTTTCAAAATTTTATAGAGTTATTTATACATTTTACCCTAAAACTTATTATAAAAAATTAGAAGAACATTCTAAATCGGTCGGAGTACAAAATTTTTAGCAGTCCTAGCTATTTCATTAGACATAACTTTTATTTGTACGAAGTACACCTTTATATTTTTATTAAGTATTTGAAATGAGACCTTAATATATATTTCCCTCACCTTCGGGTGCTTTCATTAAAAAAAAAAAATTGAAATGAGGCCAAAATTTCAAAACTAAACATTTCATAGAAATTCAGTTTACATTAAAGAATATATACTCCCTCCGTCCCACCCGAATCTGCACACTTTTTGGTCAACTTTCTCTAGATACGTTTGACCATAAATTTCAACTATTATATAGATACCAATATCATGTGAGATATTGTTGGATTCTCTGCATGCTGTATTTTCTAAATATCAAATTTTAACACACCATTAATATACGTAACTAAAGTTATCGTTGGTCAAACATGACCTGAGAAAGTTGACCAAAAAGTGTGCACATTCGGCTGAGACGGAGTAATAATACTAATATCTTTAATTTCCAAAGGGGATGGAGTATTTGTAAAAACTTGAAATCAATTTCTCAACCATCAATCAATGATGTCCATGCATGCTACCAGAAAAAGATGTACTTGAATGCACGATGAACTCACGATCGATTAGTTCAAGATTCCGCTCAAACTATCAATCATGATCAATTTCAGCAATTTAAAATTAAATTTGTTTGTTGACCAATTCTAACGGGTGTAATTTCTATAAAGTATTACAAGCGGATAAACTAATAATAATATTAATCCAGTGGTTATGTAACTTTAAAAAAAAAAACATCAACCGAAAGAAACACAGAGTTCATTAACGTTGTACCAATTGATCATGCATCACCGAAGTCACCGGGCCTCACTCTTTATATAAGGGCTAGAAAGAAGCACCATTACTCACACACAAACACACAAAAGCTAAAGTGATTCTACATTTGATCCTTGAGAAACCATGGAGAACGGGAAATCAGCCCCTATCCCCTTGCAACAACCGGCATACGGGGCTCCTGTCAACGGCCTGGCGCCCCAGCCGTGGACGACCGGCTTGTGTGGTTGCTTTGAAGATGGATCCAACTGTGAGTACTACCTCGTCCCAGTTCAAATTTCATAGAATCTTTTCATTGTTATAAAAAAACACGTTTCACCATTGATATGTTAACTACGTCCGACATATAAAAAAATTGATATTTAAGTATTACTTGCTACGACGAATTCAACAATGCCATTTATGATAATATTATTTGCTTACGTATCTATTTAAATATGTTGTCAACATGTGATAGGAATAGTCCCAATAGTAAGTGAAATTTAGGAAGTATCTAAACTTTGGTCCCACCAATTTTCGCTCGAAAGATTGATGCGTTCTAACGAATTGATGTTTTTCTGCTTTGAATTACATGCAGGCTGTGTTACTGGGTGCTGCCCCTGCATTACATTTGGCAGAAATGCTGAAATTATTGACAAAGGCACCACAAGTAAGTGCTCAGTTTCTTTCTTTAAATCAATAACAGTTCTCCTGTAACACCGACTAACGGTTAGCCTGTACTCATGTTTAGGCTGCGGCCAAGCGGGAGGCATATACTACTGTCTAGCTCATATCGGGTTTGCAGCCTGCTACACCTGCACCTATCGTACGAAGTTGAGAGCTTACTTCAATCTCTCCGAAGATCCATGCAACGATTGTCTTGTTCATTACTGCTGCCTTCCTTGCGCTCTCTGCCAAGAGTACCGCGAGCTCAAGAATCGCGGCTTCGACCCCTCCCACGGTATTAGATTCTCCGTTTCTTCTTTTTCACATTCATCGTGTTAATTAGTTACAAAGGCACATGTGCATGATACGCGACAACATAACGAGCGTGAAAACTCGTAAACGAATGTCTTTGTATTCATTTAGGCTCTGTTCTCTCCGGACTTGTCTGCATTTCAATTCAATTTAGTTCAATTTATCTATGTTCAAATCGATTCGCTTCAGTTAACAAATACTAGTTGATGAAATTTAGTTCAATGTAGTCATATTACTACTATTTTCCAGTAAACTTATTTTTAGTCTAGTTCAGTCAAATTCAATTCAGTTTAGTTTAATTTCAGTTCACATTAGATCAAGTAAGTTGAAGGGAACTGCCCCTAACACATAATGCAAAACTACAGTAATGACAGCAGAAGTATTTTTGTCTTAAATATTTTTGTTGCCACTTCAGAATGGAACACAAATTACACAATTATATGGATGTACTAGTACTAGTAAAACGAAGGATTTGACCTAAATGTCAGTTTCATTTTTATATATTGATTTTGTGCGTTTTTTTTGTTTTGTAAATGTTGAATGAAGGATGGATAGCAAACGCTGAAAAGTGGAACAGAATTGCAGCTGGAACCACCAAGCCTCCGAGCTTTGAATCGGGAATGTCCCGTTAATTCGCTTCCCGTGCTTTCTTGAATTTTAAGCTTACGGGCTTCTCTTTCTTTGTGTGTGTTGTTTTTTATTTATTTTTTTAATTTCTTTTTCTGCCTGTGCAAATGGGTAACAGTTAAAATTGAATGAGTGTGATTTAATTTGTTACAATAAGGGACTCGGCTAGTCTAGTTAATTGATGAGTTCCGGAAATGGATCTGCTGTTGTATTGGTTTTTCACGGGCGAGGCGAGGCGAGGCGAGGCGGCGTTCTATTGAAGTGAATTTACTGATACCATCTTATCAGTAATGTTTGACTTTAAACCATAAGAGTGAGCAATATATGCATGCGATAACTATCAGTTGAACAAATTGAATTGAATCAAATGGATTGAACTAACATTAATGCAGCAGTAAAATATCCAAAAATTCAAATGAACAAATAATTTTTAGATATATGCTGATGGAGAACTAGACCGAAATATTATTGGGCTCCTAGCCCATTGAACAAATAATTTTTAGATATATGTTGATGGAGAACTAGACTGAAATATTATTGGGCTCCCAGCCCAATGCTAAGGAAGAATCAAGGGCATCCCACTAAGGCATGCCGCTAAGAAGGCTTAGTGGGCCTCGTAGTAAGAAAGAAAAAGACTAAGGAAATAGGCAACGCTAATTAGGTTTCGAGAGGCATAAATAAGATGGTATGTCATTTATTTACGGTCATTCACTGTTCATTGATCAATGGCCACAAACTAACTTTACCATTGAAGCCTTTCCTGGATAGCTCCGAGGTCTTTGCCTTGCGGGTGACGGGTCATAGCTGATGGATCGGAGCTGGGCTTTCGGATCGGGTTTGAGGATTCATCAAGTTGGCACGCCCAGTGAGACCCGATTAGAAGTCAGATCTAGATTTGTTGGTGTATGTCCACCTCTACGGCTACTGTCCGGAGGAGTGAGCAGGTGAGGAGAAAATGAGTAGACATCGGAGACAAAGTACAGTCTGTGTGCAGAAGGCAGATAGTTGTTGCCCCTGCAGCGCAAGATGTGGGGATAGATCCGATAGAGGTATCAACGAGACCTAGTCTTATGACTCCGATCAAAGGTCCACGCATGTGGTTGGTATGGCTTCTAGAGATTTGGAGGTGACTTTCGAGCCCAAGGTGTATATCTCGGTGACTGAACCTTACTTGTTGGTACCGAAAGGTAGCGATGGCCATTTTACGGAATATTCAGAACATTCTCATTTGGAAGCGTACAAAAGGATGATTCGGGAAAATTGAAATGTTGTGACGAGCCAATAGATGGGATTGGAGCAGATTTCGCAGGTACTGATAGCAGCGGAATACCATGTTGTTTCCCCACTGGTAGCTCCAAGTTCGTTGAGAACATGGGCACCTTCGATAACTTGGGAGAAAGTGAGAGCTCTGCCCCTGGCGAGCTAGATGATGGGAGTCCCATATTTCGAGCATCGGGAAGCTGCCCAGCCCCAACCACAACCTTCGTTCCCAGAAGGAATGCTTGGGCAATATTCAAGGCTGCCGTTCACAAGCTTTGAGGATAGGAGGACCCAAGTCATGGCCAGCCATGGCAGGTATGATTATTACAATCAAAGGGTCACTTCGTTAGGTTACCCATATTATATACGCTAGAGCAGGACCCTACCCAGGGCAGATAGCAACACCCGTATATGCTTTGCCATTGGTAGATCATAAAAATCATAACCGAAACAGGGAGATGCTGGTTGGAGAAACAGGAGATACACTTGGAAGGGAGTTGGACAAGTTGATAGGGCCAATGGGACAGTTTGCAGGGTCCCCTTTCGATGAAAGGATAACCACGTGCTACTGGCCAGGGGACACAAAGCCACCAGAGGGGCTTCCAACTTATGGAGGGGACTCTGACCCTCGAGAGTTTATTTAGACCTTCCTAAGTTTGATGAACTCGAGGGATTTCAATGAGAAGATAACTTGTAAGATCGTGGGCAGCTACCTCTAAGGAAAGGCACAGGAGTGGTTCCACAAATTGCCCAGAGGATCATTGCAGTCTTATTGGGACTTCATACCATTGTTGAGCCAGTATTTCCAGAAGAAGAAGTTTGCAAAGATGCCGAAAGAGCTATATCAAACAAAGCAAAGATCGGGGGAGTCAACGACGACACAAATATGTTGATGAGAGCCTAGGATTGGTGAAAGGGATAGAGAATGAGGTGATTCAGGCGTATTTGATAGGGATGGAAGACACTGAGCTGTATAGAAAGTGGACGGCAAAAATCCCCAAAACCCTCCAACAACTCCAAGAGATAGTGAAGCAACACTCGAAGGTGGATGAGGCAACTAGAAAGAAACGGGAAGGAAGGATGGCTAAGCAGTTGAAGCTTAGCGATCGGGGAAAAAGGCAGATAGAACCTTTGAGGGGAAGATTTGACAAATACGCACCTATGCGGCGTTCACCGGCAGAAATTTGGAGTATTCATAGGTGGGGCTTTTTGGGCGCCCCGCCATTAAAAAGGTCGGATGAGGCTGTAGCAACAATGAGGACCACCAACAAATTTTGCAATCACCATAGAGACTTCGGTCACTATGCGAACGATTGTAGTCACCTCAAAAAGATGTGTTTGGTTTGAAAAGGTAGAGGCTTTGGTGAACATGAAGAGTCCAAAATCGATGAAAGAAGTTCAAAGGTTAACGGGCTATCGGACGGCTTTGAGTTATTTTCTATCGAAGGGGGCTGATAAGCACTTACCTTTCTTTGATGTACTGAGGAGAGCCAAAAAGTTTGAGTGGACAGAGGATTGTGAAAAGTCCTTCGTGGCTTTGAAAGAACATCTTTGGACCTTACCAACAATGGTGAAACCTGACTAGGGAGAAGTGCTGTACCTTTCTATTTTAGCATCGGCCCTAGCGGTAAGTGCTGTCTTGGTCAAGGAGAAAGAGAAGCAACAACACCCAGTATACTTCGTTAGTCAGGCATTGCAGGGCCCAGCGATGTGGTAAACTTCCCTTGAGAGATTGATTTTAGCGTTGGTCCACGCTGCTCGACGGTTGCGTCCTTATTTTCAGGGTCATACCATTGTGGTTTTGACGAGTTTTCCATTCAGGAAAGTACTTCTTAAACGTGAAGCTTTAGGAAGGATGATGAAATGGGCTGTGGAATTGGGAGAACATAATATCCAGTTTCAACCCAAGACTGTGATCAAGGGTTAGGCTCTCGTAGACTTTATCGTGGAGATGACATAAGTGATCGAAATAAATGAAGAAACTGAGAAGGGGGGGGGGTTCGTGGAAACTATTCGTTGATGGATCTTCACATTCACGAGGTAGTGGAGCAGGGGTGCTGCTTACTAGCCCCAATGACGTAGACTATACATAGGCCTTTCACTTCAAATTTTGGGCCACAAACAACGAAGTTGAATACGAGGCCTTGATCAAAGGACTTTTTTTTGGCTAAGGAGATGAAAGTGGAAGGTATGGATGCATTTAGTGACTCGCAGATTGTCGTGCAGCATGTCAAAGGAGAGTGCGAAGCCAGGGAGCCCAACCTGCAACGATACTTGGAGTTGATCAAGCCCATGTTGAGTGGCTTTTGATCGTTCACCTTAACACAGATACCTCAAGAGAAAAATAAGAAGGTGGATGCCCTTAGCAAGCTGGCTTCTTTAGACATGAGAGGGTTGTCCCAGAAACGAATCCCGTTCGAAGAGCTGAAATGTCAAAGCACCAAGGGCCAACCGTGATGGCAATGGCTAAAGCACACACTTGGATGACTCCCATCATTAAGTACTTGCAGAAGGGTGTCCTTCCCATCGAACCAGCCCAGGCCATAAAAATTCACCTATGATGCCAAGGTACGTAATACAGGATGACCACTTGTATCGTAGGAGCTACTTATAACCCTTACTTTAATGTGTGACACCTTGTGATGAAAATTACTTGATCAGGGAAATTTATGAAGAAATATGTGGCAGCCATCAGGGAGCTCATTCAGCGGCTAGGAGGATGATCCTGGCAGGATACTATTGGCCGACTATGTTCGAAGGTGCGATCCGGTACATCCAAGCTTGTTTCCAATGCTAGATACATGCGCCAATGATCCATGTGCCCTAAACAGAAATGACCAGTATGCACAACACTTGGCCGTTTGAAAAATGGGGAATCGACTTGGTGGGCCCATTCTCAGAAGCACCAGGCAGGCTTAAGTACCCACTAGTGGCTGTTGATTATTTCACTAAGTGATTCAAAGCTGAGCCGCTAGAAAATATAAAAGGGAAGTCGGACATCTCATTTTTTTGGAAGAATATCATTTTTCGATTTGGGATTCCAAGGGTTATTGTGTCTGATAATGGCATGCAATTTGCGAATGATCCTTTTAAGAGCTAGTGTGAGAAGTTTAAGATCCAATTGAAGTTAACAACAGTCTACCACCCGCAGGAAAATGGCCAAGTTAAGGTTACTAATCGGACCCTTGTTAATGGAATCAAGAAGAGGCGCGAAGGAGCAGCTAACAATTGGGTGAACGAACTTCCGAGTGTGTTATGGTCCCATCGGATAACTCCATCCAGAGCCACTAGAGAGATGTTGTACAGCCTAGTCTGTGGCACTGAAGTTGTAGGTCTAACAGAAATTAGTGTTCCGAGCCTAAGAGTAATGCCTAGCAATAGAGAGGAAAACAGTGACAATCGACGCCTGGACCTGGACTTGGTGGAGGAGGCCAGATCACTAGCCATTCTTCGCAAAGCTAAGGTAAATGAGAAATTCAAGCGGTACCACGATCGAAGAGTAAAGAAGGTGTAGTTTAGCGAAGGGGACTTGGGCATGAGAAGTAACGAGAGAAGAGTAAATGACAGCCAGAAGGGAAGCTGGCTCCCAATTGGGAAGGGCCATATCGGGTGTTGGAGGCACACCCAGGAGGAAGTTATGTCTTAGAAGAGTTGGATGGAAAATAGGTACCTCAAAGGTGGAATGTTGCCAACCTTCGTCGTTACCACCATATTGAGATGTACACTGTCAGATTTTGTGTGATTCCGACATGAGTTCGTTGAATGAAATCACTTTCATGCCTATACTTAGTGTCATTCTCCTTGCATCAATCAGACCAAGTCGAGTAAACACTTGCACTGATAAAGCCAAGTTTTATAGTCTCCTTGCGTCGATAAGACCAAGTCGAGCATACTCACTTGAGCTGATAAAGCCAAGTTTGATAGTCTCCTTACGTCGATAAGACCAAGTCGAGCAAACTCACTTGCGCCTATAAATCCAAGTTCGATAATCTCCTTGCGTCAATATAACCAAGTCGAGCAAACACACTTGCGCTGATAAAGCTAAGTTCGATAATCTCTTTGTGCTGATAAGACCAAGTTGAGCAAACTCACTTGCACTGATAAAGCCAAGTTTGATAATCTCCTTTTGTCAATAAGACCAAGTTGAATGAATTCGCTTGCGCCAATAAGGCCAAGTTCGATAATCTCCTTGTGTCAATAAGACCAAGTCGAATGAATTTTCTTGCGCCCATAAAGACAAGCTTGATAATCTCCTTGTGTCAATAAGGCCAAGTTTTTTTTAATAAATATTTATTTCTTGTACCAACAAGGCTAAGTTTGATAGGATCCTTACGACGTGAGCTATAGCTGACCATAAGAGCAAGGGGGCATTGCATTTTTGAGATCACGTGCTAAAGCCGAAGTTTGGTCCCTTGGTGGATTTTGGACCCTTCGCCATGACATTCGGTCCCTAGGTAGTGTTCCTCGTGGCAGAAGGGTGAGCTTTATTAGCAGCATCTGACTCCTGGAGAAGTAACTTCTTAGCGCTGAAAGGATTCTTGGTTCAAGTGACTCTACATCTCTTCTTGGAAAAACTATTCTGAGCCACTTATTGACTCTTAACAATTGAAGGACGAACCCGGGAAAGCCAATCATGGACAGCGTCGAATATTTCTATATGGTCGGGATCGCGGTCTAAATTCGAATTCATCATAGACATCTCAATTTAATAAAGAAACCTGGGAATATAATTGAGAAGACCCAAATCGAGGACACTGTGGGACAAACCATAAGCCCTAAGACTATCCAAGTAGGCCACAAGGGTGGAGTTTTGTTCAGTCACTTGGGCTTGAAGCTGAGAATTTTGGGTTGCCAGATCCTCACAGAGTTGAGCATTGTCTTCGATAGCCTTCCTGAGTTGCAATATTTCCATTTCGAGAGTAGAGTTTTGTGTAGTCATCTCATTGATCTTGGTTATATATTCAGAAATTTCTCGCTGGTAACATTCGAGGCTTTTCCCTTGGCTTAAGACACAATACAACCTAGCATCGGTAAGACAATGCACTAGAGTCGGATATTCTTTCATCATCTCGTGAAAGACCTTATGGTGTAGCATCTCATTAGGTTTAAAAGATTCTTCAATGACGGCAAGGGCCACAACAGACTTGTCAGAGGAACTCTTCTTTGCCTCTTCGAGAAGTTTATGAATTCAAGGACAGCTGCAGTCATGCCAAGATTGCAGTTATTTATGAGTGGCAGATAAATCCTAGGTAAGACATTTTAGTTCATTGCAAGCCTTTGATAGTGTAGCTCTAACCCCAACCAACTCATCCTTAGCTATCTTCAACTCATTTTCCAAGGGCAAGAACTACGGTAAAAGATAAGGATAATTAAAGTTTTAAAGTCAAATTCATTTCTTGATTCAAATGAGTACAACCAAGAGGAAAAGAGTGCATACATCGTTGTGAGCTATACTAGCTTTCTCAATGGGGATGGTCTCGTTAGCCTTCTCTTGAATGGTTGAAAAGGGCCCATCCTTACTCTTCGAGGAGCTAAAAGGTTACAGATTCTTTCCAGGCTTGCCTGGATCTTTGGGATCGATAGCTTGGAGCTCTTCGGTAGTAATGAACTTCTTCGATCCCTTGATGAAATTGAGCAACGTGAAGTGAACCCCCCCCACCCCGCTGGCTTCCTTCCATCGAGATGAGACTTATCCCTCAGCCTTATCATCAATAAACCTTTGAAGTTCCTTAGTGAGCTCAGCCGGTAGTAGAGGGATCAGGTGTTCGACCAGTTCACTCCGGCCCATCCATTTTGAGGAATTCAAAAGCTCAACAAAGAGGTCGTAGAGTTCAGTAGAACCCATCAGCTTCTTGGGGAAACATGCCAATAGTGTGTGTTTACTTTCCGGGAGGCATTTCTTCAACAACCTCTTCTCTTTTTCTTTCAACTTCTTCCATTGCTCTTGGAGCTCTGCATGTTTCTTCTCAAGTTTAGCATGTTCCTCCTCGAGCTTGGAGTGCTCCATTCTCCTAACTGCCCCAACAACTACCTCGAAGGGAACCTTGAGCAGAGAATGCATACATGTCAAGAAAATGCATGCAGAACGCAAGCTGGACTCGAGGGCCGCAAGAACCTGTACCACAAAAGATCATTAAATGGGTAGCTCAAGTCTCATAAGATCATTGAACGAATGTCACAAAAACTTACAGAAGGGTCCCCTCCGGCCTCTCCTAGGAACCCGAAGGACTTAGACAGGTCTAGGCAGTCACCCGAGGGTGACACCCCTTGATAAGAGAAGTCTTCATGCTTTCCCTTCTTGGTATTTTCATCTGGACCTTTCAAGTGGTCCTCCACTTTGACCAATGGAATCTCGGTAGCTCCCATCAAGAGGTCGGTGGTCGGCTTCACCGTTTTGATATGACTCTCTCGGAGATCGTTGAGGATGTCCATGTATGCCACTGCAACAAGAGATAGGTTAGGCATCTCGATAATAAAGTAAAAAAAATAAAATTCTCAAGGTTCAAGCCCCGAAAACCTTCGGAGGCATCCAAAGTAGATATTTCCACAACTTTCTCGGAATCATCCTGTGAACGGGAGGACAGTTCCATAACTCTTTTCAGGCGAATCTCTAAACAAGGAAGAGGTTTGGAGTTTTTGGGGTTAATTGGTCAGGGTTTTGATGGGTCATCGAGGCATAGATCTCTTCATACAACCATTGTGGCCCAGCAAAGAACTTTTATCTTTTTACCTCAAGATAATAGAGCTTGGTATCCAGGGTGGCGGGCCCTCTCAGGAGTGCCACATCTTCATGCATATGGTCAGAGATCGAATGTCCATTCCACTTCCTGACCTTGACGTTCACCTTAGAATTTCATCGAGGGGATAAGCCCTAGAACAGTCAACGGTAAATGCCTTTCGTTGCCACCCTTTGTTATTGGAGAGGGGAATAATGAACCGAGCACTGTCAGTCTTATTAGACAAAGTAAATGTTCCACAAACACCCCGATTAGAGCGCAATATGTACCAACATCCTTACATCAAACCATGAAATCCATTATTATGACAATCACGTTCGGATGGAGCTGACCCAGATTAACCTCAAACTCTTCCATTATGTTAACCATGAGAGGGGGAAAGGAAAACACAAACCAGATTGGAGGTGATGGCCATAAGTGATCGATCTTCCTATGGGTACAGTTGAGGTGGATTCATCTTCTTCTAGAACCCTAAGCTTAGCATCTAAGGGAACTAGTGGTATAGGGGGATCTCATCAATTATTTTTCCTGATTCATTAGGAACAATATACTCTGAATCCGAGCTTTCCTCGCTCGATGGGTCAGCTGTAGTACAACGCTTTTGGACAACAAATTTCCTTCTTGAAGGGGCGTAGGATATAATATTCTTCGCCTCGCTAAACCTAGGGGGCATCTCAGAATGAGGACTCAATTGATTAGTTGGGTCATCACATGCGGCTTTATCTAGGGAGGGTGCTACCAATCCCCACTCTCCACTCACCGCAAGATGGCTAGATTCTGCAAAACTCATTCCCGGATAAATCGCCACTAAGTCATCCTAGTTGGCCAAAATCTCGCTGGATTCCAAAGCGCTGTGCGCAAAACAAGATTCAATTTACACCAAGAGATTCCTCTCTGAGAAATTTCCCTTAGACCCAATTCTACATCCAGAATTGGAGGGAGAAAGAGATTTGGGGAAGGATTGGGGAGAAGAAACATTGGCAAATAGGGAATCAAGATTAAAGGTAGAAGAGGCCATGTTGAGGAGAATTTACTCGTAAAAGGAAGGACGAAGGCGAGAACTGGAAAGAGTTGAAAGTTGAGAAGAATTCTCTGCAAAATATGACTCTACCTGCAAGAAAGAAAGAAGTTAAATGGGAAAATGATGGGTTGGAAGAGAATAAAAGGGAAAGAGAAGCGGTGGTTGAATAATAATTGCATAAAAAAGGTGAGAATTCTGAAACGACGTGGAGAGTTGGGAAAAGAAATGCCCATACGCGCTTGGATTTCCTACTCTCCCTTATCCACGCGCGGCCTTTAGGATTCAAAGACAAAACATGGAAGAGGAAAAAACCGTCTGAAGAAAACCAAGTGATTAGCTGTCATCGAAGCCTCGTGACTACGACGCGGAACTTATCGAATACAAGCTAAAGCTCGATAAGATTGTTCGATAACACGACACCTCAATAGATATCACTTGGCTTTTCTGGGGGCTCTTGATGGAGAACTAGGCCGAAATGTTATTGGGTTCCCAGTCCAATGCTAAGGAAGAACCAAGGGCATCCCACTAAGGCATGGCGCTAAGAAGACTTAGTGGGCCTCGTAGTAAGAAAGCATAAGACTTAGGAAAAAGACAACCCTAATTAGGTTTTGAGAGGTATAAATAAGAAGGTATGTCATTTATTTAAGGTTGTTCACTATTCATTGATCAACACCTGTAGACTAACTTTACCATCAGAGCCTTTCCCCACCGGATAGCTCGGGGTCTTTGCCTTGCAGGTGATGGGTCATAGCTGATGGGTCGGATCTGGGCTTTCGGATCAGATTCGAGGATTCATCACATGCTTCACTTCAAATTCAGGAAATTTCTTCCCAACGTGATTGCCAATGTTTTCCTTGATATAGAAATAATTGGTGCAAGTTTCGAAGTATCCGTCAAGCACAACTTTTATCACTTATAAGACACGTTGAACAAGTCGTGTGGATGGATAGTTTGGTGGTGTTTTTTTATGTCCTTGTGGTATTGCCATCATGCAAATGTATTAACAAAAGAATCTGGTTCGAGAAATTTTTGGAATGCAAATGCAGTGCGGGCCGTGCACCCGCACTGTGCCCAATTTTAGAAGGGGTCCAAAATTTTAATTTTTGTCTATTATATATTATATTATGTTTAGAATTCGTATGGGCCAAATAATAATTTTTTGGGCCTTCTGAATATGATTTTGTTTTGTCCCCAAATAAGAGTTGGAATTGAGTTTTTTTTGTTATCTTCTTTCACTTTTAATTACATACATGCTATATTGGGCCTTTAAAAAAGAAGAATTCAACCTAACTATATTGGTCATTTTAGATTAAGTTGGGCCTTTTTTGTTAATTATTTACTAGTTTATTGCTTTTTTAAAAAAAGAGAATAAAACCTAAGCCTCCTCTGTTGTCTTCTTCCTCTGCGTACGATTACGAAACGGCCGGCCATTTGCTTCATTTTTTGAAATCTTCATTCTGCAATTTCATAGCTTTCATTCTAATTTCCACGCACAAGTTTTCATAATTTTGATTTAGGTATCAACTCACTCTTCTCTTCTCTAGCCTTTCTTCAATGTAAATTTGTATTTTATGCATTTCTTGGATTTATTTTAAAAAGAACAAATAACCCTAATTTCTTGAATCTTAAATTTTGAGTGTTTAAATTAGTGATATTGTTGTATTGATCATTAGATGATAAATTTTCATTAAAATTTAGTTATAAAAAATTAGGGTTATTTGTTTTACCCTCTTCATTTATATATTTTTAAAAAATATATATAATAATAAATTGGTGTCATCTAGTTTATTAGTTACATTTCATATGTAAATTGGTACACAAACTTGTTAACATTTCTTCGATGTTGTCAAATTATTACAATAGAGAATGTTTCAAACAATGTAATATTTTTTAGGGTATTGGTTTATGTCCCCTCCCCCCCTTTGTATCATTTCAATATTTTAATAAAATAAAATAGGTGTAGGGTGAGCCTTCTAGCATTGTACTTGGATAGGTTTCAATCCCCAATAAATATTTATTTTGTATTTTATGTCGATAAAAAAATTATATGAGGGACCTAATTTTTTTTCCGCACAGGGCCTCAAAATACATTGGACCGGCCATGTATGTAAGAATGGAGTATTAGTTAATTAATTACCTAGAGGTAAAGTTGAAGCATAGTGTTTGCGAGGGTCAGTGAGTCAATTGTGAGCCTGTCATCAGTACTAGGACTTATGAGGACTAGGAACCAATAGTTGATGTTATCAATGGAAAATGAGTTATGGTTTGATAGAAGGAAGCGAGTTAGAATGGAATGTAGTGATTGCATTATGCTATAAATACCTTCAATCCTGTACGTAATGTTCTGACCGCAGCATGACACAGTTACAAGCTAGAGGCGGCTGATATTCATTACATAGATCTGGTCCCATAAGTGTCAAGGAATGTATGAAAAATTACCACCCGTTCCAATTTGAAATTAAGCATTACGGTGGTCATTCCATTATCATAGCTTTATTTATTTAGTTGCCAAAAACACCTTATTTATCCGGTTGGTCTTAGACTTAGATATCTACATATAAAAAAAAGATGGTTTATGGTTGAGAACACGTTCTTGTCATCGAATAGGTGTTCCAATGGCTTAACTTATAAAGGAATAATTTAATGTAATAAATCTCTGAACTTTTTTGCTAGTGTCGGTTCCGAATTTGGAACATTGAAGACGATAGTAAGTGTGATATTACAGTCCCATCATTAATAAGATTTTGCCATTATTGGAACCCATCTTTTTCAACCACGTAATTTAACAACACCACAATGTGTAAATGTGATATTACAATCCCATCATTAGGGCCGATCCGAAAGGGGTGCGGGTCGTGTTCCCCAAACGGGTCCAATATTTGAACGAGCCCAAAAATATTATAATTGCCTACTCCCTCCATCCCAATAATTCTTACTTATTTATTTTTTCACGGTCTTCAATGATCATGTTTGACCGTTAATATCTCTGACTACTTGTAATATTTCAAAATAAAAAATTTATATTTTAAAAATAGACGTTAAGATAAATCTAACAAGATCTCACATGATATTTTTATTTATATACATTAGTCGTAATTTACGGTCAAAGTTTACAAATTTTGGCCTTAAAAAAGTAAATAAACAAATTTTAGTGGGACGGAGGAAGTATAACACATTGGGTTATTTTTTAAAAATAAAATTATTCTTTTAAATATTGAAATGAGTTAAAAAGTCCAAAAAAGTGGGGTTGGGCTTATTTTAATTCATTATGGGCCATTTTCAGATTTTAACATTGTATATTTTTTTAAAATTCTTTAAAAATCATAAAAATATTATCCATTTCTTTTTTGACTAAATTGGGGGTGTTTCTTTGGAATGTTTTTAAATCAACATGTGGAGAATGTCTCACTATAAAATATTACTCTTATCTTTACTTTTTCTTTTTGAAGAAGCGCTAGCCATTTTTAATCACACGTTTTTGTCTTTTTTAATCAAGATTTAAACTTCCTTTTCATAATTCTTTGACACATGGTGATAATTGTAATATTGATGCAAACATTGTTGTTACAATTACAAATATTTCAAGTAGCGTTATCTGAAGAAGCATATAATTTGAAAAACCATGGGATTCTTTTTAAAATTTAGAATTTGTAAATAATGATTTGTTATATATGTTTCCAAATATTTCAATTGCTCATAGAATCTTACTAATTGTGCCTATTACTGTAGCATCTACATAAAGAAGTTTTTCAAAAGTAAACTTGATAAAATCTTATTTACGAACGACTATGACACAAGATAGGTTAAATGCATTAGCAATATTGAGCATAGAAAAAAATATTTTGAAAACTATTGATGTTGATGATATAGTTGATTATTTTACCTCTAAAAGTGGAAGAAGGAGTTGTATAAAAATTAAGTGCAAGTACAACAATTTTGTGAAGTAGTCTCTAGGTTTTGTCCCATTTTCATGAGTATTGTGTACACATGTATTACTTATTTTTTACGGCCACACTTTTTCATTTGATATATCAAAGAAAATATTATTCTAAACGTGCCGAGAATGAGAAAAATAAGTGAGAATCGATGCACAAATTATCTACCTGGATCATACAACATGTGGTCGATGTTTTGAACAATTACATTAGAATATAATTCAAACAATGTACTCCTTCTCTCCCAACTCTATTTTCACTTGTTGACTATTTCAAGTTGGCCAAAATTATTTTTGACAGTTAATATTCTGAGTCTGTCTCTTGAAAGATGTTATGGAAAAACCAAGGTTTAAATTGCAAATTAGAAGAAATGAAGATAAAATTTTTGGGTTGTATGAATCGGGTTATAAACTTTATAACTACTACATGTTGCATAATAAATTTTTAATATTGCAGCTACGACCTTTTGCCTTTTATTATTCTAAATAAACCTCATCTTTCCATAGGCTTATGGAAAGATAGTCTTTCCAAATAATTTGCCCAATATTCTTAGTTGTGTAAACTTAAAAATGATAAAAGGCTATGATTACGAAAATAGATATTACAGAGATTCTAATAAGATTCCACTTGATAATATATTGTCTTATATATTACTCGATTTTTACCTTTCAAATTAACTAATTTTGACTAAATGAATAGTGATGTGCAAATAGAGTTGGAACAGAGGAAGTAATATTTTTTAGGGTATTGGTTTATGTCCTCCTGATTTTGTATCATTTTCAATATTTTAATAAAAATAAAACAAGCATGGGGCGAGCCTCCTAGCATTGCACTTGGCTAGGTTCCAATTTCCAATAAATAAATTCTTTATTATATCATTTTTAAAATGGCCTTTTTTTTGCATGGGGCCTTAAAATATATTGGACCTACTCTGCCCATCACTAATCACAAAATGAATAAAATTTGTTTACATTTTCACTAATTCTTGGGTATGTAACAGAGACAATTTTAGGGAGAACATAGGTACAATTTGACATGTTTCGCGTCTTCATTCTCTTTATTTCCGCAAGATGAAGAAACATGTCCCAAATTCGGATCCTCTTCGTCAACACTTTAAGCAATCTTAATCCCTTTCTCTAGAAGGTAAGTTTGTTGCTTGGCCCACATTTCCTTCACCCCCGTCTGTAGGGCTTTCATTTGGTTATTGAAGTAAGCAACCATCTTCTTCCACTTCCACTTCCACAAAAATCCTTTCTCAATTCCACCCACAAACATGATAGAATTTAACACTTTAAAGATAAAAACCACGAAAAATAGTGAATGGTGTATGACTCAATATCTGCCTATGACGATGCCCCTTTCTCCAAATCTCTAGTCCTTTTTGCACCTCAAGTCATTGCCCCGGAGCCAATCTCACCTTGTATATGTTTGTATTTGTATCCAGTTTGGGTAGTTTTAGGTTATGCCATTTTCTGATCGTAGTATTCAAGGCAGCGGTCTATGGGTACAACATTGCGCTCTTTGATCATCCTAGTGACCAAACATCCGTAAGGGAATTCTTCTTCGATGTGTTGGCAGCTTTGTTCATGTTGAATAATATTATGAACCTGAGATTCAAACTATTTCTTCTCCATAATGTAATAGAAGATCATAAGGGTTCTAATGGCGGGCTCGCACACATGCCCCCCTCACCCCGTTGGAAGGAAATTCATGGAAACACACTAAAAAACCAATCATAGTTCCACGGTCAACACTGACAAATCATATTTGTCCACTTGCCCAACCCTTTTACCTTGTATCCTGAATACTTACGCATCATTTCTACGGAACATAGTGGGGAGTATGTCTTAGATGACCAAGATTATTGATGAAAAATCTCATAAAACCCATCAGGGATAGTGGGCAATAAAAAATAGGGTCAATCAAGGAACACCCTGACACATTATCTAGAATTTACTAACAGTTACGGTAAATAACCTTGGTTACCTTATCATTGTCACAAAAAAAAATCCCAATTTGCATAAAAAGTATTACTTCGTCCGGGTGGGTTTGACGATCCATTAGGTTATGCCAATAATGGGGTCGAAAGTAATTCAATATGTATCCAAAAATTAAAATCATGTATAAATTGGGGTTCAACGCCTTGGTTGCAGTGCATTTCTTGCGTACCCATGAAATAGCTCTTTTGCTACCTTGTTGAAGAATTCTCGACTAGTTGTGGGCTCCAGAGAATGCCCGTGGCCCCTTTATATTTTGTTGTTCTGCATAGGAATCCATTTCCTCTTAACGATGATTTCCTCTAGTCCTCCCATGACAGATTAACTGTTGTATCTAGACCATCGAATGTAGAGGGTGAAGGATTAGTTGGCTTGATATTTTTCCCCTCATTTTACCCATCCTCAATGAAGTCGTGCAAATATGTGAATTGATTCAATAAAAGAACATCTATAGCAATAGTATGTCAAGGTTTGGTTACGGGACTTAGGAGGGATAAACATTTTATGCGAAACGGTTAAAAAATTGAGTGTGTTGCTAGGTGATGGTGTGGAATCCACCGCGGCAAATTCTGAGTTCATAACCATGGTTGAAATTAAAAAGAGAGAGGTTATTTTCCTTTACCAATTTCTATTTCGACTCTATAATTAATATCATAACTGTGTCTAACAAAGTTTATGGTAGTTTTGATTAGGAACTGCCCCCTACACCGACTCTCTAATTAATATCATAACTGTGTCTAACAAAGTTTATGGGAGTTTTGATTAGGAACTGCCCCCTACACCGGAAAAAGCTTAAAAGACATCATCCACCCTCATCTTGCATGCAATCAATCTCAAAAACATCTTCATATTTCCTCATCCATCCTCAAATAATATTTGTTATAAGAATTCATCAGCAACGGAAGATGGTGACATCTATCACTTGCCCCTTTGTTTTCTTCTGCACAACACCACGATGAAATTCCCCAACCGGTTTGAAACCTTCGCACTACTACCTCCACCTCATCTCCACCGCACGTTTCAGTACCATATCAGCCATCGTTGTAGAATTCCATGGCATCCCATCCTCCAACATATCTATTTGTGATGGACTCATTGTCCAGAGCGGCAAGGGCTAGGTGTTTGAGCTATGGAAATAACGGCTAAAGGTGGTCGGAAGAGTTGGGGTCAAGATTGAGTTTGTCAATTCGCAGGGCGCCATGGAAATTCTTGGACTTGATAAGGCAAAGGTAGTTTCAGTCATTGTTTTTGTGTATGCATGTTTGTTTTGGTTTTTGTTATGTATTTCTGGATTGTTGATTACTAATAATATGTGTTAATTATTTGATTAATATGATGTACAACACAAACATAATTTTGTTTTATCGATGCCTTTTAGTTTATACTAATAAAATATTGGTTATTAGGATTCATCGGCATATATTTGGTTGATTTTGAATCACCGCTGTTTGAAAACTGTGGTCAAGGTTGAAAAATCAACCCTTGAAAATCTGCAAGAAGTCATCCATGTGAACATGTTATTGGGGAGACTACCTCCAATAATTAATCTCTTTATTTTTTTTATCACATTTGTATCATTCAGCATGTTGTGAGTTAATTAAGCGTTGTGAATAACTTTGAGTTTTCTTTGCAGGTATGAAGTTGTTAGAGAAATCTTTCTTCCATGCCACCTATTTTCGAACATTCAAGGTTCTCCAAGCAATGGCGTTAATTATTGGAAGGGTTATCGTTTGGATAAAAATAACAATTTTGACACGAGGACAAAAATGTCATTTATTATAGTATTTTTAGTTTCGTATTTTTAGGTGGATAACCTCTACTCTTTTTCTCATTGGGTCTTTTAATGAGGTGGTGTGATCATTTGTAATTTATTTCATTTTAGAATAAGACCCATTAACTCGACAATGTTGGCTTAGAAGAGTTATGGTTATATTTTAATTAGTGTTTAGAATATTTAATTTTGATTTGATTAGAATTAGATTTGGTAAGTTTGGATAAGGCAGATTCATTCATAAACTCATCCAATATTTGGATTGATTTACTTGGATGAATATGGTAATCATTTAAGATTTAAATTAACTATTTTAGTTGGATACGGTTTTAGCTTCTTAAAGTTGCCATAAGTTATTCCAATTCTATTTGAACTCCTAGAATTATACCCTATAAATAGGGGAGGCCATTCACGATTTTATACACACTTTTTTAGCAATCATATATTCAAACTTTTGAGTTCATACCCTGTTGTTTGTGATCTATTTTCCATTGTTGCTTAACCCCGAGAGCTACATAAGTACTGATAACCTTGTGAGTTAGGCATGCGGGCTAGTTAATGAGCAAGTCAAAATTGAGAGCATCCTAAGGGCTAGTGATCTTGAATTTTATGCGAGACAATAAGGATTTGCAGATCCCTTCACTCGATCAAAGATTTTAATTCTAAAATCTAGAGTTTTCGCAAGGAGATTCATATCAGTTGGTGGTATCAGATCAAAGCAAAAGCTTCTGTGGCCATTAGATCAGTCGATAACAATTGTTATCGTTGGGGGATATCAGTTGGGACCTTCATATCTGTATTTTATTTTCCGAGTATGAAAATATATCTATGGGCGCTCAACCGACCTATAGACAAGAATCCATTCTTGCTAATTTTATTTTTGAAAAAAAAGCTGTAACAAGCGGAACTCCACCGCCGCCCGCCTTTTAGCTTCAACAGCATCTATCTTCTCCATCTCCAACTGCAACCGTTGCCCCATTCATCTCCTCTAACTCCATCTATAACCGACTATCTGAAGCTACTGTTTCGCTCTTCGTCTACAGGAACTCAAATCGCAGTTGAGCTTGATCGTCGCCAATTGCATCGATCTCATCTCCGGCGAGTTTCAGATCTTGTCATTCTCTCGATCGTCTTCAAGTCCCCAACAGCGAGCTTCCACAATCAACAATCTCTCCGGCCGCATAGGACATATTCAGTTCACCGCGACTCCGGCTACATCAGACAAGCCAGCGAAGAGGAAGAAGAAGCGTATCCAACACGTGCGAGCGCACACATAGGCATGTAAATCTCATGCACATGACCTTTGCAAGCGCGTGCTCCTCATGAGCGCCACTTCTGCCCATCCCTCCATCTCGTACTTTGGTCAATTTCTCTTGAGTTTATAAAATTAAGTCTATCAATTTCTCATAGATTATTTGATTTTCTCGCCAGCAGTCCCCATCCCATGAGTTTTTGCCACATCAGCACCCCAGTCATTGCTTAGTCAGCGTCTAGCCACCGCTTATTAACAGAATTTTTTAGGGATGCCATGGGACGTTTATCTACATTTATTTTTTTAAGATCGTTCACATTTCACGGACAAAACTTTTTGGCTACGAGGGGAATGCCACAAGGACAAAAATGTCATTTATTATATTTTTTTTAGTTTAGTATTGTTAGGAGGATAACACTATACTCTTTTTCCCATTGAGTTTTTTTTAATGAGGTGGTGTGATTGTTCATACCTAGCTGGAACAAGTAGGAAGCCCAAACCACGAGCAGAGCCCAAACCAAACTAGCGAAGTGACTTTGGATCAAATGAACGCAAAGTGAATAGTGCTAGCCCACGAGCCAAGAATAGCAGGAGCCTTAGCAGGCCGTTTGCCACAAACCGCATTTCTCAGCCCCACAATTACATGCACAATGGCAATTATAGACAAATTAGAATCACGTTCATAACATATTATAAAAGGAAGAAGGAGAAGACAAATCCAGGTAAGTACAACTAAACAAGAGAAGCTAGATTCCTGAAAGAAGGTTACTGACTTGAGCGCCGGAGTTGTTTCCCTGAAGCCACCTCCCTGATCTCTTTTGCAGGCACATCTTGGTGAACCCCGGTCAACCAACTAGATTGGAGCACACCATAACATTTGGATGACCAGAAATCTTTGGGTGGCCAGAAATCTTCTTTGCCTTTTTTTGTACTATAAATACTAAATCTTATCCTCTCTCTCATACCTTCTCTTCCAGCCCATTTTCCCTCTTCCAAACCCTAGTTTTCCACCATTTTCATCCTTGTTTTAGTTTGATTAATGTTTGGATTGTTGTTTTTAATTAGTATGGATTGTAGTAGCTAAATCTAGTTCTTGAGAGAAATTGATTGAAACTTCGAAACTTATGAGGTGATATTTCTATTTGCTCATTTATAAATATTTATAGGAGAGCATTTATTATGCCATTAATGTTGTATTTTTCCTCATTTATACCATCGGTTGTTTGATTATATGAAATATTTGTATGATTGAAGCGTTAGGAAAGTTCCAAATTTCTTAGCTCATTTGACATGAAATCCAAGAGCATGGATTTAGAACCTCTTGTGTATAATGTTTGGTGATTCTTCCTAGATAAGTATGTTAATATGGATTGTTCTCATATTTATCCTATAGATGCAAAGAAAGGTTGAACCTTGAATGTGGTTTGTTCTAGGGTTAGCCTAGTAAATGTTTTGTTTGGTTAAATGACTATATCTTTGGTAGAAGACTTGTTATTAACAAACCTATGGTCCTTTGTGTGAAATTCCGTTGATGAAATACCTTTATGATGTTGTTTGCCTAGGGTGATTATCAATGAGGTTTGTAAATGGTCGTTGTTTGTCTTTGCAAATTATTATTGAGAAGGAATGAATGTTGATCTTTGAATGAGAAGTGATAGCATTCCCCATAGACAATAAATGTAATTGAATGAATGAATGAATCTATGATCTATAAGAAGTTTGGAAGTGGTAGTCGATTGCCCCCAAGGATTCGTTAATTGTTGTTTTAATCATTTTTTAGTTGTTGTTGCATGATTAGCATTGTTCTCTTGCTTTGCTAGTTGTTGTTTTTCAATTCATATTTTAGGACCAAAACCAACCCCCCCCCATTTACATGCTTTTATATATCTCTATATATACTTATATCTAGTATGTTTTCCACTATATATGTTTAAACACTTGGAAAAATCCCTCTTCTTTGTGGACGATCCTGACTTGCCATTATTTACTTAGTTGTAGATAGGAAGAATTAGGGCTTAAAAATTTAACTTTGAGAGGTACAACAGTGACCTCCCAAGTTTTGGCGTCGGTGCCAGGGAAGAGGCGTTTATTTTTAAGTGTTTGAACATATTATGTGTGATTATGAGCTAGTTCTAAATATTTTTTAGCTTTTTTTTATTTTGTTTTCTTAGTTTACTTGCCATTTTTGCTTGGCTTGGGGACGTATTGTTCGAATTCTTAGTGTAGAGATGTATGGTTGTACGTGATCCTCTTCACAAGAACCCCTATACTGAGTTAGAGTTGAATTTGAGATGGGCTAGGAGGCTTTCTTTGGAAAGTGTGAATAACACCCCTCATAGTGATCATTTTGCATATATTTCTATATCCATTGAACATCAAGATGAGCATAAAGGTGACATTCCAGGAGGAGGACCTCAAAACCCCCCTCTCCAAGGAAGCGAGATTCCTTTGGGGCAAGCCTTATTGAGGGACATTATGGCCCCCAACCTTGACCAACAATCTATGTGCATTGATTATCCTTTGGTTGGACCTAATGGGAATTTTAAACTCAAAAATAGGTTTATAAACATGCTACCTATCTTCCTTGGTAGGCAAGGGGAAAATGTCAACAAGCATCTCACCGAGTTCCATTTTTATGTGGCGGTACGGTTCCCCACAGAGTAGATGAAGACTTCTACAAGTTGAATGCATTCTCATTCACATTGAGGGGTGGTGAAAGGGATTGACTCCACTACCTATAACCCAAGAACATCAAAAGTTGGCTTGACATGAAGACAAAATTTCTAGCAAAGTACTTTCCGGCCTCGAAGTCCACCGCTTTGAAGAAAGACATAAGAAACATCCTCTAATGGCATGAAGAGTCTCTTTTTGACTATTGGGACAGGTTCAAGAAGCTTCTCACGAGTTGTCTGTACAACAACTATTCGGAGGGAGACTTGGTCTACTATTTATACAATGGTCTTCTTGATGAGGATCAAAGACTAGTGAGGAGTTCTTGTGGTGGTACCCTTGGGAACAAGAATTCAACGGAGGCTATGAAGTTATATGAGGAGCTAGCTAAAGAGTCAAGGAACTTTAGCTTGAGGGCCAATTTGAGAAGAAGAAATCCAATGCCCACAAGTGACCCTTCCAATAGTGGAAAACTCGAGGACCAAGTCTCAGCCCTTACTTCTATGGTGAAATCCTTGATGACTAAGCCCGGAAATGTGCCACATGTTAAATCTTGTGAAATTTGTTTATCGGCGCATCCTACGGACGCTTGCCTTACTTTGCAAGATGATTGTGTCGAGGAGGTGAGTGTCATGGGGTATCAAGGTGGGCAAGGGTATCAAGACAACCAAGGCTACCAAGGCAACCAAAGCAACCAAAGCTATCAAGGCTACCAAGGTGCGCTAGGCTATCAAAGAAATCAAGGGTACCAATATGGCCAAGGCTACCAAAACCAGCCTTACAATATGGGTAATAAAGATCTCCCAAATCTTCGGTATGGAAACTCTCAAGGAGGCCAAAATGCACAACAGTACCGGCCACATCAACAACAAAACTAAAGGCTCCAAGACAAGCCCCAAGATCAAGGGGAGAGCTCAGGCTTGTTAAAAGATGAGGTGATGCAAGCCATTCACTGGTTGAGCATGTGCATTGAGAAAAGCAATAAATTCCAAAATGAAGCCAAGGCGAGCATTAAGAACTTGGAAACTCAAGTGAGCCAAATAGCTCAAGTAGTGAATCGGATGGAGGCCCGGGAAAAGGGAAAAATTCCCTCCCAACCGGAGATCAACCCTCGAAAAAATGTGGGTGCAATCTCATTGAGAAGTTGAATGGAAGTGAAGGAGCCCCAAGAAAGGATTGTTGTTGAGCGGATGGTTGAAAAATAAGAATACATTGAAAAGAAGGCCGAGGAGTTGGCCAAAGAGAGAAAAGGAGAAGAAATTGAGATGGAGACATTTATGCCAAGACTGGGATCGAATCCCAAAACCTCATCCCCACCTCACAAGAAGTCAAGAGGGGCAGAGATCCCTATCTATGTTCCAGAGTCACCATTTCTGGAGGCATTAAAGGATATGAGGACCAAGGAGGACAACAAGAACATCTACGAGGTCTTTTGTAGATGCGAGGTAAACATTCCACTCTTATATGAATCAAGTTCATAGGTATGCTAAATTTTGTTAAGGAATTGTATACCATTAATAGGAAACAATAATTAAAGAGTAAGAAAAAGGGTGTGAAGAGTGAATATATTTCCGCCGTGTTTGATGAGGAAATGCCTCCTAAATGTAATGATTCGGGAATGTTTACGATCCCTTGTAAGATAGGAGGAAAATACGTTAACAAGGTAATGCTAGACTTAGGTGCTTCCATTAATGTGATCCCATACTCCTTGTATGAAAGTCTAGATCTAGGCACCTTGCACAAAACCAGGGTTTTTATCCAACTAGCCAACCACTCTAGCACATACCCAAAAGGTATTGTGAAGGATGTGTTAGTGAAATTGGGCTCCTTAACATTCCCTGCCGATTTTTATGTTCTTGAAATGGAAGGTGGTAATAGTGCTAAACCTATTCTCTTAGGTAGTCCATTTTTGAAGACCTCAAGGACAATAACAATGGAATTTTAACCATCGAATTTAATGGGCGAAAGATAGAATTCGATAATAACAATTCTATTGAGCATCTGAGTAAATACCATTCTTGCCAAACTATTGATATTATTGGTGATATAGCGCAAGATGTATTTGAGGCCAATGATGGTAGTTCCTTAAATGTTGCCTTAGATGACTCTGTGAGTGATGCTTTGATTGCAAATTTTGTTAGTACTAACTTGAAGGAAAGCAACAATGGTGAATGCTCTCTTGGGAAAGCAACATCCGACACCATTCGTGTGTCCATAGGTAAGCCAATGGGGGTGAGTTTCCCTCTTTCTCCTGAGAAGACTTCGGTGGTAGAGTGCAAACCACCACCGAAAGTTCTTAAATGTTCATCCCTTAGAGAAGGAGAGAGGCCCCCCGAATGCTCACTTGATTGAGATCACCGTGGAAGAAAAAGGCGAGTTATTGGGAATGTTAAGGGAATATGAGGAGACCCTAGCCATGGTGCGCCAAGTCTTATTTGGGGATGATGTGGATCCCATATGTTTTGACCTGGATCGAGGAAAAGAGACTGAACACTTTAGCACAGTTTGTGAGTAAGCTCTAAGGAGAGGAGTAAGTCATGCCGACGACGTTAAATAAACTTGGTTTTGATCATCCAGATCGTTATTTGTAACTTTTCGTTGATGTTGATTGATTTTTAGTTTTGTTGTTAGTTTTGTTATTTTGCATTGTTCTTTTTATGGTGTGTTATTCCATGATTTTATAGCAATTCAAAGAGCTTGGAGTTGGATTGATGAAGGGAGAAAATCTTGGACAAAGGAAGAAAAATCTTGGACATTTGGGGAATTCAAAATCCTTACATGCCTCCGAAGAGACCTAGGGTTACACAGCGTGCCACCACCACCGCTCCACCTCCACCTCTACCACCAGTTACGGAACCTACTCCACTACCACCTCCGAATCGTTTCATAGGTTTTGACCCAGATCACCCGGCCATATGTGGAGCGGTGGAACCAGCTAGCCCCTAAGAAGATCCAGGAAACCAATTTCTTTGATAGGCCCACTTTGGATGCTCTTGGGCTACAAGAGAGAATTCATTGCCTCCTCACCAAGGGCAGCTTGGCCGAGTTTATGGACAAGGCTGCCCCTACTTACCTGCGACTCACTTTGGAGTTCCTTGCTACTTTGAGGGTGCACAGTCTTCGAGATAGGGAGCCTTGTGAGATATTTATCACTTTCTACCTCAATGACTAGTCCTATGAGATGTATTTAGCCAACATTGAGGCAATATTGGTTAGTTCACTGATGGAATCCGAGCCCAGGTTAAGCCCGACATGCCCAACCACAATGTTATGGAGGATGTAGCATTTTGGAACACCGTCATGAGGCGGGATAGGGATTCCAAGGACATAAGTAGCATCATCATTCATCATGCTCTTTGGTGGGTGCACCAAATTCTGGCGGGTATGCTGTTATGTCATGTTGAGCCGACAAATGTGAGCAACTATTATTTGCACTATTTATGGTACCTCATGACAAAAGGCATGGGTTTTGGGATGGTTTATGGGTCAAGAATGTTGAAGAGATAGCTGAGAAGCCAAAAGGTGGGATACCGATCGGGGGCATGATTACCATCACCGCTCAGCACTTGGGGGTCACATACCTCCTGAACTTCCGCGGCTGGGCAAAGGCGACTCATACCGAATCACTCTACATCAGATGATCATGTACTTTCACCTCATGAAGGAGACAGATATAGATGGCACTAATGTGCCTCAATTTACCGTCGTCGCTACTCCGCCGTGGGTGATCGAGATTTGTAAAGATAAAGCTGTCGGAGGTTTTTGGGGAGAAGAGGCTCCAACGGCCAAGTAAGAAAATAGGGTACCCAAGTGTAATTAGGAATGAATAGTTGAGTTGTGTAGGTTTACCTTTTTCCTTTATATAGATGGGCAGGTAGGGCAACTATTTTGTTTGCTTATGGAGCAAGTACTCTTACCTTGGGCCAGCCTAAAAGGCTTTACCCAAAGGGAAAATCTATGGACTTAAGGTCGGCTGCTTGGGTATTTAGAACTATATAGATTTACAAATTATCAAAAAAAAACCCTGGAGAGCTTAGGGTTCAGCCTTGGAATTCCTCTTGGGGTCATGGGATCAAATCTGTGCCTCAGTCTGTGGGTTCGTCACGACTCCCTCTTGACGTGGGTGCTTTAAACTAACATATGTGCTAATGTTTACCCTATGAAATCCTTTAACGCACCCAGGGTTATGATGATAATACCCCTTGCGATGCGTTTGAAGGTTCGTTCCAGGCTGAGGCTTCAAACTTATCTTCGAGCTGAACAATTTGTCAGGGGTTTGACCCTTGGCTTTCTAGTCCGTGTTAGCGCCCAAGGCCCTAAATCCGACTTCTTTTTATTTCCCCAGGACCTTTAGGCCCCTGATAATACTTCCCGAGAGATCCGGTCTTTGGGTCTTCTTATCTGTGTTAGGGACCCACAGACCTTCAAGCCTCGGGGATGGAAATGCGATGTTTGATTATCTGTCTTCTAATCTGAGTTAGGAGACATGGTCCTTCAAATTCTGTCACATTTAGGAAAGGATAAGATGCCACAAGATTAGGGGCTTCTAATCAATGCTAGAACCCAAGGTCATGCAAGCCTTATCTTTTCACCCTTAGAGGGCATGACCTTCAGGTCTCTAATTCTATGTTAGAGCTCACGGTCGCTTGAATTCCTGGAGTCTAGGAAATATTTGGATGTCAACCTCCCAATCTGCGCTAGAAGTTTGGTACGTCTCAATCATGAGCTTCTGGTTATTAAGGGTTCGAAATCCCTCCTTCTGAACTGTGCCAAAATCCAAGGAATCCACCTCCTTGGTATAGCGTATTCGTCCTTTGGGCATCTGGTCTGTGCTAGAGTTTGAAGGGTGCACCCCTGTGCATTTAAGTGCACGCAAATTTGGGCTTCAAGGGTTCTAGTCCATGCTAGCGTTCCCGGAGCTTGAATCCGCTTATTTAAGCATATAGGCTCTAGGCTTCCAGGGTTCTAATATGTGATAATGTCCCTGGAACTTAAGCATGTTTGGCATAGAGGCTCTGGGCTTCCAGGGCTCTAATATGTGCGTGCGCCATTTTCCTCATAAATAACTTGGGATTAGCTTCCCCATGTGGCCTTTTCACCCATAAAGTTACTTTTTGCATGGCGGCCCAAGGTAATGATTACCTTTTAATGTCATCTATATATAGCAGAGCTCTCCACTATTAATGCTTTACTCTTTTCTCCCAAATTACTTCCCAAGTCTCAGAAATCCTCTTTTCACTTATCGCAATTTTCTAGTGATCTTTCTTAGAAACGTTCAAGTCTTTTTCCAGCCACTTTACCAGTAAGTTTCCTTTCTCTTAACCTCTCATTTCAATTTTAAAATGTTAGAAACACCGTCGTCGGGGAGAAACTCCATTCTGGTCTATTTTGCGACCGTTTCTACCACTGGTGGAGTAGAGATTTCTCACCTTCAGGACTCCAGCATCGTTCCTTCAACAACGGCAGGTTCCCTTCCAACGGGTTCAGAGACTGAGGGAAGTTCTACAAGCTGCTCACCGCCACCTTAGGGTTATCATCGAAAGTAGGTCTCTTTGAGGTTCCGGGTTCCGATTTGGGCCAATGTTCAGAAGGATAAGGATGTTCGTCCCTATTTCTTCGAAAAGATTCTGACTCCCATCTTCAAAATTTCTCCACACCTCATGGATCCAAAAGTCACTGAGATGTTGAAGATGCTACCTTTGTGGGTCCAGCTCCTGAAGAACTTACTGTAGAGGTGCTTCAAGAAGATGAAAATCTGAGGGATACGAGGTCCGGCTGATGCACAGTCTACGACCGTCACCTTTGGTTCAGCTTGTGTTTTCACTTGCCCCCATCATCTCTCATCTTCTCACAGAGCATTGGATAAGCTTGAACCAAGTACATTCGAACGTCATTCTACTCGTCATGGCCTTCCTGACTCGATGTAACAGCTTGGGCATTGAACCCCGTTATGAGGTCTTTCAATCTCTGTAATATTCTCACTACCACGGGAACACACCCGTAGCACCAACTTTGCTTGGAACAAAAATGGATGCCTAAGTAACCTATCATACGGTTTCACCGGTTTGGAAAAAACCGGTGCTAAATTTCTTCTATTAGCACTGGTTTTATTTAGCACCAGTTTAAAAAAACCGGTGCTATAATGTACCAAATTAGCACCGGTTTTTTGTAATCGGTGCTATGTAAAATCGGTGTTAAATTTGTCCTTGTAGCACAGGTTTTAAAACCGGTGCTAAATATTATTTTGTAGCACCGGTTTTCTTTTAGTACCGAATTTTGTAAACCGGTGCTAAAATTGTATGTTTTGCACCGGTTATTTTTTAGCACCAGTTTTAAAACCGGTGCTAAATGTGTATATTTAGCACCGGTTTTTTGTTAGCACCGGTTTTTAAACCGGTGATAAAATATTTTTATTTGCACCGGCTATTGTTTAGCACCGGTTTTGAAACCGGTTGTAAAGGTGTATAAATTGTACCGGTTATTTATGAGCACCGGTTTTTAAATCGGTGATAAAAGTGTGTATGTTCCAACGGTTATTCTTTAGCACCGGTTTTTGAACCGGTGCTAAAAGTGTATTTGTTGCATCGGCTATTTTTTGCACCAGTTTTTAGTGTAAATTTAGCACCGGTTATTTTTTTGCACCGGTTTTTTAACCGGTGATAACAATGTATATTTTGCACCGGTTTATTTTTTAGCACCGGTATTGAAACCGGTGATAAAAGCGTAAATTTTGCACCGGTTATTTTTAGCACCGGTTTTGAAATCGAAAGAAACCAGTGTTAAATGCGTGACTTTTGTGGTCGCTGTAAGCTGCAGTGCGCTGCCGCTCTTTCAGTTCATCTTCATGCAGCCAGTTTCATTTTTATGCTTGTTTTCCAAATCGGTGCATTCTTTTTCAAGGATGGTACCAATTATTTTTTGTGCATAGTAACTTAAATCGGTGCACGAAACAAATTCTGAACAACCATGATTCATAGACAAGAAGTAGGTAGAAAAAAGCATTGAATTCGATCAACTATAATTTTTTACTAGCAGAAGAGCATGACGTGTTTCTTAGTGGCCTGAGATACTGGAACCCCCCTCATCATGGAGATGATGAGTATCAAAAGTGAAGGTCAATTACCTTTCTCTTAGGAGATAATACTAACCACTATCTGATGATGGAGGCAAGTCCATGTCTGACATTGAATTGAGCTATGCATTTTGGCAGAGTGCATTTTGCAAAAATACAAACCCATTTCAGAGTAATTCTCTACAGTTCATCACTCCCCAGATGAGTGTAATCAATGGCGGAACTAGGGGGGCGAGGGGGTGCTAGCGCCACCCCTAGGATCCGGTGGCCCGAAAATTAGGCCTAGGCGCCACCGGAATCAATGGATTCCGCCCCCCCCCCCTTTGAACTTGTTGCAGCTCCTATTTCCGGCGAAGGCTGAGGAAGACGCTGGGCAAAATCCATATTTTTTTTATTTTTTTTTTGTTTCCTCATCAAACGAAACGACGTCGTTTTGGTGCAATTGAAACGACGTCGTTTTGTTTCGTCGAAGCCAAAAAAAAGACTGTCCAATTGGGCTTTAACCTAAGCCCAATTAGCCCAATCATAATCATCTAAATAGCCATGGCTGGAACCCTACTGTATTTGGCATCTGAAATTTCCATGTCCAGACTCAACTCCTCTTCCCGGCGTCCTTGCCTTTCGTCCGCCGCGAGCGTGCCGCCTCTGCCCGTGTCCCCGCCTTCCTCAAGTATCCTATAGCCTCTCCAACTCTCCCCGCCTCTGCCGAGAGACGAGAGGTATTCTTGCAAAAACATTTTGTTTCTTATCAAGTCTATAATTAATCAAATGATTATGCTTTAGGTTGAATTTGTAATTTGATCAAAACTCTGTTTAACTAGAAGGAGTGAATATGAAGTGGATGAAGATGGTGATCTTATTTTAACTAGAAGGAGTAGTAAGTGATACTTCAAGCCGGAATTTGTACCACATTTTGATATGTAAGTGTTAAATTTTCATATTTATAAATTCTAACAGCTGCAAATAGTTTGTAGTGAGCATCAGGCATAATATCACTTCATCTATTCCAAGAGTTGGTATGCATGTACTATTAGCTTTAGCTTTATGAGAGTCCATTTGATTCTTCATTGTATAATGAGGAAAAGAAAATTGGTTAGTAAGGTAATGTATTCATGTTCCCCCGTGGTAATCCCTTTTGCATTTTGGTTTGTATTTTGTGTGTATGCCTGGTTTGAGTCGTTGGGCTTCGGCGCTTCGTACGGTTTTCTTCTTTATTTTTGCTTGAATTTTTTCTGTTCCTTATGATAGGTCTGCAAAATTCTTGCCTGTCATGTTGTATGATTCATCTTGCTTAAATTTGTTCTTGCATTCCTTGTTCTAGTCCGTGGATAAGATGTGTCTAAGGTATCCTATTTCATATAGCATTGATACTACAATCAAATTCCTCCTGAATTTTGATGGCAATACTAGTGGTGTTCTTGTTTCGTTGCATTAGCTTCTTAAAGTAATGCAGCAGCCAGCAGATGATCTTCTTTTGTGAATTTTAACTTGTCAGCCACTTGTTTCTTGCATTCCTTGTTATGGTGTCAATATTTGTATACCTCGCTTTAAATTGTGTCGCTATTATTTTATTGATTTCTATCCATTTTTGTTCGCACTGTATCGTTCTTGTTCTGTTTTAGAAGAGACGATTGATTTAACAAAGATTAGCTTAAACCAATGCACTTGGCTCTGCTATTATGAAATAGGTTTCATCTAAGTTGGCTTGAAATGGATTTAAGCATTTGTCTGGGTTCTTTATTGCACAAATTCTGCTTGTTTTATGTTTATGAAACTATTCTTGCTTTACATAGATTCTTTAGAGATTTGCAACAATCTGCTTAGTGGTAGATTGAGTCCAATAGTCCACTATTATTACCTTTTGGAAATTAAGTGTATTAATTACCTAAGTTTTTCCACATTAATTATCCATCATAGATTTTGCATGATTTTCATAATGTTAACAGTAAACTGATCATGTTATAATCTGCAGCTTCGGTGGTTACTGGTAATTCATGGGACAAACTAGTTTTAAACAGCGACATGGCTGTAGATTAGATCTCTGTATTAAGCATTCGAAAAAAAATTTTGCCTCTCTTAATCAGCCCCCCCTTACATTACGCCCTGGTTCCGCCACTGAGTGTAATCTTCTAGAAATTGCTGAAACAATGTATTAAATTGCATGTTAGAAAAGGATATAAATGTGAGAGAATAACAAATACATAAAACCAATGTAGGAAAACGTACTGGAATAATGTCAATGTCATGCACGTGCCTAACAATTTTTTCCAAGTAATACATGCAATGGTATCCACATTCCCAAGTACTACTTTGTATCTTGTGCTGATGTAAAAGAGAATTTGTTGAAACGATTACGAACATAAAAATGATAGATGAAATATAACATTATGGGATAATACGTACATTGATGTTTATGACATTCCATGTATAGTTCGAAGGGTAGGAGCTATTTTGGTCAGAATTGAACCGTCGATATTTTGTTGCAATCCTACAATCGATGAAAACATATTTATGTCAATATATAAAAATATATTTTCAAAAATTGGGGATCACACAATATATGAAAATATATTAATCAACATTAATTGTAAATAATCGAGCCAAGAAAGTGAGAAACGTACAAGAACACATTTACGTGAACAAACAATTTTGTAAAACAATGAAGTTGAAGGAATGACATGAATGTGTTCCACTTACAAATGAATCAATTTAAGGCATGACCTATTACGTTTGCAAATTCCCCCAGTCATTGAGTCGATGAAATATCCTCGATCAATTTCCGGTACGAAGACGAACAAAAACCAATGGTCCCTATAAAAAAAGGAAATACCAAAATACTTATAATATATTTTGAAAATAAAATCACAGCATATGGTTGCTATTGCTTCCATGTGGCCGGGTCTAGCAACTCAGAAAACAAATGGAACTTACTCTCAATTGTACGGGAAGACGTACATCCTCTCTTAAGTGCGGCACATGACAGCCGAAACCTCATCCGCAGTCAATTTGACCCTTTGATTTGCCGTTTGAACCATTGAATTTGAAGAGGCTGGAATAAACTGGATGTGGCCTCCATGAGTCACACCATCACAAAGGTATCTGGCAAAATAATTTTGTAAGTGAAACAAATATAATGATACATCTATAAATAATGTAACCATGCAATTCTTACGATGCCCATATATCAAGTTGGCACCCACTGATCCGCTCCATTTCATCTTCTACATCCAAGTTGCTCATGAACAGTCTTAGCTTGTCAGTAAATATGGCTGTGTAGACTTCTTCTGATCCAAACACCTCCGCGTTGAAATTGATGCGGAAGACTTTGTTTGGTCCATATATTTGTGTAGATTGCCTTAAAGCATCATTAATTTGTTGAACAGTAGCGATGAATTCTTGGTATTCCGTGATCCCCTAATTACATTGAGAATCTAATAATGTTAGTTGACCAGTATTTTTATATAATTCAGAAGTGGATTATATTGTAAAGGCTAAAATGGGTTCTCACAAAAATGTACTGGTTAGAAATCGACATGGGAGGATTTGATTGCCCATTCTCCGTTGATGTAGTATTTTCTTTTGGAACTTGCTAATGGGTAAAATCTTAGTCATGCATTGGAAAAAATAGGTCGGAATGAAATAGTCTGGGGGTATGTACCTCTCCTTTTACCAATTGAGCGACCACTTCTCCATGCAGAGTATCTTCCTCAGCCACCGCCTCCTGTAAGGGGGAGTGTGTTAATAATATTTATCTCGATGTCATAGCCAGTTAATATGCTTATTTTTTTAACATGTGTAGTGTCCTTGGAAAATTTTGGTGTGAGGTTTATTTGAGGACTTCCATCTTCATCAACTACCAATTCTTGCCGAGACGGTTGCTGCTCGTTCTCCTACGTAAGCAGATGAACAACATATTATGTTTTAGTAATATCTAGAAAGATATATATGATTCGATCAGAAGAAGAATACAATTATCACACCTCATCATCATGTTGCCCAATGACACTTATCAGCTTTCCCGACCATAGAATGTTATATCCAATGGCCTCAGTGACAAACTCAAATTCTTCGTGTTCAATCGGCAAAGGTGCCTTGAGAATGATCACAGGTTCATGAAGCTTTACTCGCTCCCACTTGATGGGTAAGTCTATTTCCGTGTCCTTTGGAAACAAGATACCAAATGCAGCTACATCCCTTTCTCCATTATGGTTCAAAACATATGGGCAGCACTTTTTCCTTTCTGAAAAATAAATTCAGAGATTGGGGAAATACATCGGTTGGATAATAAGTAAGTGTTATTAAGTAAACAAAATTAAATAATTTCATAAGTGCAATCGATAGATTATAACAAGAAATGAATTCTACATGTAACTGCTGAAGGCTGCAGCGCGCTGCAGCTTCAGTTGTCAGCTGAGACTGAGAGCTGGATCGCGCTGCAACTTTCAGCGTTCATCTACCATGAACTGTCTCTCAAATAAAACTATATTGGCAAAGAGACTTTTTTTCAGTTTACGGGGGAAAGAACAAGATGAAGATATAACTAGGCCCAAACTACCAACATCTAAAATAAATGTGATAGTAGTAAATGTATCCCCACAAAATCATTTTGACAGGAAATTGAATCCAGAAACTAACAATCACAGAGCAAGAAAGGAGCTAACGATGAGGTTCATGGTATGTGATACCTTGTCATCCACTACAGTTCCTTGTGGGTCACTACATCCAGATGTTGAATGAATGAATACCTAGTTGTCCTTATTTGTGGGGTTGGAATATGGAATATGTAGCAAGGAAATTGCGGGCATCCAAGTGTGGGGGAATAGCTTTACCCAATTGTCCAGCTAACCAATTTTTTTGGGCCTCAAATAAGGCAACAAATCTTTCCTTGAGCTCGATGACATCTGTTGGTAGTTTGTTTGAACTTGAGATTTCCTCAGATGGTTTTGTGTTTGTGCTCCCACATCGATTAGATGCATAACGGCTCACAGCCATATGTGGTAGGGCCTCGTTCACCTTGGACGTTGCGGAGCAACCTCTCCAATGACCCCCATGATCCTTCTTACTCGTTGCTTGAACGAGAATATCTTCTTTTCCTTGTATAACCAAATCTCCCTTTTGCTTCTTATCCAAAAGGTTTTTCTAGGAAACAAAACATATACCAGCCATTACTATGCATTCCATCTGAGAATATTAATAGAGATAGAATCAATTATGAATTATGCTCACAATAGTGGGGGCTGCTATTTTAACAGAGTCGTTGGTGTAGGTCAATAATATCTTGTCGCAGTTAGCTTCAAGGAACACCTTCGAGCGATCCGGTTTGAAATCCATGATTTAAACTAATGCCTCCGCTTCTTCTACACTCTAACCTTCATCCAAAATCTCATCAATTTTAGCCTTCCTTTTCCTTTTCTTGAGTTCTATTATAACCCTACGATTCCCTCCACTGCTAGTGTGATGGATGTACTCCTTCTGTGAGGCGTTTACTTTTGCTACGTCGCTTAATGCCTATTTGTCCATCAATTTGTAAAATGCTCACAAAGTAATGACTAGAGATTAATAATTTTCAAGGCATTGCCTTGAATTTAGGGGTTGATCTGTGTTTCACAAATAGCTCTCATTCATTTTTGTCCATCCAGCAATAATCTATCCATGCACAAGAACCCATTTTTTTGCACGATGTACTTGCGAGCCACCTTAGTCTTCTAATTCCTCCAATTTTCACCTGCATAAATTGTCCATTTATTTTGGAACTTATTCATCTCATTGAATGTCATTTTGGTTTGTATATCCCAACTAATCTAGTGGACAAAGGTACGTGTTGATAGTGCAAAATGTAATGAAGTTGACATGAATTGATGAAAATGGAGGATTAGAACACACTTACGAGAATGTCTTCCCATGCATCTTTCTTTACGTGGTCTGGGACTGATTTCCAACTATGCCATGTCCCAAAGCGGATTCTTCGTCGGAAAGCATAGCCAACATACATCGACCAACGGCTGCGCATAACTAGGGGCTCGAAGTCATCATCAAAGAATATATTAAGGGGCTTCTTTTGCTTCACTAGCAACACGAACTTGCATATGGTTGTGCCTCTACGCTTGCAATACTCTTTAATCTCAAACTTGTCAAAGCTCCCACTCATGTTATCTTTTAACATAGTTTCTTCTTTCTCCCCCTACTTTTCAGATCCCGAGTAATAATTGGGTGCATCATCCACTTCCTCGTTATTGACATCACAATTGTCATCTTTTGTAGGGGTAACACAATTGTCTTCAATGGCTTTTGTACCGCCGGAGTCAAACAATTTCTTCCTCGGCTTTTCCATTCAATCGCTTGTATAAGTCAATAAAAAATGAATTAATATAACACATCCAAAGACGGATATCCACTAACAACCAACCGAGAACATATTGACCTATGCACAGATTATGCAAAATATTTGTATGGGGGCAAAAACAGAATAGGCAAAAGTTCTAAAATTATTAGCAAACATATCATCTATCCACATGAAACACTACCCACACTAGTAACCTAAGAAATTAAAACACAAACTCACAAACTAAGAGACCCACCAAAGTATAGCTATTCATTAAGCCCGGGAAAGATGCAAACTACCAATCACTCATACCTTATTGGTACACACTCTCGGCAGTGTATTTTGCCACAGCCCAACTTTGAACCCGCTTTACTAGACCAAAATTGCGACCAGAATCGCGACCAAAATTGGGAAGTAGAATCGCGACCAAAATTGGAAAGTAGAATTGTGACCGAGATTGGGAAGTAGAATTGCGACCGAAATGGTGTAGATGACAATATGATTGGGAAAAATCGATAGAGGGTTATGGTGGAAAGAGGGAAAATTTGGGGATAAGGTTATGGAGGGAAGAGGGAAATCGGTAGAGGTGTTGGGGTGGGAGAGGTACAAATATTTGGGGCTAAGGTTATGGAGAGAATAGGGAAAATTTGGGAGAGAAGGTAAATGATGCTTTGTTGGGCCATTTTAGTGTTTTATACTTTCAAATGTTTTTTAAAAAGACATTAGACTAAATTGTTTTAAAAAAACATTAGACTAAACATTAGACCATTATACCCCTGACCATACCGGAAAACCTTTTAGTCTTGCTAGAAAACCACCTATGGGGACCAAAACATATCATTTTGAATTTTTTGGGTACCGTCTAAGGGTTGTTTTGAAAATGGGGACCAAAAGATAGTAAAAGATACTTTGTAGGGGACAAAAAAATAATTTAGTCAAAACATTAACCCATATGAATGGGAGGGATATGTATTAGCTTCCCCAGAACCTGAAAACGCAAAAAAAAACTTTTACAATGTGTTGGTTCAAGATTGATTTTGGAGACTTTGTACAAAAAGGTAATTTACGGCAGTCCAAATTGGCTGAGCAAAAATCTACTCAGAGCAGAAGTCTACTTAGAGTTTAATTAGACCATTCTTGCTGCCTCTGTTGGCTAAATTGGTCATTTTCATGAGTTGAGTTAGGTTCAGTATTTTGTATACTACTTCGTGAAAATCGCTCGTAGCAAGAATTGTGTATTTAGTGTTTTATACTATTACTTTTACGCATAGAACGACTAGAGAAATAGAGTCTAACCAAGAATTAGTATGAGTCAATACAAACATGTTTATGTGTCTCGCTTACTTGTAGCCTCGCTTAGTTGCACTTGAGGAAGACTGTATTTGAGTCGCCTCAGTAAGTAAGGGACGACAGGAAGATTGTATTTGAGGCACCGTAATCAATTATTGTATTCCTGACAAGAATATATAGAGTACAACAAGGAAACATAATATGAGTAGAACTCTAGCTTAGTAACCATGACTTGTCCAAAATCAATCAAGATCTTATCAGAAACATGATTTACTCTAAAAATAATATAACAATATTAGAAAATGATCTATTGCTGACAGGAATAAATAGAATACAAAAGGAAATAGAGTCCTACTAAGACTTTGGCTTAGTCAACATCACTTCTTCAGAATCATTAAAATCAATCCTGATTTACTATAACATCGTCATATCCTCGAGCCCTCGAACCATCGCGCCCCTCGAACCTCTTTCACCTTGGCCCCTCGAGCCCCTCTAGCCAGTCGAGCCCTCGAACCTCTTTCACCTTGGCCCCTCGAGCCCCTCGAGCCCCTACAACCCTTGAACCATCGAGCCCCTCTAGCCACTCGAGCCCTCCAGCCCCTCCAGCCCCTCTAGCCCTCAAGCCATTCGAGCCCTCGAACCCCTCAAACCCCCTACAGCCCTCGAACCATCGAGTCCCTCTAGCCACTCGAGCCACTCGAGCCCTCGAGCCCCTCGAGCCCCTCAAGTCCCTCAAGCCCCTTGAACCACTCGAGCCCTCGAACCATCGAGCCCCTCTAGCCCCTCCAGCCCCTCCAGCCCTCGAACCCCTCGAGCCCCTATAGCCCTCGAACCATCGAGCGCCTATAGCCACTCGAGCCCCACGAGCCCCTCGAACCATCAATCCCTCGAACTTTCGAGCCCTTCTAGCCACTCGAGCCCTCGAACCTCGAGCCATCGAATGTGCTCCATTGATCCCTGGAACCTTGATCCACTTGCATCGAACCTCAAAGCTAAGAGCTCGAGCCTCGATCCTTGGCTCCCAATACACTTAACACCTTTCAGCCCATGTGTTTGTAAAATGCAGCCCAATTGGGTGTAAAATTCAGCCCATTTGTTTGTACACTTGGTGCGATGTGTGTGTAAAATTAGCCACTCAACCCAATAACCTAACACCTTTCCTCTGCCAAGCTCCCTACACATTCCCCGCTCCTTCCACCGCAAACTCTATCGTAGCTCCCTCTGCCGTCCCCGCTCCCTTTACTGTCCCCACTCCCTTTGCCGTTCCCGCTCCCTCCACTGTCCCTGCTCCCTCCATCGTCCCCGCTCAATTCCACCTCCGCCAAGCTTCGTCCCTTCCACTGCGGGCTCCATCCTTGGTCAATCTACCGTCCACCGTCCATACACCTTCCACCAAGCTTCTGTTTGCCAAGCTCCGTCCGCCAAGCTCCATCAGCCAAGCTCTGTCCGCCAACCACCGTCCGCACTCCAAAAACCTTTTGTCAACAAACCATTGTCCGAATTAGGTAAGCGGATACCCACTCATTTTTGGTTTCCTATGGATTGTCTACAATTTTAGTATGCTTTAGGTTTGATTTCATGGAAATGCCAAATTGTGAAAAAATCTGATTGTGCTTTTGTTTTGGAAATGCGGGAGTAATTGTGTACAAACCTGATTGTGTATTCTGATTGTGAAAAAAAACTGATTCTGGAAAAAACCTTATTGTATTGTGGACTAAAAACTTTCATGTGAGGTTATTCTGGATGGAGAATTTTTTCGTGCTTGTGTTAATATTCTGTCTACCTAGTTTTCTTATTTTCCATGTACTTTTGTTTTTGAAATGCAGGAGTAATTGTGAAAATACCTGATTGTGTATTCTGATTGTGAAAAACCTGATTCTGGGAAAAACCTGATTGTGTATTCTGGATCGAAAATTTTCATGTAAGGTTATTCTGGATGGAGAATTTTTTCCTGCTTCCGTTAATATTTTATCCACCAAGTTTTCTTATTTTCCATGTGCTGACTTTCTAGATGCAAATTTGGCTTGCGTTAACATTTTGCTGGCACATTACGTACCATAACACATTTATTTTACCAGGTATGGCCCCCCAAAAAAGTGCAGAAAACCAACAACCAAAACTCAAGGAAAAAAGCCAGAGTTGGCGAGAAGGAGGAGCGTGAGCACGGGTCTCAGATTGTGTCCTTGAACAATCCAATACTGATGGCTGGGGCGGATTGTCACGAGGCAATAACTGTGTACAAAGAATTCATTAGCAGGGCCCTCATACTAGAGAGAGGGTTAAGACTGGAAAAGCCCTACAAGGACTATGTGAACGAGCACGGCTAGGTAGGCATCATCTCACAACCGCCTCGTGCAAACCAGGCCATGACATGTGAGTTCTTGTCGCTCATGAAGTACAAGAATTGTCCAGATGTTTTCCTCCGTCATCAGTTTGTTAAGCTTGCAGCGGATGTGATCAACATGTTCTACAAGATCCCACCGAAGCCCTCGAGTTTGTACGAAGCCACCGAGAAAGCTGTTCAAAAAGCTTCAGGGGAAGACATCATAAGAGAAATCTGTGATGATAGCGATGAAGTTATCCGGAATCTGCCACAAGAATGGTCCAGCATTGAGAAGAAATACTTGCGTGAAGACATGATTGTGTGGTACAGTTCCATAGTTGCCCGGCTTCTCCCGGTGAAAATGAATAGTGATATTCATCGATCCCTTATGTTGCTGATGTACAAGATCAAGAAGAACATGCACATCAATGTTGGGGGTACGATAATGGCATACGTCTAGGATTGTGTCAATGCCCCCAATTGCATAGGCTTCTCCTCACTCATCACTGCCTTATGCATGGAAGCAGGTTGCAAATTCAAAGATGATGATGTCACACTGATGCCAAAGCTTCCTATAAACCCTCTAATATTCTCGAAGAAGAAGAACGTTGCTGAGTCATCTAGGCCGGCAACAAGTAAATCGTCTAAGGAGAACTCGAATGGGGACATGGAAGCATTGAAACTGAAGGTGGATCACTTGGTGCGATGGACATCGCAGGTTGGGAAGATCCTGACAGCCATGTATGGCGACAGAATCAAGGAATTGGGTCCAACCCCTACCATAGATTCTCCATCGTCCAACACTGGAGAGAACAGCTCGTGCGGGGATTGGCTACCTACATTGTGCTCACATGTTCATTTTGTTAGGCTGTTTCTTTTGCTAGGTTTATATGGATCTTTGATTCGGAGATTTTTTATTTCCAAAACATATGTTGCTACTATGTTGCAACTCTTTGAATGTGATTTTGGAATTTGACATTTCTAGGCTCATAACGTATTCATGTTCTTGTCTTAGAGGAACTGAATGAGCAACTCAAAACAGGTAATGTGTGTGTGAAAAAGTTGTAGCGCGCTGAACCAAAAGAGTTACAGCGCGCTGCAGCTGGCAGTAGATACCATAGGAAAATGAAGCTAATTTTTTCTCAGCTTTACCAAAACAGCGGCAGAGCGCTGCAGCTCTTAGAGCTGCTTAAAATGGGTACCAATTGGAACATAGTTGTAGAATAGTTAATAGTGGTACAAAACACAATACACTACAAAAATACATAAATTTTATCTCCAATTCATTACTCGACCCCCGCTAGTCTTCAACCATTTTCTTCTTCTTGGATTGAATGTCTCAAATCTCTTGGCCATCTTCATCTATCCAAATGCCATCTCTGTGTTTCCTCCGTATCGCTCCCACCTCAATCTCGTTGTTATTAAGTAGAGGGGAAATAGAGGGGAACTCTAACCTTTCACTTGTAACTTCAAAATCAATTTCATCACGGAAAGAGAATTTCTTACCTTCTAACACAACATAGCAACCTACATTGCACGGGTCATTAATGAAGAAAACTTGTCTTGCTTGTTAGGCCAAAATAAACTGATCATTTTCATATGTTTCACGACTCTGGTCAACAAGGGTAAATCCCATTGTGTCATCAGTTCGAACTCCAATGGTGTTATCAAACCACTGGCACTTGAAAACCGGAATCTTAAATTCTCCATAGTGAAGCTCCCAAATCTCATCAATAACACCATAAAACGACATCACAGCTAGGACTGGTTTATTGTCTTTCTTACTTGCTTGCCATATTATCTTCGAGTTAATGTATACCCCACTATTTTTTGTTGTGCTCTTTAAATCTTGGTCCCTAGTAGCAAAATAGAAACCATTCATGTCATATCCAGAATATCTCAAAACCGTGCAGTTAGGCTTCCTTGCAAATGCCTAATTTTTGGGTTGTAATCACCTACATTGCATCAATCATATAACCAATTCACAAACTTGTCATTGTGCTCCAACTAAACTTTATTAGGGGGCCACGTGGGATGAGACTCTGTGATCGAATTAAGGTGCTCGGTCACATAAGCAATAGTCTCCCTACAATTCCTCAACACATACAAATGAACTGACATCAGATCACTATTCAATGGAGTAAATAACAATCCCCTTGACCTCGGTTTACCCATCTTCCTTCCAACATGTCAATTCTGGGGCACCCCAAAAATTTCTATGTTCCTCCAAATAGCTAGAGCAAAATTCAATTACTTCTTCGGTAACATATCTCTTAACAATACTAGCATCCGGCTGACTCATACAGTTCACGTATCCCTTGAAGACTTTCATGTGATGCTTGAACGGATACATCCAACGCATACCAACCAGACCACATATCTTTATATCCTGCACTAAATGAACAACCAAGTGAACCATTATATCAAAAAAATATGGAGGGAAATACATTTCCAATTTGCATAGCACAACAACAACCTCTTTTTGTAGGACATCCAAATGGTCCCAGTCAATAGACTTCCGGCATATGGAAGCAAAAAATAAACAAAGTCTAGTGATTGAGTACCTTACGTCAGCCTCCATTACCCCATGAATAGTAATAGGTAACAGTTTTTGCATCAAAACATGACAATCATGAGATTTCAAGCCGGTCATCCAACAATCCTTCGTAACTACCCGACTAACATTCGATAAATAACCAATTGGGACCTTCACTAATTTCAAACTATCACAAACTGAGATTCTCTCCTCCTTTGACAATGTACAAGGTGCAGGGGGCAAGTAAGTCCTCTTACCCTTCACTTCTGGGGCGAGGTAATTTCTGATTCCCAAATCAACCAAGTCCAACTGGGCATTCAAAGTATCTTTCATCTTCCAGGGAATATTCACGAGAGTGCCTATCAAACTTTCACAAAAATTTTTCTCAATATGCATCATGTCTAGGCAATGCCTAGCCTCAAGATTCTCCCATTATGGTAGATAAAAAAATATTGACCTTTTCTTCCATGGTCCATCACAATGTATTCTGTCCTTGCCTTTATACTTTCCCAACACCACTCTCATTTTGTTAACCTTACTGTGAATCTGCACACCAGTTAGTGGTGTAGGGGATTTCCTTCATTCTTTCCCACCAACAAAATTGGCCACATCATCCCGGTATTTATGGTTTCCTTGCAGCCATTTCTATGGCCAAGATACACTGTCTTTCTTCCATGTCTTAGCTGTTTGAATTCTGTCTTCTCCTCACAAATAGGACATGCTTTGTGCCCTTTCAAAACATAGCCTGACAAATTTCCATAGGCTGGAAAATCATTGATCGTGCAAAAAAACATGGCACGCAATTGAAATTCGATATTCATATGGGGATCGAATACCAACACCTCTTTTTCTTCCCACAATATCTTCAAATCATTGATCAATGGTCTCAAATACACATCAACCTCGTTCCCAGGTTGTCTAGGACCTGAGATTAACAAAGGCATCATAACATATTTACGTTTCATGCACAAATAAGGGGGCAAATTATATATAACCAACATCACGGGACAAGAACTATGCTTCGATGACGTATTACCAAATGGATTCATCCTATTAGTACACAATGCAAGGCATAAATTTCTAACCTCCAAACCAAATGAAGGATATCACTTGTCGAAATTTCTCCATTGTTCATTGTCTGCCGGATGTTTTATCTTGTCGTCGCTTGGTCTTTCCCGTTCTCCATGCCATCGCAAGTTCTTTGCATCTTTTGAATTTTCGAATAACCTCCTCAACCTAGAAATTAAAGGAAGATACCACATACACTTCAATGGGACCTTCTTCTTCATCATTCCTCACACCCTTATATCTTAAATGTTAGCACACGGGACATTCAACCGCGTCTTTCAAATAAGCGCCATACAACACACAATCATGTGGACATGCGTGTATTTTCTTGTGTTCTAAACCGAGTGGACACAATATTTTCTTGGCCTCATAAAAGTTTTTCGGTATTCCATTCCCTTCCGGAAACTTATCCTTTAGAAGCTTTAGGGGTGAATTCACACTTGTATCACTCCAAGAACTTGTAGCTTTCAAATTGAAAACCTCCATCAAAAAAGAGATTATGGTATCCTTACTTTTACATCCCGGATACAATAGCTTCTCTTTTTCGTCGAGCAAAGCACTCAACATTTTAGGCTTCCCCTCAAAATCTCTTACAATGTCATCGAACATAGCATCAACGGTACATTTGTTTCCATCTACCTTGTCAAAACCACCGTTATGTCCTTGCTCAACCTCTCCATGAAATGTCCATACAATGTAACCTCCGTCAATCCGTTCTTCAACAAGTGAAATCTAACAAGCCCATGATCATCAAACCGTTCACGACACAAGCATCTTTTGCATGGACAAAGTTTCCTCTCCTCCCGACCAAAGGCATAATCAAGAAACGAATCAATAAAAGCAATATGTTCACCACTCCCTCTAGCTACACTTGGATAGCTAACCATTTTTTTCCTCCACGCAAACATCGATTCTCGGTTCGTTAAACACAATCAATTTGCTACATAATACTAAAAGTGTCATATATGTGTATATGTATGTGAATCGATCAACTTGTTCTTGGGATATATATATATATATATATATATATATATATATACCATCTACCAAAACAAACACAACCATATTTACATCCACGCTCATTTACACTCTCACAACATGATACTAAACCAACATAAAGCATATAGAAACCATTAATAAATACGAATAAACTCTCTCCAAGCATGCATTTATGGTTATTATAACTAATATTTGATTGGAATTCCAAGAAGTTAATGAAAACTTACATTCATGGGTCTTCATTGCTTTGAGTTATTGCTCACCATCCAAAAAATCTTCCATCAATGAAGGGAGAAGGAAACTACAAGTTTAGATATAATTTTAGAGGGATAGTTCGGAGCATTAAATGCTCAATTTAGCATCGGTTTTTGTGAATAGTACTTAAAACCGGTGCCATTTTTCCTATTAGCACCGGTTTTTAACTAGTGCAAAATCAAACTTTGCAATTTTTCCCATTTTTTTCCGGAATAGGAAATTATAGCACTGGTTTTTCCAGAATAGGAAATCAAACCGGTGCAAATTTAGCACTGGTTTTAAAAAAATTTAGCACCGGTTCTTCAAACCGGTGCCAAAATTTTCAATCCACCGGTTTTGCCAATTTTTAGCACTGGTTTTCTAACCGGTGCTAATTTAAAACCAGTTTTTGTTATTTTTAGCACCGGTTTTTTGACCGGTGTTAGTTTATAACACCGGTTTTCATCATTTCTAGCACCAGTTTTCTGACCGGTGTTAATATAATCCCGGTTATTATAAAAAAACTGGTGCTATCATAATTATAACCGGTGCCAAATTAACACCGATTTTAGAACTGGTGCCAACAAAATAAAAACCGTTGCAATTACATTATTTGCACAACCGATGCTAAAAACCGGTGCTAGAGGGGGATCTCTGTGGTAGTGTCTCCGGGAGTAGAGCTGTGGTACATTCGAACAAGGGTTAAGATATGAAGCTTGGAAGGATCGTAACCACGTGCAACAGGTTTCCAGACCAACCTATAAAGCTTTCTTCTAATAGTAAAGGGTGGCATCTATCCCCCATTTAAACGTTCTAGAAAGAGGCTAAGGAGTACTATGTACCTGATTGGAATCCGAAGTCCAAGTTCGAGAACCCTTCCATCTATGTTGCTTCGAAGGATGTGATAGCTGATAGAGATCGACTGCTGAGTGAGCCTATGGACATTTTGAGAAATTTTGACTTCGTTTGGCCGAAAGAGGTATATGACTGGATCTATCGCTAGAAGCCAGTCTTGATAGAACCCCTTCCTCCGACGGAGACTGTGAAGCCTTCTTCCGGCAAAGGGAAGAAAAAGAGTAGTTTAAAGGACAAGAAGGGGAAAGGATCTGGGGGTGCTCAACCTAAGAAGACAAAGGTAAATAGGAAGGCCTCTTCGATTTATGGTGAAGAGGCTTCGCAAAAGCCAAACAAATAATAATACTGATAGCTTGAAAACTTTTGGGCCTACCTCGAAGTCCACGGGGGCAGAATCGGAGCCCGCCCAAGCAAGAAATTTTGGGGAGTCACCCATTGGGATTTATTCCTCCCCTTCCGAAGGTGTTTGCGACACTCTTAGTTTTTACCTGCCCTTGCTTTTATCTAGTCTTCTTTTTGCTTTCTTTATGCTAGCTGATTCGTATTTTTCCATTTTTTTCTTTTTTTTAGTGGATTTGCTGCAACTCTTGGGTTCGACAACGAGATGGAGACCGAGACAGTGATTGTAGAGGCCTCTCCGAAGGCCCCTGACGGCCACCCCACTTCCAGCTCCAATTCGACCAGAAGCTCAATCTGAGGTTCATTCGGAGCTCCAGGGTGAAAATGGTAGGAGCATTTGAAAGAGAATTTAGGTAGCCTTCGGAAAAATGGTAGGAGCATTTAGACTTAGCAGTAGCCTTCTTAGCCTCATGAACCTTGGCCAAACTCCCCTTTCTTAACCATTTGAAGGCTTCCATCAAATTTTTATCAGCGGAGGATATCTGCAGCCTGGAATGGATGTAAACACCGAGTGGAAAGAGTTGGATCCCCTTATCGCTCTAAGGTCTCGGCGCAGGCCTGGCCCTTTGAGTTCTTATGAGACATCTAGCATAGGAAAAATTATATGAAAAAATTTCCCTTCGGGGCTCCTGATGTACTTCTTTTTTTTATTGATGAAGACCTTCATTTTCTCGTACTTATCTATTTTTCCTTTTATCTTTCGTAGACTTTAGACTTGGTACCCTCCCCCCCCCCAATCTGCCAAAGGGGACTTCCTTCGATTTCTTCTTTCAAATCATGAAGGAGTGGTATCACTGAATTGAGGAATGGTCATGGTAGCATTGAATTGAAGCATCTGGTTTTGGTAAAAGTTTGTTCGGCTTGAAGAGGAACTTTGATCAATGTACGAGGAACTGGGCTTATGGCGCAGTGGTCTTCACGAAAGGCAACAAGAACTCCTCGAAGCGTTGAGCCGTTCGAGAGAGGAAAGGGATTCCTTAGCTGCTGCTATGGATGAAATTTTGGGAGATTTTTTATCTCTCAAAACCCGACATAATGAAGTTCACCAAGAGATAACTACCAAGGTCGGGTTTACCTTAATGTATGAATGCATTTTGGCTGCTAAAGCCTACAAAGCTGCTGGGGGAGCAATGACTTCTCGACCAAACGAGTCAATTGAAAGTTTCCATCGTATGACTCAGGTGGCCTGAGAGAATGTAGAGGTGGCTCAAGTGGCCCTAATAACTTCTACTGAAACTTTAATAGTGGAAAGAAGAAGTCCGGACATATCAGCGAGACCTGGTTCCTGCGTTGGAGCAAACCATTAAGGAGAATTAGGCCCTCATTCATGCCATTTGTAGGGATAAAGAGAAGGTTGATAGACAGCATTTTTAACTGTATGTAACATATGCGGCAATGGCCAACAACCTTCGAGTGTACGGGCTCTGACTCTGAACAGCTGAAACTTCATTGATTGAAGATTTTGAAGGCTTTCTTCGAGACGCTATCAATATCATGGAGCAAAAATATATTACTAAAAATCGCATGTATTGCGAAGCATATGAAGAGGCTAGGAGTTGGCTAGACAGAGTGCAGAAAGTGAAGTAGGAGCTTCAAGTTCCTGTACTGCCCCCAGGAGAAGCGAGGCTTCTGGATCTGGTGATGCCCTTCGTCCCATGGCTTCGACTCAAAGAACTAACACACCTTGAAGCCACTCTACCACTGGCCAAGGAAAAGGTTCTTCATCTACTGCTAGTCGAAGTCTACCATGGTCCTTCGACGAAGAAGAAGAACTTTTAGTTTGGAGACCCCGACGTTGAGCCTTAAGGTTCCTGTATTTTCCATCTGGAGGCCAATAGCATAGGTCCCCTGGAAGTTTTCCTACCTTGTAAAATAATTGTAACTTATTTCTGTGTACTTGTAAGTGTGTTGGCCTAATAATAATACGTTCTTCTCTTCACCGTTGTCAGAGCATTTTTGCCTTTTCTTTTAGGTAGGGTCATTGCCCCCAAGCTAAGTTTCCTTAACTTGTTTCTCTGACTTTTTTTAGCGACTTACGAGTTCTAAACCTTGTGTGGTTTATACAATAAAATGGGGCTTTGTTAGCCCTTCATACATTTTTCAAGGTCTGTGCCTTAGGATCTTGTTGCGCGTTCGATAGGGCTTTGTTGGCCATTCGAATATTTTACAAGGTCTGTGCCTTGTGTGCTTGTTGAGCATTTGATAGGGCTTTGCTGGCCCTTCAAATATTTTACAAGGTATGTTCCATGTGTGCTTGTTGTGCATTCGATATGGCTTTGTTGGCTCTTCGAAGAGTTTACAAGATCTGTGTCTTGGTCGCTTGTTGCGAGTTTGATAGGGCTTTTTTTACCCTTCAAATATTTTTACAAGGTCTTTTCCTTGTGCATTTGTTACGCATTGGATAGGGCTTTTTTGGCCCTTCAAATAGTTACAAGAGTTGTGTCTTGAGCGCTTGTTGCGCATTTGATAGGGCTTTGTTGGCCCTTCGAATAGTTTACAAGATCTATGTCTTGAGCGCTTGTCGTGCGTTCGAGTATTGGTTACTCCAATTTTAGGAGAGTGGGAATCAAGAACTTGTTTGAATGTAACATGTTCTGATAAAAGATTGTCAAAGGCAGAGGAATCCTCTTGGCTTACAATGTTATTGGTCTGAGGGCATCCTCCGACCCAAAGATATTCTAAGCGGGCCTTTTTTTTTACCTTCCCAAATCTATTGGGATTTTGGAGAATAATACATCCTAAGGTTGGAGACGTTCCATCTGCACGAATTGATTCGCTTTGGAGGGTTTCTAACGCATAACTGACCCCCCAGGCTGGCTTCAACAACTCGGTATGGTCCCTCCTAGTTTGCTGACAGCTTCCCCTCTAGCTCTCTATGATTCTTCTCATTTCTCCTCATTACGAGGTTTCCCAGGGAAAACTGGACCTTTCGAAGCCTCCGGTCGTGATACCACTTTATTCTTTCTTTGACCCTAGCTTCGTGGAGGTTTTCCTTCTCCCTTTTCTCTTTGAGGAGGTCCAAGTCCAAACAGCGCTGCTCTTAATTCTCTTTTTTCCATCCATTGTTTATAGCGAACCTTCTAAAGGTAGGCAGTCTTATATCCACTGGAATGACCACCTCCAAACCATAAACCAGGCCATATGGGGCTTCTCCCGTAGCAAATGATTCCATTGTTTGGAATGACCAAAGTATGCTAGGTATTTGTTAATCTAGTTCTCGCCTACTTCTTCGAGCCTCAATCGAATGCCATTGACAATGGTTTGATTGGTGACCTCCACCTGCCCTTTCGCTTGGGGGTGGTAAACACTGGTGACCCTTTGGTGGATTTCGTACTCCTTGCACCAGCTTTTGAATGGGTTATTGACGAACTGAGCGCAATTGTCACTTATAATCGTTCAACAGATCCCGAATCTACATATGATATTCTTCAACCAAAACCCAATCATTGCCTTCCATTTTACCGTCAGAGTTTCAGCCTCGATCCACTTTGTGAAGTAGTTTATGGCCATAATCAGGCACCGAAAGTGGCCAGGGGTCTCCGGGAATGGTCCCACTAGGTCGATCCTCTATTTTTCATATGGCTAAGAACTGTTAATGTTCATAATTTCTTAATGGGGGACATGGGTGATTGGTGCATGCCTTTGGAATTGGTGGCAGGCTTGAATGTGCTTGTTCACCCCTTCAAACATCTTTGGCCAATAATATCCTTCCAGGAGAAGCTTCTTAGCTACCGATCAAGCCCCCTGATGACTTTCGCATGCCTTTTCATGGGTTTCGTGGATCAAGTAATCAGGTTCATGGGGGGCTACGCATCGGAGGAGTGGTTCGAGATGGCCTCGACGATATAAGATGTCTTCATGGATCACATATTTAGGCACCTTTAACTTAACCTTCCTTGCTTCGATGGGGTCCTCTAGGAGAGTCCCATCTCGAAGGTAGCTCATGATAGGTGTCATCCACGACTTTTGTTCCTCAACCACCGTCACCATGCTTCCTTCTTGAAGCTACACTTACTTAGCGTCTCTACCATTAAATGCCCCTGAGATTGCAAGTCCAAGTCCGACGAGGCCAATTTGCTTGAGGCATCAACCTTTTGATTCTTTTCTTGGGGGACTTGATTGAGGGCATAATGGTGGAAATGTTTGAGGAGAGGTTTCACCACTTCCATACAGCATTGAAAAATTCTCTCTCTAGCCTCATATTCCCCCTTGACTTGAAGGACCGCGATTTGGGAATCACTAAAGATGTCAAGTTTTTAAACTCCCAAATATTTGGAAATGCAAAAGCCTATGATTAGTGCTTCGTATTATGCTTCATTATTTATGGCCATGAAGTCAAAGTGTAAGGCGTAGTGGTAATCTTTCTGATCAGGGCTCATGAGCAGAACTCCAGCCCCACTACCTCTGGAGTTAGAAGACCCATCAACTTACAACTGCCATGTCTCGTCTGGTTCATTGTCGTCTTCTATCACTATCGGTTCCGTGGTTTTGACAATGAAGCCTGCTAACACTTGGCCCTTGATAGTTGTTCTTGAGCGAAACTGATGTCGTTTTCACCCAATTCAATTGCCCATTTCAGCATTCTTCCCGAGGTCTCCAACTTTAGAAGCACCTACCTGATTCAATGGTTGGTGAGCAGGATTATCCTATGGCTTTGGAAGTATGGTCGGATGCCTCTTGCATTGTGGAAAAGGGCCGAGATCAGTTTCTCGAGGGCAGTGTAGTGGGTCTCTAGGCAGTGCAGTGCCCTTCTTACAAAGTATATTGGGAATTGGGATTTTTTCTTCTCTTTTCCAGGAACGACACTTATCACCAAGGGGGATGCGGAGATGTATAAATACAGATCTTCCCCCTTTTCTGGTTTCTTGAGGGGGGGGAAACTTCGTAAGTTCTCTTTCAGCTCCTGGAAGGCTTTGTCACAATCATTCGTTCATTTGAATTTCTTTGCTTTTCGAAGCACATCAAAGAATGATAGGTGTGTTCCAGCCCCCTTCGAGAGGAATCGACTGAGTGCCGCCAACGATCCTGTGAGCCTCTAGACATCTTTGATTGTTTTGGGGGGTTTCATGTTGACCAATACTTTGAATTTCTTGGGATTAACATCAATCCCTCTCTCTGAAATCATAAATCCTAGGAATTCACCTGCTCCGACTCCGACTCCGATGATGCACTTAGCGGGATTTAGCTTCTCAGAGCTTTCGGAAGGTCTCTTCGAGATCTAGAATAAATTGGTCGAAGCCCCTACTATTAACCACCATATCATCAAAATATATCTCAATGTTTCTGCCAATTTGCTTTTCAAAGAACTTATCGACCAACCTTTGATAGGTGGCCTCTGCATTCATCAACCCGAATGGCATTTTCTTGTAGCAGAATGTTCCCTCGTTAGTTATGAATGATGTTTTTTGCTTGTCCTCTTCTGCCATGAGTATCTGGTGATAGCCCTTATGGGCATCGAAAAAAGCTAGGACATCATATCTTATTATGGCTTTGGCCAGCATATCAATAGAAGGAAGGGGATAGCTCTTTGGGGCAACACTTGTTCATATTTGTGAAATCGATACACATCTTCCAAGTATCATCGTGCTCATAGGATTCGCTATCCATCTGGGGTAGAATACCTCTTCAATAACCTCAGCTTTCAGCAATTTTTAGACATCTTCCTTTATGGCATCAGCCCTTTCGAGAGCGAAGGATCTACGCTTCTGTTTGATTGGTTTTTGGGAGGGGTCCACATTCAGCCTATAGGCCATCAATTGCTTAGGTACCCTTATGAGGTCGAAGGTGTCCCATGAATACACATCGATGAAATTGTCTAAGAGGTCCTTCAGCTGTTGCTTTGATGCAGGTGGAATGATTTTTCCTATGGGCACTGTTCCCATACCCCAAACGGCCATTGGCTCGGTGTCCATAGGCTTAATATCTCCCTCAATTGAAGCCACCATGTTCTCATTTTTAGCCTCATTGAGGGCTAGAGCCAAACAGTTTTTGGTCACCGGTTGATCCCCTCCAATAATTACTATTCCCCTTTTCGGGGGGAACTTCATGGTCAAATGATAGGGGACCATACCGCTCGCACCGGGCACATCCAAGGCCTTCCAAGGATCACATTGTATGGGGACACAATGTCAACTACTGTGAAGCTACACTCGACTATGATTTCCTTGTTCCCCTCCCCCCTAGCTACTTTAATCAAGAGGGTAATCACCCCTAGGGGTAGCACCATTTTCCCGGTGAAGTCGGACAAGGGAGAGGTTGTTCTCCTTAGGCATTCACGTTCGAGCCTTAACTGGTCGAAACAATTGGCAAACATTACTTTGACCCTGCTACCGTCGTCCACAAACACCCTTTTGATATAAAAATCTCCTATGGTTGCATGGATCACCAACGGATCCGTGTGAGGGGTTCGGCTTGGCACCGGCTCAGCCTCCGAGAAGGTAATTGCTTCTTTAAGTTGGAAACATTTTTGACAAGGTTCTCCGGGGGGCACATATCGGGACTGGGCTTTGATGATTGTGTTTGAAGCTTGATCGCCTACAACTCCATTGATGAAGTTTATCACCCGATTTTCCTCGTCCCTCCAGTTTTCATCCGACTGAGCCTCGGTTTTGGCTCGGACCCCTTCTTGGTTTCTGACTTGGTCTCCGTTATTCTCATGTTGTTCTCTACCATTTCGATTGTCTCTCTTTTTTCCTTTCCAATGGCGTTTCGCTCGACCCCTTGAAGAGGATTCTCCTTTCGGACCTTCGACGCAGTCAGTGAGCAAACCCTTTCTTGCACATCTTTCCACCTCCTGTCACAAATGGGTGCACTCATTTGTTTCATGGCCCCATTTTTTGTGGTGATCACAAAATTTGGGGGACTCTTTCTTTCCATGTTAGTCTTTTCTAGGAGGGGGGCTTCAAGACATCCCCTTATGGATGAAGAGTATCTCCATCGGGAACTTGGTTAAGGGAATAAAACTTTCAAACCCTTCTTTTGGGTGGTCGAGCCTTTTTTACCTAGACTCGGAGTGCTTAGGTCCCTTTTTGAGCCATTTATCTCCCTCCCATTTTCTCTTTGTGGCCTCTTTGATTTTCAAATACTGCTTTACGATTTCCTGCAATTGTTGTAGGATCTACGGTTTCTTCGAGACCAGCTTTTTGTACAGGTCAAGCTTTGACATTCCATTCATATATCCAAGAATTACCCCTTCCTCGGTCTAAATAATTACGCTAATACTCTCATTCACATATCGATGGTAGAACGCCTCTATCGACTCGTCCGGCTTCTGCTTGTTTTGGTACAGCTCTATTAAAGTTTTTGTGAACCTCTTCTTTTGAAAAAAAATTGACTCAGAATTGCCTTTCCAAAGTCTCTGTATGATTTTAGCATCATTTTCCTAGCTTGTTGAACCATTCTTTGGCTTTCTCTCGAAGGTAATTTCCGACCAACTTGTATGTTAGGTGTTCATTGAAGTCCCTCGAGTTCATCAGACTAAGGAATGTCTATATGAACTCGCGAGGGTCCAAGTTTTCACTGTATGTGGGGAGCCCTTCGGGAGGTTTCATTTCGCTGGGCCATCAGGCGGTCATTATCGCAGGAATGAAAGGGGATGTTGCGATCTGGCCCGAAGTCCCGATCATCCTGTCGAGTTCTCTTGTCAAAGAGTAGCTTAGTTCCCCCCCCCCCCCCTCCGCGGGTCTCCATATGGGTTGGGCCAAACTGAGGCATCGAAGCTATGTACCCTGAGTGCGACCATCCACCTGCAGGGCCATAATATAACTCTGGCCGGTAAGGGTCATAGTGGGGAACCTCTGGATGGATTCCTAAATATATTTGACTTTCAAAACCCAAGAATGGTCCCATCGGCTCTACCATCGAATGTGGAATAGTCTGTCTTGGCCCTGAGTGCATCGAGACTGTGATGGGGGCCCATCTTGCTCGTACCCCTTGATGCTCGAGTAGCCCCTCTCAAGATTTCTGTTTGCAAATCCATCGTAGCCTCAGTAAATTGTGGTTCGTCCATCGTAGCCCTTTGTCGATGCACCTGACTTTGTGAGGTAGGAGCTTTAGCTCTACCTACCCAGGGTTTTATGCTGACCTCCATGGTCTATGGGGGTGCATCAGCTTCTTCACGAAGAGCTTCCAGACCCCTGCCTTCTAGGACCTGGTCCTGGCCAACTTCTAAAGGCTCAATACCTACGCTAGAGGGAGTGAGACCCAGAGGCATATTGGATCTTTGACCTCTCACTTTTTGGTACGGGAATTGTACCTCTTCACCGATGCCTAAAGCTTTTCCTTTTAACCGTTCACTCCTACGGAAGACGCATGTTGTAGATGTGAACATAAACAGCAAGTATTTAATCACATATCTGACTAACGGTCCCACTGGGTGTCTCACTTGATGCACCCCAATTTACCACCGTCATTGCTCTGCCATGGGTGATCAAAATCTGCAAAGACAAATCCCCTGGAGGTTTTCGGGGGGAAGAGGCTCCAACGGCCAAGTAAGCAAATAGACTACCCAAGTGTAATTAGGAATGAATAGTTGAGTTGTGTAGTTTTACCTTTGGCCTTTATATAGATAAGAAGGTAGGGCAATTGTTTTGTTTACTTATGGAGTAAGTACTCTCACCTCGGGCCAGCCCAAAAGGCTTTACCCGAAGGGCAAAGCTATGGACTTAAGGTCAGCCACTTGGGTATTTAAGCCCATGCGGATTTACAAGGCAGAGGGAGTTAAGTTCATGAAAATTCCATAGCCCCAGCGGACCGGGATGGAGATCGACACACCTATTGTAGATTTGGAAATAGAGTCAGATACCACCTATGCGGTGGATTTTCACCTGGAGCATCGGAACCTACCTCCATTCGCGGATCGGATTGATGAGAATGATATCCCTTTCACCCAGCCACAAATGGAGACATAGCTAATGCAAGAGGATGTGCCACCTCATTTCCACCAGCCTCTTCTTGATTTTTATGAGCGTATGATGCAGACTATGTAGTATAGATTCCATCGCCAGGACGTCATGATATTGGAGCACAATGTTTTTGTCTCCCAGAGCCTGATAAATATGGATGAGGAGATTGACCATCTGTCAGCCCACATTTATGAGATGCAGTCTCAGTCTTGTGGTACCTCAGGCCCTGATCCTGGAGTGGAGATGCGTAGAGTGAGGCATCAGAGGAACACTGACTGGCTTGCCCCGTTATCAGCAGCGTTACTTTGGTGATGGTGGTTCATCCTCACAGCAATAATTGTGAGCTATATCTTCTTGCACTCCCCATACTTTTCTTTGTAAGCTTTTGCCCGGTTTTTTCTGTATTGTGGGCAATGTAGTGTTTTATGTGTGGGGAGGGGTATTTACTGCTTTTATTGCTTGTTTTTGGGATGTTCTTTCTAGACTTGGATGTGGGATGCCTTTCTCGTTTTTGGGATGTTTTCACATTGGATGTATTTGGATTATCTTTTCTTTGACATGTGAAAGCTTTTGCTACTTTTGATTGGAAAAATATGGGAAAAAGTTTTAAAAAATTTTAAAAATAGAAATTGAAAAGGAACAAAAATAAAAAAGAAACCCCCTGAGTTAAACACCCGAGAGGGCATCCTAGGCAGCATTAGGGGCCCGGATAGGTCAAAAACTTGAAAGGGCAACCTAGAAAAAAATGAGAAGCTAAATATGCGAAAGAAAGTGAGATGTGAGCCAAAGAAACATAATTTGTGGCTAAGATGAAAACCCAAAAGGGCTCCTAGGGAAAAAGAGAGAAATAGAGAGGAAGGAAAAACAATGCTATGATTTCACTCATTTTCTGGCGTTGGAGTTATAGCTCAACATTTTGAGACCTCTTGGGATTGAGAAATTTAGCGGGGGAAAACAAAGTAAGTTGTGAAATTCTTGATTGTTGATATACTACGTTTTTAGGATGATATATTGGTATAGAGTGAAGTATGTGTTGGAATTGATGCAAGTTTTTTACTTCACCTTGTGCCATTGGATTTGGGATTGTCAATTTGGGGCTTAGAAATATTTTTATGGATATCAATGAATTGATAGGTTGGTATGGTTTGGGTAGATTTAGGAATGGGGATTGTGGGTGAGTTCTCACTTGATCTTAACTTTGGGATGGGTTATATTGAGAGTTTTGTGAGGTATTGATTTGAGGAATAGTAGCTTAGGATGTGGATACATGAACCTCTTTGTGTGTGCTTGAATCTTTTCTTACTCGAGGACGAGTAAGGTTTAAGTGCGGGAAAGTTTGATGTGCCCATTTTATGTGCATATTTTAGGACTTTTTAGATCACTTTTGCGCTCTTTTGTCAACTAGAGCTTGTGTTTTTCCTTGAAATTATCTTAGGAGAGATAAGAGCAAATTTTGCGCTCTTTTACCTTTTATAAGTGGATTTTGTGTGACAAGGAAATAACATCAAAACTTGAAGATCGGGGGCCATTGAAGCTCACCCTTTTGAAGACTTTGAAGACTTGCTTTGAATATTTGAAGACTTGAAGAATGGAATAAAATTGAAGTAAAGAGGAGAAATTGAACCAAGAAGGAAAAGAAACTATAGTTGCTGATTCTGCAGTCTTCGTGACGGGCGAACATTTGTTCGCGCGTCGCAAACTTTGGGTGGCCAGAAATCTTCTTTGCCTTTTTTTACTATAAATACTAAATCCTGTCCTCTCTCTCTCTCTTACCTTCTCTTCCAGACCATTTTTCCCTCTTCCAATCCCTAGTTTTCCACCATTTTCATCCTTGTTTTAGTTTGATTAATGTTTGGATTGTTGTTGTTAATTAGTATGAATTGTAGTAGCTAAATCTAGTTTTTGGGAGCAATTGATTGAAACTTCCAAACATATGTGGTGAGACTTTCTATTTAATCATTTATGAACATTTATTGGAGTGCATTTATTATGCCATTAATGTTGTGTTTTGCCTCATTTATACCATGGATTGTTTGATTATATGAAATGTTTGTATGATTGAAGTGTTAGGGTGTTAGGAAAGTTGCAAATTTCTTAGCTCATTTGACATGAAATCCAAGAGCATGGATTTAGAACTTCATGTGTATAATGTGTGGTGATTCTTGCTAGATAAGTATGTTAATATGCATTGTTCTCATATTTATCCTATAGATGCAAAGAAAGGTTGAACCTTGAATGTGGTTTTTTCTAAGGTTAGCCTAGTAAATACTTTGTTTGGTTAAATGACTATGTCTTGGTAGAAGACTTGTTGTTATTAAACCTATGGCCCTTCGTGTGAAATGTCGTTAATGAAATACCAATATGGTGTTGTTTGCCTAGAGTGACTATCAACGAGGTTTGCAAATGGTTGTTATTTGTCTTTGCAAATTACTATTAAGAAGGAATGAATGTTGATCTATGAATGAGAAGTGATAACATTCCCCATAGATAATAAATGTAATTGAATGAGTGAATGAATCTATGATCTATAAGAATTTTGGAAGTGGAAGTCAATTGCCCCCAAGGCTCCGTTAATTTTTGTTTTAATCATCTTTTTAGTTGTTGTTGCATGATTAGCATTGTTCTCTTGTTTTGCTAGTTTTTGTCTTTCAATTCATAATTTAGGGAAAAAACCAACCAACCCCCCCCTCCATTTACATGCTTTTATATATCTCTATATATGCTTGTATCTAGTATGTTTTCCGCTATATATGTTTAAACACTTGGAAAAATCCCTCTTTTCGTGGACGATCCCGACTTACCGTTATCTACTTAGTTGTAGATAGGAAGTATTAGGGCTAATAAATTTAACTTTGAAAGGTACGATGATGACCTCCCATCTACCTAATGAGGCACCAGAAAAAGTAGTCTGCTCCAAGTTCATTTAACGCTATCATTGGCAGGCCATAGATGAACAGAGCAAAAGCAATATGGTCTCCATATCATTTGGTCATGAAATTTCCAACCCCAGCAGGGGTCGCAATGGTGAGGAGAAATTAACATACCTCCAGGTAGCGTATGGTCATTGCAATGAAAGTAGGACAAACCATGCAGCAACCAAAAATGGTTAATACTATCACCAACAGTGACCCACTCAACCAGGAGAATCATCTAGTGGAAATTGGGGAAGAAACTGAAGACATCATTCTAGATGACGACAATTCCTCCAAGTATGTCAAGATAGGGAAATTTATTCCTGATTAAGAAAAATAGAGGATAATACAAATTTTAAGAGAACACAAGGACACGTTCGCATGGAGCGTACATAATATAGGGAGAGTTGACCCAGGCATGGAAACTCATTCTTTGAACATCGATGATTCAATCAAGCTGGTCAAACAAAAACAAAGTAGTTTTGCCAATGATAGACAAAAAGCAATTGAGGATGAAGTAAAGGCACTGTTGCAAGTTGGAATCATAAAAGAGGTGATATACCCAGCATGGATAGAAAACCCAGTAATGGTAAAAAAGGTAGACTCGAGATGGAGAATATGTATAGATTTTAGTAATCTAAACAAAGCGTGCCCAAAAGATTGTTACCTCCTGCCAAAGATTGATCAGCTGGTAGAAGCTATCTCAGGATTCGAAGTCCTCTCTTTGATTGTTACCCCCGGTTCAAAAGATTGTTACCCCCTGCCAAAGATTGATCAGCTGCCTACAAAGGATATATTCAAATATTCATGAACCCTGCAGATGCGGAAAAAAGGCTTTTATAACAAGGTTTGGAATATTCTGCTGCGTAAAGATGCCGTTTGGACTGAAAAATGCAGGGACAACATACCAAAGAGTGGTTGACAAAGCATTCTGCAGGAAAATTGGACGAAATATGGACGTGTATATAGATGATATGGTGATCAAGAGTAGACAAACAACTGACTTCACGGAAGATTTAAAAGAAACCTTGGATACATTGAGCGCAATTGGAATGAAGCTCAATCCGAAGAAGTGGATAATTGGGGTTAGAGCAGGTAAATTTATAGGGTATAAGGTATCCTCGAAGGGGATTGGAGCCAATATAGAGAAGATAAAAGCAATCGTGGAACTCCCCGAACCACGAACATTTAAAGAAGTCCAAATCCTAATGAGATCACTCACTGCACTCAATAGTTTTGTCTCCAAAGCAGCGAAAATGCACTTCCTACTCTTCGAAATCCTCAAGAAGTCTAGGAATTTTACCTAGAATCAAGAGTGCCAATCAGCTTATGAGTCATTGAAGGATCAACTTCAGACACTCCTAACGCTAAAGCACCGGTCCAAGGAGAAACACTATACTTATATTTAGCGATTTCAGTGAATGCAATAAGTTCAGTCCTGGTCAGGAAAGAAGGCCAAAAATAGGCACTAGTGTTTTACACTAGTAGAATATTGCAACAAGCTGAGAGGGCGTATCTTCCGATCGAAATGTTGACCCTAGCCTTGATATATTCAGGAAAAAAAAGACTGTGGACTTATTTCCAGAACCATACAATTATTGTCTACACCGACTTCCCAATCAAGTACATCTTGAACAAGCCGGAGTCATCTGGGAGAATGACCAAGTGAGCCCTTGAGTTTGGACAGTTCAAAATTTATTTCCAGCTGCGAACCTTCATTAAAGCACAAGCTTTAGTAGATTTCATTGCAGAAATGACAAGCGTAGGGGCGCAACAGGTGAAAACACAACAGTTCATTGGTAAGACAAAGGAAAGGCTAAGTGGAGAGACATCGCATGGAAGTTTTTCGTAGATGGGGCATCTAGCAAGGAAGGATGCGGAGCAGGACTGTTGCTAACTGATCTAAACGGAGGAGAATACAGATACTCGTTTCACTTTGATTTATAACTCACTAACAATGAAGTAGAGTATAAAGCATTAATATGTGGCTTAGATGTCTTAGTTAACAAGAAGGTGAAGAGCGTTTGGGCATTTAGTGATTCACAAATAGTGGTCCAACAAGTACGTGGAGATTATGAAGTTCAGGAAGATCAGTTGGTGAAATACTTAACCAGGGTTCATCAACTCATCGCTAACCTTGAGTACTTCAATATACAACACATCCTAAGAAGCGAAAATACAAAGGCAGTTGCCTTAAGCAAATTGGTAACAATAGGTATTGACTCATTGGTCGAACGCAAAGATGAGAAAGTGGAAGTTATGATGATCAGAAGCACAACAAGGATGAATGTTTTGGTTGTTCAGGAGTAAGAGCCAAGCTAGATGATGCCATTAATTGAGTATTTTGACAACAGGAAGTTGCGAACAGACAAGGTGCAAGCAAGGAAGCTATAAATGTCACACAATTATGCTTATCAAGACGGAACCTTATACAAGAAAGGTTATTTATCTCCTTGGATAAAATGCGTGGGATCGTGGCAAGCTGATTAAATCTTGAAAAAGTACACGAAGAACTGTGTGGATTGCATCAGGTGTCTCGAACAATTGCAAATAAGATCATTCAAGCGGGATACTACTCGCCAACCATGTTCAACGATGCATACAACTTCGCCCTCAAATGCAAAACTTGTCAGATAAATGCTCCAATATCATACAAGCCACTGTTAGGAATATGTGGAGCATGACATTTTGATAAATGGGGAATTGATCTTGTTGGGCCTTTTCCGAAGGGTGCTAGAAATTCAAAGTTTCTAACCGTAGCAGTCAACTACATCACCTAGTGGATAGAGGCGAAGCCCCTAGGGTGAGTAACAGTGGAGGCAACAAGAAAATTCGTCTGGAAAAACATAGTTTGTTGTTTTGGAGTACCGCACACCATCATCACCGACAATGGCACGCAGTTTACAAGTGGGGTTTTTACGGAATGGTGTCTAAAACTAGGAATCACTCAAAAATTCACTTCTGTAGCTCATCCTCAAGCGAATGATCAGGTGGAAGCAACAAATAGAATGATCGTTCAAGGAATCGAAAAGAGATTAGAAGGAAAGCGTGCTGGTTGGGTTGACGAGATACTCGACACTTTGTGGTCGTACAGGACAACAATGCGAGAACCAACAGGAGAGATGTCGTATAGTCTAGTATATAGGCACAAAGCAGCAATCCCAGTCAAGATCTGACAATCAAGCCTTCGTGTGGAGCAATAAAAGGAGGATGTTAACCCAAAATAAGTGAAGTTGGACTTGGACAAAATCGAAGAAAAAAAAGAGAAGGCGGAAATCAGGGAGGTCAAGTATAAGGAAAAAATGGAAAGAGCATACAACCAAAAATTCAAAGACACGCAGTTTCAAGTTGGTGATTTGGTGCTCAGGAAATATAAAGCTAGCTTAGCCGAAGAAATATATATGCCTATAAACTAGCAACTAAAGCAAGCTATAAATCTTGCGGCTTTGCAATAAATAGATCTTTATTATGATAAAGCCACAAAAATATAAGAAACAAGTATGATAAGTCAAAGAAAGTCACGAAGTCAAAGGATGTCCAAAAGCATGAAGACATGGAAAAACAATCACATCATCCAAAAGCGAAAAATATAGCATCAACATTCGAAAGAACAACCTACTACATAATATCTACGTTGGATGCTTGCGATGACCCTGAAGAGGATGAACCACCACGCCAATAACTATTCTAAGTCTCGTGAGGAAAGTCCTCAGCCCTACACCAATTCTTCTCGGCTTCACGCTTCTTGCTAACAATGTGGTCATATCGCCATTTCATGTGTAAATAAGAAGGATGGTTAACCATACCCCTTCGCTCCACATGACCAAGATACTAGCATAATACACCCTGAAATTGATTATAGGCCCAAACTCCTCGTGGTCTAGCTGCACACTCATAACATTAACAGTTTCCTCATACCGCACAATTTCAGCCCTTAAATTTTGTATCGTATCTTCCAAGCTACTAATGTGCAAACATACAGCCTCAGACAAATTCACCCTCTGCCCACCAACTCCAATAGTTAGATCCCCGTGACTAGTACGTCTACGAGATGATGAAAAGAGAACTCCAAGCATATCTTTGTACTCAACACAAGCTTGCTCTAATTGGTGAATAAACGAATCCAGATGATTACATTCAGCACGAAGTTCCTTGTTCTCACTTCGCATTTGCGTGTTTATGGAAAATTGCTTGCCAAACTTTCTTTGCCAATTAAGAGCAGAAGATGACAAATGGTCGCACTCAACCTGTTTTTCCCTTAACATTTCTAGCAAATCATCAATACGAGTACATTGCATGTCAATAATCAAACTTTTTTGATGGGCCTCGCAAATCTTGCTTGCACCATAATCCTTAGCCTCTACTTGTAGTCGAAGCATCTTCACCATATTCAACTGTTTATGATGGATAAGACTATTCCGCTAGCTCAAATCCTACATAAATTGCACAAAGCATCTTGGGTGTCCTTCATAGTTGTTTCCCACTTGTTTTCAAGAATCATTAATACCTAGAAGCATATACTTCAAACGTATGGCCAAACACAATGCCCACTCTTCCACACTAACAGGGAGGTTAAGCGATCGCATATACTTGCCGGCAAATTCAAGATCAACTAAAGCACGGACGATGTCTTTGCCAAGTGATTCAATATTATACCCATCAGGAATGAACTTACAGCAAGGACAACTTGTAGAGGATGAAAGAGTTACAGATGGAATATGGAGTTTCCACCCAATACATTAGGGAAGTGAGTCAATGCAAGAAAAGCAATTAGAGGAAACAATCCCCTTGCATTCTTTAGTGAAAGAGCAAGTGGCACGAAGCAAGCTAATAGGTTTGGAAAAATAATCACTACACCCCATAAATTCAAGCCTTTTCAGGTTTTTTTTTATCAACCAAAATATTGAGGCCCTTCATGCAAGTAAAGGCAATGAGAAAATGCGAACAAGAAAGAATGAATTAACATCCATAACGAAAAGTACATTAATAGTACAGACATACAGCACAATATTATCTTAGGTTTGCAATTTAAAATCCATAAATGTTCAAAACACTAGAAATTAACTAACTTCAGGGTTAGGCTGGGGCTGAACAACGAGGGCAGCAGCATCCTGACTTGGTTGCTGAGTAGGGTTCTCATCGCTTGGCGGCTGGGCAAAAGTTTCGATGTTCGCATTAACCTCACTGGCCATTGTGGCATCAAGATTATGAGTCAAAGTATTAGCGCTAAGTCCGAGTGGAAGGTCATCCAGACAATCCACCTCGCACTTCTTTAGTTTGCCCAAAGAGGGAAGACTGGGAAGGCCAGCCAGATGCGAAAACAAAGTAAAATGATGTTCCCCATCAGCAATCTTTGCAATAAAAGCTTTGTTCAGCTTTGCCCTCTTTTCCCCTAAGGTCTCAACGCACTTTTTTTATCGAAGGCAAGCTCTTCAAATCACAAATGGGGTTTCCACTCACATTGATCCTTAACAACCTCGCAGTAAACAACGGTGCGAGCATCCTTGGAAACATTCTCAAAAAGGTTATAAAACAGCTTGGTCTTCAAGAGTCGATCTACCAGAAGTTGAGGGTATTTGGTGTTCGTATGATCATTAGTATGCATTTCCGCTAACTCAGAGTGAAGCTGAGTCTTTTCTATCTTCGCAAGATGAATACGCTCCTCAGCTGCGATCGCCCTCTTCTCAACAGCGGCTACTCTCTCCTCAGCAACCTTGAGTGAAGTTTCCAGAGTCGCACATTTTGTTTCATGTGCCTTATATCTACCACGTGTTGAGGAAGAGGAAAATAAAGACCAAAGTTCAAATAGGCTAAGTAGTAGGATATAGAGATAGACGGCATAGTGTGAACACATTCACTGTTTGTGGGAGCACGAAGTTTAAAAGGGCTAAAAAAGGGGGAAGTACTTCTTTAATTCTTCTAGATATGGCCCAGACAACATACTGTGTGTGGAAGAGGATCCGGCGACTTGGTCGGAACCTCCATCGGAATAACCATCTTCTAGGGGAGATTCAACATTGTTAGAGGTAGACATGGCGTTAAATAATGGGCCAGGATTTGGAAACAGCCAAATCTAATCAGGGGAAAAGACAATGGCTAAAAGTCCGTCGAAACAAAACTTAGGGGAAATTTGCCGGAGAAGATAATCGATTAATCGTATGATTACAGGACAACCAATATTATGTCAAGAAGTCAAAGAAAAGAGATATGTCATCAAGTTCAGAGCATACAGTAAATAGTGTGGAGATTGAAACAAACATCACTCTTCAAAAATACGAGGGAAAGTGGTGCGCAAAAACCTAGATTGGGCTAGAGAAGATGAAGATTTTAGCATATGGAAAAGATAAAACTGAGAAAATAAATGATTCTCAATATTTATATCAAAGCAAAGAAAATGGCATAGTCAAGGTAGATGAACAGTTCAGGAAACACAATTATGAACCTCTGACACAAAAGTGAGTTACCTTTCACAAATATCAAAGAGACGGCGGAAGGAGAATAGACAGCGCACTAATGGTGATACTCTTTTGAAATTCCTATTTATGAGATAGGGTACCAAACGTTAGGAAAATCCAGAAACAATTAGCAAGAAAGGTTGGAAAGAATCACGGCTCTTTCGAACAAAATTTACGCTACCATCCTTATCAATAAAAATAAGAATTTTAAATTTTGAAAGCGGAAGAGTTAGCAGACAGGGAATTACTACAACCACGAAGCTATTGGCACTTCGCAATTTTTACAAAGGTAAAGTCGAATTCTAAACGAGCTTTTCTTATAAGGACTTTGTTCGCATCCAGTTACTTCGATAAACTTGCCTCATTCCACTTAGTCTTCATGGCTGGGGGGCTTATGGTCCATACCTAGCCCAAACCACGAGTAGAGCCCGAACCAAACTAGCAAAGTGAGTTTAGATCAAACGAACGTAGAGTGAATGGTGCTAGCCCACGAGCCGAGAATAGCGAGAGCCTTAGCCGGCTGTTTGCCACGAATTGCATTTCTCGACCCCACGATTACACGCACGATAGCAATTTCAGACAAAGTAGAGCCACGTTCATAACATATTATAAAAGGAAGAAGGAGGAGACAAATCCAGGTAAGTGCAACCAAACTAGAGAAGCTAGATTCCTGAAAGAAGGTTACTGACTTGAGCGTCAAAGCTGTTTCCCTGGAGCCACCTCCGGGATCTCTTTTGCAGGCACATCTCGGTGAACCCCGATTAACCAACTAGATTGGAGCACACCACAACATGTGATCATTTGTAATTTATTTCATTTTAGAATAAGACTCATTAACTCGGCCATGTTGGCTTAGAAGAGTTATGGTTATATTTTAATTAGTGTTTAGAATATTTAGTTTTGATTTGGTTAGAATTAGATTTGGTAAGTTTTGATAAGGCTGATTCATTCAAGAACTCATCCAATATTTGGATTGATTTACATGGATGAACATGGTCATCTTTTGAGATTTAAATTAGTTATTTTAGTTAGATATGATTTTAGCTTCTTAAAACTGCCATAAGTCATTCCAGTTTCTGTTTGTACTAGTCAAATTATACCCTATAAATAGGGGAGGCTATTCACGATTTTATACACACCTTTTTATCAATCATATATTCAGACTTTTGAGTTCATACTCTGTTACTTGCGAGCTATTTTCGATTGTTGTTTAACCCCAATGGCTAGTTAAGTACATATAACCTTGTGAGCTAATCATGCAGGCTAGTTAGTGAGCAAATTGAAATTTAGAGCATCCTGAGGGCTAGTGATTTTGAATTTCGTGCGAAACTGTAAGGGTTTGCATTCGATCAAAGATTTTAATTCCGCAATCTAAAGTTTTTGCAAGGAGATTCATATCACATTTATGGCTTTAGGTAGAAATACCTCTCACTCATCAATACATTTGACGAGTAACTAGCTACTAGTTTAGGTTCATGAAATTCAAATAAATCAAACCTTTCAAACTAGTTGAAGTTAAGGTGCAACATAACAACATTTAGTAACATTAGTTTATAAAAATCTCCAAACTCCTTTCACATTTAGTTACATTTACTTTGTCTACTTTATTACATTAAGCCTTGATATGTATTCAAGTTTAGTTACATTTGTTTTGTCTACTTTAATACTTCAAAGTCTTACTATGTATATTTCTTTTTCTCTTACAAGTTATAACTTTGTCTTACAATTTGTATATTAGTTTTAGAAGCTACTCACCTACTCCCTTCGTCCCACTAATTTATGTACAGAATCTTTTTACGATCTCCAATAAACATGTTTGACCGTAAATATGTGTAGTTACGGGCAATAACGGCATACAAAAAATGGATATTTAGAAACTATATATTACGATGAATCTAACTATATCTCATACGATAAAATTATTGTTCATATACCTATTCAAATATATGGTTAAAGTTCAATTTTTTTTACTAAAATAAAATTCTGTACAAAATAAACTGGGACGGAGAAAGTATATTGGTCATTGAATGCGGACATGAACTGCATTCACAGGCGGATTTAGAGGGTAGCGGGGTGGTGTCGGAGCACCACCTCAACTTCGATATAGAAGGAGGTAGATTCAAATATTTTCTCTTAACCACCCTTTAACATTTATCCTAGCTACCTCATTGCTCTTTAAGATACTGATTTCTGATCTAGAGTGAGAGATGAGAGCATATTGATTATGAATATTAAAAAATTTCAGAGCTGGAACCTGCGGAAGACGACTATACGGCAGATGCAGAGTTTGGGATGAAGATGAAGTGACATAGCTTTGTTTAAAGGAGTGGTCAAACTTTTACTACTTCTAGTATTAAAAAATGGGGAAAAAAAAGAAAAAAAACCTTACTAAATTCATTTAGGGATTGAGCTAAAAGACAGTACGTGCAGTATTTGATCACTTCAAATTTTAAATTAAAAAGAAAAAACAAACTTTACTAAATTCATGAAGGAATTGGACAAAAATTAATGTACTCCCTCCTCATTTTCACTAATAGTGGCACATTAAATTTAGGCTTTTGGATTTATATGAATAAAATGAGATATTGAAATTAAGTATAGAAAGTAAATAGTAGAATGAGTGGATGAGATTGTAGGAATCTTGACAAAAATAAAAAGTGTATCATTTAAAAAAAAATATTCCAATAAGGCAAGTGTGTCACTCTTAATAAAACGGAGGGAGTAATTCAAAAGGCTAAAGAATTTTTTTAAAAAAGAAAAAGTTAGAAGATTAGAACTTGAGTCTGTCTCTTGAAAGACGATCTTTTCATAAGTTATGGAAAGACCAAGGTTTAAAGTGTAAATTAGAAGAAATGAAGATAAAATTTTCGGGTTGCATGAACCGGGTTATAAAATTTATAACTACTACATGTTTCATACTAAAATTTTAATATTGCAACTAAGACCCTTTACCTTTTATTATTCTAATTAAACTCCATCTTTCCATAAGCCTATGGAAAGACCGTCTTTCCCAAGACTTTGCCTTAAAACTTTCATCCTTTATGCTTTAACTTTTAAAATATTTAATTCTACTTTCTAAAATTTTACTTAAAGATTATATGAGTTGTCAAGTTGTGATAACCACATTTTTATAACTGATAACCACATTCCCCGCCAATATTTCCAATTACGAATGTCGTCTCGCAATGGAAGCATTAATAGAGTCGATCGTCATTCTGATGTTAGAAGACAAAAATTATTCCTTTTCATAAGAAACTATTCTGAAACGAAAACCAATAAAGGAACTCAGCGAACCCATTTCCAAATCAATTCCCAATATCGTAACCTTTCACCCTTAATTCCCGATATCGCAACTTTTCATTCTTACGACACAACTTCCGAGATTGCAACTTCTATGATGCCGAAGGGATACTATAACCGAAATTGCATCACACATGAGAATTTTTGTTGGTTCTGATATAAAAAAAGACAAGGTAGTTTAAATAACATCAAGCACGGCATTTGTGAACACTATGCACATAATTTATAACGGTGGTAGTGGAACCGCCATGCAACGAAGATTTGGATCTGTGGCGGTGCCAGGGACGACTTGTAATTTTCCTCCAAATACTCCTCCTTTCACCGCCTTTAATTGCCCTCTTCTGATTTTGAGCGACATGCAGTTCCAATTTCGGAATTGTAGATCGAGCACATGGTTTGCAAAACTTCCGATCTCAGAAAAGTTACATGGCGGTTAACAGATAACAATCCACACCGGTTTGAAGCGTCGTGGATGACTATTTCCGTGGCGGTTCAAAAATTGCAGTCCAATGTCGTGCATGATGCTCGACGGTGGCGGGAACGGTGGACAAATACTGCCGTCTAATTAAACACTACTTTCACCGCCGCAAACAACCACTTCCTGCACTAATGTGATCTTACATTCCATCATGTTTTTTAAATGCAGAACACAATCTGAAAGAGGAATATCCCAATTTTAGGCCTTATTACAAGACATCAGATCTGATTAATTTTGTCGTGGAGAATATCGTCGGTGGCATCTTCTTCAGCCACGTTAATCCCTGCTTCAACGCCTTCACCGCACCTGGTTTTCGTCAGCACCACCAGATTCTTGATAGGAACCGTGGCAGTGCCCGCCCAAACAGGCTTGCCCCATCCAAAGTCCACTTCATACGTCGGAAACCCGCACGAGCTCGTAAACCAGCAAACCTCTACCTCGCTCACCTTCAGGTCCTACACTTGCTTCAGATGATTCAAATACTCATCTCCTGATTGTAAGTTCTTCACATAATCCGCGTCGATCTTTCCAAATGCCTTCCTCAGCTCAACTGCAGCATTACATAGCCCGCCCTTCTCCTCAGTCTCATCATCATCAACAGGTAGTGCTATAACAGACCTGTTATTCGAAATCCCAAACAATATTCATGAAGTAATTCACGAAATAAATATGATGAATCATAGGCATGTAGGAAAATAATTAACCTCCAGGCGTTCCCAAAGGTATGAGGTGAAAGAGGCGGATCCATTCTTGGCCTCAAGTTCACAACATGGGATGCTGCCACCGATCTTTTCGGGTCCTTGGCTCTTGCAACACCTATGAAATGCCTCCACAAGAACGCTGAAACAGCTTCCACTCTACTGGGGTTCTTCATTCGGGAGGATATAACCAGCTTTAGCTTAGCTAGCTTCTCTTTGTCGAAGACATAGCGTTTTGCCACGGTCTTCTGCTTCTGAACCGTGCCAGTGGCTACTATGCCATCGAACCTGGAAAGATCTACCGGTGGAAACGACTCCGCCAAATCGAATCGTGGCGAAGAAAATTCACCATTCTCATCACCACGGTAGGCTGCAGCCCAAGCATTCATGAAATTCAAGAAAGAGGTTCCATCTGCAAGGCTATGAGCTACTTGCACCGCGATCGCGACACCTCCACGGTCGAATACATTGACTTGTACGGCTAGAACGAGAGTGTTAGCCTCAGAGAGTTTAGGGCAGCTTCTTCCAGTAGGCCCAAGAGGCAAAAACTGCTCTACTTGCTCCATGTTTGGGTCTCTGATGACCTCCCACAGGTTGGAACCATGAACCCTAGCCTCAGCCCACAAGGCTCCTGAATCATTGCAATCGACGGAGTGATTTTTGGTGTCAAGTCTCCCCGCTAGAGGATAAAATCGAGTCAAAACATTCGATAAGGATAGTTTCAGTGATTGATGAACTTCAGCCGATGGTTCAGTGGAATGGTGGAAGAAAATTCTGCAGGTGTAAAGAGGCGGTATGATTTGATCCAGGAAGGATAATCTGAGGATTCTAAGGTTATGGGGCGTTGGAGATGACGGTTTTATCATCTCTTTTCCTGTAATTTCCACAGTAGACGCCATTTTTGCTACTCGAATGTTTAGAGTAATGCTGGAATTTGAGATGAAGAGAGAAAACGAAATGAAAGAAGGGAGAAGTAGTAGAGATGTCAAGTGAGTGATTCCTTTGTTTCACTGATCGCTTTGAATAAATTTGAAGAGTTTTCAGGGTTTCTTTTCGTTTCGACACTATAGTTTATGTGGATTGCTATATCACGCCCTGTATTTTACTAGTTACGCCCTGTATTTATACTATTTTATATATAATATGTATTTTTAATTTAATTTAATTTAAATTATTTAAATAATTTAAATAATTTAAATAATTTAAATTAATTAATTAACTTATTTATTTATTTAATTGTTCTGCCGCCGCCGCTCCTTCTCCTCCGCGCCGCCGCCGCTCCTTCTCCTCCGCGCCGCCGCCGCTCCTTCTCCTCCGCTTCTCCTCCACCGCGCCGTCTCCTCCGCTTCTCCTCCTTCTCCTTCGGTCTCCTGCTCCGCCGCTGCTCCTTCTCCTCCGCTTCTCCTCCGCCGCGTCGTCTCCTCCTTCTCCGTTCTCCTCGCCGGTTCTCCTCACCCGACCCGACTATCCTCGCCGGTTCGCCTCGCCCTTGCCCTAGCCCGAACCGGCCCCGTTCTCCTCTCCCTCCTGGCGAACCGGGATCGGTCCCGTTCTCCTCGCCCTCCTGGCGAACCGGGATCGGTCCCGTTCTCCTCGTCCTCATGGCGAACCGGGCTCCCGTTCTCCGCCACTTCTCCGCCACTTCTCCCTTTCTCCGTCGGCGGTGCTAGGGTTTCCCTCGAGGACGATGGAGGATGGCGGGGCTAGCTTCGATCGACGGCGGGTAGAGCTCGACGGCGATGAAGAAGGAGAGACGGAGGGGCTAGGGTTTCGATCGACGGGGCTAGCTTCGATCGACGGCGGGTGGAGCTCGACGGCGACGAAGGAGGAGAGACGGAGGGGCTAGGGTTTCGATCGACGGGGACGAAGGAGGAGGAACGACGGGGACGAGGCGAAGGTAGGACGGCAGCGGGGCTAGGGGTTTTACTGCGGACGAGGACGGCGGAGGAGGCACGGTGGTGGCGGTGGCGAGACCGCCGGAGAAGACGAAGAAGTGGAGCAGAAGGGACGGCGACGGCGGAGAAGCGGTCAGCGGCGGCGGACAGGCGGAGCAGCGGCGGTGGACCGGCAGAGCAACGGTGGCGGACCGGCGGAGCAGCGGCGGTGGTTTCTGTTTTTATTCTTGTTTTTTAATTTTGTTTTATTTTGAAAATTTAATATTGATATTATACGTGTATATACGTATTAGGGCGTGAAGTAGTAAAATACAGGGCGTGATATAGCAACACCCTAGTTTATTGGTTTGGTTTGTACCTAATTCATTAGTATTTCATTTAATGTAGAAATTCCTTTCCGGTGTATTTTTGTCTTTAACGGTATAGGTGATCTATTTAATACTACCTCTGTCACAGCCGAATCTCCACACTTTTTGGTCAACTTTTTCAAGGCATGTTTGACCATAATTTTCAACTAGTATATAGACACCAATATCATCATATGAGATATTGCTGGATACCCTGCATGATGTATTTTCTAAATATCAAATTTTAACATACCGTTAATATACGTAACTAAAGTTATCGTTGGTCAAACATAACCTGACAAACTTGACCAAAGTGTGCACATTCAGCTGGTACAGAGTAATACTAATTAGACCGAGTGGTACTGAATTTTAAAAAAAAAATGGGATTAATTTATACGTTGCTACTGCTAAGCCTGTTAACATATGTTGCTGTCTTTTGTGTGGAACAATAAATTAAGAAGCAGGTCAGCACACTTGCACGTTATCGCTGTATTTTTGTTGCATGGACTTTTATAGATTTTAAAAAAAGAATTTTTTTTTTTTTAATAAACCATCCGAAGATGGGGGAGTTGTATTTGGCCTTCCCATGCCATAAAATAAATGGAAAATTAAAGTACTGAGAAAGGAAGCAGTAGCTAAGTGAAAATATACAGTAGTGAGCACTAGGCTCGTGAGTCCCCATTAGTTGCTTCCAAGGAATGAAAAGAAAAAAAAAACTGCAAATCGTTAGAGGATTACAAAAGCTTTTAGACTATGATGAAGATGATCAAACTTATTAGTGAATCTAATTAAAGAGACACAAGGCAGTCTAAATCATCCCACCATAGTGCATAAGCATATCCTCTAATGATCGTGATTCTGACTAGATGATCACAGCTATTTGCAAGGTGCTAGCATTCTATGCATAAGAACCTATGCACAGTAAGGTTTGCTCAAAAACAAATAGCAAAAGACCAGGTGCCAACCAGCCGAGCTGCTGGTCAAGTGAGCTTGAGATGAAGTAGAATTGGACCTTCCTTCATGAGGGACTCTTCAGGAATCATGCAGCAGGAACCACCTTAAACCTGCACCAAAAATTTGAATTTAGTAGCATCCGAGCTAGTTTAAACTATCCTTAAGGATGGAGTACCAATTTGATCTAGCCTTATAAGCCCCTGGACCATGTTGGAAAGCTCGGAAAATCTATGGAATGAAGAGTTAGCCTTAGATTGCAAACAATTCTTAGACAGGGTGTGAGCAACCGAATTAGCCTGTCTGAAGATGTGAGCCAGATTATATGAGCTCAGGGATTGATGAATCTCATCAGATAGATTGTACAATTGCCAATGAGCTCTTAATGGATCCATGGAAAAATTAACTGCATTAAGGCAATCAGATTCCAGAAAAATATGAGAGGAGAGAACTAGCATGTTGTATTGCAAACTTAATTGCCTTTAATTCAGCTTCAATAAGGGAATATGCAAATGTATATAGAGTATACGCCCCCCTGAAACCACCTCTACAATCTCTAATTATCAGCCCTATTCCACACATGTTTGTATTGCAGCACCAAGATGCATCCATATTAAACTTAAGACCTGAGAGAGGTCTTTGCCATGCAATTTTAAAATTTTTTTGCTTAGGTGGAGATTTTATCAGAGGCAAGAAGGAGTGATCCGCAATACTGAGATCCATGGCTGAGGTAATGAAAACAGGATTGGCACAAAAGGAATGAAATATCTGATCTTTGATCTGCTTTAAGATTAGGACTTTGGTAGGATTGATAGAATCAAATAATAAATTGTTCCTCAATTTCCATAGGTTCCAGCAAGTAATAATAAAAGCAGTTCGGATTATAGTAGCATGTAGGGTGCTTAGAGTAGGAAAAGTAGTGTAACATGATAATCTTTCCCAAATAGATGGGAAAGCCCTATCCCTAATTCCCATGAATTGATGAACAGACCTCCAGACCTCAACAGTAAATTCACAGGAGTTAAAAAAATGGTCTATGGAGTCTTCCTGTACTTTACACATGCAGCATTTGGATGCTAAACAATATTTCATTTTTCTGAGTATGTTGTCAAAAGGCAGAAGGGAATTAGCCAACCTCCACATGAAGACTGACATTTTCCTATCAATTCTGGAATTCCAGAAATGCTGTAAGGATGTAATGGTACCTGTGTTGCTGCTTAGTGCAAGGTATGTTGATTTGAAGGAGAAATCACCTGATATACCTGGTTTCCAGATTAGTCTATCCTCTCTATGTGGAGCCAGCTTGGCCACCTGAAGAAGATAAATAACATCAGCTGATAAGAATGGTGAAATTTTGGGGAGAAGAGTGGATTTATTGGATATGAAGTCAGAAACTGTACAGTCACCATCTATCTCCACCAAGTTCTGATCACAAAGGTCATCAAGACAACCTGTATCTAGCCAATTAGATGTCCAGAAGTTACAATTCCCACTCCCTATTATAACTGTATAGTTCACTTCAGCCCAGGAATTGATACTACAAATTCTTTTCCAGTTAGGTGAGGTTCTGTATGAGGGAGGGAGGCTAGCTAGTAAATGAGTCCACTGAGCTTTAGCTATCTGGAACTTCCACCACAATTTAACAGAACAAGTGTCAATTATTGTGGTAATAGATCTGAATCCTAGCCCATTTTGATTAGTTGGAAAGCAGAGAGCTGACCATTTTTTCCAAGCTCTTTTGGTTTTCAGTTCAGAGTCACCCCAAAAGAAATTACTCAGTCTCCTTTCAATGTTCCTGATGATCATTTTACTGGGTTTAATAACTGACCATATGTGCTGTGGTATGGAATAGATGCAGGATTCAATTAGTATCATTTTACCACCTTTAGAGATCCATCTGTTTTTCCAGTTTCCTAATCTATTATCAATCTGTTCCAGAAGGGGTTGAAAGTAGACTTTCTTTGCTTTCCCAGTGAATATTGGCACCCCTAGGTATGTGAAAGGAAAAATTCCCAGTTTCATCCCCAATATCCTTTTAATGGAGTTAACTTTTTGGGCAGAAGCATGTTTACTTATGAAGAAATCACTCTTGTTAAAATTAATTTTCTGGCCAGAGACATCTTCAAAAGTAGATAGAAAAGCTTTAAATCGGATCAGAGTAAGTCTAGTTGCCTTGAAAAAAACAATAGTATCATCAGCATATGATAAATGAGAAATTTGAGGAGGATTACCTGGAAGATCAAAGTATGACAATTTACCACTCTGAAAAATGAAAGCCAGGCTTCTAGAGAAAGCCTCAGAAAAAATATTGAATAAGAAAGGAGATAGAGGATCTCCCTGCTTAATACCTCGAGTGGCTTGAAAGAAACCAACCGGTTTGCCATTAATTAAAATCGAGAACCAGGACTGTGAAAGGTTTTTCATAATGTAATAAATGAATCTAGCATGGAAGCCAAATTTGGCTAGGACATTATATAAAAAGGTCCATCTAACACGATCAAAAGCCTTTTGAAGGTCCAATTTCACAATACAATTAGAATCCCTATTTTTCCGGTTAAGAAACCTGATCATTTCCTGTAGAAAAATTACATTGTCCGAGATATCTCTACCCTTTAGGAAAACTGTCTGATTTGGGGAAATAATCTTAGGCATTACAGATTTAAGCCTCTCCATGAGCACTTTAGAGCATATTTTGTTAATCACATTTGAGAGGCTAATAGGTCTGTAATCATCGAAAGAAGTAGAGGTCCTCTTTTTAGGGATTAATGTGATCCAAGTACTACTAATACCCTTAGGCATAACATTAGCAGAAAGGAAATCTTGAACAGCTAGCAGAAGATCATTAGCAATAATATCCCATGATTTAATGTAGAACTTGGCTGTGAAGCCATCTGGACCTGGAGTGCTTGATTTATTCAGACTGGAAACAATATTTTTTAGCTCAGTTAGAGTAACCGGTTGAAGAAGTTTATCATTATCATCCTGATTAACCAGTTTGGGAATGTGATTTAGAAAGTGAGATTGAAAGAAAGAGCTATTTGAGGGACTATCATCAGTTAGAAGATTATGGAAGTACTGAATAGCATCCCTTTCAATATCATTAATATCATCTAGCCACTGGCCATTCCCATTTTTTATCTTTGTTATCTTCAGTCTATTTGTTCTTTCCATAACAGAATTATGAAAGAACTTAGTGTTGTTATCCCCTTCTTTGAGCCATTTAATTTTTGCCTTTTGTTTCCAGAAGTGTTTTTGTTCAGTCAGAGCTCTAACTAACCTGGATTTAGCAAGTTTGAGTCTAATCAATTCAGTTTGAGAGTCAGTCTGATCAGAAATTAGTTCATGTGCCTGTAGAGCCAACTCGGCTTGAACTACATTGTCATGTATGTTGCCAAACTTATCCCTATTCCAGATTTTTAATTCTTTCTTCAGTCTGACAAGTTTAAGGTAGAAAGCTAACATTCCATACTGATTTAGAGGAACTTCCCAGTTCTGTTTAATTATATCAGTGAAATCTTTCCTCTTGTACCATGTATTTAGGAATCTAAATGGTCTAGGATTAGTTGGAATAGCACTACCAACAGTTAACAGCAAAGGATTATGATCAGAACTTGTCCTATTTAAAATCTGGATTGAAGAATTAGGGAAATTCAGGGACCAAGAGGGATTGCATAAACCCCTATCTAGTCTTTTTAATGTTGGAGATCTTAATCTGTTATTTGTCCATGTAAACAGGTTACCCACAGTGCTAAGTTCCTCTAGGGCCATAAGATGAATGAAATCATTGAAATCTTGAATACTTCCCAGCTTTGGGGAAGCAGGGCCCCTATATTCACTTATAGAAGTGATGCAATTAAAATCTCCAATGAGAAGGGATTCAGAGTGAGTAAAAGAACTAAGATCATACCACAGAGATTTTCTCCCAGCTCTAGTCCTGAGGCCATATATAAAGAAAACATTCATGGACTTAAGGAGGTTAATACACTGTA